>JASISA010000025.1:0-1224448 GCA_031771865.1 Nothophaeocryptopus gaeumannii
TTACTATATAATATCCTAAGCGTAAGAGCAAGTCCCCTATTCGATAGAGTAACGCCTGACTATCGTTCGTATAGGAGTTCTTTATAGAGGGTATTTACTACGAAACGGTATACCCGAGAGTTATCTACCTCGGCTACGATAAAGGTCTTAAGTATCCTAGGCTCGGTACAGACTACGGTATATACTGTTACGGTTCGTGCTGGGTCCTTGCCCAGTGAGGTCACGTGTTACTGATCGTAAGGCACAGACCGAGCAGAGCCTCCTGATCACCCCTGATCAGGATGATCACCTCTCCCTAGGCGATCAGTCTGATCACACTGATCACCCCTCCCTAGGCGATCAGTCTGATCACACTGATCACCTAAAGTCTCTTATGTATTTAGGAACGATGGTTGACTAGCAATCATCGCGTCCAACTCATGTTACAATCTCACTGATTGAATAAGCCAAGACTTTCTTCACTTCGTTCCACTTGCCGACGCATTCCCAAAGAAGCTCATATATCCCTCTATCTTAGTTCGAAGGACTATTAAAAGGTAGCTATAGAGCGAGGTATAACTAAGACTAAAGTAGACGAGGCTAAGAGTAGTACTATAAGTTCTACTAACCACGGTCTACTAACTACGTTTTACTAACTATACTCTAACTTTTCTATATTATAGAAAAAGCGTAAACGTAGTAATTAGGTAGGAGAGGACCTTACGCCTACTAACTTCGCGTAATATTAAGCTAAGGTCGTAATAGTATACGGCTTACCTCTAAACTTCTTGGAGTATCGAATAGTAAAGGAAAGCTACCTTTATCTTAATACTAAAGCTATATTTCGTATAGCGATAACGATTAAATTAGATATTAAGAAGTTTAGTATAGAGTCTAGCGAACGTTTAAAGAAGCGGCTACTTAGAGTCTAACAAGTTGCAGCTACTATCGATAGATAGTACTAATAATAATAATAATAATAAATGTATTCGAGCTAGCTACAGGCCGTGCCCCTTCTAGCATATCTACATGTTGTAAAAGAAAACCCTGTAGAAAGTGCCTATAGCGTAAAACTTCCTCCCTTCTCTGTTATGCCTTATACCCTACTGCATCTTAGGTACTATAGAACCAATATGTTTGCCCGTAGGCAGCTGGCTGACACGCTAGAGTCAACATTATCCTCCTTACTTGGGTTCGAGATCTCCGGCCTGCTCTAGGAGATGTTTGAGGGTCCACTCGAATTGTCCTATGGGGAGATGCCCTATTGCCCACGCTGCGGTTTGTCTAGGAAACTCAGTAAGCCATCTTCTCGCGTCCTGGCATCTAGTGGCTAAGATGAGTTCCCTTCTACTCTCTCGCATGTTTGTACAGTAGGCAAGGTAGTGTCGAGCTGTCCCTCTATCTCCACATTCGCAGTAGGGGCTAGTGTCGGGCACCCCAACCTTGTGGAGGAAGTGAGGAAGGCCAATTGTCTCTAACCGTATCTGGAACACTATCGCGGCCTGGGCTTTGCTAAGCCCTCGATAAAGCTCCCGGGTATTAGTGTTCCATGGAGTCCTGAACGCGAGTGGGAGGATTCCTTCGCGCCTAGCATTGTCCCACTTCTGTGACTCGTCCCGCTTATACTGGCCCTGGAGGATAGTCCATGTTGCTTTCCGAGTCTTCTTTGGATCTACTCTGTCTATGTGAGAGAGCTGGGACCGTAGGATAGTAGCCTGCTCGTCTGTCTGCTCTAGTGGCGAGCTGTATGGTTTTCTCAGGCGTCTGCTATATGCCCCAAGTTGTCCGCACTTTAGTAGGATCCGCCCCTTCAGCTCTTGCATGGCCTGGTGTATATCCGGCCTCTGCCTCTGCGCAGCCATTGCAGCTATAGCAGTTCTCTTCCCATACTCGGTAATGTCTTCGATCTGGAGTTCTTTGTGTAACAGTCGCGTTGGTGTAGCTCGGTAGGCCCCAAGGATTATCTGTAGGAATCTATTCTACATTACCCGTAGCTTTTGTTGGAGCATTTTTGAGATTCCAGTCTCCTTTCCTGCCATCCATACCTCGCTCCCGTGCATTACTGCTGGCCTGATTATTGAGTAGATAGTACTACAGATCTATCCGGTACTCGTTTATAATAATTCGAATCTACTAGATCGAGGATTAGTAATTTTACGAGGCGATACTCGACTTCCCTATAATCTATAGGCGCTATACTAGGTAGATCCTTTCCGAATACCTTACTAAGAAACTCGAGGAGTACGGCCTAATAAACAAGCTAATCGCGATTACGACGGACAACGCTAGTAATAACCTTACGCTCTACTAGGCCCTATAAGTCCCGAGTATTGTTTATTAGTACTACCGAGCTAACCTTATCTAGTATAGACTTAATCTCTACTTTTATTAACTCCTATTAGTATAAGATTCTAGCTAAGCTCCTCTCTCGCTATAGCTTAGAGGTAGTAGACGATACTTCCGATATCGAAGATAGGTAGCTATTTAATACGCCCGAGCGCTTCCCCTATATCTCGCACGTTATTTAGCTTACGGAAAAGGCGTTCTTTTACTACCTTAGCATTATTCCTAAGAATAAGAAGATTGAGACATTTAACGAGGAACTTACTACTATAGAGTTTAAGCTTACGAGGCTAGTCAGCTTCGATAAAGGGCTAGAGGGTATACTACTACTCCTTGGCTAATTCCATCATACTGGCACTCTGCTCAGTCGGATTCGCCAAGTGGGTTTGTTTGATCTCCATCGCTTCCTTTCTTCAGTCAGCTCGTGATACTGGCAACGAGCGCAAACTGTAGGAATGGTCAGGATGCCATCGGCTTGTTGGTGGCCTTTGCATGACACGGTGGTTTTTCTTCGGGTCGAGATACCCACGAGACGCCAGTGGTTGCATGCGAACTTGAGGGCTTGGGTTTGGCACATGTTAGGCTTTGAGTTTGCTATTGAGGTTCGGGGTGAGAAAAAAAGAAAGGGTGCAGGGTGGCTGTCATTTTTATGGGGGAAAGAGATAGGTATGTCTAATGTGTTATACAGGTAACAATGACATGCCTCCATCGACGACGAATTCTTTGTCAGTGAACCGATAAATGCTGGACGTGGAACAGAGTGGTTTGTATGGGCACAATGGCGTTGTGCTGTTTACAATGTCCTTGTGATCGCTTCTGAGCATAGCTGTCCGCCGAAGCATTCGATGCTGACACGAACTGACCTGGGCGAAGGATTGAAATCGAGACTGTAGCCTTTAGCTCCTACCAAGAAGACATAAGGACCCAATGGTCTGCCAAACCTCTCGGGTCCCCGTCGCTGGCGATAAACTCGGTTTATCGTCCCTTGCCTTTTGCTTCGCCCATGTCTCAGTGGTTATGGCGTTTGTTTCAGCTTCCATCGTCTCAGCTTGTGCATTAATTTTGAATTGGTCTTTTGCTATTGAGCAGGACTGTATCGCGGTCACCAGATTTTGGTTCCCCCTCAGGGATTACTGGTGGTCAATGATAATGCTGGCTTTGCATGCCGATGCCCTGTGAGCGGTGCTCCTCCTGGAGATGATGCGATCTTTTGGGGGGACTTCAATCATACCCTTCATTCAATATCGCTATCATAATGCTACAGAGCTCTTGTACAGCAACAGCATCTTCACCAAGATTATACTCTTACACCATCTCCCTCTCCATCCTCGCTGAACTGCCATTTCGCTCATGCGGGTCAAACACCTTACTCTCCACCTGCTCTATCTCCGTCTGCACCACTATTTGTCCCCTCGCGGGGTCGGTATAGGGTCCCGTCTCAGCCTTAGAAACTCCACCCAGCATCTCATTCGTCGATGTCATCTCAATCTCTTCAATGTTCTCAATCAACGCATCCTTCCCAGCCTTCGCATACCTCCCCGCCTTTAATGGGTTCTCCATAGACCCTGGCGTATTCGTGCTCCCTTTCATGGATACCGAGACCTTCGTCGAAAATTTCCTCCCCAGCGCAGAATTCTGACTCCCGGAGAAAGCTCCTCCGAAGTTCCTATACCCACTCTTGCGATGCCCATGATGACCATGTCCATGACCGCCCCCCGGCAAACCCGCACTCCCATGAGTATCATCTGCACTCCGACCTCCACTCCTCGAATACCCGGTAACGGTTTGGAATACCTTCGGGAACAACACCCTCAACGTGGGGAGGCAGGAGCAGATTATCCCGACATTCACCTCAACGCAACTCCAAACCATGACCATCGAATTGACGTAGGTCATGTCGACCGACTTCCACAATTCCATTAGAGACGGAAGGCGAATCAGGGAGATCATGATGACCATACCCGCGAGGGCAAAGACACCCATGAGGGCGTAGCGTTGGCGGCGGGGAAGTTGGAGTTTGTTGAGAATCGGGAGGGGGAGGACGGCGATCGCGAGGTCGGTTATCATGTTCAAGGCGGCGGAGGCCATGCTATGGCGAAGAAGATCCATGGTCAGCGGGCGTGACGGATAGCGGTAAGTGGGCAGCGTACGAATTCTTGTAATTATCCATGCATCGTGGATTCTTAATAGATTTGTCCCAGACTGCCAACCAGTCAGTAATGTCTGTAAGCAGTAGGAGGATCAATTAAGATATACACGCTGCTACGGGAACGCAGACGAAGATCGCGGCGAAGATTCGCCAGACCATGTACACAAGCACCATGCCCATGGTGATTCGAACGACGAGCAGGAAACTCTTTTGTGGAAAGAGTCGTAGGTACTGCGTGAGGATCGACATTTTTGTGAAGAGCAGACATATGTTGTACATGATGATCATCTGCGAGCTCATTAGCGCGGGAATAGCGCCTGAGATCAGAGCTCGCGTACAAAGAAGAACTGCAACTCTGTCAGAAAGAGATTGGCACCTCACGTTGGAGCTTACTGACACTTCTCTGATTCAGCATCTTGTCTTCTTTGCTGAGGTCCTTCAGGTGCTTGCCCAGCCCATATTTGATTTGCAAGATGACGGTCACAGTCGTAGCCCAGCTGAAAAGCTGGATGGTGTGTCAGTCATAGCATTGTCAGTCCAGCCTTCTTATCAGACGCCTTACGATCGAGATAGTAATGAAAGCATCGTCCCATCCCGGGTTTTTTGATCGGAAAAAGCGCGCATATAGTCTTCCAGAGGCTGTAATCGACGCAAGTAAGGGCATCGAGATGATCGAGCCAAGCACTACAGAAGTCGGCGCATATCCGTGGAGCACCATGTTGGCGCAGCGGCGTTTAGCGCAGTGATCGATACAATTTGGAGCCTCCTTGGTTGCGGCAAGCGAGTCGGCATTCGTGGTGAGTCTTCTTGTGCTACGAAAAGAAGGGACGTGAAGTGCGAAGGCTAGATGGCGATAAATGCCCCTATCGCGTCCTGGCAATGCTTATATTTCGAGCTTGACCATGTTGCCAATCCTGGCGCGTGTTGGAAGAAGCATCTCCAGGTTCATTGCCTTGGGTCGGAAGAAGTCTAAAAGGTTGTCAACGTTGTCGAGCAGTATGTTGCCTTTGGCTGGTAAAGTAGTTGAATGGAAACAGTTGAGCAACATGATCAGATATGATTCCCCCAAAAAGCTGTCTGTTCAACGTCTGGCTGCTGTTTTGAAGTTGATAATACGCACAGGACAATGCCGACTTCAGGGTCTTCAGAGGCAAGGAACATCCTGCCACCAGCGGGGAACTCTTCTGAACGACAGGTGCTTATACGAAAACTCTCTATACATTTGGACGAGCCCTACATGGGCTCGTACCATGCTAATTGGTCTGCGATGACTACCGAATGACCCGTGAAAGTTTTCTTCAAGGTCTTCGAGGATAAGTCCATGTAAAAGGCGCTTGGACCAGGCAGAGTGAGCAGAGTGATGAGCGACGGGCTCAGCCGAGGAACGAAGACCGATCAAGCCAACGGTCGGTTATCTCTTCTCCTTCTCGCAATCTCATCTCATCCGCATGTTACTTTCTTCGGAAGGGTCCAGACACCGATGAATACTTTCTGCTCTCGGGCGGATACGTTCCACTGCCGAGATCTTGGATGAGTATACTGGAGGCGTAGCCGGAATCGTGTCTTGCCGTCTTGCCGTGGAGTACCGGTACGGGCTGGAACACGAAATTGACGCGCTCGCGGCTTGCCTGGAAGACTGTATATCAAGGTGGAGCGGCATCAAGATTCATAATCGACTGGAATCGGACTGCGTGGAGCAGGATGGAACGGTCGTCTACTGGATAGGCCGGAGATCGATGATGCCTTCAAGTCGTGGATGAAGAGAAGGTCCAGCTTTTCACTCGCGGTTGGTTGCTGGCGGCCTCACCCGGGGTATTGTGGTACCCCACCACACCGACGCCAAGAGTCTCAAGTCTATGGAGATGCTTCGCATAGAGCCAGTGTGATGAACGGCATGCTCTGTCCATTCGCAATGAGTCAAAGAAGATCTAGGCAGAACCGTGGTGGATCCAGTCAGGGAGACGCGCGGAAAGAAGAGGATGGAAGAGGCCGCCCAGCGAAGCACCACGACTTTGTTCACCCGCCCTTCCCACCTGCGTTGTTGCATCACCAACCAAACGACCACCACTTTGAGGCCCTGGACTACCAACGCCGCTGGAGAAGGTCAAGAACTAAACAATCTGACATCTGCAACACCTTTCCTCGATTCTCGAGACCTTCCATCGTGCGAAGTTCACTCACAACACACATTTCCCCCGCGATATCTGCACCTCACCATCAACCAAGGCTGTACCTGCATTAGCTGCATGAGGCTCACCGGTACACGTGCGTAGCCTGACTACAGATTCGCCTCGTTGTTGCCTCGAATATGTCCTTCAACTCCCATCAAGACAACATCGCTCGTACAAGTTCTCAGAGAGCACTTCCACGCACGACTGTCAACACTACAGGCGAGACTGGCCAACTCCCGAACCGTGTTATAGTGGTCAACATGGCAAGCGCTATGCCGCCGCTGCCACCGGTGGATCTCCAGAACGGGAAATATTCGTCAGACTCGGAAGATGAGCAGAATGACGATGTCGACACCAAGGCCACCCCGGAGACCAGCACTCCTCTTTTCCCTTCGGAGATTGGCATGTCTTTGGGCGAGAAGAAGTTGTACAGTGGCAAAGAAGGTCAGTTCTAGCGAGCTTCACAGTCCGATTTTCCTCTATATCAACGACAAGTGCTTGCTAACAACCTCGCAGACAAGCGTGGACGTTTCGTATGGCAAGCCGAGATGCCAAAAGATCTTGGAACGCCGGCTCAAGGCGCCGAAAGCGAGAAGTGGGCCGTTGTCCTCCGCTATATCCGCATCTTTAACGATCCCAAGAGAGTTATTGCGCTGCACTCCGTGCTCATCCAAAGTCCCTTGATCAAAGAGCTGCTGGAGGACGTTTTGGATAGCTACCCAGGTAAGGAATCAAAGGTCGGAAAGCATCCAATGTCTGAGACACACGCTGACCTTCCACCCTTTGCAGGCGTCACTGCCTCTCTCAAGACGCTCGAGTTCTCGGGCCGGTAAGCTGCTGACTCCAGACAGACGATGAAGCAGCTCCCTAACCTGTCCCAGATTCGAGCCGCTCATCCACCGCTGGCCTACACTCCGTGAAGCTATCCAAGACCTCGAGGAGCAGCGTGATGATGGTACAGACGACCTGCAGATCAACGACCGCATCGACCATGCCAGGCTTCTCGACGAGCTTCTGATCAAGGAGTTCACCGAGATTGAAGAGGCCATGAAAGATATGAAAGAGAACGGTGTCATCACATACGATCATCTCTGGACTGTTTTTGAGCCGAACGTCTTGATCTGCGGGAAGCAAGACAATCAGGACCGTGCTTTTCGGCTGCAGGGGTCCAAATACGGTATCGATCGTAACAACTCGCCGTGTTTCTGGCTCACGTGTATCTACATCGACTTCGATGGTTCTCGATTCGGGACGCAGAAGCTAAATATCCAGATTCCAGAGTTCGAGGGAACGATGCCGATAAACGCCTTGAACGGGTACCCGATGGAGTTCCACAGCCAGGAGAAGGAGATGAAGGCCAAGCTCATCGAGCGTGGCGGCCGTATCGAATCCTTGGCAGGCTCGCATTACCGCTCTTACAATGGAGTCGGATGGCGTATGAATCCTTACGGAGGGAAAGATAAATATTCCGTGAAAGGACGAATAGTCATCGATACCTTCGGCTTCAACCGCTTCATGCCAGACCACGCCGTCTACGTCACCCCTCTGAACAACCCAAGCGGACAGGCCTTCACCAACAACGGAGTCGTCAAGAAGCGTCGAGGAGGTCGTGGAGGCTTCAATCCGAACTCGTACAACTTCGCTACCGATATACCACTGCTTGACATGGACGATGGCGGCATGCCTGTGGACGGCTTCTTCGAAGACGAGGCCGACGCTACCAAGCGAGCGCCTCTGACGGACGATCAGAAGCTCATCTGCAACTCTCTCGTCCGTGGCTACGCACTCAAGGAAAAGCAATGGCTAAACTTGTTCGTCCTCGGGGTCTCTGACATCAGATTCAACGATCGAGCCTTTGCCAGTCTCAACCTCCCGGACAACCAGAAAGACCTCATCCTCGGCTTCACTTCTACCAAGCAATCCGATCGCTCTCGGTTTGACGACGTCATCGAGGGCAAAGGCCGCGGCATCGTCATTCTGTTATCAGGTCCTCCAGGCGTCGGCAAAACACTTACAGCGGAATCGGTTTCGGAAGAAATGAAGGTTCCGCTTTACCTAATGGCAGCAGGCGATTTGGGCCACGATCCACGCAGCGTCGAGACTAAGCTTCAAGGGGTCCTGGATATGTGCTCCCGCTGGAACGCCATCTGTCTGATCGATGAAGCCGACGTCTTCCTGGAGCAGCGCAGCATGCACGATCTGGAGCGCAACAAGCTCGTGTCTATCTTCCTGCGTGTCCTCGAGTACTATGAGGGCATCATGTTTCTTGTGAGATCCTTCTCCAGACGCCTTCTTTTTTGATCCTGTGCTAACTATGCCATTAGACCACTAACCGAGTCTCTACATTCGACAGAGCCTTCGAGAGTCGCATCCACATAGCCCTGGAATACCAAGAGCTGGACAAGAAATCCCGCAAAGCTATCTGGGAGGTCTTCCTCGAGCCTCTAGATCACCAAATGTCTGCCAAGGATGTGAACAGACTGGCTGATATCAAGCTCAATGGTCGACAAATCAAGAACTTTCTGAAAACGGCGGCTATGCTGGCAGACCACAAAGGAGAGAAGGTGGCCTACGGCCATGTTGAGACCGTCGTTGTGTCTACTCAGCATTTGCACAAGGCTACGCAGGCTACTGATGAGGCGCGCTCGGGGGTTTACTCGTAGATTGGGCTTTTGCATGGGTCTTTCGGAGTATGACAATTTGGGCATTGCGATACTGAGAGCGTTCTAGCATATTTAGCATAACGAATGGGAATTGCATGAGTGCGTTGAGTTGGTTTATTGAAGGAGGCTCGCCTGGTTCATTCGTAAGAGCTACTTGCGACGATGAAGTCCAGGAACTCTCCGGTCACCCTCAAGACGAGCTAAGCACTCATGTGTTCGGAGTGTGCGTTTGCAACTTTACGAACATAAGCTAGCGCAACGGTGTTGACAGCCAATGGGCGAAGTGCAGGCCCGAAAGGAGACAAAGGACCCTTCGCCTTCACTTCGCTCTGTCATCTCAACAAAAGCAGCATTGTCTTGGACCAAAATTCTCCGTTACAGGCCACCAACGCGCCGTCGCCTATTCTGACAGCGACGACGACTTCCAGTCGATCCTGGGGACAGAATCGATGACGGCGTATTCGAACTGTTCGTCTATGAACTGCTGCTCGACGACCTTGTAGCCTTGACCAATCTGCTGAAGCACCACGCCTCGCTCAAGTGAAAAGTTCCTACTTCTGCCACATCGAAACTCCAGCTCCCTTTTCTATGGCGGGAGATCATTCGCAATGGTTACACCTGCGTTCCATCATAGTCTTCCTGATTTGTCCCTGCGCACCGTAGTACTCATCTCGAATCCCGCATATTGCTCATGTACTACTCAAGCTGAGTGCACTACCGCCGTTAGTGGTGGAGTTCAGGATAAACTGAACTCGTAGGTTGAAGCGCAAAATCCCGGTGCGGGAGATGAGCGGGCTCATGGGCTGGTCTGACATAGCGATTATAGACCGTATTGATCTTGGAAATGTTCCTGATTTACGTCTCTCTCTATGCTTATCGCATGGTTTAAGGTACCGCGAGCAGCGGATGGAAAGCACTCGTTCACAACCTCATACCATATCTCTGATCGTGAGAGGCTGCTTCTCATTCTGCCCGCTTCTCTGCGAATGATCCACCGACCCACACTGAGAAGATTGCATACCCATCCAATCATCATTAGAACTTCCACCCCACCCCTCGTCACTCTCTTCGACTTCTTCCACTCGCGCAGGAGACCCCGCCAGATAGCTCGGACTCTGCGTCTTCCCAATCCACAACATCTGCTCATGCTCCCTCAGATACCGGTGACTCGAAAACGAATTAAGGACATTCTGTCTTCCTAACATACCCAACTGCCGACGCTGATCTTCTTTCGCATAGATGCGCTCCGTGATACGAGCGACATCCTCCGCAGTGGGATGCAGAGGTAGTTTCGGATACTCGCCTGGCGGGTCACCCGCAAACTGCGACCACTCACCCAGCAGACCAAGAACTTCAAGTTGCGCCTTTGCGAGAGAGTAGGCGTCGTTTGGTGCAACGACTGCACTGAACTTCTTCCAAGTAATCGGATCCGTGACGACTCGGAAAGAAGCGCCGACATCTGTGCAGACGACAGGTACACCTGTGAGAGCTGCCTCGCCCATAGCGAGCGGCAAACCTTCGGAGATGGAGGAGTTGAGGAAAATCCAAGCTTCCTCCAGGACCTTCGACGGACTACCAAGACCTCGCAGTGAGACATGGTCTCGCAGACCTTTTGATGCGAGTATCTCTTTGCACTCAACGGAGTACGCTGGTGCTTTCTCCATATCGCCGTAAATGTTGAGTTGATAGTCTTTGAAACCCCATTCGTGTACGATGATGTCGGCTGCGAGAATAGCGTTCTTGATGTCCTTGACGAATCGGACGTGGGACAGCATCGTGACAGTGGGCCTCTTGCTCTTGATCTTCTTGATCGGGACGAAGCTCTCCATGTTACAGATTCCATTCACGACTGGATCGATCTTTCGAGCGAAGGTTTTGCGATGTTCGAGGACGTTGTATTGTGTTCCATGCTCGACTTCCCAGCCAGGGTTGAAGAAGTCTGCGCAAGGCAAGACTACATCTGCGTGGTGCAGAACGAGAGCGGAGGTCATGCGGGAGAGGTGGATCAGTGAAGTGCAGACAAACGGCGCATCGAAGGACATAGCAGAAGACATGAAGACCGTCGCCTCTCGCCAGCTGATACAGTGATCCCAGACATGGAAAGTACATCCCCGCTTCAATTTGCAGAGAACACCAAAAGCAGATCCGGCGAAATGATGAGATGCCTGGAAGACATCTGGGATACGTTCGGGTACCGGCAACGTGAATATAAAGAGCAGACGATGCCACATATCAAGCGCATTGTCCATGTTGGCAAGTGTTGGAAGCTCCGCATCCCACCACTGAGAGATAGGGACGGCATTCTCGACATTCTCAGCCAGCCAGAGTTCTCGCCACTTCTGTTTGACAGGATCACTCATCCACGTCTCCGTCCAATGTCGGTCTTTGTCGAAGTAGTTGCTCAGGTCGACCAAGGCTCTCGAAGCTTCCTCCACATGCTCGCGCGTGAAGTTGATAGCTCTTGCGCATTTCACCAGACTTGTCAGGATGGGGAAGAAATTCTTCTTGATGTCCATATGGTATGTATGATTCGATCTGCGCTGGACTGCGGAGTCGAGGATGTCTTGAAAGACACCATGGTGCGGCGTTAAGAAGTCGAGACCCCAGAGAGGCAAGATCGAGAGAGACTGAATGTGTCGCTCAGTCTGGAATTTCGGTACTCCGAAGTCATTGGCGTTTTCAGCAATGACATGCCATCGGATTGTTGACAGATCGTTGACCATGTCTCGACGACAAGCCGAGACGCCGCCGCCCTCGTTTGGCCAGGTGCCAGTGTCCATGCATAGAACGTTGAGCGCCGACTCCGTATCCTCAAGCTGCGTTAACATCGTGCGAGTATTGATGTGTGCATCTCCACCTTGTCCGAAGGAATCGAGATCTCCGAATTTCACAGCAATCGATGACCATGAGCTGACGTCTGGATCCAGATCCGTCCTGGCGAGGATTGCATCGGCTTGAACTTGAAAGTAAAATCGAGCACTGCAGAGCAAGCCAAGATCACGACGATGCCAATACGGAGCCAGAACAGATTCTTTGCGCAAAGCCATTTCATCCAGCCATCTGACGGAGACAGCGTCGAGATCTTTCGAGCCTTTCCATGTCTGCCAGAGGTGATTGCGAGCGACTGCAGTAGAAACTGGGTACCACTTCTGATTCAAATCGAAGAGCCGGACGAGAAGGTTCGTGCGCATGTTCTTAAATGCAATGAGGGGACTATCGGCAAAGAAGGAGCAATTCTTGGGTTTCTTCAAGATGCCATACCAGTCGTGTCTGACCATATCAGGAGTTTCAACCTGCTCGCCATTCATCGTCGTGAAGATGGTAGGATGGGATCGATGGTCATAGTTCCATTCGCAGACAAACTTATCGGCACCGATTGAGTAGGTCGCTTTCGTAACTTTGGGATTTGGGATCCATCGGTCTTTCTTATCTGGATGGAAGGGAGATTTATAGCACCAAGCTACCTCCCAAACCATGTGTGCCATGTCGAACGTTGCTCGTATCAGCTCATCGTCGTATCGGGCATGCCTACGATACGTGTACCGAAAGCGAATGAGGTTGTCGTCTTTGAAGTAGCTACCAGATACAACGTACCCGCGCTCATCGTACTGGACAACTTCACCTTCATGTTCGCCTTGGATGCATGCTCGTGAAGTAGCCAGTCTGCACGATACACCATTACGTGCCACATACTCATATGTGTAGATGTTGGAGATCTCTTGGTTCCTGTACTCTTCTCTGCGTTGGAGGATGAGCTTGTTGGTGGCGTAGGTGCATATCCGTTGTAAATCCTCGTTGCCGGCAGGCTGCTTCTGATGTCGTCCAGCGTATTGATGAAACCGATGAACGCCGTTCGACTCGTGTCTCAGAAAGCCGGTCTGTCGTCCGGTGTAGGCCTCAGTGATGATCCTGTCGTGCCTCATTGTTGTCCTAATGCCTCGCATGTTCATCCGAAGCTTGTCTATGTTCTTTCGTTTGTAAAAGAGAAATACCGGGACAATGACCCTTTGAAGCTGCTTGCAGTACATCCAGATTCCATTCAGGATGAGAAGCGAAGGCACCGAAACGAAGAAGGGCTTGTCTCGCAAGACGAAGGCGAGCTCTCGCTGAAATTCTGGATCGGCTGTGAGTGCGATGATGAAGAACTTAACGCCAAACCGCCAGCCCTTGTATACCTTTCGAACGTGGTACTTGATCCTGCCAAGCAGAGAGCTTGGAATGGCAAGCGGTATTGGCGGAGCTTTGAACCGCTGATACTTTGAAGTGACATCCGGTGGGACCTCCCAGTCACGATGCTCTCGGCTGCAAGTGAGTGCATACTGCTTTGTAGCATGCGCCATCATGATTCCAAGATTGGCTCTGGCGATGTACTGCTCCACGGTTGTGTGACGATCGCCGAAGAAGGAGCCACGGATCCATCTCACTTCGCTGCTTCCAAACCTGCACCGGCGCATGCATACTCGCTCAATCAAGGAAGCTCGAACTTGCTGTGGTAGGGTATCCCATTTGATGTCGCAGTCAAGACCAAGCAGGAAACTTCCTAGCATGTCGGCATCGCCTTGTTTGATGATTCTTTGCCGTTCAGTCACAGACCGCTCCAAGTGGCTATCAATCCCAGCAGGCGGCGCAGCCGACTGAAGATCCACAAGCAGCATCGCAGTCAGCGCAGCATGATCGAATGAGAGGCCGACTTTGGTCTCTGCAATGCTTTTGAGCACAGCTTCTGCAATGATCATAGGTCTTCGGGATGACTTCTCGTCGTAGGAATGCGATTCAGGCTCACAGAACACAAAGAGATCAACTTGATCCCGTTGTACGCGCGAGAGCGATCGCAGCCTCTTCTCGTCCCCAAGAAGATGCGCTCCTGATACAGCCCAGATTTTGATTGGGCCTTCAGACCAAAACGTAGCCATGTTCAGTATTTGCTCTCTCTTTGGAAAGGCGGCTTCGATACACGCGGGTTTCCAGACCGAGGCGTGATGGCGAAAGAGGTTCATGACTTCAGTTCCAGGGTAAGACTTCGGATCGATGAAAGCCTTCTCCTCGGAGCGCAAGCCGATTGTCTTCTCATATATTTCGGAAAGTGTTCGTTGTGAGAAGTCTGATATCGAGCCGACTGAGCTGAAAGAGTAGACTGGAGGATCGTTCTTAGGCTTCGAGTCTTCATCTTTAGGAAAGGTTTCCCATCCAACATTTGCAGTCCGCCAAGACAGGATACCAGCTGTCCACGTCGAACAGCCCAGAGCAATGACGGCACCATACGGAAAGCCAGGGTGCGTTTCTCGGATCGAGGGTCCTATCACGATACCAACAATACCCGCGATGATGAGATTGTTCATATTCCAAGGACCGGCATAGACTCGGTTGTACTGATAGAACAATAGCCCAGTGTAGGACCCCACGTACGCCATGAACATGATCGTAGCAGGTCTAGATGATTCAAATGTCCATAGCATGGCTGAAGCAATGGTGAAGCCCCAGATATGAGTGAAGAAGAACTTGGCGAGGTGCGTCCAGTACAGCTTCCGTCTCGCTTCACGGTCATTGGCAGCAGCTTCTTTGAGGAAGGTCAATGAAGATATTGGTAGGTCGACTTTCTTGTTTGCTTTGGGCCAGAGAGGTTGAATAACAGCATCCAAACAGACAGCTGCAATGAGATAGTAAGATAGTCCAAGGCCAACCGAGAGCCGGAAGACAGGGCTGCCTGAGTTGAGAAGTCCAGTGACATCCGCTCCGGTGACCAGGGAGACCCATTTGTCCATGAGCGCTATTAAGAAATAGCACGCGCCAGACCATGTCTCGTCGCCGCCGAAACGCCAATGAATAAAGGCATTGTGTAGCTTGAGGCCCTTCTGCATGTCCTTCAGCGTATCAAGCGCACACTTGACCATCAAGTTCCAGGTCGGGCTGCAAGGATAAGGCGGCGCAGTCCGCGAGTATTTGCAATACCAGTCCATCAAGAAGACAGTCCCATCGTAAGCAGTGGCATGCTTCCTGATGATTTCGTCGGCATCGGACTTTTGCCAGAACTTGCGATTTCGTTCTTTCTCCAGAGCAGCAAAGAACGTCTTTCTTGGCAAAGGCGTGGCCGCCAGATCGGTGACATCAGGAATGTCCGTCTCGGAAGTGACTTTGGTATAGTAGTTGACTACATCAGTGTCGCTCAGCGTGGGAACTCGAAGGTACCATGAGCCCCATTGCGCAACGACACTTCTAGTACCCAGGATCAATGTGACCAAGAACCCGCTTATTACGCATGGGTACACTACGATTTCGTGTCCAATCCAGAGAGTGGTAATCGGCGAGATGAGCAGCAACGGTATGCAGAGCCCGACCATCATCCGGCCCGACTGGAATTGGAAACCGGGGAATTGGTAAATCGCGAGCGTAGCCAGTAGCGTGAAGTAAACGTTCAGCATGAAGAAGTAGAAGCAGAATATGAAGGCTGCATAAAAGCTGTGTACGCCTCCGATGATGAAGAAGGCGAAGAAGCCCATGATGGTGACCAGAGCTATACCTCCTGTGAAGCGGGTGAGCACGAACATGTTCAAAGCTGGATAGGCCATCGCATGGAGGTAGTAGCTGCCGCCGTATCCGATCCAGGTGCCGATACCACCGCAGACGAGCAGGGACACCATGAGACCGGCTGTGGCGAAGGTCTTCTCGGTGGAGGACATGTAGTCGCTGAGGTAAAGGCCTCGGCCCAGGAAGGTCAAGAAGAGAATGTCGACAAGAGCGGGAACTGCGAAAATACCGAGGAAAGTCATCTGGTAGGCAGCTGATAGTTGTGGTCGAGAGGCATCGGGATCATTGTCGACAAGTTTCGAGGCGTAGGATGTTGGAAGATCAGTAGCTCCGTCTTCCCGGCGCTCCGGTTGATGTTTCATATAGTAGGACTGGTATCTCTCCGCGAGCACATCACCAAGAGTATTAGGAGTCATATCTAAGTATCCTTGGCACTGCGCTCCAGTAGCGAACATCTCGGCGAAGCATGCAGCTTGATCTGGGTGTCTGTTTGGAAGAGGATTGCGGTCCAGGATCTCGACGTAGATCTCCTCCACCGCGAGCTTGCGATATGCGCAGAAGACAGACAATGCAAATATGTCCGTTGCTGCATCGATGCGATCCTTGCGAGTGACTTTGGTAAGAGCTTCTTCCAAATTTTCCTCAATGTCGTCCCGCTGCTTCAACAAGACCTGGGGCAGCTTCGCGTCCATTTCCTTGAAGACAGACAAAGCAGCCTTCATATCAGGAGCGCAACAACCTTGATCGTGATACCAAGCAAGGCGATCTCGAACCAATGTCTCCGCGGTAACTTCCCTCCGGATGTACGCTGCATTGTTCTGCGCTCGGAGCTGATCTCTGGTCGGAATGTCCAGAAGCTGATGCCGACAAAGCGCTTTCATGCATGCACCCAGTTGCTCCGAGTCGCCATTCTCGGATATCTCCAGACGCTGTAGGAGCAAGAGAAGCTCACTAGGAGTCAGATCCTCGATGTCTTTCACCAGCCTTGGAGGCAGCCACCATTTCGTTGAGATTGTAGCTGTAGTTTCGGCCAGTATTTGCTCGGCCTTCAGACACTGCGTTCTTGTGAAGCCCTTCATCGAAAGCCATGTGTGCAGGATAGTTCCAGCACGGTCACTGGTCTTAAGAGAGATGAACATGTCGGTGCAGCCAGTGTCCGACTGGGTTTCGTAAAGTCCCCAGAACTGCTCTCCAGTATTCCGATGAAAGCCAGAGTGTATGCCAAGAAAGATACGGATGCGATCAATGACCGATGGTCTTCGTCCGATGATCTCAATGTCCTCGCCAGTGCTGAGAACAAGAAATGTGAGAAGCTCGTCGATGGCGTCGACCATGCCTGCAGTTTGTTCGTATCGCACACTGATCTCGCGAAGTGGACGTACCTTCTCCCCAATTGCTTTCAGCTCATCGCCTCCGACCCGGTCTAGCATCTTCAAATCTCGTATCTTCTTCTGGCCTTCGAGAAGTGCGGAGAAAGCCTCTTGAGAGGCAGGTAGGCCTGTTTGGAAGCAGCCTAGGCCAGTGTAGTCTTCACCCTCGGCGGAAACAGAAAGGGGGTCTATCGTCCTGTCGATGTTCAAATTTCCTGCATCAAAGCTTGCGTCCACCTCCGCACTCGAGACTTGTTGTGGCTCGGAGTATTGAGGTGGCAAAAGCTTCAATTTTCTCTTCAAGTCCGGAACGAAGTCCTGCAAATCCTCGAAAACATTGTCATTACCCTGGCCTTCCCTGCAGATGTTGTCATTCATCCGCCAGACGTCGTGTGCAGCCATGATATCCCCTCTCTTCAAGAACATCATCGCACCCAGTGGTTGTCCCTTTTGCGAGTCTCTCACAGCAACTACAGCATCCGTTAGAGCTGCTTGCGGACCAATCCAGCTGAGTGTAGTATTGAATCTGCACCAGTCGTAGCTCCTCTTCACAACGGCATGCGGAACATCAATCCCATCATCGATAGTCTCCCACATCGCAAAGACCAATTTTCCGAGAGACATATGCTTCGCCAGCGCACGCTGCGCTCGTCGCATGTTCTTCATTTGGAAGTAGTTCCTGAACTCTCCACTCCGGAAGATGGTACCATTGCAGCAGATAAGACCCTTGATGAGGTCGAGGCCGATGTCCTTTGCTTCATAGTCGGTGAGAAAATCAGGCCCCGCGATCTCGAGATAGACGTCGAAGTTCTGACTTCGCAGTTTGAGGATGAGCTCGCGGATTGTGACTGGTGGGAGGACCCGCCATTCGGCGAGAAGAAGTCCTGTGTATGGTGAATGGCCGGCTCTGCCATGGGAGGAGAAGTGGGCATTAAGGCTGTCGAAGACAGTCTGAAGGATCCGCTCTTCTCCGAGCATGTCTGTGTTCCTAGCTGCGGGGAGACAGTCATTGATGCTGACGCGGCCGAGTATGTGAGACGACTGGCAGTATGATGCAGCGGCATTGTTTGAGCCATGTTCGCGAGGATTGAGAATGACGATGTCCCACTGATCGAGAAGCTGCTGTTGTTCAGGAGTGGGCGGGTTTGAGAAGGCTCCAAGATAGACTCCGAGAGATTGGGGATCCTGGCCAGCATCTGAGTCTTTCCCGGAAGGCAGTGCATCATGGCCGAGATGCGCAAGATACTTCTGGACCCATTCCGGGGCATGCTCAACTTTCCCTCTGTTTGCGCGCAGATGTCGTCGCCAATTTCGGAACAATATGTAGACAACATATGCAAGGCCAGTAGCAAGACCAAACAGAGCGAAGCCGGCAAGGATCTGTCGGCTGTCAGTACACCGGCCGACAGCCTCTTGATGCACATCACTGTATGATACATACCAAGTCCCACCAGTCTCTAATCATCACGTGCCAGCCGACATTCTGCAGGCCAATGAACGTTGGCTTTCCCATACTGGGCAACGAGCGGAGGCTCAAAGCAGCCTCAGACTGTCCAGAGCGATCGCAGAGGAGATATACACTCGGTACAGCTAGCAGAAAGAAGAGAACAGGCAACTGACGAAACTCATTCCGATCAACGAAGGGCCTTAGGCGAGAGCTGGTTCTCCTACCACCAGCGCTCAGCTGCTCGTTCGCAGCTCCCGACATGCCTGCCCAGCGCGAGTGCGTTCAACATCATGATGTTTGATGCAAGATATCGATGTCTCGATTGAGCCTGCCTGGCTCGTGCTGGATCCAGTTAACAGCGATTGATATTGAGTGTGTGACTTTGGCCGGTGTTTCCATTGTGGTCGACGACCCCATCTGCTGCTGACCAAAGAGTTGAACGTTAAAGGCAGACTCATCATTCTCCGCATCCCATCCTTGTCGTTTGCATAATGTATCCCGCGTTGACTACAGTGGTACAGACTGCTTTGAGGTTCTGGTTCCGTGTGGTTCCGTGTGGTTCCGAAACGCGGCTACTGAGCCAGTCGACTAAAGCTGCGCCCCGGCCTTGTAGCTGCTCGGGGGTACCGTGAAAGGCAGGTCGCATTTATGCGTGCAAAGATAGATAGTTTGACTGCGTGTCAGATGAGTGACCTCACTGGTAGAGTTGCACGGTCTGATGAGCTGATGCTGCTTACTTCGCCGTTTCGCTTAAGACCAATGGATGTACCTTCACGAGGCCCAGCAAAATATTCCGAAGTAGCATGATCATGGAGGCGCCAAGACAGTCGATTGTCAGGCAGCAACGTCGTTTGACATGGGTTTGGATTGCTGCCGCTGCGGCGGTGGCAGTTGTACTGATTGTGATCATCGTTCCATGTGCAGTGATACTGCCAGGCGACCGCGAGCATGTTCCAGCAGGCCTAGCATCGACAGTCATGCTGCCTCTGTACATTCATCCAAATGATGGAGCTTGGGATCCTTTGTTCAAGGCGTATGTTGCAATCTCCAATCCAAAGAGCATCGGGCTAATGCTGTCTGCAGGCTGAATTCCACGTCCGATTTGAACTTCGTAGTAATCATCAACCCAGATAGTGGTCCTGGAAACTCCTCATATCTCACACTCGAATTCACTGAGCCTCTGAAGAAATTGAACGGGTATCCGAATGTTCAGACTGTGGGCTACGTTCGAACTGGATACGGCACCCGCCCAGTGGCTGATATTGTCCAGGATGTCAGGGCGTATGGCAATTGGAGTAGCATCTCGCCACAGCTCAGCATGCACGGGATCTTTTTTGATGAGGCTGAGTATGAGTATCAGGCCAATGTGACAGAGGCGTTGTTCGATATCAACCGGGTGGCGAAGACTGTTTCGGGTATTGCAGAGCCCAGAACAGTAGGTGAATGCAGTCACTGCTTCGCCGTATGGTGACTGACATGCAATAAGGTTATCCACAACCCCGGAGTCATACCTGATGCCCGTCTAGCGACCAATAATACCGACATCACCGTCACTTTCGAGTCCTCTTTGAAGGAGTTCCGGGAGCGGCTCGGCGTGCTAGCGGATTCCCCATTCAATCGCACGGCATCGAGTTTCATCTTACACTCAGTAGGGTCGGCGAAGTTGAAAAAGTTGGTGCGTGAGATGAGTTACAACGCATCGTATCTGTTTGTAACAAACAGCAAGGAGGACTACTACGAGAAATTCGGGAGTGACTGGCAGAATTTCATCGACGTCATGCCCACCTAAAATAGCATCACAGCCACGAGGAAGGGGGTGGATGAGGGAAGGTTTGATGTGGAGATGCGTGGCTAGGTGGTCTAGATTGAATTGGGACACCTCCTCCTTTTGCCCCAACCCCACAGCCACTATGTATCCCTTCGCTATTGTACGATACCATTTCGGACTGAGTATGAGATATCGTCCACGATGGGAATCTTCTCGCGCTTCAGGTCGAAAGCGCATGGCGACAAGCGTCCTCCGAAGCCTCCAAAGTCCACAGTGATAATCCCGCTGTACATCTACCCGTTGCCGAATGCATGGGCTCCTCTCCATCAGGCGTGAGTGCTTCTCATATGGCAGCCAACGAAGTCTAACAGTTTGTAGCATCGATGCTTACCCGGAGCTGGACTTTCTCGTCATTATAAATCCCAATTCTGGGCCAGGCGATGACGGCTGGTGGCCGAATATGGATTATCTTCGAGAAGTTCCCAAATTGAACACAAAACCGAATGTCACGACAGTTGGATATGTGCGTGTGGACTACTGCAATCGGGATGCCAATGAAGTGGTCCAAGACATACGAAAGTACGCAAAGTGGCCACGCGACATGAAACTCGAAGGAGTGTTCATTGACGAAATACCTGACCGCTACTCTGCTTTCAAGAGCACATATTTGGACAAAGTCACTAAAGAGGTGAAGGCCGCAGATGGGATACTTGGTGACCGACTGGTATGTGTTTCCCAAGCTCAGTCATGTTCGGCTTGCTGACATTGCGCAGGTTCTCCACAACCCAGGAACGATGCCAGATCACCACCTGCGGAAACTTTCTCCTGATATCACAGTGTTCTTCGAGGAAAGCTTCAACAAGCTACAAAGTCCAACTGATGAAGAACGAATGTCGCTGTCTAGCGTCGATCGAGAGAGCGCTTGCTACATGGTACATTCGGTCTCACAGGAGGCAATTCGAGAAGTCACGAGAGAAGCCCGGCATCGAGCGCAGTATGTCTTCGTCACGGATCTTACCGAGCGTTATTACGAGCAGTTCTCTTCCGGAAGCTGGCAAGTCTTCATCCAAGCTATGGCGGAAGACTGACATGTGACTGAGGCAACGACCGCACATGCCAACGCTCTCCCAGCGGTGTACTCGTCTCCCAAGACTGTCTTCCTTTGGTACAGGCAGAAACCCCCCCAATATTCTCAGCCACGCAAATCATAGTACAAAGGCCTTATCAATTGGCATCGTATGGGCGGGAGAAAGTCTTGGCTGGGATGCTTTGAACTCAACTGCCCCGCCGGGGCTTGCGGGCACATCTCCACGAGTTCAAGCGTGGCCCAAGTATTCCAACAAAAGCATGTCGGAAGAGAACACTTTGCAATCTTCAGAAAAGTTGCCCTCGAAACGATCTCACCTGAATTCAGTCAGAAAAGCGTAGCCAAACAAAGAAACCTGCAAAGAGCACCGTCAGTCTGCACATACCGATTGGTCCGCTCCACTCTCACTGCCTGCCACATCGGGAATATCACTTATGATTATATCCACGGCTGGCACCTGAAAGCGCCAGGTCCGCTTTAGCGTATGCACTGCCGACTTCACTTCCAATGTTGCAAGCAAAGGTCAAGACTCAGCCAGATCTTCGACCCCGCTGCGTACTTCTCAACCACCTTAACGTCTTGCCGGATTGCCCTTGGTGCTATTGTGCACTGGAGGCCAATTCCAGCAACCTCGACGTGTTCCATCGATGTGTGCAAGTCAACAGCAACAGAAGCCGAGATCGATCACGATCTGCGTCACCGCGGGTAGGCACAACCTGTAGTGTATGGCAAGAAGTAATGAAGAAGTAACAGCAAACATGTCTTCGAAAAGATTCTGACCTATCAATGGCCAGCTAATCTATCCTTTCCCAACTTTTGGTATCCTCAAAACGAGCGTCGCTAAACCCGCGACTAAGAAAACCGGCAAGTCACTTTACAATCCAGTCTAAGTCATCCCCGCCATCTGCAGTGCATTCCACAAATCCCTCGCACAGTCATCAACACTCTTCTGCGTCTTCCAACCAAGCTCCACACCAGCCCTCTCAACATTCGCGACACAGCTCCCCACATCTCCAGCCCTCCGTCCCGCCATGCGTCTTGGGACCATTTTGCGGCTCGCTTTCTCAAAGCTGGCTACACATTCCGCAACAGTCATGCCGCTTCCAGTTCCCAAGTTGTATGCGCGGAAACCGACGTCTTTGCGTGCGGGGGACTCGGCTGCAGATACTGCTGCGATGTGACCCTGGGCAAGATCCACTACGTGAATGAAGTCTCGTACGGCGGTTCCGTCGCGGGTCTCCCAATCTGAACCGAAGACGTCGAGTTGTGGACGAGCGCCAGTCATGGCTTCTGCGATCACTGGGAAGAGGTTTGTGGCTTTCTGGCGTGGGTTCTCCCTTAGCAAGCCGGAGATATGGCAGCCGACTGGGTTGAAGTATCGCAGTGCTGTGATTCTCATGGATGGGTCGGCCTTGGCTACATCGGCGAGGATGGCTTCGGCCATGTACTTTGTGCGGCCATACGGGTTTGTGACGCCCAGTGTGCCATTCTCGCGAAGAGCTTTAGTTCCGTCTTCGGCCAAGTATGCTTCGTCGAAGTGGACAAGGTCGGTTTCCTGGAGTGGTTTGCCTCTGTTGGCTTTCCCACCGTAGACGGTTGCTGAGGAGGAGAAGACGAAGTTTTTGATGCCGTTGTCCTGGGTAGTTTCCAAAAGGTCGATGAGGCCCGCGATGTTGTTCTTGTAGTATGCAAGAGGCTTCTCAATGGACTCTGAGACGGACTTGAAGGCAGCAAAGTGAATGACTGCTGTGATCTCTGACTGACGGGCCTTGTACATTTGGAAGAGATGCTTCATCGCTGATGTGCGGTAGTCCAGTTTGTGGAAGCGCAGAGCTGGAGTGGTGAAGCCATGCTCACGGCAGTACTCTTGAGCCAGGTATCTCACGTTGTTCAAGACGGTCTCGTAGCTGTTGCTCAAGTCGTCGACAACAACTACATTCTGGCCTGATTGGAGTAGTTTAAGAGTCGTATGAGATCCAATATAACCAAGGCCACCAACGACCATTACGTATCGCTTTCCATCGTGGAGAGGAAGTTGTTCCTGGTATGAATGTGGGACTTGTGTTTCTTGAGCAAAGTAATCCGGAGCATCGTGATGATTGTGTCCGGGGGTGGTAGCTCTTCTGGATGGGTAAGATGAGGAGTCGTAGCTGCTATTGAGTGACTCGGTGGAAGACAAGTAGCGGAGTTCGTGATGCATCCTGATAGTCTTAATGTTGATGATTGCTTGGTAGTGTCCTCAAAATAGATCTTCAGAGAGGAGGCAAAGGTACACAGTAGAGAGAATGAGGACCTCGACAAGATTTCGGTATGTTCAGCTGTTAAAATGAACGATTGAATGGAGTGAAGCCGATGCTGTTGATACTGTTTCGGGTGATGGAAAGCACATCTATCTTATGCCTGGCCTCACGATCAACATGGCGATCTCGAACATTGCATGAATGATCCAATGCACAGACGTACAAGATCATGCAAAGGGTCTTCGAACGGTCTATCGTAAGCCTGGATGACAGATGACATAGCTTTGTATTACGCCCGACCCGGGGCCGTACAGCAGCAGGCCTACACGAGCGGCAACTGAAGGCGTGTCGTTCTCTTCTGGAACCACAGAGCTTCATTTCGCGCGCTAGGCATATGCGGAACCAGAGAGAGGCTAAAGTTCCTCACACTAATCAGTAATCTTCAACTTCGAGGTCATAGTGAGGAAATGAAACGGAGTCCAGGTCAGAGATGGCAGTGCAGCCCGATTGATAGGCAAATCTTGCTCTTCGAATACGTTGACCTCTGTCCCGTTGTACTGTGCTTTGTGAGATCTTAGCGCCTTTACTCTTCGGCAACAAGATGACGAAAACGTAGCACCCTTGGCCCTTGAACGCGCATTAGGAGATATCAACCTCCATGTTGTAAGTCTGGGCTGATCTGGAGTCATGTGCGAGGGCCGTCTCAACAGCGGTCGGCGAATAGCTACAAATCGGGACGGCTGGGTTTTGATCTCAGCTATGCCAACTTCACGGGCTGGGATTTGGAACAGCAGCTCTTTCAACAAACATGTCGGAAAACGAACACGAGAACAAAGCGGAAGTTCATTATTTCGTATCAATAGCAAATTATCGGCCTGCCTTTTTTGATCCTCTCAACACGAGATTGTACCTTCTCCCAGGATGGTTCGACACAGGCGTAGTTGCCGTGATTCCATTACAGTACTGAACAAGCCCACCCAATACAGTGTCCTCAAGAATCGTAGAGACACGCCCATTGTTGTGCCCGGGACCAGCCGTGTTGAAGATATTGTTGATGTTCTCGGGCTTAACATTACCGACCTTCCCGTTAGGATACTCGATATGGAAGACAGCTTTTTTGTTGGTGATCATCGGACTGTACCCATCGCATGCGCCGTACGTGACACACTGCTCGTCGACGGCAAAGTGTATCACATTCTGTACTGTGGGCAGAAGAATCTCGGGCGCGTTCTTCAGTCCAATAGCAGTACCGTTCGCGACAGCCAGATCCAACAGAAAGTTTAGAAAGTCGACAGAATGCTCTCGTGTGAGGTTCAAGCCGTTTGCATTGTTGTGTCCATCAACGTTATCCGGATCAATAGCTTCGCAGCCTTTCTGCTTTGCGAGAGCAATGCGAGCTGCCATTACGCTTCGCACTCTTGGACTACTGATGTTCAGCCGATTTTCCTCATCCCAGCCATCCGTCCCGAGCCCTAAATCTGCAGCAGCAAAGTTCAAGCAGTCCGGTCGACTTGGCTCGTACGGTGTGCCGGAGTGAGATCGACGTCATTTCAGCACTTGGTTCTCTGCACCTACATCTAGGCAGCTACCTTCCACATTCAGTCAAAATTCCTTTGTTTGCGCCGTTGTGGTCTCCTTCACCAAAGCACGATTTCCAGTTTGTGGTCGCCTGATCTCGATGACTTTCGGCGGTACTCTGGTTCGTACCGCACCATTCGGAAGCGGTAGTCCTGGACGCCTCTAGGCAACTCCTTCTGCTTCAATCCGTTGAGATCTTGAAAGTCGAGACGCTGCGGAACCATGGAAGAGGAGGCTTCGTTGAAGGTCCAGATGCGTTCGACAGTATGCCGCCGATAATTAGAGAGTGGTTCGGTACTTGAAGGAGCTGGGTGCGAAGGAGCCGTGAAGTCAGATACGCAAGCTACGGTACAGCCACTAAGCGGGCATCTGCGTAAAGAGCCGGTAACGCTACGGTGCTTAAGTCTACCACACACAACTTCTCGGCGATTCTCACTCCTCATTCCGCTCTTCTTGCCGACTGCAACTCATGCTACCAGCCTCAAGACGGGAAATTATTCACTGTTCCCAAGATCTCGATCACTTGCTGCCCACAGGCTCCCCAAGCAACCAGTCCTTTACAGAGCGCTTAGCACGACGAGCCGTTCAGCGCGGGAGTTTTGCAAACGACTTCCCAGCCCCAGTGCGCCCTTGTGGACGAGTCCCAGGCCAAGATCGTGATCCCAAACTCTCTCGACATATGGAGCACGAGGAGAGGCGATGCTGTAAGGGGAGAGCGCCTCGGCGGAGGACACCGACGCAGTACCCGTCACGCCGATTTCACTGCTAATCGACCTCGAACGATCGGCGACTGAGCTTTACCGCTTCATCATCGCGCTTTACTGTGATGACTGGTTGCCTGCAGATGTTGACACAGAGGGATTCCCTGCGACAGGAACAGCCAGAGCGGCGGCGCGGCCCACTATTACTCACTCGTTCGAAGCTCAACTGGCAAGATGAGGATGGCCCACATATTCGGCCAGCTTGCATCGTTTTGGGAACTGCTGGCGCCCACGATCGATGCACAAAAGACGGCATCTTCCACATCTGTTCGGACCACCGCGACAGTGAAACCCCCGACGACTTCCATTCCTTTCACGACTACCAAGTGAGTACCTAGTCTAGACCTGCAAAGGATTCTCGTCGCTCTGCGTAGTGTCTTAACGATGTATCACACTTGGACAAGTCTGTCCTGACGTTTCTACAGCACAATACACACGTGCGGCTGTATTTCGCCAACAGGCGCAGCAAGAAGCAATAATACGGCTGAAGCGGTTACCACGTGGGCAGGGAGGATCTTTGGTTTGGAATATTTCTGTGGATGCACTTCCTCCAGGCTTGTTTCGACTTCAACGAGCAAGTCCAGCACGACTAAGAGACCGACAACATCCGCATCGAACGTCTTTACTGCGAGTTCGACGACACCAAGCTCGACGTCTTCTCGAACCTCCTCGATATCTTCAGTACAAGGCACTTTTATTTCCAGATCTGTACTTAGGATCCTGTCTTCAACTACGAGTACTACCAAGATATTCTGTACCCTGATGCCGACTTCTTCATCTCCAGTGTCCAGCTCAATAAGCGCATATGCCAACTCCTCCTCCACGGTCAAATCTTCCGCTTCTGGATCAGCCAAAACATTCAGCACAGGTGCATCTTCTTTAACCCGTCAGTCCGTCATAGATTTTCCGACGGAGTCCGCAGTGAACCCATCCACACCCTTCACCGTGTTTCCCAACAGCACCGCGACAGTTTCTGCAGCCGGCGCAAATGCGACATCGAATGCCACTACGATTGGAGGCACAACTGTCAGGAATACGATACTGGTTTTGGCCAGGAATAGCAATGACGCCGCAAATGCCTACAGTGGCTTGGATGGTTATGGCATCCCGTACGAGGTTCTCATCGTTTCTCAATCTGGTGTTGCTTTACCAACTCTCAATTCCACCTCGACCGATGGTAAATATGGAGGCTTCATCACAGTCAGCGAACTGTCGTATCGGACCTCTTCCGGCGGATGGGCAAGTGGACTCTCGGACGATCAGTACACCCAGATCTACAACTACCAAAAGGCCTTTGGCGTGCGCATGGTGAGACTGGACACGTATCCATGGAGTGCGTTCGGAAGTATACCGCTTGGCAGTAGTGGGGGCTGCTGTAATTACAATGTTGAGCAAATGATCAGCTTCTCCAATACCAGCGGGTTCCCTACGGCCAACATCAAGTCCGGCGCCAAGATGAGTACAAAGGGGATCTGGCATTACCCAGCTCAGATAACTGATCCCGAGACCACGTGGAAGATCGCCTCGTACGACGCAAGCTCGGACGGGACGTTCGCCAATCAGAGTACTGCAGCAGTCATTAACGATTTCTCTGGAAGGCAGCAGATGGTGTTCTTTGGTGGTTGGGCAACAGAATGGTCGGCTACGTCCACATTCTTACAGCACGCTTACATTCACTGGATGACGCGAGGCCTCTTCGTGGGTGCTCGAAAGATCTTTCTTTCTCCGCAGATCGACGATGTGCATCTACGAACTGCCATGTTCTCGCCAGCTGGTAAGCTGTATCGCAGTATACCGCAAGATTACCAGATGCATGCCGATTGGCAGACCAATCTCAACTCTCGTCTTCCCGCCGGCTCAAATGTCTTCCTCGAGCTGGGTCATAATGGAAACGGAGGTATCATCTGGTCTACCGACAACACGAATTTAAGTATGAGCTCTCTATGCAACCCGAGCACGGCGATCTACTACATTGCTCCGGCAGATACTACTCTGGAGTTCCAGAAGCCTCTCGGCACGGGTGACTCCGTCTGGCCAACAACACCGAGCAACTACTCTTGGAGTGTGGCCTGCGCTTCCATAGACGATCTAGCACACTGGTTTATGAATCCAGTGAACCGTGACCACTTTGCTCACGTCTCTCATACCTTCACACACCTTCATCAAAACAACGCATCGTACTCGGATATCAGCAAAGAGATCTACTTCAACATCAAGTGGCTAAACCAAGTGAGCATCTCAAATGCGAACATGTTCTCGCCCAATGGCCTCATCCCGCCGGCTATCACAGGCCTTCACAATGGCGATGCAATCCGCGCATGGAGTGATAACGGATTGCGTTACGCAGTGGGAGATAACTCCCGTCCAGTCCTTCTCAATACCCAGTCCGACTTCTGGCCTTTCATCACCACGATGGCAGGCAACGGCTTCGAAGGAATGGTCGTCATACCTCGCTGGCCAACCAAGATCTACTACGACTGTGACCTACCCGACTGCACCACAGCCGAGTGGACGCAACTGTTCAACGGCGATGGAAGCTTCACAGATCTCTTGACTTCGGAGCGAATAACCACAACCAGGTATCTCATGGGACTGAGACATGACCCTTACATGTTTCATCAGGCAAATCTCCGTGTCAATGACGTTCCTTCTACCACTGTCGGTTCTCGGTCCGGACAGATGTCTCTTGTCATGATCTGGATCGAGACAGTCGTCCAAGAGATGATGCGTCTGACGAATTGGCCGATCGTGACTATCAAGCACGATGACCTGGGCGCGAAGTTCGTCGAGCGCATGACGAGAGATGGATGTGATCCGAACTTAACGTATCAATACTCGAAGGATGGATTGAGTATTATTAGGGTTACCCTTACGGCGGATGGCAACAGTTGCAGCGCACCTATCCCTGTGACGTTCCCCGGTCAGGCAAGTGGGGGAGATGGCGACAAAGACGATCAGGTGGGAAGTGAGCCGCTGATCAAGTGGGTTACTTTGAGCGGAATCTCGCAGACGTTCACTTTGTCGAAGCCCGTGAGTGTCTTGGCGTAAAAGTCTTGGGTAGGCTTGCAGCATCTTAGACTGTAGTATAGATAGCTAGCAATACCTCACCGCAGTCTACAACGTACACTCCCTGCTTCACTTGATACCGAGCCACAGAACACACCGGCCTCGTACAGTACTTCGAATAGCCCTGGATATTCCCAGAGTTGGCCTGACTGCCTTGTTTACGAGATATGACTTGGATGTCTTGCTACTAGCTCCAAATAGAGAGCCGTCAATTCAGAACGCACTTGAAGGAAAGCTTACGACTACGTCCCATGTTGACTTGGCCAGAGATCTCTTCTTAGTTGCACTACAGATGGGCTCCGGACTTTGCTTCGAAGTGTGGGGAGGAGAGACTGACATAGGAAGCGAGATCACCAGTGAAGGGTACTCACGGCGACAGAGAACTTTCATTCCAAGGGCATTTTCACTCAGAAGCGTCGATCGAGGGCGCATGCTCTCTGGAGGCTGCGGGGCGTAAGCTCTCTGGCGGCTCACTCGGCCTCGTTGTCGCCACACCAGACTTCGAAACGCTCCATGATGCACTTGACGAGCTCCAGATCCTCGTTCATGCCTCCCGCGCTGTCTAGGGCGACGGCGCCAAACAGAGCTTCCATCGTGGTTGCTGCTTCAATGTACGAGATAGGCCTCTCGTACACCGGGCTTTGATCTGGTCCACGAAGCCTGTCATATGAGCCTTCAAGCTCAAGAAGGTGTTCATCGCCGCGACGCCGTTGCCGTGGTCTCTCGTCTAGACTCCTAAAAGAAGCTTCATTAGCATTTATTC
Organism: Nothophaeocryptopus gaeumannii; assembly: GCA_031771865.1. Taxonomy (NCBI): domain Eukaryota; kingdom Fungi; phylum Ascomycota; class Dothideomycetes; order Mycosphaerellales; family Mycosphaerellaceae; genus Nothophaeocryptopus; species Nothophaeocryptopus gaeumannii. The sequence continues at coordinate 29,911 of JASISA010000025.1, forward strand.
GAATGACTCGGATACTAAACAGAACATGGAAGGACTTACTGATGGGCTCTCCGAAGCGGATCCAGGTCGTGCTCAAGATATACGCCGCGGTCTTGTCGTCATGAATAGCAAGAGCCTGATTCGGCGTTGTCATCTCCCAGATCCTCGTCGTCCCTGTAGGCGAGGGCTTCGATCAGGTTGTCGCGGCGTTTGAAGGTGTATCTGCAGCGATTGACAACCCATTGCACTGCTACGGAGACCGCTTGTTTCACATGAATCTTGAGTTGAAACAGATTCTTGCGTTCTCGGCTCTGCTGGTATCGGACATACACTCGTTCCCTAAACTTGATGGCGGGAAAAGCCCACTCGATCTTGGCGCAGACTCTGTTCGGGAAGGCACAGGCGAAAGCAGCGTCCTTCGCCTATCGAATGGCGGGATGACCTTCCCGATTGGGAGCTGTTCGACCTCACCTCTTCTCGCTGACAACGCCCTACAACCTCCTGATGACAAACGTCTTCGAGAATTACGGTACAAAGGCCGCCAACAGCATTGCATTTCCTGCCGTGAGTACGCCCAAACCAGCCAACATGCCTCGTCCGCTTCGCACCTTCAATGTCGTAGGCGCCCACGCCGAAGGCGAAGTCGGCAAAGTGGTCGTCGGCGGAGTTCTCGATATTCCAGCCAAGACAATGCATGAGAAGATGATGAAGTTCTGGACGACAAATGACTCGGTCCGGCTTCTCCTGCTGAACGAGCCAAGAGGGCGAGCTTCAATGTGTGCGAACATCATTGTCCCTCCCTGCGATCCTACTGCGAACGCTGGCTTCCTGATTCTGGAGAGTGAGGAGTATGTGCCGATGTCTGGAAGCAATACTATTTGTGTGGCGACTGTGCTCCTGGAGACTGGAATGGTGAAGATGGTGGAGCCGACCACGAAGCTGAGGCTAGATACAGCCGCTGGTTTGGTTGAGGTTACGGCGGAATGTGAGGCTGGGAAGTGCAAGAATGTTGAGTTCGACAACGTTGCGGCTTTTGTATTTGAGCTCGACTTTGAGGTGGATGTTCCGGAAATTGGCAAGATCAAGGTTGACATTGCGTATGGAGGGATGATCTTTTGCATCGTTGACGTGAGATCGGTAGGGCTCAAGATCGAGGATACTGAAAGAAATGGAGCGAAGTTGGTGGAACTTGGCGAGAAGATCAAGGCTGCCGTGCGAGAAATCATCACGCCCGTTCATCCTGACAATTCTGGTATCCGAGGTGTCACGAATCTTGTCTTCGTAGATACGTTTGAAGATGCTGCTGGAGGCAAGACCAGCCAGAACGCCACTGTCGTGCTTCCTGGAAGACTTGACAGGTCGCCTTGCGGAACAGGCACGTGTGCCAGACTCGCTGTCCTTCATGCGCGTGGTCAATTGCAGGTCGATGAGGTGTTTCGCAATCGCAGCATCATTGGCTCGGAGTTCATCAGCCGTATCCAGGGAACGACAACAGTGGGCAGGTATCCAGCGGTGCTTCCTAGCGTCAAGGGACGAGCGTGGATCACGGGGTACGAACAGGTTGTCCTCGATCCTTCTGATCCATTCCCTGATGGATTCCGTGTCAGCGACGCATGGCATACGACGCAATCCGCAGGGCTGCTTAAAGCGATCCTCGAGGCTGAGTCTGAGTGAGCTTCAGTGAATGAAACGGTCGCGCATATAGGCTGTAGTCAGTCGCAAAGGTGCGGTAGGTACCATTAGCGTAGTTTGCAGTTTCACTTCTCACTTGCGCGCTCCGCAGACTTACTCAATAAGAACAAAACAATCAAAGCCACGCGACAGTACTTCAACAACGTCCAGAATATATACAATCCCAGAGAGCGAGCAGGTATTTGGACGTGACAGAGGCTAACCATGTGTAGGAACTTCAAATACGATCTCTGTCGCGCCGTCGTCGCCAATGCCGCAGCGTTGGTCGTCGCGGGTGTGCGGGTGCTCTATACGTATTGAGAAGCAATGGAATCTAACGAGTAATGGCACCGCACTGACAGGCATGTTAGCCGACAACACCACCATCACCGCCACCACCACCACCCGCCTCCCGCCGCCCTTCCTCGCGAAGCAGTGTAAGTCGATCTTTGTTAGGGCGATGGCGGAGAGACTGTGTCGCTTGATGGTTCGTCAAGTGATTAGAGAGAAACAATGATATTGCTATCCAATGTGTACTATACGTTGCGTAAATACACAAGACAAGAGACAGTTCTCTAAAGCAGTACGTAGACTTCAACTCCTTAAGTACTTGTCGTTGAATATAGGAACAAGGAATAATGGCGTTGGACTGGGGTATTGGTGTTGGTGTTAGTGCTCGGGTTGGTGTTGGTGTTGGACCGGAACCCTAACAATCTTAGCGCAGCGAAGCCACACTGCGCGATGCTAACGGAACCCCATAGAAGACGTCGCCCAATATGCTGGCGGAAAGGAGAAGCGCACCAGTAAGTTCACCTCGAACGATCTCCGAATCGCAGAAGAGCACAATGCTAACGGATAGTACTTCAGTTCTCTCTGCCTTTGATGCTCACATTGAGCGTTCGATTGGGGACAAAGGGGAGTGGCCCGAGCTATGCAAAGGTCAGCATTCCGACAAATCTCACATGGAAGAAGTTCGAATGGAACAACGTCGAAAGACTAAGCACGCGTCGTGTATTGTTTTTGATGCGACGCAGCACATGGGAGGCAGTCTGCTATCTCTTTCCATACCCTGGATCGTGGCTGTTGCTGTACAGGAAGTCGATGAGCGTTTCGACGTTCAAAGTTCCTGAGCAAATGCTTCCCCTGCCCGGACAACCTCGAGTGATTATTGCGTTCTCTCCCCATGTTTGAGGCTTCAGACAGAGACAGATCAGCATCGCGCATCCGAGGACAGACTCATCGATCCACAGCCACCCAAGCTCTTGTTCAGAAGGTCGGTGGACGCGCATGTCACCTTGGCAAATGCTATTGTTCCGCAAGCTGCACAGATCCTTGGGAACGAACCCTGCACCTTTTTGAAGTTACCAGACTATCTCCAGTCGGACTTTTGCCTCGATTCCATAACCGCATCTTCAGCAACGGGGATGCCTCTCCGAAAGGCAACAGCACTCCACTCTATGTGCAACGTCCGCTGACCAGGAGGCCTGCTGCATCCTCTTTCTCCTCTGTGTTCTGCTCTCTGGCACATCGCAGGTAGTTGTTGTGCGATCGAGTGTTGCATGCCTCGGAGAGGACCTTACACTACCTTCCCAACGGTAGTGACTGCTCTGCGTTCTCTCGCGTCCTCACCATCTTTCTCTAGAGCTGTCCGCAGGTATCTGCAGTGCGCCTCAAAGTGCGTGTTTCCCGAGAAGACTCTCGTTCCAGATCGAGAAGACTTGTAACATCTGGATGTGTCTCGGCTTTGGAAGCACCAGACCCTGGACGGACTTCCCGGCTCTCCAGCGAGGCAGTGGGCTGACGGCTAATGGATGTCTGCACTGCAGGCTGTGAGAGATGCGCCAGCAGAGACCATTTCTGCCTTGCCGTGATCTCGATATCGTGCCGGTCTTCCACGATCATCTGCAAAAGCTCGCTGCTTGATAACGGTTCTTCTTGTCCTGAGAGTCGTGGCAGCGGTGCGGTCGGAGGTTACATATAGGCACTACATTGCTCGCATTCTCTTCCACTCGGCTTGCTTCTCTCCGGTACTGGGTGCTCGCCTTACCACGCCACTTTGCCGAGAGAGCTCCTATGTCGTTGGCATGGCAATCGTTATCATTCCTTCGACCTACTCATAGCTTCAAGCTTTTCGTGGTATCTTCACGGTAGTCATTGCGTCATGTACTTGCGCTGTACCGTCATTTGACGAACGACCCGAGGTGAATGAATTGTCCATGCAGCCTCTGCATCTTCTTCGATCCCACGTTGATGCTCTGCGGGCGCTCGATGATCCACGAGCGGTTGCATGCTTCTGAGGATCATTCTGATCGCTCTGCATGACCCTCCCTCGTTCCATGACAATTTCCGTCGCTTTCCTCTTTCGTCCATGTGCTCTGTCAAGCCCAGAAACCACAAGACTGTTGCCCAAGCGTTCCATGTCCCCGGAACTCGTCTTGTCCGATCAGGCTTTGCCGGCAGTCTTCGTGCTGGGGGATATCCTGTCTGAAGACCCAAATGATGCCTCTACGATTCTGACAAGAGACTAGATGCGACAATGTATGTTTCATCGAGCTCCTCTTGCTCTCCTTGATCGTGTCCGCGATACGCTTTATGAGTCCTTTTCGACCTAGCTTCAGTCGCCATGGATTAGCTTGACATCGGCTCTGTTTTGGGGTGCCTCTGTGCCGTACCCTTGTTGTAGATAATCGCTTCGTGTTGCTGCACCTTGCTAAGAGAAGCAGTTGGTCCATGCGTTGCTTGGCAATATCGACGACTGAGCAGACGCGTCCTCGCCAGCCGCTCAGCAACAGCGAGTCGTCCACCGCCAGCACCAACACCTTTCCACCCATCCAGGAAATCACGACAGCTCGGTCCACGCTATGTCAACTTCGAGAGATCGCAGATTGTCGCTCATTACATGCAGACTCCAGCGTGAACGTCGCTCGCTGCAGCTTGACATGCACTGCGGCCTCCAGCGACTTCTGGTACGTTCTCGCCTTCACCTTCACCACACTATTCCCGTCATTCGAATTGCCAAAAGAGCCTGGCCCATACTCGTATGGCCGAGGCGATGACGATCAACACAGCTTCTTCTTCTACTGATCGCATCAACTTCACCAACTCTCAAACAGCTCTGTCTGAAACATAGGCTGACACGAATGTACTGCATGCCAAGCTTCCGCCTTTCGCCTTCAGCCGACAAGCATTGATGCGTCTACCGACTTGAGGCACGTTGCCCCTTCAATGCTGTACTTCCACCTGCCAAGATGAAACCGAGACCTTTGATCATGTTACAAGCCTCACTGAGGCGCTGACGAGAAAGTCCTCTTTACCTGAGCACGACAACACCGCCTACACCTCCAAGAATCATATTCTCGCGCAAGCTGGCACCCTTCCAAATCAGGCAGTGATCTCGCATCCGGGCGCATGATGACCAGTCCCTTCGCGAGTGAAGACCTCCCATCATGATGAAGCACGACACGCACACACAAGCGTCATGAGCAGCTGGTGCTGTGGTGTCGACGGCACCGTGGATCAAGTGAGAAGGCTGCGATCAGTATCCCGATCACGCGCCCCAGCTTTGCGAGCCCATGAAACCCTCGCCGCTTCTTCACGCACAGACACAGTTCGCGCTCCGACGCTCATGTTCAAGGTCACACCGCTGCCTCAGCATGCCTTTTCCATCTTGTGCGGCCACCCACCGAATCCCAGCATTCGCGTTCATTGCATCAAGTACGCTTCTAACACCGAATCCTACTGCCACCACTCCCATGATGAAAACCAGCCTACACAGAGCAAACAGAACCAGTTTTTGCCATCTTTCGATGCGGGTACGGCTCGGATACATAACCTGTGGTGTTTTGCACCGTGTGGGTATGGCCGGGATACGCAACCGAGCGCGAGAGGCAAGCGCAGTTGGCGAAATGGGCAACAGATATCTGAGACTCTGGAGACCATTGACCCTCTTCCTCAAACACAAACCTCATGGTGCATCGCTGATCTGGTTGCATTCGCAGCTAGTCACCTAAGTCGGGACAGACCGATAACCCGAGCGCCGACCACCTCTCCCTCCGCCGCCCTCTTATCTTGTCACTTATGCATCCGCGGTGCATCAGACGACGCCGCGAATAGAAACGTTTACTGGCCCTCACACTCAACATCTGTTCTATTTCCTTTGATCATCAAGCAAATCCCAATCAAAGAAGCCCCACCGCCATCATCAAGACTTTATTTGCATAGCTTATATCTTTACGTCGCTAACGACTGGACATCTGCAGACTTCCCCCCCGAAAAATAACCGGGCAGCGCATGGTGAGGAGCAAATCGAGGCACATTTGGTAAGCCAAACAATCTTTTCCCAGCTTTATTCTTGTCATGATGATACTGCGCCTACCAGGGCCATGCTTTCTATTCAGCCCTCTTGCGTTTGCACTCGACGCAGCCCGACTGTGGTTGAACATGCTGAACCGATCTTCCGGTTTCAACTTGACCAAGTCTTTCCTCTCGTCTGAAAATAACTGATTCCTCCAGCTCACTCTTCACGATTCCGAGAAGAATACCTTGCTGACTTCCTCGTGTACACAGCATTCTCAACCATGATCGAAGTGGACACTCGCCACAACCGGTAAGTCGTCCCTTTCTAAGGCTCTTATCTCTTTCAAATGATGAATCCACGACGCTGGATGCATTGAGCGGCGGCGCCCAGAACGTACATGCTCATCGTCGAGCGGCGTCCGACTCGCTGATGCGATTGAAAAATCATCTTGCGCGCATGGAGGAAACAGCAACAATGGTGGACACACTGACTCACCCATGGCATAACATCTCGTTACGTGCACACTCAACTTTCCATTTCACTAATTTCGCATGTTCTATAGCGTCAGCCACCGACGGTCAGATGTACCGATTCGTCGAGATCTTGCGCAAACCATCGAGAAGCTGCGGCCATCAGAGCAACAGCAGTTCAACCTGCACACACCACATGCGACTCGAAGCAAACACATTGGATCCCTTGCGTTCATCTCGGCGCCCAGCAAATGATGACAACAAGAAGCTCAACGCGGCGAAGGGTCAAAGTCCCGACGAGAAAATAGCCCATACGATCACGAAGCCGTCAAGAAGGGGCATCAAAAGCGACTATCTCCCGGAACCCTCCGTCCTTCGGTAAGCAATTCCCTTGTCTTACATTCGAGATTGAAATGATGAAAACAAAAGCACAATCCTACTGACGCATGGCCCGTTGCGAAGCTCCGCACTCGAGGTCGACTCAGTGTTGTTTGAGGTTTCCTTTTGCCTGTAGTCTTCTACAGTGGGGTTCGAAGGGCTGCTTTGTACGCGAAGACGGAAGTCAGGGGTGTTTGGACAAATCCAGCACGAGGCCCTCGACCTGACTCTGCGGTCAGTCAATGCTTCTATGGGAGATCATTGGTGATTATGTCTGAAGTTTAGTGATTTCCAGTGTGACAATTCAAGAAGAGCGGATTTGGAACATTCGCTGACGATAATTTTACAGGGACAAGGCAATGAACGATCAGCCGGCGAGTGGCGACCGGCGATGGATTAGTCGTTCTATCTCATGGAAGGAGAATCGTCGGAGCTTCGGAATGGATTTGTAGGCATTCCCAAATTGCGCTCGGCGCTGCCTGGAACGGATTGATTGCTGAAAGCAGTGGGATTCGGTGCCTTGAGAGCCCAGAATTGCTCGTACACCTGTGCGATGCGGTCAAATTCCGTCGCAGACTCTTCATTTCGGCCTTTTTCAGCACCGATCCACTTCATCAGAGTGCGCTCGTCGAATCCCCAGTCACTCCCATGTCAGAAATAGGAATAGAGTACAATGTGCTGAGTGTATCGAGGATGAGGTACTGACAGAGAGAATGGTGGCATCATTGTCACAACACCCAAAAATAGCAGGCATGTTCCATCCAGCATCTTACTTCAGTACAGCTCAGCGAATCCTGCCTCCATTCTACGTTTGCGCATTGGTGCTGGTACAGTCATGCTTTCACATGAAAGTCTTGGCGCTCAAAGCGTCTTCTCCCTAAGAGGTGCGGACACGAGATCAACTCCTTCAGGTCGCCGTGCCGCATAATAAGACCTCCTATAACGGCGATTCATGACCGGCTGCAACAGTCGTGCTTGGCATTCGGGGCGCACAAACCGAGTCGCATTGGAAATGACTAGCGTGCAAAATGTGCAAAAGCACTTGGGTGTGCGAGAAAGAGCGACCTCAATAACACTGCTCGCTCAGTCTTGATGGAGTACTAATTCGTCGTGAGTAGTGCAAGTCCCACCAGCCACACATGTCTGCTTCGTGTCAACTACGTGGAGCTTCTGTGAGCGATCACGAACGAAGGTGTGTACAAAAGACCATTGCCGTGCTCTGTGATACAGTATGTCTAAGTACCTCTACTGCCCATGTATTCCGCGTGCTGATCATACCAAAACCGCAGATACAAAGACCGACGAATGCGGCAGAAGCGAACACGGCTGGCTTTGTCACATCTTACAGCCGACAGTCTTTGTCCACTGAGCTCTCCGCATGGTGCATCACTACGCTCCCAAATTCAGAACCTCAAACTTCTGTAGTCGACTACACATCCTGCAACATGCCACCAAAAGGAGCGAAGAAGAAAGCCCAGGCTCCAGATCCTCCAGCGCGAGAGAGTCATTCCAGAGAGGCGAAGGACAAAACAAAAGCGGCACCCGCGACAGCCACTAAAAGCTATACCTCCATCAAGAAGTCGTCCAATGCCGCTGGATCAAGGTCCAAGTCTACTAACGCAAAGGCAAACAGTAGCATAGTAAAGCCCGCGATCAAGACAAGCGGCAAATCAGGGTCCAAACCCAAAACGTTTGGCCCAGCGAAAGGCAAAGCAGAGGACGCACGTGCACGAATTCAAGAGTACAGACGCCAGTTTAGCTACCTCCGAGGCTTGCTGCATTTTGAGGGGCTTCCCGACCTCAGAGACACCCTTGATTTGCTTGACACCATTTTAAGTGGTGAGAAGTACCTTAAGTGGTATGACCCGCTTTGGACTCCAGGTACGCCAACCAGGAACAGGAAGAGCTCGCAGGAGCCGGAGGACAAGAGGGCACTTCGAATCCATCCTCATACGGGTCGTAGAGGGCAAAGCTTGCCGCCTGACGGAGACGAGGACTGGTCGCCTTCGAAACGGACGTTCTAGAGGCTCAAAGAACGTTAAGAGCATGGTTCACGGCACATTGTGGGTGTGGAAGCAACTTTGCAATATGTGTCAGCGACCTGCAGTCAAGTAAATAGGGATCTATATTCTTTACCTTCTGTCATAGCATTCACCGGTGCATCACCACATCGCAACTCTGTGTGTTCGCATGATGGCCTTGGTGACCAGTTCGCCTGTGTGAAGTGAAGTTCTTTGTTCAGTCTCGCCGGATCCGGCTTGAAGATTCGAACAAAGGAGCTCATGGGTTGAAAGGGGTGATGATGGGTTCAGCCATTTCGAATCTCCATAATCATTGCGCAGCATACTATCGGCTTCCCATCAATTAACATGGGACGCAGAAAAGGAAGTGGCAAGGCTAGTGGACAGGCCTCTGGCAAGCCATCGGCAGATTTATCGGGGGACGAATCGGACGTATCCGTCACGAGCACACAGGCCAAACCTTTTGGATTCAATAGCAGGAATGGCCAGATCAAGAAACAGAAGCCTGAAGGCAAGATCTCGTCGAGGGCTGCGCATGACTTGAGGAAGAAGACTCGTGAGAGGCAAGCCAAGGCAGCTGAAGAACTAGCTGTAAAGCAAGAGATGATCGATGCCGAGACAGCCGGGACCCCGGCAGTAGAAGCAAATGATGTTGCAGAAGTGGGAGATGGAGTTGTACAGGAAGATACGACCGCTGCCAGTGCCGGACCATCAGATGCTCTCTCCTCCGGAGCCAGCGCCAGGCTGCATTACAACGAACAGCAGATTCGAAGCATTCGCAACTTACTTCTAGGTGAAGACCTTGAAGCTTTGACTCCCGTGATTAATCATCTTGACGCAGCACTTCACGAATTAGTCCCGCTGCTGGAGTCAATCGAGAATGCCACGACTCCAGTCACACCTCGTCAGGCACACTTTGGCGAAGATCCAGTCGCCGATTTGCGCACCATAACACCGGCCGGTGGGAAGAAAGCAACTCTCCCGAGAGGATCACCCTCACCACGGACCAAAGAAGGCGCCCAGCTTCTACTGCACTTGGCAACCGCACCTTCTGTCCAGAATGGGAAGCGCTTGCCTGTGGGTGGCGATCCGGTAGAGATTGCATCAGACGATGAGACCGATACAGTGGAGATGCCAGATGCTGATGACGGTCCAGTCGAGATAACAGACAATGACGACGATCCAGCTACGTCGAGGCCGCAGACTAGCTCTCACGCAAAAGAAGTCCGCAGGAGCGAATTGGAAGCCGATGGCCGGCCGATAACAGATCGCTCACCCTCTCCTGATGATGTACGACCGCCGCTCGTCAGGAGTGCGAGAGCTGCTGAAGTAGTCGACCATCTAGCTGAGAGATCTTCCTGAACTGCAGCTGCATCGGCAAGGGCAGGAAGTAGCAAGCGAAGGGCGCCTGTGGATGATGAGCAAGCTCCTGCCTCGGCCAGGAAGAGACGGGTCGAGAAGAAAGCGGAGAACGAAGACGAATCTCCTCCGCCAGCTACTTGTCCTTCGCGCAACAAAGGCAAAGGCAAGGAATGAGCTTGGGTCGCCTTTCGTAGCAGAGCTTCCGGTCCAGGACTGTCGATCTGATACATACATTGTTCAATGAAGTTGTCCGCATTTTTTCATGTCCTCCGCCGTCATGAAGTCCCAGTTTGCCGCCGCTGACATCCCTTTCATTCTTTTCACTGTCTCACCTACGGCCCGTAGAGGCAATTGTGCCCTCGTCTTCGCAAGTACACGAGTAGTATCCTTTCGCGCGCGTTCGTCTTGTCCGCTTGACCGGAGCAAGACTGACTGAGCGGCTTTTTCTGGGTCACGTACAGTCACCGGTCATAAGTTTGAAACTTTTGCTATTTTACGGCAAGACTTAACACTTTCACAACGATCGATTATAGAAATATTATATATAAACATTATCTAAAACTTTCTATATTTCAAGAAAGATGCATAAACTACCTCTGCTTAACTAGGCTCGGCGTAATGCCGTAGTCCGATAGCGCTATTAGGGGAGTTATCGAGGTATTTCTTAAAATCGTGGAATTTACTAGTAAATCTGAGCTTTTTAAGCCTTCCTCGACTTCCGCCCTCTCTACGTCGACGAGACTACAACAATATCTTACATACTCTAAATAAAAGATATCGAGCGTGTAAAGAATAATAAGTCTATAGAATATTGGCCATGATCATCTCATGAAATTGTCTCGATATCGTGATGTGAAGTAGCTTAGTTTTGCCGTAAAAGCGGACAAGACTCAAACTTATGACCTAGTACTGTATGAGGCGACGAGTGCGGGGTGTGGTTTGAATTGTTAGAATCCGCCTGCCCTTCGGATTGATACCTCGACTGCAGAATTGTGGTGGCGGCGTGAGAAGGCTGCGACGAAGCGGGAGTCGGGAAGCTCCCAGTCTCAGTATCGGGGTCGAGTTCGTCCAAAGTCGAGCAGTGTGTTGGTAACGCGTTTTCGAGGTTGTTTGGGCCATCTCTTGTATCCTGGTGAAGCTTTCCCTCCAGACCACCTGTCTCTTTGCTTGTGCTGCCAAAGAGATTCGCCTTACTTCTCTTAGGAGATGCACCTGCGCACCTCTTGCGCAGCAGAGAAAGGATTTCGGCGGTGTTGCGAGTGTCCTGCGCCCGCTGCCGGCGGGATCCATATGGTTCTTCGGGTGAAAGGCCGGCGGCGTGCTGCATCGGCTCCTGGGTAAGATTCAGTCCTGTGTGAAGGAGCAGACTGCTGTAGCTGCTCTGGTGATGGGATGGGATGGAGGTCAACCGGTGCACATCCGTCAGTGAGCGCGCCACTGCGCAGCAGCTGATGGTGTACCATGCCAAACGCTGGACCCAACACAGCGGGAAGAAGGAGAGGAATCTGGAAAGTGAACAGACCAAACAGCGCATGACTCGATTTCATAACTACATACAAGACATGAGGAGGATGAGGCTCCAGCGCCCTGGCAATGCCAAAGGCGACTGATGCCCCTCATGAGGGGGCTGGTGGCAACAGCACTATCTACCTATCTACTAAGAATATGATAAGAATGGTTAATAATACCCACAAGAACGCCCACAACAAAGGAAACGTTTGGTTAATAATGGGGAGGGGAGGGTGCAGGGTAGGGATGGTGTGGTGAGATCGCAATCTCTAGGAATATGCCGCTGAAGAAGAAAGGAAAGAAGAGGAAGAGGAAGAGGAATTCTGCTGCTTAAGTACCAAGGTGGAAGAGCTTGGGCCAATTTTGCGGTAGCGTGCTGTGAATCTGGAGAGTAGGACTGAATCTGCGTTTTTGCCAAGCAGAGGCGTATGATCAGGCACCGTGACGTGATTGGCGATGGTGGAGGTGAGATCATGGGCGAGAGGTGAAGGCAGGCCATAGGCTGCGAATTATGGACGACACCAAAGTCGAGTGTTGTCATTGAGCAGAACGTCTTGTAGGCATTAATTGAAGCTCCGGCATTGTGAGCATTCGTATTTTAAGTATTCCATACAGTGGCAGCTACAGTCTAGTTGCCCAAGTGGAGCTTCCGAGAACGCCAGGGCGTGATGATCTGGCACCGTGCCAACGACTGCAGCCTCACTGTTTTGGAACGATGAATACGACTCACTTCAAGCGCTGGTTGCTCAAAACGCGGGATTTGATTCCAGTAACGCTGCTGCGGAGTTGTGTTGAGCATTGCAGCATCGATGTCTCCTCCGAAGTATCTGACCTCCGTGCATCCTTGTATATCTTTGCGCTCTCTTGAACGCTGCTTTCCGTATAGATACTGCCACGAATGATACTGTTGCTTATTGATCTATGGTGGTATTCTCCGCATACATGCAGTGTTTATGATTACGCTTCAGTGTGCACGACGGGATTGGGTGATCGACAGAGCGGCCGCAGGACGCATGTGACAGCCAAAGTGACCTGGCGTCTTTGGTTACGTACTCCGTAGACTTCAAATGAAACAACTTGAACTCGAACAATGCGAGCAAATCCCACCACAACACTCATCATGTCGCAATACGCCATCATCCAAGTACCAACGCAATCCGAGCTAGGGCACTTCACCAGGGGCAGCGACATGTACGACACCCTCGCCGCCTTCCGCCTGCTCGTTGGCCACGTCGAAGTTAAGGCCGCAGAAGCAGCAACTGCGAGATCAAAACCACCATGTTGTAACTCGATCGAGAGATCGCTTGCTGGTGTACCCTCACGATATACTCGCCCTTTGACGTAGGGTAAGGGCTAAGTACCTGTCGATCCGATTGGGAAGCCAAGACGAGCACAAGATATTTAATCAGAGTCTCCGCCGTTCACCGCAGGACCTTCGAACTCAAGGCGTAGTGGGTCACTGGGAGAACGAGTTGAGACATGGAGTGCGCTGGGAGAGAAGAGTAAGTATTGTCCATTGGGACGCCCGCAGAACTGCTTAACTGTCTGGAGGACTCCGCCGTTCCGCGACAGGTATTTCGAAGTCCTCGGGGGCACCGCGCGCCAGAGGCGTTTCATTCTCGAATATGACTGTGGGTGAACCCATACTCGATGCAGTCTTTGATTGCTTGCAATAACTGATGCTCGGCCGGGGAGGCTCAGTGTTACCAAAACTCGCTCATGTAATGGATTGGATTGAGAGCCGGGGGATCTAGATTTTTATAAGCGCTGAAAAGAGGGTGACGATTGCTGAGCTGCCTGTTCCAGCATCATCGCATCAATAAGAAGTTTTGATCCAGCTTCCGTTCCTCCAGAGACTTTCCAGAGAGCACACACGCCTTGTCTTGAACGACCTACGACGATTAGTGCTACTCGGATCGCCACTACAGCTTACCACAATGCTCAGCTTCGTCCCCTTCAGTTGAATGGGTCAGCCTCCAGACCCTCTCAAGGTGTGAGCTGACCGCGAATGTCTCAAGCCTGTCCGCAGATCGGAAAAGTGGCCTCGATCTCTTGTCTCGGGTCTGGGCTGTACATCGCAGCGCTTCGTCGCTCGAGGAGTCCTCCTTACGAGCATGAGTCTGAAGCTACCGCGATCGGCGGAGCCATGGTAAGAGCTTTGGAACTTTCCATCAGTGTTGCCTTTCTTCAGGTGAGTGCTGCATCTTCATTTGTTCGTCGGTGAGTGCTCAGTACTCCTGGAATGAATGCCACTCACCTTCATTCAGCTCACAGTCGCAGGGTCCTTTGGGGAATCGTCATGTCCGGACCGCTGAGGCTCGACCTACCTGAGAGTCGCTGTCGCTACTTCATGTCGTGGCCTGGAACAGGATGTGCCGGCTGCGTCGGCCTGTGTTTGAGATGCTGCGCCTTTCTGGAACAACCGTGCAGGTCATGGGAGCTCAATGAGGTTTCTCTGGCAGTGTCGTGGCTCCAGATCAGCCTTCAACATGAGCTGCTGGTGGCTTGGCTTGTGCGCTCTTCGAGTACAATCGGCATTCTTCTGGAAGAATCGATCACGCCAGCTATAGCTCCATCTCATCGGAGTTGTACGGAAAGTGACCAGAGACCTCGGTCCGCAAGTACTGGTATGCTGCTGTGGACTTGAGTGCTACAGCCCTTTCGCTGCTGTAGTTCGCTGCTGTCCACCAATTGTAGAATCCCTGCAAGACAGGGATTGCGAGTGTCTGTGCGCAGCGCGCTGTCGCTGAGCAACACTCCCCTTTCACCACTCGCGAATTCTGCTTTGAACATAAAGTGCGTCGACACGACAATCATAAGACGGGCTCCCTGTTCCCGCGACGGCAGCGACGACTAGCCCTTATGGCTCTTCGTAGTTGTTCATCAAGATTGAAGATCGATTCCTGAACCTACACGACTGGTGATGATGGAGCCACCGCGCCGTAAGGCCCGCCTGCTTATTCAAGGCAGGTGCCAAAGAGCTTAATGTGTTTGGGGCCGGTGTACATACCCTTTCGACAACGACATCGTTCAGCAAACCATGCAGATGTCGCCTCCTCACTGACAGGGTAACAGATTTCCAATGGAATGCCGCAGTATCATCCTAAACATTCGCGCCTTCGACAGCCAGCTTGCCTTCACCACTCATATCCTCTCCATCCTCGATTCCCAATTCAACCTGACCGAAAATCGCTACCAGAAGATACACCAACCACTGCTCTGGTGAGGCCGACGTCCTACCAGCGCCGATCGTCATCCGCCTCAAAGTCTAGATGTAAGAATGAGAGCGCTTGAGAAAATTGCAACATCACTGAACAAAGTACAGAGTACTCACGAAGCCATTCCATCGCTACACCGTCCTCACCCGCCTCGTCTACATTCCATCGCTCACCCCCCATCCATCACCTCCCGTCTGGTTCTTTCCGCCCATCCTCTCCCGGTTTTCAACTCCCGCGCGCCTCCCTCAGCCCATCAGTCCTCAGCCCTTTCCTGTTCCATCCATCAACCCACGCTTCCAGGTCCCACCTCTGGGTTGCTGCCACCCGCCGCAGCCGCGAAACAACATAAGAGCCACAACCTCCCTTCGTAAGCGGGCCGGCATTGTCGTCGAGCAACTCATGGCAGTCTCGCAGGCAAGGGAGGGAGAACGAGCACCGACGGTCCTGCAGCGACTCAACCGTGAAGGTTGGGCAGGACAGAGCCTCGGGTACAATGCGTCCAAAAAAGCTCCACTGACAACCTCTGTGTCTTTGGGGTAGTAAAAACTGAATAACACAAACATTGCTTGCTCGTGAGCGCGAGCTTGCACCAAAAAGCATACACACAGCCCTCCATGAAGAGCTGCCTGACGTTGCTGCAAGGCGACCCATGTCAGCGCGGAGCTAACAGAGAGGAAGATGGAGTCTCGACGGTCCGGGCTCAGCCTTCTTGGTTGGGCGCTTGGTTCTTGAGAGACCAGCATCTTGCCCAAAGCCAGCTGATCAAGCTCACCATCTTCTGGCGGGTCTTCAAAGGCGCTGACATCCATTTCTTTTCACGCACCCTCTCCATGTCGGCGAGTATGCGAGAAGAACTGACCACATCCAGCCTCCGGCCCATGCACCGCCCATGTCGCCTGACGACGAGAACATATCACACCTCGTGTGATTCGCCCCTTCCATTCCAACCTTCCTGACGTCGCCGCAAGGTGGTCCACGCCAGTGTGGGAAATTATGGAAGAAGATCAAGCTCCGAAGGACTTGACTCAGCCTTCTCGGTTGGGCAGCCTGAACTTCGAAGCCAGCACCTTACATCAAGCCATCTGATCCAGAGCAGTGTCTCGTGGCTAATAAAGGCGCTGACAATCCTTTTCACGCAAACTCACCGATCGCGCGAGCTTGCGAGAAGAACTGACAGAACACAGATGACCCTCCTGGACAGCTGTCGTTGTCGGTTTACACAATGTGGTTTTTTATGTCAGTACTGTCAACGCAGGAGGGCAGATTGAACATCGATGGCTCTGTTGTGACTCAACCTCTGTGGTTGGGCGCTTCGGAGTTGAGAGACCAGCGCCATAATTTTGATCCACTAGATCAAGGGCAGTATCTTGTGGCAGGCAGAGACGCAAACATTACTTTTCATCATCGCTTGGCGCATGGCGCAGGACTTGGAGAAGAGTACAACCATTGCATTCATCGACTTTTAACATGCACCGCTGTTTTTGACCAAGTAAAGCAGGCATCTGTTCTTTGCTTAGCTGGCCAAGGAAACTTCGGTTGTTGCAAGCAGTCGGGCTGGTTCCAGTGATTGCGAGTCTCACGGCAGGACGAGAGTGGTATCAACCCTCATCGCAAGGCCGTTGTTGCAGGAGAGAATCCAGTTGTTGTATGAGTGTTGAGCATCAAGACCAGTCTTTGAGAACGATCCATTTTTCCCAGAAAGGGAATCGCATATGGGCGCTCGAATTGGCATCTGACGGCATGGAACTTGCAAAGGCTGACCAAAAGACCAGCAGATACAACTTTAGGGCCTGTCCAGAGACCTATCCGAGGTGCGGCAAGGATGAAGTCAACGCTTCAAGGTGTGATATTGATGGTAGGATGAGAAAATCAGCTCGTCATTAACTCCGCAGACGATATGCTGAACAGACAATTCGAGCTCGTGCTTGAGTGCCAGACGTTCTGTATCTGCCTCGCGAGCCGAAGCAGATGGTTTAAACGCGAACGGAGAAAGGAGTCCGGCTGGGCTTGAGAGCTCGACTGATTAGTCAGCCCGACCTGCCGTTGGAATCCGCTCCGCCATCATCTGCGTTGATACTGAACACGGCATCGATGAGTAACTGCATGGAGTCGGAAGTACTGATTGAGACTGCGAGTAAGGGGTCAAAGGCCAGGCTTTCCTGGTAGGGTGTCTAGGCAGCTTCACAAGCGCCGGACGAAGTCTCTCCTTTTCACTCCCCTATTTCTAGTAGTACCGCTTGCTGCGCTCGACCTTCGCCATCAAAGCCTCCTTCGCTTCTCTCGTATATGGCCAGCACACCCCAGGTCTCTTCATCACGGCATGGACGTCGGCGACGTTGTCGTCCGAGTCCAGCGCTACAGCACCAATGACCGCCTCCAGCACCGTAGCCTTATCCCAGTAGTTTGCATTCCGGCCCGGGCCTAGCTTGACCATGAGGGCAGTCAGGCCCATGGCGTCGGCCTCTTGGGCTTGGTACTTGTTGGTGGCTAGGCCGTTCTCCCCGAAGTTGATGATATCGTCTATATACAGCGTTAGATTCGATACCTCAGTGCATGTTGTGTAGAGAGAGATAGCATACTCTTGACCATGCTGTCCTTGTAGTGGGCAGTACGAAGGTACTGCCAGATCCACGCGTCTCCTACCGATGCCAATGCCTCGTTGATTGGCTTGAATCGGCTGTCGGGCTCATGGTAGTTGAATGCATCCTCGAGATACTTGGCTCGCTTGAAGTAGTATTCGTAGCCATCTGAGAATTTGATGACGCCAGGTCCTTGTGGATGGTGACGGTGACGTACTGGAGCGAATCGATTGGCGGTGGTGCGGAGGACATGGCGAAGAGAAAATTGCGATATGCGATTGTGAATTTGAGTTTGTCTGTAGTCGGTGGTATGCCTTGATGGTGTGTGACTGCTCTCTGTCCGCTTTGTCGTCGCTGGATCTTCTCAAAGGTCGGCCGGAAGTCTGGAGCTTTGGGACGTTACGGAGTGAATCAGTCAGCTCGCACGTCCCAAACACCGCTACGGTATGCTAGCAGATAGCATGATGTCACACACAAACTGCATCATGAAGAGCGGCGAGATGACAGTGGAAGATGCGACAGGCATGAGTGGCACGGTGGAAGACATCTAGGTTACAGAAGCTATATATTGCAGAAATGGAAGGGGATGTCACGAGCTCTCCAAGACCATCACCTGCATGAGAGTGACCCGAAGGTCGAAGGAGCTGGCAGTCAGAAGAAGATCTCGCTCTTCTATCTATCGCACACGGAAGAAGATCAGCCACTATGGGACAGTGGAGCTCGCATCATATGACAATACGACGAGAAAGCGATCGTCGAAATAAGGCTCGCCTGCACAAAGCCCGACCAACGTGCCGAGACTACCATACGAATCGAGCCATCTTCCTCCTTCATTTCTTTCCAATCCTGGGCCTGTTCGCACTCTTCATCCAGCAGCTCTACACACTCACTACCCCGTCCTGAGCATTGCCATGCTTTGGATGGGCCTTCTTAAGAATCACCATCAGCACTTGCATACGCCACCCGACCGCGCTTCTGTGTACTCTCATGGTCGAGGCTGGCTCATATCAATGAGGGAAGATCGAGCAAAATGACATGCGGGAGCCCTACAGATCGACTGGTCTGTAGGTTGATGGAGCTTGTGGTCGGCGTCAGCTATTCAGTCAGCAGATGCCGTTGAGGCAAGTTGCATCTGTGTAGAAGCTGCACGTACATTCAACATTAGCCAAGAACGGAGGCTGGACTGCACAATATGTTTGACCGGCGATAGGTCTGAATCCTTTAATGTCCTTTCTCGGGACTCTGTGCCTCCGCCGAGCTGTCGACGACAGTATTCCAATCATCTGAACTGGCATCTTAATCTTCCACATGCGACCGCGAGACGAGCAGCGGGCGCAAGCAGTGGTAAGGCTTCACACTCTCGCTGATGCTCACGAAGCTTCTTTCTCGGATTGAAAACCAACACTCAAAGCGCTGGACGTCAGGATCAGTATGACTTCGGAATTGGATCACTACCGCTTCCCCGGTGGCCTTATGAAGGGACCATGCAGCTCTATGTAGCTCAAGAATCAACTGTACGACCTCAGCCAAACTACAAGTTCCAATTTCTCCGATAGGAACTGATCAGTCCTGAGCCCTAGGCTCCTCGTCCCAAGAAGACAAGTTGCTGCCCAGATCGGAGATCAGACCGGAGATGAATGCTCTTTCACAGTATCACTGTACTTCAAGAGCCCACCAGAGCTCCAACGAATGTGATAATGGGAAAGATCATCGACTCAACAGCAGATACATTGCTGGCTTTGGCACGCCAAGACCACAACCGGTCTCACACCATTCTGCTCGGCGCAGCCTTGAACGATCTCTCGACGCCAAGAGGTCGCTCGCACGATGTGTGACTCGTCTGAAGACACGGACAACCTCTTACTTCATCTGGTATCAACGTTTCTGCATCTCTGGCCGTCTTTGAACTGCAAACATTCCATCTTCCAAATGCCCGGATGACGTCGGAGCTTCCATATCAGGCTTCGCCGACGCCAAGCATTCCTCTCCGCACAGGCCCCTCAACATTCATGCAGCGCCATCAAAGTCCCGTCAAGCACTCAATCAGCTGCCGATCTCGCTGTGTTGTTGGCGGGGCAAGATCTGGCGGTCATTTCCACGGCGCTTCTTGCTTGTCCCACCATCGTCAGGCCTCAAGTATGAAAGCCGACGATATCCGCCTCTTCTCAACCTGCTTGTCCCCAGTCCGTCAGCGATTGTTCCTGCTGCTGAGCATCGAGATGAGAGCAATTGTGAAGATTGAGCCGCTTGCGCCGACGGGATCACTTACGCACTCGTGATCTGGCCTTGGTTTAAGTATTTCTTTGTTCCTATTTATCTGAGTCTTGTACTCTTGTACTGCTGCTACTTTGGACAGGCGACTTCGATTCTTACGAGATCTACAATATTGAGTATGGCGGCGACGGTGAAGAGTTCCCGAGCTCTCCGCAACATTCCAGCAAGGCACACAATCAACACCGCCGACAGACCTGCGACCGTCTTCCAGCAAAGGCGGCATCAGTCTTCGCAGTCCTCTCATCGGCGACGACTACACTCGACCTCTCAGAAAGATGTCGCCGTCCCACTCTCACCCGCTGATGTCCTTTCCCCCAAAGCACGCTCCACCGCTACCACGACCGACTCTCCCTTGGCCCGCCTACCACTCTCCCAAATCCTCCGGACATACCTCATAACTACCACGTCTTCATCTCCCACCCTCCTCGAAGGCAGCACTAGACTCCTGCGAGCAATGCTAGAATCCAAGAACCCGCTCTTCAGCTTGGAGAAGAACCCACTCATGCGAACCATCCTAATGGAGACATTCTACAAGCAATTCTGTGCTGGCGCGGATAGAGAGGAAGTCGGCAAAGTATGTGCGGAGTTGAGACAGCAAGGATATTCGGGTGTCATCTTGGAGTATGCACTTGAAGTGTTGAAGGACGCCGAGAACAGCGACGAGAGCGAGGACATTTCCATCTGGAAGAACAACATGCTCTGTTCAGTGGATGTCGCCGCTCCGGGTGACTTCCTCGGGCTGAAGTGGTCTGGCCTGGGACCCGCGGCGATGAAGCGAATGGCGAAAGAACAGCCTCCTAGTGCTGAGATGAGCGCAGCTATGCATAC
The DNA here is from genome assembly GCA_031771865.1 of Nothophaeocryptopus gaeumannii. Classification (NCBI taxonomy): domain Eukaryota; kingdom Fungi; phylum Ascomycota; class Dothideomycetes; order Mycosphaerellales; family Mycosphaerellaceae; genus Nothophaeocryptopus; species Nothophaeocryptopus gaeumannii. The sequence goes on from JASISA010000025.1 coordinate 50,497, forward strand.
TGTTGCGAAAGCTGCAGCTGCGAAGAACGTCGCTCTTCTCCCAGCAGCCGAGGAGACCTGGAATCTGAATGGTTTTCACAACTGGTCACTGGACATGCAACGAGAGTACAATACTTCTGGCAAGGCAGTGGTCTACACAACCCACCAGATGTACCTGAAAGACATGCCTCGTCGAATGGCTGAGCATCTCGCCATGGCGCAAGCTGAAGGTTTCACTCTGGGAGCCAAACTTGTCCGAGGCGCCTACCTGTTCTCGGAAAGGCGCTCTTTGATTCACGACACAATCGAAGATACCCACGCAGCCTACGACGCCGGAACCGAGGCCATGATCCACAGACGGTACAACGACTTCCTTGGCCCCTTACCATCCGGCTCCGACACCTTCCCAGATCTGAATGTCGTCATCGCTTCGCACAATCTGGCTACAGTCGAGGAAGCGCAATCTCTGCGAAGAGCGCAATACTCTCGTGGCGAAGAGCTTACTCCACTGGTCTTCGCTCAGCTTCAAGGCATGGCTGATGAGGTTTCGTGCGAGCTCTTGAAGGGAGCGCAGGAGTCAGAGGTGAAGGAGAGGGTGGTCAAGTGTCTGGCTTGGGGGACTATGTTTGAGTGTTTGAACTACTTGCTCAGAAGAGCTGCTGAGAATAAGGATGCTGCTGGACGGACTGGAGATACGAGAATGGCGATGGGGAAGGAATTGGGACGGAGATTGAGGGCGAGTGTTGGACTTGCATGATGTTCTTGAAAAGAATCTATGAAAGAGAAGTTGATGATATGAAAATGATTATTGCATAGCGAGCAAGGATTTTGATGGAAACTGCGATTTCAGCGAGGCTTTTGGAGTTGGCGGAGTTTTGTGAGCGATATGTTAACTATGCATAATTGAACAAATATCCATCACCTACAACTGACTACTGTTCATACTGATGCCCGTCTCTCATTGTACCGTCTCAGCTCAAGAAGAAGTCCGTCTTCGGCCACCAAAACCCATTCTCCTTCAACAGCCGCCTTCCTACGGCTTCGCATCCGATGGTCGCACAACATCATGCAATGCAGCCCTGCTCGCAGCACGCGCGCTCCACGCGAGGACTACTGCAGGTACGTACCGAGAAACATCCTGCCATCAATATCCGAGCTGCATCTTACCTAATCTCAATGCTCCTCTGCGATCTAGTAGGAGTCTTGGCACAGCTGTGAGACATGACCGATGCTAGCCGAGCTACGAATGTGGGGAAGACTATGGGGAATGTAAGACAGAGACTTGCACAGAAAGGGTATATAAGTCCTGGGGAAGAGTTTGAGCCGTCGGCTTTGTGTGAGCTGTGGTGTTTTAGACTTTGCTGGGGAGATGTGTTGCGTGAGGGATGCGATTTGGCAGAAGGCGGTGGGACTTGTGCCTCAGGCATGAAGTTACTTCACTGAAACATCGCTCTTTGCTGTTCCACCCGTACACTGGTGACTTATGCAGACAGAAACCACTCCTATCCAACACAATTAACCATGTCCCAAGCGAGTGCTGGATGGCGCTACGTGCGAGAGCATCTAAACACGAGGTTTCGAAACTTCTCATAGGCCTGGTCCGTGCATTTTCATATTCGTCTCGTCTGTCCATTTATGTCGCGCTTCGCGCCTTCGATTACGAGGCCAGAGCTGGGTCTGAGTGGGATGGAATCACTCACAGAGTTTAGAGAAGCCCTCCCAAGCGCTTGTGAACGAAAAGCTGCGGTCGAACGGCCGCTCAGACCATTGGTGTAGATAATGTGGCAGGTGTTCGCCTCTGGCGTGAGGACCGAAGGCGATTGAGGGGAGTACTTGATAACGAAAAGACATCGAAAAAGCAGGTGTAGACCGTTGCTAGCGATTTGGTACGCTGGGCGGTGTGTTGGTAGTCAACGTTGACCACATCCAACGCTTCCCGTCGGGTGGCTGTGCCCATCCGGCCTCTCGCGGCCACCTCAGAGTCCATGCTACTAGCGATTGAGCCTCTAATTATTCTCAAAGTCAACGAACAGCTAGTGCCGTGCTTCTGCTCGTGATTTGACTGACCTGGATCGCGAAAAGTCTCGTTCAAGACCTCAGCTTACTCGAGTCTTCTTGCTCAGCCAGGAGAACAAGTTGACTATCACACTCTCCATCGCTGCTCGTCGCTCTCTGCGCTGTGAAGTGTGGCCAAAGTGTCTCATCTCAATCCGCTTGGTGAAGAGGATGACTTCCTGGCTGGCCCGCGACACTGCTCCTTTGCTTCTTGCTCCGCATTGCCAGCCTGCATTCATTTTGATCAAGATCGTGACATTGTCAAAAGCCTCTGAGACATTCGTGCTCTTTACCATCTGCTTGATCGCCATGCGCGCAGATCATGTGTCCTGATCCGGAAGCCCAGGAAGATTATTTTTTCTGCCTAGGCCAAGTTTCGCGGTGGCGGGAAAGCTTGAATATGATGCTCCCATACGTTTTCCGCGTCTCTCTCTCCCTCGCGCCAAAGTCTCCCAGTAGTGTCGCCGGGGCTGATTGTGTAAAGTTTCAGGTATGCAAGCCTGCTTTGAGGAGAGCAAAAGCGCCTTAGTCTCGTGGTGCCCGTCATTCCGCTGCTCACTCGGCATCTCTCTGTCCCACTTCTCCTTCGACCATGCTTTGACAAAAAGGCCAAAAATGTGCCGGACTAGATGTGCTAATGTACTGAATACCTCGTTGGAAGGACATATACCTCTTGTTTGAGCCGGCGTTGGTTCTGGAAAGGGCGTGGAGGCCTGGGCTCGCGGGTCATTGGTGTTGGGCGAGAGGGTCGTAAGCCTTTTGACTGCAGGCTGGCCGTATCCGGCAAAGCCGTTGCGGTTCGCTGTTGGCCTCACCGGGGAAGTTTGATAGTTCTTCGCCGCGAGGGTCTGTGGCCGCAGATATTTCCGACGGCGCTGCACACGCGAGATGCACGGTTCTGTCCATCCCTTGCTTCTGCAGCCGAGGCTGATTTGAAACAATGGAATGCGGGCTGCTCAGCACTCTCAATAATGGCTTTAATGGTGTTTGTATATACACTGCTGCTGCTGCTATACCGTAAAGAGCGATGGTTGAAGGCTTATCCTGATGTGCAAGCCTTGCTGCGTCTAGGTGGTCTTGACCTATACCACGCTCGCCTCTTTGCGGGTCCTGGGCCGGCTTTCTGCATGCTCTGAAGGAGCTTTGGAGCCCTGATCCGCGTCTTCATGGTGTTACTGTCGCCTATAGAATGTTGGAGTGCTGTCCTCGAGCCGGAAGTCTGTCTTCTGCAGAGGAGAGATGCGGCTTCTGCTCGCGACTGCTCCATCTTCATCCACCAACTTTGCGCTTTCCTTTGCCACGGTGATGTCAAAGTGCTTTTTCTCATGCTTGGCGGAGAGTCGGTGGCGTTTGAGCGAGCAATGGAGCTGCTCTCTGGCTTCCACCACAGCTGACCCGTTTGCCGGAGGCTGCTGCAGCTGCTTGTCTCAGGGAGTGTCTGCAGCGGACTTCCAAAATGGTCAACACATCGCGGCTCATACTCCCCATCGTTCCCTTCACGTCTTCGCTGTGCTGTGTGCGATCCCCTTGAGCCTCTCCAAGCACCTGTGGTGGCGTTGGGCTTACATCTTGCTCCCTTCATGACTGGGCGCTGGGGCGGAGATGGCGAGGTTTGAAACACGTCTTGTCGGTCCAGCCTCGCCTCTCCGCCGCCCATGATCTGTTCCGTTGGCCGCTTCATGATTTGAGCCTCTTCTTCGCCGTGCCATGTATGACGTGCTGACGACCAGCAAGCTGGTTATGCTTACGATGGCCTGCACGCTGATCCTCCCCTGTGAGTGACGCCTTTGCGTTTGGCATGCGTTGTTTCAGAAGGTCGACTTCGTGGTCGTTCAGCAGCGAGACTGCCTTTCCCCCAAGCTCTCGCTATTCCCCCACTTTTGCGCCTCCTCCATGTCATCGACGTGCTATGGACGTCGGTCTTATGTGCAGCAGGGCGTTGTCGAGTCTGCCGCGGCTCTGAGGCTGTTCTTCCGAACCCGCCGCGACTGCTGCTTTTGGCGGGCGGTGCTCAAGCTGGCCTGTTCCGCCCGCAACTGGAAGAAGATTGCCTTCTCGTTCCAGTCCTCGCCATCCCACTGCTGTTGCATTTCCTCCACGTCTTCGCTTAGCCATGTGAGTCAATCTCAAGGACATTGAGCAGTCATTGATCGCTGTGCAGGGGCGTACTGGCTCATCCGCCGCCCGTCATTCTATTGCGTCCATTATTGCCGTGGCAGTGGACCCTGAGCAGGGGCTTCGTGCTGTGGCGTAGCGTTCTGAAGCCGCCAGATTCACGCTGCGGTTCCTGCGCCGGCTCATTACGCCTTCATACACCATTTTGACAGTCACAAATCTAGTCGAGGCCTATCGCATAGCCATGGAGATCTTCCGCCAGACTGTCAGAAGTCTGTAAAGCGCTTGTGGCGGCCGTACGAGCGCCGCCGGGCAAAGCCAAAAGTGAAGCTTGGCGTCAAGCTTCTGCCTCCTTCGCAGCTGCTTTCCTTCCTCCGCTCAAACAACACCACGCTTCCTGCACCACATCGCCGCACAACGGCCGCAACAACATCCGCCCGACAACATGCACTCGACAGAAAGTTGCGCGCGGTCGCTGCGATCATTTTGATGTAAGTATCGCGATTTTTTGACCGCCTGACGGAGGAGTTACAGCTCCGCAAAGGAAACCGCGGGCTTACCATCGCCTACTTCCTCACATTGCCAGCAACACCTGCCTTTTGGCGAACATACCAACACTTGCAGCTTCTTCGCGAGGCCTCATAGATGCTTTGGTATGCTCGATATGGGTTGTGCTTGCTGGTGATGGCGGTTTTCGACTGATGATCATATCAGGCGACTCCGCCAGCCAGCGCCGCTCCGACGGCGGCATGGCACAACAGCGACCTTTTGCGCCCGAACACCACCTTCCGCCCCATCTCACGACCATCCAAACCACCATCAGCACGATTACAACCACTTCCGAGGCTGACAAAGGTCGACAACACCGCCGTGTGCAACCGAGACCGCCGCACCCACCGCAGCGCCTCAAACCGCCGGCGACAACGACATCCACAACGACGCCCGCCAGCGGCATACTAGCTCGAACGCATTCTCGAAGTATACAACATCCTCTCTCTGAGCGACATTGGACATAGCAACTTCATTACAACTCGCCGCCGCCAACATGCACCTCCGAATCCACCGCAACGGAAACAACATGCACATGAGTAGCACGTTCGCCAGCAGCTTCACGAGAGCAATAGCACTCCCAATCGCTTCAACTGATCGATACACAGCTTCCACGTGCTGCCCTGGGGCATACAACACTTCATCGTTGCTGTCTGAATATGGCAGCGGATTTGGCAAGAGATGGACGTCAATAATGGCAACCACGAGGCATTGGAGTCCGCCAGTCCTCCAAGACACTTCAAGAAGCTCCAATTCGATGATCAAAAGAGCTGGAAGCGTCAAAATCCCCTCATCGCCGCCTATGCAATAGCAGCCTGTGGCATGAGGTCTCGGAGGCCTCACGTGACTTGGACATCCCACCAAAAATCAAGCTCTAAGCAGTCTCATGCCTTCACAGCTTTGAAAGAGAACAATCAACACCACGGCGAAGACCCATCTTTGCAACGTGGGAGATCTGCTGCTTCGACCTCGCCGTCGTCGCCGCTTGCCTTACTGCCTGTCAAGTGGTGGGCTGCGGTGGCGGTCGAGTGACATGCTCGCAGCTCAACAGACTTCCGCATGGAGCGCCAACGACTCCGGGTATACCACACTCTTCCTGCCTTCATACTGCACAGTGCTCTGGCATCCGCGAGGCCTTCGGGCCCGGTATAAGTCCTGCCCTCGGTCGTAGCTTCTGCCCTTGAAGACTTCTCTTGAGAGACTGTTGGGAAATGGCAAGGCCGAGGTGTTCATATTTTCCACATCCTGTTGGCATCCGTGAGCCGTAGCGCCGGTGTTAACCCAGCTCCTCGTATCTCAGACAGCCGCAGCCTTCGACCTTCTTGTGTGCCTACGGGCCGGCAGCTGAGACAGGCGGTGGCGGTCTTCCCTTCGAGCGACAAAAGATGGCATCCGCGCGGTCCTCGGGCCCGGTGTAAGTCCCGAGAGTCCACTTTCAAGTCTTCTCCTGGGAGCACTTGGGTGGATGGTTTCGTATTTTCTTTCCACCACTTCGGCATCCGCGAGCCTTCGGGCCGGTGTAAGGTTCCGTTGTTTCTGCTTTCAAGTCTGCTCTCGGTAGCACTTAAGCAGATGGTCTCGTATTTCCTTTGGCAGCCGTGAGCCCGCAGGGCCGGTATCTGCCCTCTCCGACTCTCGACGAACCTTCGGGTCCGGGGCTGATATTCCAGACTACTCCCTCGTAGCGCTTGGGTCAGCAGCCGTCATCATCGCCTTTGTGTCCTCGGCCCCAGCGAGCTTTCCTCTGAGCCTGGCTTGTCATTTCTTTGCTTTGCCCTCACCCTTCATCTGACTTCAAGTCTGCCTCGGTAGCTTGTTGTCACCCAGACAGCTGGCCGGCCACTGTCTTTGCGAGGTTTAAGTCTTCAGTGACCTAGCGGTTGTGCCCGTGCCTCAAGGAGCCTTGTCGCGAGCCTTGTCTGCTGATCTCCCACACCCGAACCTTGTCACTTCTGGCCCGCTCGCTCTGTTCGCAATGGCAATAAGACGATCATCGGGCTTGGTGGTTATGCGCAAACTTCAAAGTCCTCACCGATTTAACCTTCTTGGCTTTGCTTCAGTGCGGCTGTTGGCGTTGTCGATGAAAGGCTGGGCTTCGGTCTCCCGCCCACGAGGGAACAATGTGGGCTTTGGCTGATGTGGTTTGGTCCTCTGCCGAATGTGTGTGGCGCTCGGAGTACTACTCTGGTAGTCTCAGTGTCGCTTCGCTGGCTGGCTTGGGCCTTGCCATCATCTGCTTTTCGTTGCGGCGGTTCACAGAAACCTTCTCGTCTCTCCGCTTTGGGTTGATGAGATCGAGTATGTGCTGCTTCCTGGGGGCTTTTGACTGGCGACCAGCCCCGCTTGGGTGCATCGCCGACCTCTCCGGAGGCTGCTTTCCTCTCACTGCGACGGATTGTCTCTGGAAGCCGCAGCTTGAAGTACATGTCTTGAATGTCTCTTGCTTCGTCAGTCGAGAAGGCAATCCGATGCGTAACGTAGTTACCGCCAGGCCCGGTACGTCTGACAATATGTGGCTGTTCGTCACCGGTGAGCCATACGGCACAGGCGCAAGTATGCCTGCTCGCAGTGCTTGTTGTTCCCCCTTCGCGGCCCAGTTGTTTCAACGCAGCTGGAGCGCCGGCGCAGTTCAACACCCAAACACTGTCTTGAGACTGTCTCGATAGACTCTTGCAGTGCTTGCGCCACCCCTCCCCACCTTTTGTTGCAACTGATTTTCGCAGCCTGACGACGCCGATCACGACTCCGGAGTGCCAGCAGAGCGCTCAGACGAGACCTGTTCGTCGGAGACCGGGAGGTATATGGACTTGCAGTTGCATGACCGACTCCCACGTGACCGACCGAACGATGAAACGAATCGATGTTCAGCGAATCTGGGAACCGGGCTTCCGCCTTCAAACCCGTATGTACGCCTCACCCACGTATCGATTTGGGCATGTTTCTGACTTGCTCCCAGAAGATTTCAAGTCACGATCGACCCACCGACCGATCGAGACGAGACGAGAGGCGAGGGTAAGACGGGTGGTGCGGAGATGTCGTGGGAGGAGAGAGTGCACTTTCGACTACTTGCAGGTATTTCCAGACTCTGGCGAGCACCTTGTGGGCCCAGAAAATTGTATAATGGCGAAGAAGCGTAACTCTGGCGAGCCTTAGTATGGCCTGGAGAGGACGATGAGTGCTGTTGAGTTGTTGCGTTGGGACAGATAGCTCTGGTGCGCCTTGGTTCGGCCCAGAGAGGACGAGGTTTGTGGTCTGAGGAGTGCTGCAGTGAAGATACGGGAGAATGGGTGACAGGATGGTGACGGGCTGATGAGGAAGAGGGGGGCATCAGGTCTCAAGTTCTTGGCTCATGAACGCCCGTCCTTGGGCTTGGAGCCTTCCTCTTCTCTCGGACGTCCAAGGTGATGGAGCTTGTCGACATCTGGAGCAGTGGTTTCGGACTGCGCCGCCGACTTCGAGCATCAGGAAGCTCTGCCAGTCGCCTTGCCCAACGCTCGCGCCAGGATATGCTGCTCGAGTCCGGCTTGTCCTTTCAATCTGCTGCTCGATATTGGCGAAGGTCTTTGCTGCTTCTGGCTCTGCTAGCATCGGGCTTCTGCACATCGGTTCTTGGATTTCTGGATCTTCCGTCTCCTGTGATAGACCTCCACTCATCATTCCCCGGAGGCTTGGATTCTTCTTCCAGTCAACACTTCTCTGGCCTGCGCAACTTCGGTGCATCATGCGATGGGGTGGTGAACGAAGTCGCCAACCATCTCAAGGCTACGCTAAAGACTTAATATTCCTTGCCCAGAGACAGAGCATGGCAATCATTGCCATCCACACTCGATGCTCCTTCGCAAAAGCAAGCGTGCGAGAAAAAGCTCCCTTGCCTTCAGTCTCGCTAAGATCTCACAGCCTCTAGGATCGGAGCTTGGTCTCCAGATGCATCACTTTGTTGCATCATTGCAAGGATCTTCTCGTACATCTGGCTCAAGAACTTTTTGCGCATCCATCTGAGTAGCTCTGGGAATCTGTGGATCTCTATGGACATACCCTGATCTTCAGGCTGAGGTTGACGATGTATCTGCGGGCCTACGAGAAAGTACCATCCCCATGCTGAGCTTGTTGGAGAAGCTGGCTCCGCTGCGGACAAGCTTGCCTTGGCTGGCTTCGGGAGATCGAGAGTACCTGATGGGGGATTTGCTGATCCCTGCTGTCTTTCACTTTTGAGCCAGATTTATGTGTGCCACCAATTGGATCAGGCTCGTGATGATTGCAAAGCCTTTGGCCTGACACAGATCTTATTGCGAACGAATCCTGATCCAATCTGCTGCGCCGAATTGAGCATCGTCTCGGGAGGCCAGCAGTGTCGCAGAGTGTCTCGGCCTCCACAATGCTGTTCAAGTTGTCTGTTGCACGCAGACTGGACCTTACCATGCTGTGGAAGAGAGCAGTGGCTTCCTTCACTACCAAAATGGTCTTCGAAGTTGCGCTTCGGGCTGCGTCTCAACTTCTTTGCGACAAATGCGGCTGTCCTCTTCGAAGTCTAGGTTCTCAGAATGCTATCGTCGCCAACTGCGGAAAGGCAGTGTTGAGCACAGCGCATATCATCCCCGCTGGTTTGAATCTGGGACGATCTTTCCTTGCAAGCTGGCTTTGATGGGATCCACATCAACATCTCATTGAAGGCCCATCAACCTGGCTTTCACATGCAAATCGCGCGCTTCCAACAGAATAGCATCGGCCCCAAACGCAACAAGCTCGTTCGATATGTGCGGGGTGTACAGAGCTGTATTTTTGATATGGAGGACACTATGCTGGTGCTGCTGCGGTTGTTGAGGCCTTGCCTGGCGAATGCTGCTGTTCTTGTGCAAATCTTCAGCCCTCTGGAGATGCTGCGAGGGTATTCGCGCAGCGCTCACAGCTCCACGACCTTTCGACTGAGACTTGTGGTACTTCCGGAAGCCTGTAGAGTATTGATGGCTTCCTTCCGTCGTCGTATCGCTCGGCGCGAATTGAGCTTTTCGGAGAACTGGCTTGGCCTCGTGGTCATTGCAGAGGCGCTGCGCTCTTTGCATCGTCTTGGAGCTTGAATTTGCGCTCTTTTGATACTCAACTCTTACTGCTCTTGCTGCTCTGTAGGCTCCACGCTTCGGCTCCAAGGTCTCGTTGCGCTTTGCACGGATGTTTGCCTCTGGGTATTTGTGTACTTTTCATGACCGTTTCTGCAAAATCTGGTTTTTCCTGCTGACTTCTGTCTCTTATGAACGCTCAATATGCTTGACTGCCTTGTTCCCTATGTCCTTTGCTCTCGTGGTGAGTTCGGGAACCGAGAGGAAGACGCTATCCTTCGTTTGACCTTGGCGGCAGGACGGTCAAGACCGAATTACAAATGGCTTGTTCGCAAAGCCATGTGATACCGTCTCTTCAGCAGTTTTCCATGGCTTCTCTCCGGTGCGGAGGACCGGCGAGAAAGGTCTGCGTTAACGATGGTGCTCAAACTTGCGGATTTTGGTGGGTGATGGGTTCGCTACTTTTCGCAGATCGCCATTGTAGTCATAGGGACTATGGCTGACAACCCACTGGCATGCTCTCCATATTCTGCGTTCGTTCTCGCTGCTCCGTCTTGTCCATAGCTCCGTCATCGGCTGCTGTTCCAAGACAGGTGGTTTCCCGCAGCCTCCTCACGCAGCTCTTTGCGCTTCCACCATTGAGCCTTCTCAACCCATCTCCGTACTCTCTGTACGCTCTCGAATACTCAGTACGCCTATCTCATCCTGGTCATCCAGTCCGAGAGGCCGGATCGCAGACTTGGTGCTGGCGGGGAAGCGCAAACCACTCTGCGGTTGCGGAATGCTTTGCAACCATTGCATTATTCGCCGTGGCTCTGGTATGCCAGTGTGCTGCGGAAGCTGTTGTAGCGCTTGCTTGGTGAGGCGTGTCATCGCGGTGTTTGCTTTGTGCTTTGTGCGGTGTTTCATGGAGCCTGCCAGATGTTTGTGGATTCGTCAAGCTTGTAATTGGGCTACGCCAACGGCCATGCTGCAGGAGAAAGCCAGATCTTGCGGAGAATCGGGAGAGATACGATGGAACACCAACGTTCTCCCAAAATTTATGATCTTACTGGCGTCCATGACCTCCGGGAGGGCCAAATGCTTGCCCTTTCGATGCAAGAGACAGCGAGAACTACTTACCCTTCGAAGCCTCGCGGCCTCCAGCAGACTGATCACAGCATCTAATAGCACCGCGTCCGGGGGCGTCCTTACAAGCCGCCCTCAGCCTCTCGTCCAAGAACAGAGCCATCTGTGAGGTAGTCCGGAGAACAGCAGCAGGTATGCGCAAGTCCTCCTACGAAGCTCACAACGGGCAGCGGCTCCCCGACCTGCCTCACATCCTTACACGAATCCTACCACGCCCCAAAGCTGCCAATATCGTACGTCTCCGCTAAAGTCTCTTCGAACCAGTCTGTGACCTATCGCGTCCGAGACCAGCAGGCGATACGAGACTTCTTTCCTACCCGTCTGCTCGCTGCAGCAGTACCTGGATACATTTTAGCACGGGCTGGCCATGGAAAGGGCAGCTAAGATAAGAGCAATACTACACAGAGTACAAGGGCACTGGAGTAGCAGGAGATTATCAAGATAGCAGCTGCAGAGCAAGAAGAACGGAATGAAGGGGAAGAATATTGAGGTCAGAAGAAGCTTTCCTCAGCCGGAACCCAGTACCGTACCGGGAGCTTGACCTGATGTGGTTCTGGCACAGCAAGAGCGAGGATCAAACCATCTGCACAACCTCTAGCCTTGCCCTCACGGACGGCTATCTTCCTCATTGACGAGGCCATGAGCCGGGCTGAGCCCTCGTCCTACCAGTCTACACCTTCTTCAGGCTGGCCTGTGTTGCTTTCTGCTACTGGGTAGTCTCCCCTTGCATCCTCCGCCCTGTTCTTCTTCTCCCTCTTGTCTTCCCCTCCTCTTCTTCGACACAACACCGCATTCCTACAAGCCTCTAAACAGTACACACATCGCGAACAAACACCACCACACCACTCGCCATGTCGCAATACGCCATCATCCAAGTACCAACGCGATCGGAGAATGGTACGTTCAAGCATTCCACAATCATCCGGTGTCCTCACTTTTGTTACCTTCGAACTCCACCATCACATTTCCCATCCCGTCTGGCAGCTTTCCCTCCACACTCCTCGCCCATCACCTCGTGATACGACAAGGCTCGCCAGGACATCGAAGAGGCGCCTTCCTCGTACTGCAAATCCGGCACTCACATCTGCATCTGGGGCCAAGTCAGCATCTCCTTACATTTCCTACTGGTAGCTAAACGCCCGAGCGGAGTGCTCATCGACGCCAGAGACCCCATTCTTAGCCGCACGAGCCTGACGAAACTGGGTCATGGACGCACGCGGACTGGCTGGACTTTACACACTGCTTTGACGATCTCTTCGACAATGGCATCCTCAAAAATGACCTGGCCGTTCCTGGATCTGTAACAGCTCACTCCCTCGTCACTGTTCGTTGCATGGACAGCTCCTGTACCACCAGCTTTCTCAGCTCTCGGCTTCGCTGCAATTCTCAGTGTCGACCAGCTCAATGCTAACATCACTTTCAGTAGTCTGCGACTACCACAAGCATCACGAAACGCCGGAACCCGTTTCCCTTCAGTCGGGGAGCAAATGCATCCACACGCCAAGACTTCGGGTAGCGGGGAGTGCTCTTGACTGAGCCGCTACTATAACAGGGAAACGAGGAAGAGACATGGTACGGTACTTGCACGGACATTGGCGATGGCACTCGTGCTAGAGCTGCATATGCGCGAGAGATGGTGAACCAGTTTCCCATCATCACCGAGCTGCTGGGTACTCCGCCAGATGATGTTATCTCCACCATCTGCAGCGAGCATGTGAGTGTGAGAAAGGCTGTGGACAGTAACACGGAAGCTGACGGACTCTACGCAGACCCCCTGCTTCGTCCAGTCTCTCCTGAAACGAGAACGACAAACATTGAAGAACAAGGTCAAGACTGCTGATCCTCAGGGTATGTGAGCGACCTGGTGCTACCTGATCCCCTTCCCGTGCTTTCCGAGCCATCTACCGCCGCTGCCGACTATGAAGCACTGCATGTATGACATTGATGCTGACTGCAATTCAGGTCTGGCTTCTCCGGCGGCTCCAGACGATGATGGCCTCGTGACAGAAAAGAGACCGGTCAGTCGCCATCTTGAAACGTCGGAATTCGTTGCGCGACGTCAGTCCTCGGCCATGTAATACCTGGTTCGAGCCATCCGGCCGCCCAGAAAACAATTCGTCCTGGATCTTCGGCACTACGTTTGAGATTACGAGCAGCCTGTCCCCGCTCAAGTCTGGCTTGGTAGTGGAGGTCTTCTCTCCTGGAGAACATGTACATCGATAAGTGGCATTGAATTCCTTCCCCTGTCGAAGCATACGGGCTCTCAGCTTCACTGCTCTCAACACGATTCCACACCGCCATGTCTTCTGCTGACTTCTCAATCTTACAGTCACCGAACGGCTGTGGACAACCATTATGCCATCACCCTTGCCAAAGTCGCTTTCAGCATTCCCGTACTTTCCAAGCGGACGTACTAGGATTTGAAGCTGCTTAAACATCTCACCTGTTGGCCTGCTTGTCCCACCCATCAAGGTCTGCCGCAAGGTCATCTCAGACTTCTTCTAGCGCAACAAGAACGCCACTAGGGAGATCGCCGATGATGGTATGTTCTGTCGAAGCCGTGCAAACCTCTGTAGCCTGGAGCGCTTCAAGTACATTCCCATCGTGAAGTTATCGCTGGCGGTATCAGTCAACTTCAGCTGGTGGAGGACTCCGAAGACTACTGCATGGCGTCTGCGTTACACCTCACGTCATTGCCTACGATTGTGGGTGAGGAGGGCGAGGAAGACTCCGGAGACTACCGCTGGTACGATGGCTCAAGTACGTAAACGCTATACAACTTATACAACCTCTGCTCTGCTCTCATCTCCTTGCTGCCTCTTGAGCCTGTTGGCTTTGCTGCTTCAAACACGACAGGTCTGCTTTTGTTGGAGAGAGGCGTATGTTGTCTTCTGGTCCCTACCATCCTGCTGTCTGGTGGCCCAATCTCGCTCGGCAGATACCGCCGCCCGCCGCACGGAACCGCAAACCCAGGACACTCTCCACATCGACTTCGTGCTCGAGTGTAATGAATGCGTGGCTATAAGCACAGTGTTAGTCTCACTCGTCGAGAAAGGACGTCAGGAGATCTCACCGGACGCCTCGAGCCTGCGGGTGGCGGATCATCTCGCGGGAGATCTGGAAGACCTCCACGCGGCCCAAACAAACCCACTCGACCTTCTCGCGGATCTCCATGGCGGTCTGGCGGCTGTGGAGGAACTCAAAGACGACGGTGCGGTGGAGAGCGCCTTGCGGGATGCGAATGACTGGCCGACGCCAGATTCGACCGTCGGTGCTGGGACCGTAGCTGTCGGGGTAGGCTGTGAAGGAATTGGTCAATGGGGCCTGTTCAGGGAAGGAGAGGAGCGTAAGACGTACACATTGTTGCTTATGATAATGTTGAAGGTGCTGCTGTCGCGGTCTGCTCTCGAGGTGCTGCTGTTGCTCTGCTGCTTTCGAAGACGCTTTTAAAGGCTTGGTTGCTGTTGTTGACGCTGGGAGTGTTGCTGTTGCTGTGTTTGTGCTGTTTCTTCGCTTGTCAGTTATGTGCGGCACTCGGTCAGGGTAAAGCAACCTACTTTCAATGATCATGCGTTGCTGCAGCCGGTAGAGAATTGACCAAAAGACCGTTGAACTTGATACGACCCCTGCACATGCGTGAGGCTCCTCAGACGTCAAGCAAACAAGCACTGACCAGCCACTCCGTCTCCAAAAAGCTCGCCGCGCTTCAGAACCTTCCTCTCCAGAACATCAGTCAGTATCGATCAACTTCTGTTGGCCGTTCTTAACTACACGGAGCCAACGGCACTGGATCTGGAGCTCGTTCCTCTTCATAACGACGCTCCATTCTGCAGCAATACGTCTGCAGTGTCGAAGATCAACATCGCAGTTCAAAGACATCAAGACGCTTGACACCTCCACGTGTTCTTGGTTTCAAACATTGCGTACATTTATTAACAGCACTTGTGCATCCCCACTGGGCTTGGTCTGACCTTTCTTCTTTTGTGTGGTCACGGCAAGGTCTCAGCTAGGTACAAGTGGTAGTGAACAGTCGAGTGCGGTCTTAGTTGCCGACTTTGACTAGTGCTGGAGATCAACTTGCAAGCTATCACGACGGGGCAATCGAATTTACTTGTCCTTGTCTTGGAGCTTTGCATACATCTCTTCATAGCTAGATAGCCTTCAATCAACTTTTCTCGAGCCTTGTCCTTCCCCTTCAGCAACTCTCGCAGCCTTGACACTGTTCCCCAATGTCCAAACGCGCTCCCCCGGGTGCCAGATCCCTTGAAAGTTGCGTCAGGCAGGAGCGACGTCTATTGCCATTCGCGTCTTACGACTGCTGAATCTTCTGCCAACCGTCAAAAGCCACATTGGCGGAAGGTGGAAAGGGTAATGTCTGGTTCTGAACGAAAATTTAGCAAAAAGGTTCGCGTTCCCACCACTCCTCTCTGCAAAGCTCTCGTACATCTCAAGGTATGTTCAATACCATGACTCTACATCTGAGCCAGTGTGCCCTCAATCGTCAGCGAAACGCATTCGCTCCCTGCCCTTTCTGTCACTCTCCAGCTCACCCAAAAGCCATCTTCTCTCGTTCCCGACAAAGAAGTACGCCCTAAACTCCTCACTCGGCCAGAAATCGTACATCCTCGCGTCATCAAGCACACTCTCAGGCCTTCCCAGCGAGAAGCATTGCCCAAAGAACAGAGTAACATGCTCCTCCACCGCTCTTGCGAGATACTGCCATTGCGATCCATGCACTTCCTAGCATCCCTCGCTCTCATCCACGTCCCATCGTCCAGTTTCTTTGGCCTTGCTCACAGCCCTTTCGTACTCCATCTTGCCTCCAAATGCGTGCACCATTTCGTGCAGGAATTTCTGTACTACTTCCAGGACGTGACTGTGATCTGCTGCAGCGATGGAGATCATTAAGGAACCGTGGTCTTGCCATTCGCATGTACCGCCGTAGCTGTTGTTCAGGAGATCGCTTGTCAGAGGATATGGTGGTGGTGGCGGATAACGTGCCGGCGAAGAAGGTTTGATCGAGACATTCGAGGATGTTGGTACGGTCTTTGGGCGTGAGCGATTGGCACTTATTCAATGTGAAGCAGACTTCCAAGAGGTGCTTCCGGTAGTCTTTCCTATCCTTTCGTGCGTTTCTCCTCGTCTCCAACGATATGGCCGCCGGTTCGTACAAAGAAGTGAGCATCTGGCAGACAGGCTCCCGCGGAGCGTCGAGAACGTACCTCTTCGCGGCGGTGTTCGGTCGCGTTGGGAGGGAAGGGTGTTCTTCTTCTGATCCCGCCGGAGGCTCGTCGTGGAGTGTTCAGTATGGTGGCGATTGGTGCGGTAGCTGTCTGATGTCTTGAGAAGCGGCGAACAGCAAGCAAAGACTGACGGGTGGTGGGTATGAGCGTGTGGCGGGCGAAGCGAACGAGGATATGGTCTGATGAGATTTTGAGCGACGACTTGGTGCGGCGAGAATGTTCGAAGACGAGATGGTTGGCAGTAGCTCGCGACATGCAGGAGGGCTTGATCGTGGCACAACAAGAGGACGATGGACCTGGTGCGGACGATCCGACCAAGTGACGGACGAGCAGCGCGCCGCCAACGTCTTCAAGCCAAGGCGATGAGAGGATTCTCTTCTCCAAGCGACTGCAACAGCAGCGACATGATCAAAAGATGTGGGTTGTGCCCCTCACTGACTTCCAGACCGCCATTAAAAGGACGGCTGGGTATAGATAGGAAGGGGCTGCCTCAAGGGCATTGATCTTCGCTGCGAGTTCAGATCCAAAGCGTACGAGGAACGCAGTGGCATGGATGACCCGAGCGGGCGGCATGTGCGGAGCACTAGCTATGTACTAACTACATAGCTAACTATGAAAAAGAAGAAGGAAACATTTTGGAGGAAGCGAGAGCAGCACGAAGTTTTAATCTTTCGTGGGTGGCCCAAGCGCGCACATGGTCTAGCGTGCTGGGTTGTCGTCGCACAGGACTGAAGCTCCCACAAGTCGACTGGCCAGGCAGAGCAGAGTGATGGTCTGAGGGTCTGCGAAGTGATATTCGCAGGTCTCGCATCGCTGATACACGCTCACACCTCATCCGCATCACTAGAATCGTCAAACCAAAGCCAATACCATCTCAGACAGCCACAATGCAGAACAAACTGCTCATGAGGACTGTCACTTCCGTGTTTGATACGGAGAGTGGGTGCGTTCATTGTCACCATTCGTAGGCGAGAGTCAACCTGAGGGGCTTCACATGAATTGAATCCTTCATTAATCCTTCACTGCATGCCAAACATCGAACCCCGTCTCGCGTCTCACCCGCTTTATCTTGTTGAACAGATCAGAGCGGATACGACCTTGAGCAAGCGTGGCGCAGAATAACCCGCATCTGGGCTCATTCATCTTCCTCTGCAGTCTTGGAGCCATCGCCCCATGAAAGAATTGAATCCGAAGAAAAGCAGCTTCGGCTGCCTATACGAAGGCTTGAACAAACAACAGACATCAAAGCTCGAAGACACAGGCAGACTCATTCCACCACTTGGCGAGAGCAAGACCGAAGTCCGCGTATCTCCCCTCCTGACCTCGCAGCTACTCGATGGCAATTTACGTAGACTGACCTTAGGCACAGAAAGTCTCCCAACTTGAGCTTGTGGCGACAAAGGTATTGCTTCGCTGTCACTCGTAGCCACCCGTAAGAGCCCAATGCTCTCCCATAGCCGTAATCACAAGCTCCTCCGCCACCCAGTCACTCCACTGATTAGAGACCATTTGGATATCCTCCAGATCCAGATCATTCTCGCCCCGCTCGGAGAACGGTAGCGCCTCATTTCAAAATGCCAGAAACCGTGGCAGCACATGCTCTCTCTTCCATGCTGGCTCATGACGGCAAATGTCAGCTTTGAGTCCTTGTAGGGCAGGTAAGCACCACGTACAGAGTATCGTTAGGAATATTCTTCTGCTTCCCCGTTCGCCTCAGGGCGCTTGTGATTGATGTTGCAGCCGGGGAGCCAGTCGAGATCTACGCTGAAGTACTCTCTGAAACACATGCGTTGTATCGATTCGCGTCGCTCAATAGCTTCCCAACTGGCCACCTTCCATCCCGAAACTCTGTTTGAAGGCCCATCTAGCTTAGGGATGCGTAGGACTTGGCGATGGATCATGTTCCACCTTTCCGCATCTACTCATATCGAAAGCCATCCAAGAAATGAGACTTTTCTCCAGGCATACGCTCTCCGGCATGTAGTCTCTGTCCACGAGTCAGCGCGCGTGGTGTTCAAAGATAAGCCAGAGATTGACAGTCCAAAGAACAGCATGATCAAGGGGGTGGCAACTCCACTTGAGGAGGCTCAATCTCGATCATGGACAACGCCAAACGCAGAGCGGAGATCGATTTGGGGAGCAGAGTCATTGCGTAGTCTGCAAATCTGGTAACTGCTAGCTGCTATTGACGCAAGTCGAAGGCACCGATGTGGTTTCATATGATAGCAATCGATATTGCGCAGCAGTTTGGTTACGTGCCGCCATTCACGTGTTTGTACAGGCCATGCTTTCTGCTTGGTTCTTATTGGCTGTCCAGCAGAAATCGACTCTGTGTATTATGGTGCTTAAAGACAGCTGATAGTTTCGTAGGCCAGAAGGCAGAAAAGACCCGGGAATTGACGTGTGTATAGGTCTTCTACCACTCATCTGCTCCGGATGATCATCCGCGCTCCAACGAATATACTTCATCTCCACCCTCACACCCTTCTTTGCGCTCGCTACCCTATCCTTCGCCCAAGGCCGCTTATCCCGATTCCTTACATTCCCCTCATCAACACCTAGATGACCCACGTCAACATACTACGACTTGGTAATCTTGATCTTGTTCTTCGGAAGGGCCCTACACTCCGGACAAAGCCATTCACCCGTCGGCTCCTCCGAGACTCCGACGCACTTGTAGTGGAACCACTGGTACGGACAGTTGTCGTTGTCGCAACCGACCATGTCGCCGTAGCTCACCTTATGACAGATACAGTACGGAGTCTCGTCATCGCCGTCGTCTTCTTCTCTATCACCCGCGCCATCAGCTTGACTTCGTTGAATGGAAGATGGCGTAGGAGATGTGGACTCAGCGTCTGAGTCGTCGGAGACAGACGCATTCGTGGATGGTGTGGCTCGGTCGCGAGCGAGTTGTCGACGGCGGTCCTTCTTGTTGCCACTCGGGCGTGAGCGGCCGCTCTTTTTAGATGGTGGAGGTGCAATCTTCTTGTTGTGAGGAGCAGGTACGGCCTTCTTGGGATGTGCGGCTGGGCGTGATGGCTGTGCTGATCCGGCTCTGGACGATGCAGCTGCGGTTGGGCCAGGAGTGCCAGCCTTCGGCGTGCCAGGGCCGAGGGATGACTGCCTAAGACTGCTCGAGCCTGGCAATGGTATCGGGCCGTTCAGTTTCCTACGCTTGTTCGCATCGGTGCTACCCTCGCGCTGGCTGCGTGCAGCGGTGGTAGGAGTCTGGTTGCCTGAGGCGGCAGATCGTGCAGCGTTCTGAGCGAGGCGCATTTGGGCAGCATTCGCGGCGTTGATGGCAACATTTGGAGCGCCTCCAGAAGATCCTATGTTTCCTGAGACGACCTGAAGTGGCTGCCCGGGAGCCAAAGCTGCTCCTGCTGCGGCGACAGGGGCGTTGACGCCTGTTGCAGTAGCGCTGCCGTTCACGAGGCTAGGACCATTCCAGTCGGAGGGGAAATGCTCGGTCTGCATGAGACCCTTGATACCGACGTCGAAACGCCTGACCTGGCGATCGAGAATTTTGGCCATCTTTTCGGAGAGTGCGCTCTTCTCAGCCTGTAGGATTTCGCACTGATCGTAGCAGTCCATGATTGTCTTGGAAAAGTCGTCTTCTTTCGGGTTCTTGACATGACCGCCGTTTACTCGTACCCATTTTTGCAGGGCGGCGTCTCGTTTTTGGATCTGTTCCTTGTAGGCGGATATGCGCAGGTCTTTGGCTTGTATTTCTTCAAGCAGATGCGTAATCTCAGCCGGGATATTGGCCACTGTAGCAGTGTTGTCAGTGAGATGTCCTCAAATTTTACTCGTGACGGTGGCGCCTCCATTAGGCTTGTCTCGAATATGCATACCATCATGTACGAACTGCTCGAGCACCGAAGCGGCGTCTTCTGGTTGCGCCATGCTGCCCATCGTAGGCAGGCGCAGGGGTTTTCGGGGAAAGCGCGCCGTCTGTACTGCGTTTCGGAAGTCGCGAAGCTGAGGAGTAGTCGCATATACTGAGCTCAGTAATATTGCGTGGTGTATTTAATGGAAGAGGCGTTGCGGTATGAGTGTCTGATGGACAGAGATTCATATGCAAGCCGTGAAGTTGAGACTGAGCCCAGGGTCGAAGGTCGGCAGTGGCGCTGATCGGTCCCGCTTTCCCCACGGCCGGCTAGAGACGAGACTGGCGATCTTCCCGCCGAGCCGCAAGATCTCCCGGGAAGTGCCAGGGCCAGCCTTCTTGAACTCCAACTCTTCCGCGAACATGGCCTCGAAAACACTCACTCCCACCCTCCCAGCACCTTCCGAACCCAGCAAACCACTTGACTACTACGCCACACGATACGCGACCATATGCGATAGCTGTCTGATAGCACCTCCCTCCCCCGAAAAGACGCCTGCAAGCGGGCAGCATGCGCGAGTGGCATGGCCGGCGCATTCCAACCTCGACCAACTCGCGATGACATAGTCCAACCGTGGGCACCGCACGCAAATGGCAACGGCAACCTTAGTCCACAATCTGGCTCTCGATCACCAGTATCTCTCAATGGTAACCGGACATGCGGCAGAGAAATCCAGACGCCCGCAACTCCACCCACAACGGAGGAGGAAGAGCGACTATGGCGAGACCAGGAGCTGAATGCCAAGATCATGCACATGGTGGAAGAGAACGGGATCACGAGACCTGAGGGAGTCAAGGTCTCGTTTCATTACAATAGCGGCGTCGAGGACATGCACTTTGGCCGTACTCATCCCATGAAGCCTTGGCGCCTGACCCTCACCAAGCACCTCGTTCTCGGCTTCGGCCTGCACCATGCCATGGACACGTATGAGGCTGTGTCCGCTAGGAGGGACCAGGTCTGCCGTTTCCATGACCGGGACTATGTCGACTTCCTCACCCAAGTCTCACCCGAGACCTTCTCCCATCTCTGCCAAGAACCACGATTCCAGAAGGCCATCCCTCCGAAGCACGAGGGTGACAGCGTCGAGCTCGGCCCCTACAATCTTAGTGTGAGCCCAGGTGCCGACTGTCCTGTCTTCGATGGCATGTCAAAGTACTTGTTCCTGTATACTGGGGCTACTTTGGCGGCAACCGAGAAGTTGACCTCAGGCGCTTCTGATATCGCCATCAACTGGTCTGGAGGACTTCACCATGCCCACAAGGCCGAAGCTTCTGGGTTCTGCTACATCAACGACATCGTGCTGGCCGTTCTCGATCTCCTACGAGTCCACCCCCGAGTACTGTACATCGACATTGACGTCCATCATGGCGACGGTGTCGAAGAGGCCTTCCAACGTCAGCCGCGAGTGATGACTCTCTCTTACCACAGATACGGCCCATACGATGACACTGGTCATAAGTTCTTTCCGGGTACTGGCGATATCACCGACGTTGGTCTGAAAGGCACCCCTGGCGAGCACTTCGCTCTGAACGTTCCCATTCCATCCGGCATCGACGATCGACAATACAAGAAAGTCTTCGAGGCCGTCACCGGCGCCGCCATTCGCGACTTCAAGCCCACCGCCATTGTCCTGCAATGCGGCGCAGACTCCTTGGGCGGAGACCGTCTCGGCCAGTTTAACATCAACATCAAGCAACACGGCGAATGCGTCGAATTCGTCAAGCGTCAAGGCCTTCCTCTCCTGCTTCTCGGCGGCGGCGGATACACAGCCCGCAACGTCGCCCGCGCTTGGACACACGAGACGGCACTCTGCACCAAGAACAAACTACCCGAACACATTCCAATGGATATTGTGCCTCGTCCACAAGCTTTCAATGGCAGACAACACGGTGATGGCAAGATGTATCCTTCCTTTGAGCGACTCCACAAAAACGAATGCTCCGACAGTAAGATTGAAGGATGGATCAAGGCGATTGATGAGAGTTTGCGGTATGTGAGGAATGCCCCATGGGTCAAGATGGATCAGTTACCCAAGGAGGGGAGGATGGCGCAGATCATGGAGCAGGAAGATGAGAGGCGGGAGAAGAGGATGCGGAAAGCATTGGAGAGGAATCCAGCTGGCAGAGGCGAGTTGCGATGAAGCCTATGATGGCAACATTCTGGCGCGAATTGCTGTGAGCTCTCTCGTAGATGCTGAGAGCCGTTGGCGGGGTGGAAATGCCCTTCAAGCGCATAGATGAGTAGAGAATTTCTGAGAACATCTACGACAATGGATTGCCCTTCCGGACCTCGTCACTGCGCAATCCGCCAAGAGATGATTCCGCCGCCGCCGCCGCCGCCGCAGCAGACGGGTGAGCTAGCTGGTCAAGCTCTGCGTGGAGAAGGCGGATTTGCCACCATCGGTACCATCACCACCACCAGTAGAGTATACCTCACCTGAGCTCCCCATCTCAGCAGTGCATCCGTGGACTGCGATATGCTAACCGCAGTCCATGGGCTCTCAAAGACGCAAAAAGTCCGAGAAGCGAACGAAGACAAATAGCAGCAGAAAATGAAGGGTATCTTTGGAGATAAAATTTGAATGTCTGTATGTCTATGAATACCTCCTCACCACAACTGTCCCTCCCCTCCTCCCCATCGACATTACCGCTTCTCACTCACACTCGTCATGGCCAACCCGCTCTTAGCCACTCTACTCGGACTCCCCGCCCGACTCGGCTGCTGACTTCGATTATGGCTCATATGTGCCTTCACCAGATGTCCCGCCGCTAACGCACTACACAAACTCAATTCGCCCGCCAGAACACCCGCCGCGACAAGCTGCGCAAGTTGCTGAGCATTCGCACCAGGGGTAGTCGGGTGGGCACCTCGAACACCCAACAGATCGAGCATAGCGGCCTGGGGCTCGAGGACCGTCCCGCCGCCGATGGTGCCGACTTCGATGGAGGGCATGGAGACGGAGATTTGGAGGTTGCCGTTAAGACTATCACAAAGGTCAGCACACGAATTCTGCAATCATGGGTATGAGGGCTTGAGGGAGGGAGGAACATACTTCTTCATGACAGTGATACAATTACTGCTCTCAACATTCTGCGCCGGATCCTGACCCGTCGCAAGGAACATCGCAGTAACAATATTCGCCGCATGGGCATTGAAGCCACCGATACTTCCCGCCATAGCGGACCCAATGAAGTTCTTGCTGATATTCAACTCCACAAGAGCGTCGACATCAGATTTGAGAACGGATCGCACGACATTTCCAGGGATGATAGCTTCAGCAACGACACTCTTGCCTCGACCGTCGATCCAGTTGATCGCGGCGGGTTTCTTGTCGGTACAATAGTTGCCTGAGACGGAGATGATGGCCATATCGCTGAACCCGGCCTCGGCGGACATGACGCTAAGGGCTTTCTCAACACCCTTGGAGATCATGTTCATGCCCATGGCATCGCCGGTCGTGGTCTTGAAGCGGATGTAGACGTATGTGCCGGCTATTGTCGTCTTCAATTGTTGGAGACGGGCGAATCGGGAAGTCGAGTTGAAGGCTTCGCGCATCACACGCTGGCCGTCTGGGCTGTCGAGCCAGACTTTGGCTTGCGCTGCTCGGGCGAGTGTCTCAAATCCGACGCAAGGACCGCGAGTCATGCCGTCACCCGTAAGGACGGTGACACATCCTCCGCCTGCGTTGATGGCTTTGCAGCCTCTTGAAGTACTGGCGACAAGCACACCTTCTGTTGTGGCCATTGGGAGGTAGAAACTCTTGCCGTTGATAGTCAGAGGTCCAGCAACACCGAGAGGGAGAGGCAGGTATCCAACGACGTTCTCACAGCAAGCGCCGTGTACTCGCTCGTAGTCGAAGTGCTCGTATGGCAGCTTGGACTTCTCCAGCTTCGAGGTCAGCTCAGCCGTACCAGGTGTTCGCGAAATCACAGCTCTTCGGATCTTAACAGCGCGGGTCTTGTCTTCCAGGGTCTTCTCAAGCGCGTATCCCGGGATCTTACCACGAAGGGACAATTCAACAAGCTCAGCATCATCCAGCAAAGGCGCCTTTTGCGCCGCCAGCATCGCCTCGCATTCCTCCTTGGTGCGCTTGCGGGTGCCGTCCAGGGCTTCTGAGTCAATGTCAAGCGGGATCTCCTCCTTGGGTTCCTCGACCTTGAGCGCCACCGCATGACCATTGGCCTGTGATACAGCGTCCTTCTCATCCAGAGCTGGCTCCTTTATAGTCCACCTGGCAGCATTAAAGAGGTAGCCGTTAAGGACCAGACTCAAGGCAAGAAGAATGATGACCCACTTGCTGAGCACTGGGTCTTCGAAGCTCTTAAGCAAGCTCTCGACAACTCGGCCTCCCAGAGCGAAGTAGCCGCGAGAGAGCTCGCCTTCGAGAATGGCGGAAGCATCTAGCGTAGGAGTGGCGTAGTGCACCGATGGGTACTCCAGTTCGTACTTGATGGGGTAGAAGACAGTAACACTGAGCGGCTGCTTGTTGCGCTTGGCTTGGGTGAAGAGGAAGTCCAGACCATTGCCAGCGACCTTGAAAGGGTCCATCGGCGGCTGCATCACGACACTCGAAAGTCCAGCAGTGGTGACTGGCGCGTTGTTTCGGTGATTACGGAAAGGCATGGTGCAGAGGTTCGCGACATTGATCAGGATGAAGCCAGTGACCATGAGCACTTTGAAACGAGGAATGCTGCTGTCACGCGCCTTGTGCCCAAAGATGTTGATGCCGCCTGGCACCTGCGCGATGCTCTCGCCATTCGGCCAGTCGTTGCTAGCGGCCACGTTCTCCGCGACTCGTCGGCTGACACCATCTTCCTCCAGAGCCTTCCGGAGAGTGACATGTCGCTTGATGCGATTAATCTCCAGCTTGATGGTGAGGATGGAGGTGAAGAAGGTGAAGAGCAGGATGCAGTCAAAAACGAGGGTGAGTGCTGCCAAAGCGCAGAACTGCTTAAGCCCGCCCTGGATGCCGGAGAAAGCGCCAGCAGTCAGAATCGCGATCTCAATGGCGTAGTCGCGGACTATCTCGTATCCACGCTCGTGAACCGCCTGCTGGACAGCATGCTGGATGGTTAAAGGAGCCTCGCGATTGCCATTGCCATTTCTGGCGTGAAGAGAGGCGGAGAGGACAGCCTGAGTAAGCATGATGGGCTTCTCGAAGCCAACAGTAACGACCAAGAAAGGCACGCCTTCTGCAATAAGGCGGACGTTTTCCGGAACCCCAAGCTTGAGGGCCACGACTATTCCAAACAAGAAGGCGAATGCTGAGGAGAAGAGAGCAGTGGTGCCAAGCCAGAACTTGGAGCCCATTCTACGCATGCTCAGGAACAGCGAAACAAAGGTCAGGTACATGGAGAGGTAGCCCAGAGACATGATGATGATATCCAGAGTCTCGGCATTCTTGATGAGGTCCAGAAAAGCTTGGAAAGAGTTCTGAGCCCACTCGACCATGGAGTTGGAGGAGGGTCCGGTCCGTGCGGTCTTCATGAGCCACTTCTTCTGCTCGACCTCATCGTCGGATCCATCGTCCTCGTTAAGCGCGCCGGGTCTAGCCGGAACCTCTTTCACGCTGTCGAAGAATCGCGCGGCATCCGAGTAGGGCATGGAAAAGGCCAATGTCGAGTCGGAAGAGATGGGTGTCAGGATGTTCTCACTGGAGGGCACAATTTCCGCGGTCCTTGGTATTTGGATATCCTTCGCCGCCGGCACCGCACTGGGCGAGTGGTTTCCCGCATCCAAAAACTCCAAAGTCGCAAGAACCACATCCTCCTCTCCCGCGTGCTGCACCTTCTTCCCGCCGTTCTCCTCCATCTGCCATTTCCACGCCGTATCCTCTCCCAGATGTAACCTCCTGCTGCCCGCCGACAACGCATGCAAGTCCACCTTGTTCACTGATCCGGCGGAGGGCTGGAAGAAGCCGGTGTCCAGCAAGTTGACGTAGAAGGCACTTCCGAGTATAGCGACTGCGGCGATGGTTCGTGTGGGGTGTGTGCATGCTTTTGACGAAATGCTCTGCAGATACGGTGTAAAGATCTTGTTGTAGTAGCCGGGTACATTGACGGGTTCTGTGATATCGGCTCGGCGGCGCCACCGCGTGGGTAGGAGGTTGCCGAGCATGATGGTGGATGTTGAATCTTGCAAGCCCCCAATGGCTCGTGAGTTGGTCGGTCGCAGTGAGGGCGGACTCTAATGTGGAGATATCCGCCAGTGGTCGGAAAGCCCCTCAGCTGAATGCTGGTAGGCGGCAGTTGCGGCAGTGGCAGTGGCAGTGGAGCGTGTGTGAATGTCGGTCCTGCCTCGCCTGTGGTGTGTGTGTATCATGCGACTCGTATTGTTCGGGAAGCCACGGCCACCATCTCTTTCTCCAGATGAACACTCAGCTCTCTCCAAAGCCACTTCCTCTTCACTCCCTCGCTCTTTCTTGTAAAGTTGTAGTCGGCCGAGTGTGCCTTCCTTCAGAAGGATGTCGTTCCACCTCGAAGTTCAAGATGGCGCGATTCGAGCTTCCCACCCCGGTTGGTTCCAGCAGCTCGCAGCAGCACAAAAATTCGCCGAGCCTCAGCCTGCAGCGCCGACGTCAAAAGAGACCCTCTGCTGAGCCACGCGGATGATGTGGGTTTGCCTGTCGCAGCAGCAAAAACAATATGATACAGGCAAGTTGTGCAGAGAGGACCCTTCCTGAAATGCACTCGTCAATACTACCCAACGGCTATCTAGTACATTATCGTGTTGAATCCTCGACAAATAGTTGCGTAGTTCCCTCCACGAACCGCCGCCACAGTCGAGCCAAGCGATGAACCGACCGCAAAATTATTGCGACCAGCGCCACTCCTTCTTCGTGAGCAGCAGCAGGAACCACCCAATCAGAGCGCTCTATCTTGGTTTTGAAGCTTGCGGCCGGGCTTGCACTTGCACTTGCCTGCACTCCGCCAAACTCAATGCGTGGGAGAAAAGTGGCGCTGCCGAGATGAGGCGTCGCTCTCCCGTTTGCTAAACGAAACATCTCTTCCAAGGACGTGCGTCGACATCGCTGCTGCAGATGAGTGAAAATTTGAAGAGAATGTTGCGGTCAATTGGAATGCAAATTGATGACCTTTGGCAGCATTCCCATCAATTTAGATGTTTGTCCCGCATGGGTTTGTGAGATCCTGGTCAAGAAGGGTCCACACCAGCCTCATGTCGTACGACAGCGAATTCGAGCTGCGCCACTGTATTTGATGACGAGTTCACAGCTCGTCGCACTGCGTTGTCATTCACTTGCTCCACGTGATACAGGCGACTGCGTGTCGTGCAGTGAGTCTCGTCTATTGGGTATCTCAATGCTGTATGCCGCTTGCTAATATGCCAAAATCGTCACCAAAAGCACCATGAAACTCATCATCCTCGAGAGTTTCCGGTCAACCTCTTCTGCATCGGCACATCGCCCTCTGTAACCTCGCTCACGAACGCTGGATCCGGATCAAACAACATGACATGGACATGCTCGACGGCATGAACGCTCTTCAGACTGCCCGGATTGATGAACCAGATGACATTGTCTGGGCCAAGTTTGCTGGCGAAGATCCTTTCCACGAAGGCCTGTACGGAGTGGCTGGAGTGTGGAGGTAAGGGAAACTTGGTCCAAATGATGAGGTGGACGATGCGAGGGTCAATGCCGTATGGAAAGTCGTTGAAGAGGATCTTATAGTTGTCTGGAGTGGCAAGTCAGCGAAGCATTCTCGAATCGATCGCCTGAGTAACACGTCAGAGAGTCCCCCTGAGGTCCAGAGCGTCTGCATGTTTGAAATGGAGCGGTTCTGCCAATGTCCTGCAACACCAAAGCGAGTTGGAGCCATTCACTCACCTGGATTCCCGAACCCATCTTCATCAGTCACCCCCAAGCCTGTAACACCCTCCCACTTCAACCTCTCCTCCATCATGTACTTCTCAATACTCCCATACCGCCCTTTGAGCTCCTGACAGTATTGCCGGTACACCCTCAACTCTGACGGGACTCGCTTGAAGAGATCAAGCCTTCCATCTCGAACGAACCGCTTGACCTCGTCCCATGGTTGTCGGACGTAGTCGGCGTCTAGTGTGCTTAGGACAGCTCGGTCTTTGTAATCTTCCAAGGCGTATCGGAGGTACTCTGGGCATTCGGCTGTGTGTTGGGAGCGAGGTAAGTTTGTGTTCCAGAACCGGGATGCTATCGAATCCGTGTAGAACTCCTCTGGTCCGGCATGGTTCTCAATATCTCGTAACTCCTCATTCTTCCCCGCCATCATCCTGATCATAGAAGGTCCAGCTGCGATCCAAATGCGGTAGTCTCTGTGAGCTCACGTGAGTATGCTCGAGTCATGCCACCCTCAGCAGTGTCCGTGACTCGCAAGAATGAAGATAAGGAGATACACATCAAGAAATCTTTACCTCCTACCAACGTTTAGCAATTCGGCTGCCGCAACACCACGCGCTTCAATGTTTCGCGTCAGTCGATCAGCTTGTTCAAGTACTTCGGCTGCCGGCATATCACCGAAGCAGCGACAATAAACTCTAAGGGTACATGCAGAGCCGCATTGGAGCTGGAAAAAGCAGGTCTCCGCCAGGAACAGGCCTGCAATTTAGACCAGCATCTTCTTGTGAAAAGCAATGCATTGTGAGAAACGAGTCAGCTCGAATATTGACGAGACATGCGATGCCCTTCGGAAGCGAGGTATGAGCGTTGTCAGGACGGAGATTTCGCTTTGGCTCCCAACCAAAAATGGCGATAGGGCGCTAAGATTCCTTTCCGCTGTTCCTGCATGTTGATCTTGACGTGTGGGAATGTCGATTGGCTGGACGTGTGTTCCAGAAGGGAACGGTGGGTTATCCCGGCCCTGTCCTTTGCACCAAGAACCGCGCACCCCCATGACCATCCACCTTCGCCGAGCATCAGCAAAGGGGCCTCACACCACCACTCGAGTCGTGCCAGTCCACCCTTCAGGGCGTCCGCCTTCGTCGTGTGCGGCTACCTGACCGTTGCTCTGTCTGCCGTCTTAGAGTCTTGGAGGCCTGTTCTTCTTTCCTGCACTAGTACCCTGTTTCCTCGTACTCCTCCACGATATGCAGTAGGGTCTACCCATACCGACAAGCACGACATCACTACCCACAGTCTTTACGGCAATAATTAGCATTGGGTTCAAGTTGGCAGCCGCGGAACAACCTCGCGCATTCCAGTGCCCCAGTGCAGGCGCGCTGCGAGAAGAGAAGGGGCCAGCAGGCAATCTGGGGATCCCGATATTACTCCCGATACCAAGGGACTCCCAAGTCAGTGACATATGAGATCTTGATCTCCCGGCATCGCCCTTGCTTGCGACTGAGAATACGAACGAGCTGCTCCTCTCCAGGCGGGTTGATCTCCGGACGAACACCCACACGAACTACGAAGCGCATCTAGACCGCACTCCACATTGGTGTTCTCGTTGGCATTGGCATTGGCATTCGTGCCTGGAGCGCAGTTGGAAATTCGCGACTTCAGATCTCCTTCGTCTGCTTTGCGCTCCTGCTGTCGCATGGTGCCAGTCACACGAGCAACCCGCATCGCGCCTACTCTCAACGCCACTCCCGACCCGGCCTCAAACCTTCTTCACCAATGTCGATATCACGAACCGGCGCGGCGCCACCCCTCTCGCCGCTGTCAATGAGCAGTAACGAATCCTCCTTTGTTGGAAGATACGGCAGCATCAGCCAACCAGGCAGCGGCCCACTTCCGGGCACGCCCACCGACGTTCCATACCAAGGCGGCCCCTATGGCGCTGCGCGACCGCCGCAAACATCACCGCCTTCGTCGCAACACCCGAGCAGTTCCACCGATATGTCGCGACCCTCTGCGAGCGACTCCAGCAATCGCCCGCCCTCTTCAGCGAGCTCCGTAGGCATGTCCAGCGATGGCAGGATGGGTTTCCAAAGACCGCCGAACCGCGAATCCTCAAAGGGACAAATCAAGCCAGATGCAGAAGAAGCGCTACACAGACATTATGGTGCTTTGAAGCATTATCTCGCGGAGAGTCTGCGAGATGAGAAGGGAAACATCAAGACCAATCGTGCGAGAGACAAGCTGTTGCGACTCAGTGTGACGCAGTTCATAGAGCTGAGCACAGATGTGTTTGACGAGCTGATACGGAGAGAAGACGAGCGGACACAGCGCGTGGATAATGTCCCGCGCTTCTTGCTACCGCGCCAGAACTTCCATCCGAAGCGAAATCAGGCCAGGCAAAAGCTCAGCACACTTCCTGCTGATCGGTTTAAGCAGCTTGCTACAGACGTGTTCTACGAGCTGGAGCGACGGATACCGCGGATTGGCGGTGATATGGGACGACCCAGAAGCACAACGAGCAATACAAGCAGCCAAAGTCGAGCGCCAAGCAGAGGTGGCATGCGACCGCCTCCTGGAGCTCCTGGGTATGGCCCTTCACCTCCGGGTGGAAGAGGATATCCTCCGCCTCGGATGGGACCAAACGGTCCCATGCCGTATGGGCCTCCTCCGGGTGGAAGACGTCCAAGCGAGGCTGGAACTTTGGGCAGGCCGCTACCGAAGCACTTCCAGAGCAACACCATTGTTCCAAACAAGAGCACCATGGTGGAAGACGATGACGATATGGAGGACGACGAAGACGCATTCGGTCTTGACCACGTGGGTGCCGGCCTCGGCGATGGCTACAGTAAGGCGACGAGCGCCGAAGACAAGGAACGGATGCACGCGCAGGAAGCTGAGATCGCCGAGCTGAAAGAGAAGCTTGAAAGTCTGGAGACAGAACTGCTTGCAAAAGACGAGGAACTGGAAAGAAGTGGTAATCTTGAGGAAGAGCGCGGACAGTGGGCGACGGAGCGGGAAACGCTGGAGCAGAAGCATCTTGATGCGCACACGCTCTGCGAAACATTACAACAAGACATCTCAGATATGAGGCTGAAATCCAAAGAGGAGGATGGGATTCGCGAAAAACACACGCAGGATATGGAGGAGCTGCGAGATCAAGTCGATGAGCTGCAAACCCATAATGCCAAGCTGCGATCACAAGCCCAAGAAGGTGCACAGAACAGCGCTGAACTGGCCGAACTCCAAGTCGAAATCTCAGAGCTACGGACGCAATTACAGGCGAGCCAAGGCAAGAGGAACGCTGCCGAATATGAGCAGGAGAACACGCGATTGCGGGAAGAGCTGGCTCATCAGGAGACGATTAATGATGAAGTAAAAGGAGAGATGATGGGATACCTGCGAGAGATGCGCGAGCTCAGCCGGCAGAACGACGAAGCGATCGAGCAGGAAGAGAAGATGGCTGCCAGGATCTCGCAGCTGGAGACCGAGAACGATACTTGGCGGCAGAGATACGCGAAGGTCAAGGCACAGAACAAATCGCTTCGTGCTTCTACCATGGGTCTGGGACTTCAGACTGGCTTCGACTCTGGCAGCCTTGTTCGACAAGAAGGTCTCATCAGCGAAGGCGGTCTTGTGCGGGACACAGATGTCACTCGCTTCCAACTTGCTGTCGAGGAGCTTCTGAAGGTCGCTCGTGGAAACAGCACGGACTCTATGCTCGAGAGCGTCAAGTCTGTTGTTGTCAGCGTGCAGTCCATCACTA
Organism: Nothophaeocryptopus gaeumannii; assembly: GCA_031771865.1. Taxonomy (NCBI): domain Eukaryota; kingdom Fungi; phylum Ascomycota; class Dothideomycetes; order Mycosphaerellales; family Mycosphaerellaceae; genus Nothophaeocryptopus; species Nothophaeocryptopus gaeumannii. The sequence continues at coordinate 82,104 of JASISA010000025.1, forward strand.
CCGCTGTACGGACTGATGGCTACCCAACCCCTGCGCCTTCGCCTCAGACAGCCGAAACGAACATGCAACAAACGCCAAGCGTAGGCAAGCTCAAGGCCAGAGTCACTGGAACTGCAAACAGCCTCATTACGGCAACGAAGCAACATGCTGCATCACATGGTCTGTCGCCTGTCGCACTTCTCGATGCCGCCACCAGCAATCTCACATCCTCTGTCGTGGAGCTCATCAAGGCTGTGAAGATCCGCCCTTCGTCGAAGAGCGAGTTCCAGGATCTTGATGCAGCGGATGAGCTGCATTCTTTCTACAATGATAGCCTCTCGCCCGTTGATGGGAGGAGCCTGACCATTCCAGTACCGCAAATGCACATCGAACCACCTGCCAGTTCAGGCCAACAACAGCCTCAAGAGACGAAGAAGCCGAATGGCGGCTGGTTCGGTTGGGCTGGGAAATGGAGTGATGGCTCGACAGAAGATCAGCCAGCAGCGAAAGCCGCGATTGCGCAATCATCGACCGCACCCACTGTTAATGGCGGACATGGGCATATCAGCCACGAGAGCATCGCGAGTAGTGGAAGCGAGTACGATCCATACCGGTAGACTCGGTATCCTGCTCTCCCTCCACGGATCTCGTCTCAGCAGCAGCACCAATAGCGAAGCTGGGTAGGCGATCATCGGACGAATGACGAAATGTTTAAAGACTCTTCAAGGGGACGTAATGTGTACAGTTGAACCATCGATCATAGACTGGGCTTTTTCCTTTTGGATACGGGAGTGGGTGTTGTTGGGTCAGATTCTTGGGAACCGATAATCGTTGCATATTGGTGGCGAGGCCTGCCTGAGACAAGCCAGGCATTTGGGCGGTTATCTTTTTCACTTTGATTAAGCAACTTCTTTCGACAGCCAGGAAGCTCGCGAGCAAGGATCGGGGCTTGTTCATTTTTGGGTTGGATACACAAGAGATGGGACAGGAAAGGAAGATCTGGAAAACGATGCAGATCACATTGGGAGGCACAAGGACAAAAATCAGACACAATGATATCGGGGTTTTCCACTTCCGCAGCAAAGTTATGGTAATCTGTAACTATCTAGTTTTTGAATATTACGATTGGGGCTTCAAAGCCTCTCGCTTCAGGACATCATTTGTCTATTCGATCGAGATGTATCGTGTGCTTTCAGGACAAGAAAGTCACCATCCGCTAATTAAGTATCTCCGTCAAACCATGCCTCTCCACTACACTATTTGGTCTCGTGCACCTCATCAGCCTCCTCATACCAGCCCTCGCAGATTTCGGTTCTCCTTCGCGTAGCCAAGGAGCAGGGCTCAAGCGAAGAGTTAACTCCAAATCCCAATCACATCCTCCTCTCAACCTCCGACAATGAACAGTCCCTTGCAACGCCTACCCCTCTCCTCTTCCCCATGGTCTGCATTACTCCTGAGGGAGGACCTACCGATAACAATATTGAGATTTGAAGGCGACGTCAACGATAGGATGAGGAGAGGGGGTGCGGGTGCGGGGGATGTGGTTGATACGGAGCAGGGGAGGGAGGGGGGAGGTTGGAGTTGCAAGGGGTGAGGGGGTGGGGGTGGTGGTACGGCGAGGGAAGGGGAAGGGGAAGGGGAGGAGGGGATGGTGGAGGAGGGTTGGCTGAGAGTGAAGTCTGGGTGTGGGTAAATGGAGCTTAGGGTTAGACGTCGCCACTGGTTGAAATTGGCGGGTTGAGGTGGTGGTGACTGGCGGTCAGCGTGCAGAGCGATGGTGAATATGAGATTGAATGGCATTTCGGACAATTTCTGGAGACTTCAAGACTAATTGGATATCGAACGCTGGACTTGTGCTCTTTACTGGATTTTTGATTGACTGTGTGTTAAAGGAGCAGTACTGAGCCCACGTGCACACGCTAGTGCAGGAGATCAAAAAGGGTCTCTAGGCGCAGGTTGTACTTAGACTTCAATAACACACTTACTCTTTCTTGCTGCCACTGCGTTCGACATATTTCAACAGGTTATGAGCCCGGCTCTGCGCTCTAATCTATGACCGTGTCGCATATATCCAATCTTTTATAAGATGCAACACTACGAGACTGCGATAAGAATCTCGATGCCATAGGCGACACGGCCCTGAGCGATTTCTGCCTTTTCGACGCACTCGAAACCATCACCAATCGAAAGAGCAACATCAATTCTGTGCTCCCTCTATCTAACTCTCTGCCTCGGCTGTTTCCTGGGAGGGAACCAGAAAAAGGGTCCAGGGATTGCAGATCCTAACAGCTTCAAAAAATGATGCCCAATCCGACGACCTTTTGCAAGTTTTTGAAAGCATAGCTAACCATCTTGTAGCAGGATCCCCAACGACTCCCAAGGCAGCTTGAGGACACCGCCAGCTGAACACTGAACCTCTGAGTCATGTTCTTTGTTGGGCAGCATAGTCACCTGAAACAACTCTCCATATATATTCGGCGCTGAGCAACAACAATCAGAGCGTTCTGGATTAGCCAACAACAGCCAAAGCGAAATGCAGGCGTTGGGCTACAATGATCGGAGCCTTCCAGATCAGCCAACTATAGCCAAAGCAAAATGCAGATGTTGGGCTACAATGATCGGAGCGTTCCAGATCAGCCAATAACAGCCAAAGCGAACAGTAGGGCGAGCGGTAGGGCGAGCAAGCTAGGGTATCCTATCTTTGCCGTAACCACAACAGCCAAAGCGAACTGCAGACGCTGAGCAACGATGGTTGGAATGTTTTTCTATCTATTATGGCTTCCACCAAAGAAGATACTATCGAGCTGCTCACCGACCCCGAGCAATGGCCTGTTTGGATCAAGAAGATCACTAACAAGCTCCTCATCAAGGGATACAATCACGTGTTGCAAGCCAAGCCAACCCGCCAGATCGGTGATGAGGAAGCTGCATTGGCAAAACGTGTCGACAAGTGGACTGAAGACCGCATCAAAGCCTATGCTGAGGTTGACAACGTCTGCGGCGACATAGCCAGCAGCAAGCTGGACCTCGCTAAGAAAGACGACAAGACAGTGCAACAGACACTCGAAGATCTCAAGACCCATTTCAAGGGCAACACGACTAACATCTACCGTCGTGCAAAGGCAAAGTTGCTCCAGATCAGCATTGCAGATTTCGACAACAACCCTAGCAAGCTCGGGCAAGAAATTAAGAAGCTGTGGGACGACATCAAGAGACTCAGCTCGACTGGCGACGCTGCATCAGTAAATGAATCCGACCCAGGAGCCCTTTGTTGTCGACTGTTTTTGATTGCACTTGGCGAATCGTACCAGCCCTTCATTGTGGCCTACTTCCTCCAGCATTCCTTACTGGTGGAAGAGGGCAAGACAAAAGCCACTTTGGTCGAAGCTATTGCGGCAGCATCAAACTTCAAACCAGTCGGATCGACCGAGGTCTTTTACAACAGTCACCGCAACAACAACCCCAACAAAGATAGCTATAGCGGCGACAAGCCTCGATGGCCAGAGTGCCCACATTGCAAGAAGCATCACAATCCAAAGGTCTGCTGGTTCAAGGATCCACACAAGGCACCACCGTGGTTTCCAAAGCAAGGCAACAGGAAGCGTCAGCGTGCGGACAGCGAAGAAGATGACCAAGGCATTAGCGTGATGGGCATGCAAAGAACGCAGAAGAGGCTCCTTTGGACAAACACGCCCCTTCGCACGCCTCATCTGACTGGGCACCAATGCCTAGGTACAACATGGCCGCTGTGACAGACCCACACAACCTGTACAACGTATGGATCCTCGACTCAGGCGCAAACGGCCACCTTATCGGCAGAAAGGATGTGTTTATTGACCTCAAACCTGTCATTGGATCTACCTCGCGTGGCATTGGCGGCACTGAAATTACACCAATCAGTATTGGCACCATACAGCTACTTTGCAGGGTTCACGGCGGCAAGACACGCCTGCTTAGGGTTCCTGATGTTCACTACGCTCCAAATGTTGGCGCTAATCTGCTCTCTCGGCAGGCTCTGGGACAGCATTGATGGCATCCGGAAGAAGCCAAGTGGCCTCGCTATTGTCCAGGGCAAATACGAGTTCTCAGCGACATACAAGAGTGGCCTGCTGGCCCTTGATATCTGACTAGCCGACGATCTCGACGCCTACACCGCCTACAGTACAAAGTCGCGGCTATGGCATGAACGGATGGGCCATTTGAGCGACGACAGCCTTAACAAGCTGTTTGACATGGTAGATGGCATGCACCACTTCAAGCCGGATGGCGACTGTCGCTGTAAAGGCTGTGTTAAGGGCAGGATGAAGTCAAGACCGCACCGGGGTCAGATACGTCAGGGCCACCACACGAACGATGTTATCCACTCAGATATCGCTGGCCCAGTGGATCCTCCAGGCTTCGATGGATCACGCTATTTCATCACTGTTTTGGACGGCTATGACCACTGCGCAGAGGTCGTGCCACTACGACAGCGCTCTGAAGGACCTAGCACGCTGATCAACTATATGCTCCGTAATGTCCGGCCAGAGCTGCCCTTCCGGCACATTCACTTCGACAGGGCCGGTGAGAACCGATCAAACGAGCTGGCAGCATTTGCCTACGACCACGGCATTATCCTTGAATACACGGACACAGAGCAACATCAAGCTAACGGATATGCTGAGGTCCTCAACAACAAACTCGAGGATCGACTAATGCCAACAATGCTAACAGCTGGCCTGGATCCGAGATACTGGCCTCAGGTGTTGCAGTTTGGCATTGCCTACCTCCGTGACCGCTCTCCACATGCCCGACTGGACTGCACGCCGTATGAGAAGCGTACAGGCCTGCGCCCAAACCTTGCCAACGTCCGCAAGATTGGCAGTGTTGCTACCATGTTGAAGCCGTCAGCAAAGCGGAAGCGGCATGTTGTTGCTCAAGCCAAGACAGAAGACGCACAGTTGCTCGGTTTCAAAAGCAACTCTACTTACATTGTCACGACTGGCTCCACTAGCTGGACGGAACGTACGAATCTCGTGTTTAGCGAACAGTGTGGCCCTGCGCCACCTACAAAAGAACCTGAGACTGCCGAGTCAGGGGGGCACGATATCGAGACTCAGACAGTCTCAGACACAGAGAGCGAGGATACAACAACGCCAGCTCCTCCGGACCCTCCAAGACAACAACAGCGCCGCCTGTATGACTGGCAACCCGTCACGCCTGAAGAAGAGCAACAACCCCATGACCTTGGCGCAAGACTGGACGAGAGCCATATTATCGAAGGAAAGCGACTACGCAAGACCAAGCAATTCCACATGGTATTCCATGCAGTTATGGCATTCAATCTCGCAAACCAGTACGCCGACTGGATCCTCAATGAGCCACGCACTATCGAAGAAGCTCAGGCAAGGTTTGACTGGTTCAAATGGAACAAAGCGACTGATGCCGAGTACGAATCATTGCGCAAGAACAAGACTTGGCGACTGAAGAAACGCTCGCTGATTAATGGAAAGATACTCAAAGGGAAGTGGGTCTTTAAGATCAAACTCAACGCCGATGGATCAATCAACAAGTAAAGGCCCGCTGGGTAGTACGTGGATTCGAGCAACAAGAGGGCAGTGACTACAACGAGGTCTTTGCACCAACCGTGAAGCCTATGAGCTACAAGATTTTGTTTGCTCTATCGGCTGCACGAGGATGGCGAATTGATCAAATGGACGTCAACACAGCTTTCCTTTACGGCAATATTGACGAAGAAGTGTACGTCGAACAACCCACGGCTCCGAAGAAGGCGACGACATGGTCTGCTCGCTTTGAAGGCGTTATATGGTCTCAAGCAATCACCTCGGATCTGGTACAAGACGCTGTCTGAGTTCCTTGTTTCCATCGGTTTCACTGCGCTGGCTTCCGACATGGCAGTGTTTGTCGGGAGTACCATTGTGGCAGTCTATGTAGACGACTTGCTCGTTATTGGACCGGATGATGCTCAAATCGAGGAAACCAAAGGTGCCCTGAGCAGGCGGTTCAATATGACTGATCTCGGGCCCTGCTACTCTTATCTTGGCATGACACACGGGTTCTGGAGTGATGGGCGTGTAGGTACAACAGACACGCCTATGATGACTACCAACAAATGGAACCTGCACCAGACGGCTGCAAGCACCTGATGAACTACGCCAGCGATATCAAAGCGCTGTTGGATCGCTGATGTACGCTATGCTTGGAACGAGGCCAGACATCGCCTACGCAGTCTCGGTTGTGAGCCGTTTTTCAGCAAATCAACTGAGGAACACTGGACAGCAGTTAAGCGAATTATGCGGTACCTCGGAGCACGATAGATTACGAGCTAGTCTTCAACGACCACTTTGGCAAGCTCACTGGGTTCACCGATGCCAGCTGGGGTGACGACGCATCAAAAGATCAACATCAGGCTATCTGTTCAGTATCGGCAGTGCCGTGATATCTTGGCAATCAAAGCGTCAGCCAACGGTGGCATTGTCAACCTGTGAAGCCGAGCTTGTCGGACAGACACAAGCGGCTAAGGAAGCGATATGGCTGCAAGACTTACTCCGAGAGCTTGGGCACGAACAGCTTGGCGCCACTGTGATCTATGGTGACAATGCCGGAGCAGTGGCACTCAGCCGAAACCCTCGATATCACAGACAGCCGTACAAAACATATCGGCATTCAGCACGCCTGGCAACGCGAGAAGGTTGACGAGGGCGTCATTGACGTTCAGTGGATTGAGACCAAGAAGCAGACAGCAGATGGTCTAACCAAACCCCTACCAAAAGAGGCATTCGCTGGGTTCAGACATTCACTTGGGCTAAGAAAGGCTACCATGTGATCAGACGTTCGAAGCCTACTATTGGCCAGTAGTGGACGCGCAGCAACATCCAAGATGGAAAGGGCAGAAGCGCATGGTCCAGCAGCGGTCAGTTGGGGAAAGGACGACGGTCGAGGTAAGAGCCTGAGGCAACAAGAGAAGTCATTCATTTACAAGCCGGTATGCCGAGCGAGGGGGGATGTTAAAGGAGCAGTACTGAGCGCACGTGCACACGCTAGTGCAGGAGATCAAAAAGGGTCTCTAGGCGCAGGTTGTACTTAGACTTCAATAACACACTTACTCTTTCTTGCTGCCACTGCGTTCGACATATTTCAACACTGTGAAAATCAGGCCACATGTAAGTTCGATAAGGTGGGGATTGAGGCCCATTCGAACACAGCCTGTCCAGTCCAACATCAATTGAGCAGAGTGCGGTCGATTGGTCTAAGGCGTACATCGGAACAGTCTTTCGCAATTTGTAACAGATCTTTCAATTTGTACAGTCTAGATACAACGAGTTCGCCTCGATCCAATGCTCACGCCCAAGCTCCAATCAAGCTCATGCAAAACGCTCCCAGAAACACAAACGACATGGCGATGATACGCTTGTTCCCTCTCAAGGTCCTCCAGCTATCATCACTCAAGAAGTCCTCCGAGAGCAAATCGATCAGACTCGTGTACGTCAAAAGCCCGGCCGAGATGGCATTCACCGTACCCACCATAATCAGCCCAGTCTTCGAATCAAGATCATACAGATCCCTCGTCCCAATACCAATCGCCATTCCAAGCGGTGTAGTACAGCCATATGCCAAAGCCATGAGCCACGGCTGTAGGGCTTTCGACTTCCAACCCACTGCCACGATTCGGGAACCAAGTGCCAAGCCTTCAAACGTCTGGTGGAAGGCGATGGCAATGAGCAAGATGACCTGTTCGCTGCCCACTGCTACGGCGAGCGCCATGCCGATGAAGATGCTGTGCAGCAGAATGCCGCTTTCGAGAAGCATACACTGGTTCACGAGCTTTCGGCGTTGCAGCTCCGCTTCTTTCTGCATCGTGAGGGCAAGGCTGTCGTCGCTAAGCCTGCGCTCTGCCGTCTCTTGAGTGGCTTTGAGTTCCGCTGCGGATCCAGTAAGTTCCAGTACATCACCAAAAGGCTTCGCTTGGTATCCGCAAAGATGCTTCATCGTGTGATTGGACCTTCCTGATCGGGTCCTGCCAAATTGTGGGGTGCTCTGCGCGGGTGTAACGCTGTCGGATTCCGCAGATGGGTGCCTCGACAACGTCGGCCTTACGTTTGGCGTAGGAAGTGCGGGCTCTGCGTTCTCATCCGGGTTCATTTGCTCAATTCCAGAACAAAGACTTCGACCTGGACTGAAGATCATGTCCGCAATCATGATGAGGAGCACTGCAGCGAGCGAGATGGCTCCTGCGAAAGCCGGGTATTGCTCATTGAAGAAGGGCGGAAGACACGGATCGGTCAGCGAGATCAAAGCTGTTGGAAACAGGTGTACAAAAGCCGTTGCGATCAAGACACCAGTGCCGAAGTGCCTGAAGACAAAGTGTGCTTTTGCTGGGATGTGCAGCTGTGGTATTCTCAGAGCCAAAATCGGTAATGCGCATGCTCCGGCAGATACACCAAAGATGATGAAGAGGGCGCCGACGTGGAGGGGAAGGTTGTAGTTCTCCTTTCGAGTGCCTGATCCACAAGTGGACATGGCGGCTGCTGTTCTCCTGATATTCGAGCTCTGGCTTTGGAATACTCGCTAGCTGTCGCTACCACGACTTTTCTCTGCTTCTTGTAGACCTTGAGTTGTTGCGACTGCTCACGCAAAGACTGGAGTCTGACCTGCCCTTGAAGGTGATCGAGGGTGATTCTATGCAAGAGAGTAGCAGCAAAAATGCAAAGAACGATTCAGGATTCTCCAGACCATTATGGTGATCGCCTCGCAAAGCATGTTGGGCGTCAGTCTTAGCCTGCAGCGGTCTGCTTGGCCCCACGTTTCTGACGGCTGATGTCGGGGCCAGGATCGTGGGAGTTGGCTGTGGATTGGATGCTCATACTATTTGTGCCGTGTGTGCAGAACAGGAGTTCTTCGATCGCACCGCAAGCTACCGCTCCTGGATTGAATTCACGCAAAAGTTGGCCTCGACTGAAGGCTCATCCGCCGACTGTATCGCGATGTGAGGATATGCGCGTCGGTCTACACCGAAGAAAGGACTTCGAGATTCGGCGGGGAGATGATGCTGGACGGAGCTTATGGTCTTCATGTCGTCTGTCTGCCATCAGTGTATGTTGCTGTTTCTGAGTGCTCGCTTCCGTGAAAGAACGAAGGAGTTACAGGCTTGGCAGCCGCAACAGTGGAAGACCTTGGTACCAACAGCTTTCTCAAGACCGTATGTTGCTTGTTACTGGATAAGCTAACGTTGCTGTGCGATTTGCGAAGATAGATGCCAGATGTCGCGAAGAAGGTGTGGGTATCTCACACCGAAGACAAGTCGCACTTCTCCAGCCTACCATGTCGTGCTACTCTCAACGTTCACTATCGAAGTCGGGAAGGACAAGTAAGGCAGTGCACACGAAGACTGAGCTACGTCGTGCTGTCAAACATGACAGGCCGTCGAGTAGCGCATAGCACAGCAGTGTACTGGTGTAGATCCAGCCCTGGATGTTGTGGTTGAGGGAGAGGAGATCGCCGAGGGCTCACTACTGGGCAAGGCCACCCATTTGCCTCAGGCTTGAGTCTAAGAATAGCTGCTCAATCTACGCTTTTCGAGCACGTGCAAAGACTTGGCCTCAGCCTCAGACGCCAGCTCCTATCTCCTCTCTCAACATTGTCTTCCTTGGGACAAGTACAACCTCCATACCATATGCCAGCAAACAACGTAACCGTCCGCCGTCACTACCGCGATGCCAACAATGTGCCTGTCACAGTCGAACGCGACTTTGTCCTCGTCCTCAGTGTGTGCGAGTCTAGTAGCACGCGTTTCGCGGAGCAAGAGCAAGAGCAGAGACCATCTGAAGAACTTGCCCTGTTCATCCATCAATACCAATTCCGTGAGCAGGATCTCCATCTGGACATCCGTCTCGGAGAATTCATGGCAACTAAGCAATATGGGATACGCTTGAACAATTGACTGATCATCCTACCGACCTCACGCATTTGCATGGCGGCTCAGCTGGTCGCGCTAACCAAACACAGAGCACTGCCTTGGGACGCCTTACCCGCACTGTGCAGTGATCTTTGGGACGATTCAATCAATTCGCTTTCCATGTGTCTAGCGCTGCGCACCCGAAGGCTACTACCAACTGCTAATCCTTCGTGCTGTCCATCGGGCATTCCATCCGTCATGTTTTGCAGGTCGGGCACAGCTATACTGGTCCAAGGCGTGCAGCCGCCACATATATCCATAAGGGAGCGGGTTTTCATATAAGTGCCAGCTCGCTGCCAGCGGGAAGGTTGGTAACCCTCTCCCACTCAAGCGACTGAATTCGAACAGTGTTGTCCTCAGCCATTTTCTGTCTCCTTTCGTCTGTCTTTTCGACAAGATGCGTTCATTCGCTACAGCCGTCGCCCTCGTTGGACTGGCTTCTGCTTCTCCCGCACGCATGTCCGACTACATACGAGCAGCTGGAACCACCCCGGCTCAGAACACTACTGAGTCACGAGAACCCTGCGCAATCGCGGCGCAACAATGGTCGGAGTCAGAGCACGGCTTCCTCGATGCCGATGTTGCATACCAATGCCTCCAGTCCGTGCCTTTCCACGCCAAACAGGCACTGTTGCAGTTGGACGGAATTAAGTCACACGTGCAGTTCCAAAGCACGCTGGCTTACCTCGAAGATCCTCCTGTGGGCTATCTCTACCCTGCAGTAGATATCATGGGCGGTCTGGATGAGCTCGTTGCCAAGGTCAAGTCCAGCAGCTACGACAACGAGTATGACTTTCAACTGGGAATCTTGGACCTCATTCAAAGCGCGTACGATGGTCACTTTCAGTACGCCCCGGCCATCACCCAGGTGTTCGCTTTCGGGGGAAAATCCAAGCTTCTCTCGATCTCGAAGGATGGGACGTCCCTCCCGGAGATCTACCTCAATGATGACTGGCAGGTACTTGTGCACTCAAACGCAACCCGAAACTTCACTGCCTCTCCCGTAACCCAAATCAACGGACAGGACGTAGAGGCATTCTTGAACGCGTATGCTGCGGCTGAGGGAAGCTATCAGGACCCCGACGCCAATTATAATTACCTAATGCGAAGTGGGCAGAGCGTGGCTAAAAGCGCAGGCGCTCTCTCTGAAGGAAGTCACTACGTCGGAGACTTGGTCTTCACCTTTCGCAACGGCACAAACCTCAACGTCAAGACTTTGGCAGTCAGCGACAGCAATCTCACCGGCATAGAGAGCGGGAAGGATTTGTTCGAGACCTTCTGCACCGATAAGGGCCAGTACGAACAAGCTGTACAGCAGGCGGAGAATGCACCCGGCGAGAACTCCAGCGCCCCAATGATCCCAACGACAGAAATACCATTCAATCCAGTCCCGGCCAATTTGACCTTCGACGAGGTGCCTTTATTCGGCGTTCCAGTTGTAATGTCCGATGATGGCAATATTGCAGGCCACTTCTCCGATGACTACGATGACTTGGCAGTGCTCGCCATCGCCACCTTCGAATCGTACGACTTGGCCCAGACTCAGTTCTCGAACTCCGTTCGCTTGTTCCTTGCAACCGCGCGCAGAAGTACGGCAAAACGAAGCTTATGATCGACCTTCGCGGCAACCCTGGCGGTAACGTTCCACTCGCTTATGACCTCTTCGGCCAGCTCTTCCCCAAGATCGTCCCATACGGTGCGACAAACTTCCGGGCGACTCCCCTCTTGAACGATATTGGTCAGATCATCAGCGACCGATACGCAAACACTACCAACATCACCGCCAACCCAAGCGAGGACTGCGACAGTGGCTTCGCTGTTCACCCGTTCAATTACCGCGAACAACTCGACACAGATAACCAGCCCTTCACCTCGTGGCAGGACTTCTACGGAACCGTCTGGGCCAACAATGACAACTTCGCATCCGAGTCCCGGTACAATCTGGACGACCACTACTCCATCTTTTGCACCGACATCTCCAACTACCGCAACTTGACCGGCATTACGCCACAAGTCTTCGACCCCTCTGACGTCGTTCTCGTCCAAGACGGACGCTGCGGATCTACCTGCGCCGTTTTCTCCGAGTTCATGAAGGCCCAAGCCAAAGTCAAGCAGATTGTCGTTGGAGGTCGCAAGCAGAACGGGCCCATGCAGGGTGTCGGAGGTGTCAAGGGCGCCAATATTTACGGTTTCGCAGTCATTCAAGAGGCCTTCGGCGAAGCCGAACGAGACGCAACTCCTTCCGCCAACAAAACTTTCATTGAGAAATACGGCAAGCTCACCGAAGGCTCTGTGCAAGCTATTGCGCGGGCTGCTCCTGATGCGGGAAAGGGATACCCCGCGAAGACCGCGAACTTGAACATCAGAAACAACTTTCGTTATGGAGATGAGAGCGTCACGCCTCTGCAGTTTGTGTATGAAGCTGCCGACTGCCGACTCTTCTACACCGTTGAGACCATCTTCAACGCCCAATCACTCTGGTCCAATGCGTATGAGGCTTGGTTTGGCAACGCTACTTGTGTGCCTGGCTCCACTGGACATGCCAGCAGTGCGCCGGACTCAGATTCTCAGTTTGTGCCACCGCCTGAGGCTCAGAACTTCTTTGGTGCGGGTACCACCACAGACTGGATGAAAGATGCTAGCAGCAATGACACTGCGACCGCAAGTGGTGTACCGAACAAGGGGCAGGCTTCGAGCACTTCAACTGTACAGGCATACACCGGTGGTGCTGAACGTGCGGGAAGCAGTGCGGCTTTGATGATCGTTGGTGTTACTGCGAGCTTCATGTTGCTGTAAGGGAAGCATTTGAAATCTTTGCATAGCGTGGCGGGGCATTGAAAAATGCTTGATGATACCAATGATAGAAAGAGATACCTTGTACATACGATACAGATCTGAACAAGTTCCGAGATTTGCCCACGTTCCATTCCTCAGGTTTCATCCCTTGCTTTAGCCATCATCTCGTATCTGGCCTGCACTTCACTTCACGACTTTCTCAATCTTCTAACCTTAAAATCACGTCCGCCATGGCACCAATCCCCCGCTTCCACCTCTCCGAAGACCATCCTCTCCGCCTTTCCCTCACCTTCACATCTTCCTCCCGCACCCTCCCAACATCCCTCCCCAGTCCGCGAAGCACGCCACCACCAAACCCACCTCAACCCAACCCTCGCCCCATGACCCTCCGCGAACACTTCCACAAAAGCTTTAAGTCCCTCTCGAACCGGGCTCTTCGGGCTTTCCTCTGGGTCTATGGCGATCACTGGGTTTACGTGGTTTGGTTTAGTGTGGTGATTTTGTTTTTGTGTATAATTGGATGGATTTGTGAGTACGATGATGTTCCCATGTTCTGAGAGGGAAGGGGACTCGGAGTTATGGGAGATGCGTGCTGACGAGCTGACTGTGTGGATGGTAGTTTATAAAAACGAACGGGGCGGGAGGGAATAGAGTGCTGAGCAATCCGCTGCAGCGAGTGCGACGACGACGAGCGAGGGGGCAAGGAAGAGCGTGTATAACATGCCGATGTCCTGAAAGAGAGATGATTGTCCGAATTTGCATGCTCGCCGTTGTTTTCCTCGATGGAGACATAAGGATATTGCAGTCCTGATGTTTCGAAAACGTCAATGCCGACTGCACGGTAGGCTCTCCGAAGCTACCTGTACTGTAGTACCCTTCGACACGATATTTTCAGGATGTTTTACTATTGCATTTGAAACCGAGTCTTACTTTCCTCTTCTTTGCGAGCTAAAAAGTCTATACTGAGCATGTTTTGGCAAGGTGTAGTCTAGATTAAAAAATCTTAAGTATGCCGGAGTAGGCCGCCAAACGTTAATGCTAGCTGTAGGGCAGGCTCTCCGAAGCTCCTTACTCCGTAGTACCCTCAGACACGGTATATCTAGGACATTTTACTATTGTATTCGAAACCGAATCTTGCTTTCCTCTTCTTTACGGACTGTATAAATATTTTAACTTCGCCTATCGCTTACCTTTACTAAGCAACTTCACTCTATTGCTAAAGGCAATACGTAACACGGCTACGAACTACTACAACATATTAAACGAGCAAGTCACAAAAGGTAGAAGTTACTCATGTCCTAGCTACCTCTAATGTAGACACTAATCTTGACAGTTGACTAGGATGCTCTCTTTACGGACTATAATGTTATGGCTCTTAGCTACTCCAACTGCATTCGCAATGTGCCAAGTTACATGCGATTGCTGCAACGGGGTATGTAGAATATAAGTACGTTCGGCGATTAGTACAACTAAGGCTAACCCGATAATTTAGGGTTGGTGGCATACTGATCCAAACAACAAGTACAAATGTATTTGTTCACCAAATGCATTAGGTTGCACGAGAAAGTGGTAAACTGGCACAGGAGCTGCATTGGAGGAGGCGAACAACATGTCAAAGATAAAGAGAAAGATTAGAACTCGACCTGTTAGGCTTAGGAGGCGTGAGGCTTAGGAGGCGTAAACTCCGGTTGTATTTTAGCTACAAGACTTAGCACTTGCTCTCTAAGATCTTGACTTTCTACTGCTATCTCGCAGCCATGTGTTGGGTGGTACTCGTGGGTGGGATCGCCGAGATCTGCACAGATGGGTCTGAGGTCTCCGATCGAAGTCTGGACTCAACTCCGCCCAGAGCTACAGCCACGCTCTTCCGCTGCACCCCGCATCGCCTTCTGCGGGCAACTGCATAGTGGCGCCCACGAGTCCTGCAGGCACAACTGCAGAAGGACTGTCCAGAACGCGACGTTTACGTAGTGATCGTGCGACCGGTTATGCAGCCCTCTATTCCAAGGGTCAGCGGAAGTAGGTTGATTTTCGCTCGCCGGGATGCGGAGTTGGAGGCTCGAGGGGAAGGTTTGCGAGGGGGAGGAGAACATGGGTATATATATACTGGCCAGGGTATTGCAGGGCTTGAGAGGGTTAATGAAGGTCTTTGAGTTAATTGAATAAATCTTGCGGGTTGGACAACATGGGATTTCTCGAAGTTCTTGCTTTAGCGGCCGGCGCTGCAGCTCAGCAGATGATGGTCAATAGAACCCTCACAAACGGGTGGGAATCCACGCCTGCGGACAGGCATTACATCAACCATACCCAAGCGCAGGCCGTTATCAGCGCTGCAGTAGCACAGTCGAGTGCCATCGGGCATGAATCCGTCTTTGGAAGTCCAATCTCTTGCGACGGTTCGTATGCTGACGTTTCTTTGTAGCGTTCCAAACAACATCGCAGTTGTAGACCCTTCATCTCAGTTAGTCGGCTTTCTTCGAATGGACAACGCATATCTGGGGAGTGTCGACATCAGCACCAAGAAGGCGAAGACGGTCACTTACTTCAACGGTCTCTTTCCATCGTACGGTCTTTATAACCGGTCCCAGCCCGGCCACGAAAATGATCTGTATGCCATCCAGGAAACGAACGATGGTCTTGTGGTTTTCGGTGGAGGACAGCCGATTTACGATCCGAGCGGATACTTCATTGGCGCTGTCGGTGTTTCTGGAGGAACTGTTGATCAGGACGTGAACGTCAGCGTGACTGCGACGCGAGCGATTGGGAGCACGTTGGTCTTACCACCGTACAGCGGGTCGTGAAGTCGAGCGAAGTTCGCAGCTAGCTTAGGCAGAATGCGAAGTTGTAGATCATGTCTGCTTCAAAGCCATCATTCCGATGGCGATGCTCTCAAGTTTGCCGCATTCTGCGTCGGTACTACCCTTGCGCAGGCCGTCGGCAATCATACCAGCAGTCGCCTTTGGATGCTGTCTCGATTTGTCGAAAGGGATGTCGTAAATCTTGTGGATCTTGGCCAAGTCACGCTCTGGGGTCAAGATGGCGGTCGACAGTGGCTCGGGATCGCCTTGAATGCTGAACAGTAAGTGGTTCGCGACTTTCAGCTCGTCGCCGCCGACTTTGATTGCCACAATGGTCTTGCTGTTGTCTTGAATGCCGAAGCGGCGGAATGCCTCTCCAATCTGAGGATGATGTGAGTACGGCAGGAAGACGACAGTAGCACCTACCGGTCGATGCTACAACTTACATTGTTGTTGGGTGAGAGATTGAAGACAATCTCGGAGTGAACATTGCGCGTCTTGAGGCGGCCACAAGCCAGTGCGACGATGGCTGTGGTAGTGGCAGCAAGAACGTGGTCTCGAGTCAACAAGACCGAGGCATCGATGAAAGCATACTCGAACTCGGTGTTGCCATCGAGCAACTGCTGCTTGAGGAATGCCGCATTCTGAACGTTCGTGAAGACGCAGAGGGTGATGGGGTGATTTGGGAAATGTGGCAAGGCGAACCTCTCCATCGTTGCAGCTCGGTATTTGAGCATGCCTGGTCACTGGACAGCGTGGAGATGGTGTTCTCGATGGAGATATGCAGGATTGCGGTGGTGGTGGTGGTGGTGGTGGTGTTGGTGAGTTGGTGAGGATCGCAGCCAAGGCTGAGAAAAGTGAGCCATGCCGCTTTCGAGACGCGGCGCACGGGCCCCTGGCGAAGTCTCACGGAAGCCTGGACCGGGACTGGGGCTCGCTCGTGATTTCTGTGGACAGCCAGCAAAGAACGCGCGCACGCGGCTCATCCAGTCCAGCTCACTTTTTGATCAGCCTCCCCGCTGACGACCGGCAGGACTTAGAGTGCGATAGATGGAGTAACCGGATGTCCGCACCGATGTGAACAACCCAGCAGTCCGGCCGTCTTGCGACCACAGAAGAGGAACGCTCGTCCGTCGCAGTGCGACGCGGAAGAGAGCGCTGGGGAGCTGGATCGATGTGCAAGCGCGCCTTCACGGCAACTTCCACAATCACGGCTCGGGGAGCATGCCCTCCTCCAACAAGCGTCCCGGCGACGGGGACGCGCCGACGATCGAAGAGCATGGCAGCACAGCACCGCAACCAAAAGTCCCGCGGACCAACAGCATAGGCGGCGGCGGTGTTCATGGCCAGCAGGGAGGAAGCACGCCGGCCATACACCAACAACAACACCATCAGGGCCATCCTTTGGCAGCACAACTCGTACCGCAACATCAAGCACAGCACCATCAGCCAACAGCAAGCGTGGGTTCAGGCGACTTCTCGGGCAATGTCAAGAAGAAGATCTCCGGCTCGACGCGAACAGGACAGGCTTGCGATCGCTGCAAAGTGAGTACATCAAGACCTCTCACTTCGTCCATTCACTCTACAGGTGTGAAAGCTGAAGGCAGTGAACTAATCACTGATATGTTGCTACCTAGGTTCGCAAGATCCGATGCGATGCGCGACCCGGCGGCTGCTCGCCATGTGTGCAGAACAACACCGACTGCAAGACCACCGACCGCATCACGGGCCGCGCAACGGCGCGTGGCCACGCCGAACAGATGGAGAATGAGAACGCCCAGTTGAAGATGTACATGATCGAGCTCCAGCAACAGCTGCGCGACAGTGGGGTGGAGCCGAAACAACCGCCCTCCTCGCAGAACATGTACGGTGCGCCCATGTCATACTACGGCGGACAACAGGAAGCGTCTTGGCCAAGCGCAGAACAGGCACAGACTACGATCAGTGCGAGCTCGACTACGCGAAACGAGAGGCAAGGCTCTGTAGCAGGCGCGCTTCTCCCAGACTTTAGGGAAGGCTGCATTGGCGACAACTACCTGGGCGTGTCCTCCGAGAACAACTGGCTGAGCCCCATCGAGGGCACCTCGCTCGCCCTCTTTGGCACCAAGATCGATCTTGCCGAGTTCATGCCCAACGATTCCGACCCGACCGCGAGCGATTTGTCCTACCGAACGTTCCTCAGCCTCGCATTTGGCCGTCTGACACCTGCACGGCCTGACCTACCAGAGTACGACCAGTGCAAAGTGTACGCAGAGTGGTACTTCCGATCCATTCAGCAATTCATACCGATACTGCATAAGCCGGACTTCATGCGACTGCTAGGACGCGTTTACAAGGAAGGCTATCAACCTACTACAGCTGAAACGGTGATGATCCATATGGTCTTGGCTGTAATCAACTTTCAGTTCTCATCTCGCAATGGAAGTGCGGAGGGCCGTACGACCTCGGTCGCTCACTACCACTACGCATGCAGCCACATTCCTGAACTCATCACTGGTCATACTCTGGAAGACATCCAAGCGCTTGCTCTCATCTGCTCACAGCTACGCAGTCAGCCCAAGCCTGGTGCGGCGTGGATGTTCACAAACGTGGTAATGGGAATCGCTCTGGAGTCCGGCCTGCACCGATCTGCATCAAACTGGCAAAACTCGGGCGTCGACCAGGATCCGCATCATCGCGAAATGCGCAAGCGCACCTTCTGGAGCATACTTTTATTCCATGTGCACATCAGCGGCAAGCTGGGACGACCCATGCCACTTCGCTTTGAAGATTTCGACATTGAAATGCCAGAACCAGAGCCTGACAGCCTTCCCGGAGAAGCCACCAGCAAGTGGAAGAAGTGCTCGTTCCGCGCTGGGATTGAAGGCTTTAAGCTGCTCAAGATCATGATGCAAGTCTACTCGACAATCTACTCGATAAGATCGACCGGCCAGTACGAGATGAACATACGTCAGCTGGAGAAAGATCTTGATGCCTTTCATACGCAGATCCCGCCCGAGTTCCGAGGCGGACCGCAAACGAAAGACGAGGACAGGGTTTCAGCCTTGTACCTGGACATGTCTGTCGCAGAGTGCCAACTCTTGCTGCACCATCCTTCACTGTGCAGGTCAGCGTCGCCGCAGCTCATGGCCGGTAACCTCTCGGTGTGTCTTGATTGGAGCAACAAACTCCTTCAAGCTGCGATTGCTCTCAAGCAGCTCAAGAGTCTTGATACCACTTGGTACTATTCGACAGACTTCTTGGCTGCTATTTTCACGACACTCTTCGCATATACGGAGCGTCGGGATCAGATCACGTCCCAAGATCTTCAGCGATTGAAACAAGACATGGATCAGTGGCTTGAAGTTATGGCGGAGGTCGGAACGCTCATGGGTAACTGCCATGAACAACAAATTTCGAATCTTGCTGACTATGACTGCAGGTGCCGGCCCACAGTTGGAGGCTGCTGTCCGAAGCATCATTGACTTTTCCCTTACCAACATCTCGCGACATCTCGCCGCGAAGACAGCATCCGCCGCCGTTGCCTCGACATCACCAACCGAACAAGACCAATCTGCAGCGAGTCAGCTGTACAATGCGGCCAACGGATACACGAACCAGTACACGAACGGTCAGAGCGACAGCATCAATGCGGCTCAAGGCCAGGGATATGCTGATCCACAGCAATCTCAGCAGGAGCAAGGCCAAAGTGCCTATCCACAATCATCCCAATTCGGCTACCAGGACGCACAGACGAATGGCATGTATCAGAATCAAGCGAATATGCCTGGATTCGATAGCGCAACATACACCGGGGAGGAAGGCAAGCCAACCATCGAGGTTCAATTGGCGCAAGCAGCTCTGGGCCAGCAAGCGCAGCAACCCGCACCAACAAACTTCATGGCAGCGTTTCAGTCGCCAAACGCACAATTGCCCAATGGATTTGCACAGTCACCGAACGGCCAAGCGTACCCGCAGTCTGGCCCTGCGTCTTGGCGTAACTTTGCCGACTCCCTGATGACCAACGTCAGCGGCCAAGACTACATGAACTCTGCCGGCGCTTTGATGGCTCTCCGCGGTGGCAAGACTGCTGACGGCACCGGCGGCATGGACGCTGCCTCCATCGCAGCGGCATCCATGGGAAACATGCAGATGCCGGCTGCAGACGGAGACCAGCCTTGGCCACTGATCCATTACCAGCAGGATGGAGGAAGCGCGCAGCAATAGAATTATGAGACCGACGATGCTCTATTCCGTGCTTTGACTAACCTTTGAGTAGAATCGATTTTGCTTTCTCTCAGAAAATAGCGAGGCGTCTGGGCGTTTGATAGCGATCTCCGGCCCTCGAAAAGGGCCTGTAGATATGGAGAGGCTTGCTTGTGTAGAGATATCACTGCAGCGAGTTGCTGCTGAATTCAAGTTGTTATAATCACCCCTCATCCTGTCTGTCGATTGGAAAAGCGGAGTCTGTGTGTCTGAGGGCGTCTTCATACGGTGCTGACACGGGTGATAGACTTGAGCGCCTTTGTCCATCCCAGATTTACTCATCTTACGGTACGTCTCTGCAGTGTTTTCGGTGGAGATAAGAGCACCTGGGCTAGAGGGTGCAGACCGTTGTTGTTGTTAATACGTTCTATATACAGAGAGGCCGAAGGGGCAGACTTTCGCAGAGGTAGGGCAAGACCTCGAAGCGTGTTCACAGGCGCGGACCTCTTCCTTGTGCAGCTACTGCCACCATCCTTTCCTCCACTCCCCTCTCCTGCGCACAGACAGCGACTACGATGTCGAACGTCCTGTCCAAGCCAGCAGCACCACGTGGCTCGCTCGAGCTCCCCAGGACGCCGCGCCTCGAAAATTCGAAGCGCCGCATGAAGTCGGACCGTCTCTCCGGCTCTATGATCCAATCGAACTTCGGTCATCCGGAGCCGGATAGCCATGGCTGAGAACGCATCCAATCGACGCCGAAGCAGAAAGGCAAGCCACTCATTGAGCAATGCATTCGTGCAGTAGCTGCGCGTTCGAAGGCGAATCCTGGAGCTGCTGGCCGCGCTTATCCAATTCGGATCCGGTTGTTACTTGAGCCTTCGATGGATTGGATCGGCCGACTAGCTCTTAAAGGCTGCTACAACTACCTTTCGATTCCTTGGCTGGGAGAGGCCAACTGCGCAGGTGCGCCAGAAGACACGCGAATTGAGGTCGGCAAGCTGAGTGCTCGACTTCGTCTGCGGGTAGGCGCAGCTGGCAGCTACTGAATGCCAATCCCTATCTCCTGGCGCTGGGGAACACTCCCTCGTTGTCGCGAGCTGGAACTACTTTGATGTGACGAAAAGACTTGGGCAGCCCTGAGACTCTCTTTGGACATCGGCTGCTTACTATTACAAGACATTCGTTCCCTCAGCAATAGACTCGACTTCTTACATTCGAGAGCAGTTGCAGCGGCTGCTCGAACGTTTGACAGCTCGGGGAAACTCACTCGCTGGGAGTCTGCTACAACTGCTTTGGCATGCGAACACCGCCGTCGAAGGTCACTACATGGCCGCCGGCTCAACACGACTCTTTTCGAGGGATCGGATTAAACGATTGCGTATGGCATGACTTGGAGATGCCGAACAGCGATGCAACACTGCCGGCCGGAAAGAAGAAAAGCTCGGAACAGGTGCTCCGGCAAGCGTGCTCGACTGGCTATCCTCGAACGATGGCCAGATTATGGCCCGTATGCAAAACAGGACGATTTCTCCAGCATGTGGAGGGCCAAGAACTGAAGGAGTCGCTTGAATGTAGCAAGGCAGCTACCGACACCTGCCACTCGAGCCGAGCAAAGAGGCTGCTAGGCTTCGTTGCTCCATTCGTCTTCAGCATAAGAGCCTTCTGCTTCAACAAGAAGGGTCAGTACAAGCTACGCTCCATTGCCTCTACTATGCACGTTGTTGCGCCCGTTGACGTCCTGAATATCCCGTTCGTTTCAAAAGGCTGTACCAGCTTTTGTTGGAAGTGCGTGCAGAGTGCGCTTCCCAGGCTACTGTATGCGAGCTCGCCTGGAGACAAACAAGGGCTCCCTTTATTATGAATTTCGCAACAGGTCGAAGACAAAGTTCAAACCTACGAGAGCAGGATTGAACCATTTCTGGAGGGACGACGCATCCATGCGGATCCGTATGTTGCAACCGTTCTGCGATCGAGAAATGAACGAGGTCTGAGATGCAATGCAATTGGAACACTGGCACAAGAGAAGTTGACGAAGTCATGAACTACTTGCTTACAATCTTTGCTGTATGGTTCACTGCTTCTTGGCATGGTGATTAGGGAGCAGTTGACCTCAGCCAGTTGCAATTGTCATAGCACGGCTTCAACTTGGGACTACGAATCGCTCTCCAGCTACCTAACGCATTTCTGGGACTGTGATCGTCTTTGGCTTCGGCTCTCATTGCCCTCTCTCCCCAATGTCGACGGCAAGACCTTCAAAAAGGAGCACGCTGCTCTTCAGGAGGCAAAGCTGTCATCGGCCTCCTCATTCGACTTGCCTGGAATGCATAGCAGCATCATCGAATGCAGAACTCCTCATGCGTGTCCAAAAGAAGCAAGAAGCCAATGTGCGGAGTCAGTCTCGAGCGTGGTAATCATAAAAATGTCGAAGCCAAACCTCCAGAAGCTCACGTGTTTTGGCGGCAAGAACGCGGAGCTGTGGCTCGGAGATCAACGGCGTTCGTGCCTTCCCCGGATTGATGTCACGCTGATTCCATTGCGCTCCCAACCAAACACAACGAAGCTGCGCGAGAGCTTGACGCCAATACAGTGGGTACCTGCAGGTCACAGCTAAGATGGAGCACAACCGGGAGCTGTTCACTCTTATAGAGCAGGCCGGTCTCGCTGCTATCGATGACTTCCCTCAATTCCAACCATTCGACGAAGACCTTCGCACCCTTCTAATGACATTAGACGAACCTATACAGTTGACGCCCGTCACAATGTCTCCCAGGGGCGCCGGACATTCGCCACAAGGCGGCCACAAGAACAGCGACATCAACAAGCTCGCCATGATCGGCTGTGGTGCCATGGGCGGCGGTATGGCATTGTTGTTCGCAGAAAACGGTTGCGACGTCCTTCTTCGAGACCCCTCCGACGCCGCCATGAACAAAGTCATTGAGCAGGCCAAGAAAGACGGTGTCGGCAACAGATTCAAGAAGTGCTCCAGCGACGAAGAGATGTGCCACGGCTTTGGCAACGAACGCAAGGTGTTTGTTTGGTCTCTTCCACACGGAAACGTCGGCGACATTGTCCTGCACGGTTTGATGCCCTATCTGAAGCGCGACGACATCATCATCGACGCCGCCAACGAGCACTGGGAAAACACGGAGCGACGCCAGGGCAAGTGCGTTACCAAAGGCATTCGATACGTTGGCATGGGAGTGAGCGGAGGATACCAAGCGGCGTAAGGATCCCCATCATCGTTCTCCGCACCACATCGCTTCACAACTACGTGCCCGGGCGGACGTTGGAAGCACAAAATCTCACATCTTTCGGCGAGAGAGCGGTGGCCTTCACTTACGCATCGCACCTTCTCCATTTGAACGGCGCTGACTGAAGAGTAGACGCCGCGGCCCATCCATGTGCCCTGGCACCGACAACGAGACATTCGACATTGTGCTACCACTCCTCCGCAAAGCCGCTGCCAAAGCTCCAGATGGCTCTCCCTGTGTTGGCCGCATCGGAACTGGGGGCGCCGGTCACTACTGCAAGATGATCCACAACGGAATTGAGCACGGCATGATGTCCGCTATCTGCGAGGCATGGGACATCATGACCAAAGGAATCGGCATGACTCAGGACGAGATCGGCGAAGAGCTACACCGCTGGAACAAGTCTGGCGAGCTCCAGGGCACCTTCCTGATCCGCATCGGAGCTGAGATCTGCTTGACCAAGAATAAGAAGGGCGAGCGAGTACTGGATCAGGTAGAGGACAAGGTCGTGCAGGATGTTTGCGGCGAAGAAGGTACGACTGCCAACCTGCAAACTCGCCACCGTCTCACTGACATCAATAGGCACCGGCATCTGGTCCAACCTCGAGGCCGTCGAGCAGCATGTTCCAGCTCCGACCCTCACATCAGCTCACTTTCTTCGCCTGGCCTCCGCAGATCTCCACCAGCGCCGCACCATCCAGAAGATCTTCGGCACGTCGTACCCACCTCAGAAGCTTGACGTCAAGGACCGCAAAGCCTTCCTCGAGGACCTCCGTCTTGCCACTTATGGCGCCTGTCTGGCCTCGTACGTCCAAGGCATGAACATTATTGACAAAGCCGACAAGCAGAAGCACTTCAATGTCGACTACTATCAGCTCCTCCAAATCTGGCGTGCCGGTTGTATCATCCAAGCCGACTACATCTCCAGCACGCTTCTCATGCCGCACTACAAGGATTACGCCTCCAAAGTCGACAAGAACCCCTTGTACGTGCCTGCCGTCGCTCGGGACATCAACAAGACGTTCGCTCCGCTCAAGCGTGTGATCTTGGAGGCGACCAAGGGAGATCATGTCATCAGTAGCTTGTCGAGTACTCTGGACTACGTCAAGATGATGACAAATACGGATCTGCCTACGGCTTTCCAGGAGGCGGAACTGGATTATTTCGGTCGGCATATGTTTGATCGGAAGGGAGATGATCCGCAGGGTTTGCCGGAGATTGGCAAGCACCACTATGAGTGGAAGCCTGCGTAGATTCGGGGCTTTTCTGATGTATAATAGATGACCATGATGCTGGGGAGGACTTCCGGCGTATCAAAGTGGCTGCTTCCAGCGAAGGCGCTGGCTTGGAATGAATGCTTTTGGGACTGATTCGTGTCTTTCTCTGCTCTTCCTCTCCCTCTCTTCCTCCCTCTCTCTCTCTCAACCACAAAGTGACTGCACTGTGTCGGAGTGCCTCTGCAGGGCGTGGACTGTGTCTCTCATCGAATGCGCTGGAATAGAATAGCCTGATTCGGGTGGGTTTTCGGTCTCGCTTATCCTCGTGTTCTCCTCTCCGCTGCAATCGACTTCGCTTTCCACAGACGCCTAACAGGCTTGAATTACGCGGAATCCCTCGAGAGCATCAGGCCGACGGACTCAAGTGCTGTTGAGGACATGCAGAATTGATGATCGTTTTCTCGCCTCTCGTGTCAGCTTTGGATTCTTTCGTTGTACGCAGGCACTCCAGACGCATTGAAACGTCTTGTCATCGCTGAGAGCTTTGAACAGAAATCACTGAACCCTAGAGATACCCTTTCTTGCTTTCGGTCTCATCTCATATCTGTGCCACACTGCCGTGCGAACGAATTGCAATCCCAGAACTTCGAAAGAGTCTCATTAGATAAAGAAGGCTGCGACGAGGTTGCCGCTTGGTCTGGTCGTTCATTCCAACTTGATGTATCTCCCCGCTGCTCGCAATGACTTGACTTTCGAAAAGGAATTGCAGGCGCTTTGTGAGCTTGCATTCGTTGAGGATAGTATGTCGGACTCAGTGCATTTGGCATATATTCCCGCTGCAAGAGCACGACTGTATTTTGCAGGTCTGAGGTCTGCGTCACTGGTAGCCACTTCGAGGGCCTTGGAACCGCTACGCTTCAGCGAGAGCACATGGCCGTGGTCAGAAGCGCCAATCTGCATTGTGGGATCATCCTCCTCCTTCGAGCCCTCCGCGCCTCTAGCTGTCGCCAGTCTCATTGGGTCGGTGCCTCTGGTGCACGAACCAGACGATAGCACGCCCGTGGCTGCGGCGGAACCACTAGAGCAGCCGCCGAAGAAGGCTTAAAAGGCCGAGAAAAAGGTCGTGGCTGTCCCACAGCCGGAGAGTGAGTGAGGACGATGATTTGGTGACGAAGGCCGTAGGATGATCGATGTGTCCACAGTGAGCCTGACTCAAGCAAAGGCCAGAATTGCCAGAAGTGTACACAGAATACGCTGCTCGGCTCTTGCTAGAAAACAGCAACCAGAGCTTGATGAAGAGCAAAAGTTGCGAGGACTTAGCGCCACTGCGCGTGCTCCAAAAGAGGCAGGTCGATAGGACTTGAGCATGTGCACCGCGCAGGAATGATCATGTCCACTGTCCTTGTCTCGGCGGCATTAATTTCTAGTGACCATGCGCGTGCGCTTCATGATCGTAGAGGCAGGTTGCTTGGGCGGTGGGCGGGCTGAGATCGAATTGGACCCAGCTGTTGAGGCAAGATGCTCCGGTTCCGCAATCGAATGACTGAAGATCGCATGTGGTCTCGTCCATCCGGGGAGCTCCAACGAAGGCGCTGCTGGTCAGTCAGGTCCAGTGTGGAGAGATCGAGCGCCTGTGTTCGAAGACTACGGATACAGCGATTGCAGCGCTTCCAGGGAGGCACTGATGGTCAGCAGTACGAGTTCGCAGCCTGTGCCTTGGTGGCGGCTGGAAGGAAGAGGAGCATGCATCTTGGGGTATCTTCACTCATCATCGCTGTACGCTTCATCTTCGTCTTCTTTGGCCTCTTCCACCTCGCTCCATGCCGCGCTCTCCTCCATCGGCATGGGCTCTACGGTGCTCAGAGTCTCTCCATCTTCATCATCATCATGCTCACCTGCCTCCGCTTTCGCCTTCTCCTCATCCAAATCAAACATTACCGACTTCCGCCTATTGCTTTTCGGGCTACTACCAGCACTACTCTGGCTTCCTCTGCCCTTCTTTGGAACAAGCACATCTCCGCTCCAAGGTCTGCATTCTTTGATGGTCTCTCCGCACCTCAAGCACACAAAACCTTCTCCTTCTTCCGCCTCAATCCGCTGTGCCAAACATACAAAGCAATAGATGCAGCCACATGGGTCTGCTTCGTATGGGTTCGTAATATCTGTCATGCTGCTTCCTATGATCCCGCTATTCGCTCCACTGCTTGCGATCACATCTTGTTCGCTCTGTCCGCCTGCGGGATTCTGATCTTGGTAGCATATTGCGCATGTTCGCTCAGGCAGGAATGCAAGTTCGCCCTTCGAGATGTCCTCGTCTTCCCCTTCGCCGGGTCGTGATTGCGTGTTGTTTGCGAGGTTCTTAACTGTCGTCTTCGTCTTCTTCCATGCTCGTGCTATCCACCTTTTCCATCTGCTGATCCCGACGAGTGGTAGTATGAAAAGTAAAAATTCGGTAAAGGCGTGCCAAACGAGCTGGCGGTTCAGGAATTCGAATGAGACCTCTCTGCTGGTCTGGTTGGATGCGGGGACAAGTCGGAGACGGAGTATGCGGTCGGTGAGTGTTCGGTATCGGCCGTTGCAAAGAAAGACAAGGAAAGAGACGAAGGCTGCTATGTTGTGTGATGTGGAGGCGAAGGTGGTGAATCGTGATAATCGTCGTATGAGTGGTGAGGGTTCGTCGTATCCGTTCTCGAGACTGGAGAGTCGGTCTTCCCATCTGCTCCATCCGTATCTTCCGCCGACTGATAGTAGTCCATAAAGTAGTCTTTGCCAGTTTGTCGCTTCTTTGCGCAAAAGGCTGTTGGGGTTGGGGTCTCCGCGAGCGTCGATATATTTGAGTCCTTGCAATGATGCGCCGTAGCTCTGTCCGTGGTCCCAGATGCTCAGCTTCCACATAAAGGCTCGTAAAAGTGCTGTAATTTCGGCATTCCAGTCGTCTTTGAGGTGTGCCCCGTAGAGTTTGAGGCCTTCTCCGGCCTGTTTCTTCAGTAAATCGAGTAGTGCTTCGTCAAGTAGTTCTGCATCGACCTGGCCAACGCGAAAAGACGGTCTTGTGCCATATGGAGATCGTATGCCGTCCCAGAAAGAAAGTAGGTCAAATGCGTATGTTCGGAGTGTTGGTGGGAGTGTGATGAGTTGTGCTGCTCGTGCTTCTCGTTGTGCGCTATCTGCGGTGCTTAGTGCCTGTTCTCGTGCTGCGCGTCGCTCCAGAATGCGCTTCTGCGCCGCCGCGAAGTCGGCCATGGCATGAGTGCGGAATGGGAGGAGGTTTGGTGGTATCGGTGGTAGTGTCGCGGTTGTCGTGTGAAAACAATGGGATGGCTGATGAGAAACGCGAAAGCTGAAGCCGAGGTTCGGCGAGCGGCGGCGCGTGGGCTCTGCCCGTGTGCCAAGCTTGGCAGCGGAAAGTGCCGACTTCAGGTGTTCGGGAGTGAGTGAATGTTTGACTTACAATCTGCACACAACTTTAGTGAAGTACCATGAAATGAGTCAACGCCACACTATCCGAAGAGATAGTGACACTTTGTAAGCGGAAAGGATGACGATATGGCCTCTACCGCCGGCTAAGGAGCAGGCCATCGAAGCCAGCAAGAAGCTTCCGATGTGGTGCCTCGACTGGTCGGTTTCTGCCACTGGACGCGTGGCGGAAGCGAACGCGAGGCTCAAAGTTGGCCTCGAGAAAAAAGAGTTCTTGACCTTTTATGCTTCCGAATGACCTTCCATGGGCTCCAGATCTCGTAGCAGTCGAGGGGTGCGGAAGCTCCTTTGGACAGCCAGGCCAGGATTGAATCTCCGGAGACCGCGCTCTTGCTGGAGTGTGTCCAATGTCGCCCCGGAAGCTATGAGTTTTCGGTCCAGATGTTTCAGAACAGGGCATCGACTGTGCACTGGAATGTGCAGGGGCGTAGAAGAGCAAAGAGAAACAGAAGTGGATTTACCAATACGGCGGCCAACCCCAGGTCGTCTCGCCCACGATGTGGACGCTGAGCTTGGGCAGAACCCTCGCCTGGTCCGCAGCACGATTTCCTTCGATCCGGACCTGGAAACCCCAGGGAATCTAGCACACGTAAGTATAGAGATCGAGGCTCTCGCCATCGATCTCCAACGTGTCCAGGTGCCACATCTCGGGCTCTGGAGGCTCGTTAGCCACTAGGTTCTGAAGGGCATCGAGTGCCCGGACGCAGGCGGGGGCCCGCATTGGCTCATTTTCCGGAACGAGGGCGTCGTCTCTGCGATCTCTTGTCAGTTAAATGCTCTTGAAGTACGCTTCGAAGCCTGGGCGATCGGTAAATGATCCGAAGGGGGAAAGGTGTTACAGGTTGATGACGATCTCGTCATCGTCGGTGGCGGCAGCGGCGCGGAAGGCTTCTCTTCTATTCCATGGTGATTCGATTAGCATGTCTCTTTCTCTGCAAAGACGATACGACGGCGCGGAGTGAGATCAACGAGGCTAGTCGCTGCCTCTTATGCGGAGAGATGGTATTGATTTTCAGGAACACATTGACAAACGCTGTCCGTGTGTCTCCATCTCTTGCGCTCGTCGTGAGGTGCTCGAATTGCTACTGGACAGGCCAGAGCGCTGTGTAACAGGGAAAAGACTCACATCCACACCGGCAGCTCTGGCGTGTATGGCCTACAAACTGATGTTAGTTCTCGCTCCGAGCAAAGCGTACGACACGAGCAAGGTCTCCTTACCACTCGTAACTCCAGGCCCTCTCCACCACCCACGTCTCTCCTCCGCGTCTCAAAATGGCGCGAAACGCCATTGTTGCTGCTGCTGTTGTTGAGGGTGGTGGAGGTGTTTCATTCAAGTTCGCGGTATGCTCAAGTAATATCGGAGGTATGGAGTGACGTGTGACGCACGGGCCATGATAACGGCTGTGCTGCTTCACACAAGACTGTCTGGACCCCACCACCAATACCACCAGCACGCATGCACCGACTCTCACGATAGAATAACCATGTTTTGAGAGGCAATGCCTCACCTTTCAATTTTCTCGCCAAGCCAGCAAAGCCGAAAATGTCTCGACCGTCGAGTCTGCTCTCGAGCATTCTACAACTCACGGCATCTCGATTGAAGGCAAGAACTCAGTCCAGTAAATTGAGCACTACACCTCAAGATGCCGCCGCCATGGCGAAGTCCGTACAAGGCGGAGGATCTTCCTCTGATCTGGACGACACTGGAGTATCTCGCAGCGCCTCCCGCAACCTGGTCGGAGACCAGACTGGAAGCGGCCGTCTCCTTCTTGAACACGGTACCTGTCCTGAAGAAGATACATAGCGGGAAGATACCACTTCAAGCACACACAGAGCCTTTCATGCTACGCCTTCTCCAAGCCACGCATGTCCTCTTCTTCGGCTTCGAATTTGACTACGCGGAGGACTGCAAGTTTTGGTGGATGAAAGCAGACATCTCGGAAGCCAAAGGCAGCAAGCTGCTGGGTCAGGCAAACGGATTCAACTTCCATGGCCACGGGTACATACGTATCAACTGTACCGCCCACAAGGACGCCGACCATCTGCTCGGCACATTACTTCACGAGCAGCTTCATTTGGTTCTCGACACACTCTGGTATCGGCACTGCACCCAGGTCATCAGAATGGACGGAACCTACGGACCTTATCGCCCACACGGCAGACTCTGGCAGCTGCTGGCAACCGGAGTCGAGGAACTTGTAAGCTATCTTCTGGGCCGCAATATTGATATCGGTCGTCCTAGTGGGGCTGTCTCGGACTACCAGGCGACTGATACCGTTTCATATCCTGACGAGGGGCTACTCAGCGAGGTGTTTGATGAGATTGAGATGGTGCAGGTGCGGCAGGGACTCGAGGAGGAGAGGAGGCGGAAAGCTATTAGAGCACAAGAGCGGGAGGAGCGGAAGATGATGAAAGAGAAAGAGAATCGACGACCTTGAGCTACAGTGTACTTGATGGCACTACGTACAGCGCGACTGTCTTGAAAATGGATCTTGAGGTCGCGGCGAAGATGTAGCTGGTATCAAGGCAGCGAATGCAGAAAGCTTAGCAACTAATACATACTCTATCTCCTTCGTTTTGTGCAAAATGGAGCTCAACGAATACACGCACAAGCCTAAAGCAGTACAGAGAAGCGCAGAAGCACTCGGCAAGCGAGCGATGCTACCGTGCTATTGTTGTGTGGGTGAGGCTCAACGGTGCCATGGATGGTCCTATTGTCTTGCAAACCTCACCTGTCTGAATGTCTCAAGAGCCATTCCACTTCCTTCCATCCTCACTCAGTGACAAACACAACACCATATCATCGCAAAGCAATTCGCTCAGCCATGCCTGCCAAAAATACAGCGAACCAAGGCATCAGCTTCATCGAATGGACCGCTTCTCGACGAGACAGGTACGCCCAAAGCCCCTGGAACAGGGTCTCGAATGCAATGGTATACTGACATCCTGATGTAGCCTCAACCTCACAATCACCAAGGGGTATGGAGCTCGCAAACGCCGCCAGCAGAAGCGTTCGCATGACGACGCAACAACAACAGCAACAGCAGCCAAGCCCAATGCAGGAGAGAAGATGGGTGAGAAGGAGAAGAGCTCGGTTTCGGGCTCGAATTACGGAGATGGTGAGGTGGAGCCTGGGTGGGCGAAGGAGGTGGAGATGGAGGATGTCACGGGCAAAGTTGTAATTCGAGAAGTACAAGATCAAGGATACGCCGTCTCTCCATTGCAATTGTCTACAGCTTCAACTGCGCAGCTCGTGTGCTCAAGGATGATGAGCATGACGGAGTTACTCGGTCAGCGCGAGTACGCCTAGAATGTTGCACCGGAGTGATGGATTCTGCACAAAGACCACGAGCGGAAATACCGCAAGGTCCAATCCGAAAAGGGTGACTTCGTTCTTGCGACCCAGAGACAAAGCTCTCGAGGTCAGCGAACAGCTGAGGCATTGGAATAGCCAGGCTGATGCTGACAGTCGCGGGGCTCATCCCATCCACCCGACGAGAGGCGCTTGTCCTCAGTAACGTTTCAGTTTGACGGTGAAAATGTCGGAAGGTACGTATGTGTCTCCATGTGCCTCGGCCGGTTGCGAACTATGTTTCTGAGTCCGCACCCAGAAGCCAGCAGGTGACAAGGTTGATATGTGGCGCTGTTGTTAGGCATGAGCATTTGACCTCAATTGCTCCAGGCATCCCTGTCGGAAGCGCCCGGATTGATCAGAATTGAGAACGAGGACGCGAAAAGTCGAAGAAAGTCTGTGATGTGTTTTCGGGCGCTCGGGCTGTTGAGGGCAGTCATTGTCGTCGTCAGAGCAGTCCGCATGAAGCTAAGCTATTCGTATTGTGCTCAATTGACCTTCCTTCCTCCAATCGCCGATACATGCTGACGGTGTTCGAGGTGGCGCGACGAGCGTGGTGGTGTCTGTCATCTATGAAAGTAGTCGCGTCAGTTGCTTGATTCAGATGAGCAGGTGTAGAACTCTCAGTCTTACTATGGCGGTTGATGAGATTTCGAAGGTGCGAACGAAGGCGCTGCGCCCGTTTCTTCCAAATGGTGGTGGCGATGATAGCTGCACCCACCGCGCCAGAGACGAAGTTAATGATCGCCATGAGCAGCTTTTTCTCCATTGTGCTGGTTCGTAATGAACTCGGCTTTGATGTGATGCGTTCGGCTATATGTCTGTGGTGTGGGTGTTCGTTTGAGCTGCAAGTTCCCGCAGATTGCCTCGTCCCTTCGACAACCTACATGTTCCCTCCAATGGACGTTCAGCTTCATTTCCTGCACATTCAGTCCTACGCATCACAATCGAGTACGCTACTGCATCATGAGCTCGGACCGTTCACCGCCAGGTCAAAACTTCGCGCTCTTTTCTCTCCTTTCGATTTTCATTCTTCCTCCTCTATGCTTAACATCTTGAAATTACCATTGCTCTGCACAAGCGATCCCTGGAGAATCAACAGCCCTTGCGTCTCCCATACGCCTTGGCTATGCGCTCGCAGCGAATACCCTCCGCCACTGTGCTCCTCCACAGCTCTGGTACCGAATTTGCAGCAAAGATCAAACCGCCCCGCGACCCTGACATCCATCAGCCGTTTCTCGCAGCGCAGTCATGGTATGGTCAGAGGGCAACAACGCAAATGTTTTCATCATGTCACTGCTTTTGCAGTCGCTTGGAGAAGACTCTGATCCATTTCATCGCCGCGCCGTGTCCACTTCTGCGAACGTTCCAGACCGTCCTAGTCTACGCGACTGCGTCACTCCATGCCAGTAAGGCGCAACTTGCGGTCTGGAATCGCTGCCTTAAACGTAGAGAGCGCTGATGCGACTTGACATGGAGGCATGCGAAGTAGCCTCTTCGGAGGAACCATGAAGTCGAGCAGGATGTCTGTCAGCGTCACGGCGCTCGCTCCCATACACGCGTTTATATCACCGACTAGATTGAAAGACGCTAATGGTATTATGGAGGCTTACATTCTGCCGTACGACATCTATATGAACTGCTACATATCCGCCTATACCATCGTATCATAGCTCGGTCTACTATACACAATCGCGTCCTTCCGTGTCGCTTGATCTACGTGATACTGCACCATCGTTCCCCAACCTCATCCGCTGAGAAGTAAAAGGCAGAGAAGGATCCTACACTATGCTGACTGACACAGGCCACTGGCGCACAGCACAACAACCACTCACTGCGTCCTGAATTCTGCGGATATCATCTTCGATGCCGAGACCACTGTCGTGTGGGTGGATGATAACCGCTGCCTTCTACAGCTCAAAGACAGGCATTCCACTTGAGATATCGGGTGTGAAGCGATAGGGAGAGATACACAGATCTCCATCCTCATCAGGTGCTGTGTATGCAAAGTTTGTGTTGGATGTGCATCAGATAGGAGCAACAAGCCATCCCGCCGCCCTCGGTAGACCTTATCATCAAGACCACAGCTCTTAATGCCCGCATCTCGAAAGACCAAAGAGACCCGCCGTTGGCTTTCGCTATAAGCAGGCGTCCTGCCACCGAAGTAGCCCTCGACTACCAACGTATTCCAAGTGGAATCCGAAGATGTGCGTCTGTCCGAGGACTTCACAATGGGCGCTGGGAGACCGACAGAGGAGCACCTCGTTGAACCTCTCGTCGATACCACATAAGCGAGAAGAATATTGAAGATGTCATCATATCCAGAAGTGCAGAGGTCAAGGATAGAGAATACTGACCTTGTCGGGAGGAGAACACTGGTTGAGCGGAGTCTGAGCGAGCCGTTCTGAGTGTTGCATAGCGATGCGCTGTGAAGCTGCGTAGTCTAGATAAATATTAGCAGAAGCCTTTGTGAAGATCATCATCTTCGATCGGAGGAAAGTATGCAAGTATCAGAGGAAAAGAGGAGGCACTCCTCCGACCTTTGGTGTTCTCCATCGTGCCTCACCTTTCCTACTGCCCCTCAGCCTCTAATAGTCCAAAGCTTTCGTCAAGTGCACTCGCACAATCAGAAGACCTACCACCGAGGTGATTCTTGGGTACTGATCTCCCCGAGATGGACGTTCGGTGGCCATGCGGCGTCGCGTAGGATTTTCGGAAGAGCGACACCGTCCTCTGATGGGCATAGGCGTGTTTGGGTTTTCATCATTGCAAAGGGTTGGGACGCGGACAGTACCTACTCCTGTAATGCCTGTCTGTTTGCTGACGCGGACAGGACATGGGTCGCCGCTGAGTCTGCATTGCTGGTGGGAAAAACACATCGATTTCGTAGAAATTTGGCTGGCGGCAGAAGCTCACATGGAATGCCAGGTCGGACGTCCTGAAAAGATGAGCACAAGTCAGCCAAAAGTCACCGGCCTTGCTCTATCGATGGTCGTATGGTGCTTGTGCGAATTAGATAAATATGTGTGTATTCTCTCTGCAAGGCTCCACTCTCCTCTCCCGTGGCCCCAGCACCTCTGATAACCAAGAAGACATCTCAGCGCGTTCGCACATGAGGCGTCTCCCACCGACAGAGTGGCGAACCAAGAAGCAAGCTTCCGTGCGATGGCTTTCGTCGTGTGAGCATCTGCGCGGACGCTTCAAAAGAAGCCCTTCGACGAAGGGAAAGTGGGCTGCGCCCTTCCCTTAAGATCAACGGTGATGGTGAATCATCATCGCACAGTGGTGGTGATGGGGAAGTGTGGTGCTCATACCTCGGTCTTTCTCGGCCGAGTATTGCAAGCCAGCGTCCGCAGGTGGCTCGCGTTACTGAGAGATCGCCCGGTGCGAAGATATTTTCCGGTGTCTATAGAACCCATGTGCAACTGTCAGCCAAGTTCCTTGAACTCTCATGTTCTGTGAATGTGGGATATAATCGTGCAAATCAGGCAAAGACTTTGTCAGCAGAGCGTCTCCCCTACTGAATATACTGATCAGGAGTGCGTTAAGCGCTGCTGTATGACCAACTCAGTGTCTTGACTTCATCATTACACGAAGAGCATTGAGGGGAAACTGTGCCTGACCGTTGTGTTCGTGAGTCAAAGTCGGTGGTGGACTGCTCGGCTTGGAGGTGATCGAGGTCGTCCTTGCGCCATGTATCTAGGGAGCAGTGGTGCTGGTCAGCTGGTGTTGGTAGAAAGCGTGTTTTGAATGCGAAGATGAATTATTGTCAGA
Source organism: Nothophaeocryptopus gaeumannii (assembly GCA_031771865.1). Taxonomy (NCBI): domain Eukaryota; kingdom Fungi; phylum Ascomycota; class Dothideomycetes; order Mycosphaerellales; family Mycosphaerellaceae; genus Nothophaeocryptopus; species Nothophaeocryptopus gaeumannii. The sequence goes on from JASISA010000025.1 coordinate 116,888, forward strand.
TCAGACGAAGCCATTGTCAACAGCGCATCTCCCCTAATAAGTATGCTGGGCGGGAGTGCGTTAAGCGCTGCTTCAGTAGCACGAGGGGCTTTGGTCTCATCATTGAAGAGGCGTATGAAGATAGAAATATGACTGACCATTGTGTACAAGTGTTGAGTACTTCCTCTAACTGGCAGCGGGAAGATCTGGCATAGTCTCTGTCAGCAAGTCAATGTATCGACATTTTGAAGGCGACGAGGTGGGATGGCTTGTGCTTGTCAGTCGAACGAGATCCATGTTATCAGCCACGACGCTGAGCGCCTCTGAAAGTACATTGCGATTTGGTGCTTGCATCATTCGAGAGTCGTTGGTAATGGCGAAGAACGTACCTGAGATGCCGGCTGGCTGCGAGAACGCTCCGATCAGCCTGGGAGTGCCTGGGGGTCAGTGCTACTTTGCAGTGCTTCATTGTACTCACCGTCGGTGCTGCGGTGCCGACGACTGGAAGAAGACGGCCCTTGAGGAGGTGAGCGTAGAACTTGGAACGCTAAAGAGTGACAGGCGCGCAGATCGTGATGGTGATAAGGTCGACAGTGGGAAGATGTTTGTTGATGATAGTCTTCTGCGACGAATTGTTACGATGGGCGGATGTCTTCGACAGCGAGGTGGCGAGAAGGTGTTGCAAAAGTTTCGCTGGTGAAGCCCGCGTGTTTTGATGAAGGCAAGCTTGAGGAGGGTTGCGAGACGCGTTCTCAGCAGTGGCCACCTGAAGACCCCTGTCATTTGCGAGACGTCGTTAGAAGTCATACGTCCGCATCAAAGCTACCTGAGAGGATGCATAATACATGGCAACAATACTCACAAGACTCATTTACGAAACGATGAACATAACCGACCAAATTGGGCGAGAAAGACGAAATTGCGGCATGTGATTTCGGTCTCCACCCGCTTTGAAGTCGACACCGTATCTGGCAGCAATCAAAGCGTAAAGGGCAAGCTTGGAGAGAACAAGAATATGAGAACACTTGAGGAGAGGTACAGGACCCACAAAGAGTTTGCATAGGAGCTACGATCTTGTGTTGAGCCTGGATCACGGGCGTTTGTGAGCAATTAGAAACGTATTGCGCTCGAGACAGGAAAGCAAGCGGTTCCATTGCCAGTCTTGAACTCTGGGTTTCCCTACTATGCTGGACCTTTACCAGAGACATTCGCCTACCAAGAGCCCCGCGATGAAGTCGGGAATACAAGGGCTGGTAGCTGTTAAAAGCTGCACGGTATGTCTTTGACCGGGTTGATATGGGAACTGCGACGAAGCTGGACTTCACCCGAAAATCTACTGCCGGAAGAGGACCAACTTTGCAAACAGTTTCGAGACGTTTCTTGTTCAAAAAGGCATCAATGGATACTACACCACAGCAGCAGCGAGCGACAAGAACCGGGTTGTGAATAGGACATTGAGCAAGGAAGTTGGCATCTGCGGCCCATCGAACGTAAAGATCCCAGAGACCCTAGGCAAGTCAAGTTTGTGAGCTCAAGATTGCACTGGTCTATGAAGAGTATTAGCAAACGTAAGAAGACCAACAGCATTGTTTGAGAAATAGAGGCGAAGAAAGAGACAAAACTTGGAAGGAGGAATCTTCAGCAGGTTCGCCCCTGACAACACCAAGACGCACATTTGAGGCGACAACAGCTTGATCTGGACCGCAAGCAAAGAATGGAAATGGCTCACAGGCTCCTCCATGACAGACCTCAATTTTGTATTCGGAGCGTCGAGTTACCATGAAAGCAGTCTGGAATTATGCCTCTGAGAATGAGCATCTATTCTGCCGTGACTGCTTATCGATCTGTACAGATTTGGCGGCAAGCTAAAGAGCCAAACCGTACAGTGCATAAGCTATGCTTGGGGAGAGAAGTTCATACCATCCCAAACCATTGTATCTGCTCAAAGAATCGCCTACGACCTTGCGAAAACCAAGTCGCCGAATCTTGCCAACCGCGGCGGGCTCATAGGACAACTGAGCGTGCAGCCTGTCGTCTTAGTCTGTCACAACAGATCCGAAATTGATGCTCTCCTCGCTGGAGGTGTAGAGTGTTGTCGCAAAGAAAACTGTTCTCGGCTAGGATACCCTACCTTCATCTCGTCCGATCTCGCTGATGTGATGACAGGTGAGACCACTTGACCAATGCTGACTGTCCCGGCAACCATGTCATAGTTCTATGCCATATACCTTCACTCCGCCCTCTTCTCGACCTTCAACAGCTTTGGCATCCACCGCAAGAACATAGAGCCTCGATCTTTCACACAAAGACAACGTGAAGTCGTCCCAATCACCGCACGAGCCATTGGCCAAGCAACCTTGCATCAAAAGGGAACCGGACCGGCGGCATTAGCCTTACTCCACAACCACGTTGGCCGACAGCGGCCGCAGGATTCCGCTCACTCACCTCCCCACTTGGCGCCAGCGGCAGCAGCAAGCAGGTGATTGCAGCTCCACCTCTCGTCTACGCACACCATTCAGGTGTCGTCCTTCTTCTTCTGTGTTGGCTACGCGTCCTCCAATGCGTGAACGAGCAGGAGCAAGACGCAGGAACACGCTCTGGAGCCGACATTATGGCTGTCGCCAAGCATCGTGAGAGGAAGCTGCCTGTGCAGCAGTTGTCGATACTGGGTAAGTCTTGCTTACTTCGGAGCTGGGTGGTGAAGCATTGGGCGATGAGAAGAGCGGGCAGGATAACTGAGGCATGGTTTGAGGCATTGGAAGCAGGCTTGAGAAAGAAGATTGAAATCGAAGCCATTGCGGCACCTCAGACACCCAACATCACACAAACAACACCCATACTGACCAAGCTTTCTTGCTATAGCAATATGTCGCTTCGCCGAACCCATCGCCAGCACCTCCCTCTACCCCTACCTCCCCGAAATGGTCGAGTCCTTCCAAATTCCCCAGAACGAAGTCGGCAAATGGGCCGGAATCTGCGCAGCCGTCTTCTCACTCTTCCAAGCCCTCATGGGCATTCCTTGGGGCCGCTTCTCCGATAAGTATGGCCGCAAACCCGCCATTCTCCTCGGCCTCACTTCTACAATGATAACCTCCCTGATGTGGGGGTTCAGTAAGAGTTTGCCTATGGCGATTGTCGCAAGAGCATTGGCAGGAGCTGGGAATGGGAATGTGGGGATCATAAGAACGACTGTGGCTGAGATGGTGCCGTTCAAAGAGTTGCAGCCCAGGGCTTTCAGTTTGATGCCACTGGTTTGGAATGTGGGGAGTATATTCGGGCCGACGATTGGAGGGGCTTTGGCGAATCCGTTCAACGTGAAGCCAGGAGAGCGCAGAGAAGAGCCGAACTTGTTCATTCAGTTTCCTTATTTGCTGCCGAATCTGGTGAGCGCGATCTTCTTCGCGGTTGGGATAACAACGGGGATTTTGTTTTTGCATGAGACGTTGGAGGCGGCGCAAGGGAGAAGGGACTGGGGTTTGATGTTAGGGAAGAGGATCTCGAAAACAGTCAAGAGTCACATCCTGACGGCAGAGGAAATTTTACATCTACGCAAGAAAACCGAGAACGCCAAGATCAATGGCAACGGAATCGCAGCTGAGACCGATCCACTCCTCTCCAAGAACCGAACGTCAAAAGACGACTCCGAGTCCGGCCTCCCATACGAAACAAAACCTAACCTCCCACCTCCAACGTGGCGTGAGGTCCTGAATAGACAAGCCGTCATCAATCTGATCGTCTACACCTTGCTTGCAATGCACGCCATGGCCTTCGACCAGCTTATCCCAGTCTACATGCAACACTCGTCTATTGACTCGCCCGACAGCACACCCTACACCCCACCTCTGAAGTTTGCCGGAGGCTTTGGACTCAATCACTTCCAAATCGGACTCATGAGCACTGGATACGGAGTCGTAGGAATGTTCATCCAATTCTTCGTCTTCCCTCCTCTCGCCCGAAGGTACGGGATTCTGTTTTGGCTGAAGGTTGTAGCGATCTGTTTTCCGATCATCTACTTCATCACACCCTTTACGGCACTCCTGCCGACTACGAGGAGCCAGGTGGGCTGTATGTTCACGGTGATGATGCTGAAGTGTCTTTGCGGGATATTCGCTTTTCCGTGTTCGACGATCTTGCTCACGAACTCGGCGTCAAGTCTGAGGACCTTGGGAACTCTGAATGGATTTGCGACGAGTGTGTCAGCTGTGGGCAGAGCTGCGGGTCCGGCTCTGGCTGGTGCTATGTTTACCATGGGTGTGAAGAAGGGGTATGTGATCGCACCTTGGTGGTTCCTTACGCTAGTCGCAATCATTGCTGCGGTGCCGGTGTGGTGGTTAGTGGAAGGCGAGGGGTTCGGAGGAGATGATGGCGAGGTATCTGACGAGGAAGAAGAAGAGGAGGAAGAAGACGTCTTGCAAGCTGCCGCTATCTCCGGGGGAGCTGAAGCGCAAGGGAAGGGTGTCGTGCCTGCACCTAGACGTGGTGTAGAAGAAGAGGAAGATGAGGAGCATGAAGAGAGAGCGTATGGTGGCTTGGCGCCTCTAAGTCGCACGAACACGATGGCTTCGACTGCATTGATGAGCGAAGATGGCGAATCGGAAGTTGCTGGACCCGCCAGCGGTAGCAGGACGAGGAGCAGGAGGGCGTCTGGCGTTGATCGAGATGGCGATGATTTCCGACCCACGCTTAGCCGAAGGAACTCCAGGAGAATCACGAGGAAGATGTCGATACCGCTGGGCATGGGTGAGGGTATTAGTCGACGGTACTCGAGCAATCTTGGCCAGAGCTTTGGCTCTGCAGGTGGGCATTGATGTTGAAAAGGGTGACGTGCTACTCAAATGGCGGTTGTGTCTCGGCGATTTCGAATGATTCATAATGCATGACGAGTTGTATCATAGCGTGGAGTTTAGGAGAGCATCGAGCATTTGTCCTTGTTCATCTGTTGTATAGTCAAGAATGTATCACGAAGCGAGTCTCTTTCTAAGGCAATCTCCGAATCTTATGGAAGCACTATGAGTAACGTAATCGGTGGGGAAGCTGCGCAGGTGGGGAAGCTGTGCACGGATTTCCAACCCACCACCTTTCATCCATCACCACACACTCAAATATGGCCCGTTTGTCAAAGCAAGCGGCTCAGATTGAAGCCAATGTCCAGGCGGCAATCGCAGCATATAAAGGAAAGGAATACGACTCCGTTCGCGCCGCTGCTCTTGCCTTCTCTATGCCAGCCTCTACCCTCCGAGCTCGCCTTGCTGGCACTACTTCACGATCGCACGCCCACGAACCTACTCAGATACTTTCAAATGCCGAAGAGCAGACACTAGTGCGATGGATATCGCGACTTTGCCGGACTGGATTTCCAATATCTCCAAGGTTGCTTATAGAAATGGCTAAGGAAGTCCGCCGGTCCCGCCTTCAGCTCACGCAGTCACTACCCTCTACCTTACGACCAATTGGTGACCAATAGACCCAGCGCTTCCGCGCGCGACACCCTGAGATCCAAGGCGTCTGGACACGGCAGATTGAGAGCGTACGACATACTGCAGTAAATGCCGCTATAGTAAAGACGTGGTTTGATGCTGTCGCTAAGCTTCAAATCCAGCATTACTACCCCCCGGACTGCATTTATAACATGGACGAGTCTGGATTTGCTGTCGGCACAAGTCAGTCATCAAGGGCATTAGTCAATATCCGAGATCAATCAAGCTAGAAGGTCATTAATGGCCGACAGGAGTGGATAACAGCGATTGAGTACATTAGTGCTGCTAGCGTTGCAATTCCACCGCTAGTCATTTTCAAGGCAAAGCACACTAACACGGCCTGGATACTAGCAGACACGCTACTGGACTGGAGGTTCTCAACAAGCAACAGCGGTTGGACGTCTAACAGCTATGCATATGAGTGGCTAACTACTGTTTTCGAGCCGTCCACAAAGCCAACCGGCCGGGTACAGCGACGACTTTTGGTTATGGACGGCCACAGCAGCCATATTACTGCGAATGTGATTTCGTACTGCATGGAGCATGCGATTGACCTTCTGATCCTGCCGCCGCATACGTCGCACGTGCTTCAGCCGCTCGATGTGAGCGTGTTCTCGCCACTAAAGCGCGCGCTTGCTACTAAGACCGACGCAGCTTCACGACTCGACGTAGGCCGTATTGCACGCAGCGAGTAGACGCGTATGTACATCCGCGTAAGGCAGTCCGCGCTACATTCGTCAAATATCCGCTCTGGCTTTAAAGCGACTAGTCTATGGCCCTTGTCACTAATCGTAGTGCTCGAGAAGCTACCTACACCGCGGGCTTCTCAGGCTTCAGAGCCGCATAATACGGCAACACTACTCGGTCTCGACCTCTCGCTGCTTCAGAGTAATCCTCCGGATGGCACAGAGCTACGTGAGGCAAATGCGTTATATCTTGCTGCTGTTCAGAGCGCTACCGACCTCCCAACGCTAGTTAAGCGCTACATCTCTCGACTGACTCAGGCTTTAGAAGCGTTATGCAGTAAGAATGCCACACTTCGTATGGAGCTAACAAAGCAGAGGGAGCTGCTTCAGACCTGGAAGAAACGAGATACGGGCAAGCGAGTCGCATTGAAGGGCAAGTTTGTGTTCAGTACCTAAGAAGTGCTGGAGATAGCCCGCGAGGTAGAGAGGGCGACAGCGGACAAAACTTCACGCAAGCGGCGCCGCACACAACCTGCAGCTGCAGAAATTGAGGAGCAGGAAGTTGAAGTGCTTGAGAATGTATTTAGCGACTCAGATTCAGACTGCATTGTAGTGCGGCCGCGTGGGTCGAATTGAAAGGTGATGGGTTGGAAATCCGTGCACAGCTTCCCCACCTGCGCAGCTTCCCCACCGATTACGTTACGAAAGCGTCCACGATCTTTCAGCCATGCTTTCAGCAAAGCACATAATTTAATGCCTCGCACGCTACGGTCAAGCCCTCTGCATCTGCATGCGCCGAATGGAGCACTCGTGCGCAGCAGCAGTCTGAAGGACCATCAGGTTCTCAGCCTTGCCCTTCTAAAGCTTCGCCTCGCTCTCCCTGCCCAATGCCTCCTCCCGACTCGTCACAATCACCCTCCTTGGCCCTTCCCTCTTAAAGTCCACAAGCACCACTAACTCCTTCTCCCCAGCCCTGCCACTACCTTCCAGCTCTGGCCCAGCATTATGCAAACTCAACACTTGCCTCCCATCTTCTCTCTTCTTACCATGAGCAGGCGGCATCATCATCGGCGAGATGCACTTCTCCGTCCAAGGCGGGCTTCCAGACTGTGTCACAAACTCGAGGAGGCGTTTCCGGCGGGCTTCGAGTTCGGCTCTGGGGACCGGGTCGCGGGAGATGGAGGAGTAGGCAGTCGGAGAGGGGAGGTTGTCGAAATGTTGCGCGACCAGGTGGAGGAGGAAGAATTGGGGCGGGAAGAGGATGATACGACCTTCTTGTGCGAGACGACACCAGGCTGAGGCGGGGAGGAAACGGGCTGTTGTGTGTTCTTTGCCACCGTCTGTCGTAGGGGCTGGAATGGTGGTCTCGGCCTCGGTGTCCTCCGGTGTTCCGGAGCCTTCAGATAGAGGAGTCGAGGCCAGTGTTGGGAGGAAGTAAAGATACATCTGGGTTGTGAAGCGCTTGGGCACATTAGTGGGTGTTACCCATCGAGTGAAGGGTGTCAAGCCATCGATGTCTGCTCGGCCGCCTTTCTGGGACAGCCACTGCGGGAACGAGACCTCGTTGGAGTGTACCAGTTGTCGACCTTTCTCCCTCTCTGACTCAGCTACTTCTAATAGTCTGCCAAACCCGTTGTTACGTGCCAAGAGGATGCCGGATTCCTCGAAGGTCTCTCGAATTGCGGCCATGCGATAGACGTCACTGTCTCGATGCCGACCTGCGGCATCTGGTTCTGGCGCTCGGCCATCGTGGAACTCCGATACGTTGCCTCCAGGGAAGACATGAGCTGATGGGAAGGAAGAGGACTGCTTGACTCTCTGAAGTAGAAGGACTTGGTTATTCGGTGAGATCAGGAGCACGCTCGCGCTCGGTCTCGGGATTGCGGGAGTCTTTTTGTCCTTTGGAGGCGAAGATGAATATGACCTTACTGATGTCGCTGCTCGCTTCTCCTGGGGTGCCATCGTCGATATCGATGGCTCTCTGACTTGATACAGAAGTCTTCGCGGACCTTCGTTGCCCATAGCCTCGGCAACGTGGATGTCTCGGATGGCCTGTGTGGTAAGCGCTCGTACAGCAGCAGGAAGTCTCAGCAGACCGCGCAGTTGAGCGAGGTTCTTCTGAGATGCCGCTTGGATGGACATGCTCCAAGCGAGTCGACCTTCAAGGCGTGGAGGTAGTGACATCGCACGAGCGTGTACACTGAAGTTTGGACCAAGCGGGGCGAGTTCTGCCGAGCCGAGGCCGAGCAATCATTCACTTGACGGTGCCATTCTTGACCACAGGTCATGAGTAGAGGATCGGTGCTTTTGGATAAAGCTTTACTTGATTTTGCGACAAGTACTCTCGATAGGCTGCTCCATTTAAACAACTTGATTTACTACTACATGCAGAATGCTCTTCCAAAGAAGAACAAGACGTTGACGATTCACGGCTCAGAGATTCTGGAGTCCCAGTGCGGCCCCTTCGATTCAACGGTCTATCTCAACTGGACACATCATACACTACCCTGCATGAGCCACTCCTCACGCTGCCACGCCCGACGGACTCTTCCTGTCATATCATGAAGATGTGGGTATTTGACCGGCAGAACATCAGCAGAACTAGAACCCAATGCAGCATTCAGATTCTACCTGTTCGCAGCAGAGGGATAAAGCTTCTCCTTCTTGTCCTCTTTCGCACCCGCAGCTCTGGCCTTCTTGATTCTGTCTTCCGTGTCATCCGCATATGTACCGACTCGAAGGTTGACATTCTTGCCTGCGTCTAGCCGTCAGCACCCATCTGAACAGCATACGCCTCTACTGTGGCTTCTGCTTACCAGCGCTCAGGCTTGTGAAGCCAACACCGAAGTTGTATGTGAGAGTACCGCCGATGTTCGCTGCCATGAGGAAGAGAACGGTGATCACCATCTCGGCGTAGACGTGGGCTTGAGCTGGTGCATATGCTGCAGTCGCGGTGCCTGGGATCTTGCCGGCTACGGTGTCCTTGACCTGGCTTCTGCGCTGATACCAGATGTAAGTGCTCACGGCGAGCACGATGTCGTTGAAGATGGCGTGTGCGAAGGTCGCCTTGACCTTGCTCTTGATTGTCTTGCCATCGGCCTCGTACATGCCTTGCTTCTTGAGCATCATAACGAGCTCGCGGCCGCCAGTCACTACGGCTGGGATCGCGGTGATCAGGCCCATGGAGAGCAGGTAGTAGCTTGCGCGCGTGGCATCGTTGGCGGAGAGAAAGTTGGAGGAGATGAAGCCTGGGAGCGAGGCGCGGTAGGTGTGGAGGATGTCGAGACCGTATGCGAGGAGGAGGAAGGCGAGTGGGAAGTGGACAGTCGCTGGATGAACTGGTCTGATTCTTGAGTTAGGTGTCACTCTCAGAAGGCGGCATTCTTGAGGTGTACTCACTTCGCCATTGTGTATGCTTGCTGTCACTGTTGCTGTTCAGCTTGCTAGTCAAGGATGCTGCTGGCGTGGTTGAGGAAACAGGTGGAGAAGCGGATACAGAAGGAGAAACGCCAGATATACCGCTTACATCTCAATTGCCTTCTCCTGCTTACCTTCTTACGGCTGAAGAGGATTCGGACTTGAGACTTTGGTGGTACTGCTATTGCGGTAGCTACCCTTGCGCTGCTCATGCAGTCCCGGACTTTGAGCTGACTTTTGTGCGAGATGATTGGCGGAACCACCCCAGGAACGGGGTATCACCACGCGGATCTGTATTGACGCGCTATATTTGGCGTCAACGTGTTTTGATTGTCCGACAGCGAAGTACAAAATCGACCAGCAGGAATTCAAAAGAGTGCGCACACGGCACCGAGAGATTTCTTTGTAAGTTAGACTCGCTTCACGAAGCATAAAGACGGCACCGAAGCCTGCAGCGACAGTCAGATGCGCCCTCACTTCTGGACTCCTACCTCACAACCTGCTGCGTTACCTGTTCAGCATAATGGCACCGTCTCATCATACGCCCGTGGCTTGGCCGTTGCAACGAAAAGCGATAACCAGGCGCTCATTGAGCGAACGGCGTTGTCTGGGATTCCTCAAGGCCATGAGTCGAGCGCGGCGCATTCGAGCTAATGTAGCAAATCTCGCTAGCAACAGATCATGAACTGAGATACACTGTCGGACGTTGAGACCCAGCAAGAGAACACCAGGAAATACACATTCGATGCAGTTCAAAGGTCCACTATGCCTAGAAGGCACTGCAGCCACAGAAGATGACGTGAAGAGCTAGCCAAGCAATTCTGGACGTCAGGATCTCACGCATCTTGCACAAGCGCCTTGTCGAGGTTGGACACATACATTGCACGTGATGCGTAGCAGAGTTTGCTAGATCCGCACACTTGGACATCTTGATGATGGTTCGTAGCATTCTTCACAGCCTAGGTTTCGACGAAGCTCGCGATAAGAGCTCCGCAAACGGAGCTGAGAGCTCTGCGCCCTGCAGATTGGCCGACGGGCAGCTTCATCTTGCGGAGCAACAAGTGGAATAAACATTGAGGCTCAAGTATAAGATCTTATGCCGTTCTTACTTTCTTTCTCATCTCTGGGGCTTTGCAAAAGCCATATCACTTAACCCCCTAAGGCCATGGCAGGCAATCTGATACCGGTCCCTATCCCGGAGGACAAGATTCTCTGTATCAAAGACCTGCAAGATGCAGCGACGAAGAAGATGAACAAAGCGACGAGAGGTACATATACCAGGATCAGGTGTCTGTCAGAGCTAGATCTTAACGACGTCTGCAGAGTTCTACAACTCTGGCTCCACCGACCAAATTACAATCAACGAAAACTCCTCGGCGTACAATAAGTACCGCGTCCGTCCTCGCGTGCTCGTAAACGTTCGAAATTGCGATACATCTACGACATGTCTTGGGCGCAAAGTCGCCTTCCCTCTAGGCGTCTCCCCAGCTGGCCTTCAAGCCATGGCTCACTCAGACGGCGAACTCGCTACAGCCCGCGCCTGCGCTCGCAAAGAAGTGAACATGGCAATAAGCAGTTTTGCAAACTATTCGATCAAGGCCATTCGAGATGCTGGAAAGTCAGTTGACCCTAGTATGACCAATGCACAGCAATTGTACACTCTCAAAAACCGCGACCTCGAACTCTCCATCATCCGCGAAGCCGAATCACAAGGCTGCAAAGCCATCTTCCTCACCGCCGACTCCCCCGTTCTCGGCGTAAGATACAACGAATGGCGAAATGACTTCCGTACCCCGGAAGGTGAGTCCGTGGAGGGTGTACACCATGTCGTATTGCAAACGTTGACGTCTTTAATTTCAGGTCTGGGAACTCCGATTATTGGCCGGGATAGTGAGACGATTCGAAAGTCAACTCATGATGACGGGTTCATGAGTTTCAATGATGATGAGCATAGCTGGGCGAGGGAGATTCCTTGGCTGAGGAGTGTGACAAGTATGGAGATTTGGATTAAGGGGGTGTTGACGGCTGAGGATACATTGAAGGCGGTGGAGATGGGGTGTGATGGGATCATCGTAAGCTACTTACACTGCTCTCAACGGGGACATGAACTGATTGACCATCCCAGGTCTCAAATCACGGTGGTCGTCAACTCGATGGCGTTCCAGCCAGCATTGATGCCCTGCCGGAATGTGTCGAAGCGGCAGCCGGACGTATCAAGATTCATATCGATGGCGGCATTCGTTCCGGAACAGACATCTTCAAAGCACTGGCTCTTGGTGCTGAATGTTGTTGGGTCGGACGTCCGGCTCTTTGGGGACTGGCGTATGATGGCGAGAAGGGAGTTGAGCTGATGCTTGAGACTCTGCATACGGAGTTCAAAAGGTGTATGCAGCTCACGGGATGTAATAGAGTAGAGGATATTACCAGAGCGAGCCTTGGAGTGGTCAGGGCGGATGGACCTTTGGCAAGACTGTGAGTAGGGCCAGAGCCTCGCAAGATCAGCCCTCGATCAGGTCTTGTGCCCTTTGGCCGTGCCCTTTGGCCTTCAGATCCTGAGTTACTCATGGTATGATGGTAGCATTGAAGGAACTCGGGTCAGTATTAGCGTCTGACTGCATCTGCGTGCCTGCTTCTTTCAACCCCCTTCACAACCTAAACTGTTCGAGATCCTGCCGAGTGTAATAATCTACGACTCTTGGAATGCATGTCAGATGTTAGAGCAGAAGCCTTGCATCCGTTTCCTCATATCGAAGAAGTGTCTCGGCAAGAGATATATCGACCGGGGCCGAGACGTTCATCCGTGCTCCGGAATGCCAAGAATAGCAAGAGCCAGCCGGCTTCGCAACTGCTGTGAAAGCTTCCCAGTCCTTCGCATCAAGGCAGAAGCCAGGTTGCCATTACCTCACCACTTTCCACTCTCAGCCTGCTCTCCACGGTCCGCTCTCCGCGGCCAGCATGTCGTCTCTCAAACGAAACTGCATCCCAGCCAATCTTGGCAAACACGTTCGTCCGGTCTGACACGTGCAAAAGATGCATGGATGACGACTTCTTATGCCTTGGCGAGACATATTCGACGACTGAATGAAGAGAAAGAGCCGTGAGAAAGAGTGCGTAGTGTGTCGGGGTGGAAGAAGTGGAGCTCGAGTGCACACCATTCCGGCGGGGTAGCAACACCCAGTCGAGCCAGACCCAGCTCCGTATGGTGGCAAGGTGGAAGATGTGTAGATAGTACCTGCAGGCCTTCGCGGGCGCTGGCTGGAACAATCCTTATCACTGGGTGAATACCTGCGTTTGCCCTGCTTTCTGACCTGAATGGGCGAGAAAGAAACGGAAGAGCGGCGAGACGGGTCTTGGTACCATCCTACTTCTTGGTCTCTCATACTTTCTTCGGTTGTTCTTGGGAGAGCTGTACCTATTGTGGGCCACGCGACCTCCTCGTGCGACTGATACTACTGCAACACCACCCTGCCGGGGTTCAGATCCTTGGGCGTCCTCAACTGTGGAACTCCACTGCGGCATTTGCGGCACCATCTTACAACAGACTATACTATCGACCTACCTCGAGAAGTTGTTTGAATGCCAGGACTCGCTCAAGAATCCATCATTTACACCACTTCTCCCGCCTCCTCATCATCTTCCACCATGCCTTCACGAAGAGGGCCACGCCGGCCAGCGATGTACAACACGCCTTCGATCCGATCGGGCGGTTTCGGTGCTCTGCAAGTCGAAGCAATCACGAATCGGCCGCTCTCGATCCAGCGACGGCATTTTGCCGCGAGTCAACTACGTATGCGCGACATCGAGCCCGATGAGCTGGACTCCAGTGAATGGGTCCGCTTCCTAGTCATGGAAGGGCGCGAGCGCGAGAGATGGATGACAAATTTCATCACCCGAAGGAGAGAAAGCACCGCGAGCTCAAGCAGCAACATCAGTACGGATATCGATCGTGAGGTGGCGCATGACAAGGCCGAAGAGGCCAGGCTGGAGGCTGAAGACGCACGAAGAGAGGAGACGAGGGCCATGCAGCCGGATACTAGGCGGTCACCGCCGCCATCTTCGCCGCCTGCCATGAGATCTGGGCATGGACAGACGCCATTTGTCAGCCTGTGGGCAAGACATATGAATGAGATTGAGAGTGGCGAGGGTGTGAGGTACACACCTCGCAGGCCGATGCACTCGAGACGGGCTGTGGGTGATGAAGATGCACCGCCTTCGTATCACAGCATTGTTCCTCCGAACGAGGCACCGCCGGCTTACGAGCCACGATCTGACGACGAGGAGATGAGATCGGGCGACGAAAGTGAGTCTCGTCGAGCGAGGATCAGGAGACTCGGCAGCCAGTATCTGAATCGCTTCTAGCTGTATGCGGTGAAATTTTACGAGACCAACGGCCGAGCATTGGAAATTGGAGTCGAACAGCTTGAGACTGAGATCTCCGCTTTTGGGTGCATTTAGGGAAAATATTTGATGTTTACGACCTTGGATGAAATCCTGAAGGCCTACGGGTCTGCTTGGTCATGGGAGAAGAATGAAGCGAATGACCATGATGGATGAGATTGCTAATGTAGTTACGGAATAGATGGCTCTCACTTTTATCCCCTTCCCATCGTGCTGGTACTGATCCTCTTCTGCCTGCTTGCTTGCGATCGCTGCCTTGAAATGCCACGGACGGCGATTTCGATGAAGACCCGACTGCACTTGATGCAAACTACACCCCGAAGCCGAAGGGACTGGATTGCGCTCTGGACTTTCTCTAGAGTTTCGATTGTGCGATATGCACTCTGCTCTGACTCCATCGTCTCGCCAACTTTGCTGCACCTTCATCTCAAGAACGTGGTCCCTGGAGAAGCAGTCCTGCCTTACGGAACATGAGTGGCTTCGCATGCCCAAGTATGTAGGGCACGATCTTCGGAGTCGGCTAGCAGCCAGACCAGAGCCGATTATGCATGAAGGACACCGAGAATCTTGTCTGTTACTTGCGATGGCTCTCTTAGCCTGCTGCGGAGAGATGGTAGTCGCAGCAAGCATTTGTGCTTTGGAGACGGTGCAGGGGGGAAGTGAAGGCGGGCGCTCACAACCCATCCATTGGCTGTTGTCGGCGTTGCGCTAGCTCTTGTACTTGGAGGTGCAAACACAGCCCTGCTGCTCTTTGCTGACTACTTCTGGTGTGCCTGATGCGAGCTTACCCTCATTCGGTTTGGACATCACAAGACGGAAGGCTTCTGGCAGCATACAACAGATGAGGTTCTGGAAGACTGAGACGAAAAGCAAATGTCTACTATGGGGCTGTCACCGAGCGGTGGAATTCCACATCACTTGCCTTGCGATGCAAGCGATCATCAAGGGACCGTGGCTTTCGCAGAAGACAATGAGTTGCGACGGGATATTCACCACCAGTCTGTATCCAGATGCTCTTCAACGCGCTCCACTATCGCCATCTTGCGGCAGATGGCGCGGTAATCGTTCAGAAACCCTCCAGCTTTGGGCCGGTCGAGCCGCTTCGCACGTCCGTACAGCTCTTGCAGGTCGTGAACCTGGTCTTCCAAGGGGCACTTGATGTCAATGTCGCTGCCGATGTCGATATTGCTGCCGCTGTTATCGATGCGGCCGCTGTTCTGGTGTTGGCTGCTCATTTGGCGAGGGCGCTGGTGTCGTGTAGGCTGATCGTCTCAGCGCGGGCGGCGCGCCGCTGACCGCGAGCCATGATTGCTCGTGCATGGACGTCGGGAACTCGCGCGGCGCGGCTTGGGTAAAGCGACAATGTGTTGATGAGTGTGCACTCGCAAAGGAGGGGGCAACCTATGTGCGCGAGCATCATGGAGCAGTTGAAGGAAACGATCACAGGAGCAAGGAAAGAAAGAGTTTGGGGGCGAACCCATATTCATGTGGCTTCCACTGAGCGCAACGAAGCTTTTCCAGAGATCATACTCTCACAACTACAAGAAGTTCTCCAGAGGGCCTTGACGACTCTTCAGAACGGCGAGAGCGCCTTTCAGCTGAGCAAGGAGACCAGTCTCATTTTCCCAAGGGATATCCATGTCCTTCTCCTGCTCATTTTTGCCCTCTCCGCCCAGCTTCTTCCCTCCCCAGCCAGTGCCCTTGAATGGGGCGGACTTCGTTGCGGCCGAAGGGGCACTGCCAAGCATTGATAGTGACTTCATGAAGGCCATGCTCTCATCTTGCTTGTCTTGATCCTCTCCACCCAGCTTCATCCCTCCCCAGCCAGTGCCCGCGAATGGAACGGGCTTTGTGACGGCCGAGGCAGCACCCCCAAGCATCGGTAGTGGCGCGCCTGATCCGCCAAGAACGTTTCCGGCGCCCTTGAAATTTTCGGGGACAAACTTTTCCACGCCCATGAACTCGTCCGCTCCATCAAGCCCATAGACTTCGTAGTCATCCCAGGAGGGCTGCTTGTTGATCTCATCCCCGTATCCGGAGAACTTGCCGCTGCAGGGTGCTGGAGTGTCGTCCTTGGCTTGCGAAACCCAGCGCTCCACAGTCAATAGGATTTCCGTCTTCTTGTTCTCGAAGTGAATGTCGATGATGGTGCTCCAAAGGGACTCGCCAGGTTTGCTAGTGAAAGACTCCTCAGGTTTCTCGCTGTTTCCGAACATCCCCACCGATTGCCTCTTGCGACCTTCTCGGGCAAAGCGGTACAGTCTCCCTTCAAGTGGATCGATCATGCCGTATTGTACGGTCCATCGACGATAATTGCGGTGGAACGACTCAGCTCCGCGGTGGTCCTGGCGGTATAGATGTCCAGGCTCATTATAGTATGGCTGTTCGCAGAAGATCATGGCCTGAATGGAAACGAAGAGCTGAAGGAGAGTGCTTCCACTGGGAGTCCATGGCGTTCCGTCCCAGGTGCCAAGAAGGGAGAGGCAGACCTTACCGTCAGCGTAAAGGTTGGGGTTGATGCATACAGAGCCTCCACCTGTGGTACGAAACTTCATGTTCGGGCTCACGTCTGGGAAGTCCTTTGGGCAGATAAGATCAAACTCGAAGAGCCCATTTTCATATGGAGTGTCCTTTGAGCCAATGATGAGAACTTTCATGATATTGGGGCGGCTCTCGGCATAACGAACAAAGATACCGTCTGGTAGATGGCCCTTGAGCATGTCGATGTGCTCCATGATGCTTCTCACGAAGTTGCGGCGCACGCCCGTGAGCGGCTCATCTTTCGCAAGGCTGTGATATAGCATGATGAGATCGTCATCAACAGGCAGTACTTGCAGGTGCTTCTGCCAGGTGCTATCGGTAGTACTAGTCTCAGTGGTGGTAACATGATTCTCATTGTCGCTAGTCGTCCTAGACTCGATAATCCTGGATTGGTCGGCTACTGGTGACGATGCTACGCTGCTGCTACTCTCGATATCGGTATTCGGCGTAAAGTTGCGGGCTTTGCGGTCTTTGTCAAGGTCGATTGCCAGTTGGCGGGCGAGAATGGAGTCGCTGAGGGTTCGCTCTGCGTCCCGTGGTGTCATTTTGCACTGCGCAAGATCGTTGGACTTGCTGTCATTGCTAGCTTGCTCCTCCGAAGGTCCGAATAGACGCATGCGCTTCTTGCGGAGCTCGTTAAGATCGCCGCGCTCAACCATGTCGAGGAAGCGAGGAGAGCAGGCGTATTCGTGTCGTTAACCGAGCGGTCTGTATCGCGGTGGAGGGTGCGCACGAGATCGAGGTATCAGCAAAAGGCGAGTGCAGCAGAGACTTTTGTGCTTGATATGAGGACAAGGCTGAGCGGCCAAGACAGGTGGCAGTGTATTGTTGTGAGACATATCACGGAAAGCTGCAGATGGAGCTAGTAGCTTGCAGCGGCAAGGCAACCACGCGGCCTCAGGCAGAACCTTGGCGTAGTACATGCAAACAACCCTCTTCCCGGGCCTTTCAATGGACGCCATGAAACAGTCCAAAAGCAAAAGAGAGAAGTGGTGGTTCGGTTGAAGGGCAAGTTGAAGCTGGCAACAAAGATGGCATCGTTTGCGGTCGTCAATTGACGCGAGAGGGTACGAAAGCAAAGAAAAGCCGGGCTCGAACTCGAAACGATCTTGAGTTGATGCAACTGCACGCAGGGCTGTTATCACGAGAGGTATCAGCGACGCGAGACAAGAAAGAGCAGATAAGGAAGGGGAGAGTAGTAGCTCATTGTCATGCTCCTCGTGCAGCGCATGGAACAGCGGGCAGTGAAATGCTGCTAAGTACAAGACACAGGAGAGCAGGCAGGGTAGAGTATATATTCAATCAAAGTCTACCTCCTAACCTAAATAGTTGTAGCTAGCTTAGTTCAGTCTGCTTTGTGTTGTATGCCGCGAAAGAGGAGGAAATTCACTGCCCACTAACCAAATAGCTCACTCGTTAACGCCATTCGGAGAGCTTTCTAATAACCAAATGTGATAGATAACAGTACCGAATGGGTCCGATTCCCATCTCGAAGAGAGAATATGCCTTCGGGAGCAAAACTCTTTTGCTTCCTGAATGGACTTCACATGTACTTTTTGGCAGTTTGATGCGTAGGAAAGGCGTCAGTTCGAATTGTCTGAAGGCGCACCGAACAGCGACTAAGCTCATATGGTCCGAAGGGACTAATTTTTTGATCTGTGGCTCCAATATTATGTAACCGCGTTCACTTTCATCTGCGAATCGATCCGCATGATCACTAAACATGTATGGAGACAGTATCTTGTATTCGAAGATCGGCATGAGGCAACTGCTCTGTATGTCACTATCCATCCGCAGTCAGTTTATTTTTGCGCATTGTGACTTGAGCACTGACAAGCTGGCACTTTATGCCTCGTTGGAGCATTGTCTATCAGTCATGCGTCGCGATCGACTGAGATCGTCGTTCATTGCACTTGTCTTGCCAAATGCCTGTACTGCGTTGGCCGTTGTGGCTGAAGCTTTACCATGTGAAGGGCTTGGCAGAAGTTGCTACGCGTCAACTTTTGCAAAACACCACCTCCTCACTTGCATACTGGCACCATCATACCACAGTCGCATCTCGAGCATTCTCGCACCATCCAAAGCATCCAATCGCAATCCATCGCATCGCACCTTCCAAGCAAAAACGAGAATGTCTGAGTTCTCCGAGAATCTCCTCTACGCCTCGTCGCCCGACAGCTCAGCAGCAGTAGCGACCACCAAGGCAAAAGAAGCCGATTACAAGCAGTCTAAGCGCAGTCAAGTCGCGAGATATGTTGAGCGCAGAAAAGTAGCGCTGAAGAACTGGTGGACGAAGGAGCCTAAGGGCGGAAAGAAGCGTGCGAATGGATGGCGACCACCTCTCACTATGGAGCCATATTCCATGGAGGTAGTAATGGAGCACGAGCCACTTGGAGCGAGGAAGCACTTTGGAGATGACGAGTAACGGTTGCCGTGGGAGGAAGAGCAGGTGGACGAGAAGAACTTGCCGGAGGAGGAGAAAATGGAGCAGTGAGGGTGAGGGTGGAGAACATGACGAGAGACGAGCTCGATTTTCTATACAGTAACATGGATGCTCGTAGGCCTCCGGCCCCTTCTTGAGCATCACGAGGAATGAGACGAATTGAAAGGCCTCTTGAATCGAGGATCAAGCATGCGCGTGATATTCCATTTCACACTTTCAGTTCCTGATCTGTGATCTCAACGTAAAGCGCAACCAAGAACTTCAGCAATTCTTCATTTGCGTTTTCATCCCCCTGGTAGTCGAGGCCTCCATTGATGTCGTTGTCATTCTTGACAAGACAGTCGCTCTCTTGACGATAAAACTCGAGATGATGCGTCGCAGTCTTGACCTTGTACTTGAAGTCTAGCTTGCTGATCCTCTCGGTCTCATCGACACGACGCTTGATCCAGCGGTCAAGGTTCTTAATATGGTCACAGAACGGCTGGGCATCGAGGCTGCACGAGTCTGCCTCGTCGAACCAGTCACCTTCTTCACGACCATCGCCGAAAGAAGGGTAGTTGATGAGGACGATCACTTCGATTTTGGCCTGCTGCATGGCTTTGAACCCCACATCTCGTAGCTTATTGACATAGTCGACAAAGAAGTTGGACTTGAAGTCCCGAATGCGAGTCTGGAATCTGCCGGCGGAACTTTTGCACTTCAGAAGTTGTCTCTCTTTGAAACTGTCGGTTCACGAGAGCTGTGGAATGTACGACGAGCACATAGGTTTGGTTTACATCCCGTCTACGCCGTGAGGGCTTTCGAACCTTCTTTTTGTAGCGCCTCTTGTTGCCTGGGGAAGAGCGTGGCTTGACAGGGCTCTTTCCAAGCCTACTCGCCGTTTGGTCGTCCGCTGACCATAGTACAGCGAGCGCATCTTCAGCCAAAAGCGCATACAACCGGTTGCGCAGCTCCGCGGGGAGATCGCAGAAACGCAAAGGCTGCGGTTGTTTTGTAAGACCGAGCCACGCCGCCAGTCTGGAAATTCTGCTTGGCTCCGGAGTCTTCTTCGGCCCTGAGCGAGACACATGTGGCTTCGTGATCTTGAACATGGTGCTCATCTTTGAGCGCTGGAGTCGATGTCGCCAACTCTTAATGGTGCAGTCTCGTGTGCTCGCGTAGCCGTTTTCCCAGGGTATGCTCTCCTACCATCTTGAGAGAGCAAGAACAGTATTGAAGGCAGTCAGTGTTCGAGCATAGAGACCTATACAAATGGTTCTCGCAGTGTATACGGGCTCGGAGCACGCCAGATGCTCGGAAAGGTACGCCGAAGGTTGGTGAGAAGTGAAGACGTCGAGACAGCGCTGTGCGGCCATTCCAACTTGGAGGATAATATTTTTAGTGGGCATCGTGGTTATTGCGTTGAGTGGCTGATGATGTTGGTGTAAGTGATGTTCGAACCGACTCCAGAGGGAAACCGAAATGTGTGGTGATATAGTAGCGCTCGAATCGGCATCTAGCAAGCTGTCTGGCGGTTACAGTTAGTATGGCCTCTAGTTCTTCTCCTTCACCCATCGTACTCCATCAAGCCGGCTGACCTGTAAATAATCACCTGTTGGAAAGGGTCCTTTCTTGGGTTGTAGCAATCCGGGTGTCCGAGCTGATGCTGCGGGCACGGACAGTGACTATGCTGTCCTCGTTCAAAGCTCAGCTGGTCGGTCGACAGGGAGTTTGTGGTGGATAGGCGTAGTCCAGGATTGCGGCGAAATGATGTCGAATCGTTGCTGGCACCGCAGGCAGTTCGACGTAGAACTTCCGGGAATATGACGCCGCTTGAAAAGAGATCTGCCAGTCTCACGGAGCAGAGCCGTACGTTGTTCATGACACTGCTGGCATCGCACCATTCACTGGTGGTGTTGGTGTATCTGACAGCGGTCTGGGACGTGAATGACGGAGATCCTGACCTGGGGGCTTCGCTTAGCGCGGTCATATTGTGCGCCGGGTGAAGTAGAGCGAGCCATGATGGGAGTCGATGCACCGCAATATTGGTAGATTCTGAACTCTCGCCTGAAACTCCATCTGCCTCAGAGAGACCGACCCAAGCTGAGCGAGCTCAAGAAGACGGCGTAGTGCTCAGGTAGGCTGGCTTGTAGTAAACCGGCGTTGGAGAGCGCAATTGATAGTCGAGGTGGACTTCAAGGGCTTCATAGCTGATTGTGTAAGTGCTTGGGTTCAAAGCGGCAACGTGTGCGGCGAATATCAAGCCGGTCAGTGCTATTTCACGTGCGAGCCGTTGTTTCGGCCTGAGGCTGCAATCAGCGCTCGTGGGGTTGCGACAAACATGTCCGATTCCAAATCTGCGAGCATAAGGAAAGACTTCTGGGTCAGTAGTTCAAGAGGAGTGTGAGGAATAGTATGGGGTGTGACGGAGAAGTCAAGCGGTAGTTTCCAGCGCTATCTACGCATCTTCCATTCATCATCATGCACTTGCCGTGCGTCTACTAGTCTGCAATTAGCACCTGGTATTCTGACTGCGGCCGAGAGGCATTTCACACCTACACCTTCTACATGCCGGAATCGTTCTTGGTGCCGATCCTTCTCGGATAGGACAGTCGGCGCTAGAGTGTCTTTCTCCATTGGGACCGGCATCCTAGCTTGGAGGCAGTAAGTATCCGAACAGGCTATCCGTGAGTCGAGCAAATCTACGGCAGCAATTGCGCAGACTAATCGGCCTGCTGCCACAGAGAGACCAAGCGCTGGGTCGGCGGCAACATCCGTGCTTCTGAAGCTGGGCAAGAGACCACTGGTGGTTCTTGCAACAAGACATGCTTCGAGCTGATCCAGCCTAGTAGACCGCGAATTCTCATGCAAGCTGGCAAACACAGGTGCAAGCGGCATGCGACAGCGCCTCGGAGAGGAGAAGTCGCTTTCCGTGTGTCGATCTTATACAGATGAGCTTGGAAGGCCGGTTTCGCTGGTGGGTGGGTATTGGATCCCAATATATCAAAAATTGGCCACCTTTTCTTGCTAAGTAGCCGAAGCCTCTACAGCAGAGGAATGCTGAGCAGGTGCATGCTCCGCGGTAGGAGTAGCAGCATCTTCCTCCTGCTGGTTGCCGGCAAATGGTCCATCGACAAATTGCCCGGTCTCCTCGTCCCAGCCTTCGATATCGCGCAGAAGACGAACGTATTGCTCTGGCACCAATCCTTGTTCTCCTGTATCCGGATTCTCGGCGACCAGCCAGCCTTGTCCGTGGCGGTATGAGACCATGATGACTTGCCCTTCTGTCAGACGCAGCTCGTTCTCGTTCTCCGGCTCGAACCCGTACAGTGCCAGTGATGGCCCAGCGAACAGCTCCTCGTCCTCCGGCCCCATACTTTCTCGTTGTGGAGAGTGATGTGCTGATTCCTCAGAGTCCAGTGGGAGATCGCTGTCCGGATGCGTTTGTCCAGTGTGGAACGATCTACTCGGCAATGTTGTCGCGAAATGCGAGTCTCTTCGTCCGCTCTCGCCGTTCTCTGATGGTTGAAGAGATTGTTGTTGATGTTGTTGTCCATGCGCAAATCCTCTGCTGTGCCTCAACGCATCTCTCCCTGCGGGATCGTATTGTTGATTTTGTTGATGATATGGCTCGTCTCTGCTCGAGCGTCCTTGGGATTCTCTCCTCCGTCCACGCTCATAGTTCGGGATATCGTGAAACGAGCGGCTCTTGCGATGTTTCTGTTTCCTGAAGGATGTCTCATCGTCCGCCCAGTCAGCTTCTCCGCCCATCCCGCTCCCAAAAGCTGTGCTTGGCAACGGTTCCATCTCTTGTCCGGGTTCCCCGTACAAAACACCGTCTCCGCCCCATGGCCCCGCGCTCCATTTCCCGCCCGTTGCACTGCTCTCTGCGCTTTCTGAAAGTCTTCGGCCGGCATTCCACTCTGAGCCCGGCGTCGATGCGCCAGAAGGATCTTCGGGAAGACCTCCATAATGCATGGGATGGTACGGTGGATATGCGAAATCGCGAACGAGCGCGTACGGGAGGCTCGATGGGAACAGAGGAAAGGCATTCGAGTGCGGCCGAGAGTGCGATGAGAGGCTATACTGGGACATTCTCTGCTGCGCAGAGGCCGCCGGTTGTTCCACGGACAATGGCTGCTCGAGCTCTTGGTGGTGCGACTGTCTGGGAGTAGTTGTTTGTGATATCGACTCCTCTGCGAGCTCAGGTTGGGGCGAAAGTGTGAAAGATGGAGGATCGGGAGCGGGCGAGCTCGTCATTATGGATGTTGTCGTCGTCGTCGATGCCGTGGGCGGCGCGGCCGTGTGCTGGTCGCAATGCTGGGTGTGGTGGTGTTGTGCAGGCGCAGGCAGGACCTCGGCCATGCTGAGTAACTATTCGTCCCTGCTCTTTGCGCCTGCTGTGCTGTGCTTGCGCGATCCCAAAGCCACCAACCCTCCTACTAATACAGAGTTGTCTGTGTAAGGCTGGTCCACTATCCACCCTCTGGAGCCGCAGAACCCTCTCGCTGCCTTGCTGACCAGCCTGCGATGCGGTGTACCTTCTCGTAGGATTCGAGACAGCCCCACGCAATGATCGTCGTCGTCAAATATCGATTAATGAAGGAACCTGGGCGCCCCTGTACTCGTCTGCTCCGCTGCTCTTGTGCTTCAAATGCTCGCGTAAATCGAATGGGTCAGGTCAGGCCAGCTGTGAATGAGAGATGAGAGACGAACCCAACCAGCCCTCCGTCCTCTGCGGCGCGAGTGAGATTACCGCGCGGGAGCCGCCGTAGTCTGGCTTGTCTGGCTGGCTGCTTGTCAGGCTCAGGCGCGCGCAAGAGTTGCAGATGGGAACCAGCAGCTCTATTAATAGCCCCCTCGTGCAGCAGCTGAGGCGGGGGAGCAGAAAGGCAAAATGCGCTGGATCGAGGAAGGGATCAATCGGGTGTGCTTCCAGCTGCTCGTCCGAGAAACGCACGACTTCCAGGCGTTCGTCCAGTACGAAAAGAACATACAGAATACAGAGTGTTTTGCAGAAAAGAGTACCGTTCGCATATACCGAGTCTATACTTGGGCCCAAGAGTCGTCATGACAAGAATGCACCCGGGCCACCCTAACTTGAGCGCAACCTTTTGACCTGAGAGCCGCTTGCCCTTCCTTCTCGCCGGTAAGATTGAGGCGCTAGCTCGCTGTTTCAGATTTCACCATCCTAAACCGTTTCAAGCGCCCTGTAACGATCTCCGGGTGAACCCACGCCGCACGTTTTTGTCACGGCCGTTGGAGCTTCATACCCTGCTCGCGGACACACGACTTGCTTCCCTTGCAGATGCCGTGTTCTGTGCTCCCTTCTTCCCGCTTCTCTCCCTCACCACCGTCATGCTGTGACCCCATCTCGACAGCTCGACTGCCACGGCTTCCTGCAGCAGCGGTAGCAGCTCTTTGTACTCCAACTGCATTCCTGTCGTAGCAAGCTCGGTCCCGAAGAGAATCGCCAAACACACAACGACGCCACCGCTCTTATACAACACAACAGCTCCTACTCCGCTACCTCCGCTACTACTCTGTGGCCCTTCTGTCAGCAGCATGTCCGAGGCCGGATCTGATCAAGACCAAACTGGATCCAGAGCCACCCTGATGAAACACCTCTCGCACTTCTTGCATACTCGGGAACCTCCGAAGACGTTCTGTCCCTCAGAAGCCGCGAGAGCTCTGTCCAGCGATGAGCTGTCAACTCTCGGACTTGCAGAGTGGAAAGACGCCATGCCTGACATTCGGAAGCTTGCCTGGGACTTGCGACGTCAGGGATTGTGTGAGGTCCTCCAAAAGGGAGAAAGTGTTCCAGACGATGTCGGGCCTCAGGACGTCAGAGGTCCTATCCGCATTCGGCGGACCGCAGCTTAGCGGTGACTCGACATCGTGAGAATTGGGGTATCATAACTGCAAGGAGTCTTCTGAATCCGGCACGAAACGTCTGTGAGCAATTGGCCACGCGAAAGCATCAGAAGAAGACTTGTTGCCCACCGGGATTGCGATAACTTCTACTCTTGGGCTCAATCTACCGTGATGCAGACACAGCAACATGTCATGGAGATCAAACAATAGATCCAACATGCATGGCTGTGGTGATCAAACCCCGAGAATCAAACTCCGAGGCTGTGTACAGCCGAGCAGAACGGATGCCGGATACCCGTTCTTCCCATATGCCGAGCGAATATGCCGTCCAATGTGCATGAAAAGCTTCGAAGGTACCGACCACGGAGACTCTGCACTACCCAAGTTGCATAGAAGTAGGATCTATCAAATCTTCCTTGTCAAGAGACTCTTCGAAATCCATGCTCCCGTTGGCATGTCCGTGGAAGCTTTCTGTGCCATTCGGTGCGAATCCAACAGTCTTCGGTGACGGCCTCCAGATCATCTTTGCAGCTGGGTGATCGGGCAGCGGTTCGTGTTGGCTTGGCGTCTCATACAGATTCTCTCGATACATCCCTCCCGGCGCGCAATACCCATCCCAGAACAGACCTCGCCTTCGCAGCTCAGGGATGAGCAGCTCAATAACGTCCTCGAATGTCTGCGGCATCAACGCATATGCCTGGATTCAGCATTCAGTCTTCCGCTCAATTCAACAGAGCACTATGATTCAACTCACAATGTTGAAGCCATCCACATCGCCCTCCCTTACCCACCTCTCCATCTCATCTGCCACGACCGTTGGCGTCCCTACGCAAGTCGCTCCCAGCCCTCCCACCATGATGTGTTCCGCCAGCGTCTTCTTTGTCCACTTGCCACCATTGACATCCGGTGCAGACTTCAACAGCCCCTCGATGTAACTTCGAATCGCATTACTCTCGACATACCTGAGCTCCTCGTCTTCGCCATAAGGAGCCATGTCCACGCCTGTCCAGCCTCCGAACAAGGCTAACGCACCTTCGTAGTCCCCGTACTGGATGTAGTCGCGATACTTGGCTTCCGCTTCAGCTTGCGTCCTTCCCAAAACCGGACAGAATTTAGCCACAAACTTGATCTTGCTCGGATCTCGTCCCAACTCCTTCGCTCGACTTCGAATATCTGCAACACTTTTCGCCACGCTCACAGGAGCATGAGCAGAAACGAAAATCGCCTCTGCATGCTTCGCCGCAAACTCTTTTCCGGCTTTACTCGTCCCAGCTTGCAAAATCACCGGCGTCCTCTGCGGACTTGGCGCGCAGAAATGCGGTCCCGGAACCTCAAAATACTTTCCCTTGTGGTTGATCTCCCTTACCAACTTCGGATCCGTATAAACACCCTTCTCCCGATCGAGTCTCACGGCGTCGCTTCGCCAAGATGAATTCCAGAGCTTGTATACGACTTCCATATACTCCTCCGCAACGGCATACCTCTCATCATGAGAAAGCTGATTAGCTCCTTGAGTCAAATTTCGCGCTGCGGAGTCCAAATACCCCGTCACCACGTTCCATGCCACCCGTCCACCCGTCAAATGATCAACCGTACTCAACCTCCGCGCGAGATGATATGGCTGTTCGTAACTCGTAGACACCGTAACTCCAAACCCCAAACTTTTCGTCACAGCAGCCATCGCCGGCACAACTGACAGAGGCTCATTAACCGGCCATTGCGCTCCTGACCGAATGGCGGGCGTGAGATTTCGTGGTCCGCCGTACACATCGTAGCCGCCGAGGCAGTCGGCTATGAATATCCCGTGGAAGTGGCCGGCTTCGAGGAGTTGTGCGAGGGAGGTCCAGTGGGATAGGGAGGAGAAGGAAGTGGATTTGTCGAGGGGGTGACGCCAGAGGCCGGGAGATTGGTGGCCGCTGCACACCGATAAGAAGGCGTTAAGGATGAGTCTCTTCTTGGGAGGTCTCGAGGCGTCGTGCTGGAGAGAATCGGTGCCATTTGTGTGAGTATCTGTGGCATCGTGATGGCCATTGATGCCGTTTGTTAAGCTGCTAGATGTGTTGCCATTGCCGTGGCTTATGCCATTTGTGGGAGTGTGGAGGCCGTTCGGGACTGGGTGGCCGTTTGGCTGCATCTTCAGAAGGCCTACCGCTAGTTAGTCTTCAGCTTCTTCTTCACTGACACTGTGCTTTCTGATGTCTCTGCTATTTCGAAGATGTTTGTTGGCCGATGCAGCATGTCGCCGTCGGCAAAGGTTCCGGCAAGATGCTGCCTGTCTCCACTTGCCAAGATGACGAGCTGAGCTTCGCCGACGTCTTTGTTCTTGACCCTCGGACCATGACCTTCAAACCATCGACACCGACATTGAGCGCTTCTCTTCAACAGAGCTTCTCTGCACTAGACCGATTAATGTAAGGTAATGCACTGAGTAATGGCCAGAGAAGACAGTGACTCCAGAGGCCGCTGGAAGCGTGTCTTCGACGAAGATCGCACCGATCTATCTGTATGCATCACTTCTTTCGGGATATTGACGGCTACAAGTCGCTGAGTAATCTACAGACAGTCCAGCAGGTGGTGGAAGTTGCTCGTCTCCATGAGGCTCTATTCACCTTGCCTGTACCTTTTCCCCAGCCCTGCCTTGCATCTCCGAACA
This sequence comes from Nothophaeocryptopus gaeumannii, assembly GCA_031771865.1. Classification (NCBI taxonomy): domain Eukaryota; kingdom Fungi; phylum Ascomycota; class Dothideomycetes; order Mycosphaerellales; family Mycosphaerellaceae; genus Nothophaeocryptopus; species Nothophaeocryptopus gaeumannii. Next base: position 144,335 of record JASISA010000025.1, read on the forward strand.
ACCTTTTCCAGTTCTATTCTACCGGGCGCAGTATTTCGGTGTCTCTGACGCACTGGGCAACACGTAGAACTGGTCCAAGGTCGTCACCAGCGAGAGAAGCTCAAACGAGAATGAGCATCAGCGTCCAAACAAGGCACACATACACATCCGATCCGAGCGACCAGAAGACATCCCCTCCATCCGAAGAGTCATCAACTCCGCATTTGCAGCCAAGTCTCATCTCCATCACAAAGAAGCGGACATCGTGGGCGCCACGCGAGCAACCGGACAGCTTCCCATGGAACTGTCGCTCGTCGCCTATCAAGCAGAAGAAGTTGTCGGCCACATCGCAATCTCTCCGGTCTGGATAAACGGACAGGACAGAGGCTGGTATGGCCTAGGTCCAGTATCGGTTCTCCCAAGTTCGCAAGGGAGCGGTATCGGCAGCAAGTTGGTGCGAGAAGCTCTGACCACCTTGCGAGTACAGGGCGCTGCAGGATGTGCAGTAGCAGGAAGGCCAGACTTCTATAGACGATTTGGCTTTGAGGCGAGTGCTGCGCTGAGGTTTGATGGTGCGCCAGCGAGGTGCTTTATGAGCTTGATATTAGAAGGGGACGCGATTGAGGGCAGGGTGACCTATCACGAGGCTTTTGATGTTGATTGATGAAGGTGTATCCCGAGTTGGAGATTGTGGTCTTCCAAAACTCCCCAACTTCGATGAACATTCAACGTATATCGACCAGGAACCGGTCGTCAACGCCCAAGTGAAGTTTTCAGAAAGCAGACCAGCTAAAGCGTTTCAGGCAGTAGGCTCCAATTGCCATTGCAAGTGAGCGTTCTCTTTCCAGGTGAGGCTGATGGCAACAATAGAGAATCATCCGAGGAAGCTCTAGGCAGGGAGGTGAGGTTTGTAGGATAAGTCTTCGACCATTGCCAAAGATGAAGTCTCAGCGACATCACGCTTACAAGTCATTGAAACCCTCAATATGGTATACCATCACGACCTTCCCGCCTCCTCTCGCGCTCATCAACTCCGAATCCAAATCTACCATCCCCTGACCATCGCCAGCGCCGTTGTCCAAACCATCGAGAAGAAGAGCGACTCCACCACATCATTCCAAGCGGAAATCCTCCACCAATGGCTAGCGAAGCTCACCAAGATCATGAACACCAACGTAGAAGACGCCTTACGCGATAGCGATCTCGCATACATCGACCCCAACTATACAGCGCAATCGGGCTTCGAAAGCATATTCTCCCTCGGAGGGCTAGACGATATCGGGCTCCACCTCGATCAATCTCCGGAAGACACTCTCGGCGCAAAGTTTGACGACGGAGCAAATACATACGTTGTCGTAGAGTCCCTGGGTGGCACCGAAGAACGGACAGAGCCGGGCGATGCAGTTCGCCGGTACAATTTTGCATGAAGCATGTCATGCCATGTTGAGGAAGTTCACCTACCAGTGCGAGGTTTGCGGGGACGAAGGATGTCGGGAGAGCTGGGAATACTACCAGGGCATAACTGGCCACGCGTTGGCATGGAACTCCATGGCATTGCAAATCGAAAACGTTCCGGAGAGGGTTTTCGGTGTGAGATTGCATCTCGGGCGGGCGTGGAGTTCAAGGAAAGAGGATGAGTTTTTGCGGAGGAGAATGTTGCTCGCTTCTTTGGGGGTGTCGTTCCGGGGAGGTGAGATATGCATACAGCTGGACTGTACTCAACTACATTCTTCTGCATGTTGGCGCTCAATTTGTATTCCGTCCGTACAAGGCTTGCTTCCCAATTGGGAGAAAGATTGTGTGACAGGCACGTCCGTCTTTCCGTCCCTCCTTGCCACCTTCTTGTTTCCTCTACTGAGTGATATCCAGTGAAGGCTTCACAGTCCCGATCGAAACCGAGAAGCTGATGCCCTCCTCTTCCTCGTCTCTGCCACTAGCCCAGTGGCTGTCCCTTCCATCCACGGTCCAGCAGTCCACCCATCCTTCTCCTGTCGCCCTCGCCGTGTGATTGCCTTGGTAATCTGTTTACTCGCTGTAGCGAATCGAACTTGCGTTTTGTCCTGATAGGCTCCACCTACTCAATGCCCTCGTCTACCCTCACTCGATCGGGGTTGCCGCCGGCGCAATAGACTGGTGTTTGGGTCGGATGTGACTGTAATGTTGTCACCGTAGACGGCGACTCTGCCTTGATGGCGATACACGTCTCTTCTCGCTCTTTGATCCAGAAGGCCCATGACTCCTCCGAGGGTGCATCTTGGAGCGCATGGTATTGTCGGGGGCGGCCTGAAGCAAGTCCAGCTTTTCGGGAGTGGGTGTCTGGACTACCGCCTCTCGCATAGATGGCGATGCGGGATGAACTGAACGCGAGGTCAAGGGCGTCTGCGTTGCAGTTGACTGTAACATCGTCACCGTAGAAGACAACGATGATGAGACGGTGGCAGGCGACGGGCGCCATAGCACCCAGTCATCGTCTGCGACGGTCTCGTGTTGGGTGGCGTCGACGCTGTAATTGAGGATCGGCCGACCTTGGACGCTAGGCCTGCTCTCGACTTTCTGCACCTGGCTGGCGTCGCCGGTAGCGTTGACCTGATTGCCGCCGCTGTAGGCGAGGGATGTGATATCGACACTAGAAGCAGCCGAAGTGCCGTCTGATGCACGGAAGGGGAGGTTGTTGACCGTCGGCAGTTGCTGCTGGCCCAGTTGCCACTGGCGGACACCGTTGTCGACGAGACGTCTTCCGTTGCACGAAACGGCAGGGTGTTCACTGTTGGCTGCTGTTGATGGTCTGGCGGCCACTGGACTGGACTGCACCATTGTTGTACGCCAGAGTTGGAGCCTCTGGAAAGTTCATGAAGTCGTCAAGGGTGAAAGGCGCATCGCTCACTCCTGCGATGACTCGGTCTACATCCGCCACGCCGATGCTGTTGACGGCAGCTCGTAGACCGCATGTCGAGATGATGTCGACGCTGAGGAATGGATTGGTGTCGATGCTTGTGACGTCCTCGCCGAAGGACAAGTTGGTGTTCATTGTTGCGAGGGAATGGCTGGTGCGCGTTCTGGCGCTGACCGACGTCGACTTCAGCGAGACCGCCAAGGTCGACGAGGTTGTAGGTGTCAATCAGAGAGCCAATCTCGATGCCGTAGGCGGCAGGGAATGGGATAGCCTCAAGAAGGGCGCGACGACCAGCGAACTTGCCGGCCACTGGCTGTCGGAAGTCGGCTTCTTTGGCTCCTGCTTCTCTGGCGAAAAGGGTGTCATCGAAGATAGTTACCTGGTTGATTCTGCCAGTAGTCGTATGCTTGCTTGCAAGATAAAGCCGTGCAGAAACCATCGAAGACGAAGGCTGCGAAGCTGGATGTGCTGGAAGGTGTGTCGCTGGAGCGGTTGCGGAGGTGAAAAGTGAAGTGCAAGACTCGGAGGCTTCGCGGTTGTAATTCGAATTTGAGATTCGGCGTTTGCTTGACAGGTCAATGTGCATCCGGCAGGGCGGTGTCTTGGCGAGGACTCGTGAGGATCGATCGAACAGAGGCTTCGAATGCCAACGGCAGACTTCGATGAACGTATATGCCAGACTCAATGGTCAACCGATTTCGTGTCAGCTAACAAGACCGTGCAGTCGCTTGTCAAGGCGTGTGTGATGCTGATGGAACTGCGGCCACAAAGCGCTGCCTGGGCACCTCTTCAGTCTTGACAACGGCTTGTCTAAGTCGATAGTCGTTATCCTGAACGATAAGGCGATTTGATGGAGCTCGTGCTAGTTGTAAAGGTGAAGACCAATATACTGATGCCTTCTTCTCTCAACTGTATCTGTAATGATGAGTCTGCCATCGTCCCTCACCTGTGATTGACCAAGTCGTTGCTCTTTCCAAAGCCGTTACCATCGCGCATGTGAAGGCCCCTAGCCCCGGCCTTGGCAACATACGATCGATGAACACCATAACCAGCTTCACGCCCCTGCCCTCTCGCTCTCTTCACCACAGGATGCCGCACCATGGCATCGACGACGACGCCGCCATACCGCCTCCTGGCGCTGCCTGCCGAGCTCCGCAACCGCATCTACGAGCTGGTGTTGGTCTCTCCTAAGCCAATTGGGCTCATAGAGATCCGGGCCAGGGGATTCCGGGCGGAGCCTGGACTCCTGGCAGCGAGTCGGCAGCTGCGTCAGCAGGGGCTGGCGATGTTTTGGCGTAAGTTCAGCTGACTTTGCTATCGAGAGGATATTCCATAGGCTCTGCTAACGGGTTAATAGAGGAGAACATCTTCGTGGCGGTAGACGCGGCGAGCCGCGTGAGCTTTCTGGCTGGTCCTGGTCAGGGGCCACAACTGGTCAGAGAAGTCCAGCTCCGTAAGTTATTGCTGTTCTCTTGTTTCTTTCCTTCAGCTATACCATCCGATGCGTCTTCCTAGACTGGTCCTGGAACACGCTGCGTCGAAGTAATCTGGGCCTGGATCAGCTCGCCAGCGCCGACAGTCAATTCGAGCCACTCCGTCACTCAACGCCGTACCGAAACCCTCCACCCACCTCGCCGTACTACTCAGAGCAACGTCAAGATTCTTTCTTTGACCGATATCAACACTCACCACCCGCCTTGCCGTATGGCGGAGAACAACAGAACCCGCCCTTCTATCTATCCATCCTGCCGTATCGGCCAGAACAGCAGAACCCTCGCCTCCATCCACCCGCCCTGCCATATCGTACAGAACGGTAGGAATCACACCCGTGGCGCGATGCTCGCAGCTCTGCCCCTGGAGCCTGGCAAGAAACACCACCCAGCGAATATAAGAAGACTTACCGCACTTGATGAAACCCAAGGCCATCCACCCCTCTCAGCCAGCGGCGAGCACGTTGTCACCTCGTTCCCTGGATCGATAAATGGAGAGCATCGCCACTTGGGTTGATGGGTTCCAGCACCTAGAAGTCAGCAAACCACACACCAGCCTAGATTTCAGACAGTTCACGGGTCCTGCTTAAGCATTGCTGTTTCTGTCGCTCGCCGGAAAGCCCTGCACTGGTTTCTGAAGGCATGAGAGTGAGAAGCCAACAACTACTCGCCGATCAAGTCAAGGAACGAGACTGGATCTGGACCACGCTGCTCAACGATCGAAGGACAGGACTAATCTCCCAAGAAGCGTATCGTCCACGGGAGCGGCCAGCTCTGCGTAGCAACGGCCCAATTCGTTCTCCTTACTTCATCCTCATGGCATGACCTCACTAGCCTTGGGGACTCTGGCTCCTGCGTCCCTAGCACCGACTGGGTTTCTATGATTCCTCTCACCCCGAACAGTTCCTTTCTCCTCTTCCTGCTGCAAATGTCGGATATCACCAGACGTACGCTGTGATGTTGTTGGATGACGTTGTTGTTGGAGAGAAGGAAGGACTGACAATCCTCTGCAGGCGGACAGCCACACTTTCCCCTGCTTCCCGGCCTGCGCCTGACCTGAGTTCGATGACAAAGCACCATCTTGCCCGCCCCGCCCTTGGCATCAGCCCATCATGCCCGTCCTCGCAAACTTCCGTCGTAACTTCGAGCCGATATCGCAACAACGACGAGTCTGCCGGCTGTGACATTATGTCGTGGGCAAGCGGCACAAGTTTCGACCCACCAAGTGCAGCAGCAGCAGCAGCATTGGTGTCGCCAGTGCATACATCGCCCGCCGCCAACAGCCCCGCCGACGACGACAGAGCGCGCAAGAGGAAGAGGTCCTCCGTCGCGGGCGCGGACAATGTTGAGCCGGACATTGCATGGGGAGCGGGACATGGTGGGATAGCTTCCAACAACGACGGAGCTTCACTACAGGGCAGTCCAACAGCAAACGGCAAGCCAAGACACCAGCCAGGCGTGAAGAGAGCGTGCAATGATTGTCGCCAGCAGAAAGTACGTCCTCACTTTCGTCATATTGAATACTTCAGTTCTGCAGTGAGTCACTAGCATGTGCTAACACTTCGTCTCACAGCTACGATGCAATGTGGTAGCCGGCCCGGGCGACACGTATATACCGTGCGATCGATGCAAGAAGCACAATTTGAAGTGTAGTATCGACGATGGCTTCAAACGACTCGGCAAGCGTGCGGCGCATGAGGAGATGGTCAAGGAGTTGGACCACGCCAAAGCAAAACTCGCGCAATATGAGCAATTGGGCATGTTCCTACCAGAAGAGACACCACAATCAGCGTATACCGCCAGCTTCCAAGGATCACCAGATGGCTCAGCACCAGTCGCGTCAATGGGCGCCAATGCACCGTTCGTGGGAGCCAGCGAGGCAGCGGCGTCACGCAGCTTGCTCGACTTGAGCCAAGGATACCGCGAGCTGGCACCGACGAGCTACCCATCCATTACTCCAGGCACATCGACCAACACCATCGGCAGCGTCGCATTGACAGAAGCGCAACTTAACGAGCTCTACCAGATTTACTTCGACCATTACCATCCCTTCCTACCAGTGCTGAACCCATCAGCAACATACAAAGACTTTTACGCAGATCATCCACTACTTCATTGGACCATTGTTGCCATTGCTGCACGAAGATACGAGATCAAGCCAGGCTTGTTTGTGGAGCTCCAGCGACCACTCGAGGAGCTACTCTGGACAACGCTCTCGCAAGTCCCACAAGCCTATCATGTCTGCAAAGCACTCGCACTATTATGTACCTGGCCTCTGCCGACCTCATCGACGTCTCAGGAACCGACGATGATGCTCAGCGGTGTCATGTTCCAGCTGGCGATGCAGTACGGTCTTCATCGACCATCACATGCACAAGACTTCAGCCGATTCCGAGTCGAACTCAGAGAAGAAGACATCTCTGACAGACTGAATACCTGGGCTGCGATCAACATCGTCGCACAGAATGTCAGTACCGGAAACGGTCAGCCACCACTCTCTAGATGGGCGTGGTTTACGTACGGCCTGCACCTCGACCGCATGAAGCCCGAACTCCAGACGAGATGTCAGGTCGAGAAATTCTGCGACACTGTCACTCGAACGCTGTTCACCATGCAGCGAGACCATATTGTTGAAGTCGATCAAGCATCCCGCGGACTGCAGGTCGACATGTACGCCCGAGAGTTGGGAGAGTTGGAGGTTACTGTCCTGTCAACAAGCTCCTCTTGTGAGTCGTCTTTCTCAATCCTCATTTTCTGCAGTACTAACTCCAGCAGCAGCGCTTGAGGTCCTGTTCCTAAAGGCCGCCGCATTACATCTCCGCCTGACAGCGTTTTTCGACAAGCCATCACAACCGAACTATAACGTCGACCTTCGAAACGTATACATTGCAGCATCTGCACTTCTTGAGCACCTCTACGGCATGGAACAACATCAATTCGCCTATGTGCCACGGTACATTGAACAGATGATGCTCGCCGCATCCGTCACCTTACTCAAGATATTGAACTCATTCTACGCGAAACACGTCGATACGACCCAAGGCAAGCTGCTCTTCGGTCGTACCGTCACTGGATTGCGCAAGCTCAGTGTTAGATCAAACGACCTTCCCCAACGCCTCGCAGAAGTCATGGCCCAGCTCTGGATCAGCAGCGGCGCCGGCGAGCAATCCGAGATCAAATTCGACACCAGCGACGTCCTTGATACAGAGAACTTGCAACTCAAAGTCCGGTGTCGCTCCTCTCTTTCCGTCCTCTACGACGCAATCTGGCGCTGGCGCGAGAAAGCAGGCCAAGTCGGCCGCGAGAACCTCATCCACGATATTGAGAACCCCACGCGACTCCCAGACACGAATCGCAACACTCCACAACCACAGAACGGCTTGGCGGATGTTCATTTGACACAGCCTAGCTCGGGACTCCAGATCCCTCAGACTAATGACCCCGATGCCATGAACTGGGACGCTACATTTGGCGGTAATGCTGTCTTTGACCCGCTCAGTTGGGCACTGGACGGGAACATCATAGGACTGGGAAACGGCCTATTTGGCCAGAATGATCCGCTTGGGTTGGGTGCGTATCAGGGTTAGTGGCCTTGGTACCAGGGAGCCAGCCAGTAGATTTTCATGATTGATGACGTGTAGAGAGCATCGGCGTTTCTGTGGAGAGAAGTTTCTTCACCGATTGATACCAAATGAGATTGCTTCGCTCTTACGCCATTACTCTGTGCAGCTGCATGCGCCCTCGTGGCTTCGTAAATGATTTGGACTGGCTGGGATGAGTGTGAGGGTGAGATGATGTTAAGTTCTATTCGAGAGCAGCATCTATAATAATTTCTCACAGTCTCTGCGCTGATGTGCACCTACGTGCCCTTGGACATCGCCCAGCTTCCATGAGATGCGAGCATAGTTAACGGTCTGACATTACGCATGCTTTCCTACTGGGCAGGCTGATGAGAAATTCAAGCGCTTTTAACGAGTCATGATGTGGAGAGAGCATCGGCGTTTTCTGTAGAGAGAGGGTGCTTCACAGTTGATACTGATGATGATGATGTTTCCGGGTATTTCAACTACTTCTTTGCGTTTTTGTTCCTATTCATACCTACATATTTGAGTTGGCTGGGAGAGAGGAAAGATGATAGGACTGCTTAAGTTCAGGTGGGAGAAGACTTGTCTGCGTGCTTCCAAGGGATCATTCCTCTCTGATTGCTCAATGCAGTCTCTACGTCGTTATGCAACTTCGTGAACTCTAGCGGTGGCCGGTCTGCACGAGATGGGAGTCTTTCGAAAGGCACAACATTGGGCCGGGTCGTTGATTCTACTGTGCTCCTACCTCCCTAAAGTGTCCTTCGCTGCAGGTCATATATCCCTTGGACGAGAGCTGAACTCCGTCGCGGTAGAGGGCATCGGCCTTACTGTAGAGAGAATATTTCCTGATTGACACGAAAGAAATGTTTCTGATTGGTTAGTCCTCCTCTCCTTGCACTCTCATTCGCACTCAGGACCCTGACGTGTGTGTTGCTTTGGATGAGAAGACGTTGTGCGTCCGCATCATTCCTTACATTTATCTCTCAACTCGGAACTACACATTTGAAAATGCACTTGGGCCAATATGCGCGGCACCGATGGGAATCAAAACGCTTTCCTCGCTCGAGACTGTTAACAGGGACGAGTGTGTCCTTCTGCCTGCGTCGTTCTTGTGTAGCAAAACTTCTATTTGCCAGCCCATGATGTGGCAGAAACATATCGAACTTGCTGTAGAGAGCTCAGAGTCGTAAATAGCACTCTCGCACCAAAGATATGGTCATTCAATGCACAGGAGACCCAGGACTCGAAGAGTCTGTGTTGGTGAATTGGGCAGAGAAGTTGTAGGTGAAGAAGCCATGGAACCTCTCACTGCAGGCACCTTAGGCAATACTGTCCAAAGTTGAACATGGAAATCCAGGCATACCGAGGTCGAGGAGAAAGAAGTACCTGCTGAAGTGCAAACGGCAGGCAGCTTGGGAGTTGAATATTTGTCAGTGTTGACCTCCACAAACGCCATGGTTCATGCGGTTCAGTGTTGATCATTTTGCAGAAAATAGAACTATCACTGTTGGCAGTATTTCAGATCGAAGATCGATCCGAAGAGTTGTGGCTCGCATAACAATGTTGTTTAGACCTTTGTTCTTCGAGCCTTGCTGCGTGCAAGATATGACCGAATTTCGTCTATGCACCTCGCTACGTCAGGCAAACGCTTAGTATAATGCCTGTACTTAGTGTTGGGGTTGGTACTTCTATTGGCAATCCTCACGCTCATCTCGTTCGCCTTGATGTCCAAAATTATCGGAAGTGATGAACTGAAAGTAGTTCTGTTGACCAACACACCACATTCAAGCACGTCTCACGCTGTAAACAAAGCCCACGCGATCAGCGTGTTAAGTCACATTCCTTTGGTGGAAGCTGGCGAGAACAAGCCGGGGTATGCTGTCACTCAAAGGTGCGCGGCTTCGAATCTTCGATCCTGCGGCATGGAAGGCGATGTGTAGCCTTGCGTTAGCACCCCACATGCGACCGAAAGATGCGCATCATCGATGGCAAGGGCGCGTGCACAGCGTGCGTATGTGATGAGCGCGGGCGTACCAGCGAACGCATACAAGATGACGAAGTTTGGGCCTTCGCGAAATGAGTATAAAACGTCCGCGACGCGCATTAGGACGCACGCGTTGTTGTTGTCCTTTTTCTCTTCCAGTGAGCTCTTGTCCGCATTCCTCTCGAACAAGCAAAGGAAAGAAGCATTTCGTGCCTGCATAAGTACCGACCTGCCTCGACAGCGGCATGACGATGATACCGACAGAGGCGTTGAATCCTCTAGGCCAGAAGTTTGAACGGCAGTTCCTTCACGCCTGGGCCTTATTCGAGCAAGAAAGCTTCGATGAGGCAAATGCGATTGCTGTGCAGTTGGTGAAGGAGCCGTTGATTGGGGATCTGCATAAGGCAGGATGTCATCTGATATTGGCCCATTCTCCGGATGATTATGTGTATGTCGAGCAAGATGGAGCGAGTCTAGCCGTGAGTGCGTACGCTGATTCCCAGAGGTAGGCAACATGCAGAGAAGTCGTTGGGGTTGTTCATGAACTTGTATCCAGATCCAAAGAGTCCGCCGAACAAGGAGCAGAAGGAGAGCCAGATGATCTTAGTGAAGATGGCGCGAGACGTACTTACGAAGGCTAAGAAAGATGCCAGAATGTGAGTGTTATGCCTAAAACAGCACATGACGACTTCTCAATTGACCCCTGAATGCAGATACGCAGACCACACCAGAGCAGACAGCCCTCTGCAACAAGAACACGAAGCACCGTCGCCGTCGCCGCCTGCGAGCAAGAGGTTACACACCGGACGACTCAGATCAATCCTGAGAAATCGGATGGCCAACTCAAAGCAACGCGCGAATTCTCAAGACTGAAGTGAAGCCAACATGGCCAGATGATGAAGTAACGAGAGTCACGGTACAGAAGACGGGCCTGAGGTTGGAGTCGAGTGTCGAAAAGAGAGATATTGTTTTCGGAGGGCGTACCAGTCACGAGCGTGGGAGGGAGAGTGTCGTCGACAGGGCACGCAGACGAGGATTATCGGCCACTGTCTCTTTCCTGTTGCTGGACTCCTTGGACAGTGACAGGGGATAGGAGCTGTATCGTGCTCTGGGGGTGCTGATGAGGGAGGTCCTGGTGTCGAAACCAGCACACCGAACAAGCCGCGAGAGAGAAGGATTGGCCCGGACACCGTATCCAGGCATTGCAAAGAGTCGCAGAGCAAGGAGTGCTGAGTCCAATCACCTGGTCTGTTGTAACGACTTCCACGTGATATGCGTTCCTATTGTCTATCCTCCACCTCGACTTCACCTGAGCACTCGCGCCTGCATACTCTGTACAGCATCGTCGTCGATGGCGTTGTCCTCGTTGTTTGTTGACAAAGAAAAAAGGCGTGTGCAAGGAAGGATTCATAGGATTCATAGGATTCATAGGATTCATAGGATTCATGCTGCCAAGACCTCGGTCTCGGACAGCTGGCGGACTCCGGACTCAGAATCAGGATCGGCTGTGACGGCGTAAGTCTTGACCGAAGCATCGCGCAAGGCCATGACCGACTCCCGATCCCACCAGGGAGCAAGCAGCAACAGGCCAAAGAGTGCAGACATGTCCATGTCGGGCCAGCAACCGCAGATTGACCCTCGTTTGAGCGGCGCGTCGACCTCCACCTCCACCTCCACCCCCAACAACGCCGCGCCGCCGCATGGTCTACCTCTACCGCCGCCGTCTCAGCAACAACAGCAGCAGGCACAGGCACAGGCACAACAAGCCCAGCAGCAACTCCGCTACGAGCACCCACCGCCGCAGTTCGCCAACCAGCCTTCCCAGGATCCATCGCATTCGAGCCCGACCCCGTACTACCAGACCTACCCGACACCGCAGACCCAGCCTGCATCTGGATCTGGCGGCGCGACCTCCGCCAACCAGAGCAATCAGGCCAGTCCGGAGAATCTGTACCAGCAAGGCCCGCAAGATGAAGGCGACAACAGGTATGCGATAACACGTTGAATATTTGGATGGACATGGTACTGATGAGGATTGTGTAGCGGCGACGAGGATGCAAACGGAGCGACTGGCGAAGACGCCAAGCGACCGCGCGCCTGTGAAGCCTGCCGTGGGCTGAAGGTCCGCTGCGATCAAGACCCAGCACACCCCGAGCTCCCATGCCGACGATGCGCCAAAGCAGGCAGACAGTGCATCATCACCGTCCCGAGCCGTAAGAGACAGAAGAAGGCCGACAGCAGGGTCGCTGAGCTCGAGCGTAAATTGGATGCGCTCACCACGATCCTCCAACAGCAGCAGCAGGCTGGGAATACCCAAGAATATGGCTCTCCATACGCACAGCCTGCTCCACCTCCACCAGCAGACATGATGCAGGGCAGGTCGAGCACAGTTCCGGCCACATACCCAATGGCTCCACCCCCGTACGGAGGGGAGTCCTCGAACAGCGTGGTGCCTAGCCCGACAGCCATGCGTCCTCCCTCCACCGAAGCATCGTCTTCAACGCAGCCACCGCAGAAGCGCAAGCGAATCGAAGACGAGACACCTTCCTTGGATGGCGCAGGCGTGGCCAATCCTGGTCCCACAACTCGATACGGTCCCTCGGGAAGTTTGCAGCCATGGGCTCCCTATGCGGATACTATGCGCTACCTCTCTCACCGCTCACCCGAGGAGTTCATGAACCGTATTACCAGCCTTGTCAACCCAGAGCTCGGCGTCACCATCTTCAACCGCTATATCTCGAAGCTTTCTCCACACATGCCGGCAGTTGTCTTCCCGCCTGGCACAACCGCAGAGCAGATCTTCAAGGAGAAGCCCATCCTCTACGTCAGCGTCTTGTCCGCTGGATCTTCCGGCATCTTGCACCCAGAGACCTCGAAGCAGCTCTCGAGAGAGGTCGTCCGCGCCATCGCTGATTGCGTGGTTGTCAATGGCGCCAAGTCGCTCGAGCTAATTCAGGCCATGCAGGTTTTGGCTCTCTGGTATAAGCCGCCGGAGAAGGCCGAGCAGACCAACTTCTACCAGATCATCCACATGGCTGCAGTCATGGCTATTGACATCGGTCTGGGCAAGCGCTTCAATGCATCGAAGGCCAAACGCGGCTTTGGCGGCCCCCACTCGGAGTATGCGCCTGGACCACACCTCATGCTGCCGCAGAATTCCGACACCATCGAGGCTCGTCGCGCCTGGCTGGCCTGCTACTACTTGTGCGCCAGTGCCTCAATGGTGCTGCGGCGTCCAAACTTGGTCCACTGGAGCAAGTACATGCAGGAGTGTGTCGACATCCTCGAGACCAGCGTGGATGCCCTGCCTTCCGACAAGCTATTTTGTCAGCACATCAAGATCCAGCACATCTGTGAAGAAGTAGGCATTCAATTCCTGATGGACGACAACACCGCAAACATCACCATCACTGATCCGAAGGTCACCTACGCACTTAACGTTCTGGAGAACGACCTCAAGTCGTGGAAGGACAAGATCCCGGATGGCCTGAAGGATCAACACGGCTTGAGATTCTTCGAGCACGTCGCCAGCCTGTACTTGCACGAGATTGCCTTGCATTTCAATCACAATGTCGAGGATTTCCGCCTGCCGTTTACCGAGGAGTCGCTCAAGTCTGTTAACAACAGCTCCGAGAAGCTCACGCAGAACCAGATCGCCGCTCTCGAGGCTTGCCGCAACGCTGCTCACGGTATCCTGAACACCATGCTAGACTACGACGTGGAGACTATCAAAGCGCTGCCCATGCTCATCTTCTTCGTTCGATGCACCTATGCGATCGTCGTTCTTATCAAGATGCATGTCGCAGTGACCACTCCAGGCAGTGAGATCTCCAAAATGATGACGGCCCAGGATCTCAACGTCGACTACTACCTGGACGGTCTCATGGGTATGTTCAGTCATGTCGCCAGCAAGCAAGAATTCCGTCCGCATCCCAAGATCCTTCGTATCCTGTCCGTGCTGAAGGATTGGTTCTCGAAACACAAGCAAAATGTCGAGGCTCAGGCTCGGGGCGAGGCGCTTCCGAACCCACCTACGTCCACCCAGCAACAGGCAGACCAGCAACAGCAAGGCGGAAATGGAGACCAGCAAAATGGCCTACACCTTTTGTCGCAGCTGGCCGCGAATCAGCCTCAGCAGCAGGGCCAGGAGCAAGAGAACTGGACTTTCAACAGCCCATTCCCAGTCAACTATGGCCAGCGCCCGCACCCAAATCATCCAGACAGCCAGTTTCCAGCCCACCAGCAGCAGTCTTCGACGTACCCGCCAGTTCCCGACACTACTGCCGCCTACCCACCAGACCAGTTTGACCCTACCGCTCAGTGGTGGTGGGGCACTAACTTTCAGCAAGCCATGGACCTCAACTTGGCAGCCATGGAGGGCATCTCGGGTGGAGGCATGGACGGCCTGTTCCTGGGCGATGGTCTTGCGCCGTTCGGTATGGCTGGCGACTACCAGTAGGCACTTGCAATGCGCATATGCCAAGACTTTTCCAATCCCGGGGTTCACTTCTCTCAACGCCTGATCTCTTTGAGCCCTACCTAGAACTTGACGAACGAAACGTTTCACGAAGGCCACGCTGCTATTTAAAAGGATGTCCGTAAGTAATCGGTACAATGTAGCTCTGCTCTGAAAGAATCAAACACACTCCAATGCGAAAGCTTTCCTCTTTCACCCTTCTACCTTTTCACGTATTACTGACTCCAGCAGGAAAAATTGCCTGCGTCTTGACATTTCCCTGGACAGCCAGCATCACCGAAGACATGAGGTGAAAAGAAAGATCGGATCTGCAGCTAGGTGGTGCAAGTCGAAGTCTTGGCTGCAGAGCGTGACGCCTAGCAACAATGGCGTTATTCGGCTGACGGAACCACAAAAGGCAGGGCATTCGCATGTCTGCCACGCGAATTGGCTACAGTACTGCATGGTTATCGCGAGTACCATTTACTCAGCATTGGCCAAGAGGAAAATGTCCATCTTTACGCACTATGGTGCCAGTTCGATGGAATCGCACGAGTCACTGGACTGCGCTAGAGCCGCACCTGCAGGAATCTAATAGGATGGATTGAACTACATATAGTCAGCATGGCAGGACATGACACTTCAACGAGATGCTGCGTTGCTGGAGCACCCGACTCAATACTCAATGGCCACCTCGAACAGTCCTGAGCCGTCTCCAGCACACTCGAATCGCCTCCACTTCAAGACAACGCGAAAAGGCCTCCATCTCGCCCGCGGCGGCGACCAAATCAGCAACACCGACCTGGACGATGGCGATGTCTACGGTCCCGACGCCGAACGCATGAAAGCTCGTATCCTTCTGTCCGCCTAAGAAGAGAAGAAGCTCCTAAGAGAAATTGACTGGCATATTATGCCCCTCTGCTCAATCATGTTCCTCTTCAAGAACCTTGACTCCGACAATATCTCCAACGCGCGAATCATGGATAAAGGCACCGACCAGAATATCATGACTGAACTCGGCACGGCTTCAGATGCGTATACGTTATTGACGGTTTTGTATTATATTCCGTATATTGTTTTCGAGGCGCCGAGTAATTTGTTGCTAAAGAGGGCGAAACCGAGTGTGTGGCAAGAGAGGATTATGAATGACTTGGGGAGTTTGTGCTTTGTTGTCATGTCGCTTGTACGAATAAAGCTGGTATTTATGTCGCATGGTTTATGCTTGAGGTTCGCGGAGGCGAGGATGTTTCCCGGGGTGATTTTGCATATGACTTATTGGTATCGGCAGGATGAGATGAGTGTTATCAAGGTTGCTTTTATTTCTGTAAGCCCTGGCCCCTTTGGTCACTTACACGAATGTCGGGTTTGGCTGAATGCTGAAGGATGTGGATATCCTCGGCAACCTCTCCGGCGTCTTTGGTGGCATCTTCGCCTACGTCTTTCAATATCGCCTCTTCCTCCTCCGGCCTCTCCGGCTGGCAACTCCTCTTCCTCTTTGAAGGCCTCCTCACAATCGTCTTCGCCGTCATCATCTTCTTTTATCTCCCCGATTTCCCCGACACGGCCCGTTGGCTCTCTGAAAAAGAAAGGGCTTTCGTTACAGCCCGATCACCGCCTAATGCTCCTATAGGTGTTGAGTTGCATTTCAAGTGGGGTGAAATTTAGATGTTCACCCTCATCTGGGCAACTCCAACCGTCGAAAAACATGCCATTCGCTTTTATCAATCTATCGTGATTGTGGATCTGGGGTTTACGAGTATCGCCCAGGCACAACTATGGAATCTTCCTCCTATCAGCATCCTCATGATTCTGCTCATCGCCGTCTCGGGCGTAATGGCGGATTTTGCAAGGCTTCCCAGACCGTTGTATGCTTTGACTTTCTTGGGGATTATATTGGCTTGTTATGTGGTTTTCTATCGATATCTTAGTGGTAGTGGTTGGTCGACTGGAGCCTCCTCCGTTCCACTGTGCACTACTTGCGTCGGTTCCGTCGAGATTGTAGTCTCGGGTTCGGGTAACATCAGGACTCGTCCAAAGAAGACGAATGTCGACGGCATTGTCTCGATACCATGACCCGCTGTTGAGCTCTGAAACGCGTATCGCCAGCGCAAAAACAGACAGCAGAGAGAGGTATGCGAGAGTAAGATCCGAGATTTCTGACCATGCATGGGTTCTCGTACCCAAACTTTCGCGATCGATCTCTTCACGATCTGTGTTGCGGCGAAACATCCATGAGTGCTGCAGTATCTCTTCAAATTCGGAGCTGGAATGGACGAGCAGTAACCCCTCTTCAAGCGCTGTTTCAATCGTGCTGGTACGGGCTAAGCTGCAAGCGTCGAGCTCGTCTCGATTGAAAGCGTACCGACATTCGACGGACCTGTTCCTCAACAGAAGCCAACCTGGACTTCAGGTCCAAGTTCGACGAGATTAAGTCGTTCATGCTTCTCTCCATGTGAGAGCCGGCGTCGATGGCCTCAATGTCCGAAGGACTGCGTACGGTTAGCCTTTATGAGCTTTAACCACACAGCGTGGAAGTCACCAACCAGACCACTGCCTCAAGCTGCCACTTCCATGCGGTGTTCTGCTGGTGCAGCCTCCGCCGCATGCAATCGAAGTCATGTGCACTGCAGTCTTTGACTTCCTCAACAGATGGAGTCTCTTGAGGGGCAATGAAAGCCTCAAGATCGTCCAGAAGGAGCACAGAGCTCGTACAAGAGGCCATGAGGCCGTCGGCACGGATCGCTTGTGCACGAACAAAGTCAAGGCCCGGGCTGACCAGCCTGGACTTGAGTTCCTCAAGAGACGTAGAGCAGAGATCGACCTCAGAAAGCAGCGATGATGCAGAGCCACTGGGTGCATTCCTCGAGGCACAGATGGTCGCAAGTCGCCCTCTCAGTGCTCTAGCGAGGGAGCAAAGCCATGAGCGATGCAGTCAGACCAACTCGTTCTTTCGTTTCAATTCCGTGGATGTCGTATACAAGATCTTGAGGCCATGATCATCAGTTTTGCGTAATTTCACAGAAATGCAAACCAAGACCGATTCGCTACATTGCCGTATGTTTCCACAATAGGCTGTACTACTCCCTGTGACTGTATTTATGGTGAAGGTTTGTGAGGTACGAGTAGAAGCATCTCTACTGATCTTTATGTCTGCATGATCTCTTGGCCCGTGGTAACAGTCTCACAGATCCATGTGAAGTTCCATGGATGCTTAGACGGCTTCAACGAAGATAAGGCTGAAGGATGTGGCAGCAGAGGCCGCATGTCCAAATTTAGCGCGCTTGATTCCTCGTTCATGCAGCCACACTTGCAAGATGAGTGCAGATCAAGCCTCGGCTCGGCATTTGTGCAATGACAACCTACTTCGCACCAAAGCCTCACGGGCAATGGGAGGGGCAACTACATAAGCCCTCGAAGCTGTTGTAGCACAGGGCGGTCGGTCCGCTCGTGATGCTCCGCCTGCGCGTCCACACTTGTACAAGCTCTTATAGGCCGAGCCTTCAATGTTGAGAGATGTAGGAGCCCTCTGATTTGAATCAGCGCCCGATCCGCGATTATTGATGCGAAAATGCGTGGTGGCTGCTCGGGCACAAATCCTTCTATCGCCTTCAAACTCCTTCGCAGCCAGTACGCTAGCCATATTCTGCAAGTAAGAAGGACCAAGCTGCGTCATCCGATGTTGTAGAGTCCTCACAGCTCACGATCCCCGATAAGTAGTATAACTCCAAGGCCCCAACAACAACGGCACATGGTAATGCTCCTCCCCCTTCTTCGCCGCAAACCTCAGCTCCACCTCCGGCCAAAATGTCTTCCCCTTCCCGAAATATGTTTCAGTATCAAAAGTCAAGCTCCAGACCATCTGCTCTTCCTCCTCTAACCCCTCCTTCACTTTTGCGACCACCTCGTTTATGTCTGCGGAGGAGGTCCACGCAGGCACACGGCCGTCGCTGTTGGTTGTCGCGGTCCAGTGAGCGGTGGTGGCTTGGGAGGGAGAGAGAAGCTTGAGTTTTACTGAGATGTTGGAGCCCGGGCGGCCGGTTATGGTGTCGAGGACGTGGCAGGTTATGAAGGGGCGGGTAGAAGACATTGTGTGGTGAGGTTGGAGATGCGACGAGATAGTCGATAGTCTGGTTCCAGCGGTCTGTAGAGCGTCTTTCGTATGGCTCATTGAGTTGTGAATGAAACAATGAGACTCAATGGAAGTGGGAGATGTGCTGTCTTGTATCTGGTGAGGACTGGGAGGGAAGGAGAGGGTGTGGTCGGCGATCGGAGATGGCCGTCAAACTCAATTCGCACGTTCCTGTCACAAGATTTCACTTTCCTCCATCACCACTACATCCCTTCCATCGCTGACATTACGTCCTCTCAACGATACTGCTTGAAATATGAAGCTCTCCTGAATACGTTAGACGATGATCATCAGAAATACGCAGACCACTACAATGGATGTCATGCCGGACTCTCACATCCAATCCCACAATGCCCTCATTTCCTTCGGGCCTGAAAGCATGGAACATCGTCGACCATTACTTCCAAAGGGTAGATCTCGAAGCCCAAAACGAGAGGGGTGAGTAAGGTGATCGCTCTTCGAGCACAGCTATGCCTGAAAACCTTGTTCATCAAGTATTGGCTGGACGAACGGAGGTGAAATTACCATGTGATCGAGCCGAGAGAGCACAAATGCCAGAGCTATCTGGATTGTCATGTGCATGACCTGTGCTTCGAAGGGGCCAATGCTATGGCTGAGAGGTGATTGAATGATCCATTCCTAATTATCGCTGTTCATGTGCAGGATAAGTGAATGCCCCAAGGTTCACAAGCCCACGATCTCCTTCACCCAGCAACTCCGATTTCCAAAGTACACCTCTAGATCTTTCTCCTCAACTACCATGCAACAACTCATCCTTTTTCACTGAAGTAACAACTTCTCGACACTTCTGGTGCATCTCGATCTAGCGAAGACCGTCACCTTCAATCATCAACCACCATCATGGATACCGCGCGTCTGGATGAAGTCCTCCGGGACATCCTCCCGCCCATCGACGATCCCCAGTACAACTACCGCCGCTACAACAGACAAGAGACTCGACCACTGTATGACGATGAGAAGACGGGCCTCGACTCGAATTCAAAAAGCTCGAGCTATCACGAGTATGCTCCGACCACGAGAGCATCTGATGAGCGCGGGGGTCGAAGATACACACCAGTGGAGGTATCTCGCAGCTTCTCCCGCCAACAAACTCACCACTACGCTCCAAGCGACGACAAGCCCATCTATGATTATGATGTCCAGACCGAGCGTGCATCGCCTGCCGGCGCCTACGAGCTCCGAGGTGGCGAGGCAGATCGGCGCGGACACTTCAACCTCAAAACGGCTCCTTGGCGTCATCTCGTGCACACTGGTCTGGAGGCCCGCCGTCGTGATGGGCCTTGGGATTGCAATCCGGCCACTCGTCAAGAAGCTGCTCGTCTGCGACATGAGTACGAAGCCCGCCCAGACCGACGACCCAGCCTGTCTTTCTCCTCAGCGCCACCAGATACAGCTGAGTTCGATAAGTATGAGCCACCAGCAGCAGTCGGCCGGAGTCGACGCCAAGCTGGCTCGTTCGAGGAAGATCAACGTCCTTTGATTCCGGGCTACGACTTTGTCCGCTCGTTGAAGGCTGGCAACCAAGCAGCCGCGGTCAACATTGTCGAGGAGCGCCGTGAGGGAGCACTTTTCGTGGAGAAGCGGCTTCGTCTCACAGGCTATGACGGCAAGCGAGCAATGGCTGAGCTCCGAACTCTCCAGGTCATCGCTTCTCAATACGGCCCACATGCTAGAAGCCGGAATCTCAACATCCTACGCGACTTTGAGATCTTTGAGACCCTAGACACGATGTGTCTAATCCTCGAGCACTGCGATCTTGGCTCGCTCGCGGATCGCATGGCGGTCAAGAGCCAGATGGATCCTCCAGTTGGGTTCAGCGAGTTGAGCATCTGGAACATTCTGGCGGGCGTCTCCTCCGGGTTGGCATTCCTCCACGATGGACTCGTCAACATCGCTCCTAGCTCTCACCCGGTTCCGAAGCCTCGCTGGGAATGGAATATCATCTGCCACCTTGACATCAAACCACAGAACATCTTCCTCGACAGCCGCGGCGGCATTGGCGGCCTTCCTCGTGTCGTCTTAGGAGACTTCGGCTGCTCGGTCTCACTCTCCGACATCGAGACCGGTATCGAGGAGCGATATCAGCAAGCCTTGGGTACGCCAGACTGGTATCCTCCTGAAGGCGAAGCCAGAAGATCATACGGCACACGGACCGATGCATGGATGCTGGGCGCTACCATCCACTGCGTGGCGAGGATGCTGAAGAGGCCGGATCGGAGGATGATGGGTGGAGATGAATACGATGGGCCATGCGGACGCGGATATGGCTCTCGACTCAATCGGGAGGTTGTGTGGCTAACTCGGATTGATCCAAAGGCGCGGCCGCCGGCGAGAGATGTCGCAGCGAAGAGCAAGGGGGTTTTGCTGGAGAAGCTGGAGAGGGGAGAAGGATGGTAAAGGTTGGGAAATGGGAGATCGGTCCAGCTGAGCCAGATGTCCGATCGGAGGGCGATCCTCTCCGTCAAGCAACAGGAAGAGAAAAGGTTGAGATCCAAGCGGTATTACCGATTGAAGCGAGAGCCGCGCTGGTTCAGTGCCGCTGCTGCTCGAAGGAGGCACTTCTTGGAGCACAAGAGCGTGCGTTGACTCTGCAGTCGGAGCAGAGCCACAGAGCTGACAGGATTGAGAACACTGGCCTGGCGGCATCGCAGCATCCGGTGCAAGGTATCCATGCTACTAAAGTTTGCTTTCGTCGGTTTCAATCTACTTTACCTGCTACCGGTTGATTCCTAGTGTCCTTCAGTAGCCGACGTTTCTTTGTCGACACGCTTGCATTGTACGGCTTTTGAATGGGCCTCCCATAATTCGTAGGTACAACAGTCAGAGTAGAACATAGTTGGTAAGAACGTGCAGCGTCAATATCGCATAGAAGCGTGTGTATTGTGAGATGGAGGAAGCAAGAGAGCGGATGGAGTTGAGGAGCGAGTGCCAAGCAATTTGGATCACGGGAAAGCGTGTCGTCGTTGCCGCGTCCCACGCGATGACCAGCATCCAATGCCGACACACAGCACAGCCGGTTGATCTCATATAGACTCACTCAAAGTGTCTGTCCCAAATCGCTTGTTTTGGAGATGTTGGCGACATATTGGAACCAGAATGCCCGGACATAGCCCCGTCGTCATCAACTCGTCCTCGCCCGCCGATACCTTTCGCCTCCCATCCGCAGAACCAACCCCACTATCAGCGAAGAAGAAGCCAATAGACCAACATGAGTCTTCCTCGCCCGGCTTACCGAGTCCTTCTACGTTCTTTGCGAAATCGGGCAAAAATGCTGGAGTGAACCATGGGTCAAGACCACAGCCTTTGCCGGCGGGCGTCAACACGGGCTTCGCGAGCGCTGCAAGCCTTTGGAAGAGCGATCACTTTGTTGATAATGGTAGCAAGGATGATGCTATACGGGGAAGATTCGTGGGTAGAAAAGCGGAAACGGATGTTCAGGTCGTGCAAGAGAGAAGCGAGGGCAAGGTCTCTAAGCCGCAGAAGATGGCTTCCTGCCCACTTACTCAGGGAAGGCCTAGCGTTGCGGTAATGGCTCCAAGTCCCTTGAGGGAGCTTGAATACTGCAATTCTGCTCAGAGTCGGCACTTTGGAGGCGACAGCCCAGCTCCAGCAAGTCCATTATCCGCCAAAATGCCTAAGGCCGAGCCTGAGGCAAGACAAAAGCAGCCGAGCATCTCGCTGTCCGAGTTTGACTTCAAGCCAGACCAGCACTCGCCCGGCGTGAAGCCGGTCGAGATGGCTAAGCCAACGAAGAAGCCTCGAAAGCCAAGGGCAAAGAAGGATGAGGCGGCAACGGACAACAATCTTGACAAGCCGAAGAAGAGAGCAAGCAAGAAGAAGGAAGCGGCTCCAGATGCTCCTGAGAAGAAGCCTCGAAAGAAGCTCGCGAAGTCAAATTCAATAATATTAAACTCCGACGACTTGGCAATGACCCAGGCACCGGCCATCCATGAGCGTGATTTAGGCGACAACTCCAGCAAACTCGACTTCAACCCTTTCCTCGCGTCGAAGCCTCCCGTGCCCGTGAACGGACTGGAGAATCAGCAGGTGTTTCGTAATGGACCTGAAGAAATTTCTCCGGACAACAAGGATGGCGGGGAGGCAGTCCAACGCCAATCAGAGTACTTTGCGAAAGCCTCACTTCCCCTCGCCGAAGACTCAGCGATCGATCTGTACCATCTGGACGCGGAAGCGCATATTGCGCAAGACGAGCACTCACCTGAACGGCAGGTCTCGTTCCGCAGGAGACTTAGTTGGACCCCTTTGAAGAACACGACACATTCTGTGGCCGATAAGCCTGCAACTCCCCCGTCTGTTGCATCCAGCTCACCTCATTCGCCGAAGGTGTCTCTTGCAGAGCTGGTCGGCAACTTTGGCTATGCGAAGCAGGATGGCACATCTCTTTTAAAGCGAACGGCTACTGGTGAGGCGTTTACAAAGCGAAGGAGAGTCGACCTTGCAGACGAAGCAACGCGCGCTCCTGCTGCGAACAAGAAGCCGAAGGTTCAGCCTGCTGATCCAAAGAAGAAAGTGAAGGAGCCCAGGAAAAAGCCACAGACAATTACAGCGCTCGCTACCAAGGCTTACAATGAGCGACCAGGGATCAACCCCGGACAAGCAACGGTGTCCGAGTTCTTTCCACCGCAGAAAGAAGATGTGGTACTGGCTGCGACAGCTGTTGACGGAGAAGGAACCCCGGTCAAGATCAAGAAACCTCGAAAGCCACGTGCAAAGAAGGCAGACACCGCTGCCACCACGAAGCCACCGAGATCGGTGAAAGTGAAGACTAAAGCCAAAGTACGCATCAACGAGAACGATTATCTGGCGCAGCTGTACCTTCCTGAGCAAGCGCGGGCAGAAGAGAAGCGCCAGGACTTTCTGTTCGGTACATCCAGTCAACTGGTTGCAGAAGAATCACCGAGCTTCATTCGTCACATGCAGGCCGCTATGCACGAGTCAGAATTCATGTCAACAGCTCAACTGGCAGGCAGCACGGCGTCAAAGAGCTGCGTCAGAGTTGCGACTGCCCGTCACGGCACTTCACTCTCTGTCGGCCAAGGCGCCAAAGAGCTGTGGTGCTCTGCTACCAGAGATCACGGAGGCGAGACACTCGACGCTAACGAGCGGGATGTAAAGCTACGTGAAGACTTTGACATCAGAAGTCCTGTTCTCTCGCCCATCGACGATCCTGAGGCGCAAGGGACCGTATCGGTCGAACAACTAGCAGATGTGCAAAACACGTCACCCAAGGCCGCAATGCAGCGCGAGCGAGTTGACGGCGAAGTAGTAGATCTCAGTTTCACGTCGCCCGTGGCAGCTGAAGACGCACCTCTAAAACTGCAAGTTCCTATAGCTGAGCCTGCATTGCCGGAACCTGACTTCACTTCCGCAACTGCACTGTCTCAAGTTGACGAGCCTGCCGAAGAGACCTGGACGCTGATCAGCAGCGATAGTGCGGCTCCAGCTCAGGTAGAGAACCAGGCTGCGCTTGGCTCACTGCCAGCACCAACCCTGCAACCGAAGGCCATACCGAGTCTCAAGCAGTCTGCCACCTCGCCCATCCGACGGCGATCGGCTCTTCAGTCACTTGACGCCAACATCAACAGCTTTGCACTCACGTCACCTCATAAAGTACTCGCGCCTTCCTCGGAACGAGCCTTTGCTACGAGCGCCGCACCTATGGCCCAGATAAAGCGTCCGCGAGGCCGACCAAGGAAGGATGCTGCAGCGGAATGTATCAGTACTGCCAGTCCGCCAAAAAAGCGCGGGAGGCCTTCGAAGCAGCAGGCGACCGCGATACCCCCTCAGAGGAGGAAGTCAAAGCCAGCAGCCTCAGGCCTTTCGGCTTCTCAGCCTGTGACTTCTTCCGATTTTGTCAACATCGACGAAATATCAGACTCTGACTCGCCCACCACACCATCTCCACCGCGTCGCCGAGCGAGCTCTTCTCCTCCTGCTGTTCGTTCGTTGGACTTCGACATTTCAGCGTCGCCTTCAGTTCAAGTCAAGGCGCCAAGCATTCCCTCGTGGAAGCTGAAGCCTGATGATCCTATCTGGCCATCAATCATGGCAGACCTCTCTCCCAAGATCACATCGACCGTAAAATCAACTCCTCCGAGCACCGACCTAGCGAACCCGACCTGGCATGAGAAGATCTTGCTTTACGACCCAATTGTGTTGGACGATCTAACCGATTGGCTCAAAGGGCAAGGTATGAGGATTGAGACGCAGCAGCTGAAGCCGAAGGCCAGGAAGAAGGGTAGAAAGAAGAAAGATGCTGAAGAAGTGCAGACTGAAGAGCCGGAGTATGAGACGGTTCGGGAAGAGCTCAAGCCTTGGATGGTGCAGAAGTGGTGTGAGGAGAACAGTATCTGCTGCCTTTGGAAGGAAGGACTTCGTGGCGGTGTCAAGACTCGGTACTAGCTAAATACTGGAGCCGCTCGTTCTCTCTGCAAGACCGTCATCATCTGATGACTCTGTCCTCGAGCACAGAGGCTCGGTACTGCGTATTAAATGCGAGATCCGTCGTCTTCTTCTTCGTCGTCGTCTTCTTCTTCGTCGTCGTCTTCTTCTTCGTCGTCGTCGTCAGCTCACTCTGCTGCTGCTGCCACCTTCTCACCCGCCTCTCTTCCCCACTTCAAAGGCTTCTTCATAATTTCCATATACTTGGCCCAGCCGATGCCAAATCGGCGCACCGAAAACTCCATCCAGCTCTCCTCTCCCTTCTCTGCCTCCAGGAGCTTCATCTCCGCAAGGTTGGCCACGATCCCTTGGAGCTCTTGGAGCGGGATTTGGCGGCCGAGGTGGTGGTGGAGGGCGGCGAGGCTGGCCATCTTGGGCAGTGAAACTAGGAGAATGGTCAGTCATCGCCCAAGTGATTTGTTAGAGAACAGACGTCGGAATTCGAATCTAGTTCGAGGGATATCCGAGTTTGGATAGAGAGTGCATTTGAGGGGAGTGAGGTCCACGCGCGGTACGCAAGCCCGGTTTGTTGGTGAAGGTGATCTTTTGGGAGGCTTGGATGACTTACTTGATGGTACTGACGGCGGTGAGGCTGGTTTCTGCTTCAATCGCATTATATCAGCATACGGGCTTCGAACCTAACGCGAGGGAATTTTCATCGGGAACGAAGTCGTCGAGATGCTGTGTAAAACCGTTCTCTCGGTGAAGATGGTCCTCGCATGAATGACTTACTCAGAGTCTGGTGCGGGCTGCGAGGGCGAGCAGTGAGGCGATCTCTGCTTGAATAGACATATGTTAGCTTGTGGAATTCGAATGCGATTCGAGGGAGCTTCTCTGGGCGGTAGAGTCTTTGAATGACAACGCAAGTCCACTTCCTCGTGAAGCAGGCCTGGATAGAGGCTCGGACAACTTACATTGTGCTTGCTACTGCTGCTACTGTTGATGTATACTTCTGCTTTAAAACGTCGTACGTTAGCTTACGGACTCCGAGCTTGGTTCGAGGGAGGTTTGGTCTGTGATGGAGCTGTTGAGCGACTACGCAAGCCAATTTCTATCGGTGAAGCAGGTCAAAGTCGAAGTTTTGAATAGCGTACATGCGATCTGGTGCTGCTGCTGCCGGTGGAGTCTGCTGCTTTAAAGGTTAGCTGATAGCACTAACATCGCACTTGATGGACGGCGCTTCTGCTCTTAGCGGTATGACCTACCAGAATGTTGTGGGTGGTCGCGGTGGTTTGAATGAGCGCGCTGGACGGAATCAAGTCTAAAACAATTCGTTGCCTATAACGACTTGTCACGTCACTGTCAAACGGCCGGCTGAACTTCGCTTGGTCATGGTCGAGGATGAGGAGTTGGCAGAAAGAATGCAGGGTCTCCAACCGTGAGCATTTCACGAAGATACAATGAGATGGGTCTTCTTAATCTGTTCGGGCCGTGCCTCTATCCATACATTGGTATTACGCTTCGTGGCTGTTCTCCCGTCACATGCATGGCGTTGAGCGGCTTGAAGTTCCCTCAATCAAGCTCAACAAAACAGATCTCCCAAGCAGCGAAAAGAAAGACACGTTCCACAACCGTCAAAAGTACAAATAGATACAGGGCAAATGATTGATTGCATCATATCTAGGAGCTGCCTCGCGGACAAAAATATATCACGCCATGCAACTGTATTCCCGACCTAAATTCGAACGTGGCACAAGCAAAAAGCAAAAAAATTGGATCGCTGTAGTGGTGTCGCACGTTTCGTTACTGTGAATCGAGTCAGCCAAATGCTCTAAGGTCTCTGCTGCATGCAAGACATCGATTGGCGGTCGATATCCTGCACTCGCTAGCATTGTGTGATGACCGACTTTGATCATATATAATACTTCAATCCATCTGCGAGCAGCTAGGGGTACTCGGCGAGTTCAGCATTGAGACCAGACATCGACATTCTTGGATCATCCTCCATTCCCATGGGCGAAGTGCCGTGCCTCACTGCTACTTTCATTACTCAACGATGAGGGCATTGGCCCTCCGCTATTTACAGTCCCTCCCCAGGTCTTGGGCAACCGTCCTCCGGCTTTTGAGACGACGTGGATTATACCACATCATCTCCATGGCTACCAATGCAACTTTCAGCATTTGCGCTCGATTTACTTATTGTGAGAGGGAGGCCATTGGCAGCGAAGTCGCTGCGACCAGGTCATTCTCTCGATGCACCTTAGGCCCCACCGAGACCGCTTCTGACTTCGCCGCGTTGACGACCACCTTCTCGATCTCCAGCGAGAATTGAGCCCCAGGCACAACTGTACAGTGTCGCACTACGCTTAAGTCACACCCAGAGAGCCATCGTGCAAGTCAAGCGATAGTCCCATCCACCACCGGCACCTCTCGAAGCCTCTCTTTACCTAGCAGGCGGTGCCCGCTTCCAAGCGACGGAGGAAACCGACATCCGTATTAGCAACTCAATTAAGAACAACCGTCAGTTGACCATCCAACCGACCGTCAAAAAAGTTCACTGCGCCCGAAGCCGAATCTCAGCGCATGCCTTGAAACTTCGCAATCCGGAGTTGCATCTTGAAGTTGAAGCCTCTGTCACCACACGCTTACGCTACAGTCTGGTCGAGATGGAAGAGCTACAACACATGAAGACCCAGGGCAGCGGAAATCGTGTTGCGACTACACACAAAGAGATGATAGTTTACGTGGCAGGATCTTCAGATTGATTTGCCGCGACCTCACACACCGACGATCACGGTAGTAGGAAGGCGAGGCCATATCTACAACAAACATTTGGAAATCATTCAAACCGATGTAACAGCTTTTGAAGCTGGAGCGCCTTACTTCCTTTCGCAGACAATAGTGGACACCGTCAAACATGGAAAAGACACCAGCGCTCAGCTAATGGCGTCACACTCGTTGAGCTGTGAAGTCGTGAATTGAAGCACGTTCAAGATTCTGGAAGCGCTTGTCAAGAAAAGAAGGGAGGGAAGTATGAGCCAGATACTTCGTGACATCGGTGCAAAGGAAGTCAGGAAACAAGAGCACTGTAAATGGCTGAGATGAGTTGACGAGAAGCTGTGTATCAAGTCGGCGCGTTTTGAAACATCATGGTACTCCTTGGTGTGGCGCAGATTCTCTTCACGAAGCTGGGTACGATGGTAGCAGAATTCTGAGCTCTCTTCAGGAGATCGACTCAGCGGTTCACTCCAGTCTTGATGCATCAATATGGCACTTGCGGGGAGAAGAGAGCAAGCGCATGAACAATCTCTTGCATCCGGCGTTCGATATAAGCAGCATCGCCTTCAAAGATCCATCCTCAATTGATTGCTCTATGGAACAGAGTTGCTCCGCTTGAAACAGCGTTAAGTCAGCGCTCCAGGAAAAAGACGCAGGTTTCATACTTGATGTATGCTCATGTTCATGGACGTACGAGGCAAACACCAGAACAAAACGCTGCTGCTCATCTACTTCGTGCAACATTCAACTCGGAATGTCCGCCGACCAGAACTCAAACAACGACTGGATTCAACTCGTTGCCAACTTCACCACTCTCGACCAAATGCAACAACAATCGGCGGACGACCACTCCAAGTACTATCTTCGAAACGCACTGCTATTTCATCCCGTCTTCCCAGCCTTCTACATCGAGCTGAAAGACGAGGATCTCACAATAGCTCTGCAATTTGCCATGGATCTCGAAAAGCAGGTGAAACACCACTTCGATCAGCGGTTTCCTCATTACAAGATCCATCTTAGGCACCCAATGTGGGCTCCTCAGAAGAGAAACGCGAGCATTTGAACAGCTTGCTCAGCAAACCAGGAACGTGAGGGCAGACAGGACGGCTTTGGAGAATGGATATGCGGTCGATGAGGATTAGGATGAGATGTAGATCAACTGAAATCGGATGATGGAGAACTCGAGGTGTCTCTATAGTAGAGCCAGGGATAAAATGAAGTATAACAGGGATTGTATGGCAACGGTTCAGCCGTTTTCGTCTTATGAGCGCGAGTATCGAGCATCCAGCTCCCACTCTTCAACATTGCAGTTGCTTTGTCGGTTCCTGGTCTTGCTTCTTCTCATCGCGCGGCTTCTCGGCGTTTCTTGCCTCAATAAGAGGGACGGTAAGAGTCGGGGTACCTGCCAGCGCCTTTCCAAGACTCATGTCGATGTGTCCTGTCCTTCCGATCCTCGTTCCTCCCTCCTCGGCCACCGTGCTTCTTGTCAGCCTTCTTCCCGCCACTCTTCTTTCCACTACCCTTCTTGCCGCCACTCTTCTTCCCATTCTTCTTGTCTTCGTCCATGATCTCCTCGTCCGTGAGCTTCTCGTCCGTGTCCTCCTCGAATCTGCTTTTGTGCTCCAGAAGCGGCTTGAGATACTTGTTGTACAAGTCTGGGTCGACCTCGCGCTTTCCTCCTGCAGTGTCCTCAATGCGCTTCATTTCCTTCAAGCCCATCACGACACCGAAGAGATGTTCCGTGCCAAGAAAAGCTCCGTACCGAAGAGGGATGTCTTGGTGTAGGTGTTTGTGAAGTGCGGTGAGCTGGTCAAAGGAGAACATGGTTGCGTCGCTATCGTTTGAGTATAGGGAGTCTATTCTGCGGTTTAGAACTCAGTTCTTCTCCCCAACCCACCGTTTTGTTTCAACTTACGGAGCTCGAGTTGCGTTCCAGGGAGCCTCTGCGTTGGATGGAAATGTCGAGCGGTTGGAGATGTTGGCAAAGAGATTCTCGTAGATGGCTGAGTAAGATGTGCGAGGGGTCATAGGTGCACCGGCTTTCGTCCGGCGGAAATTCAGAGACCAATTATTTCCTCGGTCACACGAATATCACGGAACTGATTCAAGGCTAGAGGAGACTTGGGCGAGGACGTTGAAGGTTTCTCAGTATGACGAATGGACCGGTCAAGCAATCAAGAGCGGATACGCGAGCATGACATGGAACGGGAGTCTCAGAAACGCAGCGGTGGCAGTTGGAAGGCAAGCAAGCGCTGGATGGAATCGATTTCTGTTTCAATCGAGCCGTCACAATGCAGGTCATCTTGAGCCGGCAAGCTACGCAACGAGTAACGCTGTTTTCTTACGGGGACCAAGCGGTAGCGCGAAATGTGAAGCCTCGAGGCTATAAGCTCGAATCATCCAAAATACACGACCGAGTGAGGACTTTTCAACGCATCTGCACGGGTAATGAGGTCTGTATGCGCTGAAAGAGTCATTCATAGATCCAAGACTCGGAGTCGAAGGTACTTCCAGATAGGTTTACTACCTAAGTACTCGTGCTGACACGAGGTCCTGCTTCGAGTGAGCAAAACGCATATGCATCGATGCAATTCACAAGTTGCTTTCACTCCAGTTCCTAGACTCTTTTCTGACTCTTTAGCGGCACCTACAACAACGTCAAAACCGTCGGATGTACGGGAGACAGGTGTTGTGAAGCGTAATGGCGTGAGAGACTACCAGCCTCTTCAATAGCAAGTATACACAGAAGCTAAGCGAGGGTAGAGAGTAGTGTCCGACGTCTTCCACAGAAGTGAACCGTGACGTAGCATTGACTAAGTGTTTACGTACTTAGAGGCACTTGAGGGTTTAAATACGATAGTAATTTACCTCAAGTAATGCTGACGGTGTAGGATGGTCTAAACCGCAAGACCTGCCCTACATCAAGGCAGATTAAACCAAGAGCCTTTACTAATTCGTTTCTTCTCTTATTAGTGCGAGACCACTATAAGCGTTCCATCGTTTTTGCCATTTGAAAGTCTTGAATTCGATTCTGACGCTTGGACCAGCGAACATGTTGACTTCGTTTTGGTTCAACAACACCGCAAGTATGAAATTGCGTATTTGATACAGTCGATAGTTTGCATCTTTGTCCACTTAGTTGATATAGAGCATGCATTACATGGGTCCTTGTGGTGATTCGTATCTTTTTGCCATTGTTGTCGCCCTCAATCCATCACTGAAGCTGTCGTTTACCGCGGAGGTGAAGTGACGTGACGCTACCCGCTACCCTGATCAGCATCAAGAACACCACTTTCGACAGAAAAGCGGTGCTCATCGAACACGCAACTTCGTTCACACGATATCAGGACCGTCATATTCATCGTTACGACATTGACCTCCTACATAGCTTTAGACGGCTACACTTTCACAGCATCAGACGAGACGCCACGTACAAGCAGCGAAGCCTTGCGACGCGTCACGCCCTCGATTGCGACGTGGCTTTACGAATACGGGCTGCCGATCTCTTACTTTGGCATGCTGAACTCATTCATTTATCTAGGTATGCACCGACAAGATCATTGGTCTTATCTTCGCGACATCCGTCACAACCACCAACAAAGCCTCCTTAGCCGCATCGTGGCAGCAGTCTTGACACCGATACTTGCTACATTAGCGACCAACAGCAATAGCTGGCCGTTGATGATCCGTACTCGACGACCGTCGCTCTCCGATGGACCTGGGCGGACCCAGACCTCAGAGCTGCATCGAGTACACCATAGTCGTATTGACATGCGTCGTCACCGACGAGGCGAAACTCTTCCTCGCATGCAATCGCAGACAAAAGCCGCACTTGGCTTTGCACGGAAATCATTATTGTCTTCCTCGCTGAATTCGGGGGAAAGAAGTGACGCAAGAGATGGAGGACGTGGCAGAAGATATCATCAACAGGAAATGACCGAGGGATGAGCGCTGCGATTCATCTACAATCTGTCTCAAACTCCCACTGCTCATACCACAGCGAGTGACGAGCTATGAATCTGGCTATCCTTCATACTCGAACCATCCGAAGGCCGAAGGACGCAAGTCTCCAACGAGAGACTCCAAGCAGCGAAAGCGCTTTATGATCCAACCCAGAGGCGGCGGTGCAACTACAGTCAAGTTATGAATATGCTCACAGCAAAGGAGATTTTCTCCAGAGCTTGAAGTCGCGAGCGCCAGACGCTCACTCAAGCCTTTGACCCCGGCAATGAACGATGTTTCTGGGTTCGTCCAGCTGTGGCTCGCGGCGGAGCAAAAATACAGCCAAGAAAGCGTCAGCCAGTATCTACTCCGAGATCGTCAGCGAGCCATGAGAAGAGCTCATCGTATGCAAGGATTTTCAACACCAAGCGCCCCTCACCTGGCACGCCAGATCCTTGGGGTTTTATGGAAATGCTTACGGCTGTTCCTCCAAGCAAAGTCGATGAACAGCAAGCATCTAGAGCCATTGCAAGTTTTCGAAGAGCTCTACCGCACCTCAGAGTGCTATGTTGAGAGATAAACCAGATTTTGTCATACTTCAACGATCATTACTTTCACATGCGGTTGTTGTCATTCACTCACAACAAAGCGTGGGAGGAGGTGAAGTCGAAGAAGCTTGGCACCAACGGTGGAATGCATGCCGAGGTCGGCAGAGCTCGAAGCGGGAAGCCGCCTGGCACAAAGCGATGGAACGAGGCAAGCTCCACCTTGACGCTGTCATCGCATCCTGGTATGGCGATGATATGCGATAGCTGCGGCCAAGCTATCAATCACATCAGTTGGCCGGTGGTTGAGCCATCGAAGTCATGATGGGCGTCGACTGTGCAGAGTGTGAGTTGCTTTCTTACATTGACGACTTGAAGCTTGAGCTGACCATGGAGGAGGAGAAGCGCGACGAGAAAGGCTTCATCATGCCGAGCGAGAGCACGCCGCTCATCCAGAGCGTGCCGGTAGCTGAGCCAAGGGAAAGATATCCTCATTCGAGGGTAGGCATCGGAGCACAATTTGCGGTTGATGAGATGCTGACAAGCCTGAGTGTAGCTGCGACGGTTCTGCACCTTCATCCTTACTAGCTTGATCCTTGTCGTTGCGATTGTCTTCCTCGGCCTCGCAATTGCTGGCAACACCGATATCCTGGGCAAACATGAGACTGAGTCTACACCCGAGCACTTTGCAACCGCCGATCTACCTCACGATGCATACCCAGCGAGCGAAGGCGTGAGCTACAAAGATCTGAAGCAGATCCTCTTGGACACGCCAGATGGCGAGAAGGCAAGAGAATGGAGCAAGTACTATACGGCAGGTCCGCATCTAGCAGGCAAGAATCTGAGCCAGGCAGTTTGGACAAAAGACAGATGGCTTGAGTTCGGTCTTCACTCCGCGGAAGTGGTCGATTACGAAGTTTACATCAATTACCCACTCGGCCACCGTCTTGCTCTGTACAAGGACGGCAAGGTGAGCTTTGAGGCGACTCTGGAAGAGGATGTTCTGGACGAAGATGCGAGCACAAACTTGACAGACCGCGTGCCGGTCTTCCATGGATACTCTGCCAACGGCAATGCCACCGCGCAGTACGTGTACGTGAATTACGGTACATATCAGGACTATGAAGACCTCGTTAACGCTGGCATCGACTTGAAAGGCAAGATTGCGCTTGCGAAGTATGGGGACATATTTCGTGGACTGAAAGTGGCACGAGCGTCTGAGGTTGGCATGATTGGTGTTGTCATGTACAGCGACCCGGGCGACGATGGCGAGATTACCGAAGAGAATGGCTACGAGACATACCCGGACGGTCCAGCAAGGAACCCGAGCAGTGTCCAAAGAGGCAGCGTGCAATACTTGTCGTTCGCGCCTGGCGACCCAACGACGATCGGCTACCCATCGAAACCTGGTGTGCCTCGCCAGTCTACCGAAGGCAAGATCCCT
Organism: Nothophaeocryptopus gaeumannii; assembly: GCA_031771865.1. Taxonomy (NCBI): domain Eukaryota; kingdom Fungi; phylum Ascomycota; class Dothideomycetes; order Mycosphaerellales; family Mycosphaerellaceae; genus Nothophaeocryptopus; species Nothophaeocryptopus gaeumannii. The sequence continues at coordinate 177,982 of JASISA010000025.1, forward strand.
GACATTCCATCGATCCCTATCTCATACAAAGAGGCTCTTCCTATGCTGAAGGCGCTCAACGGCCATGGTCCCCATGCCACCTCATTCCCAGACTCATGGCAGCACAACAATGGTCTCAAGTACAAGGGCGTCGAGTACAACATTGGACCATCTCCCGCGGGCGTAGAGCTAAATATCGTCAACAAGCAAGACTATGTCACAACTCCTCTGTGGAATGTCATTGGTGTCATCAATGGAACCATCTCCGACGAAGTCATTGTTATAGGAAACCATCGCGATGCCTGGATCGCCGGTGGAGCTGCCGATCCCAACTCCGGCTCTGCTGCATTGAACGAAGTCATTCGTTCCTTCGGCAAGGCGCTCGCTGCTGGCTGGAAGCCCCACCGGACCATTATCTTCGCATCCTGGGATGGTGAGGAGTATGGCTTGGTTGGCAGCACTGAATGGGTCGAGGAGTATCTGCCTTGGCTCGCTGGAAGCACTGTCGCATACATCAATGTCGATGTCGGAGCAAGAGGCCAGCACTTCAGCACCTCTGCCGCTCCGCTTCTCAACAAGGCTATCTACGAGATCACAGGTGAGGTGCAATCGCCCAATCAAACCGTCAAGGGCCAGACAGTACGCGTCACTTGGAATGGTCACATCAGCACGATGGGATCTGGTAGCGACTTCACCGCCTTCCAGGACTTTGCCGGCATTTCGTCCATTGATGTCGGCTTCGGCGCTGGGCCGCTTGATCCGGTCTATCACTACCACAGCAACTACGACAGCTTCTACTGGATGGACCACTTTGGCGACCCTGGCTTCCAGTATCACATCACGATCGCTAAGATCATCAGCTTGCTTGCGGCCAAGCTTGTCGAGGAGCCGATTGTGCAGTTCAACGCCACTGACTATGCTGTTGGCCTTGCGAAGTATCTCGATAGCGTCAAAGGGGCAGCTGCGGAGTCGGACTTCAACGCGACCACACTCGCAGATCCATTCAAGAAGCTCGAAGACGCTATCTCGAGCTTCCAAGACGCATCAGTCGATTTTGATGCCAACGCCGAGAAACTCGCTTTTCAAATCGAAGATGGCTCGCTCTCCGCCACCAAGAAGCGCAAGCTGTACGAGGCCATCAAGACGACGAACAAGAAGTACAAGTTCCTCGAACGGCAGTTCTTGCATGGCGCTGGTCTCGATGGCCGCAGTTGGTTCAAGCATGTTGTCTTTGCGCCCGGTCTTTGGACTGGATACGCTGGTGCCACGTACCCAGGTCTTGTCGAAGGTATCCAGTTTCATGACGGCGATGCAATCAAGAGGTGGGCCGGGATCATTGAGGGGCGTATTTATGCTGCTGCGGAGCTGCTTGACAAGTAGAAGATGTGATTGATGTCCGCCCTTCAGCTTGACCGCACGAACGCAATCGGCTGACTGATTGCAGTGTGTTTCGCGCGACCACATTGTCGATGCATTTGCCCGGATGTCAGTGCAGCGAATCGACTGACCGCACAAACGCACCGGGACTCGTAGATCCACACTTGGATCCGCCAAGGCGCGGGAGTAGCCAGAATGAGATGATCACGACAGGTATGCGAACGCATGCGTGCATGTATCCCAGCACGGGTCAGCACTATGATAGCGAAGCATTCAAAAGTTCTGAGATTGTGTCCTACTAGCTGGCCATTTACTTCACAATAATGATCAATGCCTGCACTCTTCATTGATGTGCGTATGTGAGCTCCTTCTAGTCTTCGTTTGTTCATCTCACCCATCATTCACGTCGCTACACCATTCAGCAGCAGTCCAGCCATGGCGCAAAGCATCTCAGCAAGCGAGAGGATCCTGGCCGAACTGAGGGCGATGATCTGGGAGAACGCACTCCACTGCGCGGATGGGCGTGGGATCGATCTCGATGAGAATTGAGCTTGACTCTGCCTTGCTATCGAATCTCATGCGCACCTCAAGCGCTATGCACATTGAGGTGAATTATCTGTGAATCATCTACAGACGGAGGACTTGGCTCACCATTGTAGATATCTACGTTGCTCTTCATCAATCGAACACTCGTCATCGACCTTCAAGATCCTCCCAGCGGAGCAGACGGGACGCCAGCCCTTTCGACTCCGCACTTGGCGCTCGACCGCCCTCCTTCCGCCCATCCCAAGATCAAAGCGTTGAACGTCTCCCCGCCGGCTTCAAACCTCGCATCAAGAAACTGGAGATCAAGCTCAACAACCTCTTTAGAAAGCAACACATTACGCTCACGAACTGCTACCTCGTACACATCAGCGAGCAGATCCGCTTCTGCAAGAACCTCAAGCAGTGTACAATCACTTGTTCTGACGGAAAGGCCAGCTAGAGCGACATGGGTACTCAGGATCCGAAAGGGGTGGTGGCGGAGCTGGGACACTTTACGTACTATCTGCCAACGACCTGCCAGATCTCGATTTCACAAGCGCCGGTGGGAATGCAAGAGAATACGCAGAAGAGAATCGAGGAGCGTGGTATAGATTGGAGAAGGTTTAATGCGATGAATAAGGGACTTCACTTGGCTCCCAAGGCGAGAGGAGCCGCCATGGGCCTTTAGTTATCTAGCAGCCTCTGATTCTGAGCGAATTACTGGCGCAACGCGAGCGAACACGATCTCTACAAGTCCAAGGATATCGACGAAACGTGAAAGATAAGATGGGACATCCAGAGAGAAATGAGAGCGACTGGGCAGATATAGAGTTTGTAGCGGAGTAGGGGCTGTTCTCGGATTATGAGCCTAATACTGGCAGACTCAATCCTCCCATGAATTAAAGAGCCTGGTGAAGCGAAGCACCCCCAACTGGTTCATCTACAAGGCTGAAGCCGATCCACAGATCATTTCAACATTATCCGTCGGGAACCTCTGTGGGAACCTCACAGGACCACTCAAGGCCGCAAGGACATCACCAGTGACTACATCAGCGGCACTGCTGTACACTCCCGGCTGGCCAGCGATACCCAGCCCCGCGAGGAAGCCCATTCCATTTCCACCGATTGCTCCGATAGGTTTCTGGTGAGAATACGCCTCTTGGACGAATTGCATGCATGCGGGATCTAGACCGAGAGATCCAATCGTGGCATTTGTCGCGTTGGCCACGGAACCGATGAAGACAGCATCGAAGAAGACACTGCTCGTCGTGATGAAGGATGCGTTCGCGGATACACCTGAAGTCAGCATTCCGACGTGCGGAGCGACGACAGTTAGAGTGACGCCTTGCATCGAAAGCAGCGGCATCATAGCACTTATGTCCGCTATACTCAGCAAAGTGTCGTTCGCAATGACAGCGACCTGCAACTCGACATTACTCTTATTCCCCTCCTGCCCGGGGTTGAGGGGATAAAGCGACGGATAAGGCGTCGTACTATTCGTCAGGTTCGTTGCGGGTCCACTTCCTATGGCCGGCATCGTAGCTCCAACAGCGTACGCCACACGTCTAGCGAGACAGTTGTCGATGTTGTTGAGTGTCTGACTGATATACCTCTGTACAACGACCTCATCACCGACGTTTCCGAGCTCGAAGGCATATGCGTTGACGGTCGCCTGCTGGGCGTAGATATCCTGAGTGCCCCAGAATGTTCGCGCTTGGCCGTACCAGTCGTAGACGGGTGTGTATCTGCCGATGAGGCCCATACCAGCCGTCTCTCCAGGAGAAGTGTACTGGAGAGTGACATTCGATCCAGGCTCGGCGACCCCGCCAATGTTGTTTGGCGTAGAAGTCTGATCGCCGACAAAGATCTCTTGCTGACCGTAGCCATCACGGTAGTTGTTATTGATTTGTCTAATGGGTCGATTCACTGGGAGCTGGTATGTGTTTGCTGAACCGTGACGATGGGATGCGGTGTCGTCGTACGACATGAGTCTCCATTGTAGCAACGGATCAGGTACAAAGGAGACGCCATCGACGACATTGGCAGGCGAGAAGGCGACCGTCTCGGGCTCGGAGAAGAAGTTCTGGAAGTTCCGATTCAATGTCAACTTGCCCATCTTGATGGGCGGATTGACCTCGAATGGGACGACTTGTGTTGGAATAAGAAGATCGTATCCTTTGTACATGAACGTTCCATTGTCCGGGAAGAGCTGCACTGCGAACTCCCATTCCGGATAATTACCGGCTGCGATGTTGTTGTACAAATCGACTCGCTGAAAGTTATTGTTCTTGCCAGCAATGGTGGTTGCTTCGTCGTACACCAAAGATCGATGACCTAGCTTGGGAAGCCAGTACCACTTGATCAGAGTTGACTTGCCTTGAGCGTTGATGAATTTGTAGGTGTGGATGCCGTTACCGCTGATGTGTCGGACGTCTCGAGGGATGCCTGGGTTCACTGGTCAGAACGAGACCGGAGTCTGAGACGCTGCAACTCACCTAGATTTGACAAAACGAACATGAGCTGCGTAGCTCCTTCCGGATGTAAATTGAAGAAGTCATACGCGGTACGATGTGCTGTACCAGCGGTCGGAAAGCCTTCATCAGCTTCATACTTGACGGCATGTATGAGATCCGGGAACTCGGCTCCATCATCGATGAAGAACGAGCTTACATGGTTGCCAACTAGGTCCTGATTGCCGCATGGCGAATAGATCTTGGTAGCAAATCCATGTGTATCTCGGCCGACCTCGCTGCCGCCTTTGCTGGATACGACGACGGAGAAGCGAGTGAAGACTTCGCTCGTAATGTTCTGCTGGAGCCAGCACGCCATGGTCAAGTTGCTCCAGTCTCCATAGGATTCAAATGTTCCGTAAGCTCCATGGCCCAAGGCGTGCACGACTCTTTCCGGCGTACGCTCTCGATCGAAGTGTAGCATCTTCTTCCGAACGGAGGTGTCTTCGAGCAAGTTGTAGCCTCTTGGTCCAGCACGGAGAGACTTGGACGTGTTGGCGAGGACTCCATTATCAGTCGAATCCACCTTGTCGTTGGTATCTACGGTCGCTGCTTCGAGTTGGGAGATCTTGTCGATTGTTGGTCAGAACACGATGTGCATTCCGTGCAGTTTGAAAATAACAGATACCTTCTGTGAAGATACGTCCTGAGCTGAAGCGATCCCAGCGAGCGCTGTAGCAAGAAAGATTCGTGATCTCATTGTCGGTGGTGGCCACGGGCAACAGCGATCTGGAACCAGAGAAAAGACTCAGAACGACAGCTTGTGTTTATGAACAGCCCAGGCGATGTTGATCAGTGCTGTTCAGGTTTGTGTCAAGGATTCGAGTATCAAGGACATAGTCTCCCGCTTTCCTTTTCAACGGACTGATGCACATACCACAGCGTCCCAGATTACAAAGTACGTACCAGCCATGAATCCATACCAGCCGTGAACTCATTCGCATTGAACTGCACAAATGCAAATCTTGTCTGAGTCAGCCGGCGACAGCTTTTATGGCTTGCTGTAGGATTCTCGTTCAATTTGCACAGCCCTTATCCCGTGCTGGACACTGGTGTGGAATCTTCGCGGAGAGAAGTGATCCCTCAGAATGGAAGCAGGAGGTTTCCAAATCAGGCTGCTTACACATTGCGGCTCATTCATAGGTCATCTAATTCGCGATGACGGTGAATGACAGGGCAAGGAACGAACATAACTGCGCTCTGGAGAAGATGTTCCTCAGGTGATTGGGGAACGCATTGGTGGCCGTCTCGAACGTGGAATGCTTCCCAAGTTGGCAAATCCGGCCGCCCCATCGTGCTCTCAAGTGGGCGCCCAGAGCTTGGCCACGGACATTCGACGTCTCCTCCGCAGACGAGGAAGAACGACGCGGCAGCTCAGGCGAGATCTGATCTTCCGCCCATAGCTCTCCTCTCCCTCCCTGGTGCATCATACACTCCTTCCCCCAAACCATTCACCACACGTCTCTCCAAACCATCTTCATCGACAACCCGCTGGAAACCCTCCAACACCGGTCTCGGAGCCTGCTCCATAACAAGCCTACATCCCTTCGGCAACTTGATCAAAACCCATCTCATCGCCTCAACCACCTGCCTCAACAACTCCCCATCCGCACGCCCGCTCCACACAGGATCCCCCACAGAATCATCCTCCGGCCAACTAAACGTCACTTCCTCCAGATTCTCCATCGCCCAAAATTGCCCACTCATGTTGATGAGGACACTGCTCAGAAAGATGTCTGTAGTTGGCCACAGAAAGAAACAAAAGGTCCAGGTAGGACTTGGGTTGAGTCGGATATGGAGTTTTCGGATTCGGGATTTGAAGGGCCGTGGAAGAGCGGCGATGGATCGGATGCGGTGGTTTATGATGTTGAGTGGTGTATCTCCAACCCAAGTTTCGTTGACACATGGCTGGAGGTCGATTACGAATGTGTGGTTGAAGAAGAACTTGGATATCTAGAAGTATGACCGGTCAACTTGGACTTCGATGGCTTCAAATGGGAAGATAATTGGCTGTACCTCTTCGAAGGCGCTGCTGGACACTCGCGTGAGAATCGAGAGCTCGCGTATGCTGGGATTGTTCTCCTCGAGATCAATCTCACCATCTTCGCCTTTGCAGCCCAGGGCTTCCTTCCAGATCATGATCTGGAGCTCAACAGGCAGGCCGACCATCCTTGCCTTGTCTTTTGCTATTCACCGTAAGCTACAACCTTCCGAAATCAGACCTCAATTGGACACTTACGATGGAGCTCGTCCCAGGGGTGCTTCACAGGCGGTTGGTGAATTTAATTTGGCGAACGGGCCATGGGGGTGATTTCTTGGATATCAGTAGATGACGTGCAAATATTGTCGAGAACATAGAATCGAAATTCATATTTCAGCTCCAAGATCTGACTTTGAGGACAGGACCCACCACTGCGAAAAGATGGAATAACTCGACCGTCCAGTAATGAGGCTCACCAGCACTGTCCTCAAGAACGTCCGATAGAGGAGACGCATCTCTCCATGTCCACCAACGTTGTTAAAAATTCACCTAGACCTCAAGTAGAGAGCTCTCGCCGCCCATCATCCCTCACAATCCTCTGCAGTATCCCCTGCATCTCGAGCGCAGCTTGATCTATCCTCAACTCACATCCCCTCCGCATCCTCCTTAGACTCTTCCATATCCTCGAGTGAAAATGCGTCAAATCACAATACCGCACATCTTCGCTCGCCTGACATAGGATCTCCCATCGATCTTCCTCAGGCCACGTAATCGTCACGTTCTCAAGACTGGCGAATGTCGGCAACTCCCTACTGAAACATTCAAGTAAATGATTGAGATAGCACGTGATATCTTCGCCTGCAGCGTAGGCAGGCAAGGGCCATGTCGAGCCAGGAGTACTGTCGAGTCGAATATGGAGCTTTCGGATTCGGTCTTTCAAGCTCTGTGGTAGGCGTCGGATCGCTCGGACCCTGTTGCGTGGTATAACGTTCCGAAATAAAGAGATGCTACGGTCCGGCGGTCGGAGGTTCATGACGGATGTGCTTCCCTGGAAAAAGAATTTGGAGATCTATGGATATCATAGAGAATTAGCGTTGTTGTCGTAGAGTGCCCTGAGGCGATGAGCACACATATCTTCAAAATCCCTTCATGATAATCTCAGCAGAGTTGATAGCTCCTGTTTCTCGTCGCGAGCTCGGCTCAAGGCTGATCTTGCTGTCTTTGCCTTTGCAGTCCAAGGTTTCGTTCCAGATCATTATACGCTTCTCCGGAGGTATGTGCGGCATTGTCGTATCTCGATCTGCCCCAAGTCAGTGTCGGATCTCCAGAATGGAAAATGAGCCAGGAAGTACCGTGCGTCTTGCTATCCATGTCAAATGAGACGGTCGATTGGCAGCGTGGCCAGAGGTTTCAGGTGAGATGCTTGCTCGAAAAGCCTTCTGCGTAGCCTGGGAGAATTTCAGTGAAGGCAAAACCCAACATGTCGGGACGATGGAAACATTCATTCAGTCACCATCCAGTGACAATCGCTCCCAGATCAGCTCGAATATAGCTCCTACATCTTCTGTGGCACAAGTTCGTGAGCCTCGTTAATAGATCCTTTCGCGAGAAGTGCAAGCTTAGTGACATATATATTCGAGAGGAAGAGCAACGTTCTCGTGCAGAGCACCAACTCTCCAACGCCACCGGGCGTGATTCAGTGTATCGTGCTATTATTTCCGCTTTGAGTGACAGTCTTTGGTATCATCATCTGCTTCCCTCGCTTTCTAGTCGTACTTGAGCTCCGGCAACTTCCTCAAAAAGTGACTCGGACACTCATATCCACCCGGGTTATTATCCAAATACAATTGATGATACTTCTCCGCATCCCACCACTTGCCCGACGGCAGAATCTCCGTCACAATCTTCCCATGCCACCACTGATCATTCGCAGCTTTTGTAACTTTCTCCGCAATCTGCTTCTGCTCTTCGTCGTGGTAAAAGATTCCTGATCGGTATTGCGAGCCTGTGTCGGGTCCTTGGCGGTTGGACGTGGTTGGATCGTGCATTTTGTAGAAGTATTCGAGGATAGTTTGGTAGGAGAGTTTGGTGGGGTCGAAGACGATTTGGCAGGCTTCGGCGTCTGTTTGGAATTATTGTCAGCTTCACTTTCACATCGCTTTCTTTCCTCATCTGGATGGGGACTACATACGTCCTGTTCGTCCAGAGCATACGGCGCGGTATGATGGATTGTCTGTCTCGCCACCGATGTATCCGACTCGCGCGTCCAGCAGTCCCATGCCCTTGAAGTCGTGGCGGTACGTGTGCTCGATGCCCCAGAAGCAGCCGGCGGCGAGTGTAGCCTTTTGGGCGCCTTCGGGGAGGTTCATGCCTTGGGCGGCTTGCTCTGGTGTGAAGTGCATTGTAGTGGAGGAGAAAGGTCGGAAAATGCGCTGGATGAAGGAGGACATGGCGATTGCGGCGAAAAGGAAGGCGAGGATGCGGTATTTGTTCTCAACCTCGGCAGCGGCGATTCGTGCGTTGGGCTGCGAGGCGTAAGGCAGTGTTGTCTTCAGAAAGGAGGAGCGATGGCGGTGCAGGCTGTGATAAATGTAAGTGATTCGATCTCGCGGGCAGTTTGGAATCATTGTTGGAGGGGAGGTGGCGGTTATGTCATATATTCAGGGCTCGATCAGGCTGCCTCAGGCAGCTCACCATCCGTGGTGGCTGCTCCAGGCGTAGTAGCCTGCCATCATTGCCCATCACGACCGCTCATCATCCTCGAAGGCGACGTTACTGATGATATCAATCAACAGCATCATCGTCTCCGGATCCGACAGAGCGTCGCGGAGCAGGCCCCGGCAGGCTCGTCGCCAGTTGACATCTTGCTGAACAAGAGTTAGTTGACTTATCGTTGCATGCATCTCACGCCATGGGCGACGACGAGAATCGATGAACGTGGCTGACAGGAGGACGGTATGAGATACGAAAATAGAGATGAAGCGGTCTGAGCTGACGGGTAAGCAGCTTTTCTTGGACGAGACCAGCGATATCCCAAACAGGACAGCCAAGTAGCCGACGAGAGGATTTTGATCCAACCACATTGTCGCCGTTGCCACGATGGAGAGGCAACAGACAGGTATAGAGATAGTGTGGAAACTTTGGCTCTCGAGCGGTAGGTGAGTGTCGTGAGCCTACAGGAGGACAGCAACGACGGGACCATCTGTACCTCTGCTTCTCTTCCTTGTAGATTGATCGACGAACAGACAACCATGCTTTCGAAGGTATAGCAATACGAAATACGAAAGAGAAGGGAGCGTCTCGCAGCTCAAACCAAAGTGAGCGAGTCTCTTACACAAGTCCGGTGCCAGTGCACCACCTGCCAGAGGTAGACGGCCTCGCCGCAGTTTCTCCACAACGGCGGCGGCATGGTGGTGGTGAGGGTGGCGATGGTGTCGGCGTTGTTGATGGTGTGAGGACGGAGAGGAAGCGAAACAATGGTGGTGTGGTGTGGTGATGGGGGTGAGGGTGTTTCGCTGATTCGAAAGACAGGTGCGATTGTGGAAGGCAGAAACTATACTTATCCTTCAGCACTGAGCACGGGGCAACAACGAACGGGGTTCCCTTCAGCTTGCGTGGCTGCTTGAAGTGAAGGTGAAGCTGTGTTTCTTCAACAATCGTACAAGGATCGTTACGAGCTGCTGTTGCTGCGAGCAAGCGAGAGCACCGCGATTCTCAATCTCCAGAAAGCGTGCTCGATGATGGTCTGCATGATCGATAGTGTATAGGTCGTATACGGTGTGCTCTATCAACGCTGGCGCTAAGTGCGAAGAGGCTGGCCGATTGGAAGATGAAGCTTGGGAACGATCGATCGACGGAAGAGCGTGCATATCTGGACGTGAGCATCGTTAGGTCTGCAGAAGCGGAGACGGCGATGGACTCCATCGACGGGAACATTGTTCAGTGATCAACTTCGGCCTTGATTGCTCTTTAGCATAGCTCTCAAGCCTCATAGGTAACATACTTACATTGCAACGTCTCCTCGTCTGCCTCCATCACGGAGCCCCTTGATTTGCAACGACCTCATGCGGAGAGAAGACAAAAACGACGAGGTACCAGATGATCTTCATAATGTTTCTATACATATCAGCCCGACTCCTTCGCTATGTCAAAAGATCTTCTGCCGTCCTCATCTGTTGGGACCAAGAGCCAATGGGTATCATATCGACAACACCGTTTTCAACAATAGCAGCAGCCTCATATCGCTGACGAACAGACCCAAGCAACCTGTTTTCCGTTTTGGCTTCCTCCCTCACATGCAAAGGCTTCGTGACAACGAACTCCATCCACCTTCACTTACCCCAACCCGGCTCCTCACGATGCTCCTCTCATCTCCTCGTCCTCATTCGGAAAGGCTTCGCCACACACAAAGTCAACCACCTTCTCTTTTCCCAGACTGGCCGACTCCCAATGGTCCTCTTTCATTTCCCTGAAACCGATCCAAGCTACATCCAACTCCGACCCACGTTCCGCCTCGTGTCATGGATCATAGTCACCCTCTCCCTCCAAGACCGTTCACATAACAACACACTTTCCCTCGCCCTTACCCATCCAAGTGACCATACTCTTCGTCTCCATCACACTGCCATCCTCATATCCACCAGACCTTCCATAGGCACCGCCTGAAGGAGCAAACGGATCTGGTATGGGACTTTTGCTCTTCTTGAAGAAACCCAGTCGCTTCGCCTTCTGCGTGCTGGCGAACGCACTGTTACCAGCCAGACTGCTTTTTCTCGAATGCGGGTGTTCAGAGTGCGGACTCGTCATGCCGTTCCGGATGGTACCGTGGGAACTGTGAGGAGGCTGCTGTGGAGACGGTGCGGGTGGATGCCAGGCCGTGATTGGATGCGCAGCGGAAGATGCTTTGGCTGTGTTCTGGCGGAGCGGAATATGGTTCGGCGGTTGAGCAGGCGGAAAGAGAGAGGCCGAGGCATTGGCTGCCGCGGCATTACGGAAAGCCTGCATGTGCGGTAGCATACGACGGCCACCTGCACTCGAAGACGAGGGTGGAGGAGAAGAAGTCCCGCTCATAGTTGCGAAGGATCCAGAAGAACTAGGAGCTCTGTGCGGCGTAGCGTGTCCAGGCGGATTCAACAGACTCGTTGAGTATCGATAGCTCCCAGGAACCTGGGCGCCTCTTCCAAAGGGCGAATTATGCCCATTAGGCGGGATCACAGGAGATATAATATCATGAGACTCATCATCTCTCATGCCAGTCGCAGAAGTAGTCTGGTGACGCTGCATACTCTGAGGGGAAGTATGTCCGATGGGGCTGACATTGTTCCAATCTCCGAACAGGCTTGGTGGCGGTCCGGTTCCGAGAGGTGACACCGCGTTGCTATATGCCCGCTGCAGGGATCGGGGCATGGAGGCGATAGAGTCGAATGTCCCTGTTCGGCCTGGTGGTGCGAATGAGCTGTACGTCGCCGCTGCTGCTCTAGATTCATAGGACGGATATGATTGTTGGGTGCTTGGGATTGAGCTTAGAGTCGAGACCTGGCTCTGGGGGGATATGCTGTCCTGCGGCTTCCCGACTAGTCTTTCGTGTATGCTGCCATTGTTCTGCATGGTAGCAGTTGCATCGCGGAAAGCAGAGTCGGGACTGAAGGTCTCCAAAATAGCAGCCGGCGCGGTAGAAGGGGTGGACGAGCCAGGGCTCGGACCATTCACGCCGCCATTGACGCTGGTGACGACTGCAGGCTTCGGTCGGTGGAATATTGCTGGCTGATCCAACCCGGCCATTGCCCTAAAGCGACTCGGTAGCGGCGCATTCGGCTCCTCCGTGTATTCCGGGAGCGGTAGAAATCCTCCATGTGAGTCGACGCTGACCCGTTCCTGGTTCCGCTCCTCCAAGGTTTGAAATCGATGTCTTTGCGCATTGGACGCTGCTCTCTGCAGTGAAGCCTGAGACCTTGGCGCTCCTTGCACATAAGGCTCGTCGGGCACCTCACCTGCCTCATTGCCCTCCGCCAGATCCGGCAAGCTCCTGGCAGCTTCCGACTGTAGGCTGCCGATGGACAACATGCTCGTTCGATTTCGATATACGCCATAAGCTCCAGCCAGTGCCGGGCTCCCGCTCCTTAATGACCGACTTCCGACCGTCGTAGCCGATCTGCCCAAAGTCGCGGGTCGTTGGCTGAGTCCTCCGCCTCTGCTTTGCTTGACAGTCCGTCTCCGTACCAGATTCACTTGTTCCGTAACGTCCATCTGCTTCTCTTCCAGCGTCTGAGGTGGACTCCTGCCGAGTGTCAGGTTGAACGTTTGACCAGGTTGGCCAGCAATTTGCGGATCAAAGTCGAAAAGGATGATCCGTCCACCCTCGATATCCTCAACACTCTCCTCGCTCACTCCATTTTCAGCCACTCCGCCTGGGCTCGTCACAATCAACCGCCCCTTTACATGTGTTCTGTTATCCAAAGGAGCCGGTAATGATGCAGAGCTGTGCACCCATCGTACTTCGCTAAAGGGACAGCCGTATCCTTCGTCAAGTTCGTGATCAATACTGTGAGCCTCAACTGACGACTCCCCGTCTTCGCATTTGTGCGGTACAATGTACAGCCGTACCGTCCTGTCATTCACGATCATAGCCACGGTGTCGCCGTGCTCATCCAGGGACGGGCAGCTGTGAATGGCGGCTCCAAGTCCACCACATGTTGACAACGGCGGCGATATTACGACCGGGAAGTCGATGTTGCTGTATTGCAAATCGGACACATTGAGGATCCCAAATGTGTCTTCCAATCCATTCCAAGCAAAGAGTCGTTCATTCGTAGTCGTTCGATTCTCGCGCATGAATGTGGCATGGCTGCTGTTGCGGATGTTCTCTGGATGGAGCAATTCTGAGCACCATGCCTCCTTCAGCTCCTCATGTGTGGGTATCCCGTTTGCGTCTGAGGGGAAAACTGGCACAGACACGACAACGGTAGAAGAGACGTTGATTCGTGTCGTCGTTCCAAGCAAAGTTGAGCCGTCTTCCGAGAACTGCATGCGGTCCATTTTAACAGATCTTACAGCTCTCCGGTCCGTTGGCAAGGCATTTGGGTGTAACGAAAACACTTCAATGCCGCCTTCGTATGCTGCTGCCAATAGTCCGCCTGTTGGCGCGAGAGCAATGCAGCTCGTTGGAAAGTCAAGTGTGATTGTCCGTGCGCGCTTGAGCTGATGGCTGAGCTCATAGATGTTCACCGTGTGATCGTCTGCCAGAATCGCCAATATGTTGCCCTCGTCTGTCAGCTCCACTGCCAAGGGCCGCCGTTTCATGGCATAGTCTTGACTGATGCCCATGGGGAGGGCGTTTGTTTGTAGAATGTACAGTCTCGCACTGTTGTACGCTGCTATCCTTCTCCCGCCGGGCGATATTGAGAAGCCAAGTGCCTCTCCAGTTGGGAACCCCGCCGAAGCTGTGACCGTATTTGACACCAGCTTGATGACATGTATCCGTGGTCGACTGGGCTCATCATCTTGTATTGACTGCCAGCTATACCTCACTCTCTCTTTATTGTACGGTATCTGTGTGGTAGAGTATATCGAAGACCTCGTCGACGCTCTTCGATGGAGCGGTGTATGCAGCGGCGCTTTCGCAATCGAGCTTCTATTCGTGGACCCGTTGCTCGTCGGTATCGGTGAAGTGTGGTTCCCGTTCGTCATGCGCGGCGGTGTCCCTTGCTGCAGGGCTGGAGAGTTGGAATTCGAGCCGAAAGGGATGGGTGTAGCCAAGTCGCGAGATTCGTCGAGCTCATCCGACTCATCATCCTCTTCGATTTCTCCCCTCTCTTCCTGCCCATTGTCGTGAAGTCGTATGTTCGTGTTTCGTTCTATTTGCGTTTGCTCTTCCTGCCTATCGATCGTCTGCCTATCGATCGTATTCGGCGATATTTTTGCTTCTGGACCTTGCTCTTCCCTGACTGGCGAGACCTCGGGCTGTTGTTCGCGGTGTGGAGCAAGATCACTTTCCGATGCTCTGTACGCAACTAGAAATTGTCGATGTTGCTGCGATGGATATCGTGGATGCGTATCATGCGAAACAGGCAAGTCGTTGTCCACCTCTTCGTCCTCCTCATCCTCCTCGATATCGCTCACGTCGTCGTGCTCCGGAATATACATGAGCTGCTCTGGCAGGCCAATCTCCTCTACCCTCCGCATCACGGCCGCCTCTTCCACCAGCTGCTCCTCCAACTCCGCCCTCTCATGCTGAAAGCAGGGTGGCTTCCTCACACCGCGCTGCTGGTCGTCGTCCCCTGCTGTCGGCGAAGATAGTGGCCAATTCTCGCGCTCATACAGCCCTGTCCCGTCCCGCTCCTGCATCTCCCTCATGCTCCGCCGTTGCTCGTCAGCATCGATTCGGTCGCGCGTCGAGTTCCAGCGCGCTATCATTCCACTGTGAGAGCGCGTTGTATGGTCTGGAGAGAAGGTTGAAACGGGCATGGTGATGCAATGCGCTCCGTGCTGGCACAGAAGAACCGAAACAGGCAGACTCCAAGCAAGATCCCTGGCGGCGCCTGGTACTTGAACTCAAAGCAGGCTGTCCAGGTTTGGCCGCGAGTGGACTTTGCTGCATCCTCCGACCCTATGTTGACATCCAGGCTGGATATGCGGGGCCAGAAGAAGCAGACATGTGGGTGATCGTAGTTGATGGCTCCAGTCGTAAGTCGTTCTCCGCCGTAGACTACTGACAGCTGGGCGCAAATGTCTGCAGTGCGAAGTGCACGTAAGATTGCGAGCTGGCTGCAGAACGTTGCGCAGACGTTGACCACGACGGTTGCACTCTTCTCACCGGCATACAGGAACCGAGATACACCGCAGGCTCTTGACGATGCACAAAGTCAGCTACGCGTCTTCTGCACCCCGTCTGCCGTGTTTGCAAGGAAACGAAGAAACGGAAGGATAACGCTTGTGGAGGCACGAAGAAAAGACGGGCTAACCAATAGACAAGGCTGACTCCAGCTCTCACGCTTGTCTTATGCACGTTCAGGAAGCTACCGCGTCAAAACCAGCAAGCACAACCGCATACTTTCGCGTGGACATTGAATCTGTGACATTTGCTACAGCCACATCGATTCGTGCATCCGTCGCGCGTATCTACGAGCCCATCATTTGGAAGCACTCCAGCGACAGCAATATCAATCTTCAACCAGTCTTTGTCTTCAACACGCCAAACAGGGATTGTGAGGTGGAGGATCTTCTCGGCTAGCTGTAGTTCTATCCGAACTCAGATCTAATCTTAGCGGAGCCAGTCTGCAGTCCCTGCGTCGACATGTGTGGAGTACAGTGTAACCTGGTTAACGCAATACCCCGTAAGGCTATGGACTCCATATCGCTATACACACATCTTCATCTTCTGATTTTATATGAGAAGCCTGGACCTGCTTATATCGACAGTCTATTGCCCAAACATTGCTATAGCCAGATTTATCAACATGCCTGCATAGCGCAAACCACTTGTATAAGCACCCCTACTAGTCAAGAGCTGCAAAATGCTAAACGAGCAACAGACGCGAGTTGGAACATCTGAAAAGGAATCCGTGTATATAACGGTGACCATGACGGCCGAGCGGTGATGACAGGTGGCCAATCCAAATCGTTGATTATAAGAAGCTAAGCCAGCAGCATTGAAAGACTTCTTCTCTCATTATCCAACTTTTATACTCCTCCTCGTGCCCTACCTCACATTACAACATCATGCTTATGACATATACCTTTATCCTCCTTACAGCGGTCTGCTTCCAGCAAGCCAATGCAGATGCCATCTGTCATGAACCCCCGGCACGTAACTAGCGCGATTTCGAGTTATACTTACAGTACACTAAACGTTAGTAGAGGGGCTATACGAAGTGTTCCGATCATAAAATCAGCGCGGTGCCGTGCCAAGGGGTATGTGCGGAGAGCTGCCACAATAATCCAAAAAACAATGCATGCGAAGCAATCTAGTAAGTTATCGATTCGGCTGAAACATTCGTTGCCGGTAAGGCTAAAGATGTAATAGCCACGAGGGTGTGTGCAACAATAGTCCAGAAGGACCGAGATGCGATAGGAAAGGATGGGACATCGGGCACTGCTATTGCTTCTAAAGGCTCTTCTTATATATCAAGAGCTAGCGACGCGGACGATGTGGAGGCAATGACTCTGGCCTACACAATCACAGAGTAACTCTGGAACTCCGACTGCGAGAGTCTGATGTTGAATATGCTTTCGAGATTGAATCTCCGATACGCAATGCGTTGTTAAGCAGCTCGTTCACGGGATAGGACAGTGCCTCCTTAGCGATAGGCTACATAACACGCTATCCACTTCTTATGATTTGACAAGTATGTCAACCGAGTCTACACAGCCAGCGTCCGTAGATTTCAACAACAACTGCCATAAGGCCTGCTCCGCTCCAGTTCACCTGAGTCTGAGTTGTGATTCGGGGAAGAATCTCATACCTACTTCTTTGCTTTGCGTGGACCAATCATCTGTCCAGGTGCTGGACTACATCTCTTGACTAGGCCGCAATTCGTCCTCACCTCCTTTCTCTTAGGGTCTTCAGTCCTACAGACGGCATCTTCACCTTGCAGTTTCTCAAGCTGTGAATTGCTTCGTTCCGCGACATTCTCTGAGCGGAAGCCAGAAGCATGACTTTTACGACGTCAGAAGGTTGATTTCGATGGGTAGTTTGTAAGGACAGTGGCCTTGTCCTCGGCTCCAAAACCGGGAACACATCCTACCATGGATAAGGCGAATACGGAGATTTTTCATGGCACAGTGCTCTCCAGAAATCAGAGGTATGCACTTCACGATAGTACTTCTCATTCCGCTTCAAATCTTCCTTTGCGAGTTCTTCCCAGGCCTCTGCCTCCGACTTTCAAACCTCCACCAAGCCATCTGCACGGACTTCACTACAATCATGAGCTCTCATCGCCGGCGACATAGATTAGCGAAATTGTCTGACTCCACAACATCGTGCACCAAATTTCACTGAAGTCTTTCACCTGCGTCTGCTGTCTCGAGGAAAACCCCGGAGACCCAGTGGCTACGATTCAAGACAACGCCATCTGCGGACCATGCTTCATGGAAGGCATCTATCCAAAGTTTCAGGCGGCTCTCAAGGATGAGACGCAATACTCGCCAACCTGGGTCGACAAGCCAATCGATATCGAGTCTGTCCACGTTCATGGCGAAGTGGAACAGGAAAGTGAAGATACATAACATCCCGGTTTTAGATCGGATAATGTGTACTGGGGAGACTTGTGACGAGTTGCTTGGTCGAAAATCGAGAATGTCGGGTGTGGCTGCTATTATGTGCGCTCGCTGTCGCTGTGCAACCTGCGTCGACTGCGGAGGTCCCATCGAATCATTTCTCAGCGAGACGAACGACATCCGACATGTTTGTAAGAAGAAGGAAAATATCTTCTCCGGACAGACTCGAGGTCTGCATTATCAGAATCGTCCACCATGTAGCTTTCTAGTGGAGCTGGGTGAAGCTTGCAACCATATAACCTGTCCGATCAGCACCTGCAAAGCGCACTACCGCTATCTCTGCGGTGTCGAAGCAAACTCCAAGGACGGACCGGGACACTGGGATCTGGGCAAATCGTGTACTTGTACGGTCAGCCCGGAGAAGGCACGCGAGACTCGCATATGATCCCGGTCTTCGAGCCGGAGCCGCCTGCAAACATACAAGAGCTCACGATGCTGGAAGAGACCAACTTGCTAGAAGAACTTTGGGCAGAGCATATCGAGCGAGTCATCGAGCTAGCAAAGCAAGCGCGGGACCGGCCAATGGTGGCGGAGTGGACAGTCAAACAGAGCAAATGGCTGCGCGGACAAGTATCGAAGGAGAAGCAACCTGTCCGATCCTTGACTCAGGAGCTCGACCGGATCTTGAACGCCTTAAAAATCATCCGAGATCACAAGGAGGCAGTGAATGAGACTGTGCCGAAATGGATCTGGCGAATGCGGAACTTCCTATTCAGGTTGTGCCGTAGCCTGTCGATGTTGACGACGAAGTTTTGGGCTCCTACTGATCAGGTGCAACGACATGCGAGAGGAGATATCTTGCCCTTTTTCAAGTCGTTCAAGACCCACGTCGCGAACATGGATACATGAAAGATGGATGCAGTCGAAATCTTTGAGAAGTTTTCCAGGTTGCGGAAGATCATCGATACTGTCTTGAACACCGAGAAGGGCATCTGGCCGATAGATTGAGGGCATTCTCTCATGAGCACGGCAGTAGGGCGAGATGTCTCTCAAGGTCGTGGACTAGGAATGCTCCTGAAATTTGAGGCAATCCAGCCACGCTGAGCTTGCCGTATGAACATGGAACGCTAGATTCGAGTGCTCGCTCGAGGTTTCCCTCCCATCTCGTGATATCCGGAAGTGCTGTGAAAAATACGCTGAGCGGCGGTGTGTCCCGCGGAGACCAAATGGTCGGCCAGTTGTGGACGGACACTCGAAATCGTATGACTCTGTTTCGGGCTTTGCACAGTCCATGGCATCTCCTCGTAACGCGGAGCGAGCGGCAAGCGAGCTCGCAGCTCAAAGCCTCCAGATGTCGAAGAGTGAAAGACCTCAACCAGAGAGCACAAGCCACCTTCTTCAGACTCCCCCATCCTTCCCATCATATACGAAACCCACAATCTTCCTCCCGACCTTCCTCGGCGGCGGAATAACCACATGGTCACAACTCCCCTTATTCTGCGCAGTAATACTCGTGGCCAACTCTCTCATCACACTAACCATCTCCCTCTGGCTAGCCATCAGCTCTCGAACCTGGGAAGAAGTAACGTCCAGACGCCTCTCGAGCATATCATGGTCGGCCTTTGATCGAGTTGATTCTGGTTCGCGAGGTTGTTTGGAGAGGAGCTGTGTGAGCTCACGCAGTTGGGTGTTCGTTTCGCGAAGGGCCATGGCGGTCTTGTCGAGTTTCGGAGCTGGAGCTGGAGCTGGTTGCGGCGCTGGCGTTTCGCGTATGCTCTTGATCGCTTGTGCGTTTTGTTCTGTGAGGGATTGGATCTTGCTGAGATGGGATGAAAGCGCTGAGAGTAAGAACTTTGCGTCGCCCGTGCCTGGCGACTGTGCGCTGAAATAGTCTCTTGTCCTTTCTAAGCTCTTGTTGATGGTATTCAATCGATCGGTGACCGGAGAGAAATCGATGTTGTCTTTCTCATCCTGCTTGCGCTCATTCTTCTGCTGCCCTTTCTGGTGTTCGACTAATGATCGGATCTGGTGTGCATTCTCTGTCGTTGCATCCCGTATTGCTTCCATATGTTCTGCCATTGGGGCGAAATCGATCTCTCCGCCATTCTGCTGGACTGCCTCTGTTGTCGTCTTCTGCGCTTCTATCAGGTTGTCCAGTTTGGTGCCAAAATCGACCTTCTTCCGATCCTCCAAAAACTCTCTCATCAAAGCCGAGTTCTCTTCCACGGCATCTTGCACACTCGCCAGTCGAGACTTGATGGGCGTAAACTCAATTGGTGGCGCTTGTTGTTCTGTCGATATCCTGGCGCTGTCTCGCCGATCTTTCACAGACTCTTCCAGCATTCCCTGGATGCGATCAAGATGTGCTGATAATTGCGACATGTCGAGATAATCCGCTCGCTGTTTCGCAGAGACCTCTGCCAAAGCGGCCTTCAACTTCTCCTCTTGCTCAAACTGCTTCTTCGACATATTCTCCATATGCTCCAGATTCCTCGCAAGCAAATCCGTTATTCTGCCAAAGTAGCCTGACAGGTCACTCGACTCAAAGTATCCACTCTCTTGCTTATTTACACCCTTCTCTTTCTTCTCAGCCAGCTTCCTCACACTCTCTGTGTTCCTCTCAACAACCTCCATCATTTTCTCAAAAAACTCCTCCAACCTCGACACCTCGTTCCTCACACTCTTCGCTTCCTGCTTCATCTGCCTCCCAAAGTCCGGACTCGATGGCGCACTCCCGCCCATCAAGTTTCCATCCACATCTTGCACTGGTATAATACCCTGCGCTGCTCCTCCAACTCCGTTCGAAGCTGCATCGGAGAAGGATATGTACATCCATTTCGTCTTGATTCGGTCGAAGGCTGGATGCTTCCAGGCACTCGAGAGGAGGTCGGGTACTTGGAAGCTGAATAGCTGAGGACCGGGGCGGGTGCAGTCGGGAAAATGCGCTTGAACGAGGAGCCACCATTCGTTTGCGACAGAGGCCGAGGCGAAGGTCAGGAGGTAGCGGGAGCGGAAGTCGTCTCCCTGGGCGTTTCGCGTCAGTATCAGCTAGTTCAGGAAGCTTTCGCAATGATCATACCCTTCGCGCATAGGCGTAAAATAGGTTGTTGCCGGACTGGGTCTTCGCGACGTTCGGGAACGATAGAGGTCTTTGCGACGGCAGCGGTCTTTCTGCTCCGGATTTCGTCGGCGTTGCAGGTTCAGCTATTCCTTTCTCCTCTGCAACTGTATTCGTCTGCCCGTTTGTAATTGTCTTCAAGTTGCCAGTCGTCTTGCGTCTCTTCGGGCTCAACCACGAGATCTTATCTCTTTCAGGCATCGCGTCGTAGCTCTGGATCCTGTACCACGTCAAGCAGGGGGGTGTTGAAACAATGCGATTGTTCTTGGTATATCGTGGTCGGATCTGAGAAATTCGTAGAAGATGGGAGGAGTAATCCTACCGGTATGCGCTCGAATTTCTATTGGGAGAATGAGTACAACATCAACGGCTGAAGGCATCGTGATGTGGAAGAGCGGTGCGCGAGTCGGGAGACTCTTGTGGTGTGGAACAGGGAAGCAGCTATGCGAGCTCTGCAGCTTCCCTGTCGAAGTGACGTTGTCGTCGCCCGACTTCACCTTCTCTCCTTCACAACAACAACAACAAGAACAGTAACAGCATCGGATGAAACGATACACACTTACTATAGTACCGCACTTCTGATGACGATTCACTCCCCGATCTGTGAGAAGGAGATCTGACGGGAGTCCCTAGTGGAGGCAAGGTAGCCCTCGTCGTGAGTGAGAGCAATGGAAATGAGCTTCAGGAAACTTCCAGCCGAGGGCAGTTTGATCATGACGGGAACGCCGGGAGGAGTAGCGTACTGGGCGAAGGAGCCGAAGTATGTGGAGGATGGACAAGAGGTTGTAGTTGAGATTGAGGGGATCGGGAAGTGTAGGAATGTGATGAAGTTTGAGTGATGGGAGGTTGCAGCAAGAAAGTGTGTCAGTGGAGTCTGTGGGAGCGATGGTGACATTGTGTAGCATGCGGGTGGGATTGTTTTATGAGAACACAACGGACACTTCACCTTTCCAATACAACACGAGACTCATGCTCATGTTCACCATCGCCGTCTGAACGGACCCATGGGTGCATGGAATTTTGCCTGCTTGGCGCCGATCAACACAACTGCTTCTCTAAATTGAGAGACACTGTCAACCATCGCAGCGGCCCAGTAATCGAAGTCTATTGGGACAATATCAATGTTTCGCTAAGTCTCGGCCTGAATGCGCAGATTCGTCAGCTTGGTGATAGTCAGCGCTTCATCTCGCCAATCCTCCAGCAGCAGTCGGCTATCAGCATGACACCGCAACAAGTCGTCTTCGCTCATCACATAAGCGCTTGCGATGTACTCAACTCGAGCAGCCTCCAGCAACAGGAGATCAAAGCGCTGTCCGAGACATTGCCGCGCCACCACCACTACGTGTGATGCGACGATCATGAAGGCGCTTCCATGGCCAGTTTTTCCCTGACACATAAGTTGAGTGCGCTGACAGTCCTTGCTAGGGCAAGCATGGCACCTATACGTCTAAAAGAACGCGTGTAAACACTCGTGGAGCAACAGACCGAATTTGGTGGTACAGCAACTCTCTTCTCTTTGAGGGCCTCGAACGTCTGCTGGATTTATGGAACATGAGGGATTGGCCTGGTTCCGGCCCAGGGCTGCAGCAGGCCAGCCAATTCATTTCCTCGACAAGGTGTGGCCTCCAGTTGAGAGCCAATATTGTCCTGAGATCGTGGAAGAAAGCATATGCAATCATCCCGCAAAGAGCAGCCATCACGTCTTCCGGAGGTAGATCGTGCATGCCATTTTTCTCATCACGCTCCCACCCGCTATTGATATCCCGCAAGTCCAAGATGACCATCTTCCTTGAGGGATCCATTCGTTGTATGGAATGGTTCAGCGTTCTAGCAAATATATGACCATATCAGTAAACCTGTGTTTGCCGTACTGAAGGTCAAATCTTCTCGCGCGGGGCAAAATTGTCGAAAAGTAAAGGATGCGCAAAGTCGACTTTGCGTACATCCTTGCATTTTCCTTCTTTGAGGTTTCTTTGGTGTAAAATTGACTGGATCTGATGAGTGCTGCTGGTGGCGACGCGGACTAGCGTCCTAGGCTTTGAAGCAGAAGCCGATGCAATTCTCAGTGGTCGACAGTGGCCGTATTATGGACTGATGCTATCAATTTGAACAAAGTCCAAAATTCTCGCTATGTCGTCGACTGTTTTGGTTGAGATGTCTCTGCGACCAGCGCAGGTTGGTATAGACGAGAATGACTGGTTTGGTAAGGAGTCCATGGCCAGCATGTTTGTGAAGGAAAAGACAGCCGCACTCCTCGAACTCTCAATGAGCTCCAGCGCCAGCATTTATGCTGTGATGCGATACCTTCCTGGTCATTGTCGCAGCCGTGGTCCATAGCCGGCTCGACGGACGATGAGAGACCGTGTCTGGTGTCAAACTGGCTGGCACTTCAGAATGAAATTAGCATTAAGGTCTGAAACCAGACAGATGAATGCTCCATTTATCCGTAAGTATTCATCGTTCACATGGAGCCTTGGCGACTGTCACTGTAGGTTGTCAAATTAGTTGTAGGAGACAAATAAGGCACCATAGCCAGGCTTTACATCACTCAGTACTTCAACCTTGAGACACTGCTGTCTCTAGAAGTCCTCCAAGTTCATCCCACTTTTCTCTAAGGATCCCGAAAGATGTGTTATCCTTCCTGCGCAGGTAGGCTTGTTCCGAGGAGGGCATTTCGGTTCCTGAGTGACATCTTATCAATTCACGAAGATGCTCCGTCTACTCCGGCGTTTTAGCCTGTCAGCGGGCTCATATGCGGTTAGTAAGTCGTGCTGCTATTGTTGTCGTGGTCGTTGATGTCAACGATGTACGAGAAAAGGGAGAAGTCGTCGGTCGGGATGCCTGAAACATCACGTGTCATCAACCACGGTCGTTGGCTTGCACGGCCCGACGGCAAGCTTCCTCCACCTTCAACATACACAGCCACGATCTTGGATCCATCGTCGACTTTGCGAAACACGACGGTGTCCGGGAGGATGGAGCTGTTCTGACGGACAAACGGGAGTCGAAGCAGTCATCTTGTTTGCGAGATCAGAACAGGAGAAAGGTCTTGATGCAAGTTTCTCAGGCGAAGTGCAGTAGTCGAGTGATGCTGGGAGTCTTGAACCTCGTGTTCGGCTGTCAGTTCCAGCGCACTGGGAGACTTTGGAGTGACTTTTGAGTAGTTTGCTTCAGTGACAAAGTCAATCAATCTGGAGCACAAGCTTGCCGTTATCGTGAGCCTGGGGCCAGGCGCAGAATGTGGACATGCCGAGGTTGTACAAGAAATGCACGGCGCGATAATAACAAGACGTCTCTATAAGGCTATAGTTGACGCTGGAGGCGTCATCAGATCCGGAGCAGTGGTGGTGCCAAGCAGAGTTACGGCCAGGATGTGTTTTTAGCAGCGAAACGGCGCGTGGAGGGTTTGGGAAGCTTGAAGGGACTGTGCGCTGCACCATCGCGGCCACTGACTACTCATCCGTCTTGCCTTTTGTCGTAGTTCTAGCAGTGCAACCTTCAACGGGAGCAGACGATCATACCACCGCAGCAAAGAGTCGTCTTCCTTTCAACCCGATTGCCCCGTTCTTCGCTTCTTGTACACTCTTGGACGACGGTTTACGAGCACAGTCGCTTCTAGTTGCGCCTTATCTTCCACAATATCTTGGCTCTTCCGCGGATTCTGATGGTAAGTAGTGCATGGGCATGAGCGAACGACGGCGACCTGCAGGAACGCGCAGCAATGGTCCCAGCCCGAGCTTTCGAGTGCTCCGCTGCTACGGCCAACAAAACTTTCCACTACGTCTCCAGGCCTCCGACGCCCGCCACCATCTTCACTACCTTCGATATGCGACGACACTGACAGCGAGCCCTCCAGATGCGTATATTCCGCCTTCTTCCATGAGACAATCACCATGAGGGCGCAATCGCGCGGTGGCATCTGGCCTGCGCTGCCTCATTGCGCCTGCCGCCTCATCTTTCTCCTCGCACTCATATTGGCAACATTGACAGCTCCAACGCATGCCGCATTCGTCACATTCGAAAACTGTCTCCCCGACAGTATCCTCGACTCGAGCCCGCTTCAACTTCAATTCACGCCGTACTTCGTCGAAGCGACCTTCCTCCCCGATGCCAGCTCGCACAACCTCAGTCTCACCGTCTACGGCAATGTCTCCGGCCAACAGTTCACCACCAGCAGTCCCTTGCCCGCCGCTCGCAGCTCATACTGGCAGAATGACAACGAGACGAATGGAAAGATTGTGAATGTCGGGTCAGACGACAAATTCTCTACCTTGACGGCCGACTACCAAGTCTTGACATACACGGCATACGACAACAGAGGACAAGAATTCTGTCCTACATTGGAGAATGGCACATGTCCACTGGGACCTGCTTTCCGCGCGAATGGCAGCAACCCCTACGAATTGCCCGCATTCTTCATCACACACGACTTTGGCAGCTCGTACGCATTCAGCACCATCTCCACCACAGTACACATAATCAGTGGAGACGAGGGAGGAGCGAACATCGCATGCATCAGCGCGCAAATAACACCAGATATTGGGACAAACATAGCGGGTTTGTTGACGTGGCTGCCTGCGGCCATTCTGATCATCAAAGGCCTGGCTACCTTGGCGGCCGCCATCTGGTCACCTTGGGGAAGCTCGGACATATTTCGATGGAGCAGCAACTACGGTAGAGACGAGGATCTGCTACGATTGGTGACTCCGGGCTTCGGCGACTGCCTGCAGTACATTCAATTCGTGGTGCTCACCGGCAGCTTGACAGTGCAATATCCGGGCTTCTACCAGCCTGCGGTCAGCCAGGCCGCCTGGTCTTCGTTACTGTTCAATTACAGCTTCGTCAGCGGCGGAGATGGCTACCAGAGTCTTCGCGACGGACTCTACGCGACCAACGCCACCTATGGGTTGACCGAGATGAGCCAGCTCATTGGTATGACCGAAGCTCAAGACATCTGGGCACAGTTCGCTATCTGGCTGCTCGTCATTACGGCTCTCGTTCTTGTGCTTTGCCAACTCGGCTTTGCTGGGCGCTGGCTTTACCATGTCATCACGCACACCACCGAGGAAGACTTGCGCCAGAAGAATGTGCCGTTCACGCTTGGCAACATGATCCGACTACTCTTCAACTTCTTCATCCTTCCGATCGTGTCACTGAGTCTGTTTCAACTGGTACTGGCTCCGCAAGGGCCTACAAGCGTGGTGGCTTGCGCTGTCGTCCTACTCGCGATTATGGTGTTCACTGGCGGCTGGTGCTTGAAGGTTATCTTCGCGACCAAACCGCGTACATTGCTGTTTGACGACATGCCGACTGTTCTCCTCTACGGACCACTGTACAATACCTACAGCGACAGCGCTGCGCCGTTCGCCCTGGTGCCAGTTGGAATAACATTCATGCGCGGTGTGGCTATCGGAGCTATTCAGCCAAGTGGTATTGCACAGATCATCGTCCTGGCCATCTGCGAGGTCGTTTTGATTCTGACCCTCAACGGCTTTCGACCATTCCAAGGACAGACCAGCATGAACCTTTACCACACTTTCTTCGCCAGTGTTCGTCTGGCTACGATCTTGCTAATGATCGCATTCGTACCTTCTCTTGGGGTTACAGAGGCACCAAAAGGCTGGATCGGCTATGTCATCCTTCTACTCCACGCATGTGTCTTGGTCTTTGGATTCTTCCTGAATTCTGCGCAGACGCTGGTGGAGGTCATCGCACGATCAATGGGAGCCGGCGGAGACGCTCAGCATGGTGCAGTCCGGGGTAGCATCCTGAACTGGCGAATGCTGAAGAAGAGGCAAGACCGCCGCAGAGACCAGACTGATCGTGGTAGTACCATGAGCAGCGCCGGGATCCTTCGCGACTCCAACGGCGAGCCGAATGCGGGATATGGAACTCGTAGTAGATCCATCTCTGCCAGCAGTCAGCAGCTTCTGAACAGGATGAGCGGATTCGAGAACTTTAGTCAAGGAGGCGAAATCATCAACTCACCTGATCCGGAGATGCAACATTCGGACACCTTGGTTTCGGGATCAGGCTCTGCAAGCAATGCAGCTGGACGAACTTCAATCGGGGCTGTTGGCGCCAAGGCCGAAGCAGATGGTTTCTACCGACCGCCAAGAGCAAGAAAAGCTACAATGGAGACTCTGGCCAACCCCGGCGCGAAGACACGAAGTACTGCCGACTTCCCATACACGGACTCACCTGGTGGACATCCTGGACACGCGCGAGATACTAGCTACGATAGTGGAGCCTTTGGATCGCCAGCACCTGCCTACCTGCGCGACCGGCAAGGCTCCAGCGACGATGCGCCTCGCACCGACTACGCTGTTCGAGAAGTCGATCAATACTACCGTGGACCGGCCTTGAACGAGCAGGCGACGAGGAAGCTCAAAACTGGACCCGCTGACCCTGTTGGCCCGGCATCTACAGCTCAGAGTTGGTTTCAGCGTCTGATGTTTGGGGTGTCGCCAGCAAAGAAGAAGGATCAGACCAAAGGCTTTGAGGTGGTTCGTTCGTCGCGGCGGCCACCTGACATGCAAAAGGAGCCTCGTCCAGAAGACGGTATGGAGATGCAGAATAGTCCCGTAATGCACCAGGAACCGTACCGTGATGCCCCAGACACACCCGGGGCCGGAGTAGAACGTGAGCTGCAGGCTGAGGCAGGCGCCGAGCGGTCCATGAACGCTTCAAACTCCTTAGAACGGTCGATTAGTCCCACGGACGATATAGCACAGCACCCACCCACGATTGGTTTCGACTTCGGATTTGATAGTAGTAGGAACAGCCGTATGACTAACGTGAGACCTGACAGCGATGCGCTTGGACACCCTGTATTGGAACCCATCTCCTCTGAGCACGCAGGTGCGATGGGTGTAGTGCCCACTCCACCCCGGCGGTTTAGTCAAGCTTCGGCCGAGAGTGCAAGTCAATATACTGGAAGGCGCTCATCATTGACCGAAGATGACAGGAGCCGATTCCGCTACTCCGACCAGCCAATTCCCTCTCTGGCGCCAATAGACATAGGAGGACTTGACTTACCTTCTCGTTTCAACTCGAACGCATCTCGATTGACTACAGCCGGCCAAGCTCGCCAAGCACCGACCGAAGGCGTATCCCGACTACGTTCAAATCGAAGCAACGCCCCACCAACAATCGACATCGGCGACACACCTGGCGGCCAAGAATGGCTCCGCACCGTCGATCAGCTAGACTGGCCTTCCGTAGTACCAAACGGACAGGGCGGCTCTACTGCCGCCCTCACCTCTCCACCGCCCAGCTTGCCACGCCGTCATTCGCGTCGCACTCCATCTCAGAATATCCGCTACGGCACACAGACCAGCCAAAATGTCTTTGCGGGTTTCGATTCTCCCGGGGAAGGTTCATTACCAGGTGAAGAGCAAGAGCCTGGTCCAAGGCAAAGACAGCCCAGCGCTGCACCGCAATCACAGCACGTCTCGCACCATCGAGCGGGGGATAGCATTTCGAGGAATTCGTTTGGTGCTGCGGCGGCGCTAAGGGGGATGGAGGGGACTGTGGAGTTTGGGACGCCTCCTACGGAAGAGGATCTCGGAGGCGAAGGAGGAGAGCGGAGGTGACGATGATGGGTGGTCATTCCTACGGTATATATGTAATAACTTTGTGATGGGGATTAGCGTGGAGTTTTTGGGTACATGGAATGTGGGATGGGTTATTCACGATGAACAGAAGTGACTATGGGAATGAAATCGGGAATACTCGGCCTAAGGTGCTGCTCTGCTGGGAAACCGGAGGCTGATATGACACAGTATCAAAAGTTGTATAATGTCCTGAATATTGCATAGAGATGGCATACGTAATATGAAATATTAGAATACAGGCCCGATTTTCATGGGATGGTAGCACTTCCACTGACATTGCAGTCTCCTCGGCATGTACCAGATGCAAAACTGATGCTCAGTTGTGACCGGCGAGACGAAGTGACGCTCTGCGAGCGAGACACCACGCCAAACAATGTCTTAACCGCATGAACAGTCTCAACCATTCGCAGAGACACAACTATGTTCGACGGAATCATGTCCGTGTAAAAATCAGTCAAGATGTGCAGGGTTCCTGTCGCATGTTAATTGAACAATCAGAGATGCAATTAAGCGACTACATGTCAACAGCAGCAGTAGCAACAGCACTAACAGCACCACCAGCAACGATAGCAACAGCAGCAACAGCGGCCTTCGGAGCAATCATAGCAACTTCATCAATATGGGCTCCTTCAAATCTGCAACCGCAAACGCACGCCACAAAGCGAGCAGGCCTCGCACACATGAGCGATCGCTCAGTCGTCAGGACAAAGTCAGCAAGATCGCGGACCACCACGACATAGTTCATCTCACGCGGCGGCTGGAGCAGATAAGAGTCGTTACTAACAGACTTCCTTCTTCTACACGAGCACACAAACGCCTAGCCCTTGTCCAAACACTCTTACGGAGGCGTAGGCTGAGGCAGATCGGGCTTTCCACCAACCTTCCTCGTTCTCTTCTGCGAACGCCTCGACGTCTGATCCATCACGTCATTGATTTACGGAAGATTCGTAACAGGCGCTTCTGGAGGCTCCATCGCAGCGGACATAAGCCGTCAACTCTGGCTCGGGGCCTCGTCTGGGGCCTTCGACGCCACTGGACGAAGGCACAACATGACGCCCATTTGAGCTGGCCATCTTGGGTAAACCGACTTCGTACTCATATTGCCACGTACCACCAACAAGAAGGAATCCAGCTAATCAGCAACATTTTCTTTCTGGGAGCTCTCAGCCAGTGCAACTTCACCTGGCAGCCGAACATGTACTACGCCGAGCCTAAGTATGAGAAATCCAAGTTCCTTTTTCGGTGAATGGTGCTCTCCGAAAAGATACAGCAGATGTTGGGCGGACATCTTCATTGATCCAGCTGATCTTCACCACAAGGAGGGATCGGCCACTCATGCCGACAGCATCATGGCAACATTACTCCATGAGTGCGTGCACGCTTTCACCGACATCTACTCTTACAAAGAGAATTGTCGCGACCCGCATTTTCGTGAGAGCTGGCAGATGAACAATGGCTCTACCGGCCACGGAGCCACCTTCTTCCAGATTGTGTCGCACTTGGACGACTTTGTGAAGGAGGAGCTTCCTAATGTGAGCGTTAACATGAATCTACTGGTCGACTGCAAGACGGAGTTCGTCAAGTCAGGACTGGTACTTACAGGCCGTGAACTGGCACTGTGCAGCACCAGCTCACACCGATTCTTAGTAAGATTCTTCAGGGCGGCTGATGAGATTGAAGAACACATCAAAAATGTCCGTCGACGGTACCGCGATGCATGTGGACCGCCGAATTTGGAGCAGGAAAAAGAGAGGGAAGAGAGCCACTAACAGGACGTTCAATTAGAAGAGATTGGCAGGTACATGAGTATATGGAAAGCGATTGCGCGGTACGACGATAGAGTGCAACACCGTGGTCAGCATTGAGGAGAGCTTTCGCTGTGAACTCCTGACCTTGGGTGCGCTCTTTCGATTGATTTCGACTTCAAGCTTCTCTCAAGGAGTGAGATTATCATTGGGAGTGAAGCCAGAGCTCTCAAGATTGGCTGTGTGGTGCAGAACCAGATATCGCGAGCCTCAGACACGAGATGAAGTAACCACAATGTGACTCAGGATGGCCTCATGTCTTAATATGAGCACTGCGAGCTCGCCGAAGTCTGAAGCTGTATCTGCACCCGGACGAATGGGTGGATGCCGCTTTGAAATTACTGGACCGGGTCGAGACTATGCAAGCCTGCAAGTTCGTCAAAATCACAGAAGTCTTTAGTGGAGAAACTTCTGGACACAGCGGCGAAGGTAAGACAATTGTTCAAGGGGAATATGATGACGAGATCCGGAATTTGAGACACACGTAGACCTCTCTGCGAATAAGATGGGTGCCCTTCGGTGGCTCAGGTCGCACTTCCGCCAGTTCAATGGCACACGCTGCACGGCAGCCAAAACTACAAGGTCCGCCATGAAGAGAGAAGAAGGCAAACGAAGGAGCGAGGAGGCAGTGGACTCAGTACTATCCGGATTACATCAGCTACAAGCTCCGCGCCATACATGGTATCGTGGTAGCCAGATTGCAATGCTGGTATGGCAGGAGTGGTGCAGGAGCCTTGATGCCTATGAAGTTCCTGGATCTGTTCCTGAAGATACCCATATGGAGGGGGGTATCAAGATCATCGGTGACCTTGTCTTCAATGGCGGTCTTCAACAGTGTCGATTCAAATGGGACAACGATATGGACGTAAAAACAAGATTTGGGCTCACGAGAAAGGTCTTGCAAGGCTCAGAGCATTCGATCACCATAACGCTGCACACTGTTGACTTACATCAACGTCGAAAAGACAAAAACTGCGGGACCTGTAAGCTCGGCACTCTGCTACACGAATGCGTTCATGCTTACTTGCACTCATATGTCTGTATCGAGATCTGCGACGACGCCAAGTGCTCGAGGAACTACAGAGCCAATTTCGGAAATCTAGTCACGGAGGATTCTTTGCGATCATCGCCACACATCTCGAGGCCTTTGCCAGGCAATCTCGTACCTCATGTGCAATTGCAAACGCTTGAGAGTGTTCAGCACGACCACATCAATCGTGGGTATCTCTTGAAGCCAGGGGACCATTAATGATGCCACCCCGATGGCCGAGAAGGAATCAGAGCGTGTAGCCTGAGATCTGTTATGGTCGAGAGCTACGTCCGCGATCTGTCGTGGGCTGTGAAGCTCTCGTATCGTGAATGGTCTGATAGTAGCGTTTACTCTGACATCGCTAAGGGTGGAGGAAAAGAGCAATGGGACACCATAGGCATTGGTCAGTGGAGTCGCTTCCGTGAAATCGCTGGGCGAAAGAAGACTTTGGTGCCCCCGGCGCTCTCATCCAACTATCCCAACCATCCATACTATCTACGCCAGGTGTTGACGTGGTTCCGAAGCTTCCAGATCATCCAACCATGCCTGCTCATGAGCAAGGGACAGATCGGAAGAAAAGAAGCCTCGAGGACAGCGAAACGAATGTTGATATGTGGAGGAATAACTTGACATGTGGCCCAATCGTCGTTCTGCACTGACATGGATGAAGCGCTATCGCTTGAAGAGAGCAGAGTCTGGCTAGCGTTCTGCAGACTTTGAAATGAAGATCTTGGATCTACGGAAATAGCATCTGTACATGACTACGAGAACGAAAGAGATGCTGTCATGAGGGCCATTCAATTTCCCATCAATATGGGAGTAAAAGATTGACTAGTTCAGCACAGACATCAATTTTTGCCGCTTTTCACCTCCGACTTCCGACCTCAGTCGTCGTCTTTGGCCATCGTCCTTCCTCTCTTCTCCTCTGTTTCTGACTATTCCATCTCCAATCCAGCGATGTTCATCTAAGCAGTCCATAGCCATAGCCATGGCCAGGCATAGAAGTGAAAGAAGAAGATGCGCCAGACAGCGAGCTTGTGGTCAACAAGACTGAAAATAAAAGTCCGAGCGGCCGCCAAACTCCGAATCAAGAAGTCGAAAGAAACAACAGACTATGGCGTTAAAGTCATCGATCACGCCAAACAGCGTCAGCTCGCGGCACAGGGCTTAGCTGTGCCCCTGGCGAGCAACGTGGTGGGGACTCGAAAGCCCATCCTACGCAAGCCACCGCCACCACGAGCGAGAGTCCTAAGCACACCAGGTATTCCCATCAGTCAACTTAGAGCGCGGACGGTGAGGCTACGGTCAGGTAAGTGTCGAATTACGAATGATCTGTCTATGGTAAAGTTGACAAGTACAGTCCAGTTGCCACGTCTATCGACTAGAAACGTACCGCTTTCATCCCTTCTCGTCAAAAGGCAGAGACCTCGAAGATTGTCTGTTTCTCCTGCACGAACTCGATCTCGAGGTGGTGGAGGTGGAGCATCTGGGCAACGGAAAACTTCCAGACGATACCTTCTGAAGCAGGACTGGTGTACCTATGGTACCATTCACGAACTGCAAACGGCAATCGGCCTGGCGGAGCCCACAACTACCAGCATTTTGCAATGGGCTACTGGGATCAATAATTCCGCCGAATCACACGAGGAAGTCACATTCGTCTCCATCGATCTGGAATGGGAAAGGACGGGGATCAAACAACACATCGTCGAAGCAGGTATCACTACTTTGCGAGCAAGTGACATTCGGAATCAAGCACCAGGTCCATTCCTCGAAGCACGGATAATGAAGATGGAACACCGTAAGTCTCGAAACCATCAAATATCTAACATTTCTCGCTAATCACCGCAGATCATTTCGTGGTAAACCCATTCTCCTCGGCCCTCTTCGAACCGAAGCTCCGGCCAAGGATGCAAACCTCCCTCTTCGGCAAGAGCACAATGGCATCCCCTGCAATAGTCCAGCAACACTTGACAGACATACTCTCTGGCCCCGGCCGCGTCGCGATCGTCGGCCAATCCGTCTTCAACGACATTCTAGAACTGATTCGAGATTGGCAATACGATGTTCGAAAGATCCTGGGCCCCAGTCCGACTCTCTTCGACACCTACAATTTCGCCAACCGAGCAAATCTCGAAGGCGCGACATTCGAGAGGAGATCTTTGGGAGCGATTGCGCATCGACTCGGGATTCATTACAGGCATCATTCGAATAACGAGTTGTATTTGAAGGCGGTGTATAATGCGAGTAACGATGCTGCTTATAGCTTGATAGCCCTCCTGCTATTCGGGCTGAGATGGAAGGATATCACAGCAGACTCTGACGAGGCTGTCCGAAAGAAGATGATATGGAATCATACTGGGTTGGTGGATGGGAACGTCAATACTTCGCCGAATGCTAAGGAGATTTGGAGGGACATGGAAGAGGAGCGGCGGAGGGCAAAACGACGGGGGGCCTCTTGGTGGTCTCGACTGACTGGCATTTTGCATAGATGGATTGGACGCCGCACGCCTACGAGGCCGTTTTCCTAGCCCGCGTAGTGCTCTTTGGACAGCACCCGTTCTGCCTTAGCCCAGCTGGCGTTTCGCTTTGACAGATTAAGAGCCATGGCCATGTGAAAGAGACAAAGCTGCCGTATGATACGCTCGGCCAGCTCAGCAAACTCGAACGCCTTCTCAGCTGCAACTGCTCTAGCTTGCCGGATCGGCGCGTTACTCATTACTGCATTTGAAGTCGGCTTCAGGTTTCGATCTCGTTATTGACAAACTCAATCGTTCGACCGAGAGCGCTATGATATGAATTCAACCATGCACCGTTGGTGTCAGGTCATTGGTTCTGGCGGGACTTATAGCGGCTTCTTGCTTTTGTACAGCTTGTGGGTTCTTCGACCTCGCCGACACCGCCTGTGGCAGCGGCATTCGCAGCAGGCTTGATAGCAGCTTCTCTGGCTATATCCTTTGCATTCACACCTCCATCGTATTCAGACCTAAAGAATACCTCCAGCTGCGCCTTGGTCGACATAGCTAAGGAGATGGAAACGCGCTCGACTGACAATTCCCATTCGTGGCGATTGTGCAGAAAATAAGCGAGTCCACCTGGTTTGCCCTGTGACACTACTTGCCTTTCGCTTACCAAAGAATCGTAGAAAGATGAGCTTTAATTGTAGCGGACACGCTGGCATTGAACACTGACGATGAGACTGTTCAGCGGCCTTCTTCGTGGAGCAGACCGATGATCTTGTTGGACATCATGACGACTTGCTTTCCAAACGCGACACCTCTGAGGTCCTCTTCGAATCTAAATAATACGCCGTAATACACACCAAAGCCGCTTAGCTACTGCATAAAACTCTGCGGCGGGCACTGGGGTTGCACAGCTTCGCTCTCGATGCCTTTTCCGGCTTGCAGGACATACGCTGCAGAAGCTTCAGATGGAGGATCGCACGAGACAATAGCGAGAAGACTGTACGTCTTGATTAACGTACATCATGTCTCCAGACTGGTCAACGCCAGGAAAGGAGCTCGCAGTGTCCCAAAGGTTTGGTGTATCCGCTTCGACCCAAAAAAGTCTGAAAAGCTTCGGCAGCGCCTTCCGAGATCAACTACTGGGCAAAGTCTGGTTTTGAATGGACGCACGACGTTGGCCGTCCTGAAAGCAGTCTCGCTAATGGTTCAAAGTATGTAGCGACATGCTTAATATTGCGCAGTATCTGCCGCCTTTCGAACACTTCGCTGTGCTCTGTAGCTCGTTACTATGCTGAGTGTCGAGGTCGCCAGAATCAACGTCCAGCTCGTGGGTATTAAACGGAAAAATTGATGCTGTATCCCCCGCTATGGGAAGCTTTTCGGTCAATTTAGATACTTCGGACGACCCGAGACGCGCATCTTTCTCCTGGGGCGAAAGGTCACTCGACACCAGGACGAGCGCGCATAAGATGAAGCTGAGAGCTTCTAGCTCCGCTTCAAGCTCGCTCCCTTTTGATGAGACCAGTAGCAACGGAGGTCTTATTCGAGGAGAAGCTCCTTGAAACATGTCGAGAATATGTCCCTTACTACTTGACGGACGGTAACTGCGACTGTGAGCACTCGGCCTGATCGCCTGTAGCCATTCGATAATGGTATGTGCGCCTTCTCTGCTACTCTTCAAGAAGGCTACTGTCGCTTGCAGACAATCAGTAATTCGCCCAAAGTCTAGGCAGTATTGCGCTCCAGAGTATATATCTTGATATCGCTGGATCTCCTAGTTCTTCGACCGGTGGCCATTCGATTGAGAGTTTTGCTGGCTGCGAAGCTTTAAGCAGGTTTCTTCCCTGCGCCCTTTTTCACGATCGAAGGACTCTGCAGCCTCCGCGCTATGAAACCCGCGCAACAACGCAAGATCCCACGTACGAGCTCGTTAAGACGAGAGCGGAATGTTTTGAAGGTCACTGCTACAAAGATGGTATTGCAAATTGCTGTCGGAGCGGCCTGAAATTTGGACGTTTGGTGTTGTACCAATCCACTTCTAAGCCAAAACATAACCCGAGCGCAGCAGTGGTCCGAGAATGAGGCAGGGGAGTGCAGAGTGGCTCAATCCTGGGACTCCGTAGAAAGGAATTGGGTGATGAAGTCGTCGTCGAAAAGATCCTGAGCCGAGGGCCTCTCTTCCGGAAGCCAGCGTAGTATTTTTCGCATCAATTTGAGGAGCAACTCCTTGTCGTTTCCCTTCAGGCGAATTTCCCGCGACTCGAGAGTCTGGTTAGGGATTGGTGTAGCAGCAACCCAATTACCTGCAATCTTGATTTAGGCTGCTTGGGCGACAGCGAGAGGCGGCATTCTGCCAGAGTCCGCAGTGCATAGCTTACCTTCCGAATCCCAATATCGGCGACATCGATCACTGCGTTCCAAGAACTGTTTCGGAGGATGTCCCATAAGAGAGATCATTTCTGCAAAGTGTAGCTCGTCGTTCAGATGACCATTCTTGACTCCACGGAAAAGGCTGCGATCTTCGAGGAGGGTCCAGATCTAGACAGTGTCAGAGCCACAAGGGGTCAAAAGCAGCCTTCCACACATACCATCACGCCAATAGACCACACGTCTATCTTCGAGTCCCATTGCATACCTGCAATCACCTCCGGAGCTCGAAAGGCACCAGGCATGACGTCGCCCGAGTGTTTCTGCTCTGGCTCACCCAGGAAAGCGGCGCCAAAGTCGGCGATCACCGGTGGATCGTAAGATGTTGGCATCGAGTAAGAAAGATGAATGGTGCGATCCGGCAAAATCTTCCGTGGCGATGGGCTGACAATCTCGGCTTGCTCGACCTTGGACACTGTAGCATCATCGGCGCCAACCAGTATGTTGTTCGGCGATAGATCTGGGAGCGTCTTAGCCAGTACTCCTAGACCTATTTAGGAGCAGAGACAGACCTGTGTGGACCACACCTGCTTGGTGCAAGAAGTATAGACCTGTCAGCACCACGTAGAGGAACTTTTGTAGGAGTGTCTTGTCAAGCGCCCTGTCCTCGAAAAGATCGCGTAATTCTCGTAAAGCCAAGCCCAAGGCTGGGAAAACGAGGCATTGATGGTGCCCTCGAGGACCTTCGATGGTGAACTCGTCCAGTGACACGCGAAGGTGATTCCTGCCAGGATGATCCGTCTCAATTGATCTGATGTGGTGGGAAATGGCGACTTCATTGGTGTTTTCCTCCCCGACGATGCACACCTTGACTGTGACTAGAGCACCCTCGCTTGACTTCTGTTAGTAAGTTG
The DNA here is from genome assembly GCA_031771865.1 of Nothophaeocryptopus gaeumannii. NCBI lineage: Eukaryota > Fungi > Ascomycota > Dothideomycetes > Mycosphaerellales > Mycosphaerellaceae > Nothophaeocryptopus > Nothophaeocryptopus gaeumannii. Next base: position 214,883 of record JASISA010000025.1, read on the forward strand.
CATATCCGCAGACAGCAGATTGACTCAACTAGAGATCTCGGCTCAACCAGACAGTAGAGGCAGTCCCGAAGCCCAGCTTCGCGACAACTTGGTACCTCGACTTGAAGATATCACCCAGCTCGACAGGATAGAACTTTTCGGCCTTGTAGCCGACGAGTCTTTCTTCCTCGAACTTTTCATGCACTGGCAGCAGAGGAAAGCCCGCGGTCGGGAAGACGCGAGGCTGAGCAGGTATCTGACTTGCTGCGCGAGCCATCAAGTTCTGACGCGGTGGACAAGGGCGCCTGAGAAGAGTCAAGCAGGTCCACAACGAGCTATAGGGCGGAAAAGGCGCTCTGATCTTCAACACACGCTGGAAGGCCAGCTTTGTAGCTGCCATAGTAAGGACAAAGTACCTGCGATGGAGCCTTGCGGTAGCTGATTGACGCTGAGGATTCGCGAACGAGATGATGCCAAGCCTCAAGCCGCCTACCTTTACTCTACCGACCCTGAGTTGCAACGGATGGTAAGACGGCCTTGATCACAAGCCCAACAGTTCAGAATATCAGCCCCAAATTTGTTGATGACACACGGCGAAGACGATGATGGTCAGCATAGTGCGGACAGGAGGGCACAAGACAGCGTCTAGATAGAGGAAGCCAAACGTGTTATGAATCGGTCTGAACAACCATTGAGATGAAGGAACCAACATATGATAGCTAAACTAACTATGCAACTGCACGCTTCGGAGAAAGGAAAACTTGTCTTCCCCTAAGAGGTTTCCATGATGCGGTATGCCAAGCACACGTGACCTGCTGACTCACATCACAACAGATGTTGGCGTCCGGCCTTGAAAGAGCTGCACCATGAACACAACGCTTACAATCGAGGAATTGCACACGGAAGCAGAGTCGGCGACGGACATAGCGATATAATGTGCTCGAAGAGCAGTAGTCGCCCGCATTTCGCGGGGCAATCTGGAGAAGCGAACGGCGGGGATCAAGATGGCGTCCATGTTTATCTTTGTCATTTTGCCTGCCAAGGTATGTGGTCTCTGGGCGAGAGGCGGTCGTGACACCATATTTGAGGGTGAATGAAAGAACGGATACGCCACGTGTGCAAGTACCGCGTTATGCCGCACGATGTTGTGCCCTCAACTGATCTGTTCCATCTCTTTGGGTAGCGTACAACCAGCGGTCGTACTGATAGTTGTTGGGCGATAAGGATCTCTTGGAGATGGGTATTGCGGTGCTGAGGAGCACTCCGCGTGTCTATGTGTGCGAGAAGCGGAACCGGACCGGTCTGACTCGTAGGTGAGGTATGGCTGGCTCATCAGCTGGCGTCTGGGAGAGCATATCCGAAGACCACTTCAGCGTCGCCTGCAGGAGGTACTGCAGCTCGCGGGCTCACGATTCCGGCAATCTGTGCTTGGGTAGTAGTTGTAGCATAACGAGAACATGATGTTGATCAAAGAGGCGACGGTGAGAGTGGAGACGGTGCTGATGTTGGCTGATGAAGGAAAGGGCGGGAAGCTGGGAAGGCGGACGAGAACGCCTGCCTGAGGCTCCCAAACAGAACGTTCGAACGCGTTTCCCACAACGCGTTCTCGTCCTGCACCTTCACAATCATCCACTTTTCTCCAAGATGCCGAAACGCCCCGCAGCCGAGTCTCCAGCTGCAGAGCTCGGTATCACCAAACGACCACGAAATGACACGCTCTCGTTTCGTCTCCGCGACCTGCCCCTGGAGCTGCGAGAAGAGGTGTACCGATACCTCTTCGACGATTTGACCCGACCGCCTCGATATCCTTATAGCGAGTGGACTACGAAAGGCGCCTTCACGGACTTTCTCAACCTATTGACAACGGACAAGGCGACGGGCAGCGAAGCCCAGAACATATTCGAGAAGGAGTACCAGCGAGACGTTGTCTTCTACTTCGAGGATGGCCCAGCTCTCTATGACTTCCAGAAACGATCACGAGGCATTCCGGCTCTTCGACAGGCCAACATCATGTTTCGCTTGAGAGGGGGCTTGGACGAAGACCTTGACTTGCTTGCAGATGATTCGGCGATGTTGATCGACGGGCAACCAGGCTACTCAGAGGAATGGATAGAAGAGCCTGCATTCTTTAACGATGCATTACACGATTCAGACGACGACGACGATCCCATATATGCTCATGGTCCACGGTATTCTTGGCATCCGGAAGACCATGGATTCGAACTACAAGAGCACGAGAGAGGGGAGGACTCAAGTGCGCCTTTCATACCATACAAAGAGCTCACCTACCCTCCACTGCAAGGCTCCATTCGCTTGAAGAGCTATTCGTGGAGGAAGAAGCCCGCAAAGCCTGGTGCAAAACGTCGTCTCAAGAAGAAGGACTTCGAAGGAGCAATGATCATGGAAGGCAAGATCGGCGATGTCTCGTTTCAGCAATACGACATTAGACTAGGGCGGAACAGGCTGGCAGCTCATCGAGATACTGAAGGACACGAGGAGAGTAGTCGGATTCTGCGCCAGGGAGTGGACTCACAGATCGACGAGTTTCTTCGCTCTACCGGCTGGGGAGGGTTTCACGACTTGCACACAAGCGACGACGAAAGTACAGAGGACAGCAATGAAGATGACTTCGACGAGGACGAGGACGAAGACGAAGAAGACAATGAGGATGAGGATCTTTGAGAGAAGCAAATCACCTGCAAGCTCGCGCAGCATCACGAATCTGACACGAGCAGTGGACTCCCGATGCACAGCGCTCAGCGAGGTTGAGACAGCTTTCACAGGAAGTATATTCCTAGGAGGATAAGTGTCTCCGGGCACCGCACGACCTGTAGCCGCTTAGAGAATCTCACGCCTTCTCGACATCTCTTGGGTTTCGGTCTCCGCAAAGAACTTGTTCAGGTCGAAGAAGCTTATCAATCGTTTCCACCAACCTCGTGGCTACCCCAGCACGGCTTGCTTGTCACATGGCTGGCTAAGCACGTTGGGTTGACGAAACCATCGACGTTCTTTCCAAAATCCCGGCGAAGGGCAGCAGAGATGATTCGCTCGTCGTAGCAGAGTGGGAGGAGATCACAGCTACACTGGCCACCGAAAGAGCTGCTGCGACGGGATGGAGGAAGATCGTCTACGATGGCATGTGGAGACGTACTATGGCTGCCTTCACCGTCCAACGTGGCAGCAGAACTCTGGAGCGGAAGTGATGACATACGTGAGTACATAATATAAAGGCTGGCGCAAAAACAGAGCTAAATGCTGTTGACACAGTACGTCGTCTACATCTTCCAAATGGCCAACCTCCCCGGCAACATCAACCCATCGCTTCCGGAGTCCAGTAACCTCTCTTCATCGTCTTCACAACAGGCATGTTCTTCTACATGGACAAAACCGGCCGCCGACCACTCCTAATCTACGGCGCCCTCGCAATGGGTTTCTGCCACTTCGTCGTCGGAGGCGTCCCGTCCTCCGCCGAGATCATGCCAGGCGATGTCAACGGCAATCCCAACATCCTCATCAGAGCCACTGCCTCAAAAGCAAACACCGTCATCGCATTCTGCTACCTGCTCATCATCATCTACGCCCTCACCCTAGCACCCGTCTGCTGGGTCTACGCCGCAGAAGTCTGGTCCTTCGAAACCCGCGCAACAGGCATGGGCATCGCCGCCAACGGAAATTTGCTCTTCACTTTCCCCCTCTGCCTCTACGGTTCATCAATTTCAAATGGGGTATGTGCATCGTGTTTGGATGTATGTGCATCTTAGCGGCCACACAGTTTTACTTCACGTATTCCGAGACTTGTGATAAAACGTTGGAGGAAGTTGAGGAGTTGTTTGCGTCGGGAACACCGAAGCCTTAGCATACGAAGCCGGGACATTCGAAGTTGAATGCGTTGATTGAGAATGTGAGGGAGAGGGTTTTGACGATCGGGTTTGTTGTTCAGGGGAAGGGTGGGGAGAAGGGGGTGAAGGTGGAGCTTGAGAAAGTGTGATAGGGAGAACGAAGGGTTCAATGGGAAGCTGCAGAGCCGTGATGTGTCTTTGGCTGATGGGCAGAGGCCGAGTTGGAATAGATCAGTAATCCTCGGCATGGCTGCATGTCAAAGAGCTCTTCACTTCCGGCTCGTTCGAGCCTCGCGACGTTATATGATGAAGCCATCTCAGAGCATGAACCCGGCTAAAAGCTCGGATACTAAGCTCGTGCCAAGGCCGGCAAGTGAATGATAGACCCCACTTTTCCGGTAGCCGAACCATCGTCGTCACCATCCTAGACTATCTGCATCAATGCCGGGCTATCTCATGATAATCACATGCAAACAATACTTCACTCCATCATAACGCCGCGAAAGATTACCTTCACATCGACGACAGACTCATCAATCGACCAAACGTCCAGAACGGTCACTCTTTCGACTGTTCGGACACCACCGCCAAGATGAAGGCAGCACTAATAGTAGTCGACATGCAAGAGGACTTCTGCCCACCTAATGGCGCTCTCGCCGTACAAGGCGGCCGAGACTGCGCTGGTCCAATTAACGAACTCCTCGGCTGGCCTCAATTCTCCCTCAAGATCGCCACGAGAGACTTTCATCCCAAGGACCACATCTCATTCGCCTCAAATCACACGGATGCGAAGCCGTTCACCTCAAAACATACGATCAAGAACCCGGAAAATGGAAATGAGACGCAGACGACGTCAGTTCACGGCAGACGAATTGAAGAGAATTGAGGTAGAAACTGAGGCTTACGCAAGACAGTCTACTTTGGCCCGATCACTGCGTCCAAGACACCCCCGGCTGCGAGATCATCCCCGAAATCAACAAGTCCCACCTAACCCACACCGTAGACAAAGGCATGAACCCGCTCGTAGAATCCTACTCTGGCTTCGGTCCACCTTTCCGAAACCCACCAGTCGCCATGACCGAGCTCGCCAGCCTGCTCAAAGAAGCCGGCATCACGCACGTCATCACCACAGGTCTGGCACTGGACTTTTGTGTGAAGGGGACGGCGGTGGATGCTGCGGAACTAGGCTATGACACCTACATTGTGGAGGAGGCGACGAATGCTGTTGCGAGGGATGAGGAGGCGAGGAGGGAGAATTTGAAGGAGTTTGAGAAAGCCGGTGTGAAGATGATCAAGATGGGGGATGAGATTCTGCGAAAGATCAAGGCTTTGTGGTGATTGACGACGGGATTTGTGATGTAAGGGCGGAGAGGGTTGCGAAAAGGTGAGCTTTGAGCATGAGAAAGCGGCATCCTCTGACTTCATTGATTTGAAGGACCACCTTGGCCCGTTGAGTTGCGATTGATGAGCATTGTTCATCACGGATTACGGAGCTTTGTGCTTCCTTTCTTCCTTCAGCCTCTTTCTTGGGGACAATGTTGAAACTTGCTCATCGGGTAGCCGCCCTTTCGTCTTGTGTGTTTCGTTTCGTTACGGAGGTCGACTGCAGCTACCGTCATGGACTTGCTTTGCTTTGTTCCCTTGCAGCTTCCAAAAATGCCTTGCTCTGGGGTGTTCTATGTTTCCGAGCATAGGAGGCGGACACAAGATCGCGTTTTTACGTAAGTGAACTTCAGGATTCATCCTCCTCTTAGCCGCCGACACTCCTCGCGCTTGCGCGAAATGAATGAGTCAAAGCTCACACTTCGGCTACAGCACCGCGACTTCTCAAAATAGGCTGTGCACCTCTCCACGATTCACCTGACAAGTCGACAGCCCTTCCACACGTGCCGAACTGTCCGTAAGAGGATGCTCGGCAGTCGATCGCCGTTGAAGCCGAAGAACTCTTTGGTGCAGATCACTCCCCATAACGCTATACAGGATGCCGGACAACGGAAGTTCGCAAAGCCCAGGATGACCTTGGCATCTACATTGATATAGTGCTGGAAGCCCCTATGTTACCGCGCGTTACAACTTGGCAAATGGTTGGTCTGCTGTCCGCAAACGCCGCACAGATTCCAACACGTGATCTGTAGTATGCTGATCGTGTACGAACTGGGAAGCCAAGCAGACGCATGATCCAAAACGGTTGCATAGGCATTCCTTGCGTTGCAGGCCGCACTGTGCGGATGTGTTGCCGAAGTGTACGGAGGCTTGGGGGCTGACTTGTAGGTTCACGCAATCGAACTTGTGGGTCGGCGAATCGAGGAGCTTGTTGAGCAACGAATCCATCAATGTAGATCTCAGCTCCTGAGATCGGAATGGGACGACGCGTCGAAGAGGCATAAGAAACACTGTCCTCGTTGCTCGAGGTGTTCTGGCTCCTCAGCAACAGGTGCTTCTGGCAGTGCCAAGTCACTCTTTTTTTCCGGTACTCTTGTAATACCAGTCACTCGTTTTGATCGAATCACGACAGTCGTAATGCAGTTCCTCATTTTGGCACTTGCTGGCCTCAGCGCCGCAAGCCCACTCGTCGCTTACGGCGAGAAGTCTACCACCACCTCTGTTTGGGCTCCAGAGTACACGAAGGGATCAGAGGGTGGGAAGCCCTTAGGATCCTGGACCACCTCGTTCAAGAGCGGAAAGCCAGAGTTCACACCTTCACACAAGAAGCCGGAGGAGTCATGGTCCACCACCTCCAAGGAGGGCAAGCCTGAACACACACCTGCTGGTTACGGCGGACACGGCAGCTGGTCCACTACTTCAAAGGGTAGCAAGCCAGAGCACACCCCATCACACGGCGGAAAGTCAGAGGGTTCCTGGTCCACCACTGCCCACGGCAAGGACTCACAGCACACTCCCACTGGATACGGCGGACACGACAGCTGGACTACCTCTGCGAAGAAACCCGAGCACTCCCCATCAAAGAAAGAAACCTGGACTCAGACATCGCACACCTGGACCACATCTGCCAAGAAGCCCGAGGGCTACGGCAAGCCAACACACACCAAGCCTTCCGCACCGGGATACCCTGGATCTGAGGGTGGCAAGCCGTCAGGCGGAAAGCCCGAGGGTGAGAAGCCAACCTCTACCAAAGCATGGGGATCTGAACACACTGGTAAGTCGGAGGGTGAGAAGCCCACTGGCTACGGCTCTGGAGGCAAGCCATCGGGGGGAAAGCCCAAGGGCGGCAAACCAACTTCCACGCAATCTTGGGGATCTGAGCACACTGGCAAGTCGGAGGGTGAGAAGCCCACTGGTTACGGCTCTGGGGGCAAGCCGTCAGGCGAAAAGCCAACCTCTACACAATCTTGGGGCTCTGAGCACACTGGAAAGGGTGAGAAGCCCACTGGCTATGGTTCCGGAGGCAAACCATCAGGCGGAAAGCCAGAGGGTGGCAAACCAACCTCCACTCAATCTTGGGGATCTGAGCACACCGGCAAGCCTTCCGGAGAGAAGCCATCTGGTGGAAAGCCAGAGGGTTACGGTTCGACATCCACGAAGTCTTGGGGTTCTGAGAACACTGGCTACCCTTCAGGCAACAAGCCTTCGGGCGAGAAGCCGTACGGTGGAAAGCCAGAGGGCGACAAGCCAACATCTACCAAGTCGTGGAGTTCTGAGCACACTGGATCTGAAGGTGGTAAACCATCTGGAGACAAGCCATCGGGTGGTAAGCCAGAGGGTTACGGATCGACTTCCACCAAGTCTTGGGGTTCTGAAGAGACCGGCTCCCACGGCGGCAAACCATCTGGAGAGAAGCCAACCGGATCCAAGCCATCTGCTCCTGGCTACACTGGTTCAGAGGGTGGAAAGCCCTCTGGTGAGAAGCCTTCCGGACACAAGCCAACTTCTACCAACTCCTGGTCATCTGAGCACACCGGATCCGAGGGCGAAAAGCCAAAAGGTGGCAAGCCATCCGGTGAAAAGCCAACCTCCAGCAGATCTTGGTCTTCCGAAGAAACTGGCTCTCACGGTGGTAAGCCTTCCGGTGATAAGCCAACCTCCAGCAAGTCGTGGTCATCCGAAGAGACTGGCTCCCACGGCGGTAAACCATCCGGCGAGAAGCCCACTGGCAGCAAGCCTTCAGCTCCTGGGTACACTGGCTCTGAAGGTGGAAAGTCTAAGGGTGGCAAGCCATCTGGAGAGAAGCCAACCAATACCAACGCTTTGGGCTCCGAGGAGACTGGATCGCACGGTGGTAAGCCATCAGGCGAGAAGCCAGAGGGTGGAAAGCCAACCTCAACTGATGCTTGGGCTCCTTCGTACACTGGTTCTGAGAGCGGAAAGGACAAGCCATCTGGTGACCTGCCAACAGAGTCCAGCCCTGCGAGCGGTGACAAGCCATCCGGTGACGAACCCTCTGGCGAGTCTCCATCCGGCGGCAAAGGCGGTCTCCCATCAGGTGGTAAGCCCTCCGGCGGCAAGCCAACCGGCGTTCCAGGCCCGAGCTGCTCCGGCACCTACATCCCCCAGTGCTGCGACCTAAATGTCCTCGGCGTCGTTGACCTGACCTGCGCCAACCGTATGTTTTCCGTCTTCTTCTCTTGACTTCATCTGTCATTTGCTGACTTCGCTGTAGCTTCCAAGCCTCCCTTCAACGTCAATGACTTCAAGTCCATCTGCGCCGAGACCGGCAAGAGTGCCCAGTGCTGTTTGATCTCTCCGATCGTAAGTAATGTCCAGAGATGTTCGAGATGAATCTGATGCTGACGATGTCCTTCAGATCGGCCAGGGCCTCATCTGCCACGACGCATAAATCGGTGCTCTCGGGGCCAGTCGAAGGGAGGTGATGTGAGGGTGTTGTCTAGTAAATATTGGTGGTAACGTCGCAAACGAAGGCGCGTCGGAGGCTGAGGCTGCGCATTGTCATTTATCATTCCAGATCTGTCTACACGGATCTCTAATGTTAAGCTAAGAAGAAAGTAATCGAATGAATTTTACCGATTCCACACCTACGCGCCGATGTCTCCATCGCTGTCTCCGTCCTATCAGAGAGGACTTGAAGTTCGCTTCAACGTCAGAGCCGCGCGGCATGCTTTTGTACGTCGGTTCGTCTATGTCCATGATCAGCAGAGTTCGTCTACGCCCTTCGCGTTACTTCATGCTGGATGAAGGGTCTGAAAGCCTTCGGAAGAGGAGTATACGAAGTAAGATACTCGCGAAAGCATTCTCCGGCCCCAATGTTGTGGAAGAAGGGGTCTCAAAAGCGTCAAATAACACACCTGTTCTCACAAGGACAATTCGAAAGACTCCTCCGGACTTAGCATAGTAAGGCTTCGTATGCTCGAGATCCATCGAAAGTCCAAATGTCCTGTGCTCTTGCTGTATGCAGCTCTCATCCTCATCAACTGGTGTAGTGTTGCTACTCTCGGGGCGTATGATATGGTGGCCAGGGGCCATTGGGCGAGGGAGATTCGTCCGTTCTTCATGGTGCTGCTGCTGTTGGTATTGCAAGTGCGATATCAAATGATTAGAAAAGTGGTTCAATACGATGAGCCTCCGCCTGCACTTCGTTCTATCGTTGCCTAGTAGAGGTGAGCTTTCAACGGTCTGCATGGGTGATGAAGTGAAGTTCTTGGCAGGCTGTTTCGACTACTCCTACTTGTCCGTCGAGTCCACGCGCCTCCTTCGATTCTTCGGCGACCAAGAGGCAACTTTGTAGGTGGTATACTGTCGCCCATCAATCTTGTGTTCTTTGCTAACGTGTCACTCGCAACTTTAAAGACAGACCATAATCCGTAAGTCTTACCCCCTTCTCCATCACTCACCTCCCTGCCGCCACCTCCTACACCATCACCAGCAGACAGCAGCCAGCAGCACGCCCGTCAGCGAGCGGTCTCTCTGCCTCAGCAGGAGTAGAGATCAGCTCGCCGCTGTTGTTTCCATCGCCTACTTCATCCCTTCCGGTTGCAGAGATAACAACATGCTGACCATGCTCTTACAGACACCACAGACCGACCTCTCGCCTGTAAGTCGTACAACCCCACCACGAGCGCTCCACCACCCTCTCCGAGACAAAAGCATCACCTACAGCATCTACTGCTCATCCGATCCGGTTCACGGCACTGGGTTCCTTGGGAGCAGTGCTGACCTGTAGAAAAAGCAGACATCAACATCACCACCATCACCACCACACCAGCATCGTAAGTTTACCTATCTCGTCCCTCCTGTCAGCAAAAAGCTATATCTCAGCAACAAATGCTGGAACATTAGTCATTCAATCGGATTCCATGAGCCGTCGGCGTTTCTCAGAGACGAGAACAGGGCAGGACATGTCTCGGCTCTTTCCACTGCAAGACGTTGTCCTGTGCTCACTCCATCGTTGTCTCCGCTGAGCTCCGTGCGTCTGTACACCGAAAATCGAATTCATTCATCGAAAGATCGGTTGTAATTGATGACAGGGGCATTGCTGACACGTATAATAGCGCGCCACCACCACCATCATCACCACCGCCGCACCGCCGCACCACCATCGTAAGTCTACCTGATCTGTTAGCCCAAACGCGAGATCCCCATAGCAAGGTCAGCAGCCATGCTCGGTTAGGCGGGGCTCGTGGACTCTCGTGGTCTTTTGGAAGAGAGACCAGGGTAGTAGCCATAGCCGAGCTTTCCCACTGGACGGCCCTCTGCAGTGTTGACGCCGTTGCATCTCTCGGCTCGACTCATGCACACCATGCCACGGCCATCAAATTCCGGCATCGATGGATCGATTGCGAGAGTTGAGAGGCTAATCGCTTTCCTAGATGTGTATCATTTATATGATCAAGGAGTGCTCGGATGCACACTGCCTTCGGGCCAATGTCGTGTATGCTGAATCGACTAGATGTGAACTTGATCAACCTTGCTGATATGGCATTATAGCGTCAAGGTCGATACAGGTTGCGCGGGCAACCTGCTCAAGGACGCCAACCGGGCGTACCGCTGCGCGGCCTGGCCCCGGGACTATCTCGTACGTTCTCCCATCTTAAGTGCTGTGTTCTACGCTCATGAGAGCGCGATCGTGGTGCCCAGGAGCTAATTGTGAACAGTGGCCAAGATCCGGCCAGCAGGAGCCGTGCGCTGCCTGCCAGGCCGACCTCGGTAGGGGCTATCCATTCACTTGCGAAGCTTTTTCACATGCTAATTACGTCATAGACTCCCTCAACAAGGAGATGACGGAGACAAGGCCCACTGGCTGGCTAGACAGCAGTAAGCCTATCTCCAACGGAATTCTTGCTTCCATGCTCTTGACATCGCTGACGCTTGCTTCCAGGCGATAGCACCATCATGAGTGCTCAGCGGCCGCAACCTCCGGGCTGGCCACCCCTCGACTCCTCTCTTCGTAAGTATCTGTTTGATAATGTTGCAGACTGTGCGTTCGAGTGACTGACCGATATAGCACAACACCGACAAAGCCGCAGAGGCGTTCGGTCGTTTTTGCATTTTGTAAATTTTTTCCAAAATCCACACAAACAAGACTTTCTTCAAGACCTCTGTCTGGCTGCGGCCAGGAGGCATCTCCGTGATCTGACTTGCTTCTATACCGCTTCACTCAGACTCCGGCGTCCAAGTGGTGCTCATTCAGTTCGAGAGCACACAGAGACCAATCTGCCAGAGCTTACTGTCCACCTCAGCCGGCAAGGTATGTGAACTTGCCTTTCCGTCAACGCGATCTCCGCTATGAAGCAATCAGCGTTGGCGCTGAGCACGGATCCGAGAAGCCCTGCTGTACAAAAATCTGACGGGACCACATGGGAATCACACTGAGGAAAGCATGGCTACAGGTAAGCCAGCACATCTTAACGTCTCCCCAAATTGATCTTCTGCACCGAGCTGTAGCCATCGCGAACAGGACTTCCACAATCCTCGACGTCCTCAGAGAACATCTGCTCGCCTTGGTTCAATCCATTGGTGAGTAGTGTCTCTGGACAAAGCCTGACCTTTGGAGACGTCTATCAGGCCGTTTACGTTGACAATGCAACCATTCGGCACATTCTCTGAACGAAAGGCGCCACATGAACTGGGACAAGAAACCGGCAGGTCAGTGACGCCCATCCCGGCGCGGCGTTTCAGCTCACAGCAGATCTCATCCAAGGTATGTTGGGTCATGAGGACAATCGATACACCGCAGAAGGATGTGTGCGCAATGGCGCATTCGAGGGACATCATAGAGGTATACCAGCACCGCTCATTCCCTCCATCAATGCTCCAGCCTGTCCGAGCTACGGCAATCGCTGGCAGAACGTACATGGCTTTCGAGGTTCTGGAGCCCATCCTGATCTCGGAACAGAGAGACCTGGAAATGGCAAATTCTTACATGAGAGCCATTCTCCAATCTGTCTGTGTACTGGCTCTAGTGCAGCGCATTTGCAGACAGAGTGTTGCCGAAGTCCAGATTTTAAGAGCGCCTGGGTAGATTCATTCTATTGGAAGCACCAAGAGACAGCAAAGGGAACCAGTGATTTCAAGTACCTGAAGCGCCTTACATAAGCCAGGAAGGGAAATGTCAGTTGCTCCAGAGCTATAAGCGAGTCTGAGGTGCTGAAGTCTCTGTCATCTTCCTCAGCTTTAGCGAATGCCGTGGACTTGCACAAGATCAGCTCAAGCAGATCATTTGGGAATGCTTCATAGATTCTGAATTTGCCCGTTTGAGCGTGCTTTCTTCCAGACATCATCCGAGATCCTCCTTCCAGTGTTCACCTCTTGATACGTGTACGTCTCAGAGGGCGTCTTAGGCCACATCCTCCTCCTGCTCACAGTAGTCTCTAGATCGTCCAGCTCCCGCTCTTGAGCGTTTGGAAGCAGGGTACCAGAACTCATTTGCCGCGAGTGACCAGTCCGCTCACCGCTCGAATCCAGCATCGTACTGATCCAAATCCAAGCTTAGGCCATGACAATTTCGTAAAGCAGCTTTCCGCTGCGCTTTCGACTCCACCAAGGCCAGTTTGAATAACGCCGTCTTAGCAGCAGATCCGTATGCCAAGAGCTGGAGAGGCTGCAGAAGTTGCCAAGTCTCTTTTCCGTCTTGAGCGCCCTGACCGCTCGAACCCATCTCCCTGCCTGCCAAAGGGCGCACGCCAGAACGAGGACCGCAACGCAAAGGGTCAGAATCGTGACACCCGGCAGCTCAACAGTCACCACATAACGATGCTGAAAGACTCTTTGCTTAACTGCGGAAGTATCTGCAATGTCGGCATTGGTGCTCGTCCAGGCTGTCAAGACGATGGCAACGATGTGGCTCAGAATGTATTCGAGAGGCGATTGACCGAGTACCGTCATGCGGTCATAGTTGATCAGCTTGCTCTACCCATCGCCTACGTTCGTGAGCTTGGTCGACTGCTCTAAAGCATAGTCCAGCCAGCCAGTGGGGTCCCACTTCTCCTTCTCGCGACATATTTCGTTGGTGGGGATGATGCTCATCACACCACCATACAGTGTGAATTTCGTCCATTGCCAGGAGTATGTATTGTCATCTCGAGGCGTATCACACAGCAACGTGTAATATGTTGTGTTGTAACTCTCTTTCCTGTGATTGATGCCCTTCCGAGTCTGCAGCTTGGAAAGAAGATCGGCATATTGGCCCGATCCGGTGAAGACAGTGAGCGCCGTGTCCTGTGAAAGCTTGCTACGCGAGACTGCCATGACACCTTGATTTGTGCTCGTGAGTACGTAACTTTAGTTGTAATCGCCACCTGGGTTGATACTAACTTCGTAGGTGTCCTGATTATCTTGGAGGAAATAGTCATATCGCGAAGTAATGTACTCATACTTCACTCGACTGTCATCGGTCACCTCGGTGCATTGAGTAGTGTTGAGTCTCAAGACCGGCAGACAGAATTGAGAAGGCTCGTTGGCGAATTGCGTTTTGCCTGTCTGGTTCGCGAAGTGCTTCATTGCCCCGACCGGTATTGCCTGCGTTCCTATGGGACCAGAGAAGGTCACATTCCACTGAAGGCCGCAATTGCGACTGCCCACGGCGCAGATATCCTCCACAGCGAAGCATTCCTCAATGCGAGCTTGAGCAGGCTGAATATCTCTTTCCTGGAGGCTTCCGTCCGTGCTTCAAGTCTGGCCAAGCTCGGCCTCGGCTTCTGCATCGTTCGTGATCGTAAGACAGTAAGAAAGCAGCATCGATAGTAGCAAGCCGATTAGATTGATGACGAAGTTGACATATTGTTGAAGTTGACATATTGTTGAAGTTGACATATTGTTGAGTTGTCTTCAGACTGTATGTCGTAGCCAAAGACCATGAACGGTACGAGAAGGCCGGAAAGAGAGCAACTACAGCTGCTGCAAGTGCGACTGCTAGGACATGCCAGATTCCATGTCTCCAGTCATCTCGTTTGGATGGTTGTTGTGCAGGACCTTGTGCTTCAAGGGACTCATATCGATTTGTACGTTCCATAGGTCTGGTCTCGGACATCGATCCTCTCCTTTCAGGTGGTGGATCTTGATTCGTTTTGCATGATAGCGAGAGTCTTCAGGAGCCGGTCGCTGATGCGGATTCAGGATATTTGAGAGATGTCGGCCCAGACTGATTGAGCATCAATCATTCTAATTGAGAAGTGAGAGTAGGCAACATCATGGCAAAGAGCATGCCAGGCAATCAAGGGCGAGTAAGCTACGCAACATCGTGGCTGCTTCTCTCAGGCGTGCAGCAACCCCAGCAGCGATGCAAACGAACGTTAGTCATCGCCCGTAGAATATTCGTCCTAGGCTATCAAGCTGGCGGCTAGACTGCGTGACTGTTTTGATGGAAGAAGTAATGTTGGTAACTCCTCTTGCGGTGTTGAAGGGGGTGTGAAAGATGAGATGGAAAGGAAAGCTCGACCTCGAAGGCAGACCACAAGCTTGGCGCTTACATCAGCTCCTGCTCTGCCCTTGCCCTTGGTTGACAACGATATTGACACTTGCTTCCATTGACGCTTCCATTGACGGAAACCTGGTCACACTCAAGTAGCAACTTTACCCTCACGGCCAGAAACGCCAGCCATCCGACGTACAGGCCGGCAGCAGCCAAGTCACCACACTCAGCGCCGGGATGTTCCCACTCCATTGTTGGCCACTCTTCGTGGTCAGCGTCACACAAACATCGTCCCCAAACGTATTCATAATCACAACCGTCCTCGTCCTATCCGGGTTCAAAGTCGCTACACTCTCAATCCCCGTCCCATCTTCATACGTCCAACTCCCATTCCCACTCAACACAATCGCTCCCTTGGGCATTGCCTTACTGAACTGTGCCATCATATAATACTGAACATTCAGGTTATACGTCCCATCGTCATAAACTGTCACAAGACCCTCACAAGTCGTGCAGCCTCCAGTAGACAAGTGAGGACCATATTGTGCGTCGGAGCCGAGTGTCCAGGCGATTGCACCTGAAGCCCAGTTTTGAAGAGGACCCATGGTGAAGTTCGCGGCCCAGTTCCAAGGTGTGGTTGGGGAAGTCCAGCATTCCGTCATGTATTGTTTGACATTTGGGTTGGTGTCGTGGAAGGCGGTCATGACGGTCCAGTTGAGGGGGTTGGCGTAGCAGTGCCAGGCGACTGTGTCGACGTAGGAGGGGGCGTTGTTGATGACGCTTTGGGGGTAGCTGGGAACGTCTGAACGTTCATGAGCAATTATTGATTGAATCGGATGTAAGAAAGTCAATACCTGTATTATGGTCATACGCCCAAATCGAAGTGCCGGTATTGGCGTTCTGCAATGCAGGTCCAACGAAATTCTGGATCAGTCTGGCCGACTCGTAGTCGTACACATACATCGTCGGGTACCCAGCGCTGCTGAACAGTGGCTCATTCTGGATCGTAATGGCGTTGACGGGAACCCCAAGGCTGGCATACGCTTGGATGTACTTGACGAAGTAGTCTGCAAATTGTTGTGAATAGCCCGTACCATTGCCAATAAGATATCCATCATCTAGATTGTTCTGGTTGGTATTCCCAATCAGCTGCCTGTTCAACTTCATCCAGCCTGGAGCACTCCAAGGGCTGCCCACGATCTGAAGGTCGGGATTGATGGCTCGCATCTTGGCCAGGAAGCCAGCCATGGCGGTGCCTCGATCGCCAAGATTGAAGCTGGACAAAGAAGGGTCGGCATTGCTGCCGTTATCGTCGTAGGTGTATGCTGGGTCGCTGGACAAGTCCGAGGCACCAATTGTATGGCGGTACAGTGAGAAGTGAGACAGCTCTTCAAGCAGAGAGTCAAGCGTGCTGCTGTTGAGCTGGTTTAAGACGCTTACTGTAGCATCGGTCACGGCAGCACCGAAGCCAGTGATCGCTTGCCGATAGCCTGCAGACGTGTCGTCGATGTAGAGCTGCCATGTGCTATCGGACCTTGGAGTTCCGGTCCCACGTACAGGAGGATCGATCACTGTGAGCTTATAGGTCAGGTCTGAACTAGAGCAGTAAGCTGCTGCAGCGCCCTCTGGCCATGCATGCGGACCCGGCCAGAAGGGAGACCCGAATCTCCAAAGGGCAGAGATAGTGCCGAAGAGCATGGTTCAACGACCGGAAATTATAATGCTGGTCTCATCATAACGGGCAGGCAGAGCGTACTTATACTCGCTGGCCATTCGTCTGACCTTGTCGTTCATGCTACCATCCAAGGCAGAGAACCTGTCTTCTAGCTGATGCGGGCTTGCGTCAGCACTTGTTTCGACACAGCATTGTGGATGTCATGGCAGTCTCTGCTAGCGATCATAGCCCGCTGATCCCGTGACCACATCGTTGCCAGTACGAATAGACGGCGACGCTTTCGAAGCACACTCTTCAAATCATTGCATCTGTCCCGGTCCTGAAGAGTTGCAGGTAGTATGATCGGTGTTTCTTTCCGAGTTCCCAAGCAATTCAAGATGCATATCTTAAACATGCTGCTCCTACTTGAAATGGGGCTGAAGTCAAGTGGACAAATGCAGCTTTCGTCCTGTCGGCTTGCTGAGCCATGTAGAAGGTGTCAGCTTTTGTCTCTATGCCTGACGCATTGGATTTCTCGATGGCTGCTACAGGCGTGAGTGTGTTGGCTCCAGCGATTCCACGATAGCTCTGAGGTCTTGTGGGCTGCACGGTCGGTGTTGACTGCTCGCAAGTCGTGCCGAACGCAGAAACTTCTGTAGACCAAAGGTTGTCTTGCAACTTGAACTGCTGACATTGAAGATCAATACCGGCTTGCTCGCATGACACACTTGAGCCTGCGAGGGTGCATAAGGCCATGCCGGATCCATTCACTGCCAGCTAACGAAATGTCCTCAAATTTAATCAGTGTGCGTCGAAGGTCGCGGACCTGCCTTTCTCGGCAACTGCGTTCACTGTAGATAGAGAGCCGTATTAGCTGCTTGACATGAGGTCAGGGCTGAGAGCGAAGCTCTGACAAGCCTTACGGACCAGGGGCTGTCCGTGTCTCAGGGCGAGCCCCGCTTCCGGAAGGTACAGGTGATATAGCTGCAGCTGCTGCAATACCGACAGAGCTCTGCGCCGATCCACAGCCAGCCAGAAACGGTTGATAGGCTCTTCTTTCGAGCTGTGCGCTTGGCATACCTGCACAGTGTCGCGAGGGCTGCAGAGTCGCCGCAGCATGGTGGTGTATATGAGCTGGACGACTGAGTTTACAATTCACGCAATGCTCCACGATGCTTTGCTGTAATATGCTGCAGGCTCAAAGCAGGCTGACTTCGTTATGTGTCCCATGCCGCCCTAAATGGAATGTGCAGATCACGCAGTCTTTTCCCTTCTCGCCCTCTCATGTCCTTCCCATGCAGCGAAGGCGGCTAAAGCAGCGACTGTAAGTTCGTACGCAACAACTCCACCGTTCTTGTGCAAGTCCCAGCACAGAATTCCTACAGCTCCGTAGACGATCCTCAAGCCTGCTGTCAATGCGAAGAATCTCCAATCGTCCGACCAAGCTCCCATGACTCCGTACACGCCCATTCCAAGAGCGCCGAGTCCGATGCTCTGAAGCGCTTGCTCGCTTGAACTTTGAAAAGCTTCCCCTGCCGAGGTGCCGAACTTGACTGGGAGGAGGATGATATACGCTCCCAGTACGACGTTGATCAATGCTTGAAAGACGAGTAGCCAGCGTGAAACGGTCGCGAGGTTGTTGATAGCGCCCTTCCGCTTCGTAGATTCTGCTTGGATCTTCCTGCGCACTGCCTTTTGGTGTCTGCGTGCCATGGTGCTGTGGGGAACCTGTCAGAAAATGATTGAAGGGTTGTCAGTCGGCTATTTGCTTGCTGCTCTTGTGCTCGATTGTCGACAACGGACGACACTCCCGTCTCACTGCTCAGCTCTCGAGGACACCGTGCTGACTCAGCGAAGCTCAGATAGGCAGAACTTGAGCCTCAATGGCGGCGCATACTGGACGCGTGCGCTGTCCGAATGAGATAACGATGTCACAAATGGACGCCCAAGCATGTTCATGGGACATCAGAAACTTGCGAGCGACTCAGTGCGCTCAAGTGTTGTCCCGGAATCCGAATCCTCTCCTCGCTCTCTGCAATTGTACCGGTCGGTCCTCTTGAAAGCGCAGCGCAGCTCTTTCAGCGGTTCTTCAAGCGAAGGATAAGCGAAGAGGGAAGCCGTAGGACAGCGAGGGCCCATTCGAAGATGTCACATTTTCCATGCCATGGCGGCTGTCGCGGGAACGGTTTGGTAGGCATCGGGATCACCGGGGGACGAGTTCAAGACCTTCGAAAGCGCAGTATCCACGATTTATCGTTGAGACCGACATATTTAAAAGCAATGCTGTGCAGTAGAGATTGAAGGAGAACAGCAGACGCGTGTTGAAGAAATAGACCAGGAGAGCGCGTCGCGCGTCTCGGCTTGCATTCACCGACCGGGCTTGGCATCAACTCCATCCCGACTTCAGGAGGTCCACTTGCTTTGCTCTCCTCTGTCTCGAAATCCTACCAACCACAACTTCGCCATCCATCGATTCTCATCCTTGACTTCCTGCACTGGACTCGCGAATGCTTGCTGACATCTTTCTTCCCGGCTGACGAATTGACGATGGACTGACAAGTCCCAGCAGCCTCCTCTGATGCCTCCCGTCTCCCACTCATGCAGCGGACCTCTTGAAGTCAAAGCCGCCTGTGATTACATACCATCTAACCAAGAGACAGAGTCGTGCTCGCTCTTTGGATCCCATTTCGCAAAGATTGCCAATGGCATCCGTACAAGCTTTAAGAGCACCTAGCCACTTGCTCAACCTTTGGCGTCGTTGACAGCAGAGTGTCGAGCATTGGCTTCCATTCTTAGTGTTGCGCAGGCGCCGGAGTCTTCCTGTTCTCTCGCTCATGGATTCCACACTCCCCCGGCCGAAGTCGATCGTGGTCCGATGATACAGGTCAGCTGGGTCTGTCATAGAGCCAGAGTGCTGTCTCGAGCTTGCCCACTCGCCATTGCAGACTTGACGTCGCACTGGTCAGCATACTCTGTGCGTCGATAATGTAGCGTGCTATGGTTTATTGGACGTTGAGTCTGTCGATGACATGTTGAACGCCGGGCGTCGATCGAAGATTACATCCCGAACGGCCTGTTCTTTGCCTTCGAGGCAGTGCCTGGATCCAACACTCGACGCTGCTCTCGCTTCAAACCAAGGATTGTGGGCCTGTCGAATACGCCGTGAGTGGCATTGAACGTCTCGGGACTCCGGGGTCCTGCTACCAAGGAAAGCAAAACCACCGATGCCCCCCAGGATTCTTTTGACCTCGTCTCAAAGGCGTACCTCTTTTTGTCGTTTTTAGTAATTTTATGCCGAGTTGGACGGCTTCTGTGGCCGAAGCCCATCCGTCGCGATGTCCCAGCGCAGCTGGCACAACACGCAGCCGCGCACTGGCTTCGCCGCAACAGCCTGAGAAAGCAATCAGTATACCGAGAAGAGCATGGGCAAAGGAGACTCACGCCGCAGTCCGGACGACCGGCCGCCTCCCAGCACAGGAACGCCAGGTCCCGGCTGAAGTCTGGGCCGGGGTTGCGCTCGCAGCCGGCGAAGGCGTCCCAGAACGCCGGTGCCGACGGGCACCAAGGTCAAGGCAAAGCACGACCTTCTTGACGACGCACATTTTCTGGAAGGATCCCGTGTTAGCTCTCTCCGTGGTGAACAGGAAGAATGACTGAAGGAATACGATCCGACGGGGCCAGACTGTTGAGGGATAGCAGAGAGGGCGAGGGTAAAGGAAGCATAAGGCTGGCAGGCCCAGACGTGCGTTGTCGATGTGAGCAATCATCAACCCATTGTTCCCGCCAAAGCCTCTCCTGGATATATTAATCTTCACAGCGATTCTGCGACTCCTCCACCTCTTTTGTGAACTGATCTGAAGGAGTTTGAGAAATGATGACTTACGGCGGAGTGTCGGCGGCGGCGGTGGTTTTGAGGTGTGTCTGCATAGTAATGATCAGCAATCGCTCCAGATCTTGCGTGAGCAGATAGTCTATCGAAGTCGACTGTGGTCTTCGCATTTACATCGATTTGCTTGAAACCAGGATCGATCAAAAGAGGAGCGGGTGAGCCCTTACGGAGAGTGTGATGAAGGTTTGTTCCTGCGGCATACGGTTAGCATCATGGTCCACTCCTTGTTTGACGATGCGAATATGACGGTTCAGGCATTGGGATGGCTGAGAGGATGCGGTTGCTGCAAGGCTTTGTCTTCTTTGACCTTGCAGTCACCTCACTACCACCGGTAGCTACGGCGTACTGGGCATAGAGGGCGTGAAGGCTTCGCCGGTAAGGGTAAGTACTTACGAAGTGTGTGATGACTATGTGCTGATCGTTGACAGTCAGCGATGGTGATACCTCCTCGGAGAATGGCAAAGGGTCACCTACAAGTTGTGTGGTACTGTTGTGCCAAAGAGCCGAAAAGAAGCGAGAAGTTGTAAACGAAGCTATAGTCAACGTGCAACAGACCGCCAAGAACTTCACTTCCTCGTAAACACGCCATCCAACGGCCGTTGGAACTTCACGTAGGCAACGGTCAAGGATCATTGACAGGTTGTGACTCTTGATCTTCGCTCACTTCTTCGTGCTTTTGAACTTGAACTTGAACTTGCAACGAAAGAACAGCGACTTCGTAGGTAACCCCTTGGATTTCTCATACGGCAGCCCCTGATGCTGATACATTGTTCAAAGCACACAGAGAACATCACAATTGTAAGTTCTTGTCTGTTATACGACCACTTTGAGCCATTGAAAGACATTATGCTGACGCTTCGCAGCAAAACCATCTTCCACAACTCCGTAAGTGACTAGCAGAGCCGTTCAGCCTACCCGTGCCTATATCATACCATTGAGAGCATATTCGTTACTCCGACGCAACATTCGGCCCTTGGAGACAGTCCACTTATATAAATTGCATACTTCTCACAACGTCATCTCCGCCCGCGCTCTCGGCAACGTAAGTGACACCTCGTTTGTTCAATCCATCTACTCTCTCTGGGCATATAAAGGAGGACTGTGCATTTGCAAGACGAGACAATCCTCTCTGGACATTTCTGCTTGTTGAGACTACACCGCTGACCGATCGTTGTAGGATTTGCAAAGTATATAAGATCGTCGACTGCCTCTTCGACGGCTGCAAGAATGCCCCCTGCGTGTACGTTCGAATCCCTATACCTCATCTGATCAGTCACAAATGGAGCGACGTTGTACGAAGGCATGGACTAATCAAGTATATATACAGCTGGAAGATCGACACACCGTGCGAGCGCAACCCATGCGGCGATGTTGAGCTGGCCGTGAGCCACGGCAGCCAATGGGCTGTAAGTTCTCACCTATCCAGTCTCCCTGTTTCAAAGTTTTCTGCCCTGCTGACCAATGGCGACTTGATAGACCTCAATGCCTCGCCCAGGCGCGAAGGCCTGCCCTTCGTGCCTCGAGATTATGTGGTGTACGTACACTCACCTACATCCCTCTCTGATGAACCAACACAGCCTGACGAGTCCTAGTCCTCTTCCGCCTCGAGTGCCCGGAGCTGGTCGGCCGAAAATAGGGACTGGCCATCCCATCGCTTTCTTCACTTGTATGTTCTCTCGATGTATCTGTGAATGACCGAGGACTGCATTGACTGAACAATGTATTGTAGCGCCATTGACGCCAAAGAGCGCTTGTCTGGCTTGGCTCGCCAGAATAGGGAGTGGCGACCCTTCACCGATCGCATCGTACGTTCTCTCAGTACGCAGATAAGGCATCGAGGGAATGGTGTCGCTGACAGTGCATGTAGAACAGCATTCACGCACAGAGAGCGTCTTTTCTTTCGCCTTTGTAAAAATGAGAAGTTTATTTGAAGACCTCCGTCTGGCTGCCGCCGGGAGGCATGAACTCTGCTTGTGACCGCCTCTCCGTATCATTCACAGCCAATTTGGCTTGCTACACTAACCATTTCAGCTTTGAGAGCGCTCACTGAAGACGACCGGCATATCGCTGGTGAAGGGCAGCAAGCAATACCCAGCTACGCCAAATTAGATCGTCGCCGGGCCTTCGGAGGACGGTACATCGACTGGATTAAAAGGTAAGCAGAGCCTGTTTCTTTATCGTTGATCTCCTCGCCGAGAGCCTTTTCTTCTCTTCGTCATTCATGTCGGAAGACATCGGAGCCCTGTTACGTCTCCTCAAAGAAAGGACTTCCCAGAAGGACCCTTCTAACCTCGTACTCATCTTTCAGATGGAGCCTCAGTTTGTCGCGAGCACAGTCCAGCTGATTTATATCAGAGGGAGAAGGTACTGGCTGAGGCTGTGGGCGATGCGCTCACTAAGGGCAACTTCGCACAGAGCAAGCAATCACCAATCGACGGCTGGGATGTTCGAAGCCATAGTGAGAGGGCGGCGAGGATGTTGGCAACTGAGTGCCCGGCAGCAACGGCCGTGCAAGGCGTGGGATGTCCGATGCGGGAGAGCTGTGAGCTGGCGATCGAAGGCGTTGCCGGAAGACG
Organism: Nothophaeocryptopus gaeumannii; assembly: GCA_031771865.1. Taxonomy (NCBI): domain Eukaryota; kingdom Fungi; phylum Ascomycota; class Dothideomycetes; order Mycosphaerellales; family Mycosphaerellaceae; genus Nothophaeocryptopus; species Nothophaeocryptopus gaeumannii. The sequence goes on from JASISA010000025.1 coordinate 237,642, forward strand.
CAGCAAAGGGACATCGGACGAGTTATGTAACTGTCTTCAGACGTCCAATCTGCTGCGCCGGTCCGTATCTTCAGTGTACCGAACAATATCGCAGTGGTAGGCCATTCGTAGGTCCGTTGAGAGCAGCGTCTCATTGAACGGGTTGAGGAGACGCACCATGCTGACTGAGAAGCATTTGACGATCTCGTACATATCAGAAGTAGTCCACTGCGAGCAATTAGCAATCAGTACCACAGATGCCAAACGCCGCGTCGAAAGAGCTGTCCAAGTGATTCGTTCTCATTCAATTCGTATTCATAACCAGTCCTGTCTATCCCATCGCTAAGCCCAACCAAGCAACACCCCGACTCGCCATCCAGTACGCCAGCCCAGGGTATCGTAAACGAAATCAACACCAAGACACCATTCTCACCTCCTTGTCATTCTTCTAGTTATCCTCATGCAACTCATGCGTGGGACAACTCGGGTGTCCCTTCCTCTCCCACCAACCCCTCAAGCAATGCCGATGAAAACAGCACAAACACTGGTCCATCCTTCCCAGCTCATCGCCCACCTCGAAGTCCTCCATGCAGATTGGGCATTCCCGAGCCTCACCATCCTTATCAATGCAATCTTTCTCGTTGGCAACGCTCTTAAACATGCCTCTCGCGCGGACATTGCTGGTTGTGCGAGCACGAAGTGCCGGCGGGACGGGCGGAGTGCCGGCGCTGATATGAGAGCCTGGGATGCTGCCAGAGGAGTTGGTGGCGGTCGCTGCCGGACGCTTGCTGTACAGTGCGCTGGTCTCATCAACGCAGGCTTGAACATGGGTTTCGCGCTGCGTGCTATCGAAGCTCGACATGTCCGCGCCACATATCCAGCATTCGTCATCTTCTGCTATTTCACGACGTGGTGGACGAGACGACGTTAGTGGAGGAGGTGGTGGATGCGAGGACGAACCGTGGGTGGGGGCCGAGCCAGGATGTAGAGCAGAGTGAGGAGGAGCCATTCGATAGCGAGGATCTGTGCTCTGCGTGTGTCGATGGCCACGGAAGTCCGGAGGCATTGCTGCGCGATTGTTCCGCATATATCGGTCGGCGTTGGAGGCAGAAGCGATGAGCTGATCGAAGTCATGGGCACGGCGAGGGTTGGTGATGGCAGATTGATGTGTACTGGCACGATTGCGTCCTCCAAATGGCATCGGCATCGCGTTTCGATAGCGATCGGCGCGATATGTTCGTAGCATCGTTGGGTCTATGCCTCCTGACGGTGGCTGTTGTGGAGTCTGAGGTGGTGGCATTCGATTGCCAGGCGCGTTCGTAGTAGGCTGCAGTGCAGGAGAGGTTGCAGCTGCTTCTGGTGTCCACGGATCGGGTACGCAAGGATTGCATACGCGCACAACTTCACCTCCTCCCAATGCAGGATTCAATCTGGTGGTAGTTGTTGGAGAGCTTGCAGAAGGCTCGTCGTACTCGTGGAACGGGTTTGGTGGCTGCACAATGTACTGTCTGGGTATCGTGATTCGATGCGGCGAGCATCTTGCGCATACTACACGCCCACACTTCCGACAGTGGTGTCTGCGATAGAGCAAGCTAAATTCGGTCTCACAGACGGGGCATTTCGTAACCTCGCTGTCTGGCTGCCATCGTGGAAGGACGATATCGCTCTCTCTCCAGCCGAGTGGTACTCCGCCAGCGCTCGGTATGTTGCCATTGCTGCCTTGCATTCTCGAATAGGACGGGTGTCGTGGTCGGGATGGTGGAGATGTCAAGTCGATCGGAGCTCTGCTGCTCCCCGCTTGCGTACCACTGCTGCTGGTGCGAGGCGGATATCCGTGAATGTCTGAAAGCCTACCAGAAACTGTAGGGTATGGGTAGTTCCTCCTCTCCGGCTCGCCACCGCTGCCAGTATATCTTCTCTTACGGTCTGCGGAATCTCTGCGATCGGGTGGAGCAGGACGGTCATCGCGGACAGTGCCACCAGCGGAGCGAAGGAAATCAAGCCATGTCAGATCTTGCTCTTGGTTCGGTCGGCCAGCGTATACGGAGGGATGGTTCTGATGATTTTGACGAGAATTGTTGCTACTCATGATAACGTAGCGCGATATATCAGCCGAGTCGCTCTGATGATATCGTTGTCCTCGGGCGAGTGTCTGGCAAGAGGTCGCGTGCTCCTCGGCAGCTGCGATAACGTCTGCTGCCGGTCAGGCAAGAACTGCTTGTCTTATCTCAGAGACAGTGCTACAAACCGATCTGGAATCAACGAAAGGAGGCTGCAAAGCTCTCCTGCTCCTCCAGGGAGAATGATCATGTACGCCTGCGTGCGGAAAGAAGCAGTATTGCCCTGTGGCTGTTGTCGTGGTGGAAGGCTCACACACACACACTGACAAACTCCTGACCGCGCGGAACAAGTTGCCGAGCCACCCGCAGCTCTACGCAGCTCACGTGCCAGGATCAGTGCTACGGGATGAGCCGGCCGACGATCCGCCAAGTGAATGTGGCGCAGGCTATCCTTAGATAAGCTTGAAGGACTCTAGACAAGGGTATATCGACGACAGCCTCACGATCATGAATGCCTGAAGGCGCTGGCCTGCCGGTCTAAAGCCATTCCAAATGATGCCTGAGACTTTGTAACCACCAGGAACATTGACAAATACGATTCTGATGCTGGACGTTTCTCCTTGACCTCGAACCGAGCACTCCTCCACTCCTCCCGGGAGGAAATCGCATACCCATATTGAGGACCCATGCTGCTTAAGACGACTTCACGTCCTGTTTCAAGCCATCCCGACATTACGGCCTGGCCGTCAAATGCATACGGGGACTTGTTTACTGATCACATATCGTTGGCCTGGAAGTTAGTTCCATATCCTCCTGGAAGAGTCTCGTCGATTGCGTCAAACATGATCAGTGTCCCAGGCCATTGGCGCAGTCCATGTTGTGCGACCATCTTGACACCATCGACCGTCCGTGCCGTGCTGTTGGTGACGACCTTATTTTGCAATACCCTTGCTCCTAGACATTAAGCCCTCGTCGACCGCGTCACGGAGTATTCGCAATGGTTTCCGCGTTGGAAGTAGATTCGTTGACCGCTTTGTCCACTTCTACAAGCTCTGAGTCCGTCGGCACTTGAGTCAATGCGAGGAAAGGCGCACAGTCTGTCTGTTACATTTCCCCCGCAATCACAACTCTCCTCGTATCTTCTTCGTTCTCGCCAAAGCGTCGTCCAAGGGCATCGTTCAAGATACCTCAGCAGAGCTGTGCGGACGATAGAAGCAACGCGTCCCAGAACGCGTCGATTACGCCTGGCGAAGTCTGCTGATGCTGGACTCTTGAACTCGAGGTTGGCGGTGGTCGGGAAAGACGAGACCAAGATGGCCAATATAATGGCAACAGAAGGTACCTAACTTTTGAGCAGGTGACTCCTATCCACGGTAAGTCTGTCAGCTGTACGCTTCTCCCACGCGCTTACCACCGCTTCGGCCGCTGAGCTATTGCTGCGTCGCTTGAGTCTTGATGTATGTGTAGCCAATTCTCTGTTTGCGTCGTCGTCAGTATGCAAATACATGACCCTGGTTGTACCGGACTGCTGTCGGATACTACAGCGACGAGCTGCTGTATACGAGTTGAATCAACATACAGCCTTTCCACTCACTGTCTTCTTCACCCGCGCATACGAAATTGGACGGCGCAATAACACATCGTTTCTGAAGCTCTCAACCTTCACATTGCTTTATGCAAATCAATCCGCTAGAGCTGGTCCTCGTGTGGGACGCTCCTCTCTCGAGCAGGGTGATTGCAGCGCTGGATGGCCTGGACGAAAGATATTATCGTCCTGCAGCACATCCGTGCAACTAGAGGTCATTGAGGACGATGCTCATCAGCTTGAGGGCGAAGATGCATAATAATCGCAAGCTCGGCGAGCAGAATCCCTTCAGCATCTCATGCCCGAGAACGCACACTCGAAATCAAAGCGGTGAGAAGGAAAGCGTACGAGCAAAAGTTGCGTGAACTCGAGGAGGGTGAAAGTCTGTCGCTCTAACGCCGCAGACTCCTCCATCCTTGTGACATGTCAGATCGTGACGAGCGCTCAGACCACTCTACTTCGGCACATTGTTAGCAAGTGAACTATTTCAGGGCCACGTCGGCATTCTCAACACCAGCATGTCGAGGGATCCCTCCCACGCAGTCATTGATACGCTCACAGCATGCCATGTCAGAGATGGGAAGATCACCTCTCGCGCATGTGACAATCAGATCATCATCCGTATTTTAACGGTTCTTGGAGAAGATGTGAGGGCACTACACACGAAGTTGCGAATATCCTTGCGACGTTCCAGCTTGATAGCGGGAATCTGATTTGCTCTTGGGTGAAGGCTAGAAAGAAGAAGATCCACTGTTAAGCATGAAGAAGCCAGGACTTCCCTGCCAGTGTGCCGTTCCTCAGGAAGCCCGCCAACAATCTGTCAAGTTTCAACGGGAAAACTTGGACGGTGAGGCCCAAAACCCCAACGGCGAGATAGACATGTCGGTACTTCGAGTCAGGTCAATACAGTATCGGAATGCATAGAACGAAAGATGTAGATGCATTCAAACGCACGTGCTTATGGCATGCCGACAGACAAATGCTTCCTTCAGCGATGCAGCTGTCACTACCACCCGCCTTCGAAGACACGACCACTTCTCGAGAGAAATCGATTACCGATCCTCTCAGCTATCATCACGCGGACGTATCGCCTCTTGCCAACGCACAGCATGCACATACATACTATAGCCTAGGTTCAAGACCATCATCATGTCTTGGCCCATACTGTCGGCGCCTTCCCATTTGTCTCAAACACCGACTTTACCTCCCACTAGTACATCTACCTACTGTATCACCTCGTACCCACTTGCCTACAGCTCCGTTAGCCGCCCTGCATCATCACCTTGTACGAGCTGTTCCTGACCGGCGTGTGTGATACGTGGCAGCAATACTGCATGTAGGATCTAGATGACGAGATGAGATGATATCTTGTTTGACGCTACGAATGCTCTGCCGATACCCCATGCTAGCTTTTAATTCATGATTTGTTGTGATGCTGCTGCCGCCCGGATTACGATGTCCTTTGCCCTCGTGCTATCTGTTTCATTCCCCTCTCCCTTTTCCCCCGATTCAGAGTCGTTTGCTTTTGATGTTGCGGCCGTTTCGTTCACCTTGCGGGATCATCTTCCTTTTAGGAAACTTCTCTCTTGTCGAGTTCGAAACGCCAGAAGGGATGAGACACCTCAGACAACCAGAATGAAAGACGATGATGCCTCCCAAAGTCCCTCCTTACCAACCCATTGGGTAGCCCTACCACATCCAAAGCAAGGTCCACTGTCCACCAGCATTAGCCTGCCAGTCCATCTCCTCTTCTCCCATCGCAGCCTCCGCTGTCCCCGCCCCAGCCGTTGTCCTCGTAATCGCATCGACGCCGCCACCTACTTCCGCCTCTGCAAACTCCTCGGCCCCCTCTCCCCCCGATGCGAATGACTGTTGATACCCCGCGGTCCCGCGCCCGTGTGTTGATGTTGATGTTGTCCACTCCGATGGTGACTGCTGCTGCTGCTGTTGCTGCCGTGGGTGGAAGAACGGGGACCGCGAAGCTGAGAAAAAGAATGCTGGTCGATTGGGGATAAGCTCTGCTGCTGCTGGGGTTGGTGAGGCTGTCGTTGGGGCTGAGGCGAAGAAGCTAAAGGGACACCCGATGAAGTGGTTATCGGCGTGAAGGCGGCTTGAGACTGGGAGCGCGGGTTGGAGGTTCGGCGTTGTAGTTGGCTTGCATGAGGATGATGATGATGATGATGATGATGTTGTTGTTGTTGTTGGAGTTGCGCCATGTGCGGTTGCATTGGCGGCATGTAGGTTGATGGGTTCATTGGCCCTGTGGTTGATGTCAAGTAGGGTGGTGACATGACGACTGGGAAGGGCGCGGCTGTGACTTGGCTCACTGGAACAATGGGCGAAGGGATGTTAGGCGTCGTTGGATTCGATGTGTTCGAAGGTTGTGCGCCGCCAGCCATATGGAAGCCAAGAGGTGCGAATGCTGGCGGGGTCCAAGATTGTAGACCTGGATCCTCTAGCAGAAACATGCCGGTGTTGCCCATTACTGCGTCGTTTTCGAAGTCTACCGTTGATGCCGTGTCGATTTGCAATTGCGGGTGGTAGCTGGAAGAGGCTCGCGCCATATTTGCCCTCTTTTTCCTCTGCTCTTCTCGATCGCCGATAATAAGGAGACCTTTCGAGATTTTGTCTACCGCTTGTTCTGCCAGTTGATGCACGCCGCTATGGTTGAGCTGGTGGAACACCGCATAGGCTTGGTTCACAAGCCAAAGGTTACGATCGTGATCTGTCTCCCAAGCATCGAGGATCAGAATCATGCAAGCGTTGAAGGCCTGTTGGCCCAGAGTCCAGCAGATCAAGACCTCTGGTCTTCGATGATGACAAAACATGAAAGCGTGCAGCAAGGACACGGATGAGTTGACCACCAAAGATCTGCCTCGTAGGGGTGCTGGGTGGAGCGGTTGATCGCCGTATATCGAGCTGGTCATCATCTGCTGTGGCCTCGGCGGAGGCGCCATCGATCCAGGAGGTGAGTGTTCGGAATGGTGCACGCCTTGTGTTCGCTCGAGGCGTTGGCGATTCAGGAGAATCAGCAGAGACTGCACTTTGGCGAACAGCACTGATCAGATTAGCGCCTGCACACCGTAAGCAATCTGAATGTGTACCTACTTGCCGACAGCACCTCCAAAGGCCATTCTGGAAGAGGTGTTGCTTCTTGACACCAAGATTCGTTGAATTGAAGCGCCTCAGGCATGGTGTCCCAAAGTCCAAGTAGCTTGTCCGTGTATTCGTCAGTCTTTCCGACGTTCATCATGCCGTCGCTGCTGAGTATCTGTCGCGATAGGATGGTGAAATGATCCACAAACTCATTGAGTCTCAAGATGGTCGGGTTCGTGGTGAGCGGCTCGGGAGGTGGGCAGTCGCCAAAGCCAGAGATGCCCAGTGGTCGACCCAGAGTCACTGAATACTGTTGATCCATGTGTAGCATCCACCACCACAAAGTCCGTCTAATCATGCATTCTCTCAGCGGCGGTGTGGGATCTAGAATCTTAGGGTCTCGATGGAGCCCGATGGAGTGTGCCATCCTGATCGTTGTGCCAAACAGCGTCCACGCGTCCAGGAATCGGCCGCTGTTCGTGAGGTACGGCCCTATCATTATCAAGGTCTGAATGCCGTGAAGTGTGGGCGTATTCATGAAGGAGGCTAAGCGAAGCGCTTGCATTGCTGCCGCGACTAAGGGTAGTTCTAGGTGAGCGAAACTTCGTTCAGGCTGAGACGGGTACAAACTCACTGTAGACGTCGCTGCGTCTCCTCGATTCTTCAACAGCACCTTCAACCCACCCATCGTATTTATCGTACACGCCCATCTGCATCGCCGTTGCCAGAGTTGCAAAGATCATGGCCAAGACGTCCGGGTGTCGTTCAGCAAAGCCGTTGGCGTCGGAAAGAAAGCGCTCAACCTCCTTTTTGGTCACTTCGTCGGGCATGTGTGGGTAGTAACATGACTGCGCTCGTTTCTGGAACATTGCAATGCCTGCAAATATGTCTTCGTGGGGTGGTAGAATGTTGACCAGGTCTGCAGCACCGGTGCCGCCAGGCCAAAGGATGGAGAAGGGATATAGTGATTGTATGCCATCGTGAATGTAGAGATCACGACCTCTGGGTATCGTATGTGTTAGAGAGTGGCTACCAACTTGTAGGTTGGCGAACTGGATCAGCTGGTCAGTGAAGAGTTTTCGTGGTCGGGCTTCCGGTGGACTCACGTCAGCAACGATGTTTGCAAGGCCAGGTGTGCCAAAGTAGAGATTATCGGCTTTGTCGCCAGTCTTGAAGCGTCGCTGTCGTGAGGCTGCTGCTCTGGATGTAGACTTGGATCCTTTTGTGTTGGAAGAGTCTTCATCATCATCGTCGTCGCCTGACCCAGTCAGGCGGCCTTGTTGGAGCCTTTCCTTTAGTCGCTGGTTCTCCGCCCTGAGTTTACGGATCTCATACGACTGCTGTATGGGACTGTAGTCATTACCTTCGCCGACGACAAACTCGCACTCCTTAGGATGCCCTCTGGCACAACAAGCAGAGCACGGCTTCGTTCGGTCACACTACGAAGCAGCTTGCATTAGCTCTGAAAGTTTCTTCGTCGGAGTGAAGCTTGAACATACTTTGACCTTGCGTTCTCTGCACTTTGTACAAGAAAGAAGTTGTCTGGACTGCGGCTTCTTCTGCCGATCTCCAGAACCGCTCCTTTGGCTCTGCGGGTTGGACGGGCCTTGGGCAGCAGACGGAGCAGCGGGACCGTATCCGGTCCAGGAGGATGAACTCATCGGCCTCAGTCGATGATAATCAAAACTCAACGTGGTCGAAGAGCATGTTGCGTCGTCCCAGCGGTGAGGATAGAATAGAGTGAGGGAATCACGATCTAGATAAGCGAACGCAGCACAACAGACTGTCTGAACCAGCGTCGTGGGACGTGGCGACCAGGCTTGAACATATAGGATTGAACATATAGCATCATCAAAGCCATGTACTGCTATCACAAACTAACAAACTAGAACAAGAAGGTTGCATAAGAGTGATAGAAACTATGTCCAGACCCGCTCCACAGTGAGGCTGGCTTGACAAGTAGTGTAGGTAAGTACGGTTCTCAAACCGAGCTTTTGCAAACACTTCATTTGATGGTGTGGCTTCACAACAGAGCGGATAGAGCGATGGGCTTCAACTGGAAAAAGAACCCAAGTCGCCATGCCCTTGCCTGTCCTGGTCAGTCCTGCCATACCAAAAGAGTACCAGATAGGATGCAATCATTCGCGTGGCGCCATAAGCGACGCGGAAGGAGGGCCGGGTTGGCTGTGGACCATGCAGTCACACAGGCCAATACGCAGCAGCAACGGCGCGAGCCAGTGGGATCCATGTACGACGAACGTTTGATCGCCTTTCCATATACAGCTCACACGATGGGAGGGGAGGCGGATGTGCCAATGCACGCCTTAGCCTTGGGAGAGCGTTGGGCTTGGAAGGGCTTCTCCAGGATTGCGCGCGAGTGTGAAGGGAGATTGGTCCCTCCCACATCCCGGCGCACCAGGCTTGCGCGCGCCGTCGACAGATGATCCTGGCTGAGATCGTTCCAGCTCGCCGGTACCGATATTGCTAGTCCCTGCTGAAGGCTGCGTCCGCGGTAGATCTATTCGCAAGTAGGCGGAATCACCGTTGTGAGTTGACGCATTGCTGCCGGCTGCTGATATGTAGGGAGGCTGCAAATGCTGGTGAGCCTCATCCTCGTCTGGGTCCTGTATCAAGAGCGTGGGCGGCGCAGTTGACCCGCATGTGCCCTGTTGACACTTGTTATAGAGCCCGGGGAGCAGAGGAAAAGACGGCAGAACGGTGCCGAAAGATGGATGCGCAGTGCGGGTCTGACATCCAGTCATCTCAACAAAGCACGCATTGCTCACGCGTGATGCCCAAAGTTTCATTCATCGTCCAGGACCCAGGCCAGCAAAGGGATGACCAGGCAAGCAGTGTCTGATCGGTGAGCGATTGTATGCCGGATCGGCGAAGGGAAGTATTCATACATTGGTGACAAATAACAGGCCAGCCATGTGGACGGCATGTGTACTCAATGCGCACTCCCGCGCATGCGACTGTGACGTACAGGTATGCGGCGTGGGCGGGAGTGGATGGAGGACGTACAGAGTACTGGGGACGTCGATCAAATCGCCATTTTCGCATGCGAACCGCTCGGAAGGGACGGTGGCAGAGGAGCCGCCAGAGAAACCGGGCGACGTAGGCTGGAAGATGCTGGCCTAGGCTGGAGTGTGTGGAGCCTCACGACCTCAATGGGCAGGTACCATTCCAGGTCTTCGCACGTAGGGCAAAGACTGAGAGTAGTGCAGGCCGACCCCAAGCGTTAAGCGAAAGGGGAGGTCACACATTGGGCTGAGCTGCCCTTGTATATAGCGCAACATGCCAGCGAAAGCCAGCATCTTTGCGCGTCCGCTGGCTAACTTATGGTGGTACGAGATGGCGCGCCTCCCGATAGGAGTGCTCGTCTGCGATGCAGCTTTTGGCAGTGAGGCGTTGGTGGCCTTCCAATGAAGCGCATCCATGCCTACCGATGAATTGGCTTTCGGCACTCCCAGGAACCAGATTATCAGAGGGACATATTGCGCATCCACAGGGACACCTCCTGTTAACAGTTTGTATATCATGCCTGCTGCGATGATTAGAGTGGGATTCGACATGCGCTGCTGCTGCTCGCCACATCACTCATCACGCACGGTGAAGCGTTGTGACAGGGATTGCTCAGATCGATGCATAACCACTCCGTCGGGTCGCCCTGTCGATGCAAAAATATGCCACTGGCGCAGCAGCAGCAGCTCATTTGGCGGGCACACATCTAGTTATTCGAGCCGGTCTGTGTTGATGGTGGTTGTCTCTCAGCTCCTCCCGCCTTGCATGCCCGTCTGGTGGTTCAAGGCATTGCCACAATTTGCAAGGCTTCGATCGTTCTTCAACGATCGATGATAATGCTGTGTGATGGAGGGCGAGCGAGCGAGCCATCGCATCTGCTCGCTGGAGCTGGACGGGCCCGGCGCGTTGTCCGGCGAAGGGAGAAGTACATTATTGAACCTGGCAGCAATCCCACATCGCCTCCACTTCGACACGAACGACGTCGTTCTTGGCAGGCCAACTGACTTTCGGCAACGTGGACCCGAGAGCGAGAAGATGAGGCGTTTTGTCCAGCCCTGCAGATACCAATAAACGACAGTCCTCCTTGCATCTTCACCTCGCCTCTTGCCTTGCCTTGCCCACGCTTGCCTCAGATAAGTCTATTTCAATTGCCTCTTCAAGTATCTTCCCGGCCATCATCAACGTGGGACTTCCTGCTCCCTGCTCATTAATTCAAATAGTCCCCAAGACTCTACCTCCAGAGCCCTTGCTTGGGAGGCAGCGACTTCTAGAGACCGCCACCTTCGCGTGCAATGAGCATCGTGTCCGCCATCGCTGATCATCAAGCACACGACAGACATGTGCAAAGGTTGCATGAACATGTTCACGTCGCTCGGCTACAGACGAGAATTCGGATGCGAAAGACCCTTCACCTCGTGAGCTGGAAGCGACCATGCATGAACCACGGCTCCCAAGTCCCAACATCTCAGCTTAAGCTTACCTGCCTCGCTCGCCAAAGATACCAGCCGATTGGGTCAGTACAAGCATGCCGCGACAATCTTCACATGTGCATCTTCATGGAGGCGCAAGTCTGCTAGCTATTTCGCCCTGCAAGTGCCATGCCCAGAGACGATTCCAACTGCCCCAGCGGCTTGGAGACGTCGTCTTCACAGGGCCGTCACACCCGCAAGCCATGTGGCCAAAGAGGCACCACTCACTGAAGCTCACGTATTCGTTTCAGGCGAGAAGCACAACATATCCTAACGACCGAGATAGCGAGTGCGCGTAGGCGGCGCTTGTTCAATTCTTGACCAAACCATCGCTAACTACCGTCTTCTACAAGCCATCGAGCGGCTTACATGGTCTGGAACAGATCTTCGCGTTGATCCTTTGCTGGGTCATGAGAATTCAAGCCTGCGAGGCTAGAAGTACCATCGAGATTAGGCCTCAGCATGTTCCCACGACCGAAAAGCCAGTATCCATTGTGGCAGCCACCTTGAAGAGGCATGTCCTTCCTTGCAAGTCCGATCAATCGAAGGTCTTCTCGACTCGAAGGTATCGCAAGCGAAGATCAATACGGAGAACTTCTGGACCTGGTGACGCCAGCACCCAGTGTCAAAATCAAGCCAGACAACCATCGGGCGTGATCATAGGCGCCATCGAGACTGGAGATTGCTCTAGAGGTGCGCTTCAATCGATGTTCGGAAGACAACGTGTTGAAAGAGTAGAAGCAAATACAAATATATCTATTCATTACGAGATGTCTACAATGCACCCAGTAGCTATGCGCATGTACTGTAGCAAATGCCAGCCTGTGTCTATGCTCAAAGTCGTTCGCCGTACCCATCCCCACCCCCATCCCCTGCCCACCCGGAACCCCAATCTGATGCAACGCCAGCAGCGCAAACCATCCCCCTACCACCGGCCTCGCCCGGAACTGAGTCGAATTCGCATAATTACCACTATCAACCTCAAAAAGATCTGACACGGGGCCAGACGTAGGCGTCTGATTAATAAACTTGACCAAATCCCTCAAGAACATCTCCCGGGTATCGGTGTCTGCTACGCTAGCACACCAAATCTCCCAATCGGATTTCGTGCGAGAGGCCCGCTTGTCGAGGGGAACACCGAATTTCTGCTCAACGGTAGGATAGAACTTGCTCTGCTGGGTGTATATATCCTTGGGTACGAGGTTCGCTCCTAGAAGAGCGTCGGCATAGAGGTTATATAAGAGAGAGTAAGAGTCTTCATCTCCATAATTGAGGACTGTGTGTGGTGGGTTTGCTGCGCTGTTGACGGCTAGACTTTGCCATTGACGGATCCAGTCGTGCGCGGTGGTGTCGTAGGATGAGGCTTCGGAGGAGTGGCCTGTGAGGTTTGCGATCATGGAGGCGGCTTTGAGACCGATGGTGCCTTTAAGGGCGAGATTGGTCTGGTTGGCGAGCTCGCCGGCGAAGTCGTCTGGAACAATGTTAGCAAGGCTTATTGCCAATCTGGAAGAAGTTCCCTATGGCAAACCTGTTGAGATCTGGTCGAATGGGATAACGGAGTTGTTGCTGATCAGCCATTGCGCCCACTGGTTTAGGATGGGCCAATGCTGGTCGAGGTAGGCGTGATCGCCCGTCTTCTGTGCGTATGCCAAAGTCATAATGAGCATATCGCCACATTCTTCCAAAGGCTGCAACGCGGCCTTGCCATCCGCATGGCCGGTGGCATTCGGATAGTGGTCTCCAAGGTCGTGGATAGCGTAGTCTTGAGGCCAGAGTCCAGGCGCCTCCATGTTGATGAACAAAGGATCCAAGATCATCTTCATCCAGCCCGCATTCATGTAGAGCAGAATGGGATGGAATGGAAAGATCACGTCTACAGTCTGGAAGTTGCCGTTCGAGCTGATCTCTTTCAGGTACATCCGAGGCTCGTTCTGTGAGCCAGCGATCTGAATGGCACCGAATGCTTGCCGGACAGCAAGCGCAGTGATTGCAACGTAGTCATCGCCACCCGCGGCATGAGCATCATTGGCGACGTCTTGGTCGAGGCGGTTGCTCACTCTGGCGGCGCTCTGGTAATCGTAGTACATAGTCGTGATGGCACTGAGCTCGTCGTTTCCAAAGGTGCTACTCCAATGCGAAGGAATTTGTTCGACTTGATTGACACTAGCCGCAAATTGGACCACTCTCTCCTGTAACAGATTGATCGTGAATACGGTCTCCGTCGACTGGCCGCTTACGGATCCCAGATCTTTCGCAAATCCAAACACCGGGTACTTGTCATTGATAGCACGAAAGTCGTTGTCTTCACAATTGGGGAGTCGTCCGTTGTCAGTGAACTGCTTGCGAACGTCGGTATCCTCTCCGGATTGCCAGGATAGGCCATCGGCATCTTCAGTGACGTAGTACCAGTAGCCCCAGGATGCCTGGTCGCTGTCCTCTGAGAACTCCTGTTGCAGCTGTCGCCAGACTTTGTGGTATGCAATCTGGCTTTGGTCTCCATAATGATTCTTGCCCAGTGCCTCACCTCGATTCCATTGTGCGACTTGGTTGCGATCACCTGAAGTCCACTCTGCGCTTATGTCGGTGTAGATTGCTACGTCGTGGTTGCTGCCGTCCTTGGATTCGACAGTGACGGCCATGTAAGAAACTGGTAGACTCTGTCGTTGCTTGTCGCTGGGATCGATGGCCGATAGGAAAGTGATGTTCATAGATACTTTGCCGTCAACATCCATCGTAAATGTGCTCTTCGTTGAAGTGTAGTCGAATGCTTGCTGGGTCACAACTTTTGGCAAGGGATCTGGGTTTCCCCTACAGCGCGTGTCAGTCATCTACAAGGTAGACTGTAAAAATCTCTGACGACACTCACATCCATGTGTACGTCTGATCATCAACTCGTATAAGTCCACACCATCCATTGATCTGGCCTGCCCAAAATGAAGGCCATTGTCCAGCCAAGAGACCTCCATTGCCGCCATCGCTTCCCGCTGCCTGCCAGGTACTGAGGTAGGGAGACTTCACTGCTAAGGGGATCGCAGGAGGTCGGGCTGGAGAAAATGTCGATTGCGCTGCTATTGATGATATTAGGCATGACAAGCTGAAGAGAAGGGCAGACATTTCGACCAGGTCAAACGCGCAACTGTAGTGAAGAGGTGCCAGACCAAGGCACGGTCGGCGGGAGACGTCGCCATCTTATTCGGATGACTTGAGCCGAAATAGTTGTATGCTCGGACGTGAAATAAGGGAGGGTGATGGCCGTTAGCCTGCCAGTCAGGTGGCATCGAACTTGACGCTGCTCGCCAGAGCCACATCCTGACAGCATCGACATGGAAACTGGGCCTGGTGGTAGTCTCTCCCGCGGTGATCAAGACATATCGGACATGGCTTTTTGAGGGCAGCCGGTGCAGGTTGAGACGCAATGCCACCGCATCTCTATGCATTGGCACATGCGAGATGACCACGAATACCTGGGCTCGAGCGCCCTGACGGAGGGCGAGGTAAACGCCCATTCGCTACAATACATTCCCGGCTCCTGCGGTTCGTCCGTTCCTGCTGACGATAACGATGAAGACGGATTCGGACATTTCGTACGTTAAAAGCTCCGCGTATCCCATACGGGCTGCCCCCTTCTGGCCCATCAACTGCAGCTCTTTCTTGCGGCCAGAACCGTCCAGTGTTTAGCAGTACGGACTCGGCATGTCACTACTGTCTCCAAAGACCCTTTGCGGCATGAGGTTAAGAGCGAGTCGCAATTTGGTCAGAGATCTTTTCTTCATTGCATATAGCTGGGATCGGTGGATCGTGAGTGGTTGGCGGACTTGGTGAGACGGGGATAATCAGCGTAAGCAGTCGGCGACCCCATCAGTCTCGAGAGCAGCAACCAAGAAAGTCATGTCAGAATCAAGAGACGCAGACAAATGGCAAGTTTGTCAGACGAAGGTCTATTTAAGGTAGGAAAGCTTGAACCATTCAATGGCCTGAGGCTATCGTATCGGCTCTACTTTGTTCCGCTCGACACGCTTCCATTCTTCACCACGCGATCTGTTCTTCTTCGACATCATCAACAACATCAGCAACATCTTTCACCTCCGCTGCGAAGCTACGCCTCTTGGCCGTCACCACCGTGCGGCTTCAGTGTGTCCTGTCACCCTTTTCGCGTCATGTCGGACGTGGGCCGTCTTCAGGAGGATGAGGAGAGTTTCTTGGGGCCGTATCTGCCACACGATGGCTGTTCCAACTCCAGACCTGAACCCTCAAATGGGGACCCACGTTCAGCGCAGCCCGTACCGCAGGATTGTATCGGGAGCGACGGCCGACCTTACGTGACCTTGACCTATGCGAGTTCCTTGGATAGCATGATCGCCTTGGCGCCCGGGGCAAGAACGACCCTCTCAGGCCCAGAAACCAAGTCCATGACCCACTACTTGCGCCTGCACCATGATGCTATCCTGATCGGAGCCGGTACAGCATCAGTGGACGATCCGGGACTCAATTGCCGATATCCGAATGCCACGCTGGCAGACCAGCCTCGTCCGGTGGTTGTAGACCCAAACGGCCGATGGCGAGGTGAGGCAAAGAAGGCATATCGGCTCGCTTCCGAAGGCACAGGGAAAGGACCTTGGATCGTGTCCCGATCTCCTATAGCAGATTTGGCCCAGCAGCTCCACCCAATCGGCGGGGACAATCTCGCTATCGACGGGCATATCCCGGGCGCTTCTGACGAACCGATCTCTTGGGCTGCTATTCTGAGAGAGCTGAAGTCGCGTGGCATCGACAGCGTGATGATCGAGGGTGGTGCGACTGTGATCAATACTTTGCTTGCTCAGCCACACCTGGTCGATTCAGTTATCATCACGATTGCTCCCACCTTCTTAGGATACGGAGGTGTCACTGTTGCTCCTGCCGCCAAGACATCCGATGGACAGCGCGAGAATTCAGCATGGATTGATCAGACTTCTTGGCGACAGTTCGGTAACGACGTGGTTCTTTGCGGTAGACTTCGCAGACGTTGCTTGCCATAGCCTTTGTGTCCGAGTCATGGATCTTCGGATTCTGCATGGCATCCCCACGATACACCTCGGCTTGGATAAGTGTCGCTCTCGCGCCGAGTACTCTCAGTTGCATCAAAATGCACGAATTCCGATTTGCAATCGTGCAGAAGCAATAGGTGTCAACGAGCAGACATTTCGCCGTCAGTTCAGACACAAGATCATGCTAAGTCTTGGCATTTGGAGAGCCACCACGGAGTGCCCACGGTGTCGCCAGACGTAGCCCCGACGTCGCTGCTCTTATACTGAACTGATCTCATAGAGTCTTTCTGATGGATTGCCGGAAGCAGTGCATGACAACGGTACTCTCAAAGGTACATACAGCGAGCCGCGCGTCCTGAGATTCGTCAATCTGAGGTCTACATCCCTCGAAACCGACAATTTCAAGAAAACTACACGCTATCGGCAGGTCTGGCAACAATGCCGCAAGATCAGAACATCGAGGCTCTTCGTGAGGCCAACAACGGCATTCTCTTGCAAGACGGAGCGCAAGATTTTCCTATCGTGACTCTTGCAGACGGCAAGCGGATTCCGACAGGAACAGTGGGAGGTGCGAATGTTCTTTCAGCTTCAGGTCTACGCTGACCATCAAAGCACTCATTGTGAATATCAAGATCTATGACCGTATCTGCGCTGGCGAGGATATCGAAGGTATGACACGTTCAAAGGACTGCGTGACACAACCTCACGGAATACCCTAGGCTCCACAAAGCCCGATCTAGAGAAGAGGATGGAGATAGCTATCCCAACCCTGAAGAACGCCGGACTCTTCGACGTCTTCACTACCGATGAATGGATAGCTGGGAAGAGTGCAGGAAGAAGATTTGTTGGCGAAAAGGCCAAAGAACTGGGCATCTGAAGAGCTGATCTTCGATTGCTTATCCTTTGCTTACTGACAGGAGACTGACACTCAAGCAGAGGCCGGCAACTTCCGTTCAGCAACCTTGATGGTATGGCGCAATGAGCTTTCGGCATGTTCATTAATCCAGACAGTCAAGACTTGCATGAGCAGTATTTGACCTCACCTTTTGCTCTTCAGCACTATTCCTGCCTTCAGGATACTGTTATCTCTTGACTTCTCTCCTCCCGATGCAGCCCTCGAAACGTTTCATCTGCGACAAGGTGTGCACGCCTTTGGCCCGTGGAATCTGCTATGCTTAACCTCCACATGGAGGCATTTCTGGAAGGCTTAACATCTGGTTACGGAATTGTGTACCAGATAGCACGCTTCTTGTGTAACACACAACATTGATGCCAGCAATACTGATATCTCGAGCTAGGGAGTAACCACCAAGATACCGTGCTTACAGTGAACGGGACAAGGACTGTCAAGCGCGCGTTCTACAGCAACATCGTCTTTCGCCCGAGCATGCACCTTTCGTCCGACGACAAGTACGGCGAAAACCCCGCCGGCTACCGTCGTGTTCCTCGTTGCAGCGGCTCGACCAGAGCAACCCGATCTCGCTCATTGCGTCACGACGTCTCGGCCAACTCCCCGCGATGGCAGCTCCACCACCCCTCCAGCCCACCTTCTTGGTATTTGGAATGGCTCCATGCATGCCTTACGAAGCTCTACATACATTTCGATGGCATTGCTGTGCGTACGCGAGCCGATTGTATGCCACGAGCCTTGCAACATATGCCAGTTGTCGAAAGAGCGTGGTGTGAGACTCAATACGGGACCTGCGTTGAAGCAGCCCCACGACACGCGTGTGCCAACATCGCGTCATTGGCCCAAAGGAGACATCTCTCAGCCGCAACACGGCTGCTGCAACTGTAGCTGTGCCATTGGCCGACTTCATACAGCCTTTGCGCTTGATGTCAAATTACGGCTCTCGAACATCACCCCGCCTGCAAACGCATGGTACATTGGCGGGGCATAGAAGATGTGGACCGCAGAGGAGCATGATGAAAATGTCATACCACAGGTGAGCGTCCGCAAAGCAGCCGCTTGTCAGGGTGGTTAGCTGGCAGATAAGGTCGAAGAAAATTTGTCTTCGGATAAAAGGTCCAAGTCCTCTCCTTGTAGTTGCGAATCTCAATTGCCTTTCTTTCACTTCTTATCACATCTCACCACAAGCAGCCAATTTATCGAATATGTCTTACGAGGGAAAGTGCCATTGCGGCCACCACCAGTGGACCGTCGAGCTCACTGCTGATCAGAGCAAGCATATTCTCTGGTATGTTCCATCCGCTGGCCCTTCGATGATCCGGCGACTAATTGACTCCAAGCCATTGTGACACCTGCAAAATTCTTGGAGGAGGTGCATACACCATGAACCAGATCATCCCAAAGTCTGCTCTTAAGATCACCAAGGGCGGCGAGCCGGGCAAGTACACCTACTACGGTGACAGCGGTGTGTGAGAAGCCATCCTCGGCTTTCAAGTCAAATACTGATTCTAGTGACCCATTAGGCAAGGCAGTCAACTGCTACTACTGCCCACAATGCACTTCTCACATCTACCACCACCAGGAGGTTATGGGGCCTGACACCATCATCGCCCGCACTGCGCTCCTTACCGAGGGACGCAAGAAGTTCCCTGTCGGAGCTGAGATCTACGGCAAGGATAAGATGAGCTGGGAGCCAAAGATTGCCGAGACTTTCGAGACCCTTCCACCATCATAGAGTAATGCGACAGATTTGGTGAAACCTCAAGAATGAAACGATTGGTCGAACATTTCAAGAATATTTCATCATCCCACAACACTCGCCAATACTCTCAGCAAGGTAGAACAATCGTTTGCGGTCCACCTTGTTTTCCTCGTCAAGAGCTGCGAAAGCGGTTTCAAACCCCCCTTGCACCCGCCAAGTTGCTTCATTTGGCTTTATTGACAAGCACGTGGGCATCCCAGCAACACCCCTCTGACAACACCTCGACTTCCTCTGCGACTGGTTGTGTACCTGGACGTTTCTGTCGAGCGCGCTTGTCTCTCTCAGAGTATAAAGAAGATGTCGCAAATGAGACAACCCAACTACTTCCCATGTAACAACCATATCCAGGAGGAAATGGGATTGGGTCGCATATCGCTCTCGAAGTATATCGGCTTTGAACATGTTCTTGTCGATCGACCCCTCATTGTGTCCCCTTTCTGCTCCGCATGGTCTACGAGATCTCATGTTGGAGTGATGCTCTAGTTTCGTATTCAGATCGCTTGACTCGCGACTGCTATTTGCTCATAGCTCCCAATACGACATCGACAACCGCGCATTCACTCAGGGACCTTCGAAGAACGTAACATCGCCTGAACGAAGACTACTGAGCATGGCGCTCGGCTAGTTGCCAGCGTCTTACCAATACCCTCTCATTCTCGTTTCTCCTCTCCACCTCTGCTCGATCGATCATGGACCCAACGACAGTCGCATTCTACAGAGAAGAAGGATGCCAATCAGGCCAAGGTGGAACTCCTCACGTCTTCTCACCTTCAGCTTGGGACGTAAACGGTATTGGATGTATCGCCAAAGCAAACTTCGGGGGCAATCTGATCGATGTGGCGCATAGTGCGCAGGTCTTGGGAGTCAGTAGGGGTTGTCAAGGTATACCACTTCAGAAGGGAGCAGACCGTATCATAAGCGCGTGGACAGGCTAATGTTGGTCCCTTCGATTTGTAGTGACTGCCTACGCCGACACATCCTGCCTCCGTGGCGCTACTCCAGTCCCTTTAAACGACTGCGTCGTCTTCTCCGGAGCAGATGATATCCAATCGATCAGAGTGTCCGGCGATAGCTGTACCCTTCCGCAGTCACCTATCGTCGGCATTCCACTCGTCCTATCAAGTTCGGCATCCGTGCCCAGTCCGAGCCACACAGCTACTGTCGGAGTACCGGTATACTCAACCAGCGCAACGCTCACATCCACAACGGCGGTCACCCAATCCAAAGTCGCAAGCAGTAGTCTGTCGTCAGTCGAATCAAAACCGCACCACCACATCTTCACAGCCTCAGGCTCTCCAACCTCCTCGTCTTCTCCATCAAGCCCTCAAACCTCATCAACCCCTCGAACCTCATCATCATCACCCAACAAAGTCTCTCCCTCCGCCTCCTCCTCCACCACCACCTCAACAACATCAAACCCCGCCCCCGGCGAAAAGAAGGTCTCCCCAAACCTCCTACCAACCATCGTCGCAATGTCAATCTGTATCCCCACGCTAGTGATCGGCTTGGTGATTTTGATTCTGAGCAGTATGAAAAGGGAGAAGGGGGATGGGGAGAGGCCTGATACGGCGAATGGGGCGCTGATCAGTGATATGCAATGAGTTTGGAAGACGAATAGGAGGGGAGGGAAGGGAAGATACGGCGTCTTTGCATTTGGGGGACTGAGGAAATGTGGGTGGGTGGGCTGGCTTGGACTGGAAAGGTTCGGAGAGCGAGATACGTATAGCCTGCCTGCTTGAGCGAGAGCGATTTTGGATGAAGTCGGGAGTAAAAGAGACACTGTTGGGTATATTTGAAAGTCAAGGCTGGGCAGGGTTATTCCAACTTGAAATCGATGCGGACGCAAACGCATTGAGGGTGACGTACTTGAAGCTTGCTGGCCACGGTCAGTAGTTGTGGGAATCAGTGCGAGTTTCCTGGCAGTTTGCGCTGAAGAGCTTGAGACGAAGTGATATCTGCAATGTTGAATGATTTCAAGTGCTCGTCTTCTAACGGCTGCTGGCAGCCAAAATCGATATCTTCAAGAGAATCAAAACGTTCCGTTTCGCCTTGCCGGTTGCACTCCGGTCTGACTCCAATGGGCCTGTGAGGAGGTAAGCACGCTAATCCCTCCGTATCCGACTCCAAAAGAAACAACGCCGTTCGCTGATGAGACATGAAAAGTCACACTCCAAATCCCCCAGATCCTGAATCTTCATCATCTTCGTCACCTCGCCCTTGCCATCTCCAAAGCGCGAACAATGGCATCACAACACGCGATTCTCTCCTCGACCTCCTGTTGTTCGATTTGCATCACCTCAATACTCCTCTCCCAGAACGCCCGTCGACTCTTGGCCAAGTCCAGCGCGCTCCCATTGCCCTCTTTGCCAGTATACCCAAACTCGACTTTTGCGCCATGGTTCAGCAATGTGCCCACAACCTCGAGGGAACCAGGATATCCAGCTTGCGCAGCGGCAATTCCCAGTGGAGAACCGAATCTCTCGTCTTTTTGATTGACTTTTGCGCCGTGTTGAAGTAGGATGAGAATAATATCAGCCTTACACAACCACGCTGCGCTGTTTATAGGGAAACCGCAAAGACCGCCGGGCTGGTCAACGTTGGCGCCATGAGCTAAGAGAGCTTTGACTTTATTGGAGCCCTTTGTGAAAGTCGTGGAGTTCATACTGCATGTATCGCATTTTCCTTGGATGTCTTCCGTCAGCCGGTGGGCCACAACTAGAGATTGGATTTCTTGATGAGACCAAAGGGCCGCAGCTGTTAATTGGCCGTCGGCGCGGTGCAGAGTAGAGGGATGAGCGCCGCATTGGAGGAGTTCCTCAGCTTTCTTGAGTTTGCCTTTTTGGATTGCCGTTGAGAGGTGTTTGTCGTAGGCGTTGAAAGGCTTGGCCGAACTTGTGGAGGAGTGGTGATGGTTGTTCATGAGAGACCTGAAGCCGCCTTTCACGTCTTTGAAAGAAATCATTCGCATGCGGTTCTGAAGACCTCCGATGTCTAATTTTCCATCTGTCTCATCGCATGGCGCTGATGCGTAGGTGTTGACGCTGATGGCAAAGCTGCGGAAGGATGTAGATGAGTTGCGATTGCTTCGTAGGAGTGCTTCCACAGACCATCGGCTTTGTTCCTGGTTGTCTCTCGCGGCGATGAGGTCGTTGATTTCGGCAATGTACGCCTGCAGCTGGGCCTGTTCCCAATGCTTTAGCTTCTCCCATAATCGGAAGCAGTCAGAGTCAGGCAATCTTCCAAATTCTTCCTCGCGGCTAGGTGGGTGGTGGCCTGTGCATGGTTTACTATGCGGAAATTTGAATCCACAGTGGCCGTTGGCTGCAGAATCGAGATGTGCTTGCAGGTCCTCCTGGTGATCAAATCCGATTCGACATTGCTTGCACTCGTGCTTTCCTTTGAACTCCTCTAAATGGCTTTGGAGATGTCCGATGAGGGCGTCATCATCGTTGAAGTATCTCTTACATAAACTGCAGGTCATAGGCAACCAGGACTCAACGTCTCGTGGCTGCGACTGACCCTGACTCGCCAGAACCTTCGTACGCAGCTTGTTCTTCTTCGACGCTGCTGGAGCTATCTCTGTGGAGGCGTCAGACTTCTTCGATGCGCCTACACTAGGTCGGCTCTGGGGCGAGACGGAAGCTTCAGCATCTGCAGGCCTCAAGCTGGCGCTGGAATGTTTTCTTGAAGGATTTTTGCTATCCTTCGGTTGTTGGGAGATGACTGGCTTCTGGTCAGATGCTTCAGCGGGCCAGGCCGGTTGAGATTGGTGATATTCATTCTTCTCTGCCTTGATAGAAGGCGCAGATCCAGTGCGCTGATTGTAAGAGCGCGGGTCGTCAGGAGGTACTTTGGCCCTGAAGTCTGCTATTGACTTGCTGGTCCTTACTCCGGGCGCAGTCGGCATGGCCTCTGGCACGGTCATGACTGTCATTGAAGACGTCCAGGATGTGGCAGACGCAGCTGACCTCGGATTGCTGTCATCCGACGACAATGACTTTGGCTCACTGCCATCGGAAGTGCCGCAAGAAGAAATGTCGATAGCGCTGGCTCCGGTTGCTTCGCCATGTTGCTCTCGGCGATGCCTCTGAAGGTCATGATTTCTTCCAAAGCTTCGTCCGCACTTCAGACAGAGATGTCGCTTGTCTGGTTGAAGCCCAAGTCGTCGTCGGTGCATGTCTGTGTGGCGGTGCCGTGCCAAGGCCCTCTTCTCGGTGTAGGTAGTTCCACAGGCATCGCATTCATAGTTGACGCGCGGCCGTTTCGAAGGCGGCTGCGAAGCATCTGGCGAGGTTTCTTCGCTGTTGCTGGTAGAAGGAGAGTACTTTGCTTGCTTGCTTTCGGCACGACGGCCGTGCTCCTCCTCGATGATCCCGAGTCTGCCATCGCCATCGACGTGTAATTGCGAAGGCGTAGCTGGCAGGTAATCCATAGTCGACATAGCGAGCGTGCGGTGCCGCCCCGGGATGGCAGCGTTATGCGGAATCAATATAGGATATAGTGCATTGAGATTTTCCCCTGCTTCCTTTCGGATGGCGCAACCTGGTGTATTTACAACCCAAACGTCTCGAAGTCAAAGTGACGCGCAGCTAAGCGATTGACTCTACTGCAGGTGGCACACGAATAGGAGCCTAAGTCCTGGATCCTGATATGCAGCGATAGGGTGTATTGTTGGTCAGGCAGGGTGAACTGGTGTTGTCGGCGCGTCGTCAATCCGTACCGCATGCGAGCAGACCCGCGCGCATCGGACCAATTCAACGGGGCGGTGGCAAGTTTGATCGACTCGTTCTCTCCAGTTCCGATCAACAACAGCCAGATTGCGTCCAGGTCCCCGGTCTGAATCACAGCGAAGCACGGTGGAAGAATGGTGTCGTCAGGCCGTCAAAGATGGGCGCTCGGAAAGGTCCCGAGCTGACAAGGGCTGAGCCGTTTCACGTACTGTACTCTAGGTGGACCCTGCAGGTCGGCCAATGAGTGATCGACAGGTGCGAGCCTGGAACCGTAAAGATCTGCAACGTCTCGCCTTGAGAGCCACTGAGAAGCCGAGGCCGGGCCGGTCAGCGATGAGCTTGCAAGTGGTTTTGCTGTAGATGCCCAAGGGGGAGATGAGGCTCAAGTGGCTGTCACGAGTGCTAGTTCTCTTGCGATTGCGATTCATGAACGCGCCGCAGGAGGTTTGCATAGACTTGCACTCTGAAACGCGCGAGATCGAAGTCCTCTGCACTTCTGCAACAATGATCGGAAGCCCGCCCATCTCGCAGGATGCAGACCAGTCAGTGCAAGCCACCCTCTCGACATCGGTTCGGGACCGCGATAGGAAGGATGGCTGCACTTCAGCATTTGCCCGCCTTGCAAATGGCAAATATTCGCAAGCTCACGCCTTGCATTTGATTCCTTCTACGCGAAGCAGGGAGCGCATTCGATGCGTAGCTAAAGGGACCGATCTTCTGCATCGGAGACGACCATAAAAGCGCCGTGACTCGGACATTTAGCGTTCGCATGTCTGAGGCGGACCATGCCTAAGGTCGACAACCACTTTCCATGTGGCTTCTCTGTCCCCGGCGGTTGGATAATTATACGGCGCATGCTGCAAGCCCGCACGGTACCGGAAATCCTCTGGTTGGTAGTGGCCACATTCGTGCAAAAGTGCGCTGATGAGCGCTCCAAATTGCCTACACCGAGTGAGTGGAGTGACTGCTCAAAATTTGCTAGATCTAACGGAGAATGCGCCGCTTGATTGCACATAACCGAGGGTAGTGAGATATTCAGAAGTAAGAGGAGGTGAAGGCATCTAGGTAGTGGTTACTGCTGGTGATGCTTGTGCAGGTGCGGGGTGCAGACTGTAGTGATGCCCAGCTCAAGCATGGCCTGTAGTTCTATAGAACTACCAAAATACGTTCGTCGAGGGTCGCTTGTCATCACGCTCATGCCGTGTCTCAGTGCAGGTTCGATGCTCTCCGACTGCGTGGTCAAACCCATCACAGCGTCTGGTAGCGAATGTGTCGAAGGATCGAGGCACCAGTAGTGCAGATGCAGGCCTCAGGTATACCCCTCGGAATATGTGGCACAAGGATTAGTCTGTCTTCAGGTTTACTCTGCCGTACACTCGTAGATGTTATTCGGCACGCCCTTCATTTCCAGCATCTTCGACCCGATCACAACTTCGAGACCTGTGCTACGCGACATTGCACGCAGCCTGAGATGGCCTCAGGACAGACAATGCATCCACCACCGCCCTCTCCGCCTCCACCGCCTCTACCTGATGCTGATCATACATACTGGAAGCTCGATGCTCCTCCACAATGCGAATTACCAGCCTGTCGGTGGTTCTGTCGACATCACCAGCACAATCAGGGCAGAATAGTATTTCCTTCCAGCGTGGTGCACTTGAAGGAGAAGTCTTGCCCTTATTGTAGACTTTTGCTCGAGATTTGCATGCACGCTCCCGCGTTGCTTGATATTGAATCTTACATCAATATAGGCCAGGGCAAAACGGAGCTTATGTGGCAGTCAACGTCGCGCTTTACGCCTGAACGAATTGGTGCTTTCTCACCAGAAGATGCCGCACAGCCTCCTGGCCTCGTGATGGATGGATCGTTCACTCTTGGCAGTGTTTTTAGGACTGTATGGGTTGATATCAGCGTTGAGCAAGGCAAGCAGTCCACAGCGTGACTGCAGTGCTCAAGTTGTGAAGCTAATGGGTCCGGTCGTAGAGTGTGAGTGTCTGAAGCCATTGCCACGCATTACGGGGACGTTCCACTCGGATCCACATTCGGATGATATGCTTGAGCAGACGAGGAGCTGGATCCGCCAGTGCGATAATGGCCACGACCTCTGTCAGACCGGGGGGCCGCGATGTCTACCTACTAGAGTGCTGGATGTTCGTCACTTCATCAAAAGTGGCATCATATGTCTATATGAGACTTGTGGTGAAGTCGAGCGTTACATAGCGCTCTCATACTGCTGGGGAAGCGTCAAGACGCCGCTCATCACGACTACGCACAACTTGGATCGGCACAAGAAAGGGATATCCGTTGACGAGTTACCACGATCCTATGCAGACCTATTCTGGCTTGCATGCAAGTTGAGCGTGCCTTATATCTGGATAGACGCGCTCTGTATAATCCAAGACGCAGTGGATGATTGGGAGATAGAGGCCTCGAAAATGGCAAATGTCTACAAGGACGCTTACCTCACTGTAATATCGGCTTTGGCGGACAATCCGCACCAGCCGCTACTGGACACAAGATCTCAAGAGCATCAGTGGCACTCTTTTGATTTCAATGGTGCGCCCGGTCATGACCATCAAGTCAGAGTCCGTAGGGCGAGAGTCTACAATTACGACATGTGTGAATTTGCGCCTATCCTAAAGCGGGCTTGGTGCTTTCAGGAGCGTCTGACAGCTAGACGTTGTATCATCTACACGACACAAGAAGCCTTCTGGGAGTGCCGGATGTGTTGTCGTTCCGAGTACAGCGAAAGTCTAACACATTTCGAGCCACGGGTTATGGTGCCGACATCACTCAAGAAAGGAAGTGAAGTATTCTTTGCAAGTTCCGCAGCTGCCTATAGCAAGTGGCTCAGAACCGTAGAGCAGTATACGATCAAGAAGATCAGTGTAGCCACGGACAGATTGCCTGCGATCTCGGCTCTGGCTGCGGCTGTACGTAACGCTACTGGTGACGAGTATCTGGCAGGCTTGTGGCGTGGAGACCTCATACTACAGCTTATGTGGCAAGCTTGGGGTCTGGATGGCGAAGCATACCAAAGCAAGAGTTGTACTGGGTACATTGCACCAACGTGGAGCTGGGCTGGAAACCCCAACCAGATAATTTATGGCTTCGCTCAACGACAATTCTCCAGCCAGTCCAGCTCGGATTACATCGCCACGGTTGTGCATGCCTCGTGCATAGCGAAAGGTCGGAACCCTCTTGGCGCAGTCAGCGACGCATGTCTAGATCTTCGCGGGATATACTGTGAAGCAGTCCTATACGTACCTGGACCCGGAGCATCCGATCGAGAGCTTTACATCAGGCTGAAGCCACCAGATGGACGACTGCTCGCGGATGGCATATTGAACATCTCGCTTGATGGCGTAGTGATGGCCGTGGGCTCTTGCCTGACTGTGCAGCGAGTGACTTTCTCGAATGCCGGGCAACAGAGCTGTAAGGGCGAAGTCATTCTTTTCTGGCTCACGAACCATTGCTGTCTTGTCCTAGCACAATCTCTATCGCAGCCCGGGTGCTACGAGCGTCTTGGAATTGCGACACGTTTTTTGAACAAGGTAGGCCCTCTTGATTATGTGGCGGGTGCCGAAGACATAAAACCTACGCCCACAGTCGGACAGGTGCGAATAGTATGAATTCTACGGGACCTGAGCCTGGCGTGCCAAAGTGTAGAACTACTCGCTTTGAAGCTCCTCGTCATCGTTGCAAATCTTCCCGGTCTCTAATCTCCCGTCCTAACTGTCACCCACTGCGAATCGACTACAATCATTTAGCGTCGAGGCCACAGCTTCGCTCGGGCGTGTTTCCGCCCAGCCTCCCTCGCACGATTCTGCGACATCAGCGAGATCGCAACCACATCGCGAATCCATACATGGAAGAGTTCAGATGAAGAATTGTCATTTAGCAGATGATGACGCTACGGGTCCCAAAAATCTCGCATGGTTACTGGCTTGGTGAAGAAGCCACTCAGATGCCGCTTCCCAGCATGTGAAAGATCATACCCAAAGGTCCAGGAATGAAGGGAACCTGCGGCTGTCTAAAATTGCTTGCATGCGTGGCCTGTCGTAGCCTCAGTTGCTCTGCCTCAGCCTGCACCCTTGCCGTTTCGCGCTGCACCTCTAGCATCTTAACTTGAGCTGCCTCCGCCTGTCGTTGCGAGTCAGCTTGCGAGTTTTTGTGCTGTGCGTACGCTGCGGCCACCACCGGAATCACAACAGGCGCTAGACTAGTAAACTGTGAAGCTTATTAGCGTGTCGCTCTTTCTTGAAAGAAAGATTCACTTACGATGTCTTTCAAAAATTGACCTGTTGTCTGTCCTCTTTCGGAAGCACACGTTACCATATTTTGATCCAACTCATCCAACTTCTGTCGTCGGACGAGTTCGCCTTCGTCCTCCAATGCTTTCTTCCTTGGTTGTATGGTTAGCATCATTTTCGCAAAGCATCGACAGGTCTACTCACTGTCGGTCGATTCGATCTAAGTCTGCTTTGTACTCATCGTTGGCCTGTTCGAGTATGCGCTTCAATTTCGCATCGTGCTCGGCCTGGGCTTCAGCCAGGCCTTCGGCATATATCTGTGCCATAATTTCACGCTCTTTGTTCAATACAGAATCGAGTTCCTCGCCAGCGCTGGTTTCCTTGAGAGTCTTGTTGTGATCGACAAGTTGTCGCTGTACTTGCAGCACGACTGGTGGGTTGCCGAGCAGAGTGCGGACAATCGCAGAAGCAGACTGGATCGTGTTATCGTGGGAGAGCAGTTTAGCGCCAAGCTCTAGAAGGTTTCCCGGCTTGGCGCACAACCCTATATGGCGCACAGACACCTGCACACCAACCACCTACCTTTGTAAGTGAATAACTTAGCCAATTCCTAACCGAATCACATGAAACTCAGGAATCTGAGTGAACTTGATATGCTCTTCAATTTAGGATAGGTCAAAGCCTTGGAGGTGCTTTGGCTGCCTCCTTATACGCCCTGATCTGCTAGCTACTAGGTTTTGAGACTTCTTGCTTAGTGTAACTACTACATCTTCATTTTAGGGCTGTTCAAAGACAACACGCCTTAGGGGGTTCTTTACTTTCTTGACAGACTCCTTGAGGTTAGCATCTAGCTGTTTGTTGGCTTGGTCAACTTCCTTTTGCCTTTCTTTCCTTGCTTTTTCAGTAGCAGCTTTCTCTTTCTTCTCCTTTACCTCCTATTGCTTTTGAATAGCCTCCAACTGCCGAGCATTAGCTTGGAACTGTTTCTCTGCCTCCTTCTGAACTTTAGCTACCTCTTTAGTAGCCTAATTAGTATCTTTCTTTACTTCCTTTTTAGCTAATATTTCCTTTGCCCTAGCTACCTTGTTTAGGCTTGCAAAGATTGCTCTACTTTCTTCTTTAGCCCTAACTAGCTTAAAGAGCTTTTGGCCTCGCTTTCTACGCTTCTTTTCTTTATATAGGGATTGTAAAAGGGCGTCCTTTTCCCTCTAGAGTCTTACATTCTCTAAATGAAGGTAGGCAACTTTATTCTTTAGCTTCCTTGCCTGTATGTTATGTCTTATTATCCCCTTTACTACAGCCCCTTTAACTATAGTTTGAATCTTGTTCTAGTTATTTAGGGATAAGGTAGAGTTGTTGGATCCCTTTAAGTTTAGCCTAGAGCCTACCTTGTTGTTGTTGTCTAGCTTCTTCTTCTTTAGTAGCTTTAATAGGATAATCTTAGGGTTATATAGATAGATACCTGTCTTTTCAAAGCTAGAGGCAATGTTTAAAGGGACTATAGCAAGGGACTAAGCTTCCTAAAAGAGCTGAAAGAATACACGCTTTATAATACCTACAAGACTATAGCTCTTTACTATAAACCTGTCTAAAGCTTAGGAGTACTAAGTAGCCAAAGGGGCGAAGAGAGAGATATCCAATAGCTAGAGTCTATATGTCGAATAAGGAGGATAGATAGCTAAAAGGATCCGGTAGGCTAGGTAGTAATTAACAAAGCGTATATTTAGATGTGAGCTATAACTATCAATAAATAGGAGCCTCCAATTTCGACTATTCCTAGCCTTAGGCTTTGTAAAACGATTATAGACCTCTATTAACTATTAGTATCCAAGTGTTACGGACCGTCTCCTCGATCACGTGGATTGGCCTAAGAAGCGTCGAACCTCGGAATGTCTCTCGGTGATCAGAGTCTTGAGAAGTGTAACCTTTACTCAGAAGAGTAGTATTGAGAGATTGAGTTGAGCACGAAGCTCCTATCTACCTTAGTAGAGAACGTGATCTATATACACACAGGAGATTCGTGCGCTCTCCTTGCTTTCTCTGCCTCCCGTGCTTCCGGTGGAAGCACTGCGAGCGACGAGAGTACTGCGAGCGAGCTGCAGCGGAACCTCCCGAGGCTGAACTGCAGATCCGCGCTCAGACTGGTTGGCTGCCATCGCCTCTCGGTTCCATCCGTAACACCAAGCTTATCTAAAGTCCAGCTATTTAGTAAGCCTATAAAGAAAGTACTGTGCTTGTCTAGGTTCACATCCTCTACCTAGGTATCCTAAAGTGTTACGGACCGTCTCCTCGATCACGTGGATTGGCCTAAGAAGCGTCGAACCTCGGAATGTCTCTCGGTGATCAGAGTCTTGAGAAGTGTAACCTTTACTCAGAAGAGTAGTATTGAGTTGAGCACGAAGCTCCTATCTAGCTGATAAGGAATGTTCTCTATATACTCGCCTTCCTTAGTATTGCTCTGTCTGCTCTGTCTGCTCCGTTGCTCTGCTGAGGGAGCATAGAGAGCACTGAGAGCAATCTGTAACGGGATCACCCGTTGCAGCTGTGCCTCAGATTGGTTGGCTGTCATGACTCCACGACTTGTCCGTAACATAAAGATTACTAGATTAGGCCTTATATATTAAGGTAGGAGGAAGTACTAAACTATCTATATAGATAGCTACAATATAGGTAATCTATTCACGATTACTATCTTAAAGAACTCTAACTAGTTTGCTCTCTTTAAAAGCTCCTTTTGTAAAGATCCTTTAAGACTTATTAACTACCCTAAGAAGGAACCCTTTCTTATCTATATTAACTATATTGTTTAGCTAGATATTATATTTTTGGATCTTCTTTTTAAGGAGGCTAAAGTACAGGGCATAGTACTTTTCATTATTAGCCTAAGATCTTGCTTTATCTAGGCCTAAAAGATAGCTAGTATCTAAAATGTTAGAGTACCTTTTTATAAAAGCAGTAGGCTAGTTCTTTCTAGGTAAGTAACCTACGATATTAAAGGCAAAGTTCCTTAATATTGTAGTAGTAGGAGGGATACTAATTATACTATAGTTAGTAAGATCCTTAATATATTCGTAAAGGTTATGCTCCTATTAGTCGTTTAAAACTCGCTTGTTTTTATACTACTGCTACTTAGTCCCTTGTTTACTATTCTATACTTTTAATAGCTTGGATCTTTCTATTTTAAACTTCTTTACTGTCTTAGATCTGCAAGCGCCTTCTCAATCTAATCCATAGTTGTCGAGTTATTCACTGACAAAGATAGGTATATGGACCATATGAGTCTGTGCGCCATATAGGGATGTGCGCCAAGCCGGGAAACCTTCTATCATACCTTGTCTTTCGGCAACCAGTTAAAGCTTTCCATACATACCACTATTGTCGAATTTTAGATTGCTGGAGGTGTATCAGCCCTGTGCAGTAACATAAGCATGCCCTGATTTCATCCGACCAGCCCAGGTTGTCACATGTGGCACTTAGACTCCAGATGTACATATGATGGGTGCGATCCGTCTGGTGGTTGGTTTAAGCTTCGGCAACTTGAATCGTGGCGTCCACCAGGAGTCGTGATCTAGGTGGCTTCTCGGTCTTGTGCCCGCAGACCCTGATCATGCGGAGTCCTCATGCAGCCGCATCCAGAGCACATCCACACATCTACTCGAATCCAGCAACGGCCAACACAAGAGATAGACTTCCGCGGCCCACGATCCGATCGAAGTTGAAAGAGCCTTACCTAGCATTTAATCTCCTCCATTGAACATACAACGCAAAGACAGGCTATCCAAAGGAGCTAAGACCCCAAGGTCATCAATGACAGCATTGCGACAGAAAAACGAGGCCACGAGGGAGGTTACTGGGTTGTGCTGACATAAACCGCAACCATGTGCTTCGTCAACATGATCGTCTGGCACAAGTGTGGACACTTCCGCGTTCGTCATGAGATGTGCGAGGAGGCTCTGGCGCGAGACCCCCGAGCATTTTGCGTTACTGTCCATGAGCCTATTGCAACCGACATCGATGACGCCGACGGAGTGTGCCCAGACGAAGACAAGCACCCACCCATGCCAGGCCAAATTCACTTTAATCTCTGGAAAGAGAGACTCGGGATTACAAGGACGTCGGGGCCCGGGAACGACTGGTATCGGAGTCAGAACCAGGGACAGACATGAGATGGACTGTCACAAAGGTAGACAAACAGGGTATTGCATGCCGCGTACGTGGTCCAATCGCCAAAGGACGGTCATCTTCTCATCTCGATTCTTCCCTCGACATCCCTGCCGCTACCGACCATTTGGCTGGTTGATGGCTTGCCACAACAGCCATCTCACGACCCAGTTGTCCTGCGTGCCGTTGCCGTTGGTTGCTCCACGATCATACACTTCCTTCGTCTCGGGAGTCGCAGATTCGTAAATGCGAAGGACCTCTGCTCGGAAAACTTCCT
Source organism: Nothophaeocryptopus gaeumannii (assembly GCA_031771865.1). Taxonomy (NCBI): domain Eukaryota; kingdom Fungi; phylum Ascomycota; class Dothideomycetes; order Mycosphaerellales; family Mycosphaerellaceae; genus Nothophaeocryptopus; species Nothophaeocryptopus gaeumannii. The sequence goes on from JASISA010000025.1 coordinate 269,975, forward strand.
CGCTTACGGTGCCGTTGAGGTGTCCACCCTGGGACAGCCTTCGGCAGCCTTGCAGGGCCTCTGCCTGGGACGTCATCAGTATACGGTTATCGAAAGCTGTGGTACCGGGATACACACCCTCATGATATCGAAGAGACGCTGGTGTTCGTTGTTGGAACTGTCGAGGCCGCATTGGCGGAAGAAGTCGGCTTCAGAAACGACTCTAGCTTGGCCAGAGTTGCCGTCTGACATGGTGAATGGACTTATCAAGGAGAGGATGAGAGTTTTCTTGACTGATGTCTCTGCAAGTAGCCGGTCACGGGTTCCCCAGTATTCTGAGGTTTCTGGCGATGGAGACTGAACGCGAAACGCTGGAAGGAGCTCGCCTTTATCTCTCCACTTGGTGTCGTTTGAATGTCGAAGCAATTTGACTCAGGCGGAAAGAGGCAAAGGACATGGTGCAGTATACTTCGGAATCTGAAGCACCGGCTATCGCGGAGCGGTGAGATTGATGAATGGTCAGGTCGATGCCTTGGCCGAGTTTAAAGTCTGATGTGGTTGTCGGTTTCTTTGACATTGCGCGTTCCCACAACAATGGCATATATGTCTCCTGCTATATACAGTGGCGCTTATCTTGGAAGCGTCTTAACAGCATCCGCACCGCCTCCTCTCCCTCAAGGCCGAAAGTCTCCGAAAGCGCTGTCGCCCTTCGGCGTATTCGCGTTTGCCACAGAAGCATCTAGGAGCTTGAAGCTGGGAGCTGGCCACACTCTCAGATCCAGATAAAGGAAAGTTTGACGTCCAGCCAAGCTTTGCGGGCTTGGAGATCTAGGAGTGACAGCAATCATCCCCTAAGTTTCAGATCCGGTGCGCATGGGAGTTTCATCACGTGTACGCGAGATGAAGTGGACGGCCATGACTCAAGGTTCAGGGCCGGAAGCTAAGATGATTAGTGAACTGCTAGAAAGGTCATATACTGCACGTTGGGGCCATTCTTCGAAACCTGTTCCTCACTACCCACCTCAAGAACAACATGATATCGCATTGGTACTGCGACTCCAAGCTGCCAGTGTGTTGACGCACACGATCACGATTCAGTATCTGGATCCTTGACGGAATTCATTTCCCGCGGCTTCACGCCACGGAATCACTAAGAGTATGGTTCACATATCAGAACGCAACTCTTAGAGTCTTAGAGGCCTCTCCGATGTAATTTTTCCGCAAAGAGGCTCATGGCATCAAAGGCCATTGTGTACATCTCGAGCGCAAGCTCGCCATTCAGTTAGCTCGATCTCTTAGCCCGGTGTCGATCTAGATCAGCACCTCGTAGAAGGACCGATACTATGTTTCACCTTGTGTTCCCGATCACGTAGCTCAACGGCTAAGTCCTGAATTTCTTAGATCCTTCGGTTGCTCTGGACAGACGAGCCAGTTCAGAGGCGAAGCAGAGGGGTCATGAAGTACGAACGTTCTACAGTCAATCAATTCGGTCTCGACCCCAGTCATTGCTCTCATTACAGAGAGACAAATTCGAGACGACGACATCAAATTGACGACTGAGGATTCCCTCGACCATTGCCCGAACTCTCCTGGTACCTGCAAGCCTAGTGAACGTTCACATCAATCACCCTAGAGCATGTGTGCGCCTTCGATCAAGCTATACCGAGGAGAGCTTCCTAAAGCAGGGAACAATCTCCCGACACACTTCCGCGGAACATAGACTGTGGTTGTGAAGTTCAGAAACCTCTTACATCGAAGTGCAGGACACACGGATCCTCAAGATGATGCTTAGCAAGCAGCCGACTCACACAGTCAAACATTGAGTGTGACTCTCACCCTTCGGCTTTACTTTTCTTTGGGATGTAATCGCATAGAGACAAGCAAAGAAGATTAGATCACCTTGCAAAGGCCCCTTCTCCCAGCAGTCAGGGTTACACAGTCCAAGGTCCGGAAGCACGTCTTCTCCTCTTTCGACTCGAGTTTAGCAGACCCATTATGTGTCAACTGACCACACCCAACGGTTGAGATGTATGTGGAGCAAGCATTGTCAGAAAGGATCTACACGCTAGAAGCAGCCGAGGAGAGCCCGGCGCATGTGAAACGCACAGGCCCTCCAATCACAGAAGCCCTTCCTGAGTTAAAGTGTCCGCAAAGGGTAAGTAATACATGCAGAAAACAACCACCTTTTTCGAGCTCTTCTTCATGAACTTCACCACTCGCACGTTTACAATGCCCTATTCGAGTCTAGAGTCGAACGGCTGAACCGGTTGAACTCAGGATGAAACGGTCGACCATCAAGACATGAAGCTATTCTTCCTCTCTAGGCAATTTTATTGCTTGCGAGATGCAAAACAGGACGAACCTAGATCCACCAACCCTACAAACAAAACATATCTTCGGGCGGAGGAGCAGACGGAGAACGTCCTGAGGAGCAAAGACGACGCCATCGACAAAGGTCTTCTCGACTGACATCCAGGTCTGAGCATCCAGCCAAGTATGTTTTCATTGCACCTGAGCTACGCGAATCTACTATTTGGTGCAAGCCTCTACTTACTCCACGATGCGTTACAACAGAGCCAATACGTCGGGACCATCCTGTAGCGAGATGCGATTGGAAGACATACACAAGGCGAGCTATACAAGTACATGCATGTTGATGAGTACGAGAGAGATACAACGAAGCTACGAGATAGATCCAGAGATCTTTACAAAGGGTACAAGAGCAAATATCGGACCAAATTTATGAAGCAAACAACCTGAAGGCTGAATAAGGTCCGTCCATTATGGATGTCAAAGCTGGCGAGAACAGGATTGCTGCTGCTCCTTTGAGACACCGTCCATATTCAGGACCCAAAGAGCTTTTCATGCCAATATCACCCAATTTGTGAATTGCAACGCCATTGACGATGCCTCCGAAAACCATGAGCACTGCTGTTCATCTCCTCAAAGGTCCATTACCAGGCACTACACCATATCACGGCTTGACCATGACCGAGATGTGTGACCAGATCAAAAGTGAGCCATCCCGTTTGTTTCCTCTTATGGCAAAGCTAACAACTTCCAGTCAACGCAAGCGTCCTCTTCCGCCACAGATGTCATTCCTCGTCCCAAGATAGCAGACGCAAAGATCCCTTCAAAACCTTTGATGTAATCCTGCTCCGCAACGGAGTCAGCACGATAAGAGCGTTTTTGGTCTACAGGAACGGCGACTCCTTCATCGCCCTTGCTGAGACCAAGCCCCAGAGTAATGCGGTGTTTGCATATAAGGCGCTTTTGGACGTCACAGCAGAAGCGTTGAGCGAAAGGTCCCAGAGCCAGGTAGAGCCGATACCGAACAGCGAGCGCTTGACCTCGAATCAGGGATCACTCGATTTGAAGAAACTCGAGAAGGCGGAGGAGTGGGCGAGGAAGGTGAGACAGGGGAAGAATTGGGGAACGGCGTGGTGGAGGATTGTGCCGTCGGCGCACGGGAAGGGGTCGCAATTCGAGTTTGAGCAGGCTCAGAGGTCGTAGTCTGGAAGTTCCATTGCGCTTGCGGGTGGGTTGAAACTTGCGCCCATCCACTTGAGTATTCCACTCCAGGCCACGAAGCTAAGGAAGCTGTATAGAAACCAGATGCCCCATTCAGTGTCAGGATTCGCCATCCCCGGTGCTCCAGGAGCCAATTTCTGCGCAATCTTCAAAAATGGTCTCATCTTCTGATCATACTTCTCAAACGCAGCTGATATGTTGTCTGGATTCTTGGAGATCTCGCCAGCAAGGACGTAGGCGCTGACGATACCCACTGTTGTGCCCATGCCTGTGATGGGAGAGGGACAACAACCTGCGTCACCAATAAGCGCCACTCTTCCCTTACACATGTTCTCCATTTTGACCTGCGCAATTTTCTGCATATAAAAGTCATCGGAATGCTGCAACCCGTCTAAAAGCCTCTTCTCCTCCCATCCAGCGCCTTGGAAAAGCTTGATCCAGTGCGCTTTCTGCTCCTCCGCGGGTGCTCTGGCCAACCTGTCCATCTCTTCGGAGTCGGACATGATCCACAGACTGACCCTCGTCATCCTCCCATTCCCACGGTCCGGCCTCACGAGCATCAGCCTCCTCCCAGGCGTGTTACACCACCTCGCCCAATCCTCATCACTCTCCGCATGAGGAATAGAGAACCAACCGGCCCACTGTCCCAGAGCCTTCACTGCATCTCTCGACTTTTCAGGTCCGAAGGCTAAGGAACGGGTTCTACTGCTCCAGCCATCTGCGCCGATGATGAGGTCGAAATGTTTCGTGGCGGGGCCGGAGGTGAAGGTTACTTCCACGCCCGAGCCAGTTTCGTTGATGGAGGAGATAGATTCGCCAAAAATATATCCTACGCTATCCGATACTTTCGTAGCTTCATAGAGGATATTTCCAAGATCCCCACGCATGATCTCAACCTCTCCAGTGAAGCCTGCTCCATCGTCGACAGGGAAGTCTGCGCGGCTGTGGTTGTTTTTGTCGACGAAGCGAAGGCCTTTCTCTTTGGTCGTCAATTTCCGGACTGCTTCCTCAACGCCCATTCGTTTGAGAATCGTAAGGCCATGTCCTCGTACATCAACGTTCTGGCCTCCAGTCCTGGCTTCCGGAGCTCGCTCGACGACGGTGACCTTGTGGCCGGCTTTGGAGAGGAAGTGTGCCGCGACTGGTCCAGCAACGCCAGCGCCGGAAATGAGAACATCAAGATTACGGGCCATGGTTGCGTCGTTGATGATGTGTGTGCATTGATTTGGTGTTGTGAAATTGGATTCTTTTGAACCTTGACAGTTGACTTCGTGACGTCTTCGTGCCAATCCGAAATGGAGTGGAGTATGCGGCCCGCTGGTTGTTCCTGCATTAGTCTTGGCATTATCCCGTCTCTGATTGTGCCGCCGGGACATACGTTGTGCCGTCGGGGTGCGCGTGAGGAGTCAAGTTGCCAATGCTGCAGTAGCAAAGCTCGAAGAGACGCGGCACAATTGCCCAGGATGGAAACGCTTTCAATTCATTGCGCTTCTAGCGCGTGGTATCTCGTTCTGTGGTCCAGTTCCTAACGCCAGTATGCGACAATGTACACGACTGTTTTGTGCCTGCTCCCACTCCATACGCAAAGTTCTTCACTTCCAGTGCATCAGTCTTTCCAAATGGATCGAGTCTCCGCTCGAGTATCATCTCATTCACTGTGGTTCATATGAGATCGCTTGTTAGAGCATATGCAAGTTGCCTATCGGCACGCCCATGCTCTCGAACCAGTAGCGTCGCTTGACGCCCATCGACGTGCCAAGTACGACTTTGTATCCGCGACCGTAGCCGGCGCTCTCTCTCCTCATTTCGACCAATTTGCCGCGGTCAAAGTACCCTCTACTAGCAGCGACCTTCTGCAGCAGCTCCAGAGTAGTCTCACGTGTAGGAGAGCCACCAGGAGGGTGACGAGAAGGAGGCGGCTGGCTCCCGTCCACCATGCACATAGCGATCGGATGGCGTCGCTCAAAGCCGTTCGGCGTGAGCTGTACGTTGTCGAGAAGCGGCCTGATCAGGCCAGCCTCTGATCGCTCGCGATCCGGCTCCACCCCGCTGACCACAATCACCAACTGGAGTGAGTCTGAGCTTGGCGCGAACGAAGGTACGTTCGAGAGCTTATCATTGAAGCTACAGCCGCCACGCATCAGAACAATAATTTGGTATGACTTGGCAATGCTGGAGGGCAGGCGATTCTCGCACAGGGTGTCGTCGAGGAAGAAGACCTTTCCGTATGGAAGTTTTCCGGCTGGTAATGAGAGCACGTCTGTATCCATGCCGGCAGGAAGCGGAGCAGCACCAATGCCGGTTGGCAATATCGCAGGAACGAGCTGCCTCGTCATCGTCGGATTTCCATTGACATCGACTGTAGCAACGTGAGGTGAGTCGAGGGTGTCAGAATCCGGTATCAAGTTTGAAAGCATATCCTTCAACTCTCCGAGCAGAGCATCAAGTGTGCTGTTTTCCAAGATGTCAAGCTCCCATTCATTAGTGGAAGCGGAAACAGAAACATCGAGTACCAGATCGACCATCTCGAGGTCCTTGATTCGAGTGAAGTGCGGGTCTGTCGGACTAACCCCCTTGAGCGCTTCGCCAGTCAGTAACACCTTTTCTTCCCTTCCCAGAGGCCAATTGGCGATTGCTTGAACGCGGAACTCCTCGCCAAAAGTCTGCTCAATAAGAACGCCGTTGCCATCTGGGAGGAGAAGGCTCTTTGGCTCCTGCACCATGTTGAGACGCAGATTGGACAGTGAGCTGACCAGAAAGCCAATGTCAACTTTCTGCAGAGCGCCAAGTGGGACCAAACCCTTCTCCGCCTCAAGTGAATCTCCACCGGATAAGTTGGGGAACGTCAATGTACTAGTAAACGGGCTGATGATCGGTGATGAGAAGCCTTGCGCCGGAATCAGTGTCTGAGGCAGCGTCCATGGGTAGAAGGTATAATTGGTCGGACTTCGAACATCTGCATATGATATACCGGGGCAGTCGCTGGAATGCTCAACTAGTGCGGATGAGCGAGCTGGGTTGACTGGAACAAGATGAAGCTGTGCTAGAGCCGCCGCGTGGAAATAGTCTGGTCTGTTGGCGGTGTTGCTGACTGTGAGTGCCAATGCTGGCGGCGGGGCTGCGCATGTGGGTGCTGGCATAGGTTCTGATCTCTCCCTCACTCGGATGGCCTGTTTGACTTGGCTGTTGGGATTGAAGCCTCGGAAGGTGTCAGGTACGATCACCGGATGACCCTCCGTGGTGAAGACGACTGCCTTATCGAGCCTATTGAGCGGGTGATCTTCGGTAAAGAGCAAGTACAGGTACTTGGCCGTCTCGCCCAAGAAGAAGCTTTCCATACGGTCCCTCTGCTCGCCAGAAATGACATTGCTCAGGTCTGTCCATCCACACCTGGTCCAGCAACGTCTGCGAATGTCGCGCAACGTCATCTCGCCAACATGCAGATAGTAGGGATCTTTCGTGGCCTGGTAAAGGTGGAAACTGCTCTCAATGAATTCTGGCCGACCAGCCCAATGCTTGAAATACGGGTCAATGTACGAGTTAGGAACATGCCACCGTTCAGGCAACGCGCTGTACCTGGTCCATAGCGCACTGAACAGCAGATGGGACTCAATTGCTTCTTCCAAGTCTCCCGCAAGCACAAGTAGGCCGGGCCAGTATGCAGACAGATTGTCAATCCAGTGATACCTAGGCGCTCCCGAATTCAGATCAACCTGGCCGTAGTATGGGTGCTGCTCGTGCTTGCTCGCGCGGTAAATGTGGTGCTTGACTGCATCGTGCGCCAGTTGCCAGACTTCAAGAAAGCTGTCAGGAGCCTCCGTGGAGTAGTTTTCGGGGTTGAAAGGTAAGTTCGATAGCAAGATATGCGACTTGATGGAGTATTCGAAGAATGAGTCAATGCCCGCGCCAATGCCCGAGAGTGCTGGGGAAGTCCACTGTCCAGTCTCCGCGTCAATGCCATTTCCGATCAGGTTGATTGACGATCGCCTATTCCATATCGCCCAGAACGCCTTCTTGGCCGCTTGCTCAAAGCGCTCGTCTCCGGTCAATCGGCTCAGCGTTGCAAATTCCAGTATAAGAGAGCCCGCTCCAGCAGCACAATTCTCGGTGATTTCGCGGGGAGCGCTCGATGTCCCATCAATTCGACAAAATCCTTCCTCTGCGTCACGGTAAAATGGTATGCCTGTTCGCAAGTTCACTCGTGGGTATGGTATATCTGTGGATGTGCTAAAGGCCGGCAGAAGCCTGCTCGCGAGGTCGTATGCAAGATACAGAAGCTGACCGTTGTAGGTCAATTCGTTCTTCCACTTGATCCCTGAGTTCTTGCCGCCCTTCCAGACTGGCTTATATCCTTCAATCGGTAGCTCTCCAACTGCAAACAAGTGCGCAGATATCAGACCTCCAACACCGCGGATGTTGGTCTCGAAGACCTGTACCTTGCTGTCCAGATCGAAGCCACATGCTCTTGACCCGCAGCTGCCGTTTCTGCCGTCTCCATACAGTCCTACTAGGCTCTTGATGCCATCCTGAAAGTCGCGTAACGGATCGCGCTTTCCTGGTTTCGGTCCAGAGGCAAGGATCGCGAGTGTGGAAAGCGAGTCGATCAAAGTGAGCGAGTAGTTGCCCAGAACGTCGTTCAAGCCAATGTCTGCAGGGTTCTCGCGATTTCGGGTCTGCGGTATGCATGATATCGGTCGTAACTCGTCTTCTGGAAAGGCATATCGCATGTAGTTGTCGTATCCATGGTAGAATAGAGAAGTGGTATCGGATCGCAGATCTCGGATTTGGTCATCGGTTATAGAGCGTACGGAGGTCGCCAGCAGGATGAAAACCACGAGAGCCACCCATTGACAGAGCCATACTGGTCGTTTGCGGTTCCAGGCCGGAAATGCTGGCCAAACGGGCGAGTGCATCGGCGGTCGCGTGTCTCATCTCATTGTTGTCGTTTGCTTGGAAACAGCGTGGAGCACATTCGTAGGTCGAAATCGGTTGACATTAGAAGGAAAGAGCCATGTCGTCGGCGATGCCCAGAATGTCCAAGAAAGTCTAAGGGACGAATTGAGGATGTCGTGGTGGTTGCTTCCTCCAGCTGGCCAGAACATACGCCAATGACATCGCCGCGGGAAATAGTGCACGGGCCACGTCGACCTCCGAGAAGTGGAAGCCGCGATGCAGATTTCAAGATCCATTTGCTCACTCACTTCCACCCCTTCACCGTCGCTCCTTCTCCATTGTAGTGCCTTTCACATCAAGGCTAGGAGCTAATATCGATACCATTCTTAATTGAGTGGTGCGACAAACGCCACCAGGATGCTGCCACGAGCAGCGTTGCGAGCTTCGAGACCTTCATCAGTCCATTCTTCACATCTACGGCATGGCGCAGTAACGGCATCTCTTTCGGCGCTACGGATACGAACATATGCTTCAGGCGGCTTCAAGCCGCCGAGACCTCCCCCACCGCCGTCATCGTCAAGGCCCTCGCGACCGCCCCCACCGAAAGCTTTCAATGCGGCCTCAGGCCAAGCACGACAGACCTCGCCTGGGACATCTGCGCCGAAAGACGAGAGCTGGCAGCCCAAAGACGGGATCAAGTTCAGCCCCAATGCTTCAACTCCGGGCGGAGCTGATGCGGCAGGTGCGGCGGCGGCGACAAGAGCGGCTTCATCTCCAGTAGAAGGAGCAAGGACGAAAGATCCGGCGACAACAGAACAAGCGCCATTGGAACGTGATTCGACTGAGAAGTCGAGAGAGCCAATTGCGCAGAAGACGGACGCCGACGAGCCTGTGCCAGGTACTGCAAGAGAAGCTGCACAAGAGAAAGAGTCGCAAGCGGAGAACCAGCCGCCGCCGGAGACTCCATCAGCGACTGGTCCGCTGCCAGATTTACGACAAGGCATTCCGTCCACTTTCGATCTCGAATTCGGCCAAGCCAAGGCAAGAGCGCAGAAAGAGGATGCGGAGTCGCAAGAGGACAAACTGGACTTGACTTCAAGTCCGGAGGGGCAACGTAGAAGAGAAGGCGGCGAGGAGCGCGACTACGACCGATCGGCGTATGAGACATCACTTGACCGAAGGCGGGCGATGCTGGCAAACTACATGTACGCCAGCATCCTCTTCGTGGCTCTTACCGGCGGCTTCTACTTGGCGAGACCTTTCAGCAACCTCGACGAGGTCCCAACTGGCATGGATCCAGGAGATGCGGGTGGCTGGTCACCCGGCAAAATGTGGGCGCGCGTACGTGCTCGATTCGGTAGCCAAGCTGGATATTATACCGAGCCAGCTTTCGAGAAGCTCCTTCCAGATGTGCCCGAGTCGCAGCGCCCACCATTCACCCTCGTCCTGAGTTTGGAGGACCTTCTGATCCACACCACCTGGGACACCAAGAACGGCTACAGGACCGCCAAGCGACCGGGCCTTGACTACTTCATCCGCTACCTGTCACAATACTACGAACTCGTCCTGTTCACTTCTGTACCAATCGCCATGGCGCAACCTGTCGTCAACAAAATGGACCCATTCCACTTCATCATGTGGCCCTTGGGACGTGAGGCTACGAAGTACGAGAAGGGCGAGTACGTCAAAGACCTATCATACCTGAACCGTGACTTGAAGAAGACCCTCATCGTCGATACCCACGCACCGCATGTCAAGAACCAGCCCGAGAACGCCATTGTCATTCCGAAGTGGAGTGGCGATCCGAAAGACCCACATACCAAGGATCTCGTCGGCCTCATCCCATTCTTGGAGTACGTTGCCACTATGGGTGTCGACGATGTGCGGACCGTCATCAAGTCCTTTGAAGGCCAATCCATCCCCGAAGAGTTCGCTCGTCGCGAAGCCATCGCACGACAGAAGTTCAACGAGCAGCTGGGCGAAGAGCGCAAGCGCAAGCCAAGATTCTCACTCGGATCGGTTGCCGGTTCTTTGGGTGTCAAGGGTGGCGGAAGCATGGGCGGTGGCATGGTTCTCGCAGATGGACAATCCGTATCAGAGGGCTTGGCACAAGGCAAGATGCTTTCTGACCAAATCCGCGAGCAGGGTCAGAAGCAATACGAGGCTCTCGAGCAGCAAATTCGTGAGCATGGTGAGCAATGGCTAAGGGAGGAAGCCGAAGAGCAAAAGAAGGCCATGGATGCCCAAATGAAGGAGATGAAGGGTAGTGCCATGAGTTGGTTTACCGGTGGTGGAAAGAAGGAGTAAGAGAGGCGATAACGACTTGACTCTCGACTCTCGACTCTCAACAACTGTAGAATGTGTGCTGCATTTAGCGTGGTCTTGGGAAACGGCGGCGGCATGTAGACGCACTCGCACTTTCGACTGGCGTGGTACAGGCGGCGCCTTTTGTAAGTTTTGTATCAAAAGAACCTGTTCAGACTTGACCCACTTACTTCCTTGAAGTTTTCTTGCCGCAAGAGACACATGTAGAGCCATATTGTGTCCATTCAGATGCTAACACCGATATACGTATCGTTCATTCACCAACGCCCATGTACTTCTCCGGCTCGAATCAGCTGCTACCCATCATCACGGACACATGTCGATGTGCGAGTGAATGGCTTTGCTCATGGATCTGTACTGGCATCAATTGTGTGGGGCTTACGTCTCATTTGTGTCCTCTATACGGGCAGACCGCTGGCTGGAGTGGCCAATGCTCCAAGCACATGCTACTACGCTCGTGAATCCGTTCCTTCACCACCGATCATGGACTCGTGCTGGCTGCTGATTGCCTGCTTGTGCACCGCGGCCGCGGTGTTGTCAAAAACAATTCGCTATTCCATCTGCTGCTTCCATATAACACTACACAGTCAACAACGCCTTTCAGCATACCACCTCACAGCAAACCAATAGCCAGATTACAAGAACAGACCGTATCTTCCAAATCCAAGAGTAAGTACTAACTCAACATCAATGCTATTCCATATACGACGATGCTTAACGTCAATACGAAGACTGTCCTCCAACAAGATGTCTTTCACATCCGAACACACCATCGAAGGCTCCCTCAAGAAGGCCAAAGAGCGACGGTGAAGGAGATGTCATGAAATGAAAAGGGAGTGATTGAGAGTCAACGGGACGAGTCAGAGCGAGCAGTACAAGATAATGTATACGAGGGAACAGAATTGGATTAGAAATGTGAGAATGGAGTGCGAAGCATGGACTGGTCTTTTGGAAGTCGAAGAATATGCAATATGGGAGTTTGGCGTTCTTGTTTCTAGCATTGTCGTCTCGGGCGATGGTGAACAGACTGAAGCTTCAGATACAACAGACGATATATTACATCCCGCAGCTCTCAAGGGAGAGAGGTGTTTTGTGTCAGGATTCTCCTTTTTGGCCATCGAGGAGGCCACGGCACCGTACCTAATTCGAGATGGCTTCATGACTCTCTCAGACACCGATGACGGAGACATAAATGTCGGCGACATCAGCAGCACTGGTCAAGGGTTTGCATGGCTGCTGACGGCAAAGGAAGTTAAGCGAGGGAGAGCACACAGAGTGCACCCGGAGACGATAAAGGGAATCGCGGAGATGTCTGGGTCACAGCACTGCATTTCGTGATGCTAGTCGATGCAAGATCGTGACGGGTCGAACGCTTGTACACCAAAACACTCGTGTGGTGGATGTAGCGAGCCGGTTGGCGAGTGTTCCAGAACTGCTCATCGATGCAGCCTCTTCTTTTCCCTGTCAATCTACTTCCTCTCCATCATGAACCTCCCAATCCACTCCTCCATCTTCCCCAAATCTTCCAAGGCACCAACCCAAGCGATCATCTGATCCGGCCTCACAAGCACCAGCACAGGCCTTTTCTCACCAATGCCATAGCTCTGATGAGCGCCCACCCTGTCACCGTCCTTGTTGATGTCGTAGTCCGCATAGATCATCCTGTAGTTCCGACCTCTCACAGGATCGAAAGGAAAATACGCATCTCCAAAGTCCGCTAAATCAACACTGGCCATTGGCGCGGAGTGGAAGAGCAGGATCTTCCCCCAGCTTCGGAGTCGTGTTGATGCTGGAACATACTGCTGCGAAAGCTTCAGCAGCTGCGAACCGATTGCGTTGACCTTCTCGATTTGTTGCTTATCAGAAACATCACCAGCAAAGACCAGAAACCGCCAAGCAACATCCGATTTGAGTAGCGACTGAGCGTACGTCTTCGCTCCACTAGCCTGATTAAACACAACCGCATCCGGGAAACGATGGCCAAGCTTCAAATTCTTCGCAGGGTTTTGTTCGCATTCTGCTGAGCTGGCGATGACCAAGCTCGGTTCATAGCAAAGATTCGTACCATCCTGAAGTCTAACGCGGCCGAATACACGCTGGAGTTCTTCCAATTTCGAATCCGGTCCTGTAAGATACATCTTCTCGAGATCTCGATCGAGATCCATGAGCTCTTGTGCTGCGGGGAGACGTTCGTGTTCGTAGGTTGAGAGGACTTTGGGGTCGAGTTGGCCGCCGAGGACACCGGCGAGTTTCCATGCGAGATTGTAGGAGTCTTGTTGCGAGACGTTCATGCCTTGGCCGCCTTTTGGTGTATGTGCTGTGAAGGATTAGAGAGGGTGTCTGAGCATCGTGTGTATAGAGCTTACTGTGTACTGCATCGCCTGCCAGAAAGACCCGTTCTTGGTGGGAGTAGTGATTAGCGCATCTCCGACCAATTGCGAATATGGTCCAGCAATCGCAATACTTGTAATCGATGTGATATGGACTGAGAATCTTTCGAGCGGTGTTCATGATGTCGGTACAGACCGTAGCAGCATCAGTCTGGTTCCTGTCGTATCCTGGCGGAAGCTGCACGTAAAGTCGTTGAAGGTCGAGTTCGCGTGGTACTACCAGCATGGAGCCGGAGCGAGTCATGACTGTGCCCATTCTTCTGATATCGGGGAAGTTTGTCAGAGGGAAGAAGTCTGTCCGTTGTTAGGACAATGATTACTCCAATACCGCTGCTCGACATACCCATCACTCCCCATATAGCATCCCTGTTATCACCTTTCATTTCGATACCCGGTAGTTGTTGTCGAATCCAAGAGCGCGCGCCGTCCGCTCCCAATACGTATTTGGCATGTATGGTCTGTTCTGATCCTTCACGGCCGTCCACTCTGGGAACGAGCTCCTCCGGGTCTGTGCCAAAGGCATCGACAAACCCAAGTTCGGGCTGAAGTGTGCCGTCATCCTTGACACTGTGTGCTCTTGCTCCTGAGTTTGGGAGCTCGGATCGGAACGAGCGTCGTATACGGACCTGGATTGGGTATTCAAGCCCCTCGTCCGTCTTCAAAGACACTGGCTTGGTTCCTCGCTCAACCTTTGGGCCATCGCGGATGCTGATAGCATCCAGCAGAGCAGCCTCAATGGCACCCTGATGCATGGCATCACCTTGAGATTCGAAGCGATTGTCTGGGCACACGCCACCACTGTAGAGCCGAGAAATTCCTGAATCATCCCCCATCTGCATCCACATGCTGTTGTGGTTCAGATGTTCACCAAATCGGGGAAGGACATGTCCAAGTCCGAAGCTGTCCCATATCTCCATCGTCCGGACGTGGAAGCCATCTGCACGGCCATTGAAGGTTCTGGTCCCTCTTGCATCGATGATCCGATGGGAAACTCCCAGCTCCGAAAGAAACATGCTTGCCATCAAGCCAGCCGGTCCTGCGCCCACGATGAGGACATCGGTCTGGGCTTCTGGTGGTGCTGAGCCCATGCTTGCTCCCGGCCAAATGGCTGCGGGTTGTCGTTGTCGGGTTGTGAGTAGCCTACCATTTTGAAGGGGTGCAGATCAGGTCCTTTTGAACCGCAAACGTATTGTCCTAGGTCCATATCTCGGGAACACGACGCCGGGACCCTACTGTCAAGTACATCCGGGACAAGTAGATGCGCCAAAACATGTTAAGGAGTGTAAGACGCTCGATTCTACAGCCACCAACATTCACATTGCAGACAGCACACCTACTGTAACATGAGGCGTCTTGTAGAGGCAACGCCAATGCAAGAGATTCACACGAAATGTGGATAGCCTTCGGTGGCCGGCCCACACTGCCTGCAGGGCGAAGATCTTTCTATGGCAGCTTCAAAGTCGGATCTCTGAAGGAGCCGGGAGCCGTGAACAGCAAAGTCTTAGACAGGGACATGGGCCGTTTCCAGAGACATGTAGCCGCGGAGGCGAGGTCGAGAGGCGCCAATAGAGAAGCAAATGTCGTTGATAGATGCTTGAGCTGAGAGGAGGAGCCAGCGCAGGGGGTGACGGATCGAGCATGAGTGCCAAGCAACTGTACGGCAGGCCTATGCTCGCCGAAACAAGACATTAATCTCCGCCCCCCTTCCCCGCTCCGCTCCGCCAACCCATCTCCACCAAAGCAAAAAAGCAAAGCATAACTACGCCTCAAATAACCTCTCCGCCGCCGGTCCACCACGCGTACGCTCTTCATTACATCGGACAAGCGATTCATAGATGGGCGCTGTTGGTTCCAGCCGCTCAATATGGCGTCAATGTAAGTCACCTAGTCCACGCGCCAGGACCATCTCTCACTAGAATGCAAAGTCTTCGCTATGTTACGTGCATCTTCCTCGTCTTTCCCCCTGCCCTGGCTGCAGTTCTCTATGACTCCTGCGGGCAAGGGGAGGCGGAGCGTGCGAACGACCTACCTCAGCTCCTCGCAGACCACTTCCAAGTACCCCTTCTAGCAGCCTCGAAGTCAGCAGAAGCCTTCGAATGGGACGACGTCATCCCTCGAAAGCATTTCGAATGGCATTCGTGCTTCGAGCACTTCAAGTGCGCCAAGCTACAGGTGCCCATGGACTGGCAAGGTGTTACGACAGAGAAGAACAAAACTGTAGACATTGCAGTGATCAAAGTCGAAGCTACGGTGCCAGTGACAGATCCTACGTACGGCGGTGCGGTGGTCGTTAATCCTGGTAAGATACCATGATCTCGCGTTTGATATACGGCAGTTGCTAAAAGCTATCAGGCGGGCCTGGAGGCTCGGGTGTATGGCAAGTACTCACCGGCGGGCATCATCTTCGCACGATTGTATCTGCAGGTCCGGACAGTGATGCAAGAACAGCGAAGGTCAGGCGATAGTCATCTGAGGTACCACACCAGCTCGCTAACGCGCTGCTCAAGAACTTCGACTTGATCAGCTTCGACCCAAGAGGTATCAATAACACCAGGCCGCATATCTCGTGCTTCCCGAACCATCTTGAAGCCGCGGCATTCAAGCGAGAGCAGGATGCGTACGGCTGGCTCGACACTTCAGATGTGTCCTTTGACAATATCTGGGCTATGAAACGTGCTATTGCCGATGGCTGCAGCAGAAGGGCGGCTGAAGAGGGCATTGGCAAGCACATGTCCACAGCCGCAGTGGCGAGAGACATCGTCGAGATCTTCGAGCAACACGGGAAATGGCGTGAGGAGGAAGCCAAACGCATCGTTCAGGAGAGGTCAATGCCATTGAGTGACGGATCGGAAGTACTGAGGCGCACGGCGTGCCGTCCAGGTAAAGAGATAGTGCAATACTGGGGTTTCAGTTATGGTACGTCTACCTTGTCCACCTGTGCTTCTGTTAGACTCGCTGATTCCGGTCCGAAGGCACATTGCTGGGGAATACAATAGCTGCCATGTTTCCGAATCGCGTTAAGCGAGTGGTGCTCGATGGCGTTGTCGATGTACGGCAGTATGATCCGAGGCTTTCTGAAACGGCGCTGACTACGACTTAGGGAGATGACTACATGGCGGCCCAGTGGAAATCCAATCTCCAGGATGTTGATCACCTGCTCGAACGTTTGGTCAAATACTGCTTCGAAGGCGGACCAGAACACTGCAGCCTTTTTGATTATGCCGGACCAGCCAGCATTAGCTCAACAATTCGCCAGACCATGTCTAGGCTGAAGTCGTCTCCACTATCCGTTCCTGGCAATGACACACGCGGACCCGCAATCGTGACCCTCAATGACCTTCAGAAGGTCTTCCGACACATCGTATATGTGCCAATACTGGGCTTCACAGAACTTGCGGACATCATCCATGAGCTTAGCAAGGGCGAAGGTACGCTCTTGGCAGCTCGCAAGACCGCAACGACATCTGAGCTGGTTGGTATCACCTTGAGCGAGAAATGCCAAAAAGACGGCCCATACTCATGGGCGTGTGTCAAGCCACTAATCACAGCGGGGGATGATTTAGGTGGGCCGGCTGGCGTTGCATGCTCGGATGGATTGCCTCGCACCAGTGAGACGAAAGAAGAATTTCGGGCGTATGCTCACGAAGTTATGAGGCAGAGTGAATTGGTCGGAGCAAGTTGGGCTACAAGTAAGTCCTCAGCCCCGAACATACTCGCAGGCGCTAATTGTCCGCAGTCACGGAACCGTGTACAGCCTGGCACGCTCGGCCAGCTTTGAGATACAATGGCAATTTCACATACAAGCCTGCACATCCGGTCCTCTTTATCGGCAATACCGTGGATCCAGCAACACCTCTTCGAAATGCTTTCAAGATGGCCGCTCGCTCAGACGGCGCCCGCGTTTTGCATCATGATTCTGAGGGACACTGCGCTCATGCTTCGCCTTCAATGTGTACAGGACGAGCTATCAGGGAGTACTTCCAGACTGGGGCACTTCCTCGAGTCAACGGAGATGATGACTTCGCACTTTGCAAACCCGATCGTTTTCCCTTCGATGGCTGGGCGAATGAAGCAGATCCATCTCCTCCTCAAGGCGAAACGGACGAAGCAATGTGGAAGGCCTGGGTTGGACTCAATCAAGCGTGGTAGAAATTGCGCTTCATCCGTCTCGCTGTTCCTGCATTGTACCACGTATCGTATTTACATCCTTCGAGAACATCGCAGGCATCGTGCCTACAAATAGAGGCCAGCTGAAGATCTGACCAATAGCGAGCAGGCATGGCGGTGGCTTGGACCCACTTTGCAAGCCATAGCCGCGTTAACCCTAAGCGTTTGCAATTACCATTCACCATCCAGCCGCAGCAGCTCACCTCATAACCTTCGTTTTCACACACGATATTAACTCTGTCTCCCTTCGATGAGGACCTTGCCTTGGGCGGCTGAACCGGCTCATTCTAACTGCAAAACCAGAAGCCCGTAGATGCCAACCCTGGTATCTTCAAGATGCCGCAAAGTTTCGACGCGGTGGCGGTCGTGAACACTAGCAATGGGAGACTGGCCAAAGCTGTCAAAGGATTATGGGACCAAAGAGCTACCAAGGCCAAGGAGACCGGGCCTTCGCAGGAACGCATATTCGAAACTCAAGTCGACGATGTTCTCCTAGTCTTGGCGTTGATTGGTGAAGCATTACTCCCACTTGGCGTTTATGACGATGCATATTACAGTACGACGTTGCCGGAAGTACAAACAGCGCTATCCAGCTCCGGAGAGGCGATTTTGCCAAACACTTTCGAGAAGTTGCCAGACGAATTGAAGTACGTGTGTACCGGCGGCCTCGCTCTTTGTGCGGTATTCGCGCCAATGCATGTCTACAGAGGGTTCGGTGCATGCGTCTTTGGTGACTGGGATTGGGGCTGCCCGGATGCCAAGTACCTTGAGAAAAAAGTGGACAAGGAGACGAGCATATTTCAGAAGAAGCGAGACCCGCAGCCGAACAGGCTTGTGCTTCAAGCCTTTGACCGCGCAATCAAAGTCTTGCAGGTCAAGTCAATGGCCTTCCTGGCAAAGAGGCCCTCCATTTCGGGCTTTGCTGAACAGCAACCTCGCTACTCGTCTCGACCTAAGAGAGAAGTCAAGGACGGACTCTCGGTGGCGGAGGACTGGTTCAAGGAGCTTGAAAAGAGAGGGCATCCTTCTCCGCCGGGTCAAACCATCACCAGCTGGGCAATGCCTTGGGCCGGATGGACGAGCCATTCTAGCTGCCAGCTGACGAAGGATCCTGAGATGGTGTTTCTGAACCAGATGGACGCCGGAAGACTACTACACGCCTTTCTCTGTCGTGACAGTCTCAACCTGCATGACGGACAGCTTCTCCTGCTCCCATCCGGGACACCTGCTGAAGCACTCGTTCTGTGGCTCGCTGGTCTCCCTGGCATGGCCCACCAGATTCTCTCCTGGAATGCTTTTGATACCACCAAGTTCGAGAAGAAGGCAGGCAAGAAGCTCTGTGCGAAGATGGAGCAATATGCGATTGTTAGCACGTATGTCATGCGAGACCCACAGGCCCCATCGAGAGCAGTACAGAGGTCATCCGTTCCGTCTGTGTTTGGAGGAATATCCCCGCCGCCTTATGCAGCCGCTGGGCCATCGGGTTCGGAGCTGGCTGAGAAGAGTCCGGGACCTTCACCTATCTCTGAAGAAGGGCGAAAGAGCAGTTTTGCTGAGCTTGGCGACAGAGATCCTTCAGAGCTCGACTCGGCAGAAGCAACTGCTCGTCCATCTCCTATCAAGCATGCAGCGACTGTACCAATGCTTCCCTCTGCCCCGCCTCCCGCGCCGCCAGTTCGCACTGGTACAGTTCGGCGCAAGCCAACTCCGACTGACGTCGCTGCCTACCTGAACCAATCCTCTGTCTCATTGCCGGACCGCTCCGTCACAGCACCACCAGCTCAAGGTCGCGCAGTCTCTAGCGCAGGACCACCTCCACGCCCACCCAAGATACCTCTCGAGGGAGATGGGGTACATGTACCCAACAACGCCGTATATGAGTCTTTCAAAGCGAGCGTTTCGAGCTCATCACTCAACACGAGTAGCTACCATCTAGCTCTGCTGCACGCAGTGGCCCAGGGCACTCTGACTCCACAACAGTTGCAAGAGCTCCTGGCTTTGGGCATACCCCAATCATCATCTGCTTCCGTGAGTGTGCCATCACTTACTGCTGAGCCCCTGGAGCTGGACAGTGACCCAATGCCACCTAAATTATTTGGTATTTCCATTCCGAGAGGGGAGATGCGAAGGGCGTATAGTGAGACCAGTCCTGTGCCGGGCGCACTCAGGCCTGAACCAAGCTGATGAATCTTTGTCTACAGCGAAAGATTTTACAACAGTCGGCAAGCGATATCGGTACGTGATTGGCGGAAACTTCGGATGGGTCGAGCATGGTCCGCATATCTGCCAAGGGGGTAACAAGCAAAATGGGACAGCGCGGGTGTGCTCAGCGCCAAGACTGTCCGCTTTTAGCTGTCAGTCCGGAGTTTGCATCCGGGAACGGCAGTTGTGTGGGCACGCCCCCACATGGCTGGGAATTCTGGGAATTCAAATATGAACATCACTTCCCGAATTGAGATTTGAAACAGACCTCACCAGCTATGATGCGTCCCTCATCCCTATATTTCCTGGCGTCTGTCGGCCTCGCCGTTGCATACACATTTGAGCCGTTCTTCTACGCCGGCCACGATCTCTCCTCCCTCAAAATCCTCGAAGATGGCGGAGCAATCTTCAGAGACACCGCTCGCTACAACGTTGCTCGGCTTGCCGAGGACATTCTAGGCGACGGTGGAATGAACACAGTCAGGCTTAGACTTTTCGTCAATCCGACGGCTCCGTATGATGGTGGATGTAAGTGGCTCCTCACACATACATCACAGCAAGCAGCTGATGCAATTCAGATTATGAAACATACGATCTTGACTATGTGATCTCGCTGGCGAAGCGATTCCGTTATAAGGGTTACAATATCTACCTGGATTACCACTTCAGTGATTACTGGGCCGATCCTGCGAAACAAGCTCAACCAGTCGCATGGCCAAAAACCCTCGAACCGCTAGCTCAGACTCTTCGCAATTACGTCTCCTCCACTCTGCAATCCTTCCGCCGAGCAGGCGTCGACCTTGCTATCGTCTCGCTCGGCAACGAAATCCGCAACGGCATGCTCTGGCCCCTCGGCAAAGCTTCTGTAGACATCGAACCCACTTCCGCTCGTGTGAAGAGCTTCAGCGGCCTTGCAACACTCTACAAAGCCGCCCGAAACGGTGTAGACGATGCAGTAGCCGCCGGCGTACCCAAACCCCAGGTGATGATCCAAATCGACAATGGCTGGGACTTGACCCTCCAGGAACGCTGGTTCAGCTCTCTGACTGCTACAGGGAAAGTGACAACAAGCGATTGGGACATTTTCGGATTTACTAATTATCCCTTTTACGGAGGAAAGGGTAGCTTCGCTACTTTGCAGACTACTTTGAACACCATCGCAGAGAAATATGGGAAGCCGATACATATCGTCGAAACAGACTGGCCCACCGTCTGTTCAGGTGACCACGCACCAAAACTCAGCGAACCCAGCATCCCCATATCAGTATCAGGACAATTAGAGTGGATGCAGGGACTGATTGATGTCTTGAAAAGGGTGCCTGGAGGCTTGGGACAGGGTATCAATTATTGGGAGCCCGCTTGGTTGAATCATACGGGCTTGGGCGGTGGATGTCAGGATGTAATCTTGTTTGATGTGGATTACAGTCAGTGGCCGTACGTTACGGGGTATTCGAGGGCGAGTGTGAATATGTTTATGGGGATTTGACAGAGCCTGATGAGAGTGAGAATGAACCTTCTCATTCTTTTCATGTCGTCTTGAGTTGCGGTGTCCGTGTTGCTGAGTGAGCGCACATTGGAGAGAGTGATGGGCTGGATGACTTCTCCGAATGCCTCCTTTTAATATGCTGTATTCTGGTGATGCCAGGCGTGAGGATACGAGCAGAGACCTACGATATATTGTGGAGCGGGTGCCGTTTCGGAAATGTAGCTTCATTTACATGTGAAGCCAGCGCTGCCCGAGCGCCGCCGTTTGCATGTAATTCAACAGCCGAGCCTTTGCGTCGTCAGGCAGCACGTTTCATTGTCGTCAGTCTCTGAATGCTTCTTGAGGAGGCGGTAAGCGTCCAGGTAAAGGCATATGGCTCGGAGGGACTGATAAAAGATAGCAGAAAAGGTCGTTCCTAGCCCTGAAGTCTCCATAAATCGAAGGGAGAGCCAGAGGCTAGAACAAATCCAGAAGAAGACAGAAGAGATTGAGCATCGAAGACATGACATCGGTTGCCTATTGTCACAGTCAGCGCCAATGCTTATGATACTGCAGCAGTCACTCTATGGCTCGCAGTGAGCGCTACTATACCATGAGTCAGGTCATATTGATGCTCACTTCGTGCAATCTTGTGAGCGATGTACTCGCAGATGCGTTCGTGGTCAGCTGCACCTTCACTTCCCAACCCTGGTCGACCGTTGACACTTGCAGAAGCAGCGATGAATCTCAGGAAGGAGCACATGATCGATATACTCCCTTCATGTCTGCTTGAGCCGTCCAAGAGATGAGGATCGAGCTTTCACATGTGTCTCAGCTAGATGAGGTTCTCTTGGCGGTTACTTTCCGAAGTTCATGTTTCCCTCCTTCCTCACTTGCTGCATCACCTCGCCTTCACTTTCGCGAACACCCTGACGAGCGGAGTACTCTTGGCGAAGCTTCTGGGCCTGTACGTTTTGTTTGTGTGCGGTTCAAAAGCCCGGCTTTCTTCGAAGCTCTGCAGCCCAAACACCCACCCCAAACACCCACCCCAAACAACACCGCAAGCATGGGGCTCTTCGACTCCTGTTGGGCAGACCCGAACTACACGGCCAACAGCGCGCCTGCCAACACGTTCTCCAACACTCCGCCGGCTACCACCGTGGCAGCCACGACTACAACAGCCGCTCGCTCGAGTCGCATCGCTCGAGGCTCCAGTGCTGTCAAGATTGTGCACCCACCGGCGTCGACCTCGCAGGCACCAGCTGCTCCATCCTCCGCCCCGAACCCATTCGGTACTCCAGCATCTGCGTCCAACCCCTTCTCGGCCTTCTCCTTCAGCGCCAACGCACGTGCTCAAGGTACAACTACTGCCGCTGTCCCAGCAAAGCTCACTGAGGCCAAACCCAACGTGCCATCACAGCAACCATCACGTCCAGATTCCGCAGTGAGCATGGCCTCGTCGGCATCAACCTCTTCGGTTCCTCGAGGTCCGGCGCTGTTCAACCCTAACGGCGCCCGAGACTTGCTCAAAGACCCTCACTACTTGGAGAGCCGTGGCTCTCGTCGACCAGTACCACCTGGTCCAGGTCGCCATCTGTCGCCTGAGAACTGTCGTCCAACGGGTCCCTTCAACCCACCTCCTTCTCGTCCCCAGGCTGCTCCTTTCAAGCTCCCAGGAAACCCACCCAAGGACGGTCCTGGAGCTCCTCAGTGGGGTGTGCCATCCACTCCTGCAGCTTCGCGCCCGACGCCGACGCCTTCCTCCGCACTGCCATCCACCAAGCCATCAGCGCCGAGCTCGGTTCAGTCTACCATGCAGCGCATGGCTGAGCAGAGCCGTCAGCAGCAGTCAGATCCGGCTTCAACCGAGGCTGTCACCTTCAAGGGTCGTGGAACTACCGGCACCGTTGGCTTGGATAGTGCTAGAGGCACCGAGATCATCGTGAACGGTACCCGCGTTACCAAGCCATCCGATTCACCACCAGCCCCAAAGCCTGTCTCGCAGGCTCCGCCCTCGACTCAGCAGGCGGCTCTCCCACCTCACCTGCTCGCAGTCCAGAGAAAGAAGGCGGCAGCCGCTCAAGGCGCTCCACTACAACCAACGCCAGTCCTAACGCCAACCGCTGCCCCAGAGCCCAAGCAAGAGGCGAAGACTTCATGGTCGGCTCCAGCTCCACGCACAACCGCCTTCGGTGGTACCTCCGAGCCAGCAGTGCCAGTCTTGGTTTCGAACCCATTCGCAACCGTTTCCCGTCTCGACGTCACCGCCGAGAAGAAGGACCAGACCAAAAAAGAGCAAGAGACCAAGAAGCATGAGATGCAAGCTCCGGCACCAGTCCAGACTCCGACTCCTGCTTTAACTCCGGCTAAGGAGGCCACCTTATCAACCACGGATGCCCGGAAGGCAGAAGAAGAGGAGCTGAAGCTCTTCCGCGAGCTAGAGGTTAAGCTTGAGAGGCAAGAGCAGCTTCAGAAGGCCGCGAAGGAGTTGAATGAGGAGCAGCATGAGACCAAGCAGGATATCAACCGTTTGCGCCAGCGCCTGGCGTTGTTCCGCCGCGCATGCGGCTTGGAGGTTCAGCTTGAGGCGGTCAAGATCTCGAATGAGTAGGAGTCTCGATGGCATGGCCGCTACAGGAACACCTCCGATGGCAGCGGAACGTCGTCTCTATAGCGGGTTTGATGGCGCGATACGGCGGAGAGGAATAGCATGAAAGAAGCGTGGGCTACAGATAAAGACATGTTGTCATCACACCAGGTACCCGATGATAGCGTCTTTGGCATGTGAAAATGGCATGCATAACAGTTGACGCGAATGCAATTGACTGAGGTGTGAAATCGAAGTTTCCCTTGTCGATTGTTTATGCCTAATTTGTAAGGCATCAACAGCCTGCCACTTTTTGCTGGCTTGGCGTAGACTCATCCTCAAACATCCCACCAAAGACTTGACTCTTCGACCAGCGGTGACTGTTGCCGCCCACTCTCTTCTTCAAATCACTCAAGACCTGCTCAAGATTTTCGGTAGATACCACTGACCATATTCAGTTCATCCTGTAGAGGATCACTCCAGCCACTCGCCCGCAATGGGCTCCATCAATTTTCCAGCAGAAGAAGAGCGTATCCTCGCCCACTGGAACGAGACCGACGCCTTCCACCGCCAACTCGAACTCACCAAAGACGAGAAACCCTACGTCTTCTACGATGGTCCGCCCTTCGCTACCGGAACCCCTCACTACGGCCACCTGCTGGCCTCCACCATCAAAGACATCATCCCCCGCTACTGGTCCATGCGCGGCCGCTTCGTCGAGAGAAGATTCGGCTGGGATACACATGGCGTACCGATCGAGCAGATCATAGATAAGCAACTACAAGAAGAGCTTGGTGTGAGGGGGAAAGCTGCTGTGGACAAGATTGGTATCAAGGAGTATAACCGAAGATGTCGGGAGGTTGTATTGACGTATGCGAGTGAGTGGAGAAAAGTGGTGGGGAGGGTAGGGAGGTGGATTGATTTCGATCGGGATTATAAGACGATGGATCCGACGTTTATGGAGACTTGTTGGTGGGTGTTTGCGCAGTTGCATAAGAAGGGACTGGTGTATCATGGTGCGAGGGTGTTACCTTATTCGACGGCTTTGAATACGGCGCTTAGTAAGAGTGAGGCGAGTGAGGAGTATAGGGATGTGCAGGATCCGGCTGTTACGGTTAGCTTTCCTGTGCTGCCTGTTGAGGAGCAGCCGGAGGGGGTGAGGGCAAAGATTGAAGAGGCGAAGAAGCTGGTGTCTGGACATGGAGACGGAGAGCTCAACTTTGTGGCATGGACGACCACCCCCTGGACACTGCCGAGTAATTTGGCGTTATGCGCGAGCCCGGACTTTGAGTATATCATTGTGCACGATAAGGAGACCGCGAAGAACTACATCATGCTGGACTCTGGGTTGAAGGTGCTGTACAAGGACCCGAAGAAGGCCAAGGACAAGTTCCAGCAGTTTCCTCTGAAGATCAAGGGTTCTGATCTTGCTGGTTGGCGATACAAGCCTATCTTCAACTACTTCTACGAAGACTTCAAAGATACCGCTTTCCGTGTTATCAATGACACATACGTCAAGTCGGATGAGGGTGTTGGTATCGTTCACCAGGCACCGTCCTTCGGTGAGGACGATTTCAACATCTCATGGCGAGAAAAGATCTTCACCCCTGAGAAGCCGGCACCCAACCCACTCAATGCTGGTGGTGAGTTCACTGACGAGGTGACGGACTTCGCTGGCCAACATGTCAAGGCTGCGGACAAGAACATCATCAAGCTGCTAGAACAGCAAGGGCGCATGGTGCGCAAGTCGCAGATTACTCACAGATACCCATTCTGCCCTCGATCAAAAACGCCCCTCATTCAGCGTGCAGTGCCTTCGTGGTTCATCAAGGTCGAAAACATTGTGCCGAATCTACTGGAGAACCTGGAGAAGACGCACTGGGTGCCATCATCAGTAAAGACTGGACGTTTCAACAATTGGCTTGCATCAGCAAAGGATTGGAATGTCAGCAGGAATCGATACTGGGGTACGCCACTTCCGCTGTGGGTATCAGACGACTTCAAGGAGGTTGTCTGCGTTTCCTCTGTGGCTGAGCTGAAGAAGCTGTCCGGGTACGAGGGCGAGATCAAGGATCTGCACAGAGATACCATCGATAACATTACCATACCTTCGCAACAAGGCAAAGGCACACTCAAGCGGGTTGAAGAGGTGTTCGACTGCTGGTTTGAGTCTGGGTCTATGCCTTACGCCTCATCACATTACCCCTTCGATTACCCTGGCTTCGATGCTTCAAATCCGGACTCTGGACTTTCACAAACCGATGGGCCTGGCAAAGAGCTGTTTACCAAATATCCTGGCGACTTCATTGCCGAGGGCCTCGATCAGACCCGCGGCTGGTTCTACACCCTCTCCGTCCTTGGCACTCACCTCTTCAACACCTTCCCATACAAGAATTGCGTCGTGAACGGCATTGTGCTTGCGGAAGATGGAAAGAAGATGTCGAAATCTCTTAAGAACTTCCCCGACCCTATGCTCGTCGTTGATCGGTACGGCTCGGATGCGTTGCGACTGTACCTCATCAACTCCCCTGTGGTGCGTGGTGAGCCACTGCGATTCGCTGAGCTCGGCGTAAAGCAGATCGTCTCCGGCGTCCTTCTCCCGCTCTGGAACTCATACAATTTCTTCGCGCAACAGGCTGCGCTGTTCAAGAAGAATACCAAGGAAGACTTCGTCTTCAATCCCGACTCGCAAAAAGCAAACCACAATATCATGGACAGGTGGATACTGGCTGCGACACAATCGCTGATACAGTACGTCAACCAGGAGATGGAAGCATACAGACTATACACAGTCGTGCCGAGATTACTCAACATGATTGACGAGACCACGAACTGGTACATTCGCTTCAACCGGAATCGACTGAAGGGCCAGGCCGGCTCATCAAATAGCAAAGAAAATGGTGTGCCAAACGGCGAAGTGAATGGCGTTGACGAGGAGGAAGGCAGCAAAGCCGACACCCTCCATGCCCTCAACACTCTCTACGAGGTTTTGTACACTCTCACCAGAGCGCTTGCACCCTTCATCCCTTTCTTGACCGACAACATCTTCCAGCGCCTCGCACCTTACCTACCCGAATCGATCAGCAAAGGCCAGGACGTGCGCAGTGTACATTTCTTCCGCTTTCCTACTGTACGAGAAGAGCTCTTCGATCCTGTCGTTGAGCGGCGCTTCACGCGCATGCAGAAGGTCATCGAGCAGGGACGACTATGTCGAGAGAGACGCACTGTGTCCCTAAAGACACCACTCAAGACCCTGATTGTTCTGCACTCTGATCAAGAATACTTGGACGATGTGCGCACGCTGGAGAGGTACATCACCGAGGAGCTGAATGTTCGTGATTTGATCCTTACCGCAGACGAGAGCAAGCACGGCGTCGAGTACTCCGTCCTTCCAGACTTCAAGAACTTAGGCCAGAAGTTCAAGAAAGACGCAGCAAAGATCAAGGGAGCACTCCCGAAACTTCCCGCCGACGAGCTGAAGAAGTTCCTCGACACCGGCAGTGTCACTGTCGAAGGCTTCGATCTCACTGCAGAAGACTTGAGGGTGAAGCGAGACGTCAAGAAGACAAAAGAGACAGAGAATTACGAACCCAACACTGAGGGAGATGCCATCATCATCCTCGATGCTTTTGCATACCCTGAGCTAGCGCAAGAGGGTCTTGCCAGAGAAGTCCTCAATCGTATTCAGCGATTGCGCAAGAGCGCTGGTCTGGTGCCTACGGACGACGTGCAAGTCAGCTACGCTGTTCTTCTTCCTAGCGTTGTGGATGGAACGGATGGCGCCGCCAGCAGTGGTGACGCCTCGGCCAACGCGGAAGTTTCGAGGTTGGAGCAGGAGAGGCAGGTGGAGGAGATGTTCGAACAGCAGAAGGCTACTTTTGTCAAGGCTGCTTCCAAGGGTGTTGTGAAGGATGCCGGTGGTGAGGGAGGTGTTGCGCAAGAGGAGACGGAGGTAAAGGAGATTCGGTTGTTGTTGAAGTTGGTGAAGGTTTGAGGAGGAGCGAGGAGCTAGGGATGATGAATGGATGATGGGACGAGGGCTGGCATGGTCTGCGAAGACTGCCTGCTTGCTATGACGCCCGGCTCAGGCATGGTGATGATTGATAAGACTATGCGCAAGTTTGTGACTTACGCACGAGGGCGAAAGGGCCAGGCCATGAGTGCTGCGCGCGTTGGGAGGAACAAGTGAAGTCGTCACGGAACAGCGTTCCGCGTTCCGGGCTTGATTGATGTCAGGGTATCCCAATACAGCCTCCAATTGCGAAACTCTCCGGGCCGAAAAGAGAGATAGCTTCAGATGCGAGCGAATGCACTCATAGAGCGTCGATGACTACAAACATCTCTTCTGCTTACAAAAGTTTCTCGAGTATGCCGGCTTTCTAAGACCAGAAAAGCACGCCCAGCTACATCAGCCCTAAAGACCGCAAAGCATTCAGGCCATTCCTTCTCTTGGCTTCTGAACAATTGGCTGGAAAATATATATCACAAAGACGGGGTTGCTTCCGTGTATGCCACATGCCGCCCCAAGGCCTCCATGTACCTGCATATACTGTGCAATGCTTTGCATGGTAGGATCATCCGGGTGTCCGGTGTTCTGGCTGTCGCCGGAGCATGCCACAATTACTCACTGAATTTGGTGGGTGCTATGTTGTTCAGCAGACCGCGTTGGCGTTGACAGCTGAAAAGCTGAAAAGCTGAGGTACAGTCTCGCAATAGGTTGCGAGGCGGGGATTTGTGAGCGCGAATGCGATCGTGAAAAGTAGAGTAGCTTGGCTTAAGCAGGAAGTAAGAACGAGCTAGGTTACGTGTACGAGCAAATCTCTATTGACTATGTGATCTTCGGACGTGATGCGAAGATTGGCAAGAAGTACATGTATACGTACACTTGCACCGACCACTTCCGCGAAACTTCTAATCGTCCCGCCTTTTCCTCTCTCTTCTTCGCAACAGCGCCCTTTACCGCGATCTCTCAGCAAATCCAGCAGAGCCACATTATCCTCTCATCAGAAGGATACATCCATCTATCGACGACAAAGCAAGCTTCGAAAGTCGCCTACTCACCCAGCCACTATGGGCTCCCTCCCTCGAGAAACGTCTCGAATCGCCTCCCTCTCCCACACGATCGCGACCTCCACGGCCGTCGTCGAAACCTATCTAGACAGACACAACCTACCGCATCCAGGCTTCGATGCAGACGCCCCCGATTTCGGTAGTGCGGACCAGGAACTCCCTCCCGAAGTCGAAGCAGCTCGTAATGCGATCGTTGACGCTACGTTGGAGTTGAGTGAATTGATGAAAGGACCCCGAAAATGTTTGATTGATGTAATTGGTAACGGGAAATGTGAAATGGAGTCTTTGTACAGGTTCGATGTTTTCCACAAGGTTCCGTTGGAAGAAGGGAAAAGTGTTGGGTATGCGGAGCTGGCGAGGCAGACGGGGATAGCTGAGACGGCGTTAACTCGACTCATTCGAAATGCGATTGCGAATCGGGCGTTTGCTGAAGTTGATGGCGAGGATGGGAAGAAAGCCGTTGCGCATTCAGTCATGTCGAGACTCGTTGCGGCAGAAGATGTGGTGTTCGACGCCGTCGGGAGTACAACCCAGGACGTCGTGGGCGCGTTCAAATGCATCGGGAGGGTATTGGAGAGATTTCCCGAAGCCGAGGAGCCGGATCGAACAGGGCAGAGTCTGTTCCTGTTGTTGCCGGATAAGAAAGAAGACTGGAAGCAGGAAGATGGGGAAGGGAAGGGGTGGGAGGAAAGAATGGGAAGCTGGTTCGATTATCTCGCCACACACGAAGACAACGCTCGTCGGTTCGCGGGAGGAATGTCTTGGTTCCTAACGGGACCGGGATATGCGTTGATGCATACTGTGAGAGGGTGGAGTTGGGGCAGTTTGCCTCAGGGCAGTACAGTGGTGGATGTTGGAGGTTCGGTGGGCGACGTTGCGGTCGCTGTAACGAAGGAGTTTCCGGGATTGAGGTTTGTGGTGCAGGATCTGCCAGATACGATTGAGAGTGCGCCGGAGGGGATGGTGGATGGTGCACTGAAGGGGAGAATTGAGTTGATGAAGCATAATTTCATGGAGCCTCAGCCGGTGAAGGGAGCCGAGGTGTATTTCTTGCGATGGGTCCTACACGATTGGCCCGACAAGTACGCCGCGAAGATTCTTCGAGGTCTCATCCCAGCTTTGACGAAGGACTCGAAAATCTGGATTATGGATGTCGTTATGCCTCCGCTCGGTTCCGTTCCAAATTCTGTGAAGAGGGATGTGAGGTTTATGGACATTGGGATGTTGTCGTTGTTCAATTCGGGAGATCGAGAAGAGACGCAGTGGAGGGATATGATACGAAAGGCGGATGAGAGGTTTGTTGTGGAGAGTGTTAGAGGCAGGGAAGGGAGTGTTTTGAGCTTCATTGAGGTTAGCTGGAAGGGCTGAAATGAGTACGAAACCCAGCGTATGCCGTTGGACAAAGCAGCCATTGGAGACAGTACACTTTACTGAATAATCCGTCAAGCTGCCTCGAGAGTCAGATGGAGTACTTGCCGTCCCTATTCCGCCGTCTGCTGTCCGGTATTGCGCTCGCTAATGGGTTCTTCCATATTGAAAAGCTGTGAGAGACTGTAGCCTCTTCTTCCAACGGCGATTACGGTTGCACCGTCAATATTACTTCGGATTCGGAGCTTTCCTATACAGCTGGTGAAGGTGCCATCGTCGGTTGATTCTTTCCGGACACCCTTGCGTGTACCCCGGCTGTGTGTGACAATCAGAATCGGGTACGTCTCCTCGTCTACAGTGCTCGAGACATTAATGGGCCGATATCTCTACGGCGCTGAATGAGGAGTATGTGTTGCAGAGGTTGTAAGTGTGGTAGTGGAGAAGTGAGGTCCGAGATGCAGAAGAACCCGGATAGAGGGAGAAGTGAACCATTCATCCCTGCCGCCACACTGTTCACCCACACTTGGACCATGCCAAGAGAAAGCCTAATCGCACCTCCTCCTCAATCCTGTCGCCTCATTGCCAAAACAAACGCGCAGAGTGTTTAGCACCACACCCACCACCCACCATGAATCAAGCAGCAATCGGATCATTCTTCGCCCGCTCTTGCGAGGGTACGAGAGACGAATATCAACGGAAGACAGGATCCGGCGCACATGGCCGATCTCGTATCGCTCATCACTCGGTACGAGTTTCCGGGTGTAAACGCTTGTGCGCATCCCAAGTGGGCCCCACCTGGCCCCTCCCTGATGGGCGTGATAGCCTTTGGGACAGCCTCAAAGGGTACATTTCGTTCAGCAGCGATCTGACCATTAACGACGAAGTCCGATATGCCTGCGAGCCGGTGCGCCACACTGGGTATGCCAAGATGGCGCAGAGCCATCCCAGACCTCTGAGATCGTGCTTAAGATGAAGAGGAAAGACAGTCACAGTGCACGAGCAAGATCAAACCTAGCAAGCAGAGGACAAGACGACTCAATCGGGACTCAACCAGGGCTCATTCAAGAGGCAGAGATGTCTACCAAAGTCTACCCAAGTGGGCCTGTCCGTGAGGAGGTCATCAAACTATCGATATGCGATGTCTACTCGCCAAAGTCCTGGGTTTTGCAATCGCACTTCTGGCCTCTCACGGGAGAGAGCACGGCAGAAAGACATTATGAGATACTCAAAGAAGGTCTATCAAGAACCATCAGTGAAATTCCTGCATTCGGAGGTACCGTGGGACGACTGTCCGAGAAACCAAGAGACCTAGCAATCATCATCGACAGTGATGCCCATATCGACTTTGCATACGAGGACTTTTCCGCAGACTCCGATGTGCCAACCTATGCGGACTTCCAAAGGAGCGGCTTTCCATTGACGGATGTTTTGACTCGCTTCCAACAGCCGACCACGATCATTCCAATCTACGAGGGAACTCGCACACTCATCGCGAAGCTCAATGTACTGCGGGGTGGTCTCGCGTTGTCATTTGGGTTTAATCACTGCCTCGCAGACGCAAGTACTGTAGCAGAAGTGGAGAGGATCTGGTCGTTGCATTGCGCCGATGTCAGCGCAGGTCGGACGCAGAAGCACAAGATAATCACCCCGGATGCTAGATTCCGGGAGCGATTATCTGCACCCGTCAAGGGTGCTGGAACTTTCATTGACGACAATTGGAAGATCTTCCCTACGGAACACTCTCAGCTCAACCTCCCTCGAGAAGCACCCACCAAGGAAGCAGCTCTCACACGTCTGGAACAGGCGAAGAAAGCCCAACTTGCAACCATGAATGGAAATGTCGAGGAGACGAAATGGTGCATTTGGCTGTTCAGCGCCGAGCAGCTTGCCAGATTGAAGAAGGACGCTTCCGGTGCAGACTCTGCGCAATGGATTTCCACCATGGACGCGTTGCTTGGTCTATTCTGGTCCCGTTTATGCGTTGCTAAGCAGAAAAGCAAAGAGGGCGTGTCAGAATCCCTCTGCCTGTTTCCAATGAATCTTCGCTCAAAGCTCAGCCCGCCTGTTGAGGCACAGTACATTGGAAACCTGGTCGACATCGTCTTCGGCAAAGCGCCCCTGGTTGAGCTGGAGTCCGACGATACTGGTCTGGAGACTGCTGCGAGGAGCCTTCGGCAGGCGGTGATGGGATGGCAAGAGTCCCACTGGGCGGCCTGGCTTACCATGGCTACTGGTCTCCCAGACGATCAAGCAATTTGCCCGAACCCACTCTCACTTTTACATACACACAATGTGGGGTTCAACGATTACTCGAAGTCGCAAAGCAATGTGTTAGACTGGGGCTCCGACCTTGGACGTATCGATCGTACGCGATATATGAAACCAGCTGCCAGTCTAGCGAACTGTTCCACGGCAGTGATCGTGCACCCAAGGCTTCCAGACGGTGGACTTGAAGTGATGGCATCATGCAACGATACGATCCGCGCTGCGTTGGAGAGCGATCCTCTCTTCAATCGGTACACAGATGGGCTGGTTTGCGTTACTTCGTGATCTGTTCAGGCATATAGAAGAATCTAAGACTACGCTACGTTGAGGGTATCTGCCGAAAATTTACCAATCCATCAGCAAAGTTGTCGATCACCAAATCTGACTCGGTGACGATAACTGAGAATTCCAACAAACTCAACATGAAAGATAAACTCTACGTCGCTACTGCAACGATTCCCAGATCAGGCCCGTTACCAAGAAGATCCTTGACGTATGCGTGGCTGCCCCACGAGGGCTCATGCGAAACATGCTGCTGTGCTTTGAAGGCGCCGTTTCTCTCTTGCAGCAGCGCATATACCCACGTGAGGTACGGGATACTGGTGCCGACTGTAGCTGCTTGGGAGACAAGATACCCTGGAATTGGATCAGTGTCTGCAAGTGCAGCGAGCAAGGGTAGGCTGAAGCTAACCAAATATTGGGCCCAGCTCCATTGGCTTTCGATTGCGCGCATCTTGCAGCGTTGATGGGGTGATTGGGTTGCTAGCCTTCGCCAATTCCACAGTGAGAGACGGAAGATTTGGATCGAGGGCAACACCACTGTCAAGAGCGATTTGGTGAGCCTCAGAGGCAATGTCCTTTGCGAGAATATCGGCACCGGGCTGCTCCAGAAGCTTATGCGTGTCCATTCCAGTAAGTGCAGTTGTCGAATTCCAAGCAGCGTTGAACACCAGCTTCCGCCACCGCTCACTCTTCCCGCATTCGATGCTGCCAAATTCTGGGTCCATTGAGCAGAGAAAATCGCGCCTTGCGACATCGATCTCAGCCATACCCTTGCGCTGCCCGTATACGCCAATGAGGAAAGCTGATGACTTGAGCTTGGCTGACTGCTCGACATAGCCTGGGCGGACCTGAGAGCATCCGATGTTGCAAATCGCAGAGAGGATCGTGTTGCGGGGAAAGGTCTGTCGGAGAGGGACCTCAACGTCCATGCCGTTTTGCGCAGTCACAATCGTCGTGTCCGGATTCACCAGTCTCCGAAGGTCTCGCATTGTTGATGAATAGTCGTCGGTGATCTTGTTGGCACAGACGACATAGCCGAAATGGTGTCTTGGAGACCTATCGAATCTGGTTTTGTACGTTTCTCTGGGCATGAAGTGTCCGTCTCCCCAAGTTTTTGTTCGTAAGAAGTATCCAGCTTCGCGAACTCTCTCGAAGTTGGACCTTGCAACAACAGAGACTGAGTGGCCAGCCTGGGCTACTCGCCAACCAAAGATCGATCCAACGGCTACAACGCGCGCATCAGCCTGTGATCTTGCCAAAGATCAACTGTGATTCTACTTACCACCGCCGCCATAGATCAGAACATTGCACGTAGGCCTCATCGTGATGGAGACTGCTGAATTCGACTCAACGTTGGCACTCAAACTGGTCGTCACTCGAGCCCACTTATCGGCATTCGGAGGTCCTCTTCAAGCGTTCCGATGGATATCAGCGTACATGCTTCCCACCAACTTCGGTGCATTCCGGTCAATTTTCAAGCAGCCACAGACGTTACCAGACAGGACTGGCACGAAAGATGCCTCAACACACACCAGAGTCGCCACCCACCCTCTAGCAGCGTCACAGTCTCGGCGGTATGATCTGCAACCGCTCTCCCACGCTCAAACACGACTGAGACCATTTACTCGACAGACGAGGATGCCACTTGCAGCAATGCGCGATGGCTCGAGCCGGGCACAGTGGATTCGTGTACAAAGGATGACGCCGTGCCGCTGCCTGTCTTGAAGCAATCGCAACAGCACGGAGAATCTTGACTATGCATTCGTACGTTACGAGAGTTTGCTTCATTTTTCTTGCATCAGAAGAACTCAATTTGTAACGATTGCACGATCTGTCGTCACTCGTCAGACCAACTCAGACATATCTTTAAGCTTCGAGGCGTTTCGGAGGGCATGCGAGTGGACACTTCGCTCGCAGTCGCTGTCCGAGCTTTACCTAATTGACCGATGATCGACAAGATCAATGCAAAACTCTAGTCAGTGCGCTGTCGAGCGAGCGTGGTGTTATCTCGAGCCTCAAATTCGATCTTGAACCTCATTCGGCATTTGCATTCGGAATACTTTGATTCCCACTACTTGCGGCTGTGGCTGACGACACGGGTATGTAGCGCAACCTGCAGCCATTCCCATTGGAACCCGAGCCAAATACGAAGTGCACCAAATACTGACTCTTGCCTATCAACTTCTCCTCACACTGGATGAGCTGATGTGACAGACAGAAACGAGATGAACGCTTGGGATAAGCGATAGTCTCCTTACGTACGAGCGGGAGAACGGCGGGCATAAGCTCTTTGCTGGGGCTCCGCTAATGGTGCAACAGCCAGGTCCCGATACATCGATGTACATCGTGGACATCTTCCCTACCGAGAATATACACTTCGACCAAAAAGTCGCCGTTGCAGGTTTCAAGGCATGAGACCAGAAACACGTGTATTCACAGACGCCGTTGAGAGCCAGCAGACAACTTCGGGCAAATATCGTCACCAGATCGAGCAGATCGCTTCTCCGATCCACCTGTCAATCAAAGTTTGCGTTGCTGCGAGCGACGACTAAGATCGTTTCAGCCTCACAGAAATAGCATGTGAATTTCTCGCATTTGAGGTAGCAACACCGATGGCGACAGTCTCGGGAACCGGTAATCAGCAGTGGAATGGGCAACTTTTCGGAAGATGCGCTGCAGATAAGGTGCCGGCACTGTCGTGGGCCAGCGACGCCGCCTGCAGGGAGAGTTCAGCTAAGGTTGCAGATCTCTAAAGTCAAAACATGACAAGCAATGTGGGTTTCGTCTAGGGATACCCTGTTATCGCAACGCACCTATTGAGAACGAACCGGGTTGCCGGGCTTCGCGCTAGTCGGGGTATTGTTTTTGATATTGGACCGGTATGGGTGGACGATTCGGTTCATTATCGGTGGCGTTGCGTGAGTGGCTGTCGATGATGCTCTCCGACAGTTCGAGGTGATCGATCAATATTACTCTCTTCGTGAGTGTCGACAGTCAATCTTAGCTAGTCCACAGTATTGTTCATTCAACAACATAACCACCCAGCTGTCAACGATGACAACACATCCGGTTCATATCATTGATCTGTTGCGCAGCGCAGCAGAGTCAGACAGGGGACTTTCATATCTTGACAAAGGGTTTAGCGAGGCTCCAATAAAGATATCGTATCGGGAACTCTACTCGCAAGCAAAGGTATGCTCATTGATATCGAATGGAAAACCGAGATCATATCACTGACAACAACAAGCACAATGCAACAAGACTACAAGACGCTGGTCTTGTAAACAACGGCAACACTGTCATCACATACTTCGATAACCGTAAGTGATTGTTCGATGAGAACCAGTAGTGATTCAAACTCATGCCTTCTGCAGACCAGGACAATGTACTCTGGTTCTGGTCTGTCACTGTCGCTGGAGGTGTTGCAGCCGTTCTGAACCCAGTTTCAAACGAGCCAAAGACAGCTGCAGGACAGCTGCAGAACATCAAAGATCTGTTCGGCGATATACCTGTCTTAACCAGTCACAAGCTATCGTCCATCTTTGCGTCGCAGAAACTGAACGTGCAGTCGGTGGAGGAACTTGGCCGACGAAAAGCTGTGGACAGTGGTATCTCCACTCCAACCGAGATCAACTTCGCTGGACCGAATGATCTCGCAGCGATTCTGTTCACGTCTGGGAGCACTGGGCACTCCAAGGCTGTGAGATATTCGCATGCGCAGCTTATCGCATCGGTGATTGCGAAAGTCGACTATGTTGAATCCAGAGGGAAGACGTTCATGTCATGGGTCTGTGGGTGTTGTCAGCAGTCTCATTCAATGGAAAGCAACTGACTACTGAATAGCATTCGATCATTCGGCAAATTTCTGCGAAGTGCATCTGCAGGCACTCCACGCTGAATCCGACCAGGTCTGCATTCCAGCTTCAGACCTTGTCCAAGAACCATGGCGCTTCTTCTATGCTCTCAGCACGTTCAAGATTGGCTACAGCTTCTCACCCAACTTCTTCCTGGCAGCCGCCGCAGACTCGCTATCGAAGCAAGACACTACTGCCCTGAATCTGGATCTAAGCCATCTTTCGACCATTATGTGTGGTGGTGAGGCCAACCGAACGAAGACTCTGGACACTGTCGACAAAGTTCTAAGGCAATACGGCGCTCCAGAGCACAGCATCAAAGCTGCTTATGGGCTGAGCGAGACTTGCTCTGCT
Organism: Nothophaeocryptopus gaeumannii; assembly: GCA_031771865.1. Lineage (NCBI taxonomy): Eukaryota > Fungi > Ascomycota > Dothideomycetes > Mycosphaerellales > Mycosphaerellaceae > Nothophaeocryptopus > Nothophaeocryptopus gaeumannii. The sequence goes on from JASISA010000025.1 coordinate 306,707, forward strand.
TGCTTCTACAACTTGAAGTCTCCTGGCTATGATGTATACAATGACAACGTCTTCGCTTCTGTGGGCAGGCCTCTTCCGGGCTTAGAACTCAAGCTCGTCAGGCGTGAGGATGCAGACGGTCCCGATGAAGGAATGGTACATTTACGTGGAGAGCTCATCTTCAAGGGCTACCACAACAATGACGAAGCCACTTCAGCGTGTATGACCGAGGACGGTTGGATGAACACTGGCGACATTGGAAGACTGGATCACAAAGGTAACCTCCAACTGCTCGGGCGTGCCAAGGAAGTACTTATCTTGAACGGCAACAACTACTCGAGCTTCGAGATTGAGTATGCAATTGAAACCGCAAATATTCCAGGCTTGACAGTCTCCTACACTGCTGTCTTTTCCACCTGGTCAGACGAGAGGAACTCTGAAGCACCAGTCGTCCTCTTCAACCCCACCGAAGCAGCAATTGGCCCCAAGAACCTTCGAGCAACGGTACAAGCGATCGATAAGGCCGTCTTCAGCGTTTGTGCACAAAAGGCGCTTCGCATCATCCCACTCCCCAAGGCCCTTCTTCCCAAATCCACTATCGGCAAGCTTTCAAGAGCGAAACTACGGAAAACATTCGAGGCAGGGGACTTCAATGATTACGTTCTCGAGCAAGTAACATCCAGCCAAACTACCACCACCGAGTCAAAAATCACACTGGACGACGTCTCTCCTCTTCAAAAGGAGATTGCCACCGTCTATGCCTCAATAGTAGGCGTAGCTCCAGAGGAACTCCTCGGCCAAGACGCACTGCTATCATCAGGCATTAACTCAATGGGCTTCATGCGCCTCAAAAAAGCCCTAGAGAAGACTCTCAAAATTCACCAAGAGATACCGATGCCCATGCTTATCCGTTGCCACTCCATCGTCGAGCTTGAGCACGAACTCACACTCCTTGGTACCGTCTCCCAATCTTACGACCCCATTGTTCCACTCGCTACGCAAGGCAGCAAACAACCCATTTTCCTCCTCCACCCGGGTGCAGGCGAATTCCTCTGCTGGATTGGTCTCTTGAAATACTTCGAAGATCGACCCGTCTACGCCCTCCGCGCCAAAGGCCTGCATCCCGGCGAAGGCACTTTCGACGGTCTCGAGGACCTTCTCGACACATACTACACGGCCATCTGCCGTACTCAACCCAAAGGCCCCTACGCCATGCTCGGCTACTGCTTCGGCGGCCTCTTATGTTTCGAACTCGCCAAACGCTTTGAAGCCGACGGCGAAGAAGTAATCTTCTGTGGCGGCATCGACAACCCACCCAGTCTCAAACAAACGATTGGCCAAGTGAAATATCGATCTTTGATGATTGACGTGCTTCCCGTCGTCACAGACTATACCCCCGACCAAGCCCGCGCTTTCGCAGAAGAAACAGCCGACCTCACAGACGAAGAATTCTACGCCCTTCTCTTCAATAAATTCTCCCCCGAGTTCATCGAGAACATGGATATCACCGTCCCTCGCTTACAAGCCTTCGGTCGAGTGGAAGACTGTATGCGTCTCATCGCCAACTCCTACGTCCCAGAAGGACAAGTATCAACTTATGACATGTTCTGCGCGGATCCGATGCCGCATTTTGGGGCTACGCCGGAGGTGTGGAAGAGGGATGTGTTGGGAGAGTGGAGGAAGTATACGAAGGACGAGAACGTGAAGTTTCATGAGGTGCAGGGGACGCATATTAGTTTGATCAAAGAACCTTTGATTGAAGATTTTCAAAGGATTGTGTTGGAGGCTATGGCTGAGAGGGGCATTTGAGGTTGGCCCTTTGATCAGATCCATTTGAATACGCCGAAGGGAATTTAAAGGGCGCAGACTGTGCTCCAGCTGGCTGAGAGGCCTTGAACGATTTGTTCCTCCATAGGTAACCTTTCTTCGAGCCCACAAAGGCGTATCCGCGCTGTTCAAAGTGCATTCATCTCCCTGAGCGTATCCCAACACGTCCCTTCTTCATCCCATGCAATCTATTCCGGAATCGCAAACTCTTCAATCTGCTCCTTTAAGGAGACTGCTGGTCCCAACACCGGCGCATCTCTCATCTCCTCCTCAGTGTTGAAGCTGTCGAAGTCGATTTGCTGCTTCGTGTGAGGATCACCGTTTCTGACCAGCCGACACCAAGCCACATGACTCCAATCATCAATCCGAGCAATGCACTTCCAACTCCCGCGCGTGTCAACGAGCTCATATTTCAATATGTGAGTCTCGAAGTCGCCAGGCGGAAGAATGCAGAGGTGACGAATGTGGGCGAGGTCTTGCGTCTTCAGGGATGCCAGGGCGGCCTTTCACTCCTCTGCTTTGGAAGTCTTGTGGCTGATTTGGAAGTATGTGGTCGTCCAGAAGCGTCGGTAGGCCTCCATGTAGTAGCTTCGTGCCTCTGAGTGTATTTGGCGGCAGGTGACGAGCAGCGCCTTGCCAGGAGGTTTGGCCTTGAAGAGGTCGACTGAGGTCACGTTCTCTTCATCGGGAATGTCGGTGGAGAAGGTGAGCTCGTAGATGTCATCGCGAAGCTCTGCTGGGAGGTTCTCGAGTAGATGGCAGAGCGACGGTGGCGACGGCGGCATTGTGATGGCCTAATGGATACAGCCAGAGTGAGATGTTGCCAATAACATGTCTACAGTGCGCTTACCTTGTTCTGTCGCTCTAGGCCTAAACGATGCGCCTCCGATGATGAAGTCTGCTGGCAGGGTGTTTGTTGTTGCCGCTGAGCGTGTCTTGCAGCGAGCTTAGCGGGCGATGGACGCAGACCCTCGCTCAGTGAAGCCCATGTGACGTGCTAAATGAAGCGCATCTGACGTCTCGAAGTGGAGTCTAGCTGCCCGGTCAAAGTGAAATGCTCATCGCTCTGTCAAGGTGACATTGTAGTTGATGTACGCTTCACCTAGTGAAGACTTGGTGAAGCTCGATCGATGGATGGGCTAACAGTTCTTCTATTCGAATAACGACGATACGTATCTCCTTCCTCCTAGAATCACGTCTTCACCACCTCTCCCAACTTGACCCTCCACACCTCCGTAAACCCCAACACATACGCCTCATTCCCTAGCAACACAGTATTCGCTCCAGGCGCCACATCCGGACTCTCCCTCCCCAGAAACGCATAAATATTGACCAGACCCAATACCCTGACATTCTCGTTCCTCACAACAATCCCCTCATACTCAAACGTCCTTATCCTGCCTTTACCATAACCTTAATCCCATTCACGAATCCCTGCCCCGCAATCCCCAACGTCCTCTTATTCACCAGCGTACATTCATCTTCCCCGCCAAGATCAAACACATACAGTCCCGCCGAGCTGCGAGACGTGGAGTTGTAGGGCTGCCCGAAAAGAGCCGAGTCTGGTCCATCAGGAACATACAACTTCGTTCCTTCTTTATTCACAACCAGCCCATTCGGAGTCTGGATATTTGTTGGCGAGATGACTATTTGCAGCGACTCGTCCGAGGACGCTTACTGCCAGACGGCATTGGGAAGTTCCTGCGGTCCGGGCCAAGGACCGGGAAGACCTTCGGGGGCGAAGAAGAAGTCACTATAGAACATGCATAGGTCCCCGGCTGTTCTGGAATAGAGGAGGGTGGCGTCGTCGGGACCGTTGATAGGTAAGCCACAGAATGAATTGACGATCTCGTAAGTTCCGTACGTGACGGGATCGATTTTGACGATCGTTGGAGAAGTGGTCGTGTTGCCAAAAGAGGTTAGGTAGACTTTTCCTTAGAAGAAGTAGCCACCGCTTGGATTGACTAAAGCTGAGGCGCGCCGGAGCTGTTGAGGGTTGGGCGGAAGGTGGTTGAGGTGTTGAGATCGATAATCGTCAGGTAGCCTGGCATGGGGCTCAAGAAGGCTGTTGTCTAGATTTGGTGGAGGCCTGGTACGTAGGCGCCAGCTTCGAAGGCGAAGGGGTCAGAGCTCTTGGCTATGAGGGTGAGGCTTGGAGACGGGCCGAGAATGCTGTCGAATTCGGCGGAGTAGGAGATGAAAGGCGCATTTTTGGCTGTGTTGACAAGGCTAGACACTGCAGGTTCTGAGATATTGGTGTCGATGAAATGCTGTGTGAAGGTGTTGTTGAACGGTCGTGGCAGAACGTGGGTGTATTTCAGTGAGACCTGCGCTGTGAGGTTGCTTTGAGATAGAACTGACTGGAGAAACCACGCCACTACTGCCATCCGAAGTAGCGACTTTGCCATATCTGCTGAGCACGAGGACAACTAATAGCAAGAATGGTTTGAAGCTGCGATACTATACCAACGTCGGCGTAGTTGAGTTGCATCACCCTGCAGGTTGGCTGACCAGCTAAACCGAATGGAGGCACTGCAATCCTACCTCAGGCCGCGTCCTCCTCTATCTCTCCAGCTCAGAAGGCATATGTGTCTCAAACCAATCCAAAAACTGAAACATACTAGCCTTCGGCGTCCTCGTCAACATCGGATCACTATAATTGACATGCTGCAGCCCAAACCTCACTTTCTTTCCGGAAAACCACTCAATATTGTCGTAGATAGCCCAGGCAAATGCTCCAGTCGCGTTCACACCATCTAGCACTCTGGCTGCAAAAATATTGTCTAGATAGCCTTGGAAGTAGTCGGCGCGTCGAAGGTCCCACAGGATCTCCGAGAGGGATGTTCGTTCGCCCTCGCCGGGCTCGACGAATCCGAATTCCGAGACCACGATGTCCGGGATGGAGGGGTAGAGATCCTTCGTGATAGTATTGAGGAGTTGACGGATACCGGATGGATTGGACCAGAGCCAAGACGCGGTTCCAGCGTCCGAGGCCGGGCCAGATGGGAAGCCGTGAGGATCGAGGGCACTCGTCACGTAGCAATTGGGCCAATTTGGGTTATCATCATTGGTGGCACATGCTTCGATACCTCCTGGTGGTGCGGCGACGTAGAAAGATTGATACGGGTCGATGGCGTAGAAGTCTTGTGAGGAGTGGATAAGGGATTTGTTGGACTCGGACAGTGTTGGCAGAAGCTCTCCAAGGGTCTCTTTCATGGAAGTCGGATGATGCAAACTCAAAATAGGCGGGCTCTGATACCCCCCTAGACCGGATTCATAGAACCCTGAAGCATCTCCTCAGCTCTCCAAGGGTCTCTTTCATGGAAGTCGGATAGTCGCCGTCTGTCCAGGAGCCGCTGAACCATCCGAGGATGAAGTCATAGGCGCGGCGAACTGCAGCAGCGTCGGCATCGGAGGTAGAATTAGCTACGAAATTCCAGCCGCTCATCTTCATGCTGATGCGACCGCGGCCTTTGAACTCCTCTTTGTACCACTTCATGATCTTCGCGCTTGCGAGCAGCGTGTAGTGGCCGCATGTGTATTGTGCAGGCAAGCCTCGCGAGATGTTGTGATATCCTGGCCAGAGAATGCCGTTGGGATACGAGGCGTACTGAAACAGGCAATACTGCGGCTCGTTGAACGCATACCAAGTCTTCACGTATTGGTCATAGCGAGAGATGACGAATTTGGCGTAGTAGAAGTAGTCATCAACAATTTGCGGCGAACTCCAGGCTCCATACTCGTTGATCAAGGCGAGTGGCGTGTCCCAGTGAAACAGGGTGATGACCGGCTCGATACCCAAACGGACGTGTTCAGCGATGACATCGTCGTAGTGATGAACTCCGGCTTCGTTGATTGGACCCTTTCCAAATGGGAAGATGCGCGCCCATGATATACTTTGCGAGTTGTACGGAATGCCGAGCGCTTTCAGGCGTGCAAGGTCCTGCTTGTAGAGATAGTAATAGTTGGAGGTGACGTCTCCCGTTGTATTGTCGGCGACGGTACCCGGCTGCCGATGTGTGATGAAGTCCCAGTTCGTAGGCCCTTTGCCTTCATCTTTCGCTGCCCCTTCAACCTGATAAGCAGCGCCACAAACGCCCCATTTGAAATCTGCTGGCAAGGTGACCTCTGATAGATTCGAGAAGTAAGACGGGACCAAAGGATGCAAATAGCCTGGTCTAGGAAAAGCAGTCGGCTCCGGTGTTGCGCTGACTGTTGTGGTGATGCTACCACTCGCGATGATGCCGACCTGCTTCCAAAGAAAGTCAAGTTGTTCGTTCGAGAAGTCATTGTTTGGGAGGTAGGTCGACGCTAATGCTGCGTCGAATGACTTCGTAGTATACTCGCCGTTTGCAGCTGTGAATGTGATGCTGGCATTGCTTGCCGCAGTGAGTGCTAACGCTGATCCTGCAGCCAACAGAAAATTTGTGAGCGCAACGGACGATAGCATGATCAAGCTGAAAGAAACATGAAACACCTGTACTGAACAGCACATAGCCTTTATAGAGACAGACATACACGCACTTACTTGCAAGAGCTCGGCATGCACTCCAGCGATTCGGACCCCACTCAATGAGGGGCTTGTGCAGATGGTGCATGGAAGTGAATTCATGGAGAAATCGCAGAGCGTTCCCAACCCGGATGAATCCGTACAGGCCTAGAGAAATGCGTTGCAGAGGCATCGTCAGCATACAAGGTGCGTGGACGGCTCGGCATGGCCAATTTGCGGGGGAAGTTGTTGATTCGAACCTCACGTGAGTGCGGCTCACTTGTTGAACAAGATCACTTTGCCGAGACGACCACTTCGGACCCGCTCAAGCACTTTCTTCTCGCTCATGTGCATCTCCACGCATATCTGATCCATGCAGTGGTTGCCATCCAGATAGATCCGCAGTCTCTCGTCCTCTTCGCTTCGAACTCGGTCGGCACTCTTAAAGCTCTTACCAAGACTCGAAGGGTGAGGTCCAGATGGAGGAGTCGCCCATCCGCTAGAAAGAGCTGCTTTTCTCCAAGCACGATCGAATTCTTTCACCGCATCATCGCCGGACTTCGGCCCTGACATGGCTCCCTTAGAACGCGCGACATAACCGATGGACCGCTGATTCGAGCGTGTTGAGACTGGCGAGACGGGACGATGTTCCATTGCCAGAGCGTACTTGTGTACCCTTCTGACGATGCCGCGTATGATGCCGAAAGTGATTAGGCGTCGAACGTCAACGTCGGCTAGCTCATTCTTGTGAGTCAAGCAGTACTCCTGTAGCTGCAGCCCTGGATTGAGGGAGCAGTACAGTTGCACAACATGCTCGCGTGTCGGGATGTGGGTAGTCAAATCCCCGTTGTTCGACGGCGGTCTGCCTTCGCGCGTCTCTTTCGCAGGCGGGACAGCAACGTAGCGTCGACATTCGTCTTGAAGATCCTGGTCTTGCAAAAAGTAAACCATGTCGTCGGTACAGGTGTATATGGCCTGAAAGTGGAATATGTCCAATAGCATCGCTCGGCCATGGTGTACCAGCTCTTTAATCGCTCTCTTCACAAGCTTCAGCTCCACGTCGGCCAGTTCTGCGATCTTCTCAACATGCTTGATGCCGTCGATAAAGGAGTGTATCCGTTGCAAGGTCAGATCCCACGTCCACTCCGACCGAATTGGCACTGTGCGCACGAGCAGTGGCACATCCCAAGCTCGAATCTTAGGCGGCGCATCTTTCGCGAATTCTTTGGGGAATTCGGGACGTAGATTGAGTACACGAACGCCATTGACGCGTATGCAAGTCTCTCCATACGCGTTCAAGTCCTTGACTATGCTCTGCAGCACGCCGTACACAACACCTCCGTCCAGCTCGGCAGCTGGGTATTCCTCTTCGCCCGCCAGTCTGAGTCCGTTCAAGAGCTCCTCTTTCTGTAGCATGCAGTCATGCCACTCTATCTCGGTGAAGAAGTGCGCGGTCTTGCGGATGATCTGTGTCCATGGATGCGCGTCTTCTTCCTTAGGCAGTACGAAGCATACATTGAACGTGAATCGGTTGCGATTGTAGTCTTCGTGCTCCAACGATATCGGATATCCCAAGATTCTGTGGCCGTTACTACATATGGAGAGCGGTTGGTTGCAAATATCGTAAGGTGGTATGATGTAGGATACGATGTCTCTCCATTCGACGAGAGTCTCGTGCGCATGGCCAAGGGGAGCTTTGATGGCGGTCGGCGGGTACTGGTGGATGACAGATGGACCACGTTCGGGGTGAAAGCGCGCGTAGAATACGGCTTCAAGCATGATTGGGATGGTGGACCGAGCGGTCTAGTCTTCGCTGTGTTGCTACATGGTTGGTGTGAGTGTCAGGAAGAAAATTGGTGTCGATGTGAGAAGCTCCCGTCGTCAAGCTTGTCGGGTCTTGGCAGCGGAGCGGAGGCATTTCCGACAGGTCCTCCCAGACATCTCTTTTGAACAATACGACAGCGCATGTGATAGCGTCACTGTTGCGTCGGGTCTGGGTATGGCGTAATCCGTCGCAGATCCGGCGCCGTAAGTGCTTCTACACACCAGATGATCTCCTTTGACGAAGCGAGACAAGTTAATTTGAAAGTGATGTTGATAGTGAAGCCCGAATGGAAAGCGTTACTAGCAAAATGAGCACACAAGCCGGGCTTTTCAATTACTGTTCTCTAGATCGCGGTCTATATCTCCGTGGCAATTGAAAAAAGCGGTTGCAATCAGCATGCCTGGCTTCAACATGACACTACACCCCCATCTCACACTTTTTCCTTCCCATCACCCTCTATTCGTCCTCTGCTGCATATTCCTCATCATCTCCGCCTCCCCGTTCGTACTCAAATTCGTCCTCCCAGCATATCCCTCCTTCAACCACTTCAGCACTTCATTCGCGCTCTCATTCGGCGGGAAAACAGGATAAAACACCTTGAGAATCTTCCCATCTTCGATAACCATACTCATCCTCTTGATTAATTCCTTCCCTTCCCAGTCAAAGGTCGGCAGCTTCAGAGCTTCCACCAACTGCAATTTCTCATCTGACAGTAACTGATACGGCAACTTCGTCCGTTCTTTCAGCTCGGCCTGATAGGGAGTATCTTGCGTTGAACAACCGAAGATGTGGGATACGCCTTCCTCCACGAATTCACGACTTAGATCACGGAAGGAGCAGGCTTGAGGCGTGCAGCCTCGGGCTCCAGGAATGGAGTTCCATTCATCTGGGACGGTTTCGTTGGGTGCGGCTGTTCGGGGATAGCAGAAGAGGATTGTGAGGCCAGATAGAGTCGAAATGTCCGTCGAAGAGCCAGACGTTGAGGGTAGCGAGATGTTCGGGAAGGACGTGCCAGGGAGATGATCACAAGCTCCGTCGTCTTCTGGTTTGGGGATCGAGGAGGGAAATGTTGTGTCTGCCGGATGGTAAGTTGAGGTCTGGTCGATCAGCTGGACTAGGTCGTACGAGCCATGTTGAGAGCACCGGGGGATCTGACCGTGTCTTCGCTGTCTGGTGAGCTGATGCACTTTCCTTGTGTCTATCACTTCTTTTGAGACTAAAATGAAGCTGAAGTAAATCATTACATGTTGGTGGGGCAAGATGAGGTGAAGTCTGATTGACGACTACGTCGAACAGTTGGCGGTTTGAAGGCCGACAGCTGTCTTCCATTTCGCATGTGAGAGCCGCTTTGACCATCAATTGTGTCTTGGAGGCGTTTTCGACTGCTTAATAATTTTGCGAGACTCGAGTTGACGTTTGGCAAATGATCCCTGTCGCTTGGCTCAAAGCCTCAGGTAGAACTATTCTACGTCAAGGTCTCCAGACTTTTGGACTTTCACGACGTCAAGAGCACTCTGTCAAGAGCACTCTCTCGTACAGTGCGTCTTCTGCCTATATTCCGGCCGCCCACATTCGTCATACCATTCTGTCGTTCCGTCTTCCCTACGAATCGATGGCCGTTCGAACCTATGACGAGCGGGATGCGTAGAAGAGTAGGCTTCGCGATCTCACGAAGAGCACGACTTGTAAAGAAAGCTGTATTACAAAACGTCTGAGATGGACGTCAAAACCACATAGGCAATGATCGAGGGTATGCATATGTGGTTGTATGATGAGTTGCGGATATGATGTGAGCAGCTGCCGCCCTTGAGAGGACCAGAGCCATTACCGACACCTCTTCCACCTGATGGGACTGTAAACTCCATCAGTAACCGAAAGTCCTGCTACGCTTGAACACCATTGCCGGGCCTGAGACCTCTGCTGCTGCTGTGGGGGCTGTTGCCCGCTTCAAGGCCCATCCAGCCATGGCCATGCGCGTCACACTCTCAGCGGCATCCGTAAGAAGCCTCTCGGCCTCTGCAATGGCAGTCTGCAATGTCGTGGGTGCCTGCAGGGTGCCTACACAATGCTGGCGAACGCATCGATGCCTGCCTCATAATTGCACTTCGCACCGACGCCAAGAGTATCCGCCGGGGCAATCACCGGCACGCCTCGAGCTTTCGCAATACGAGCTACTTCTGCCGGGCTTTTGCCTCGGGATGTCTGTTCATCGATGCCGCCTTCTGCGAGGATCACCAAATCGCTGCCGCTTACGGGGTTGTCGATATTAGGAACATGGTGATGATGTCGAATTGGGGTCGGAGTTCAGCTCCGATGAGGAGACCAGCTCCCATACCGCCAGGGGTCACACTTCGGGGGTTGTCGATATTAGAAACATGGCGATGATGTCGAGTTGGGGTCGGAGTTCAGCTCCGATGAGGAGACCAGCTCCCATAACGCCAGGGGCCATACTTCCTGGTGCAATGCTGATGTCTTGCCCGACAACCTGGCTGATCACAGCTGCGACTCTGATCATGGCCATCGCAAGCAATCTGCCGAACGTAGTTGATCAGTAAAAGCGTGTTGAGACCTGGCGAGCCGGTCACCTATTCTATCTCTTCTCCATTGCTGGTAACGAAGCGACCTCCAAGTGCCTGCACTATGTTAGTCGCACCACCATCGAGCGCGGCTTTGATTAGCTGGCCCACACCATTGGTGGACGTGTGCTGCGGATTGCGTTGATCTTGTGGCCCCAAGCTCAGACCAGCTGCTGCTGCCATTTTCACAACCGCGGTCTTCATGGTGACGCCGCCGAGGAACCCGTAATGCGACCGGATCAGCTTGCGTACTGGTCCATCAACGTCGAGATGATGGATTGTGCCTCCTGTCGAGAATACGAGCGCTTCGGTGAATCTTTCGCCACCATCGACCATTGGCGCTTTGGTGACTGTGGCCTCCAGCACTGCTCGCAGCACGCCGGTTTCGATGTAATCCGCGACTTCACCTGGCTGCAGGCTCTCCTTAGACCCCGACGGGCAGATGAGAATGCGAGGTCCTTGATTAACGTCGCTGGCTCGCATGACGCGGTCTGCTGGGCTTATGGAGACACCCATTTTGAGCTTGGTCGAGATAAATGATGAGTGTGTTGAAAATTGTAGGGAACGATAGTAATGTTTCGAGCGAGCGTAAGTGAGAGCGAGTGTTGATTGTTGAGTTGATCAGTAGAGACTCATTTTCCGTTGGAGAGTACCCTTAGTCTTTATCTATACCACTTACGATGGCCTTCGCACGACCTCATCACCATCAACGACCATATCCCTACACAGCCTGGCGACGACACGTCAACCTCGAGCAACCACACCTGAACCAAAGCGATTATGACGCTTCTTGCGAGGAAACTTCGGCGATTCCTGGATTGACACTCTCAGGGTCAAGGTCTACAATAAACATCGCTTCCAGAAAGGCTCACGGATCTGATCCGATGCAAGAACATATATAGCTGCAGCGCAGTGCAGCTTCAAAGAGATCTTGAGCTCTGTTGACACTGACTCAGCTTCGGGTAAGCAAACGTTGTACCTGAGTGACAGCTTCAGACTTAGGCCATTCAGCTCACCTCTCGCAGTATCACCCGCATCTAAACCGTGACTGAGTCTTGGTCGGGGTCTTAGCTCCTGGCTGTTCCTGGCCTTTGCTTGGCTTGTCGGCTTCGTCAGGCATGGGCAGCGCAGTTCATCGATACACATGTTGACGAATTCTGAAGTTCAGTCTCAACTATACCGGAGAGAAGAGCGAATACGTTTTCTGTCATTCACGAGTGCGAAGTGTTCCAAGAGTTTTGCAGCTTGTGTGGATGGCATGCGTTGCGCAACGACAGGCTTACGCAAGCCCGCTTCTCCAGGAGCCCACCTCAGGTACTGATACTCGCTTTCGCAAAGACACGAAGCGGTGAACTACTGGTGGTCTTCTTCAAGAATCACACGACAGCATTCAGGCACCAAGACTAGCGCCAAGAGACAAGGTCCGCTCGTGCATGCCTCACATCGATCAGAGTGCTCCACACCTTGAGACAGACCAGACCCAATGCTTGGCCCCAGGGAAGCTACGAATACATGTCGCAAAGCCACATTCATCGTCAAAGGAACTCTTCAGATGCCCAAGGCCGAGGGCGCTATAATGGCATTCACATGGCGCTCAACCGAGGCACTGCCTACATTGGCATCTGGTGCAGAGTCGTCAGTATATACCTGTATCAAGCGAGAGAAAAGCGGTAAGGAGAACATATCATCTCACGAAAAGAAGATAGTGCCCTGGCAGCACAACAGATCCAAAGCATCTCGACTTTCTTTTTTTGTACATGTTTCGAGATTCTTTCAAGATTCTTTCAGATGGCCCAACAAGCAGAAGAGCTGCATCTTACCCCATCGAGACGCTCATACTCCGACGGTGGAGCTGACTCACAGCACTCTTCCGCAAGCGATGACGACCTTCAAGAACAAGATATTCCCATCTCGAATCAAGCTCCGATCAAACGTAACAGCACGATCGAATCCGTCGGTCTCTTCCTCTATGGCTGGACCACCTCCATTGGATCGTCCCCAAGATCTGCACCGCCATCCTCTCCATCGGACTCATAGTATGTTTCAATTGCGCGCAGACGTATGTTGTGGATATGTATACGACGCATGCGGCGAGCGCGACGGGCGCGGCGGCGGCTTCTGTGAGGACGATGGCCGGGTTTGGTTTTCCACTCTTTGCGGATAGGTCGTATGAGAGATATTGGGAGTGGGATGGGGGAATTCGTTGCTGGGGTTTATTAGTTTGACGTTGGGCTTGGTGGCGCCTGTGTTGCTTTGGAGGTATGGTGTCTGGCTTAGAAGTCGGAGTACGTACTGTGTTGGATAGTAAATTGGTTCGTAGCGGTGTCTATCTGAGGATATCCTGTCACCGATGATGTCTTCGTCTCAATTCCACTTTCTCGTAATGTGCCTGCTGTCATGGTGATGTCGCATGGCTTGGAGTGCTCCACGTCATGGCTGAAAGGTGAAAGGCAGGAACGACGATGGGATAGCGCAGCACCTGGCTTTGAGAACGAACGCTCTGGATGCCTCTCAAAGATATTCCCGTCTAGATGAGAGCAATAAAAAAAACGGGTTTTCGCAGAGTACATATCGTAACAGCGCTACGAGGACGAATGTGCCAGCGGAATCAATCGCTCCGAACATACGAACAACCACTCTGCGACAGTCAAGAAAGTGCGGACTGCTCTCGCCAGGCATATCACTCAACATCTTCGTTGATCAAGACTGGACAGCAAAGCATTCGTCGCTTTTGAATAAGGACGCCGACCGAGAAGGCGCTATCTAAGGATTGGGGCCAGACGATCTGATCCTGCGTGGCCGCAAGAGCCGGATTTGAAGACGAGAACAGTATCAGAGGGATTCAAGGGAGAGAGAGCACATTGGAGTTTTGCTACAAGCTGTATGCGCTCCTTTATACGGGCATAAATGGCAATGTATGATGGTTTGATAGGATGACGTCCTCAGCCTACCTCACGAAGATGACTCTCGAAACAAGCACACGAAGTGGAACGCGACCTCATGACCCTCTACAGCCTCTTTCTTCGAGAGAAAGTCGTGGGTATGGAATCGGTCTGCTGAGGTTCAGTGGTGTTTTGACTAGGCAGTCCGCTGTCACTGCGCCTGAAGCCCACCACTGCTCGCCGATGGGGTATAGCAGCGCAGAATGCGATCGAAGTTAGAAATCCGCTCTGTCGCCCAGTTCGGACATTGAACCCTGTGCAATGTGCTCTCTGCCATCGAGTACTCCGCATAAACCGCCATCGTCCGCTGTGACTCTTGCAGTGGAGCAGCCCTTCCCCCAACGTCGCATCGTCTGTGTGACCCAATGGCTTTCGCCAATGGTGATGGAGCGCAGTAATGTTTCAGAGCGTAAGGTTTCCGTGAGAGATCACACGGCAAGCTGAGCTCCAGTGTTTCGAAGCCAATGGCAGAGCGTTCATATGGCTTTCAGCTGAGTCTTGGCAAGCCGACTCCACCAAACGCTCCCAAAACATCGTCCCTACCACAACATCAACTCTCAACGCATGATGTGAAGATTTTGCAGTCCGCTCGTCGTCCGCAATGTCCAGTGAGTCACATAGGAAGGAGAAGGGTACAAAAGCACCTATCTTCCCCCAGCTTTCCCACTTTCTTTCTTCTTCTTTCTTCATAGCTACACTGAACACCATCCTGCCCTTACACAAAAAACTTGACAATTGACATTCTCACAATATCAAGCAATGGCTGGGTGCTTCAGTGGGATGCTATCTGCGTTTATCTGGCGGCCTCGCAGGGGGATGAAGTCTTCGGACAGACCCTTTAAGAGAGTCGAAGCCCTCCATAGCGGAGACTGGGAAGTGATCCGCGAGCACTGCGTCTATCAAGCCGTAAGGCTAGATATGATTGCTGGGTGCGAGGGATCGTTTGACGGTCTGATTCGGTGATCCAATGCCTTACTCTGCTTGTCAGGGACGCCTGCGGTGCACCCCGTGCGGCGGAGCGGCGGAGCTGAGCAGGGGTAGTCGTGGCGGTTTCTTTTGTTTTTCCTTTGTTTTGCTGCGTTCTGCGTTGCTTTTAGCGTTTGCTGCCTTCTGCGTTGCTTGGTGCTGCGTTCTGTTCCCAAGGGGAGGTGTAAGTCTGACCTTCACTGGCAGCTTCCAACCCTGGGCCACTAACCGAACCTACGACGAAGCGTAAGTCCGGGTGTGTTGCGGAGTTGTCGGGGAGGTGGTGGGCCATGCGACGGCAGGCACCTTCACGCGGTGCATGGTGTGAGTAGGCTTGCATGCTGAAACCAAGACCTGTCAGTCCTTCTTCTTCGTCTCTTGGCTATGAGCTGAGTTGCGGCGGAGAGGACAATACCTACTTCATCGTTTCTCTGGCTATGAGCTGGGTTGCGGCGGAAATGGTTCTTTACTTTTTCATCGTCCTTCAGCCTTGAGCTGGGTGGCGGAGGAGAATTCTCCCTTTCCGATCCCTTCATCTCTGACTTAGTATCACTCTCCATGAAGCTCTCCTCGTCTTTCTGCTGCTGTCGATGGGTAAGGCAGCAAGAGAAGCCAGCGTAACCCGGAGCCCAGCTGAGAGTGGTGTGACTGCGAGAGACATTCTGACGTTGCTCTTGTTCTCCAGAATGTGCTCTTTCGCTGTGGTGTTGTCGTCATCTCCCTGTCGTGATTCTGATCAGAACTCATGTGAGTGGTGTCTTGTCTAGTGGCAGCACGGCGCACACAGCATGCCCCTGAAGCACTCAGCTATTGCTGCCGGAGCCTTTGCTTGAATATGTGAGAATGTTGATAGTCAAGTTCTTGGCCAGACCGAGCCATTGCTTGAAATCGTGAGAGTGTCAATTATCAGGTCATCGACCAAGTGGTCTTTCTCCGTTTGCCTTTTGATGGTCCGGTATCAGGGAGAGGGAGACGGCGTATGCGTCGTGGTCTGAGACAACGAGATGGAGAGAGCTCAGAAGAGAAGAATGTTGCCCTTCTGCACCTCAGCTCCAGGAGTATCACAGATACGTACACATACCGACGCAGACTGTGTTGGGCTTCATGCGGTTCCGCAGTGACACACAGCCGGCTCCCAGAGCTCGGCAAGCAATTGAGAAGAAAGGCACAGGACTGGAAGGAGGAAGAGAGACTGTCTTGCCTTTACGTAGACATTATTCATAGCATACATGTAGTATCTACGAACATGAAGCCACCAGAATGGTGTACGCCAAAGTCCAGAGACTGCTCATTCCTCTTCCACCCCCATGTCTCCCTCGCCAGTGCACAGGGACGCCCGGCTGACTGTGCCATCCTTGAAAGGCGAGGTCGATGGTTCTCGCCCTTTGAACGATCGCAGATGCGGCGTTGGGAGGTTACGCATCGGCCGTGTGCGTGCGAAAGGCCTCAGTTCTTCCTGGAGTCTCCGGAACTCCTGGCTGGAGATGCGAAGTCTCTCGAGGCTCTGAAAGCCATGAGAGCCACAGAAAAGCACGTTCAGTGGACGAGAGTGCTCTGGGCCCGCATCCTAGAGTCGTAATCTATACCGTTTTCTGTGGCCAGAAAGATCTCGTGCGCGCGAATTCCTCGGGTAAGGTAGTGTGAGGTACTTCCTGATGTCGTCGGCGTATGCCCAGCCACGTCTACCGCTTCACTTCGCCTCTCGCCATTCTTCAAAGGAGTCCGAGGTCTGGCGGCGCGTGGAATGTAAGAGCACAGGAGAGCACGCAGCAGAGGGTGAGGTCGCGATAGCGTGCGGACTAGCACTGCATGCCCGCCCGGGCCGTGTGGTATTGCGAAAGTTGGTAGTATAAAGGGATCCGAGGTATAACGTTACCTTATAGCAACTAGTCACATATAGTCATCATGCTTCAGATGTTTGTCGAGCCTCGAAGACACCTTGCTTGAACCAGCGATTCTGAAGTGGACGGAGCGATGCTAGGCTACATGCCACACTGTGCCATAGATCGACGACTTCACGCTTTCGTAGACAACCACGAGCTGATGCCGACTATGCGACACTCATGCGATCTTGAGTCCCCACGAGCACCCGACCACGAGACATTCTACATCACGATCGGCAGCGATCCAACTTCCAAGGGTTCGGATCTAGTACATGCGGCTGTAAAATGAGGAAGCACGCCTGGAGCGGAAGGTTACGCATTGAGGTTGCGAACAAGAGCAGCACACATCGGTGCAAAGACCATTTTCACATTTGCCTGCACAATACTGGTCTTGTACTCTCGTGATATGACCATTGTGGTGACTTCAGAGACCTGTTGACGTGTGTCCTCCCAAGACTCCTGTGCGATGCAGTATGCGCTGAGGACTGCTTAACTTCGCACAAATGAGGACAATCCACAAGTTCCTGTGATCCAATTTGTCCTCAAAGCGGCCGGCCGCTGCCTATCTTGCATACCTCGCATGTCCTCTCACATTCTTCTGGCATTTTCAGCTGCACTTTCAAACATGTTCAAGCACTAAGGACATCACATCACCCTACAGCACTCGTCAGCCGATTTTTAGAGCGAATCACCACTGCGCTCACATAATCCGCATCAACCGAAGATGGCTTCAAACGAAGGCACCACAATCCACATTTCCAAGCCAGCTACGTGCGCTGATACTGAGTGCGTTCGGCCATGTGAGCCGACGAGGTACGCGAAATGGTGCAAAGCTTGGCGTCGAGGCCCTCTTGAGCTCCGACAGCAGCTTTGGGAGGAATATGGACGCTACTTCAAGAGATACTGCGAAGCATACAGACTCGGTCACGAAGACTTTGCATACTTGGAAGAAGAAGGGATGGCGTACTTCGTTCAGCTGGAAAAGAGGATGCTGCGCGAGGCTCGACTACGCCCATACTACCAAAGCGGACAAGCCGTGGCGAAAAGCTTCATGGCGGGCTCTCAGAGGGTCTTGCTCTCAGATGCACCGGACACGGTGTTCGCCGCTCTCGACTTTGAAGGCGATCTCAACGACAAGAAAGGAATACTTGAATTCGGCATTGTAAAAGTCGGTCCTCTCCAGCGTGAATCCTGCAGAGATCGTGAGCTTGAGCTACGCTCTGGGTCGTCATCGCAAGAGCTCTCATCTGTTTGGTGAAACGACTCGCATCTCCCAGGAGATACTCGGCCGCACGGTACGAAGCACCTTAGACTGCGAAGGTTCGAGCAACATTGTACTCATCGCGCACGGACTTTCGGGCGAAGTCAGGAACCTCGACGGCTTGGGGATACACCTGGAAGACATGAACATCACGGGCATTATCGATACCAACGACATTGCGAAAGCTGTCTTTGGCCGAGGCAGTAGCCTGGACCGACTCCTGACAGCCTTGGGAATCGCCTTTTCCCACCAGTCTCTGCATTGCGCGGGTGACCATGCGCACTATACGATGCAAGCCTTCCTTGTGCTATCACAAATGCAGCATGAAGTCGACGATCCGCGTCTCAACTATCTTGTGCGTCGGCCGCTTCCACTGCGTTTACGGGAGCATGGCGAAGAAGGAGAAGGTGGTGATTGGGATTTTGACTTGGCTGGTCATACGCCTCTCTTTGGATAGAGAAACTAGCGTAGCGTCAAGACTGAGGTTGAACGTTGCATACGAGGTTCGAAAGGTTGACAGACGAGCTCAGAGTGCCGTCAAGAAACCTGGATAGTGAGTCTGCGGTGGGAGCGAGAATGAGAAAGGCTGAGACATTTGGCAATTTGGATGATCGAGCACTGCCCTATATAGTCTTAAAATTCAGATCGGTCTTCGTCTGAGCTCTCAATATCTCATGCAGTACGAATAGTTGGCGGGACTCGCAAAAGGCAGGAGCGCCCCGTGCGCTCTTTCCTCGGAATCGGAAAACACCTCCACACAAGTCGATATGGGCTACAGGAACATGATATGTGATCTCACATGAGCTCCAGTCGACTCGTGAAAGAGACTGGACGACTCTTCAAATCTTCGTTGCAGCAAATTCTTGGACATGTCCATGCCATGGGTCCCTCACATGAACATCTTGTTGTGTTGGTCCTGAGCATGCGCTCCATGACAGTGGCCCACACATCCGGCCAATGAGTGCGGGAGTACGCGCCAAGCGTAAGCCAATAACTTCACTTCACTATATGCCACGCATGTTCCTATCGCTTACTCCTTGATGAGGCACTTTCTCTTTTGTCGACTGACATTAGTACACGACATCAACACGCGACACCAATGCGCGCCTTGCACGGTTACACGCCTCTCATAACGCGCGACTCCGCCAGACCAAGCAACCACCGATGGCGTTTCCACGCGCTCGCGCGATCTGTCCGTACCGGCACAACGCAAGCCGGAGGGTTCGGAAATCGAGATTAACCATGCCGAAGCAACGAACGGCCGAGCTGCGGTGACTGCAGCCCAGCAAGAATCCCCCGGAGATTGAAACGATGGAACTTTTGGTCTGCTTCCTTCTGGTGACAGGAGTGCAGCCTGAACATGGTCACCTCGAGAGGCTGAACGCGTCTTAGACCGGCGCCTTGACCTAGCCAAGAGGAGGCTCACAAGTCTGGCCACACACATAGCATGCTACTCAGACCCTGCCGGAAAAGACGCGCACGGCGGCACGGGTTACAGACGGCTGCTGCGTACTCTCGTAGTCGCTCGCTCGGTTGGAAGCACAGCATCTTCACATGCACGCATGTGCAGTGACGTGGAGGCGGCGATTCCGGACTACACTCGAGATCTGAAGCATACGACGAGACGAACACGCTTTGCGAAGTCTTCAAGCGATGCTGTGCTGTCTCTCGAAGTGGCCAGGCATCACTTTCTGGAACAGCTTCCCGGAGCCAAGAAACAGCGATCCCGTGACCTCGGCGTACAACTTTGCTGCGTCCATCTGCAAATTTGAATAAAAGAGCGCTGCTCCCGGGGGTTTTACTCGCTTGGTATGCTCCGGAATACAGAGTCCTTCTGCGCATTTTTTAGCGATGCGAGAGCGTTGTGCAGACCGGTGTTGAGGCCAGCGCCAGCGCCGGAGCAAAAAGGAGAAACTAGCGACATTGAGCGGTAGATCTGCGCTTTCGCGGTGCTCCACTCCAACGATGATGAGCGAAGGTAAGGTGGGTACGGCCTGAAGGACGTCTGACTTCCGGATACCCAAATTTTCTGCCTTGTCTGCTTATTGAGGACAACATGGTGTCACCTCAGTCGTCCCGGGCAGGAGTACCGGCTTGCACGAGCTGTCATCACGGCAAGTGCATATTGATGATCTCGCCCGCAGTTCCTCACCGACTCCACTACACTGACCAAAACAGCTTTGCATGTCCCAAGATACTCGATATGCGACGGTGAGTTTGATAACAGGCTCGGGCTCCTTGCATGTGCACTGTTCAATCGATTAGTCTGGCTGGCATCGGATGCCTGCTCATTCGCTGCAGCGTGTGCTGTTAAGGCTTCGCGGTGCCGTCTCAGCTGCCACTTGCCAACCCAGCGACGCTACCCCTTAGGTTCCTTCTCTATGCCTTCCGGGGGAGATTGAGGGATTTAACGGTCCTGGGATCTGTGTATATCATCTTCAGCTAGCTGGAGTGGCGGAATTGGCAGACGCGCAGCGACTAGGGTAACCGCAATCCTGTGGGAAACTGTGGGGTTTCGAGTGCCTCCTTTTTGCCCTGTAGGCTCCCGTGCCCGAACCAGATGCAATCCCAGTGGTGAAAAAGTCCTCTTCTTTTGCTCTCCTGTCCCGAGTCGCACTGAGAGCTCCGCCGCGTGCTTGGTGTTGAGGGCCGTCACTGAAAGTCGGGCCATAGTCGATCGATCGAAGTCGCCGAGGCGGCACTTCTCCTTGCCCTTGCCGGGACGCAGTCCCGCTCTCCTCGGACTTCCTGCGCGCATGTTCCAGTACGAGGAGACATCATCATTGCAGATAACATTGAACTCTTGGTCATCTCCTTTGCTCTTGAGGTAACAGCACTGATATTGACAAAGATAAGCGACCTTTCCTGCCCTTCCCGAATATGTTCCATAGCAACAAGCTGAGAGTAATAGGTCAGAGCCGCATGCATTGTCGAGTACACGGTTCAAGGGCTGAGCGGCCTTCAGCACCATTGCAGTGACCGTGCATTTGCAGAACCTGACCTGCTTGCAGAAGACGCCGATTAAGTACAGGTGCCGCCGGTGTCGTGTCCAAATATAGTGAGCAATGAGAACCCACTTTGTTGTCACCTGTGAATTCAGGTCGCGAGTCGTGTTCGCCGTCGCGCGTGACATGAGCGCACGGCGACTCGCGCGCGTCTCTCAAAAGAATCCATGCTGCATCCGTGGCGCGTTCCTGGCGAGTTCGAACAAGTCTTGGACGTAGGAAGGCGATGCAATCCTCCAGTAGATCGGCGAGCGATGTGCACAAAGCGATGGAGTGAGATGAGGCGGGTGAATGTTAATACGATGTATGCGCTCGGAGCAAGTGAAGTGAGCTCTTCAGGTATTCAGGGATCCCGGCCGTTGCCGTGGTGATGCACGTGACGTCTTTATCTCATGTTCTCAGACCTCTCTCAAAGGATGCCTCTTGGATCTAGAGACTTGAAGGCCACTTCCATGGATTGAGAGCTCTATTGACTACGCGAGTCACAACTTACGACACTGCTTAACCCCTCCGTTGGGCCTGTCTGTCTCGAAATCGGACTCCTGAAAATCTGTGTGGAGGTGTTTTGCTTTCGTAAGGAAGGAGCAGAGTACTACTCATGGGACTGTCCTCAACTCATCCACGACAAGAGGTCGCGATAAGGCTAGACTGCAGGTATATGTTTGCTCCAAGACACCGGATGATGAGGTTGCATCGACGATATCCAACCTCAAGATGTCTTGTTGCTATGATCAGGAAGATGGTGCAACATCTGTACAGTATCACTGTCAACTTCTCAAAATCCTCAAATTTTCCAAAAATCTCCAATTCCAACTTCTCGACCTACACATGTCAGATCTTGATCAAAAACCCCCAAACTCCACATTCATTATCAAGATTGCATAAGGATTCTACAGAGAGTCGTCTTGGCGTGTTTGGTCATACACGACGTCGTCATCAACAAAGTCTTGGCAGAAATGTCTAACCCTAAACACCCTCTCCCTAGCTGACAGCCACAGACACGACAGACTGGCAGACGTCACGAGTGTGGGACGATGGTTCAAATCTGAGGAAGACCGTCGAACACGATGCTAGACCAAATTCGGATTGATAGTATCTTATTAGCCAGCCATGGGCGTACTCGCATATCCCGTCCTATCTAACCCATGTCATACCGAATCGACCCAGCCGACTCCATGACTCCCTCTCCATGGTCATACACTATCCTCTCAAATAGCTCTCGCAGCCTCACCAGAAATAGCCTCTTCTTCCGCCCTCTTCTTCCCACGCCCAATTCCGCCTTCACCAACACCCATCCTCTTCGCGACATACTGCTGCGCGACCACACCGACAGCCAAGCTCAGGATCTCCTCCAGCCATTCAGACACCCATTCTCTTGGGTCGACACCGCCAGATTCGATGATTTCGAGAATGGACTCCGGTAGACCGCCCTCAGCAGCCTCGGCATCTAGCCACTCCGCCCACTTCTGAGGGAAAGGCTGCGACATGCCCTTGAAGGAGATCGAGTGCATAGGGTCGTGGAGGTAGATAGCAAAGACGATCGCCTCCTCGTCTCGATCATCAGGCTCAACAACAGCACCCTCTGGCTTCGCAGCGTGTGCATCCTCAGCGAAGAAGTCCTTATCCACGGTATAGCTCACAGCCTGAATCGCAAGGAAAATATCGGAGCTCCGGACCGGGTTGCTCTCGCTCAAAGTCTCTGTAGCACGCTTAGCTGCCTCTTCCACGCCACCCTTGGCATCGAAGAAGTCTTTCGCGTAGCTCTCGGCTTGTACTCTTGCTAGTCTTGTGCCTTCTTTGAGGCCCGGTACAGCTCCCAAGCTCCTCTTTGAACCCTCTTCTCTCCACCATGGCCCGTCGGTCCATGTACTGTCACTTCCCAAAACACCGCCCCTGTAGCCTTGGACTTCGCTCGAAGATCGGTTGCGTGACTCGCTGCCGCGCTGGATGACGAGGAGGTCGCCGCCTTCGACTTGCGACATGATGCGCGAGAAGGTACTGTAGATCAGAGGATCGAGGGATGGGTAATTCTGGATGTCGTGGGTGGTGTGAATCTGGAGGCGTTCGTGGGCGGAGATTGGCGGAGCGATGTGCGAGATGATGGAAGTGAAGGAGGAGAATCCTTTGCTGCGGAGGTCGGTCCCTGAGAACAGTTAGCTGGGTGAAAGTGTCGTGTATGTGTATAACATACCAAGATGCTGCAAGTTCTGCAGATTGACGTTCCCCCGTATCTGATCCACCCACTTCTGCGCCTCTTCATTCCCTCTAATGTCCTTCGCGATGGTCTCGGCCTGCTTCATGGCAGCGCTGGCAGCATTATACATACTACCCCACCATCCTCCACCAGCCGGCTTCTGTTCGGCATTGTCTGCTGCAGGTGTTTGGGCTGTGTGGAAACTCCTTGTGCCCTCTCCACTTGACCTCGTTTGCGCCTGGGAGACTCTGGCGCGATCTTCGCTACTATTCCGCTCACTGCTGCCTTGTGATGTGGTTGCTGGAGTATAGTCTGCTGCCCGCTTAGGACTTTTGTTCGTCGCGCTTGTGGTGCTGGAGCTCAATCGAGGGGTAGAAGGTCGCGAGGGTGCTGCTGGCTTCGCAGCGAGCTGTTTCTCGATTTCGGCCAATGCATCTTCGCCAGTCTCGTCGTTGCCGGAGTTCTGCTCGTTCTTCTGGCCAGTCTTCTTAGCTGTGGCCGCAGGCTGCTCCTCCGAGCCCAGCTGGTCCAAGTCTGCGAGGAGGTCGTCGGCCTTGCGGGCCATACCAACGGAGGGTTTCCGGCGAGTCGTGGTATTCAAGGAGGAGTGTCAGACGAAGCTGACTGATTGTGAGCTGAGCGGTGTGTGGTGTGACTGAGCAAGTCTGGTTTGTTTGCTATGTCGCTACCGTTCCTAAGCTGCTTGCATCGTCGTTGGTATTGCTGGGGTTCAAAGCAGGGGCATGGACTGCGGGCAGGTCCGAGAGTGAATGGAATGTGGAGTGAGGAGCGAACCATCGTTATCGCCTCAGGCATGCTGTAACAGGAGCAGAAACATGGCTCCAATCGCCATCAACATTTCATCTCTCAAGCGATCCAACAATGGACATGGTCATCTTCCAAACCTGGTTGGCATCAAGAGCAGAACTTCCTTCAGATTCTGCTTTCACCAGCTGCTCCTAACACTCGCCACATGTCCGAACGTATGCCGACCATGGACATTCCTCGTCTGATTATTCAACACGCCCTCGAAGTTCCCCAATGCCTGTCACGAGAAGGACTGAAACAAGAGCACGCCATGATGCTCATCTAAGCACTGCAATTGTGATTGGAGCGCAAGGCAGAGGTGCCTCTCTCCGCAGGTCCAGAGCCTCTTCACTCTGACAGCCGAAAGCAACGTCATCGCCGACTTACCGAGTGACCATTGTTTGGATTTGAAATGCATAGTGAAGGTAGTATATAAACGCTCGGTGGCGGCTCTTATCCTCCAATACCTCACTCACAAGCACAGCTTATCTCATTGGAACCCCAGCTAATCTGGAAGTAATATTCAACAACCTGAAATTCACCATGTCGACACAAACCACCACCCAAAGCCAGCAGAGCTTCGGCGTCTCAGAAGACATCCCAGTCCCCCGAGGCTCGACCAAATCCTCCCTCATCTTCTTCAAATCGCCAGTCGATGGCGCCCAACCCTTCAACTACGCCGGCGACTACCAAAACAACCCACCACATGGCATGCCACAAAAGAACTATGGCGAAGACAGCCACGAGATCGAGATTCAAGACATCCGCGGGCGAGAGTCTGAGTTCGATATGAACGAGCGAGGATTCGGAGTTCTACAAGGCATCTCTTCACACATGAAGAATGAAGATTTCAACGATGATGCGAAGATCGAGAAGACATATTACCCCGAGATCGAGAAGCTCCTACTCGACAAGGTGGAGGGTGCGCATAGGGTCTTCATCTTCGACCACACCGTCCGTCGAAGCGATCCCAACGCAAAGCGAGCACCCGTCACTAGAGCACATATTGACCAAACAACCGAATCCGCCAACATGCGCGTTGACTTCCACATGGGCGACGATGCCGAAGAGCTGAAGAATGGTCGCGTCCGACTCATTAACGTCTGGCGACCGCTCAATGGACCCGTCGTCGCCTCTCCTCTCGCTTATGCCGATTCGCGATCTGTGCCAGACCAGGATATCGTACCGGTCGAGCACAGATATCCCGACCGCACAGGTGAGACTGCTGGTGTGAAGTATACCGAGCGCGGACAGTGGTACTACTGGAGTGGCATGCAGAATGACGAAAGAATTCTGCTGCAATGCTACGATAGCAAAGATGGAGCGAGGACACCTCATTCGGCTTTCGTCGACTCCAGGACGCAGCCTGGGTGGCCAGGACGAGAGAGCATTGAGATCAGGACGCTGGTGTTCGGTTGAGCATTAGATTGGATGGAGGGAGGCGGTTTGAAGCATTTAGTTCGAAATTTATCTATTGTATGATCTAGTACGAAGCAATGTGATATATGAGAATACGCAGGGATGCTAAAGCTCTTCAAACCGGAGGAATGCTCAACAACCCTACTGGTTTGCAACCTTGAAGTCTCCGTGCCAGAAGCCTTCACTGTTTCTGAAGGCACCCACTTGGTGCTCACGGCCGCTAACGGCTGTTTGGAAGCCTGTCGAAAACGTGGTTCACATGCTGAAGCTACCATGGGCACAAGCGAAATGCCAAGAGCTTCGAGTTACATGTAATGATACACTACTATACACTATGCACGCTTAAATGCTACATCTTTTGATCCTCGCCATCCTCCTCAACCTCCTTGCTCGGCGCCCCAAATCCAAGCTGACCCTCCTCAGCAACACCAGCAGGCTTCCGCAAGAACGCCTCCAACAACACACCAGTTGCAACACCAACATTCACACTATCCACACCCACATCCGGCGTCTCCTCACTCTTCGGTCCACCTTGTATCGACACGAATTGATCGGCGCGGGCCTTCAGATTCTCCCTC
Organism: Nothophaeocryptopus gaeumannii; assembly: GCA_031771865.1. Taxonomy (NCBI): domain Eukaryota; kingdom Fungi; phylum Ascomycota; class Dothideomycetes; order Mycosphaerellales; family Mycosphaerellaceae; genus Nothophaeocryptopus; species Nothophaeocryptopus gaeumannii. The sequence goes on from JASISA010000025.1 coordinate 332,458, forward strand.
AGACCTTCGCCTTCGGCGCCAAGCATCAGAATACAAGGATGTTTGGCCAGCGGGCTAGATTCTGATATGGATGAAGTTGTGGCAAAGCGATCGGAGAAGTCACGAGATCCCCCAGAAGGAGGTGCGACTGAAGCGAAGATCTTCCAGCGGTATTTCTGAGAGTCGTGGACAAATTTACTCGGTTGTGGCAAGGAAAGCAACGTCACAGCTTCGCAGGCTCCGGAAGAAGCTTTCGCAACGACTGGAGACGAGATGTTCGCGCAGGTGTTCGTTGCGACTGCAACTGCGTCGACGCCGTAGAAGTGACATGTGCGGATTATGGAGCCCAAGTTCCCGGGATCGATTATGCCGTCTACGAGGACGATGAAGGGATGGCGCCAGGTGCCTCCGAGGGCGGGGATTGTGCGTGGTGCGCCGTTGACTTTGGCGTCTTCGGCGCTTTGATCGGCGAGGGTGACGGGGATGATGCCTTTCTGTGATTCTGGTTTGAAAAGGCTGAGGGTGGGAAGGGATGGGAGTTTGGATGCCTCCAGGACGACGCCATTATGAGGTCGGTCTTCGGACATTCGGTCGAGAGTTGTTGTTTTGACGTCTTTGACGATGGCGACCTTGGCCTGCTTTGCGAGGGCCTCTAGCTCCTTTCGGGGTGACTCGCCAGAGTAGGTAGCTTCGAGACCTGATTCGCGTTCGAACTTTTGAGGGTGGATGTATAGCTTGTACAGCTTTCGATGTCCGGCACGCAGGGCGGCCACGACGCTGTTGTATCCGTAGACGAACTGACTCGCTGCCGTTGTGTAAGGAATAGAGACCGGGATGCCATCATTTTCCTCGTCGTCATCTCTCCTGTTCCTGGGTCTCCTAGTGTCTCTGTCTCGTGGTGTTTCAGATCTCTCGCGAGGTCGAGTGCTTGCTGCGTCCCTGTTAGGTCTGCCAGTTTGACCTTTACCGACAGCGAGATCAATGACTCCATCCCTCGTGACAAAGATGCCACTTTTCTTCCCATCCGAAGCGTTGCCTGCCAAGAACTCATCACCCTTGGCCTTCTTGTGGAATAGTGAAACTACAGCCTCGGCGGGTTCGTCATTCTCAAAAGTGCCAGTCGTTATGTGTGCATTGACCTCGCGGAGGACGCGTTTGACGTCTTGAGCAAGATCGCTAACACTCTCGCCGTTGGCTTCACGTTCCTGCATCAAGCGTGTGATGCGACATGCGTTTTTGATAGCCTTGAGGAGGCGCGTGCGTGGCTTGCGGTCAGACTGACCGTCGTCTTCTTCGGCATCTTCTTCGACATCTACTTCATCCTCCCAGAATGATGGTTTGCTTGGATATGGCTTGCGTTCCGTGCGATTTTCGGTTTGTGATCTGGCTGATTGAGGCCTGCCGAAAGACTGTTTCTCAACGTATGGTCTTCGTCCAGATGACTTCTCAGTGGCAAATCTTGATGAGTCTTGTCTTTGAGCTGATCTTCTCTCCATGTAGGGTCTTCCCGAAGATGGTCTGCGGTAGCCGTCCTCGGCGGCCTTTCTGAAACGTTCTCGTCCAGCGCTGCGATCTGGCCTGTCGCGGAAATAGCTTGATGAGTCTTGTCTTGGAGCAGATTTCCTCTCCATGTATGATCTTCCGGCTGATGGTCTCCGGTCGCTATCCTCGGCGACATCTCTGAAACGGTCTCGTCCAGCATTTCGAGTTGGCCTGTCGCGCAAATTAGTTCGTCCTGAAGACCGTTCATTGTCGACCTCGAAACTGTCGCTGAGTCTTCTACGACCACCAGATGGGGCTCTCGATCTCGGTTCCAGACGCGATGGAGCTCTATCGCTTCTGAAGCGATCTCTACCTCCCCTTTTCGCCTCGCCTTCAGTCCTGGTCGACCGCAGGCCACTGTTGATGGCCGATGTTGTAGACACCCATGCTTGTTGATGGGTGTTAGCAGCTCGTGAGAATCGACCTTGGAGGCAAATCCGTCTCTGCAAAATGGAGATGGACATCGCGTTAAGGAAGACTGAATCTGATACTGGAAGGAGTGCTTAAACTTCCCTCGGACAAACTTCGGGTCAGGCACCAAGTCGCGTTCACCTCTCCAGCGGACCTCTCAATCAACTTCCCCTCCACCATCTCGACAAACGCACCGCCCGCCGCCCTGCGCACCGCGTTCTGACCCGCCAGCGCGAATGTTCGACTTATAGACTGCTTTCTCTACCACCGAATCGCCCAAGATGGCCTTTCATTTCGACGCGCGAGGCGACTCTTCTGACGAAGATGGCGGCGGAATCGACATCTCAACCTGGAAGACTGGTCCAGCTCGCGCGGGGGTCCCGAACAATGCGCCAGCTCCTGGTCCAGCTCCAGTCGCGCCTATGTTGGGAACGAATCTCGACGAAGACGACGAAGACAGCGGGACGTCCGATGTTGAAGCTTTCGCCAGCGGCCTTGATGTTGGTCGGAAACGTAAAGACACCTCCGAAACGCGATCGCCCGCACCCGCCGCCTGTGGATTCCAAGCGATCAATGGCCAGCCCAGACTTTCGAATGCTGGATCTACGTATAATCTCGATTCAGACGCGTCACCCGAGCCGATTGTAGTTGAAGAGGAGGAACGACCTAGACCTAAAGGAAAGAGCAGAGGAAAGAAGCTGGCTAGACAATCGAGTGGTGACAATGTCCTCGTCGTGCGCATTTCTCGCGAAGAGGCGGAGGACCGAGACGACTATCAGGATATGACAGTAGGCGAGGATCGCGTTCGCCGTGTCTTCCATGAAACCGAAGATGATAGTGGGAATATCATCTACAGCGTGCAGTTTGGAGACTTCCACAACAAACAGGTACGTTCACTCACTTCCGGACCCTTTTTCCAAGTCATATTTGTCCTTCACCTTCTATGGCATTCTGCACCTGCTGTTCTTCACTTCACACTGCACAATGCGGCCTATACAGCGTCAGCTCGGCGTCTTAGAGCTTGTGATCAGCCGCGTTTGTATAGGCGGTTGTTTACCAACCAGCGTCACATGTCAATATCACATGGAGCGCTGTTGGAGTCGCCTAACCATGTCTTGCACCTGTATAAATAGCACTTTTCCGTTCGCGACACAACCCTCGATCAACAGCAACCTTTCACTGCGACTACTCACCCTTCTGACGTCCTTCATAGGTCCCATTCGAGGAGCTTCTCGACCTCGACAACGGTCAATACGCACTCGAAGAATACCAGAATAACCCGCCAGAGCTTGAGGAGGAAGACACGCAACGCAGACAACGTGGTCCACGCGGTCCACGCAGCAAGCGGAGCAGGACGTCGGCCATGTCGTCCTCACGTCCAAAAGCACGATCCACTCGCCATGTGGGCTTCGTGAGCACAGTGGACAACATTGACGGCAGCGACGTGGACGCATCCGAAGATGAATATCTGACCCCAGCTAAGTTTGCTGGCCGCAAGCGCAGACGCCAAGATGTCTCTCAATATGTCGAAGAACCAGAGCCAGAGGACGAGTCTGAAGAGGAAGTAGAAGACTCTGATGACGAGCTTCAACGATCGACTCGCGGTCGCCCTCGCAGAGGCAAGCGGGCGCCAGCACCGACTGGTAGGTCCCATCGCACTCGCGCACGAAAGTCCAACAGGGCGACAGAGGAAGAAGAAGAGGATGAGGAGGAGGACGAAGATGACGACCTTCTTACATCCGACCTGCCTGGAGCCAAGAGACGCAAGACTGGGCGAAAGGGACGGCCGTCTCGGAAGTCTGAAGAGATCAGCACCCGGCAGAGCGGACGCTCCACCCGACATCAAGGAGGCATGCAAGAGCGAGAGGTTGATGACATCTACCGATCTGATTCTGACGCTCCACAAGACAAGCCGAAGCCCAAGACTCTCCTTGTCAAGGAAGTCTTCAAAGACTTGCCCAAGAACGATGAATTCCGGATGCGCCACAACCCATACTGTGATGTCTGCGGCGAAGGCACCGTGGTTGGTAAGATCATCCCCTGCCAAGGTTGCTCGCTGGTCTATCACAAGGCATGTCTTGGTCATCGGACTGGAAGAGAGCATCTCGTCACAAAGATTGGCGAAGATGACTTTGTCCTTCAATGTCGACGATGTGTGGCCTATCCACAGAAGAAAGACCCATCAGCACCCGACCATGGCAAGTGCTCAGAGTGTCGGCAGCGCGGTGCTGCGTGCCGCCCATTCAGACCTCGCAAGGGCCCACAGCAAGAGCAAAAAGATCGCGACCTGAACGACGGCGTTGACCCCTCGTATCCAGTACCTGACGAGCTCATCAACAACATGGATAACGTCCTGTTCAGATGCACTCGCTGCTTCCGCGGCTTTCACTTCGAGCATTTGCCCTCCCGTGCTGATTACGACACAATGGAGACGGAGGCAGATCCTGAGCAGCGCTTTCGCGAATACAGCCGCGATTGGAAGTGCAAGGATTGCGTTGAAGCCCCGGCAAAGGTGTCCGGCATCATTGCGTGGCGACCAATCGACGAAGACGCTTACGATGCTGACGGTAGTTTCGAAGGCCTGAACGAGGAGTCGAAGGTGTATCTCGTGCGTTGGGAGGGAATGTCATACTTTCGTGCGCAGTGGATGCCTGGACCGTGGGTTTGGGGAGTTACCGCGAATGCTATGCGCAAAGCCTTCGCCAAGCGCGAAGATGCCCAGCACCCGAAGATGAGAACAGAAGACGCCATTCCTGAAGACTACCTTCGCACGGACATTGTCCTCGACATTCGGTTCACCAGCATCGTCGACATTGGAACCGAAGAGATTGACAAAGCCAGAATTCGAGAAGTCGACAAGGCTTTGATCAAGTATAAGGGCCTGAGCTACGAGGACGCAGTGTGGGAGACGCCGCCATCTACAGAAGACGGTGAACGCTGGAGCGATTTCGTCATGGCTTACAACGACTGGGTTGCCGGCCGATACGTGCGTCAACCGAAGATCGGGGCTCTGAAAGCTCGTTTGGAGAAGGCTCGGAAAGACGACTTCCGGAACTTGGAGAAGACTGTACAGCCTGAGGGCTTGCAAGGTGGCAAGCTCATGGAGTACCAAATCCAAGGACTCAACTGGCTGTACTACAAGTGGTTCACCATGAAGAACGCCATCCTGGCAGACGAGATGGGTCTCGGCAAGACGATCCAGATCATCGGTTTCTTGGCAACTCTGGTGGCAGACCACAACTGTTACCCCTTCCTCGTGGTCGTGCCGAACTCGACTTGTCCCAATTGGCGCCGTGAGATCAAGCGCTGGGCACCTGGTCTCAGAGTCGTCGCTTATTATGGCTCTCGTGAAAGCAGAGACATGGCTACTCGTTATGAACTGTACCCCGAAGGTAGCAAAGACTTGCGATGCCACGTTGTCGTCACCAGTTACGACGCTGCAGCAGACGAGAACTGTCGCAAGTTCTTGAGAGGCGTGCCGTGGCAAGGACTTATCGTCGACGAAGGCCAGCGTTTGAAGAACGACAAGAACCAGCTGTATTCAGCCCTTGGCGCACTCAAGGCGCCATTCAAAATCCTGCTCACCGGTACGCCCTTGCAGAACAACCAGCGTGAGCTCTTTAACCTGCTCCACTTCTTGGATGACAGCTTCGATGCCGCAGCTCTCGAGCAAGAATATCAGGAACTCGATCAAAACAAGATTGCCTCGCTGCACGAGATGATTCGCCCATTCTTCCTGCGACGAACGAAGGCACAGGTGCTCACCTTCTTACCGCCTATGGCTCAGATAATTGTGCCAGTCAGCATGAGCATCGTGCAAAAGAAGTTGTATCGAAGCATTCTCGCCAAGAATCCGGATCTGATGAAGGCCATCTTCAGCGCAGACGCCAGCCTGAAGCAAGGCGAGCGTGCAAGCTTGAGCAACATACTTATGCAGCTGCGAAAGTGTCTGTGCCATCCTTTTGTGTACAACAAGAGCATCGAGGATAGACACGTCGATATTGCATCCTCACACCGCAATCTTGTTGATGCGAGCTCAAAGCTGAAGCTTTTGGAGCTTCTCCTTCCCAAATTGAAGGAGCGCGGTCACCGCGTGCTGATCTTCAGTCAATTTCTCGAGATGCTTGACATGGTCGAAGATTTCATGGACGGCTTGCAGCTGCGGTATCAGCGTCTCGACGGCTCGATCAGCTCGTTGCAAAAGCAAAAGCGCATTGACGAGTTCAATGAGCCGGACTCGCCTTTATTTGCCTTCTTGCTGTCCACTCGCGCTGGGGGTGTCGGGATCAACCTGGCGACGGCGGACACAGTAATCATTTTGGACCCCGACTTTAATCCGCATCAGGACATTCAGGCTTTGTCTCGAGCGCATCGTATTGGCCAACAGAAGAAGGTGCTTTGCTTCCAGCTAGTTACACGACTGAGCGCCGAAGAGCGCATCATGCAGATTGGTCGCAAGAAGCTTGCCCTTGACCATGTCCTCATTCAAGAGATGGACGCAGATGATGCAGAGCAGAATGATCTGGTGTCTGTACTTCGCCACGGAGCGAGTGAGCTCTTTGAAGACTCTGGAGACCAGGACATCATCTACGATCCATCTAATGTCGAGCGCCTTCTGGACAGATCTCATATGGAAGACACCAAGGCTGGCGAGGACAAGACAGCTGAGACACAATTCTCGTTCGCCAGAGTATGGGCTAACGACGAGGCTGCTCTCCAAGACGCATCGATGATCGACGTCGCAGAGTCCGCACCTGACCCAGGTGTGTGGGCGAACATCCTCAAGGAGCGTGAGCGCCTTGCCGCAGAAGAGGCCACAGCCAAGGCAGAGGCTTTCGGACGTGGACGTCGTCAACGCACCAACATCGACTATACGGGCGAGGGCGCCGAAGAAGGCCTGGAGATCACCCCGATCAAGCGCCGGAAGAGACGCGAAGGTGGAGGCGGCGACAGTGATACTGACTTTCAAGCTGACGATAGCGCCGATGACGACGAGGCGGAAGCTGGTGAGGCAAATCTTGATTCCGGCGAGTTGGCAGATTTGGATCGCACCGGTACTAAAGATGGCATAGGCAAAAAGAAGTCAGGTAAGACTCCCCAAAAACCCACAGCGCTGCCAACCCCAGCAGCGACCCCAGCACAGAAGTCGAAGGCAGCCAAGACGCAGACTCCGAAGTCCGCGAAGACGCCGCAGTCGAAGGCTCCGGCGACGACAGCACCAAAGAAAGCTCCCACGCCCCCGAAGAACCAGCCAAAGAAATCATCGTCGACGGCCAAAGCCTCTTCCAAATCAATTGAGAAGAAGGGCGGCGGCTTCCATGTCTTTATACCCGCGAACCCTCGTACGCCCAGAAAGACTGCGGCGAAGAAAGCTGCAGGAGAGGCAAAGAAGGGCGACGATCGTGCAGCATCGAAGGCTTCGGATTTTACAGTGAAGAAGTCCTCGAACGCTGTAGGTCAGTCAGGTGGCTCGACGATTACTGCGCAAGCTCATGCTTCTTACATGAATGAGTCAAGCGGTAATGGCGAGCCGCCTACTTGGGACTGGAGCGGGCTTGACAGCATCGGCAAGACTGTCTCGGATCCCATCGTCCTTGATGACGATGATGACGATGATGTCCCTGCGAAGTTCACACCAGCAGACCCGGATTCGCAAAAAGAAAACAATGTCTCTGCGAGCTCAGACTAAGAATATTACAGACGTCCCGGCATTCAAGCGCGCTATCGTCCCGCCACTTCGACCGACTCAACCTCAACCTCCTGCGAACACGATCACCAACGGAGCTGCGCAACAGAACGGTGAGACTACAAAGCAGCCACCACCTAGCGTTCATTGTCGTGCTTGTCAAGGATATCACCCGGTGGGCAGCTGCCCTCTCAAGCTCGCCGGCGTGGAGCATTGCAACCTGTGCGGCATGGCTCATTACGGACAAGCAAGAGTCTGCCCGCACATTCAATCGGAGACACAGGTAGTCCATCCTCCAACACTCTTCTTTGATCCTTTGCTGACTCCACCTCAGGTGCGAGCGATGCTTGAGGCTCTGAAGTACTCTAACGAACCGGAACATCTGGTCAACGAAGCCAAGCGGTACCTGCGCGGTCTAAAGGGTAACCTGGTGCAACTCAAAAAGCAGAAAGAAGCGAAGCAACATGCGCAGAGAGAGGCGTATGCTGCACAACAGTTTCAGCCGCCACAGCCGAGCTACGGACAGCAGACGAACTACGGCGTTCCTGCGTGGCAGCAACAGCAGCCGCAGTACTAAAAGGCCGACACGAGAATAGCAATGTGGTAATGAGGGGAAGTCTAAGGTTCTTTGCATCATGATACCCCAAGAAGTCAATGGACTGTGCACCTCGTCCTGTCGATTTGTCCGCTCTCAAGGCAAACTCAGCTTTGACTTCAACAAGTCCTTGCTGACAATCTCCTCCTTCCTCTGTACCAGTTCCTCTACATCCCATTTCGCACTCAACAGCCTGCCACCCAACCATCCCTTTTCCTGTTGACTCCCGTCTTTCGTCAACCATACACACCAAGCACCACATAGATCTGGAGAGTCTGTTAGATAGGGTCTGAATGAATCAGGTGTGGTTTCGTCGGCCATTTCTGACAATACCGCGCCGGGATGCACAGCATAAGTCGCTATTCCCTCGGAGGCATACTGCTCATGAACGTACTCCAATAACCTCAACTGAGCCAATTTGCTCACGCAATATTGCGCATTTGCGATAGGGCCCCGAATTATTAAGCTGGCCAGGCTGGAGACGCCGATGAATGCTTTTGCTCCATCTTTGGTTACCAGCAACAGAGGGATCAGATGTTTTGCACAATGAAAAGTCCCCACGTAGTTCACATTTGTTGCGTTGAAGAATGTGCTCGGGTCGGTTTCGTGGAGTTTGAGGATTACGGGGCCTGAGTAACCGGAGTTTACGATTGCTACGTCGAGGCGTCCAAAGCGAGACTGATTCTTTGCGGCGAGGGATTCCACGGATTCGGAGGATGTGATATCGCAACTAACAATCTCAATCTCCAAGTCCTTATTCGAGGCCACTTCGCGACACTTGGTAGCCGTCTCCTCCAATCCAGAGATCCGTCTCGAAGCGAGGACGAGGCCTGAGGCGCCTGCTTTTGCGTAGGCCAGAGCGACGCCAGCTCCGATTCCGCCTGAGGCGCCCACGACGCAGACGACGAAAGGAGTTGGGAGGCGGACTTTGGTTGGATCGATGGAGGCGGAAGGGAAGGAGTGAGAGGTTGGTGTGATTGTGCCTGTGCCGCGGGTTCCCCAGTCGTCTGCGAATTTGCGGGGAGGTGTCGTAGAGGTAGTAGTTGACATGGCTGGATTTGGATGTCTTTCGGAGAAGGTGGTGAAGACGTGTTGTTGATGTTTTGGGGAGGTAATAGAGGTTCTGATGTTTGATGAGGAAGGGACGTTTTTGTATTTCAATTCAAGGATTCGTCGTGATGTGGAGAACTCGCAAACTGTACTGGATCCGGTTCGTTCTTCTTGTCACGCAAACCGTGTGTATGTGCGTTGTACGAAGAGGTAGTGCGGCGTAGATAGTGTCTCGGTGCACAGCAGTGGAGCCTTTTGTACAGCAGGTCTTCGTCGGTGGCCAAAAGTAGTTCCCGGGTGCGCTGTGTTTTCAACTATGTCTCGCTGTGAGTATGCCCGCGAAGTCTTGCTAGTCTCAGGGCTGTCCAGATGTGTTAGGAATAATCAAGCATTGAGAGCAGGCGCCGAGCTGCGTTGCTATGGACCCGCTAGACCCACACTGCGGCTGAGCCAGTATGGCTCATCTAGCACACCTTCGGACGGAACATCGACGTCAGGGTTCAATCAATGTAATCGATGTAGGAGAGGTCTTTCGAAGCTCAAAATGGTATTGTAAGAAGAGAAGGAGCACAAGATAAATCGTTCCGGTGCATTACTTAGTTACAAGCCAACAGACTCACCCCACCACGTTCACTCTCCAAACCAAAGCCATTAGAAAGCCCTCCACCGGTGTCGAAGCCTGGGTATAAAGATGCATTGCTCCGCGACCTCTATCAAACCGAGAATCTACAAGGATATTCCGAAGGTGCAAGACCCACCTAGTTGGTTGGACTGCCAGTCGTATCCGCAAGAGTACCTGGTTGGTGAGTAGTAGTCCTCTTGCCACAAGCAGGAGCCGCAGTCGACCGGCGCAGGCATGTACGGTGGGTAGTTGTTGTTTGGAAGGTATGGACTACTGAAGCTTGGACAGCCAAAGCCAGAAGTGGTGTCGCAGGATTGGCAACCGAAGTACGGGTCGCAGCCAGGACCTAAGTTGAAGTCGTATTCGATGTCGATGCCATCTGGGGAAATTCCGCTAGAGGAGCCTCCAACAGCAGAGTCTCCTTGGTCTGTTGAGAAGTCTGCTGAAACGCCTTGACCAGCAGCGTTCTGTTGGTCTGCTGAGAAGACTCCACCAGCAGCGTTCTCTTGGTCTGTTGAGAAGTCTGCTGAGACGCCTCCACCATCAGCGTTCATTTGGTCTGCTGCTTGAGTTTGAGCGTTCCCGCCTTGATTCTCTTGAGTACTCTTGGGCGCAAACCATTCGTTCTGCTGCTGCAGTATATCTGGATTTTGTTGGAGGTATTGAAGGTACGCAGAGTTCTTGGCCTGGACAGCTGCCGTATCGTGAGCAGCGTTGTAGGCCTGGTTGGTGTTTACCGCCTCCGCGGCTTTCTCTTCACGAACTACGAGGCCCACATCGCGCTGGACACCGAGATTAGAGTGAGATTGCTCGTACGAGTGAAGAACAACTTACCATAGTAGGTGCGGCAAGCACGCCAGAGAGCGCTGCTGAGGCCAAAGCCGCAGCAACAAGTTTCAACTGCATGCTGTTGGAGGTCAGAAAGTTGGAAACGGAGAGACAAGATGAAAGCCACTCTAGGTCCTAATAACGAGTGTGTAAGTGGACCGCGAACGAAGAACGAGATGTTGCTGGCGGAAGCGATTCTCGACAATGATCACGAGCGCAAGTAGCGCCTCTTTGCTTTATACATTTGAAGGGCGTAATTTCATTGCGCCGCCATGTGCAGGCCACATGCAAGCTACCATTGGGCGTACAGAGCGACTTTGCGCGTGGGTCAGGATGGATGGCCCTCGATACATTGTCTTTGGTCAGCAGTGCCCCTGCGAACATTGAGCAAGAGGGAGGGGCTCGTCTTGCCATTCGCTGGCAGCCGACATCGAGTGTCCAGAAGACGTAACTATGCGTTGGTGCGAGAGTTGCTCAGTCCTCGAGAATGAAGTCTCCCAATCTACAATAGGCTTGCCATGGGCATGCAGAGTCTACGAGATTGCACCTGTCATCAACCGCTTGTTTGGTGCCATGAAAGTTCAGGAACTGAAGTCACAGTAATGGTCCTCCTCTTTTCAGTTCCTGTGAACTCGGTGGCACTCGCCGTGAGATTGATAAGGACCTGCAGCACATCAGGTGACATGCCTGGCGTGGTCCATGTCTATCGTGACTGGTAGCACTTCTCCATCCAAATTCAGTTGTTGAACCATAATTCCGGGATATGAGTGTGGCCTATACTTCCAGGATTCCTGGGTTCAGTTTGGAACGGCTACCCATCTGAGCTTTTTGCTGTCCAGGGTCCCCGGCCAACCCATTGACTCTGTTCAGTGAACAATGCACGACAAAAGATTGGAACTGTGTGTGCATGTATCTTTCGAGGCGGCCTCGGTATCAGATGGGCACTGCTGTGATGGGACATTGGCGAACATCACATCGGCTCGAAACATCACGACCAGATCCAGCCGACGCGAGGCTGACCATGCGCCCAATAATGTCCGCCCAGATTGTCGGGATGAAGTCAAAAGCCTCCTCCTATTAGAGTGTCGGTGTTGTAAAGAAAGCCCTCTGATGACCAGTTGTCGAATTGGCCATGTAGTAGCTGGGCATCACCGGTTTCAACAGCACGACAGGCGCACTGGATCAGCGATGATATGCGAACCTTCGCAGCTTCAGCGACACAGCTCCAGGGAGCTCGCCATGCTATCCAGACAAGGCCATGTTCATTTTCAAAGCTGCGCGAGCCTCTCGTCAGTGCTGAGGCCGGATCTTGATCCGTAGTGCGGGCAAAGGGCGCCCGAAATCGCTGAAGTCGTACGGCTCTATCGGAACTTCTTTTTGGCCGAGTGTATCCTTCACACAAAGTTCACTCTCATATGAGTGCAATTACCGCTCCAGATGGCAAGCTCTGTCCAAGGTTCACACAGGACCAGGCTGGTGAGCGTAGAAGGTAAACTCATAACAAAGCCAGCTCTGGGAAGACTTGTACCAGCGCCACTTGAAGACGTTCATCACAGAGCGACGTACGCCTGTCGGCATTCCAGTGATGTCCATGAACATATGGACTTCTGCGCGACCGTGGTCCTCTTGGAAGTCGGTCGTGGCACTGGTGAAGTGCAGCTTGAAGTCTGGAAAGCGGTCGCACATCTGTGAACGATTGCTGAGCAACTCCTCGACTGAGTTTGCTGTAGGCTGGCCGGCGGCGAAGGCTGTGAAATTGGAGCCGAAATGGCTTATCAGATCCGTGCATTCAAAGTCCCGCAGATTCATGGCGTCCAAGAACCTCCAGCAGATGTCCTCCAGGTCCGAGCCTGTGGCATTGGACAAGGACGAGGACGAAGCGGTGCTGCTTGGAGTCGGAAGGTCTGTCTTTGGACTGATATTTGCAGCGAAGTCAGCGGCGTTTGCAGAACCATTCATTCCGCGTATTCTGACCTCATGCCTTTAGCTGCGCACAGGACGTGCTCATACCAGCCCACCCATCTCGAGAGGCCTCACTCTACCCGCTGAGCCTCACTCAAAGGCTCTGTCGTCTGTGTTCTTGTCTTGAGCATCCGCATACCGTACCTGGGGGTTTCATTGTCCAGTATTGGGTTCGACCAGACCCGCGGACCCGCTCCGCCTCGGTCTTGGCGTGATCATGGCGGCGTTGTATCGCTTTCGCTTTCCGCCAGCCGATATCATTCCTAAGCTCTATACCAGAGTGTTGTCATCAGAGTGCTGATCATAGGCAGATGTATCTTGGTCCTGTCCAGTACATATGTGATGAACGAGGTGAAGTGCGAAGATCGTGAAACAGCGGCCTATCCCGAGTACACGCTTGGACCACTTTGAGCTCTTCGTCCTGACATCACGACTGTCTGTATCCATCTCGTTCATTGCCATTCAAAACTGCGAATTCCTCTGCATCTCTCCTCACACTGTCCCCATCACACACCAAAAATGGCTTCAGCACGCATCGCACTGCGAATCAGCCGTCTGGCCACGCGCAGCTTCTCTACCACGCCAGCACGATTCGCAGTACCAATGAGCGAGCGAGGAAACGACACGGCCGACGAGTACCGCCGCATCATGAAGTCGAAGCCATTGAACCCGCACATGACCAATACCAACTCGACCATCTCGAATGAAATGCCCAGCATTGGCCAGGACGGCCCACCTCCCGAGCTCATCACCAGCGTGGACCCAAACTACACTCCCAAAGACTCCAAGCCTGAGAACACCGAGAAGATGACTGGTGGCACGCAAAGCCCTGCGCCAAAGGACGGGCCTAATGCAGACTTGGATGTAGGTGAAATCGAGGGTGGCACCTTCAAAGTCGAGCCCCTTCGCCGCACCGGCGAGGATGCCAACACTACGCGCGCCCGTCTCGTTTGTAAGCTTGCGCATTGAAGAAAGTCACCTTGCTGACGCTGATGGTGGATCTGTAGATCAAAGCCGGAAAAGAGGCACACTAGAGTCCGATCTCTTGCTATCCACCTTCGCCGACGAGCACCTCGCCCACATGACGGCCGCCCAATTACAACAATACGACATGTTCCTCGACGAGAATGATTGGGATATCTACTACTGGGCTACGCAAGAGCCGTCTCCTACTTCATTGGCGTATGCGGAGGGTGCAGGACCGGATATGGCGGCGCCTGAGGTGCAAGGTATTGATCCAAAAGACGTGAACAAATCAGACGCGGGCGGACAGCGTGTGCGACAGCCGGGGACTGGCGAATGGGCGCAGACGGTGGGAACTTTCAAACCTGCCTATCGACCCGTACCACAAAGGTGGAAGAACAGCGAAATTCTTTCTCTATTACGGAAGCACGTGAAAGCAAGAAGCGCGGGAGGTGTGCATGAGCCAGGCATTGACAGCGATCGCAAAGGCAGCGGTCTTGGCTTCATGCCAGAATTGAAGAACTTTGACCAGTAGTGCTCTCGCCATAGTCGAGAATCTGCTTTTCAGCTGTACATATACACCACAACCTCTGTACAGATGCGCATAATCCCTTGCTCCACCGAACGAACTCCCAGGAGAGCAGTGTTTGACGCAAGTCGACTTGCGCTCGAAAGGCAAGTGTCATCTATTTGCGAGATCCCTCTGCTGATCAAGTGTATTTGCTTTATGCCTTGCATCTCTGCGGCACAGTGCGGCCCATATCTTCGGCAAATCCTTGTTGAAGCTGCCCTTGAGCTTCTTCGCCCAATCAGCTACGAGTCCTATAGCTATCTCCAATGGCCTCACCTCAGGCAACAGGATAGACCATCAGGCACCTACAAACACAATTCTCCTGCCAGGACTGAATTGAATTAGAAAAGACTAGCCACTTGCTTCCTGCTCGCAAAAAAACCGGCATATTCACAAGCAGTGCATCCCAAGCACCAGCTGCCTGCCAGGTCAATATGGATACCGACATCCAGAAAGCTGCGACGAATGCAACCCTTGAAACCAAGCAAGATGCGCAGCAATGGGTCCAAGAGAAGAGCTGCATCAACATCACCCATAGAGATCCTTCTACTGGCCACCATTGTACCACCGCCAATATGGCATTAAGCCCCGACGGCTCGTTTCTTGCCATCGCAACCAACGCCACCATCAGAGTACTATGCATGAAAACGAAGAAGCAACTTGGAGAGCTGGTTGGCCATGCGAGTAACATTGAGAAGCTGTTCTTCGTGCCTCGACTCCAAACGGACGCCGACGCACCAGAAGGAACGGAATACATGATCCTCTCCAGCAGCTCCGGCGCCTCGCCCCCCCAAACCGGAGCTTCTGGCAATGCCACAGCAGAAACCATCGCCTGGTACCTCTCCGCCTCAGGTCAATCCCTCACTCGCACAATGCCTTTCGCTATCGAGAACTTGACGACCAAAGCCATGGATTCCCTCATTCCCGACCTCACAACCCACCATGATCTCGACGAGGAATCTCTCGCGCATATCCGCTCTGGAATCCGTCAAACCCTCATCTCAGCAGATAAATCCAACCGTCACCAAACCCTCACATCATACAACGGCTTCATCCCCTCCCTCACAACCTCCCCGAGCGAAATATTCAGTCCCGATGGAGATCATTTCCTCCACATCACAACCAGTCGGTATCAATCGCGTCGAGCGCCTGTTGTGATAATCCGAAGTCTATCCAATATCTCCTCCGCAACGTACCTCCACGGCCATACATCGCAAATTCTCCGGGCGGCTTTCTCACCCGCCGACCCGAAAATCGTCGTGACGGGAAACGCAGACGGTACATATCACGTTCACACCGTGCCTGAACCGGAAGTCTTCGAAGAGAAGTACCACGTCATCAAACCCTCCGATGAGGATGGTGAGCAAGACGGTCAGGCTAGATGGGATGCGGTGACAGGAGCTTCATTTTCGTCGGATGGGAAGTATTTGCTGCTGCCTGGGAGGGATAGTGTGGGTGTGTACGATGTTGTTTCGGGGAAGAGACTTCATTCGCTTAAGCAGGATTCTCCTGTGCAGAGTCTAGCATGGTCGCCGTATGGGAGCTGTGTAGCTTTGGCAAGCAGCCGCGATGTGACGGTCTGGTGGCCGTTTGATGAGACGAAGGCGCTTAAGGTGTTTGGAGTTGAGAGAGGACTCGAAGATGGGAAGGGAGGTGAAGGCCTGCATGTACAGTGGCTGGGTCGCGAAGGGAGTAGGGTACTTATGAGAGACGGGAAGGGGATGATGTGGGTGTGTGAGTGGAAGGAGGGTGAGTGTTCACAGCGACGCCTTGGGACAGGCGCGGTGGCGAATGAGAACGTAAAGACGCCGATGGAATGCATCTATCACGAAGAGACGAGGACGCTGTTGAGTCTGGACAGGGACTTGAAGATCAGGGAGTGGCAATTGTAATTGATATGCATTGTTAGCACTCCAGACACTACACGCTAGTCTTCTCATTTCTCATTCTCGTTTTCGTTTCATACCGTTCTCATACAATCACTAACTCCCCACTGGTCCCCTCAAAAGCCGTAATACTCCCACCAAAGCTCTTCTTATCTCCGTAATACTTCAATCTATACGTACCCTTCAACTCCTCGCTTCTGGCTCTCCTAGTCATGAGCTCCGTCTTCAACCCGTCTTTATCCCCATCAACCCCAGTCCCACGGTTTCTGTCCCTCCAGCTCCCATCCTCCCACCTCGTTTCCCACAAGACGGTAACCTCGCTCGTCCCCAACGCCGTACTGGTCCTCTTCCATTCATACACAACACTCCAATCGCTATCATCCCTCACTCGGTGCCACGTTGCAGTGTTCAAATCCAGCTTCTCCACAGCCGCAAACGTCTTGCCCAAACGAAAATTGTTCCTGGGGTTGGCTCCAACGAATTTGGCTGAAATGGTGTCGCCGGGTCGGTATGTCGAATTAACGTCTTCGCTTACTTGGCCGAAATCTTTGAAAAAGGGCGCATTGTCCACGATGACGGGCGTGATGAACGAGAGGCTATTGTTGACGAAGATGGGCGGACTCGGGCCATGGTGCAGACGCGGTAGGCTACTAGCTGTGGCGCCAAGGTAGGGAAGGTAGGTTAGAGTCAGATTGATGTAGGCGGGTAGAGTCCAGGGACCGTACAGCGTCGAGGCGCCTTCGTAGCGTTGGACTGAGTATTCTTCTGGAGTGGTGATGTAGTGCGTATAGGTGTTTGCGGGACCTCCAAGGACGACGATCGGCTTTTCCTCATCGTGCAAGTCTGTGAAAGTCGACATTGCAGATGTCTCCAAAGCTTCTCGCCATCGTCTGCCGGCCATTGTTGTAGCTTCACCTGGAGATACGATTATGAAGAAATTGCCTACACGAAGAAGCTGGATATCGACAATGTTCGGGGTCCAGAGGTACGGATTTCGTGTTTCACCAACATCCAGCAAGATTGGTTTCTCGCCGTGACATGCTTTCTGCGTATCGTTCGGCTTATGTACTTGGTTTCTGACCACGTTCCACAGTGGGTTGGCGTGAGGATCCCCAGGCTGGCCTTGCTTGAAGTCAAATGCGCCTGGACCGTCAGAAGTACCGGCGGCAAATGAGAAGCCCAGCGCAGCTGGACAGGTCGTAACATCCGTACCATTGTCAAGCTGAAATTGGTATGCGCTGAAATCCACAAATTGATGCAAGCTTTTGACCACATTCCCACGTACAGGTGTGAAGAGGGTTGGATCGTCGAACAGACGTCGAGCACCTTCATACTGACGAGTACCGATCTCGTAGTTGGAGGCCGTACCCCCATCGTCCCGACCAAAGTGGGGCCCTCGACCATGGCAGGGCTGTGTCTTGTTACCACACAGACTAGTCTTGAAGTCGCACATTCCGCCCTGCTTCTCGCCGGATTCGCAGTAGGCGCCGAGGACGTTCGGAGAAGTGTCGCCCACATTGGCCTGACTGAAGCCGGCAACGAACCCACAGTCGTGCATCGATTTCTCAAATACATCAGCTGCCACGCCCTTGTTGTCACCAGTCACTAAGGTATTGTTGCCGTACATGCTGGTTCCGTGGACCGCGAACCATGTGAGAAGACCGACATCTCTCGTACCTTTGTCCGTCTTTTGTACAAATCGCAGTGCCGTCAGTGTCTTGTCGACATCATCCTCATAGCGAGCGCGCTCCTCCACAGGGTTCTGTAGATACGCCCAGGGGCTTCTGTTGACATTCGCATCGGTAATGTTTATTGCCCCAACACTGAGATACCCCGGGCCGAGGCGGCTATGAGCCTGCTTGATCGAAGCCACCGCGCCTTCGACTATGGCGTCGTATGAAGGTCGGTTGAAGCCTTTACTGGTAATTTGCGGCAATAAGTAGTTCAACCAGGCGCCGGGGCCGCTGTGTGAATGTGTCCCCGTGACAGCGATGTTGTGCTGGCCATATACGGCATATTCGCCACCAAGGACTTGTAGCGCATCGAGAATGCCGTGTCGGACGGCTGTGTCTCCAGATTGTGTGTCCAGCACAAGATACACGAAGCGATCTTTGGCTTCGTGCAGATCTCCAATGATGAAGGCGCGAGAATACAGTCGTTGCCTCAATCCGCTTCCAACTTGAGCAGGATCGGCATATCCCATGAAGTTGATCTCCACGACAGGACCAGTAATATCGGCTTTGCCAGCGCCGATGAGGTATTCGTCGCCATGTCCAAGAACAGCTGGTTCCTGACCAGACAAGATGTTGAAGCGGGTCTGCTCTGCCCAGAGATCTAATACCGATGGTCCCAGCCGGTGGAAAATATTGAGAGTAGAAAGAATCAAAAAGACTGCTAGAGCAGCAACAAGTACGGGAATTGGCGTCCTGGCCATAGTAGAGATAGTAGAGGAGAGTAGGAAATCGGGAACGTCTCAGCAAGGCATTGTTGTTTCGATGCCCTGGAGATGGCGTTGATATGGTTGTCACTCGGGGCCAGGCGGATGTCGCTGGGCTGCGTGATGCGTACAAGTTGGTCCGCAAACAATTGATTCAAGGTTTCTCTGTTTGAGAGGGGTTGTTATGGGAAGATAAGGGAGATAGCCACACAAGTTGTTGGTCGAGTGATGTAAGGCAAGAAAGTGAGGCTTCACAACTTCGTCATGCCAAGCCCGCAATTTAGGGAGCCTGAGGCACCCAGATGCGACTCCAAGATTTCCTCGACTTCAGTTGAGTCGAATTGATACACGACAACGCAAATTCACAACGCACATGTCACACCGCCCGCAATGCCGCTCATAACAAGCGCCCCAGAGGCTCTTCCTTACATCGATGCGCCTGTGTCAGAATACAGCTTGGCCGCTGCGAATGCCTTGATTCAAGCCGAAATGGACGACGCAAGCGTACTCCATCCGTCCATCCCAGCGCAACGCAAAATTGAATACTCCGACTTCATTGAGGCTGAGCACGCGCGAATCGCTGCAGGAAAACTCAAGGATGGAGGACTTGACTTGAGCAGGTACGAGCTTCCCGATCCACCGGCGAAAGGCGACACAATGGCCTGGAAGTCTGCCCTATCGAAGGCATGCTCCAGCGCCGAGTACTTGCGCGGTCGCGAGATCAACTTGAGTTTACTGGAGACGTATGGAAAGAACGCGTGGTTGATTGGAAACAGTCAGTTGGAGGACAACTTGAAGGCATTGGAGAAGGAGCTGGAGGCTGCCAAAATGGAGCAAGAGCTGGGTGAGCAGACACGTCGCGCGGTGCAGCAAAACGCGGCGGGTGAGATGCAAGGGTTGGAAGAGGGGTGGAGGACCGGTGTTGGGCGGATGCTGGAGACTCAGGCTGCTGCCGAAAGACTGCGGCATGAGATTCTGAAGCGAAAGAGGCAGGCCGCGACATGAACGCCAGACTCACATGCCTGATCATGCCATAATCTATGGCTCCTCCACACTAATAGTGCAGTAAGCGCGAAGAGACATCCCGCGAACTTTGACCTGGTGACTTCTTGGCTCCGACTGAATCTGCATTTGGAGGCATGAACGCAGCAAGAGATGGTTATCGAGACCGGTCGCGGGCACTCGCTGGATGTTAGCTTCTCAAGTGTGACCGAGAGGTGTGCGCAGTAGAGGCGTTAGGATGGAGTGGAGGAGAGGGAGGAGGAATATGCATATCTTGGTGGACGTTGCGTCAAGCACCCTGCGCTTCACCCTCCAGGCCCGGTTCATGCAGAGACTCAGATACCATCGAGTTTCATCACATGCCTCGAAACATTCAAACGGGAGCATTTAAAGTCAAAGGACGCGATTCCGAAGATCACTATCATGATAGTCACATGCAGCAGAGCAAACGCCACATGCGCTGCAATGGATGAATGGCATCAGCAAACCGTGCTAGATGGCTTATGAATGGATCAGGAGCGGACTCAAAAGACACATGCGGCATCTCGCACATGGCCCTTCGAAGCATGTGCTGCAGCATATGATCAGATACTATAGCCAATATGCAACCTCTTGACTGTCGACTACGTTTGCTACACTCAACATCCGAGTTGCTCATCCGCTCAATACACCTACACCCCTGACTTGGTCATCACCTCAGTACAGCAGCGCATCGCTAGACATTCTACATATACATTACGTGCGCCGCTATCATGCGTTCTTTTTCCAACGCCTCCGACCACAGCTACCTCGACCAGCTCAAGTCTTGGAGAACATCAGTACCCGACTTGAAGTTAAGGAACTCCTTCTTGAAAAGCCCGCTCAAGCCTTTCCGGAAAATATCTACGGTGTATACTCCGGAAGAGCTCGAGGCTGCGACCGAGGAAGCTGTCGAGGATCCCGCCGAGTACCCTGTTGGTTTCAGACACATCTCGAAGAACGAGCTAGGCTTGAAGCAGGAAGCTCATCTCCGTCGACACCAGGGCCTTAGCACTCGGGAGGGAGGCGAGACTTTCGTTGATTTCGACACGGGCGAGGTCAAACGGAATACTGACATTTTGGTCTTCGAAGGCGGAAGACACTGGGCGTTTGACTACCAAGCTCCACCCGGTACTCTGGCACTGCGTCCAAGCACCTTGGGCCGTCTAGTCTCTGACGCCTCAGTCTACCCTCACGAGTTGAAGGAAGCCGAAATCAACGACTTTGAAAAACGCAAAGTCGAGATCATTGGGCAAAACGACGAAATGATGGCCTATATTAACTCATGGGCCCCTGGAAACGGAGGCCGCAACTTGAAGCATGCAAAGTCCATGAACGCTGCGGATATCGCAGATCAGCCTTTGCTAGGAACTGGCCAGGCGGAGAAGCGACATTTTTCTTTAACAAAGCCATCTGAGACAGGTCGCAAGCTAAAGAAGATGCGCAGCTTTCGGCTTCTCAAGCACCACCCAGCCGCTCGTGATGACGACGAAGATGATGCATATCAACCCATGGACTTCCAGTGCGTGGGCGAAGGCAATGAAGATGCTGCTTTGACCGAGATCGCCAGCTTTGAGAAGGAGAAGATCCTACTGATGACCGAGATGAACCTCACGCGCTGTGACGCAGGGCTACGAAACAGCCTGAAGATGTCACGTCGACTCTTCGACTGGGCAGAGCACATTGCTGCGTTCCACGATGTCGAGTGTGAAGGTGGCGAGCACATGACTTTCGACGGAGACCGAAACGAGGACTGTGGAAGCACTGTCTGGCTCGACGAAAGCAACAATCTCGTTGAGCTCATTGGCCCGCCTGGCATGAGTGGCCAGCACACTGGCAGAATGTGGGCAGAGGGCGCACTGAAGCGACACACGCCTGGCAACCATGCTCATAGCAGCAACAAGTCAACTGTGCCGCAATATTGCCCTTGCTACAACTACAAGATGTTTGAAGCCATGACCGACGAGACTTGGAATTATGTTGGCTTAGCGAGAACATCGATCGAGCGTCGGTGGGTAGTCGTTCTGGATAGCAAGAAGCCAGCCTCCAGGACTTTCTACGATCATCCGGATGCCGGAGAGTATGGCCACCGGACCTCGAGCAGAAGCGCTACGATTTCCAGCAGGCCAAGCACAGCGTCCACCAGCACCAAGAGTAAGCAGCTACCCTTCCGGCCATACGATTTCCCTGATGAAGACATCGACTCTACTCACACTCGATCTCGATCTCGAGTCGTCTTCGAGCAGTACCCGCCGATGTCACCATTCGATGACAATCAGCCACTACCAGGATCTTTCTAAGGCGTACCCATCTCATTCGGGCCACGCTGCTCACGACAATTCCCGGGACTCCAAGATCTTCGGGTAATTTGAGAGGGACTTGAGTCGGACAGGACTGAAACATGTTCGATGACCAAGCACGCAACGGACCGAGATTTTCCCCTCACGTCCTGCGACCTACCTGCGTCTACTCTCACCATCCATCTTCTTATCCCGGTCAAGATGACTTCCACATGCGACCACCCTGCCAGTCTGGCTGAGTCATGTCGTACCAACATGGTCGACGCAAGACGCAAGCCACCTGCGGCTCAGCACACCATCTGACTTCTACTTCTATTACAACTTTTTATGGTCACTACTCGCGAAGAGCCCGAACTGCGGAGACAACCGATTGACATCCTGTATCAGAAACTCACTAGAAGCAAGGCAAGGAAAGGAAGGGAGCTCTAATGTGTCGTATGCAAGTATATGCATGCATGCACATTCTTATCTTGCGATGCTATGTTGATATGATTGGTGTAATATCAAAGCCACCAACATCTAAAAGCCTGCTTCTATTTTCCCATTCTCCCAAGATTCCCATTCTGTACCGTCTTCTTTGACTGCCGATGTCCGTGATTCTCATGCCAACAACTGGTTGCGCTGCCAACAACTGATTGCGATGATGGGTATCGTAATGCTAACAACAAGACCGAAAAGTGCCAATCCAAACGCCCACGCTGTGCGTCTGTATATGCAAAACCAAGCAAATAATGCCATCAAAACACCGTGTATATGCCCTCTCCCAAATCTGTCGATGTTCTCTCTCTCTCTCTCTTTCAAATCGCAACCAAACAACAATGCCGTTGGTTGTACTGCAATCAATCATAAAACCAATACTCCGCCGCATACGGCACTTGTACCTCGTCGCCCTCCTTCTCACACGTCTTCGGTGCGACTCCCCCAGCCGTCTCCACTCTATACACACTCTTCAATCCATGCGTTCTTTCAGTCTTTATCGACCAAATACAGCCATGGGACAGCTCCAAGTCCATTCGCTCCATCATATGCTTCAGAAGGTGCATTGACAGAACCGACTTTCTTCGCCGTCAAATGATCGCCGTATTTCGTGATTGCAAAATTCGGCGTTTGCGTCCCATTGTCCTGATCGAAATAATGTTCGCCAACGTAGTGAGAGTCCAGAGCTGCGGCGGAGATATGATGACATTGAGCGCAGTAGTCATTCTCTGATGAAGGTTCGCATTGCGTGACTTGGAGACAAGTTTCGAAAGCTTTGAGCGTCCATGCGGAATTCTTATCCTTGGAATCCTTGGTGATGATCTGTGTAATGTCGTACAAGTCTGCGATGGCGCCTGAGCAAGGGACAGTCTCGGTGTAGTTTAATGAAGAGGAGCAGGTATAGTTTTGATAGCCGAGACCAAGGAGAATGTATTTGGGTGGTGTTATGGGGGCTGGAAGGGGAGTGTTGCCGGTGTTGGAGACTTCATCGAGAGGGAGAGCTGGGACGTTGAGGTTTCGTGGGAGGCTGAGTGCGGTTGTTGCTGCGATGAGGGAGGCTAGGGCCAGGAGAGATTTGGTAAGGACAGTCATTGTGATACCAGAGCTGGGAGAGAACGACGACTCGGAGAAAAGGTTCTGAAGATCGTTCTGAGAGAATGCTCTTATCCTTTTCGATCGGCTGTTGGATTTGAGTAGTACTGTTTGCCGTGGTCCGGGGTGCCCTGTGTTGCAACAGGGGAAGCAATCCCAAGATATACTTACCGATGGTCGTTCACTACTTTCTCAACGACGCCGTTTCCTGTGCCGCGCAGGATGAGGCATTCCAACAAGGCCACCTCAAATTTAGAGTAGAAGCCATCGTCCAGAAACCAATCCTCATTATCATCTGGCGTGAGGATGTTCTGTGGTTAGTAGGATCGCATGCAGGAGATCTACGGGCGTTCGCACGCCACGCGCAGAGTCTAAATGCATGCTCTGCGGCACATGGCTTTCGGCGTGGATGTTGGATTCCCATACCCAGCAATGGAAGCGAAATGTATGCTGACTGCGGTAAGGCCCTGGTCGTAGGTGTTGTGAGCTTGATGGGATGACAGGCCGAGAATAGCTACCGGGAGACATAAACCCTTGTGGTCTTGGTGCTCCCGGAGGAAGAGACGCGACGGGGAGGGTAGTCTTCGTCCCCGGTATCAAGAGGCTCGCGGAGGACAAGAGCTTTAGTCCGTAGAGTTTGCTTGCCGCCGTACAGCTGCAGTAGCAGATTGAAGTGAGGTGGGTCGCGTGGGCATGTGAAGAGCGATGGCGGGCGGAGAGTGCTTTCCTGCTACAGTAGCCTCCTCCCTGTGCCGCTGCTGTGTCCGCCAAATGCCAAGTTCAGCTTGTGCAATGTGCAAGACCGATGAGGCTCATGTTGGATGAGCAAGCAGCCAAGAAGCAGCTACAAATGAGCATATGAATCGAACAGCGGTAGTGAGGTGTGAGAGATGAGGGCATGGAAGGTTTGGAGAATGGGCTAATTTGCCCGCATGTCCGCCTGTCCGAAGCAGCTAAATACCTTGCTTCGGCTTCAAATGTCGCTAATTATAGCCGTCCCAATTCACGTCGCTTGGTCTTGATGCTGGAGCTCCTTTTTCCATCACATCACAACTCTTTGCTACGCTTTGAAGACCCTCATCGTACGGATCCGTGTCGCGGCGGGACCGCACACTCTTCATCATGCACGTAGCTCTGTGCAGAAGGATGAGCTAATGGCAGACAGGCGCGGCGAGCTCTGTGCCGCCTGCGCTGCTCTGGATTAAGACTCGACTTGTACTCCTTGCTCGGAGCCAAACGAGGGCCATGTTGGAGGCGTCCGGCGATAGCAACGTGCGGCGAGGGTGATACTTAAATGCACCCTTTGAGTGTTCTCCGTTTGTTGGGCCAAGAGGAGCCGCAGTTCCCACTGGTATCCGGTCTCCTCGAAGCAGGGAAACACATGTCATCCATGGAAGCTGCATGCGGCGTGGATAACCAGCTGATGTGCCATGCGAACTTCTGTATGCAAATGTACGGCGTCGCAATGAGAATCTCCGAAGAGGCACAGAAGCCTCCACATCGGCCATCCAAAAGACAGCGGCCACAAGCCATCGAGTGACGACAACGAGAGGCAACCTCGTGTTTGTCGAGGCGTCAATGGAAGATTTGCGCTTCATGCTTGAGAATCAACACGATCTAGATGAATGCATGTCGGTCGAAAGACTAATCGACAGGGAAGCAGTGCACGCAAGCTGAATGTCTACCAGAGGTTCCAACTTCGCAGTCCCAGGCAGCTTCCTATAGTCGAGCCGCCCTGTGCTTCAGGCATTGCGCTACCGCCTCGTTTCCATGCAAAGTCGCCACCTCAAGCGCAGTACGCCCATTCAAGTCCAGGACCATAGGGTCCACACCATGTTCCAGTAAGACGAGGGCGGCTTCCGGTCTGCCTCCCCTTGCAGCCTCGTGGAGCGGTGTTCCCAGACCAATGACTTTCAGAGACTCATAGGACATTGCGTGGTCTTGATACATGATATCGTTGACACCAAAATAGTCGCCGCATTGCTGGAGGATATATCGGCAAATTTCGCCACTGTCGTCGAAGTTGCGCATGGCCGCATGATGAAGTAGCTGACCGTTCTGCACAGAGCCGAGGGGTTCCAGGAGCATTTTGATTACCCGAAGTGGCGCATTCTGAACGGCAAAAGAGAGAGGTGTGGTATCAATACCACATCCTGCATCGCCTTTGGCTCCGTTTGCGATGAACCACGAGACGGTGCGTTCATCTATGTCCTGTTCGGGGCCAACTGCGTGCCTAACAATAAGATCAATTATTATAATCCTCCTTTGCCAATTCGAAGCAGACTTACGCTAACAGAGGAGGAGAATTCCATGCAAACGGTTTGTTGATATCCCAGCCGTACTGGAGGAAGAGCGCCAGGAGATTCGTCGCGTTATGAGAGACGGCAATGTCGACATCCTCGTTCATAAAAGGCACACCAAGAGACAGTAGCTTCCGCACTATCGCTTCGTTCCTCGAGGTCACGGCTGCCTTCAAGCAATGTGTAAATTCTCGAGCGTCTGTTCCGTTTTGTACCAGGTGCTCGAAAACTTGTAAAACGGACTCGTCTCCCGCTTCGCACGATTCTTCTGCTTCGGCGATACGATCATCGGGATGTCGGAATTTCGGAACTGTTACTGTTGGACAATCGCCGATGGGTGTGAAGACCGGGAAAACGTCGTCCATCATGTGGAGTGAAAAGAGTTGTATAGATTTGGAACTGTCTTGCGAGGAACTGCAACTTCATACCCGCGCAGCTAATTATACTTAGAACTACCCAGCATACAAATATCCTGCTTGGTGGAAGCCTGAATATTAAGCTGGCCGACTTCCAAGGTAACTATCGCTCAAATGACGGCAAGGTCCTTTGGACAGGCTGGAGTGGCGAACCGTGCAGCTATTTCTGTCCTCGGGATAATGAGTTCGAGGCCAATGCGGAGACGGATATCTTTGCGCTTGGATGTACTATCTAGATGCATCCATATGATCCTTGGCTGTCGTAGAGGCGGCGATGTCAACGGGCGAATATGCACTTCTTTGTCTGACGAGCTTCATGTGTAGGCAAGCGGACATATCTCGAACTCTTCAGATCTGATAAAGACACCATGAAACTCTAGACGGCGATTGGAATGATTGTCCAGTCAAAGGCAGGAAGTCCGGCGGGGAAGCTTGAAGCTTAGTTCTATCCATCTGCGCACTCTTGCATCATTTATCGCATGGCATTTGGATCCAACAGATATAACATTAATAACGCCGATGACAACCACAGCAGCGTTTCGAGACTACATCGACGAAACGGCCTCTACAATTCCACAACCAGAGCTCTACTGGGCTAAGCCGACACCTCACTGTCCCAACTCGAAGCTACCAGTGCTGGTCTACCGAAACGTCCTCCCATCCGATCTCAGTGTAAAATCTACTTCCGAAGCTTTCGAGGCGAACGAATGGATCAAAGGCGGTGTGTTCAAACATTATCCGACTGCTCACTTCCATTCAAACACGCATGAATGCTACGCTGCGATTCGAGGATCTACGAAATGTCTGTACGGCGTAGGACCCCTGGATGACCCGGCTGAAGGCGTAGCGTTCGAAATGAAGGCGGGCGATATTGCTGTTCATGCTGCTGGTGTGGCACATAGGAATACGGAGAGTAGCTCGGACTACGAATATGTTGGGCTATATCCGAAGGTAAGCTCTCGATCACGAGCTCTCACGTAGTGGGCTGAACTTACTAGAACAGGGCGCACCACACTGGGACAACAATTACTGCAAGGCAGATACCGACGAGACGGAAGCGAAGAAGCACGCTGCAGAGAATGTGCCGATACCAGACTATGGTTCGCCCTCGAAAGCATCGAACAAGGTCAATAGGTGATACTGATTGATCGCAGATCCTGTCTATGGCCGTGATGGACCTCTACCTAGAATCTGGAGAGGCGTCAATTCAGGTGCATGATGCGTATAGCAGTGTAGAATCCCACCCTGGGACCTTCTCCTTTTAATCATTTCCATACCCAAATGCCGACTGCGATGCTTAATACATGGCTGGCGAATTAGCTAGCGGCTACAAGTGCAAGCTGCTCAGAAAACGGCGGGTGATGTCTCCTTGCTCTCCAAACCTATCTGCGTATGTTCCTCCCCTCTCGCTTATGACTTCCTTTGTCTTCCTTATTTTAATCTCCTCTCATCCCCACCTCCACGACAATAGCGCATCGGTCACTAGCCATCTTGCCGAGAGGCTCAAGCCTCCTCAGACCAAGCTGGATCCATGCACACAGCCATGAACCGTACACTCTCCAATGCGGCGACCCACTCGCTCCAGTCACGTCCGCGGTGCGCCTCCGCCACCTCGAACGCCACCGTAATGACTCTGGACACAGCAGTGTGGTCTTCGACACGGGAGAACTTGTCAACCACGCCCTGGTGCACGAAGGAACACCACTTGTAAACCAGGTTGTCAAAGCTGAGTTTTCGGTTGACGTCGTATAGTAGTCGTGTGCCGGCACCGTGAATGTGCAGATTCTGGAAAGTGCTGCGTGGAAGTCCTGGTTGACAGTCGTCTGTGCTTGGATGGCAGTATACATTCGGTATTTTATGCTATACGTACAAGGACTTTACGCAGTTCATGGTTCCTGAATCGCGAAGTTGCCGTGTCCGCATCCGTCTACATGTGCTGTGTTATGAAGGTATCAACGACCGTGTTTGCTTGCTAAGATCACTAGCTGAAAGGAATCATGCCCAGATGAATTGAGCGTCAAGCGCTTCTTTCTTTCTTGACTTCGTCTTTGTTCTGATTCTGTATGTGTCTATGTGTCGTTGCTCTTCTAGAACATCTTCACGGTCGCATTAACATTCCCAAAGTCCCCACTCTGCGTCGTGAAATCCGACACCTCGCCCAGATTGTCAATCCTCCCAAGCAAGAACTCCAACTGTCTATAGGCCGCACTCGGCGCATACTGCGGCACCATATGTCCACTCAACTCCACAGTACTAAACGTCAACCCCCGCTCCGTATGCCATTTCCCAAAATTCCCTGCTCCTGCCAGAGTGCCCAAGTTGAGCTCACTGTGGGAAGGAACGTAGAAATCCTGCCACTGCTCCGGTCCTTGAGAGAACCCTTGAGCGCCATTCCAGGTCATGTTTTGGATCATGACGACAGTGCCGTTCATAATAAGAACCATATCCAACATCGCATGCGCAATAATCGTCTTCTCATTCTTCTCAATCACCCTGGGCAGCACACTCAATCCCGAAGGTGGGCTGGTATCCGTATCCAGAACGCCGTTGGAGCATTCCTCCCATTCTCCGATGGGGGCGTTGATTGCTTTCTGAACTTCGGTGCGGTTGAAGTAGATGGATGCGCCCTCAGGCTGGTAGTCGAAACTGCCGGGGTAACCCAGGACGTCCCAGAGGAGAGGGCAGGTTGTGGCGATTTGGTAGACGTCCCAGCAGGGGTTGACGAGTGTGGCGGCGTTTTGCACATCGTTCATTAGACGGCAGCTGTGGTTTCGGGCGTTCACGTCGGGAGGAGTTGGGAGGGGTCCAGTTGGAGGGAAGGTGAGTGCGCTTTCGAGGAAGTCTTTGTATCCGCAAGATTCGTAGCGTGCGTTGAGGTCGGCTAGGTAGCTTGCGTTGAGGTTGAAGAGACCGGACCAGTAGTTGACGAATGGCACGGCTGGGATGTCATCTTGCACGACCTCGTAGCTGACTGAAGGGTCGTAAAACATGATCGACTCCACGTTGTAGTATTCGGTGTCCGTCTTGTTGTGCATTGCATCTGCGATGTATGGCACGTAGTAACCGGCATATGACTAGAAGATGTCAGCTCATGTCTCAAATAATTGATTAGGTGAATCTCAGCATTCATACCTCACCGGTGATGTACACCTTACGGTTGTGCAAACCGAAGGTGTCCACAAAGTTCTTCCAGAAGCCTGCTCATCGTCAGCCAACGTGCCACCACCACCTCTCACATCCACCATCCTCAAAACATACCCAAAAACTGCTTAGCAACCTCAATCTCATTCGTAGCAGGCGGCGTCCCCTTCTGCGGACTAAAAGCCGTCCCAGCAGGCTGTTCAACCCACACCACATTGGTCAAATTCTTCCAAGTGTACGGGTTCTTCACAGGTTTATACGTTCCATACTGCCACAAGAATGGCCCATTCTCTTGCAACAGCCCTTCCAAAGAACTACATCCCGGTCCACCATTCAGCCAAATCAAAATCTCCTCGCTCGCATCCGGGTTCTCGGACGGGAAGAACCAGAAGTATAGCTCGGAGACGTTATTTCCGTTTGCAATGGGGAGCAGCCCGGCGTATGATTCTCCAATGTCGAAATCCACGTCGGGGATCGCTGTTCCGTTTACTTTAAACTTCTCCGTCGCGGCGGTCTGGTTGATAATCGGTTTCGCTGTGCTCGAGTACGAATGTGCGGATCCCGTTGAAGAGGCGGCTGGTGCAGGAACACGCTTGGCGAGCATTTCTGCCATATCGTAGTTGTCTTTCCGGACATGGCGAGGATCTCTCGCATGAGCCAATGCCGCGGTGGCAGCTATGACGGTGAGCAACCGCATCTTGTCCACACCCAAACGAAGGGGTGAGGTCGAGTGTGGAGCGAGTATTTGGTGCTTGAGCAATGACCACAGAAAGTCAACAATCGCAGAAACAGAGGCGCGCAGCAAGCTTTTGAGAAGAGTCGCACAAGATTCTTTCCTTCGCCCGTGCCTTGAGAGGTCGCCATGTAGCCTACCTGTAACCTCGCCTGTATGGTCCCCACCAGCATAGCGCCATCTCAGCCTTCTCAGGAACGAAAGCTTCGATAGCGGCGGGATGCATAATCGTAGAAGTATGGTGATGATCGCGTATCCGGCATACTGCACGAGCGAACCATCCCGCGTCTGGTTACATTTCAGAAATCCTCCCCATGCATCTTCGCATCTGTCGCCCGACTGGAGTGTCATCCGCCGGTCTTCCTAAGCTCTTAAATGTAAGCTCTCCAATGACCAGCTTCTCTTCAGTGATTAGTGCTGCTTCTTATCTGCAGTCGCCACTTCATCGGCGCGGAGACGCCGCCTGAAATGGGAAGGTCCTCGTTTTCATTATCCGGTTCGATCGGCTCTCGCCGCATTTCATTTCATTTCATGAAACGACCACAATGTCATTGTTTTCGATAGAGGTACAACCGTCTGACATTTCATACAGCTGACGTTGGCGTCTTATATATGCAGCCTTCCGAAATGACCAGGAAGGGCGCCCACGGCCATCTACCGATGGTCTTGGCGTTATTCTAGAGGTACCGGCATCGGAAATTGGCTTCAGGCTACACATCGAGCTTGCAGGGGATAGGGGATAGCCTTAGAGGAGGAGGCGGAGACTACCGTCCATATCAACCTCAGCCTCACGAGCGTGCCAACACTTTCTTCTCGTGATGACCCGAGAACTGTTCGCCTTCTAGTACGTTGCCTGCGCTGGAGAGGTGAGCTTCATCATTCATAGCGATGAGCTGTTTCCTGACGTCGAGCTCACGGAATGTCATCTGCATACCGGCCACTGCAAGACAATGAGATTTGAGCGTCTTGTGACAGCAAATTGGATGAGCTCATCAGTTGTGCCCCCAGGCATCACCGTTTATCGAGCAGTATCAATCAGAGCGCCCTGCACAGGAAGCAACAAAGGCCATGATCATCGATGGCCAGAGCTGGACGTCCCCTGCAATTTCAAAGTCTTAAATTTTTACCAACAGAACCAATCTAGCAGCGAAACAAGCACAGGGGTTCTTCGATTGCAATACATTCGACTACAGTCTCCAACTGGTGTCCGATTGGGAAGAAAGGCTGCCATGGAGATACACCTGGGGTGACTACATCGCCCTTCCCTACGTATGGGCGAATCGGCAGGGATCATGAAAGACTGGGAAGAGATATCATTGCGAATATTGACACGAGGTACATGAGGACGTGGTTTGATTTCACGAGAGGCTGGTTGGTTGAGGAGCATCAATGGTCTTCTGAACGGACTTGGAAGCTGTTGATCAGCATATCTGGCCTGCAGCCTGCCCAAAAGGAGGCTGCAGGATCTGGCCACTTGCTGCAACCTCTTCTGCTTAGTCGTTCTCGCACCTACTCCAACATCAATCTACTTCCCCCCGGTATATAACCCGGCGCATCCTCCCTCCTCTCTTTCGTATAATCCCTTTCCACACGCACCCTCTCAAATCTATCCCCTTCAACCCGCCCAACACTCTCCTCATACCGCAACGCATCCTCTCGTGAACCCCAACCGGTCAGCCACAAAACGGTCATCTCGTCTTCATAGGTCGCGTGGTCGAGCATGGAGGCTTTCACCTTGGCGGGTATAGTAGTCTCGTCTTTGAAGAGAAGCGGTGATGTAGTCCTCTCGTCGATGGAGGTACTACCAAAGGCCTCTTGGCCATTGTGCTTTTTTGGGTTTGGCCTCCAATACATAACCATATACCCCCGCTGCCGTTGCTGCAGCGCAATCTCCACGTGATTCTGATCCAACTCATATACCGGTCCTACACGCAATCTCCACCCCTCGAAACAATCCCTTCCCCCAACATCCTGAATAACCAAATGCTCCTTCTGCTCCCTCCATCTCCGAATAGCAGCTGCATCTTCCCACCGCGAAAAAATCAAACCCTTATCCTTGATATCGACAGAAACATACCGCTTTTCTTCAATAAACCCTGGGGTTGCGTGCAAATGCGGCACGAGAGAATCGTGGTATTCGCTTGCTAGGGGTTTGGCTTCCTTATCTGGCTTGAGGAGGATTTCCGATGTAACAATGTACATTGTTGCTGCTGCTGTTGTTGTTGTTGTGATGTGGCGATGTTGGCCGACATGAGATGATGGACTTGTAAATGCTATGAAAAGGGATTGATAGCATCGTGCCAGTTCTTCAATGGCGACCCGCGGTATATATGCATGCTCTCTCGGTTGCTGCGAAGGTGGGAAGTGATTCCAAAGCCAACAAGAGTCCACGAGATTGAGTCATATACATCTTTGGAATCTGTGAGCCTGGAGCATGGTGGTCATCCCTTCAGTCCTGCAACGAAAGGATGAGATGAAGACAAAGGCTGTAAGTGCTGGCTGTACGCACCTGCCAGCGCTGTTCCGACATCTCGGACTTTGATCGTAAATGCACAAACGTGATTTCTTTCCTGTAATGGACGTCGTCGTACATGCTAGCCTCAACGAGCCTTACCTAGAAGATCATGTTAATCTTGTCATCGATGGAAACAAGGGACAAGAAGAACTCCTATCTCCTTGTCCCCCCGATAAGCCCGTGCGTTGGTCTGAGGCCGAGGCCCGAGCAAGAAAAGTCAAGAAACATCGTAATCATTAAAGGTGCATCTCACAGGAAAGCAATAGCTACAGCTAAGGGCCTTGCATAACCAACCGAGTAATTACTCCTTTTCGCCGATCCAAGCCCGAAAGCAATATTCCATTTCGTTACCCATATAACAACTCGTCTTCGTGGGCACTCCAAGTTAGGCTAAGGAGCGTGTGTAGAGGAGAGCGTTGGTCTCTTTGATAGTGATTCCCATCTCAGCGCACATGCCATACTCGCGTCTCGCTTACTTGAAAGCCACAGTCTCCTGGTCAGAAGCGTCCAGGATGTCGTACTCCTCGTCGGTGAGGAAGCCATCGTCATCGCTATCGTCACCTACGGCGCTGAGAACTTCGAGCTCGTCGTCAATGTCGACGAAGTCTTCATCAACGGTGGAAGGCGAGGCAACCGAAGCTGGCGCAGGAGCAGAAGCCGGAGTTGCTGAGCGCTCAATCTCACCAGCCTCATTCTCGACGTACGCGGCCTTGCCCTTGCTCGAGCTGCTGGTGGCAGACTGGTAGGTGCTGCTGGATGGGCTCTCCTTCTCGAGCTTCGGGAACACCATCTGGCTGCCCTCAAGCTCCCCGCCGTCCTTCTTGTCCTCCTCGTCGGCGTGCTTGGCGACCTCCTCGACGATCTTCTTGACCTTGGCGCTCTCCTCGCCAGCCTTCTTCTCAGCAGCAGCGGCTCGCTGCTGCTTGAACTCCTCGGCCAAGCGCTCGCGCTCCTCACGAGTCTTGACGATGTTGGCCTTGATGTGAGCAACACGTGCGCGAAGAGCCTCACGACGCTCCTTGTCGTTCATGTTCTCGAAAGCCTTGTTGCCCATGTGTGGGTTGACGTGCTGAGCCCAGCTGGGCATATCCTCGCGCTTGATGCCCTGAGCCTGAAGCTGGTCACGCTGGGCGTTGAGCTGGGCAATCATCTGCTCACGGCGCTGCTTCTGCTGCTCACGCATCGCAGCCAGACGTGCCGACAGGTTCATGCTATCAGCGTAGGCCGGTGGCTGCTCGGAGGGAACTGGTGGCTGAGAGAGGCGGACGGGTGGGAGCGGCAGGGATGAGCGAGTACCAGCAGGTCGCATTGGGATGCGAGGAGCTGATTGGTATGCCATGGGCTTGGAGAAGGCCGGGGCTGCAGTTTGCTGCTCCGCCTTCTTGACCTCAATGTCACACCACAAACGGTGGCCAAATGGCGTGCCTTCAGGAGCCTTCAGGCGCCAGTAGCTGATGCTCTTACCCTCGCGGACTGGCGCTTTGAGCACGACCTTGAAGGCAACCTCCTCGCCGACAGCAACCTCACGACCAACCACATTGCTCTCGATGGCGTCGTTGATGGTGGAGACAGCGGCTGGGTGTGTGTTATCGACGTTGAACATGTTATCTCCACCGACGTACTTGACACTGCAGCCGGCTGGCCAAACGTATGGGCCTGGGTTCTTCAAGGTCCAAATCTGGGTGAAGCGGGTCTCTGGCTCTACCACCATCCCGTCTGCAATGCTGTCGCGAACAAAGTGTGCGTTCAGCAAGGTAGCAGGAACATCCGGCTTTGGCTGTACAGGGGCCTCGTACTTCTTCACTGGGATCGGGATTGGTGCCTCTGCCTCCTTCTTGACTTCAGTCGGGGTGATCTCAGCCACTGTGCGAACTGGAGAGGGAGCGGTGACTGTAGTTGGAGCAGGAATAGAGGAAGCTGAGTGGCGGTCACCCATGAGGCGAACATTTCCGCGCAGGTCCTCATTCTCAGTCGAAACGTTCACATTACGAACTGGAGTCTTGAGCTTGATGAGAGGGTGCGTGCGGTTGTGGTGGTTGCCTGGGAGTGCCTCACATGAAGCGCAAAAGTCAGTGTCGTGGCAAATGGTGCACTTGTAGCGCACGCCGTGGATGTAGGACTGATCTGGCTTGCTGCTGCAGATAGGTCCGTCGCAGTAGATGCCAAAGTGGCGGACTGTGGACGCGCACTGGTCGACAATCGGAGTGTAAAGAGCTGCAAAGCGGTGGCGTGGGTGAGTGTGGCGAGCATCAACAACGCATTCGTTGCAGTAGTCCCAGTCTGGGCAGTTCAAGCACTTGTGGCGCACACCGTATATCTTCTTGTCGCAGCCATCGCAGATAGCGTTGTGGCGAACATTGCGACCTGGGGCCAGCTTGGTCTCAGCGGTCAGAGGGAGCATAGTCTCCTCAGTGGCCTGCTTGAAGCCGTGAGCTGGGTGGTGGCCGTGCTTGTCAGCAACGTGGCACTTGATGCAGAGGTCGAAGTCCTCGCAAGAAGTGCAAGTGACAAATTCGCGCTCCGGTAAAATAATGACGCAGCTGTTGCAAGTGCGGGTAGGGGAGCGTGACTCCAGGCTGAGCGTCTTGATCTCATCGGTGAAGGTGCCAGGCATCTCCGCCTCGACAGTTGGCTGCACGAAAGGTGGGATCGTCTTAGGCTTGCGGCCAGAGATTCGCTCGGTCGTGCTGTTGATGAACTGGCCATCCACGATGAATCGCCTGATGAGCCAGTGGTTCTCGCCAGCACACAGCTTGCCATCGCTGACGCACCCCTCGCACAGATCGTAGTCACCACCATCGCAGATGCTGCAGTGGTAGTGGACGTCCGACATGGGCTTCTCGCACTCGTTGCAGTGGACCGACCAAGTGTGGCCGTGTGTTCCTGCGGGCTGGGCGACCTCGCGAGGGCGGAATGCGAGCGTCGGGTGAGCAGCAGGAGCCGCGAGGTTGTCGAACCAGGACGCGCGGTTCGACATGAAGGGGCCTGGGACCGGAGCCTCATCATTAACCAGCGTGTTCTGGCTCTGGCGTGCCTC
The DNA here is from genome assembly GCA_031771865.1 of Nothophaeocryptopus gaeumannii. Lineage (NCBI taxonomy): Eukaryota > Fungi > Ascomycota > Dothideomycetes > Mycosphaerellales > Mycosphaerellaceae > Nothophaeocryptopus > Nothophaeocryptopus gaeumannii. Next base: position 368,021 of record JASISA010000025.1, read on the forward strand.
GCGGAACTGGAAGATGCCACTGCCAATTGAGCGCTGGTCCAGAGACACAGGATCGCGTGGGTGGGTGACAGGAGCCTGGAATAGCTGTAAGCGGCTGCTGTCCGGCGCTTGATCTGGGCCAGCCACGTATACTGGACTACGCACAATGATCGGCTCCATGATCTTCGCAGCGACCTTCTTCTCCTCCACGGCTTCCTTCTCCTGCGTGGTCTCGGTGGGGGAGACTGTGGCCTTGAGGCGTAGCTTGCCCTTGGCTTTAGCAGCACGGATGAGGGTCTTGAAGACCTGGGGATTGCTGGCGTTCAAGGTGATGTAGCCGCCGGCGGAGTCGGAGTAGCGCTCAAGCACGACGTGCTGCTCAGGCTTAACGTCGAGCACATGACGAAGCTGCAGGACCATGATTAGCACGTGTTCATTGAAGTCTGTGGTGTTGCTGCTTTGTTCGACGTGAGGCTGGGAGGGTTGCCGCTTCGTGTATCGTATGGCCAGCCGAGCTCACATACCTTATCAGGCAGCACCGAGGCGCCGAGATCACGCAACGGCAACTTCAGACGCTTGAGCTGGTCGTTGACGCTGATCTTGATGGTGATGAGCGTATCTTGCGACACGGCACTGCTGCTGTTCTGCGGAGCCGCCATGTTGAAGTGTGTGTTCGCGGTGTACGGTTGATAGGAGAGGTGATGCGGTGGTGCGAGCGGTAAGGCTGCAAGAGTGATGGCGTCAGCGGGTCGGGCGGCTGGTTCAACTGCGAGCTCGGCTCAAGCAGGCAGGTGGCGAGTTCAGAGGAAGTAAAGCTATCGAGGAGTCGCCCAGCTCCTCGTAGTGTGTATTGTGATGGGAAAGAGTGGTTGGTAGAGGTCGAGGTGGTGCTGCTGGAAGTTGATGTTGGAGAGAGGAGTAGCTACGCAGCCTGAGCTTACGGACGGCAATGCACAGACAAGACAAGGCTGCTTCCGTTGGCTCGTGACTTCGTAACCACCACACTCTTCACCGGTAAAGAATAAGCTGTTCGGAAGCCTCGAGAATGAGGCGAAAAGTGTGAGCGTTCGCGAAGACGCTATCTATACGGTGGCGGATTAGTGATGGCTACTTGGATGACGTTCGACGAGACTGCCTAGATCTAGCTATGTTGACGCTACGGATGGCGACCATCAGTCATTTAGATGTACTCTCAAAAGCCCTGCTGTTCGATTGGATTCGCATATGCCCCCGCAATCCAGAACACAAGCTCGCACGACACAGGTCCAATCACTTTAGAGGAACGACTGGTTGCACAAAGTATAATCATATTGATAGAGTACGATTTTTTTCAATCAGCTATCACTTTGCATCGCTTCGCCTCCGCCAAACTCCTCTGCTCGAATTCAAAAAATCAATATCCCAGGGGGGCCTTTTAGACCTTGATATCTCCAATCCTCCCAGACGCCATGCTTCTAGTGACCAGACTATATAAGAAATAACTCAAGAAAAGTAATAGTAGGAGTTCTCCGGTGCCGGGGTTGGTGGTGGAAGCCCCGTGATGGCGTATGATGGCACGAAACTTTCCGCAGGTTGGTACGATTGTCCTTGAGTTTGCTGCTGGGCTTCCGATGCTGGCATGTAGAATACCATCCCATTGCTCTCGTGCGCTACCATGCCAGATTGTGGCTGTGCCGCCGCAGGTTGTTGCTGCTCGCTCTCGCTTGCTTGCTCCGGTTGCAGTTGAGGCGTCGCTTGCGGTGGCGGCATGGCAGGCGCTGCAGGCGACATCATATAGTTTTGCGGTGGCGGCGCATACACGGGACCGTAGCCGTTGGGCCCAGGCGGATAGTAGTAGCCCGGCTGTTGAGGTGGATAAGGCGCATAATATGGTCCAGGAGCGTATGGCATCATCGGAGGCTGGAAAGAAGGCGCATGAATGGCCTGTTCAGGGATCCCAGACAGCGGAGTGCCAGCTTGGGGGTACGCAAATTGTTGCCGAGGAGAGAAGTACGGAGGAGGTTGCTGACCGTACGACGGCTGCTCATTGATGTGTGTAGGAAGCTGGCTCGCGAAAGGTTGAGACTCTTGTGACCCAGCGGCTTGCTGCAGGACGGCAGGAGATTCGATGCCAGTAACAGAGACCACCTTCTGCGGTCTGGGTTGATGGACAGTCGTGGTCGGCGTGCCCTGGTACTGAGGCTGCGCAGGCAGTGGAAATGTATGCATCTGCATCCCACTTGGAGTCTGATGGCCGGAGAGCGGTCCTAAAGGCGTGCTCGATGCGGAATAGTGTGACTGAGATCCATGTGGCAGTCTCACAACAGGCCGGTTTGGAGGCATGCCCACGAACGAGCCCACGGGCGAGAAAGCATTCTCCCGAGCGACGCTCGCAAAGGACGAGCGTCGGCTAGCCGCCACGCTCGCTGCATACATGCTCCCGCCATACATGCTGGTCCTTCGGTTAGAGTATCCGTATCCACCTATGCTTCGCTGATATCTACCAAACCCTTGTTGACTTGGCCGCATCTGCCGTGGTATGAAGATGAACGACCTTTCGGGAGATGGAAAGATGTAGCGCTGGATGTGACCCGGTAGTGAGACCCGTACAGGCTTGTCGCGGCGGAGCGGTGGTCGATGATCAGGCAGCCGAGTGTAGCGTTTCCAGGGAACTTCGGAGAAGGGAATCGCAGCCTTCATGCCTGGCAGCAAGACTCGTATTTGGACGTTTCCCAGAGTTGTCGTGCTGGAGAAGTTCCTCGAGACCGCTGTAGACATCTTCGCTGGCGCGGCCACTGGCGGCGAGGCTATTTCGAAAAGATCGTGCTTCCACTGTGAGCCTCGCTCTCCTGGACGCTTTTGCGCTGGGCGTCTCTCCGTGGGTATACGTGCCGGGCTAGGATCAGCGACGTTCAAGGCATCTACGGCCTGATTCAGAGTCTCCTCGTGCTCCAGCTTGTTGACTTGTCCCTTCCTTGCCGTTCGTCTCTCATCCCCGTCGATGTCGCTAACCACGGAGCCCTCACTCTGCGAATCTTCCATGATCGGTCCCTCATCTTCTCCCTCCTCGTCCTCGTCTGCGCGCCGCCTGCGGCTTACCAGAGACTTGAAAGAACGTCCCGTCGCCATATTATTGTTGTGAATCAGCGGAGCTCAAGGAAAGAGCGGCTTGATGAAGCGCGGGAAAAGGCGCAGGCCAGCAGGCAGAAAGCGAAGGTCGCACCGGTACAGCACCCCCAGAATTTGGGTGGGGAGGGAGTTAGGTCGTGGGAGAGCGCGCGCTGAGACACCACGGGCGGGTCATCTCAATATGCGCTGCGTCTGGGTGTGGGTGGTAGAGAAAATTAAGAAATATGAATGAAGTGGAAGAAGGAGAGATTCGCGGATGCGAACAATGGTGGAGGCCGACTGCGACTTCCCAGAAGTCTCGATCGCTGACATCCTCTCCCATCCCGGTGCCTGCCGTCTTGGCGCGGCGCTCACTCCGACTTTTACTCCGCAGTACTCCTTGGCCGCATGAGGATGCGGCCAAGAGGTGCATAGGCCTGAAAGTGTCGAGGGCGACTTCAGTGTCGTTCGATCACATCACTCAGCATGCTTTGCAATGCTATTAGTCTATCTATGCGCTTTCTCTGCCCAATCTGGCGAGCTCTTGCAAGAAACTGTTCGCATTCACAAGATCCGTGCTTCCATAGACAACTTTCTTCTTGCTAATGGCGCCGCCAGCACCGGTGGACCTCTTTGCCCAGTCTTGCAAGTTGCCGTACTCGTCCATGCTGCCGCCACCGACAGTGAAGACTATGGCTTCGCTAAAACCTTGTCTCCGCTGTCCGAATGAAGGATCGATACCACGCTTTTCTTGTGTCCCAGACCTCGCGTCCTTAGCGCTTGGGGGCATTGTGCCGCGAGCATTGGCTGATCGAGGGTCGAAGTACAGAAAGCCTTCAGTCTTCTGTAGCGCGCTCGTTGATGCATTCTGAGGGTCCATGAGTGATTCTGTGATTTTGGTGAGCGTGAGGTCCTTGTTGGCTGGCAGGAAGTTCTTGACACCGGAGATCAGGTTGTCAAAGTTTGCACCAAGTCCGGCGTCCTTGAATCTGTCGGTAAGACGAGAGGAGATCGAGCTGAACCCGCGGAACAGGTCGTTTGAGGCCGATGATTGCTGCGGCTGTTGTATTGGGGCAGATGAGATCATGGTCATTCGTGTGATTTCTCGCACGCGGCGAATGTATGTTAGCGGCATAGTGTCCACGCCCGTTTTCTTGAGAGCCTCTTCAAACTGCTCCATGTCGAAGCGTGAAAGATCGACTTCGGTGCTGAGGAACCAGATGATGAAGATTCGCAGCTTGTCCAGAGGTTCATTGCCTTTGTCAGAGCCGTTGAGTAGCTCTAACATCTGAGCCTTCGTCTGCTTCTTGATATCTTCTTCGAGCTGGAAGAAGTTGTCAAGCTGTCGGTCTTTGATGCCTTTGAGAAGAGCAGTCGCAATGTTCATATGCATATCAAGCAAGTTCTTGCGCTCTCGCAGTTCTGGCAAAAGAGTGATGGCTGCCTTGAGGTGTTGCGCCGAAGCACTTGTGTCGTTTTGCAAATCTTCAATGGAGTTTGCGCCTGTCTTTTTGGTAACATCTGCTGCATCGTCCTTGTACCGCGTGAGCTCGGCATCAATGTCCTCTGCCACTTGAGGGAATGGAATGCCAGCATTCTTGTTCCAGAAGAAGTCGTTCATCGTCAAGTCGTATGATTTCTTGACACTCCCTTTCGTGGGGTCGCTTTCATCGGCCGGCATTTCTACTGTTATCCGGTTCAGATGCATACTCAATACATCATGTATGAGGGACTGGTATGTCCAGGAATGTGAAAGCATCGGAACAAGATCGACATTGCGGTCCACGATGATCAAAACAGGGCGCGAGGAGGCTGCGCTGGCTGCCCCTGATTTACCAGAGAACAAGTTGTCCTTCGAATTGAGGATGTGGTCTCTGAGCTTGCGATCCAGTTTGGCGGCGATCATTTCTGCGGCGCCGCTTTTGGGACATCTGATGATGGGGATAGTGCCTGTCTTCCGTCAGCAATGGCCCTGAAGTTAGAGTATGAAAGTAGATACCCATTGTCACGGCCACGCTGAACAGCCCACTGACGATGCGATCCACATTGCTATCAATATCCTCGTCGCTCGTTTGCGCACTGTTCATGGTCCAGTATGTCTCTTTGCCCATGCCCAAGCTGAATAGATTCGGCTCGCTGACAATGAAGTTCAAGTATTGGTCGAACACCTGGCTTATGCTTTCCGATGTCCCTGCTTCAGCAGTTTGTGTTGCGAAGTCCTCCAACAGCGGACGTGGTATCGAAGACAGAAAGTTGATGTAGGCAGGTGAGTACAACCCTTTCTGTAGATCCTGCGTTATTCGCTGCAGATTGCCTGCTGTGGGTTCGACCAGATACAGCACAGGCACGTCTGGTATCGCGTTTCGTTGGCCATTGATGTTTCTGACGCCCTGTCAGCGATCACTGTACCACTTTCAGCACTCATCGCGCTTGAAATGCTCTTTGCTCAACGTACAGATGTATTGTGATTCCCCAGCTCCTCAGATCGTTCACTCTTAAGACACTGCTAATCACGTCCCTCCCCAAATTGTCGAACACAAGAACCTTCCATATTGGCTCTCCATCCGCGTCCAGGATCGGCGTGGACTTTGAAGTTACTCCATTCGAAGTTGCGCCCTCAAGAGCGTTGTCTGTGTCTTCGGTCATATGGTTCAGGTTGAGGATGCGCTCGATCGAGGCGACTTGACGGTCTCGCAGTGATGTCGACATGTTGTATGGATGGGCGTCGGCGGGCCCGATTTTGGGTTCAGCGCATGAGCAGTCGCGAAGAAGTGCTTGCTGCTAGACGTGTCCTGCTCACAAATCTTCAACGCGCAAGAGTCGTGCCAGGTGCAGCCAGCCAGGTTTCCTTTCATATGATGCCAGTTGTGCTTGCCCCAGAACCAAAGTGCAGGAGCCAAAGCTAAAGCCTAAGGCAGGCGCTGCCGGATAGAGCCGCTGATCTGTGCTTCGCCAAATCCAATGACCGCTGCTGCTTCACCTCCTTCCTCTCTTCACCAGACATCCACCTTCTCCTCCTCAACCACCAACAACACCATCACCCTCCACCTCCCCCGTTCTAGACTGCTGCTCCTACCTTCTGCTGAGTACGTGATGAGAGACTGACTGGCTTCTACGGCGTTTTCTCGTGGTATTGCGTGTGGGTGGCATCGGGGTGTGCGCGCGCTCTCTGATTGCGACCGCGGCCGTCACGCTTGAGGTGACGGCTCGCTCTGACTGCAAACCACGCACCTGTTCTGCGTGTGCTTCGCGGGCAGCGCACTACTCTTGACTACTTTGCACCTTCCCTGCAGCCGGCATCGACACTTTAAGTCGTGTCGTGTACGCTTCATCGGCAGCACCACCGCTTCTCAGGCGCGGAAGCAGTTGACCTCACAGGCGCGGGCAGCGGGCAGTCCTGGCTCGCCGATGACTGACTGAGACTGTCACTCACTCTGAACGCACGCGGCTAAGCCTAAGCCTGGCCTGTACCTCAGTACACGTCGACAAGCAGCTCGCCGCCACCACCCATCAACCCTACAGACTACAGACAGCAGACAGCAGACAGACAGACGTCTGCAGGCCACGCCGGTAGTGCACACTCGTACGTCACCTGCGCTTTGTACGCAGATTGTGTTGCTGCTGCGGCCGGAAGTATACGTCTCTGCCCGCACGCACTGTCGCTGCGTCTGAATCGAGGTTTCGCGCCCGCATCCGTATCCGGACGGTGTTCGGGCCCACCCTATCTGACTCCCCCGCGGAACTACCACAGGAGATCATGGATGGGATGTCGGGCACTTCTAATAACAATGGGTTCGCGAACGACATGTTTGCGAATAGTCAAAGTCAACATTTCCCTCAATTTGACAATCTGAATCTCTATCAGAATGGCTCCGATTCCAATTTCGCCGATGCTAGCTGGGGCGTAAACGCCAGCGACTTCAACTCTCAGTCACGTGGTCAAGCGGGAGTGCCAAGCTACACGAATCAGCCCCAGAACTTCAACACTGGCGCATCGTCGTACGGACGGTCCATCAACAACAGTCCTGCTCCCTTCGCTCGGAACAACTTCCCCAACTACGGAAATCAGCCAAACGTTCAGTATCGGCAACAGCAATACGATCCATCTCTCTCCAACAATGGACAGCAGAACTTCAACTACGCCATGCATGGCTTCACTGCTCCGGGCCCAAATGCTTCGACCATTGCGCCGCAAGCGCTACAACAACAACAAGACAACAGATCGTTCGATGGTAGTCCTTATCAGGGATCGAACGCCAACATGCCACCAAATGCTTTCAATCAAAACAGAATCATTCCTCCCCAGTCCCAGATTCGACGAATCGATCAGAGACAACTGGCCAGCATGATTCCTAAGGGCGCCGATTCGGGGGCGTTCAGCATCATCAACCTCAACAGTCTCTCATCCTCTACAGACTCTGAGCGAATTGGCAACTTCGTGAATGTTGGCAAGCAAGCTCTTGAATACGATGCGAATCGGAGTGCTGTCCCAACCTATGTCCCTAGGCGATCAAGGAATGAGCTTCGGACCCTTGCGGGCAATAATTCGGCTGCATTGGCGAAAATTGGCAAGAAGTCCAAGACATTGACTGCTGGCCCTAACATGGCAAAGCCTTTCTCAGCATCAAGCCCACAGATCAAGCCCGAGAGTTCGTCCAGCGATGACTCTTCTTCGTCCGACGACGATTCAGAATACTCCAGTGACGAGGAGGAATCACCACTACCTGCGAAGCGACCGGAGTCTGGGAAAAGTGGTGTGGAGTACGATGTGATTAAGGCTCTGTGGCGAAGCAGCCGCAAGACCGTCGATGGAGCGACCGTTCGGAAGTGTCTTGCTGACTTCTGGGAGATCGTGAAAACGATCAGAGACAGGTGGAAAGCCGACGCAGCGGCACTGACTGATGCTGAGGAGAAGAAGAGGGTGGGAGAGCTTCCGTTGCTGAAGAGTCGGGTGAAGGATCAGCGGGAGATGATTGAAGCAGCTTTCCGAGCTGCACTCAAGCATGGCCATCGTGGCATTGTCGAATTGTGAGTACTTATCCCCTTCCCCATTCACTGGCATATGGCGCGGCGGCGGCCACAATAGCGGCAAACGTGATGTGGCGTATGATGAACAGCCTGTTCCTCGCGATTTACTGAGATGTGAGGCGGACTGTGACATGGCGAGTGCAATTTGTGTGCTGTGACAGCCTCCCGTGGAAGTCAGACATGGACTCATCCAGGCTTATGTCCCAATGACATCTCCACTATAGCTTAGCTTGTCTAACGTGACCATGTGCTTTTGTTACAAAAGCTCGCGCTTGTAGCGACTGCTGTTACCGTAGCGCGACACCCATTAAGAATGAAAACTGACTCGAAAATCCCATTAGGCTTGCCGAGAACGTACCGCTCGTATATCTATGCTATCAATTCCTTGTCGACCGCCTGAAGGCTGAAGACGTCAATGGTAGCTTGGCGAAGACGACCCTTGAGCTGCTGAGCACATTCACTACGCTTACCAAGGAAAAGATGGAGAAAACGAACCTCGAGAAGATCCTTCCCAAATTGCAAAAGAAGTGCGATGCGAAGACGAGGTCGTGGGTCAATAAGATCATCGCCAATTCAGAGGCAGCCACTAAAGAGGCCGCATCGAAGGCTGCAAAGAAGCCGGAAAAGCCGGCTGCCACGACCTCAGAGAAGATGCCCGATTCACCAGCAAAGACACCAGCTGCAAATACTGTGGCCGGTGTCAAACGTCCTGCAACGTCTACGCCAGAAGGGACTGCACCGAAGAAAGTTGCCACTGGAACCGTTAAGACTAACGGCACCTCCGTCGCATCCAGAATCAATGGTGTCGGCGGCATCAAGAAACCAGCAGCTGGTGATGCAGCAAAGTCAACACCAGCATCCGGCACTGCTCCGGCCGCTGTTCGCAAGACTGTGGCATCCAAGCCCTCTGGATTTTTCTCGACCTTGCAGTCTGCCGGGAAGAAACCCGGAACCACAAATGCTGAGAAGGCTGCAAAGCCGACGATAGCCAAGCCCGCTAGAGCAGCAGCTGCCCCTCAGGCGAAGCCAGCATTCTCATTTGCTGAGACTATGGCAAATCTTTCTAAGCCAAAGGAGAAGAAGGAAGCGCCGAAAGAAGAAAAAGAAGGCCCGCCTGAGACTGCAGAAGAGAAAGCCAAGCGACTTCGTAAAGAGCAACGACGTAAATTGCATGTCTCGTTCAAGACGGGAGAAGACCTGGTTGAGGTGCGATACTTCACGCACGATCCGGCCGAGGAGATTGATCACGACTCTAGCCAGATGCGCGACATGTCTGACGTGGGTGGAGAGGGCCGCATGCTCAAACAGCAGCGGCAAATGATGGACCTTGATGAAGATGACGACGAGGGCCCGGAGGAGGAACAGAAGCTGGTGGACTTCAGGCTGCCATCAGATATCGATTTTAGCACGGTGCCTGAGGAGGAACGCAAGCGCAACTACGCCCCGTACGGAGGAGGACAGCTGCCACCGGATTCTGCAGAGCGGACGAAGCGGGAACAATACGAGAATAATACGCTCCTGGTGTTCTATGCCAACCCTAGCGAGATTCCATCAAATCCTAAGGAACCGGATAATCCGTGCACTGGTGAGCAGGGCGGTCCGATGAAGTATTTCGGTGCCCCAGAGGAGAGGTTCTTGGCGCGTCAGAGCTCGATGATCCCTGCGTATGGAAGTCAACAGCCTGCCGCAGCTCCAATGGATCTAGCCGCTCTCTTTGGCAAACAGCAACCGCAGAATTCCAATCAGCTCGCAAACATTCTCGGCAGCCTAGGTGGTGGCGCGGCCACACAGCCGAACTACCCACATCAGCAACACCAGCAGTACAGTGTTCCATACATGGGCGCACCAGGTGCCAACATGTTCCAAGCACCACCGGCACCACCAGCACCTCCAGCTCAGCCGCAGATGCCCGCGGGCTCTATCGACTTAGCTGCTATCCTGGCACAGATCCAGGGCACACCGGCACCCGCACCGAATGCAGGACCCGCAACCGGCAACGGAGGCAAGTCGAAGGAGAAGAACCCGTTTTACAAGACTAAGGTGTGCAAGTTCTATAAGGAGGGGAAGTGCCAGAAGGGCGATGCTTGCAGCTATCTTCATGAGTAGGGTACTGCCGAGCGAAAGGCCATCACATGGAGGCGCCCTTGATTTCCTAGATGATTCATTCAAACATAGCGATGGCGTTAAGAGGGACGCTCTTGGGAAGCATGGGAGGATGGATGGATACGGCTTTATGATATCCTCGATGCATTGTTGCGCTGGGAATAAGGGACTACACTACTAGCGCTAGCAACTGACTGTACATGAACGAGCAGAGTCCGAATGGGACGATAGTTGCGTATTTGAAGTAATTGCGAATGCTTTGATGAACTGGCGTTCTCTTTCCTCACCTGTTCAGCCGTGACAGGTATTTTGCCCCCGTCACAAGCGCGCTTTCACTAAATTTCCCGACTTGTCCATCCTTTGCATCTCCAAAGACAGCGGGTTACAGTATGCCATGGGTATGCTCTTTGTGAACTGCGTGGCGAGCCTTTCGCATCCGCATCACAGCCTTCTCCTCGACGCTCAGAAACCGTGCCGCTTCAGCATTCTTCGGCAGCGAGAACCAAGCGAGCAGACAGATGATGAGACTGATTGCGCCCTCGATGATCTGCCACATGTTAGCTCAAACCATTGAGGAAATCCGTGTCACTCACAAACAGCCATCTCCAAGAATCAAGAGTTGATCTTGAGCTATATAACCATATGAAAAATGAAATTGGGAGCGAATTCGCACTTTTTTCAGTTTTTCAACTTTCAAGTCAATGCTGCCTCCCCATACTCTGAATCCCATACGCAATCAACCCACCAAAAGCTCCGGCCAACGCATTAGCCATATACAACAAACAAACAAACCCTCTTCGCCCGGTCCTTCCGGTCCCAGATCGTGGATCCAGATCATGAAACTCAGAGCCTCCCGAGGGAATAGACCAGCTTCGGCAGCTCCCAGCAACAGCCTGACAACAAATTGCCTGCGTGTAATTGTGTACGAGTCCCGCACATATCGTAACAACACTCCAAAGCACCGAAGCGATCCCAAGAACTCTGTTAGCTCCCCACTTCTTCACGACCATCACGCATGGTACTTCGAATAACACGTAGGTCGCATAGAAACACGGTACTGGTATCGTTGAACTGATGGCCTGTGAGGCTCAAGCCTTCTTCGAGGCTGAATGATTTGGCATTTCCGATATTCGAGCGATCGAGGTGGCAGATTAGGACGAGGAGCATGAATTGTGGGAGAACAAAGCAGTCGAATTTGCGGAGGGTGCGTTTCGAGAGAGAGGGGTCGATAGTGTCGGTGATTACTGGATGATGCTGAGCTGATGATCGCCTAGTTGGCTTCCTTGGTTGGTTCCATCGTTGCTTGGGAACAGCTTGATGATGCTTGGGCGGCAATTACGGGGTGCTTGATCGAGCTTGAATTGATTATTAGGATGTCGAGCCTTGGCTTGCAATACGTTGACCGATGTGCAGATGTAGTCCTATCTCGCATGTCAGATATCTCACGGTTGTGCTGCCCGCGGCTGATGGCCTATCTCGCATGCCACTAGCGCTGTGTAGCAAACATGACGCCGAAACGGTCCATCAAGAAGTGCCATTCCGACTGCATAGATTCATCAGTAAATAAAATAAGCCTGACTCAACGGCAATGTGCTCGCAGGCTCGGCTTTCATCTCGACGCCGTCCGCCTCGACAATCTGCAGCATCACCAAAAGTCAGCAAATCCTCTCTCCCAACACCTATCACCAACAATGCCAGCAGTGGTAGTGGTGGTGCACTTACATATCTCTCCGGGTCAACCTTCATCTTCGGCATACTATCGTTCCATTTCATGTCCTTCTTCCCAATATCCCTACAATTCCTCACAGCCTCCACGCGCTTCTTCAGCCCATATGACCTGATCTTACCATTCTTCACACTGGCTTGAGAAACCCACACGACACTCGTAGAAGGGATCATAGACCCGAACTGAGGCCTCATGATGACTGGTTCGACGGTTGGGATTGAGGCGTTCGGGTCGCCCATTTGACTCCAAGCGATCATTCCACCCTTTAGTACTTGAGCAGGTTTAGCGCCAAAATAGGCTGGATCCCAGAGGACGAGGTCTGCGAGTTTGCCTACTTCGATGGAGCCGATCAAGTGGGACATTCCCTGCGCGACGGCCGGATTGATTGTGTATTTTGAGATGTAGCGTTTCACGCGGAAGTTGTCTGCGTTTGTGCCTTCGTCTTCTTTGAGGAAGCCGCGTTGGACTTTGTTTTTGTGGGCTGTGTTCCACGTTCGGAGAATGACTTCACCGCAGCGGCCCATGGCTTGGGAATCTGAGGACATCATGGAGATGGCGCCTAGGTCGTGGAGGACATCTTCGGCGGCGATGGTCTCGGCGCGGATGCGAGATTCGGCGAATGCTACGTCTTCAGGAATATTGCGTGATAAGTGGTGGCATACCATGAGCATGTCCAGATGTTCGTCGAGAGTATTGCCGGTGTATGGCCTGGTCGGATTCGTGGAAGATGGCAGAACGTTTGGATGCTCGACCACTGAGATGATGTCTGGTGCGTGTCCACCTCCTGCACCTTCGGTATGGTAAGTGTGGATTGTGCGTCCCTTGAAAGCAGCCACGGTCGTCTCAACGAATCCAGACTCATTCAAGGTATCAGTGTGGATCAGCGTCTGAATGTCATACTCGTCGCAAATCGACAAGCAAGTATCAATGGCCTTAGGTGTAGTTCCCCAATCCTCATGCAGCTTCAACCCACAAGCACCAGCCTCAGCCTGATCTCGAAGACCGACCGGGTCTGCATCATTGCCCTTACCAGTCACGCCGATGTTTACTGGCAAGTTATCACAAGCCTGTAGCATCCACTGAATCATGTTCTGACTCGGCGTGCATGTCGTTGCGTTCGTGCTCGTGCTCGGTCCAGTCCCGCCTCCAAGGAAAGTCGTAACACCGCTCGCAATAGCTTCGTATGCTTGTTGGGGACAGATTAGATGGATATGCGAGTCGAAGCCACCGTATGTGATGATCTTGTGCTCTCCTGCAATCACATCTGTGCCGACACCAACAACCAAGTTCGGATCTACGCCTGCCATTACGTCCGGATTACCAGCCTTGCCAATGCCGACAATGATACCGTCCTTGATCCCAATGTCAGCCTTGTAGATGCCAGTGTAATCCACGATCAGAGCATTCGTCACGACGGTATCCAGACCTTCCCTATCAGCCCGACCAGAAGCCTGGCCCATACCATCGCGAATTGTCTTGCCTCCACCAAAAGAGCACTCATCTCCATAGACAGTCATATCCTTCTCAACCTGAATCCACAATTCTGTCGGTCCCAGACGTATCCGATCCCCAGTCGTAGGTCCGAACATAGCAATATAGCTCTCGCGATCCATAGTGAAAGGATCCATAACCTGATCCGCAGTCGGCTCCTCAACATGCAAAAACCCTCTCTCCCTCAATCTCTGCACAATCGCTCCACTATCACCACTCCCTCCTCCAGCAGCGATATCATTCCCTCCTTTTATAATCTTATTCCCAGCAATCTCCACTAGCGTCACAGTCCTCGAATCTCCCGGCTCAAACCTCACACTCGTCCCCGCCGCAATATCCAATCTCATCCCATGAGCCTTCAACCGATCAAATTCCAACTTCGGATTCGTCTCAATAAAGTGATAATGACTCCCTACCTGAATAGGTCTATCTCCTTTACTTGTCACCTTCAATTTTATCCTCTTCCTCCCCACATTCAATTTCACCCTCCCCTTCTCGCCCTGCACAGCAACCACCGCCCCAGGCATCTTCTCATCCTCCCAAGCTTCCAACCCTTCAACCGGCGGCCACGGAAACATCCTCGCCTCCTCTTCCTCGCTCTTCGGAACAGGCAAGAATGACCCATAAAGCGCCTTACCCAAATTCCCGTCATCCGTCGCAATAGGATTATGTATCGTCACCAGATAAGTACCATTCCTGAATGTCCCTTCGATCATCATCTCAGTAAGCGTATGCGGTACGCTTGGCAGAACATGTCGTCGACCGAGAAGGGTAGTCCCAATGGACATGAGGTCTGCGACGGTATGGTCTCCATCACGAATGAGTTCGTGGAGGACGGATGCGATGAGGGCGAGGGATTCGGTGTGGTTGAGGCGGACGCCGCGAGCCAGGCGACGTTGGGCGAGGAGGCCAGTTTGGGTGATGAGGAGTTTGTCGATCTATGAAGTGGTGGAAGAGGATGTTAGAGACGGCGTGGGAAGTCTTGGCGAAGCATTGGGGGTCGGGCGGTGTGGTGAGGGCGGCTACTTACCTCCTTCGGTGCCAACTGCATCTTGCCGTCGTGGTGTTTGGCAGTGGTGTCACAGCCTGGGAACCATTGCGTGAGAAATAAACAATCCAAGCACTGGGAGAGCTCTAGGATATGTACGAGTGCGGTCAAAGGGCGGGGAGCTCCATCTCTTTGCCCCGCCTGCTCGAGGACGCAGAGGCCTAGATTCATGTCGACTGGACGAGGCGAGTTCCGATTTGATAGTATATGAAGAGACGTTATTGGAGAAAGGACACATTAAGGCTGTACGGATACTGCTAACCAACACGCAACAGTGGATATCGAGACAGATCGCTGCCGACAATCCAGACAACGTCAATCCGCGCCAAAGCTCATGATAGGAAAACCAGACGGCTTCGTACTCTCAGCTCTTCTAATCAACATCAACCCAGAATTGGTGTTCCAGCATTGCGGATATCCAGTGAGGACCTCAAGCCGCGGCCTCTGACTTGCGCTTCTTCTTCTTCTTCTTCTTCTCCGCACCAGACGCGGCCTCTTGCGCTGGAGATTCTGCGACAAGTTGCGATGCGGCAGCAGCAGCATCGGCAGCGGCCTTGTCCTCCTTCGTCGGCCGACCGCGCTTCTTCTTGGATCCGCCATCGTCTTCTCCAGCAGTGACGGCCTTGCGCTTCTTGGCCGGCGTTGGTGCTGGAGGTGGAGCCATGGGTGCCACGGGAGCAGGTTGATGAACTGGATCAGCAGCGGCCACCTTGGTCTTCTTCGTGGACTTGGGAGTCTTCTTTGCTACCTCAGGGCTCTTAGCTGCCTTTGGTGGAGGCTTGGCCGGGACGACCTCCTCTTCCTCTTCATCATCGCTCTCTTCTTCGCTGCTATCGGTCTCGTCGCTATCGCTATCATCATCGTCATCGTCCTCTTCAGCAGCGGCGGCCTTGGCCTTATCGAACGTCAGTCAGTATGCGCATGCTAATTATACAGAGACCTACTAGCACTGCTACCAAAGGCAAGGTTGGTACTTGTGGTACGACCCTACTTAAGGTACATCATGCCAGGCGTTGACGTACCTGTGGAGTCTCCGTCTCCTCGACATCCTCCTCCGCAATAGTGGCATCCTCAAGCTTTCCACCGGCAGCCTTGTACGCCTTCACATCGTCCTCATACTGGCCAAGCTCGCTCTGGTAGGCATCGTGGTAGGGTTTCCTCTTAGAATCACCCAGAGCCTTCCATCTCTCCGTCGCGATCTTGCTGATGTCGCCTGCCTTCGTGCCGTCGCTCGGAGGGTTGTTAGCGACCTCCGCGGCGATGAGCGGGCGCACCTCTCTAAGGTAGCGGAAGTAGGCGGTCAGCGGGCGCTTGGGCGCATTCGGGTCGCGAGGCTTGTATGGCCTCTTCTGTCGCTTCTTGGGGTCGCCATTGGCATCTACTTCGGGCTTGACTTGGACAGCGAGTTGTCCATTCTGTATGGCCTGCTCGGCAGCTTGCGCAGCACCGGCGGCGCCTTGGAACGGAACAATCAGGTGGCTGATGTCGAGGTCGCTCTTTCCTGCGAGGACGACATCGGTGTGGTCGACGTATGCTCTGATAGCCTTCTCGAGAGCAGCCGACAGGCCAATGTACGCAGTGGTCAGCTGTTGCGACACGTTAGCGACCGTCGGGGACGTAATGCGACACGGTGACCGCGTCGTTGCTGGGCGGGCGCATTGACGCGAGCGCATTATTTTGAAGGGGTGGCGTGGGAGCTCTCGTGAAGCTTGGGCTGTTGTTCTGCTTACCGCGTTGCGAGTCTGCGTGAACTTCTCTCGATCGATAGTCACAGTAATTGTACTCTGCGGCTCAGGCGGTTGCGCCATGATGCCTGCCGCGTCCGTAGCCCAGTCTATGAGCTTCGCGACTTGAGCAGGATCTGTCGCAGTCTGAAGGGCGGGATCGATGTTCGGATCTAGGTTCATCGAATGTCGTGCAGATTATGCCAGCTTTTTGGCCGTGAAGCGTATTGATGAAGTTTGATTGAAGAGTAGCGGGAAGCGGTGCGAGTTGATGAAGAAAAGAGGTTTGCGCTCGCTGATTTTAGCGGAGAGTAGGTAGGCAGGTTCCAGTTGGGTCCAAAAATACGGAGAAATCGCAGCCAGCCAAGACCACGACTTTCTGCCCAACGACGGCTGATTCAGTGGGATACACCGAAGTCTGAAGGTACTGAATTCCACTTCAGTCTTCCCGTGTCGCTCATCCGATGAAGTTGGAAGGCATTGCTGTACTGCGAGGACTACCACCTATTTTGGGAGCGAGAGTCAGCCTTCTGTGTCAAAATTTGAAGGGGCCGCTCATCCCGCTTCTGAGCTATCTCTCCTCTTCTCCTTCGCACCAGCCATGATGGATCCGTAACCACTGCCTCTCAGTTCCTCTGACGGGCTGATCACGATAAACCGTCTCCTTGTGCTTGTCGCCCTATGTGAACATCGCTTGGAGCCCGCCGGAGGCCACCACGGTTTCAACAGTGTCTCATCAAACTTTAGAATGGAAATCCTGGGTGGGTGGAAGACGCATAGCGAATCACAGAGTACCATGTCTCCAAGGTTTCACGAAGCCTCTCGATCAAATCTGAGAACGACAGCGGATGCTCGGGTGAGTTCTCAATCAATTGCTACTGGTCCGTACCGGCTCGCCCATCAAGGAGAAATAAAAGACCTCGAACACGGACCCATCAGAGACTTTCGCCGCTATCTCTGTTTTTCGAACTCCTCGCTCGACCGTCACTTGCCGACGTGGTGGATTTGAAGAAGTCAAGAGATACAGCAGTCTTCTCCCTCCTCTCGAACAACACCACGCTCATCGAGAACTTCCTCGTCTGCCCAGTCACATATCTCGATACCCTGAGCCTTCATAATTATCGTTCACTCTCCCTCTTCCCTTCATCCCAGACCCCCTTCACAAGGCCTAACAGCAGGATGACTCCCAAACTCCCTTCCCTCCCTCCCTTCCATCCGTCTCAAGGCCCTCTCAATAGCCCTCTTCTCCCGACTCCTCTCCAGTTTCAATTTCTCGACACCCAGTAGGACCGAATCGACGTTCTTGCTCTGGATTTCGAGTTCTTCAGTGGGCAGGATTGCTCGTTGGGTTTCGTAGGAGCATTCGTTCATGCGTTTGACGAAGCCCTGTATCTTGGGCAAGAGACTCTCAAGAGCGGACGAGCGCTCCGAAAGAATCTCTGACTCGGCACTTTGGGACGCGAGGGAGGTCGTAGAGATTGGGCGTTCGGTGGTCGTGGCCATCTTGTTGTGGTTGGTGGTTTGATTGGGGTTGGTGATGATGTGGCCGTTGTTGAAAGACTTGGTGTACTCGCTTCGCTGCTTGATGATATTGATAGGGAAGGGTCTGCGATGAATAGCAGGCG
Organism: Nothophaeocryptopus gaeumannii; assembly: GCA_031771865.1. Classification (NCBI taxonomy): domain Eukaryota; kingdom Fungi; phylum Ascomycota; class Dothideomycetes; order Mycosphaerellales; family Mycosphaerellaceae; genus Nothophaeocryptopus; species Nothophaeocryptopus gaeumannii. The sequence continues at coordinate 385,832 of JASISA010000025.1, forward strand.
TCAGGCCTTTTCATTGTGTTTGCTGCAGTAGAGAATAGTGTCAGGCGCCGCCACGATCTTCACCAGGCTTCGGCAGGCGATTGCCACTGGTGATGGTGACATTGATGAACAGCTCATAAAGGAGCAGCATTCACAGCGATCTCTGGGAATTGATTAGCGCACTGAGGCAGTAATGAATCAACAATTGAAATGAGTTCAGCTCGAAGACGAAGAAGTCAATTCATGCAACAGGTATCTCTCAATACAATATTCCTTCTCCAAAACGCCATCAGCTTGGTGTCAAACCCGCATATGCAAAAAAGGGCATCTCAGTATCTGTCGATGTTTCTTTTCCTGCCCCTCATCCCTCTGCTACGTCGTCCTCGTCCTCTCCGCCCTCATCTGATCCCTAACAATCTTCCTCCCCTCCTCCAGATCCTCCACACTCCCCACATTCAACCCATGCTCCAACCAGAAATGACTCTCATCACCCCAATATCTCCTCATCCACGACTTCTCCACATCATTGAAGTCAGATGGTGAGGTAGGAGGGGTCGGTAAAGGTCCTTGGGGTGGCGATACCAAATGTGGATATTGTTGAGAGTTGCGTCTTGAGGGCGGAACAAGGTGCGGTGTTTGTGAGTTTTGTCTTGACATATTGAAGATGAAGTGGGCGGCATGGATGTCGTGCGGTTGCAGGGGCATGGATTTTTGTGGACTGAAGCCCGGCATTTGTGGACTGAAGGCGGAGGCGATGGGGGATATTGGGGACGGGAGACCGTTTGATGGCATGGTGTTTTGTGGAAGAATATGTTGTGGCAATGCGGGCTGGGGTAAAGCGTTCTGTCGGAAGCCATTCTGTGATGGAGTTCTCTGTGGTGACACGAGCTGCGGTAGAATTTGCTGAGGTAAGATGCTCTTTGGTATTCCGGTCTGCAGTGAAGGGTTCCATGATAGTGCATTCGGAGGTTGAGGAGTTGGCGGTGGGGCGGCTGGCGGCGGAGGTATGCTGTACTGCTGTTGCTGCGATGTCTTCCTCTGCATGCCTCTCATCGCAGCCGCGTTTATTCGCAGCTCCTCGCCGTCCGATGCATCATGAGGATGCTCCGCGTACCATCGGTCGTGCTCTGCGGTGGGCCACTTGATCGCAAAGTTGTACTTCTTCCTGGGATTGAGCACCGTGGTGGTCATATGGTCGTGGCCTAAAAGAAACAGTCTGAAATACGATGTCCGGATACTGCTTCGATCCTTGGCAAACCGACCAATCATCTCCCCATCGGTGGTCAGCAGTCTGCCTCGTCCCTCTCCATAGTCCAGATCGATGTTGAAAATGTTGATCAATGGCGTGCCGAGTATATTACAAGGGCACTGAGGTGCGTACAAAACATCTCTGAGAACCAGTGTGCCAAAAGAAACGTTTTTGGAGCCCAATTCCAGCTTGACATCTCCAATACCGTAGATCTCCAGGGACCCGGTTGTGGACCTCCATTCGGTGTATTCAGAAAACCACTCCAGGCTATTGGTGATGTGGACATTGGAATTCTGCGACCAGATCCAATCGACATCGTATGCCGCGCCTTGCGGCGCCATTGAGTCTTCAATGCCTTCGCGGCAGATGTTATGGTTGTCTTCAATGTGGTTGTTGGTTGTCTTCAAAGTCAGATTGAAAAAGCGGTGTATGGATCGTGAGGTCGAAGTGCAGGAGGGGTACATATTAGAGCACCACGTCAGGCCCGAAGAAGATTAAAACCGCGACATGACTAGTGAACCATCACATTCCTTTCGTGTCGACATACCAATCAATTTCCTTCGGGGAAGCTCACACAGCTACCGTGGCATCGGAAGTTTCACGACAGTGCCGCACCAATGCGGAATCCCATCACCGCTCATCTCAATATCATCGTGCAACAAAAGATCTTCCACGCCGCCGCAGAATCCGCTCGAGCGCGACAACGCTATTTCTTCGGTGATGTTATCATAGTCATAATTGGTTGTCAACGTGGTTGGAAGCAGAATTCGAGCATGTTCCTGTGGAACGCCAGCGCCACCAAGCAACGTGGCGTGGTTGTCACTAACCTCAAGACCCTTCTTGTATCATCGCCCTCACAATCACCTGGCCTTCCTTGCAATCCTCGTCACTCCACGGCTTGAGACCCTGCACCTGCAGAAAAGTGCCAGAGTGTCCATAATGCCGCTCGATCCAGCTAAGCTCTTCCTGGCTGAAAGCGTAGTCAGCGACGTGTGAAGTCGGGTCGTCTTCCAACTCGCGGAGGAATCTGTCGGGTGACGTCTCGGCTTGCTGCTCCGCGTCGTCGTTTTCTTCAGCTCCCTATTCGCGGGTCAGACAGGGAATGCTCGCTAAAACAGTGATGATTTGTTCCGCTCCGAAGTAAAGACATACCATGAGCGCTCTGACAATGCCGCGACCTTTTTCCCGATCTTCGTCTTTGTAAATGCTGAGTCCGTGGGCTTGCAGGAAGTGATACTCGTATTTCCAATTCTGCTTCAGCCAGTCCTTCTCGTGCTGGGTGTATGGTGGTGCTGGTGCCATCTTGAAGCGTCCGCTGGCGGTTGTGTCCTTCTTTGGTGATTCAAGAAGCCCTGTCGATGAGCCAAATGCTACCGAGCTGCTGGATCTGTCTCTCGCGATCAGGCGGATCCCGGGAAGCGCGCGATGATCTTGCACAAAGAGTCAGCAGTACAGGTTTTGGAGACGCTTTAGTCAGTTGTGAGGGTGAGAGTGTAAGAGTGCGATGATTAGTGAGAGCAGCATAGTTGGGAGGGGAAAGAGCAAGGTGGGCAACAGCTGCTCTGTGCAAGCCAGAGTTTGCGTGCACACGGAATTCCCTGCTGCACTGAGACATGCATGGAACGGCAGTGTGCAGTCATCGTTGCCATTTCATTCACTCACAATATCTGGGCCGGACAGTCGCATGTGATCGCCACCGTCGCTCTTGCCCTCTGCCTGACAGGATAGCAGCCTTGCGGACCCTTCGTGCCATGGACGCGAGCGACAGTATCCACTCATTCTTGCGACGGCGCCATCAACACTCATTTTGTCCAGCGCCTGTCCTCACTCTTTCAACACAGCCACTGCTGTGTCCGCTGCTTCACCGTTCATTCTTCTTCGCGTGACGGGCATCAAGCCGTTTGGTCGCGTTTGCCTCGCGGTCGGCCGCACGCATTGCAAACATGGAAGAGCTCATGGATTCGCTGCTCGTTTGGCATGACGGACAGCTCGTGCCGGCGTCTTCTGTGCCTTCCCGTGGCAGTCAGGGCAGTCAGAAAGTGACTGGTATCGAACGCGTCCAATCCTCCGGACGCGTCGTCGGCGAGAAGCGCTGTCTATCGCAGGTGGACCAGGATAGGGATCCAAGGCTCCAGCAGCAATTCAACAGTCAAATGAGGGCTTCGCAACGCGTCAAATATTCAGCAGATCCTGCGAGACGCCAGCAGCGCATGCGTGTTGATGAGGTTCGTGATGGGAAGGGAGATGGCCTCGCTCGGTTGACTTCACCTGCAGCCGCGGTGGTCGCCCAGCGGCCAAAGCTCGGTGGACGACAATCCCAAGCCCGCCGCTCGAGTTCCGCAACTCCTTCACAACGCACAAGAGCAGTCATCGGCATTTTCGACGAACCTCCTCCGTCGGGTCAGCAGGCGAATTGGAGCAGTATGGCGGCCGCAGCTGATGTCGACATGGCGGGAAACATACTCCCGGCCCACAACCTGAACGCTTTCTCGGACCAACCATTGAACCTCATGTCAATGGCTGACTTCGAGAAAGAACATCCGTATACACCTCCAGTCGTACGTCGGACTATTGCACCTCTCAAATCATCTGCAAAGAACGGAGAGTATATCTCCGCTTTTGAGAAGGCCTGCGTTGCTCGAGGCATAGCCTGGGATGTTCAGTATGACGAAGTTGCGCAAGCTTGCTTCGACGCGTCCCTGTATATCAACGGGCAGCTCATGGACCGCATCGGTCAGTACGCATCGAAGAAAGACGCAAAGAGTGAGTTGTGCAAGAAGCATCTTAGCACTGTTGAGCAAATGCAACCACATTGCAAGAAGCGGAAGAGCTCAGATCTTCAGACCCTGCCATCTGCTCCGGTAGGCATCGATGACGAGGAGTGGGTTGGCGTTTTATACCGTAAGTGCTGTGTCTTCGTCTCGTGACTGCGTATGTGCGTACTGATGAAGCATAGAGTACACAAGCAAAACCAAGCTGGACCCTCCAGAGTTCACTGAAACCGGCCTCCATCCCACTCATGGTCCGTGGTGTTGCACGGTCAGTTTCACTGGAAGTCCCCTCACTCCCACTGGTACCGAGCTTGGTCCATTTGGAAGCAAGATGGTCGCGAAGAAAGCAGCAGCTATGGAAGCCGTCTTTTGGCTACGCGGGCGAGGTCTCCTACTGCCCCGGTACCACAACAAACGCCGGAATCCTTCTGGCACTGCGGCGGAACAGCTACCGTCCGACGAGACTGGCCTGACCCAAGCTTTGCAAGAGACGGATGTCAACGCCTCAGTGCCGATTCGGGACGTCTCCGCGCGTGAAGAAGTGCAGAACTTAGCTCTTATGCTCGGCTTCTCTCAGCCTGCTTTCCAGCAAACGCAACTAGGCAATTCATTCTACGACACGCACGCAGTATTTCTCCCTGGCGACGTCCGAAAGGAGCCTCGGCTGGCAGGCCAACATGGCATTGTCCGGCATGTGTTCGGAAAAGTAGCCGCTCGGGAAGAGTCTGCGCGTGAGGTGCTGAGACTTCTCGAGAGCATTCGACAGAGCCGCTGCAGATAGTACGCAGGCCACTTCTTCTCGCCAACATCGCTCGGAGCCGGGATCTCGAAGCATAAAGACGTTTCTATACGCACGCCTTTGCTAAGCGTTCTAGCAACTGCAGCAAAACTCCACGGGGAGCGTCACGAAATTACGACGATCATGACACGGAGCTTGATTAAAGACTAGATTCTAAGACTCTTGACCCTCTTGTCCCTCCTGACCTTCTTCACCCTCTCCACCCTCTTTCCCCGGCACAAGCCACTCCAACTCAAACACCTTTTCGACTTCTGTCTTCAGCCTCTCCACATCAATCTTTCCCTGCCCCTTCCTCTTCACATAGTACTGCCTTATCCTCCCATCCTCCTCTACATTCGAATACTCCAATCTAAAACTAACCTTATCCTCGGGAGGCAGTTTCGGCCTCAAAGCCCCCAAACTAAAATCAAACTGCCCCTTCTCGTGCCTGAAAGTCCCCTCCACCCGATCCAAATCCACAGACTCGATCCCCCCGGGATACCGCACAACGCTATACCCATTCGTGAGAATTACGTCGTCTCCGAAACGGTATCGTTGCAGGAAACATTCATCCCCACAAGCATCCACCACCAAATGTCCATACCGCACAGGATAACGATGCCATGCATTAAAATGATGCAAACTCAAAATAGGCGGGCTCTGATACCCCCCTAGACCGGATTCATAGAACCCTGAAGCATCTCCTCGGAAATCCATCTGATGCAACCCCTCCACAATCGTCAATTGAACCGCCGGGGATGTATGCGTATATACACAATCCCTGTATAATTTATCCCCCTCGGCACCGGCCGTCTTGCACGAGTCGAAATTCTCGTATAAAGTGTGGAGGAGAGGTGGGGAGAAGAACATGCCTGCTCCGCCGTAGGCCATGTATCCGAATCCCTCTTTGCACAGGGCGTACCAGTCTTCGGAGAGGACGCCGATGTAGTACGGTTTGTTCGCAGGGTCGTATGGCTTGAGGGCGTCGATGAGTGCGGGGATCGAAGGAAAGAATGTATCGTCGTCGATGATACAGAACCATTCGGTCGCGGGGTGTTTATCTTTATTCTCGTAGAGCATTCTGAGGATGGCGAAATGTTGTTGGGCGTGGCGGTCTTCGAAGTCTTCTCGATTGGAGGAGAAGGTCGGAGCGTCGATATTCTTCACAAGCGTGATGTCGAGGTTTTGGGACTTGATTACTTTTTGCAGATCGGAGAAGGCGCCCCATTCGCTCCAGTCTTGGCTGTCTTGCACGTTTACGTAGAGGGAGGCGTTGCTGCGGTTCAGCCAGCGGGACATTTGTGGGAGGTTGTCGCGGAGACGGTTGATGGTTGTAGAGGCGCCGAAGAGGATGTTTGTTGTCTCGATGTTTTGCGGCCATGGTGGATCTTTTGGGTATTCGATGGTGATGGGATCGGCAGGAAGTGGGGGATCGCAGTCTTTATCGTTGAGGTCTAGATCGTGAAATTTTGGTAAGAGGGACTTCTCCATGTGGATAATCCTCTGCTGCTTGAACTCCGTCCGGTTGACGGGTTTTGGGATGATGGTTCTTCTGGCATAGGAGAACTTGTCTGTAAGGCGAAGCTCTTGCCGCAGCCCTTCGAAATGAGAACATCGTTGCCGACCGACGTGCTGTATTCTGTCTATCTCGAATCTCGCTCTGGATTGCCGCGGGGCTGTGAAGAGGAAGATGCACAGAGTGACTGTCAGCAAGAGCATTGCTGTTAGGAGGCGCCGGCAGTGAGGAACCATAGGTATCATGGTCGATTGTTTAGAGTGTCATGGTTTGAAGGTGTACAACACATGTAGTCTGCTCAAGGCTGATACAAAGCATTGTGATTGTGTTTTGGAAGAACCGATCGCGTTTTCTTTCTGTCAATGGAACTTGTTTTGCCCCCTGTGACGTGGCGAAGTGTCGCAGTATTGTGGTTGAAGGGCAGAGAAACCTTGATGCGTGTCATGCTCTTACATTCTGTGACACGCCAATCCCGAAATAACTCAAACCTACAGTGCTTCCAAGCTTCAGCTGTATGTGCCAAGAATCACGAGGCAACACATCCACCGCGCACGTCCAACTCATCCTGGACCGGCAGCATTGCTTGTCAACTAACAGCGGCGGGCCTCATTGCTTCAGGTCACCCACGAGAACGATACACCATCCACCCATTGCCCACATGCTTACCCGGGCCCATAACAATCTTCCTCAGATCATCTTCCAATCTCTTCGTCGTGGCGACAGTCCACCCATCAGGTTGCACCCTGTTACCCAACAGGAGTTGAAAGTCCTTAAGGCCTCTCAAGCCACCGAGCAATTCTTTAAGTCCGTCCAGGAGCTGTTTGTGGGACTTTTTCCGGGTATAACTCCAGTCGCGTGAGGCAATGCGTAGACTCTCGAGCTTCGGAAGCAATTTGAGGACCAGAAATCTGTCACACAGCGCGTTGTAGTTGCATAGATCAACAGGATTGCCCAACCTCAGAAATTTGAAGTGGAGCGATCTCACTGCGGTGACTCGTGTGATGTTGACGGCGTTGACGAAGCTGCATAGATTGCCGGTGCCGGTGAAGCGCAGGGTGTTGATACCGTAGAATATGCCTTCACTCTCTGCGAGGACTTGTCGACAAGTCTGGAGCAGCGCAAGCCGTGATGATCGCAGTGATTTTGCAGCATGCCCCATGCCCACGGCATCGCAAGTGAAGAAGTCTTCGTAGATGTTGTTCCGCAGTTCAGCTGGTAAGAACATGAGCAGCGAGTCTGGCTACATGCTTCTGTTCTCGGCCATGGCTGTCTTTCTTGCTTTGATGTCAGCGAGTTATGAGCATTCAAAGTAAATGGGTCACAGTGTTTTGAGAAGAGCGCGCCTTTTCAATGACATGAGAAATTGCAAAGCGTCTTTCGAGCGTATCTAGACAGTCGTCAGACCTGCAACATGTCCTAGGTCAAAGCAAGAGTCAATGATTCCGAAGGTCGTATCAAAAGTCCGTCTCGGGACTCAACTCTATCGATCAAAGGTAGCAAGATCATAGAGGTCGATGTATCGGACCGCGACGCCGGCACCAGTAGCCGCGGCCGCTATCTCAACAGATACCTCGTATACTTCTCTCCCTTCACTCGGTGCGACGACATTGCCAGACGTTGCTCAGGTGCTTGATGTTGCCGAATCTCCAGTTGCTTTGTCTTGGACCTGCTCCTGTCACTGCATGACACCTGCGGTCCACAGTCAGCGCCATAATGAGAGTAGCGACTATTGGTGTTCGTGTCTTGAGCTGTGAGGAAGGTAGTCGTAGTCGTAGTCGTAGTCGTAGTCGTAGTTGTAGTCGTAGTCCTGGCAGTGAGCAGTGCTGGAAAACGAAGCAGGTGCAGTCTCAACTGAGTCTTAACTATGGAGTCCGGGTACCACGCTTGGCTGAGATTAAGGCCGGACTAGCGCGAACCTTAGAGAGCAACAGCCACGTGACATACCTGGGCGGATGACCTGAGTGTCTCCTGCTTTTGCTTCCCCTTGCCCTTGTCCTCAAACATCCATCGGCGTGTTCACGAAAAGCCAATGCACCTCGATACGCCTCCTCCGCAGTGCCTCCGAGAGGCTGCCAAAGTGACCTGATGCCGAACATGTGCAGTCTGCCGAGACGCAGAGTATTCACGAGCCGATATCACTTGGTCGGTCCGGAAGCCACCTGCCTGAAGTCTTGGCCTGGTGCCTTATCTCCGACCTGGACAAGATGGAGCCATGGCCTCTGAGTGCCTGGTGAACCGTTCAAGAGCTGTACAAGACAGTCTCCGGGCAACGAACTCTCTGCCCGCCCCGCCCTCCGGATCTGGGCCCAGACGTTTTGATAGGAAAGGATGCCACATCATGAGAGGTATTGGCATCTCAGGTCTCTGCAGATATCTCCCTGAGACGCATTTCCGTGGAGTCTCATTTTGTTCCACGCTGTTCGAGAGGATTGAAAGATCATCCTCAGAATAGCTCGCAGGCATAATTTGTTCCATCCTCTGGATACGATTCTGCTTGACGGCGTTTTGAAGACTGCTGCCCATAGCTCATGCTTGTTCTCGCCTCCGATGCTTCGAGGATGTCGGCATCGGCAGTGTTTGAGCCATCGCCTGCCAGGGATTCGGTGAATAGCAAGATCTGGCCTGCAAGGTGGGAGCTACAGAAGCAACTCATGCTGCGCGTCCGCTCCCAACGTGCCGTTACTTCAACACGTTACTACCTTGAGTGACTATGTCCATTTCCTCACTTGCTCCGAGTCAGTCTGTATTGACCTTCAATTGTCCTCCTAGCACCACTGCCTATCTCAGAGCCGAGAGGAGGTGCATTTAGCCTTTCTAATCCCCTGATCGATAGCACTTACCGACGAACCTTACCTGTCCAGCTCCCTCCCCACATCAAATGCTACGTCAGTATCACTAAACATCAGTTCACCTCTGTTGACGGGTACCTGCAGCAACACAGTCCCCTCGCTCCATCCATTGGCATTGGTTTGTGCAACCTTAAGAACCAACGTCAACCCCACCGTCGCAGTTGCATTGTGATTGCCGGACGCGTATACGAGACTCTTTTATCACAATGGCTTCTCCTCAACCGACGACAAGCTTCGGCCACATCCTTCAACATGACGGTCTTTAAGACGCTTCTGTCGGCTTCGGCATTGTGGGCCGGTAGTGGTCTGGCAGACCTGCTCGGAGTGCCCACCGTACCATATACAGCTTCTTCGTCCAGCAGCGGCTCTTTGGATCTCGAGACAATTCGCAGCATTGTGATCGACAGCTCACATGCTGGTGACAAGGATACCAATGGCTGGACTCTCATCCCGCCTAGCTTGACCGAGTTCGCGAATACATTTGCCAAGGACTTCGCTTCCGTCGTTGGAAAGAATATCTCTCTCCAGAGCAGCTCCAGTGCTTCGCCATCATCATCTATCACCTTGACGATTGGAAACGACCTCGGCTTCGAAGATGCTGCGGGACGGTGGACTTCGGAAGCATACGCTCTGGAAGTCAGCACATCAGGCGTCAAGATCACAGGCGCGAGTCCGTTAGGTGTCTGGTGGGGCACGAGATCAGTTCTGCAGCAAGCAGTCTTGAACAATGCGTCTATTCCGATTGGAAAAGGGGTAGACGCACCGGGATGGGGTACGAGAGGTGTGATGTTTGATGCAGGCCGACATTACTATCCGAAAGAGTTTATTGTGGAAATGTGCAATTGGATGAGCTGGTGGAAGATGAACACTTTTCACCTGCATATCTCCGACAACCTGTACAACAATGTCGACGTCTACTCTTTTGAACGACAGCTGGAACTCTACTCTGCATTCCGTCTTTGGTCTGACGATCCCGCAGTCGCTGGACTCAACAAGCGCCGCAACGAATCTTACACACGAGACGACTTCGATTTCATCCAGTCGAGCTGCGCGGCACGAGGTGTTACCATCATACCAGAGATCGAGGCTCCTGGCCATGCCCTCGTCATCACGCAGTGGAAGCCCGAGCTCGGCATCGACGAGCAGCTTGACCTTTTGAATCTGTCAAATCCGGACGCAACGACGCAAATGGAAAGTATCTGGAAGACGTTCCTGCCTTGGTTCCACAGCAAGGTCGTCCATATCGGAGCCGATGAGTACGTCGACTCCCATCTCTCCAACGACGCACTCGCAGATGTCTACAATACCTTTGTCAACACCATGAACGACTACATCTACAAAGAGTCCGGCAAGAGCATCCGCATATGGGGCACTTTCCCGCCGAAGAGCAATTACACAGAGAACATCGCGAAGAATGTTACTATTCAGCATTGGGCATATTTCGAAGATAATCCATACTACGACTATATCAAGAACGGATACAGTGTAGTAAACGCCGATGACGCATCCTACATCGTCGTAAAATATAGTACCCCTTACCCGCAAACCCTCAACAAGACCCGCATCTTCCACGGCAACCCAGCGACCGGTGGCCCTTACGCGCCTTATATTTTCAGTATCACCAACTCCACGAACAATCCTCCTCCTGACTCTCCGTATGTTGTCGGCCACCTCGCAGCCCAATGGAATGATTACGGACCTAATACATCTACCTACCTCGAAGCCTACTACTCCTGGGCTCAATACCTCCCTGCCTTGGCGGATAAACAATGGGGTGGAACAATCGAAGAAGCGGACTACGACGATATCTACCCGTCTCTGCAAGCTGCTGCACCAGCAGCCAACTTGGATCGAAGGATCAAGTCGAAGGGGGAGACGATTGTGGAGTATGATTTTACATCTCTCAGTCCAGGACCCTCCGGCGTGCAGATCAAAGATCAGTCCGGGAATGGATATGATGCGAATACGACTTGTCCCGTTGCAGGAGGATTCATCGATCTTGCGAAGAACTGCACCGTTACCACACCTCTGACGTCGAAGGGCATGGATTATACCTTCTCTTTCACCCTCCTTCAAACCTCCAACGCCGCCGGGCCGATCTTCACGGGCCCCGACAGTGCGCTTTGGTCTGGGAATGGAACTTCTACGCAGTTGATGTTGGTAGCGGCGGGCAATGCGTTCGCGTTGAATTATTCATTGCCGACTGGGGATTGGGTTAATGGGAATTTGATCGGCAGGGGGAACCGGACGTTCTTTAGTGCGAATGGGTTGGAGGAGATGGAGTTCTTGACCATCGTTGGTGTTAATGGAGCGAGTTTTGCTTGGGCGAGGATGGCTGTTGTTGCGCCGCTCGCTACCATAGGAGGGGGGAGTTGGGAAGGACAGATGAAGAGTTTGAAGTTGGTAGATCATGCGTAAGTATTGAGCAAGAAGTCGTAATACGTGATAGACCAGTCGCCTGAGGCGGAGGAGATATAACGACCTTAATCATGAGGCTCCATCACTTTATTTCCTTCAACAGCCTCCGCAAACCCTGGGATCGCAGTCGTATGACACCATGGCTTAGCGGCAATCTCCTCCCTAATTGTGCCCGCAAAACATCCGCTCCATTTCATTCTTGGATGCTGCCTTACAACTTGCTCGATGACGGACTTATCGACCAACCATGACTGCCATCCCTGCGTATCACAAAGGATCAGCACACACTCTCATCAATCAATCAATCAATCAATCCATCCATCCGTGGGTAGGTGGGCAGGTGGGCTTGTGTCGGGCCTTACCATATTATCAAACTCCGTCGCCAACTGCACAAGTTGTCCCATTCTCGAAATCGTTCCCGTATCTCCCGGATCCTGATGGCGGATGATTGCTTCGCAGACACTTTCCGCTTGAGCTTGCGGTGCCCCGAAAGCCTTCAATTGCTCTAGGGCGATGAATCCACCTTGAAACTCGAAAGAGAGATGGGTGGAGGAGCGGTTAGATTCAGTGGTGGCGATGTCGTGGAAGAGGACTGTGAGGGCCCATGTTTCGAAGAAGGCGGAGCTGGTAGAGGGGGAGGTGATCCAGGAGGGGAAGTGTTGGGTTACGATTGTATGGCCTAGGTTGCCAGATCAGTATGTGGACTTTCGCAGGTTTGTGTTGGGAGATGGCAAACCATAACAATAAACCCTCAAACTATGGTTATAAACCTGTTCCGGGAGTCGCTCTTTGACATACGCCTGGGCTTTCTTCACGACGTCCGTCTGAGGCCATATAGCATCGAATTCGACATCCGTGGCAGCTGTCTTGGCGTCCGACTCTGAGGGCACATTGGACCTATTGCGTGGAACATCGACCCATCCGAATTCTTCGATTTGTAGTTTGGGCATCTTTATATTGCTTGCTATCGTTGGTTCTGATGTTTCTCTTGCTGGACGCGAAAGAGAGCTGTTCTTATCATACTGAGGTACCTTTCTCTTCATGAGGTGAGGTCATCATGAACCTCCCACTTTGTCAGCCGTCGTGCAACGGTCAGCTCCGATTGCGCCCTGTGTTGTCTGTTCAAATGGCCTTTGAAGCGAGATGGGTACGCAAAGCGACACGGTATGGACCAGCTTGCCACTTCCAGAATCGTGAGGTCGCAGGATCTGTGGTCTTCTGGAACAGAGTTGACCTTACCGATTTGGGGCATAACGGAGCGAGATGGAAACAGATTAGTCGTGCGAAAGGAAGGTGTCCAAGGTCTCTGCATTGCACTTCTGCTGGATGGTATTCACCAAGAGCATGAAGTCAAACCAAATATCCATCCAGGTGCCCTACCAATTCAACTTCCCACCCCAGCCCCCTGCGACTTCTTGAATAAGCGCTTCCCTCACCAACTTGACGACCTGCGTCTCATTCGCTTCAATACCTCCATTTACGAGTCCCTGTCTCCAGTCCCAGCACCGCTCAATCATTTCGCCCTTCTTCAGACCTTGACTAGCAGCCATCATGCTCTGCGAAGCGAGCATCTCCCAGCTGCTGCTTTCAGAAAGTTTGCTTCTTGTTTTCTTGAACGGCCCAGTGCCTGTGTTGGTCTCCTCACGGTACGCATTAAGCGAGGCCGAGAGTAAAGACTCTGCGTTCTCGCGTATGCGACCCGGCGAGGCGACAAAATCTTCCAATGTGGCTAATAGAGCGAAGACCTGCTGCTGAGTGAAGACACGCACTCCCTGGCCGAGAAAGGGGAGAGCTTCGCCGACAAGCGCGAGCAGGCCGTCGACGGGAATGACGGATTCGACTTCTGGATCGTATAGGCCACCGGGTATGCAATCTGCTGCGCTCTTGGTGACTGCGAACAGAGCTGCTGCCGCTTGCCGTCTTCGTTCTAGCGATTTCAGTGGCTGGTCCGTAGCATTTGAGTCCTGGTCGCGCAGCTCGTAGTATTTGCGCAAAGTAGCGTACCCGCTGAGATGGGTTGACAGTAGAGTCGCGGCTTCAAGATCAGTGCGACCCAAGTCCTTTAGACCTGATCGGCTCTTGCTGATCAGTGAGTCAAGCTTGGCATCCAGTTGTCTTCGAGTGGGCATCGCGGCGGAGTGCAACAGACAGAGTGAGGTCAGCAGAGAGATTGTGCTCTTCAGCTTCTCTGCTGCTTGTGCTCGCGCGTAGTAAATCAGGGCCGCGCCGTATGACTGCGTGGTCTCTGCAAGGTTATCGGCGTAGCGCTCTGCGATGTTGCGTCGCTGCTCTGTCTGACCCAGCGCGTCACAGACATTGAGCACCTTGTCAACAGTATCTTCGCTTGTCAGCTGCAGCTTGTCCAATAGGTCGCTGATTTTCGTTTGCGCGTTGCCGCCTTGTTCAAGCCGGTTGAGGATGGCGATGGACAGCTCCCAGCCCTCTTGGTCCCCAATCTAGAAGAGGTCAGCCGTGCTCAAAGTCACTTCATGATACATCTCACCTTGGCCCTCGCAGACAGCTGATCGGCATACTCGCTCAGTATGTCGTCTCTATCAATGCCATCGGTCGTCGTCTTTGGCGGTCCATACGAAAGTACAAGGAGATCTTCCTTAGAAAGCCCCTGTTCAAGCAGGCCGCCACGACTTCTCGGGCGATCCGAAGGCAGCCAATTGCCCAACGCCGCAAGCTCAACCACCGCACCCGTGACAGGCATGCTCCAAGTGCGGAGAATGCTCACGACAGCCGTGGTCTGGTCTTCCAGTACACTCACCAGTCCAAGATGGACCAGATCAGTCGTCTCGGGCTGGAAAACAGCACCGTTCTCTGTGTCCTGATCCCCTGCCTCTTTCACTCTCAAGAATGCATCTGCGAGTCTTCTGCGATACGCAGCCAGTGGTGCAACATCAACCTCTCTCGTTCGAGCTCCCTGCTTTCGCATACTGCTCTTTGCGAAGCTGGCATCAAGATTGGACTCATCTGCACCGTCCCACCAGACTGTGAGGTAGATGGCGCCCTCGAGCCAGTCCTGGGCAGCCATGAGGATGTCATCTGCTTGACCCAGCAGGAAGCCGTAAAGGAGACGCAGGTTGTCGTAGATGCTCCATGGGACCTTACTCTGGGCTTTTCTGCTCGCACTCGACAAATTCAAGCTGTCCGCGCCGCCCATGCTGCGTTGGAATACGTTTCCACCTGACAGAGAGCCTCCCATGTCATCCCCTTCCGCAAATGCTGCAAGCTCTTCTAATGTGGTTTGTACTTGTTGACGGAAAATCGTCCACTCCATGCTTTTGACGTCCCAATTGCTGTATCGGAACGCTGGGCATGACTCCAGCGTTCTGACGCAGGACCTCACCACCAGCTCAATGTTTTCGAGTTGCTGTCCGTGATATCCGGGCTCCGGTGAGCCATCATCGAGTGCAGAGTCGGCGTGCTCCCAACCAGCATCCTTCAATAAGCGGATCGTGCGATCGAGCCTGCCGCGCAACAGTGTTGCAAATACTACGTCCCAATATGTCTCAGAAGCCGAGGGTGAAGGTCGATTGAGGTGGATCGCGTCGTAGTCGTCAGGGAATGGTTTGTGGTGGGTATTAAGCCACTCGAGCAGTGCCTGTGGTATGGGGGCGCTGCGGGCCGGTGGAGAAGTAGCAATGAGGGCGCGCTGCGATCGGGCGGGAGCTTGCTGTGGCTTCTTCGTGTGTGGGTGGTGTAGTTGAAGGAGCAGCGACGCGAGGTAATTCGCTCTCGTGAATGGGCTATTGGACTCTGGTCCAACGCCACCAGGCTTCGTCGCGGCCTCGCTACTCTGTGCCCATAGCTTTGTGAGGTCTGCGGCTGCCTCGGTGATTATGCTGTCATCTGGCGTTGACTGACGCTGGAAACTCGAGTCCAATTCAGAGACAACGCGCTCGCCAGACAGGATGATGTTGTCTGGCTCGGTCAATTGCGCTGGCTTCTTGTTCTTAGTCGCATCACGCGCCGTTGTCGCCAAGCCACTGTTCTCGCGCACACGTCCATCATGACTTCTCTTGAACCCTCGAGGTGGACTGCGCTGCGGCGGCATAGAGCTCATGAAGGCCGGCCTCGCGGGTGGAGGCGCGTCGATGTCCTCGTCCAGCTCGTAGTCACCATCTGCATCTTCGTCCTCGTCGTATTCGTCGTCGTCGGGCACAGTGAAGGACCCATTCTTGTACCTGCCCGGGCTCTTCTTTGGATTGTAAGAGCTTCCAAACCGCGAGCTCCTGGGCGGCTCTCCTTGAGGTGTGAAGCTTCGGTCAGTAAACTTATTCGTCAAGTACGTCGGAGGAGCGCCTGTCGGCGTAGTCGAGTTGGTGGTGTATGTCGAACGACCAGGTGTACTCGGCGGTCGAAACGACATAGCCGCGGTGGTTTCAAGGAGAGATGGAGGTGGTGGTGTTGATTCTGAGACAAACAAAAGGTCAAAGAGCCAAGCGCAGCTCTTCACCAAACTCCGAAGTCCGTGCAACAATGACCCACCCCCTCCTCTCCTTCGTCAACCTTCACTCAATCAACCAAGCCTTTGCCATGGCATCGCATAGAACCACAGAACGACGTTCTCACGTGAAGGCATCAGATTGCCGGTCCGTGGAGGCTCCAGAATGCCCGTCCGTCTCGGTACAGCCATCATCACAACCCTGGTCTTGGCACAACATCTCAGCGACTCTCAATCCTCCTACCGGCAGAACATGTTCGCGCTGCTGCCTTCATCCGGGCATAGTCTTGTTCCAATTCCATCGCTGGCCCCATGATATGCCCGACTCAAATCTGGCAGCAGTGGAATCAATTCAAGCGCACTCTATGACCACGGGCGGTCCATAATATTTATACCCGAACGTCTATCTCATTGGTATCTTCAGGTACCTCCACATACAGGCAGGCTATTTCCAATCTCAGCCTCACCGTAAGCGAAAGACCCATTATGGTTCATCTGCTCATATAATCCCGGTACCCTCTTGGCTCCATCTTCTTCTGCGCCTACCTTCCTGGCTATCGTATACCTGCGGAGGCTGCAAGATGCCTACCCTCGCTCAGTCTCATCTTCATATCCCTACCAAAGACATCATCTCGTGGTGTTATGACAACAGAGAAGGTTATGATCAGAACAAGCCTGTGAGGAAGAGAGCGAACCTCAAAATCTTCGCATTTGCTAAACGTCAAGCTAGATCTATATTGATGCAGCCACAGGCGAGTCCATCTCCTCGAACCAGGCATATATCTTGATTCGAAAGCTCGTTGCGGGCTTTCGAGCCATCGGCCTGCGCAAAGGAGATGCGGTCTGCATCCACTCATTTAACAACCTGTACTATTCAATTCTCGTTCAAGGTATCATAGCCGCTGGCGGGGTATGGGTTGGCACGAATCCAGGTTACACTCCCTACGAACTCGAACACACCATCAGCTTGTCCAAGGCGAAGTTCATCATCGCGGAGCCCGAGCTTCTGAAAGCGCCGCAAGCGGTGGCGGCCAAGCTCTTCTATCGCGAGGACAAGATCATCCTCCTGGCAGACAAGAGCGATGGTGAGCATATGTCTTGGCGCTCGCTGCTAGAGCATGGCGAGCAGGACTGGGTGAAGTTCGACGATCTGAAAACGGCCAAGAACACCACCGCGTTTTTAATGTTCAGCAGCGGAACGACAGGTCAATTGTTTCCGATCGTATTCCCTGCGATGGTCCATTGCTGACACTTGCGAAGGCCTCCCGAAAGCCGCCCAGCTCTCTCACTACAATCTTGTAGCAGAGCATACGCTGGTGCACGAAAACCCCGAGCACCCGTCTCCGTTTGAAGTTTCCATGCTCAATCCCTTACCATTCTTCCACGCCGGCATGGCTCCTTTCATGCATACAACGGTCCTTCGCTCCGGCATTCCAGCTCATGTTATGCGGCGCTTCGATGTGATAGCATTACTCCAGCATCTCGAACACTACCAGATCACACGAATTATTCTCGTCCCCCCAATGGTCGTCGCAATCATCAATGCCTCCCTCTCCGACCTCGGCGGCGTCAAACGAAGTCTCCGCTCCCTGCGCGAAGTCCTCGCCGGTGCCGCACCTCTCGACGCCGAAACCCAAACAAAATTCCAGAGACTCCTTCCTCCCAGCGGCGTCATCAACCAAGCCTGGGCCATGACCGAGACAAGCTGTCTTTGCACCAATTTCTACCCACCAGAAGCAGGTCCTGCAGGTTCAGTGGGCAGGCCTATGCCGAACATCGACATCAAGCTCTGCGATGACGAAGGCAATGAGGTCGGCCCATACGACGTTCGAGGCGAGCTTTGCGTACGAGGACCGACCGTCATCCGCGGGTACTTGGACAATCCGAAAGCGAATGCCGAGTCCTGGTACAGTGAGGGCTTCTTTCATACAGGCGACATTGCGATTTGTGATGGCAAGACGAACTTGTTTTACATCGTAGATCGGAAGAAAGAGCTAATCAAAGTGAGAGGTTTCCAAGTAGCGCCTGCGGAGCTTGAAGGTGTTCTTCTCGCCCATCCGGCTATCAAGGATGTGGCTGTATTTGGTGTGTTGAAGAATGGCGCGGAGCTGCCGAGAGCGCATGTGATTAAGCGGGAGGAAGCGCAGGTGAGTGAGGAGGAGGTGAAAGATTGGGTGAAGACGCGTTTGGCGAAGTATAAACAATTGGAGGGCGGTGTGAGGTTTGTGGAGAGCATACCGAAGGTACGAAGTCACTTCCATTTGGGGATGTTGCTGGTACGTACTGACACTCTACGCAGTCCGCTTCCGGCAAAATCCTCAAACGCATCCTCCGCGACCAAGCCAAACAAGAAGAGCCGTCATCCTCCAAGCTCTAAGGTAACTCTTCAAGCCGGCTTCCGTCCAACATACCAAAACATTTTCCAATCCAAATACGCCTCTCCCAATCCCAGCTCCTCTTTCAACCTCTCCTCCAAACTCGCCACATTCTCTTCGTCCCACCCAAACCCCTTCCTCAGCACTTTCGGTACACTCTCCGAAACCGTCCTCGTCACAAACATCCTCGTATCCTCATCGGGACTATTCCCAAAGACCTCCCTACTCACATCGATCAATCCGGCCTCCTTCAACATCTCCCCAATCCTCTCCGTCATACCCGTATCCCTCGTAGCCAAGTACTCCCTCCACGCTGTCAACAGCTCGGCCATGGCGGCACATCTCGCACCCGGAATCCTCTGTACTAGAGCGATGGAGACGGGATTCCAGTCTAGCCACGTTACCCAACCTCCTTCTTTCACCATGGCCACTACATTCCTCACGCACTGAACCCATTCTTCGCCTATGAGATTGATATGCATCAACCTCACACCCACTACATCAAAAACTCTTCTAAACTCCTCCACCGGACCAGCAGGATCAGCCGCGTTCGCCACATGAAACTCGACCCTGCCCTCTCCGTGTTCCCTATCCAGCCTGTCTTGGGGCGGGAATTGTAAACTCGAGATATCGAATCCATCACATTTGGCATTGGGGAATAGGGAAGCGAGATCCGTGAGCCAGATTCCAGAGCCGGTCGCTATATCCGCTATTCTCAGCGGAGTATCAGGGGTGAGCGAGAGAGAGGCAGAGATGGAAGGATGAATGAATACATTGCCAAAACATTTCTGGAGGTAGAGGTGTTGTTCGTTCAAGCGAAGAGTCTCTTTCGCGTTGCGAGGAAGGGCATAGGTATCTTCAGGAGCCTTAGCGGCATCTGGGTCGCCCATTATGGAGGATGAGTCTACAGTTCTGTCGGAATGTGAGATGGCGAGTCACAAATGCTTGAATCTACGTCTTGAGAATTTCTGTTGATAATCAGCTGACCGCTGGCTTATTCAGGCTGATAGGTGGGACCGCTTCCATTCAGCTTCCAGATGACTAATGGCTAGCGAGGGCCAGAAACATCAGCTGCCGTACCATCCTCTGTCCTAATCCACGCTCTCCGCTTGACAGACTGCTTAAGGAGGCCTTGGAGGTGCCATGTACTACAAGAATATCGTTCTCCCGTAAAGACTTGCCGGAGTCATCCTGACCAACTCGTCAATCCTTCTCAAATATGCCCTGTTGCGTCAATTCTCTTGTCCCGGTCCCAAATCACAACATCGTCATGTGATCTTCTGATCTGCTTCACTCGATGCTCTGGCACGAAGTCCTCCTCTTCGGTCGCAGTCTGCCATAGATGCAATGGCTTCCACATTAGTTCCTTCTCGAACCTGTCGACATATCCGACCTCGTAGAAGACCGCTGCGTGCTTCTGATCCCACTTCAGGCGCTGCATTGCAGAAGCCGCTGAGCGAAACTTCTTTCCTTTCTCACTCGGATTGACATCGGTCTGAACGTCTGCGGGGGTGGCACTCGGCCCCATGGCTGCTTGATGTCGCGAAGAGAGGCCACTCAGATCAATAGCGTCCTGTAATTCGCCGCCTAGTATCCAGTCGAACGGCATAAATTCAGACTGCTGCCGAATTGGGAGCAGTTTCATGGGACCCGGCATGTGCTCTCGTTCAGACAGTGCGGCTTTTATGAAGGCTGGAGACTCATTAGCAAGGGAACGACAAGCGAAATGGAGGGGCGTTTACTGCTCGAGCGATCTCGTACGAAATCGCACTTTTTAAGGACCGGCCACAATTCGCGCAAGCACAGATCTTTGATGGATTCCTGAGGTGCGTTCTTGGGAGACAGGCCAATGGCCATTTGAAAACCCTCGTGAGCTTCCTGCGGATTGTAAAGGAGCAGCGGCCAGACGCGGAAATGTAGATTGCTCTTTTTGTTCTCGTGAGATCTGGTTTGGCGTAACGCATCCTGATAGTCATTCAAGAGATCGTAGAAGCCGCGTGCTTTCAGCTCGAGCAACATTTTTGGAGCCCAGCAGCGGACCTGTAGCCTGACGAAGACTTCGTGCTCAAGTTTGAAGCGGTGGTAGCCTTCGACGATCGAGTCTGGGATTCTGCAATTCGGGAGAACCTTCGTCAGTCACGCATTCCAACTCAGCATAGAGAAGCGGATGAATCTTTACCTTTGCGGGTCTGCCATATCTCGCATAATTGCTTCTTTGATAACCCTTGACGCCTCGCTGCTTATATGTGCTCCAACGTCTCGTCCGGATGGCGTTGTGACGGAGATGACGCTGCTGCTTGTCGAACCTATCCTAAGGAACAGTCGATAGCAGAACTTCTCCAGCAAAATCGCCATGAGCGGTCTGACGCTGAGCTCGCTGTCTGGCATATCGATAGCTACATGGCAAAGATTGGAGGTCAGCATGTCTCAGACATTCATGGTATCCAGCCATTGGTGTCTTACCAGAAAACGATCGGTTGAGCATGTGAATCAGGCATTCAGCAGAAAAGAAGCCTAGTGATGGAGCTAGAATTCCATTGAAGAACGCCCATCTGATTAGCAATGCGCAGCAGATTCGGAAGACGAGCGCCTCGTCTTGTGGTAGCGCTCCGAGTCGAAATCGGATGCTGCGAACATCACGGATCTTTTTGAGAGCATTGTGATTCGACGCAAACTCGAGAGCAATCGTGTCCAATTCCTCCGGCGAGTTGCAGCTGTGCGGCACTCGACAGTAAAGCAGACTGATTTTCAACCAGCTAGGAGCCTTTCCTCGCAACCATTTCAGCTTGCTCACTTCAATTTCGGCGCATTCGGTGGTTGGGGTCTCGTCGAACTCGAAGTCGAGCTTCTCTTGAACATACTCCCAGAACGTCTTGGCGGACATACTGGCGGCAACAGCGAGCTCAACCGGCTCGATGAGCCCATGTGCGACAAAGCCCGCTCCATATGGCGCTAGTTGAAAGAGGTGCTTGAAGGGCCCTTCGGATGCTTGGTTGTTGTTCGCTTGCTTGAAAGCGAGGAGAGAGCAGTCCAGCCATTTCGCGAGTTCTCCTGTGAGGTCGTCGATGACCGCCATCCCTCTGTCGTTGTCGCCGATGGGGTCTCCCGAATAGTGTGTTGACGTGGCCGACGCCATATCGAGCTATGCATCCGTGAAGTCTGTTGTTTCAGTGATATGAACGGGCGCTGGCGTTGCAGAGTTGTTATTTTGAAGAATGATATATTGTGCGAGAAAACAAACGCGCAGTTGAGTCACATGCATAGCCTCACCTGCGGTGTACCTACTTGGAAACGGCAGCTATGACCGAGGTCAATGCTCTCACAGGCGCTAGGCAGTGGTCGAGAGCACGAAGGCGCGGCTGTGCTTTCGGCGTGTGTAGTCGTGCGCGCGAAGATACCGCCGAGTCGTTGGTAGTGTTTGCGCAGAGGAAGAGGAAGAGGGGACGCGTTCGTCGTGGCAGGAGTGCAGGAAACAAGACCGTGCTCTCTCGCTACGGCGCGTCCCCGAAAGCTTCTTTCTACTAGGCTTTAGGCTTTCCTCTTTCCTCTTCCCCTCGATCATCACGTTCATCCTCTTCTTGCTTCCACCCTGATCATGAGAGCGACACTGTCTCTCACCAGGGTTGCTAGGTGCTGAGCTGTGGCGAGAGATGGGTAAACACGAAGGTGTATCACCTACTACCCGCTACCGCGAATACTTCGACATTAATGAAGCACGCACGGCGTACCACTTTACGCCGTACGAGTCTTTGCGTACACGTGCTGTCGCTGACTGGGAATGATACGGACCTTCCTCCAGTCACCCACGCATCTCTGCGTGTCTCGCTGCTATGTAAATCGTGGTCTGATGTGCCATTTTACAAGGACTGGCATAATTGTAGGGATTAGGCTCGTCCGGATGCACTAAAAGGTCACAGTCACGTCTCCCTCCTACGCCAGTCAGGGCTGGCTCTCGTAGCACCTTGCCTTCCATCTATCTGATCGTGTCCAATGGAATGAGGATGTCATTGTGTATCATCCTACACATGGGCGAAAGTGGCGAAACTTG
The DNA here is from genome assembly GCA_031771865.1 of Nothophaeocryptopus gaeumannii. Classification (NCBI taxonomy): domain Eukaryota; kingdom Fungi; phylum Ascomycota; class Dothideomycetes; order Mycosphaerellales; family Mycosphaerellaceae; genus Nothophaeocryptopus; species Nothophaeocryptopus gaeumannii. The sequence goes on from JASISA010000025.1 coordinate 408,268, forward strand.
TACGTCGCTGAACCTTGAAACATTTCATTTGCCACGGACTGCACAAACAAGGCACCCGTGATCTCCGCCTACACATACATCTTGACTAATATCTTGGCCGTTCGCTGCAGCTTTGGACCGCGCAATTTTCGAAGAGCAAGGCATTCCACGCTACCAAAGCCAGCAAAGATGTTGCATCTCAAGTTCGTCGAGCTCAGCTACTTGCTCGTCATATTCCTATCTCGCGCAACGGCCGGTGCGGATGCATACGAAGGGCAGCGGCCGATTATTGGGCAATACGAGCCCTACAACAATCAAAGAGGACCAGACCCTCCATTTCCCGGTAAATCGAAAGGAGCGATCTTGCCGAAGAAAAAGGGCCCACCAGCTCCTGATGATGAGCTGCTCCAAAACCTTCTCGCTGCGGAGTGGGCCGTCTCTGCATTCTACAATGATGCTGTGCGCATGTTCAACGAGAGTTCCTTCACGGCGTTGGGCTTTCCCAATACCACATATGATCGCATTCAAGAGATCCGCGACAACGAGGTCGGCCATGTGGAACTGATGACCCAGGTACGATCGCTTGTATTGGTACAGCGCCTCGTTCACTCACTGACGTTTAACACTACAGGCGATCAGCGACACCAGTATCAAGCCTGGGCCGTGCAAGTACGACTTCAACTTCAGCCAACCCTTTGAGTTCCTCGTCCGACAAGTCTTGATGGAAGCCTCTGGGCCAGCCTTCCTTCCCGGTCTTGTTGCGAAGGCCCAAGACCCGCAGATCCAAGGATTGCTCACATCTCTTAGCCAAGTAGAGATCAGACATGGCACCTGGGCCACGATTGACAACTTTCATGCGAATCCATTTTCGGGACCTGCGGACACGTTCTATCCGTACCCTCTGCAAATCCTCAGCCAGGTCAGCCAGAACATCATTCCCGGTTCCTGTCCCAAAGAAAATCCTCCCTTCCCCAATCCGCCACAAAGGCCAGCCGTCATGTACTACAATACGAAAACGAGTCAGGGGAAGCCGGGGCAGAAGATCGAGTTTACCTTCCCAAATCCGCAGGTCCAGCCAAAGTTCGAGAGTGGGCGGCAATACCACGCTGTGTTCTCTCACGCCTTCAGCAACATCACTGTGCCTTTCGACGTGAAGTCCAGGACAGCCACGATTCCAGATCGTTTCGATAAGGGAAAGGGCGTCATTGTTGCAGTTATATCGGAACAAATTGGGGCGCCTACGGAGGCTAGTATCATTGCTGGGCCGTTGCTCATGTTGCAGCAGCCAGACTTGTCGGCTATCATGGCTATGGGATCTTGAAGACTTTCCATCGAGCTCGCGACTCTGCATCAAACAGGCGGTTGTATCCATTGCATAAACGTTGCATTTGCAGAAGTAACTCAAGACCGCTTCCTGAGATCATGAGCATGTTCTTTGGACCCTGGAGGTTCCGCTCGGAATTATTTCCGCTTCCCAATCCAGTAACCAGTTCGCACATACAACAACATTGTCCCGTAAAGCATTCTACTCCCATACCATTGACGATTTTGTAACGATCAAATGCGGTACTCATTCTGTTGTCGCCTTCACAATCATCCGACATCCCGTACGTTGATGTCAGCCATGGCATATATATATTCCGTCAGATCAACCCAGAGCACTGAAGACAACAAACCCTCAACAATCCATACTTACCAAAAACACCCAATAGACACCTTTTGAATCAAAGCAGTGATGGCTATCGACAAGCAACTCATCCTCATAACCGGCGCATCCCGCGGAATCGGCTATTCCACCGTTCAAAATCTCCTCCTCAATCACCCTCAATACCACATCCTCTTCGCAGTCCGAGACCTCGAAACCGGCTCTGTCGCCCTCAAAACCCTTACCTCACTTCCAAATATCCAAGGCTCCGCAGAAGCAATCCAACTCGACGTCACCTCCGACGAATCCGTGGACGCGGCCGCCGCGTACGTGCAGGAGAAATACGGCCATCTCGATATCCTGGTAAACAACGCCGGTATTTCAGGAATGGGCAAAGGTCGTGCCATCGCTCGACAGATTTTCGATGTCAACGTCATAGGTCTCATCTCCGTCACCGAAGCCTTCCTCCCTCTCCTCAAAGCCTCCTCCTCCGTCAACCCCCAAATGATAGTGGTATCCTCCTCAATGGGCAGCATTACCCACGCAACAACGCCTGGCCATCCGCTCTGCTTCAATTTCGCAAATGAATACCGCGCGAGTAAAGCAGCGGCGAATATGTTGATGGTGCAGTATCGATATCAGGGGTTGAAGGTACATTCATTTGACCCGGGGGCGGTGGCGACCTACTTTGGAGGGATCGATGATGCGTTTTTGGAGAAGAAGAGGGCAAAGGGGGCCGTGGAGCCGGAAGAAGCGGCGGGACACTTAGTTGACGTGATTTTGGGGAAGAGGGATGGGGAGAAGGAGAAGAGTGTGCATGGGAAGGGGGTGAATCCTTGGTAAAGAGGACAGAGAATAGTGAGAGCGGAGGCGGGAATGAAGGATGGCGTTTGGAATGCTTGTGGAAACATCTCTAATCTTTGCAGTCGCTCGAGCTTCTAGATATCTGTACAATACGCCTTTTCAGCAGGAGAACTTTCTTAGAACTTGAAGACTTGGTCCTTCTCGAATCCAAGCTCCTTCAGAATACCGCTGAGATCACCCTGGTCGGCAGGACTCTTCTTTGCGCCAGAGATCGCCTTGTAGAGACCAGGAGGACCGCAGATGAAGACCTTGACGTTGTCTTCGCTCGGTGCAGGCAGAACAGTCTTCAGCAGGTCCTTTGTGATGTGGCCCTTCCCTTGCTTCCAGCCCTCAGGTGGGTTGTCCAGCACGTAGAACGCGCGGAATCGTTGCGGAAATTGCTGCTCGAGCTCCTCAAATTCCTTCTTGAGCAGAATGTCCTTCTCCGATACGTTGCCGAAAACGAGTGTGACCTTGGTCTTGTCTGCTGGGTTCTTGAAGATTGCGCGGCACAGCTGGTGCATGGGCGTGATCCCGGTCCCACCTGCGATGAGGGCAATCTCGTTATGCTTGTTTGCATTCCATGGGTACTTTGGGATTGGACCTTTCATCTCGAGTTTGTCTCCGGGCTTCATGTCGTGAAGGTGTGTGGACATTGGACCATTGGGGTATTTCTTGACGATCAGATCCATATGCCCCTTGTCGTCTTCATCGCTGACTGGCGTGTACGGTCTGATGGTTGGCTTCTCATCCTCAGGACCCTTGAACTTGGTGATGAGGGCGCTGGCCACGTTGAGTCCGCTGACAGCGTCTGGATTGTCGAAGCTGAAGATGAATTTCTTTGTATTGTCATTGATGTCCTCGACCTTGTCCAACTTCAGGTTGACGAAGCCTTGGTCGCCTCCAATGAAGACTTTGTCGGGAGGGCCACCTGGAAGGCCAGCCTTGTTCTCGAATGCAGGCTTCGTGAGCTCTTTCGCCTCCTCGACCGGATCCTTCTTGCCTCCACCGAAGGCATAGTATCCCCCTCCTAAAAGTCCCAGGCCGGCGGCGCCGTAGAGAAGAGTGCTGTTTCCGCCGCCACTCTTGGGAGCTTCGGATGCGTATCGTCGGACGTGCTGTGAGGAGGAAGTAAGCGCTTGTTGACAAGTTCTAGAAGCAATTTGTATACCTGAGACAGCTGAGCTGCTGGTCGGAAAAGGCGCGTGGAAAACATGACTGCAGCCTTTTGGGATGATGTTCGAGACAAAAACACACTCTCTCTTCCAATGTCGAGCTTCAATGTTTGAGATGCGGCTCAACGGCTGAGACTACGGCTACGTCATTTGTCCGTGCCAAGACTCCGTGCTCCGACGACTTCCTCTCTTCCTCAAACGACATTGCAAAGCGCGTTACAACTAACGCCGAACAGCGAGTATGTTGAATAAACATCCTGGCAGTATTCAAGTACACCCTAGAATACGATACCCTGAGACCAAGACGCGTACATGGAGCGGCAGACGAGGCTTCATCGATTTCTCTCCAGCACTGGACCCATCCAGCATGGAAAGCTGCCAGACAGCAGATCGGTAACCGCATAAGCAAGATATCCAAGGCGTGACCATCAACTTTAAATTGACGCCGCGATCTGTGAGCCCACTCGAGCAGAACATGCAGTGATACGCTCAGAGTCGAATTGCATGGTGAGTGGCATGGAGCCGAAGTTGTTCGCTCACCATTCGACACAAAGCCAGAGGTCAAGAGTGTGAGGTTCTCTCTCCGTTGCCGTTTCCGGCCATGATGCGCGACAGCATGCGGCCAGATGGCTCTTTCATATCATCTTCCTCTCGAACTTTGCAATCTGTGCTGATCAACGCGCACCTTACGTACAATGTCCACAGTACGATCACCATGACGGTACTCACAGTCGAGACCTCCAATCTCATGCTTACCGATGCCGAGATACCCAAGATTACGGAATTCGAAGACTGCTTCAAGAAAACAAAGATAGAGGCGGCCAGGCGTAGCTTCCACATTCTCGACCTCCCAGCCGAAACTCGAGGACGTATCTTCTCACTCGCTTTGACGGACGACAAATCGCAAGGCTATAATCTATTGCGAATGGCAATGCCCAGCCTGACCCGAGTCTCCAGGGAAGTTCGAAAAGAGGTACTGTCAATGTTCTTCGCCGAGCGTAGCTTCTGCCTATGTGTCGGGTCCAACCTCACCATCGCCGCTCGGTCCAGAGAGGCTGGCGCGCCGGCGGAAATCGAACATTACGAAACGGGGTCTCGTGCGAGGGCTGGCGCGCTGGGCATGAAGAACGAGGTCTCCAAAGATCATTGCTGCTGCGGGGAAGAATGCTTTGTTCCGAGACGTCACTCTCAGAATGTACAATTCATATAGATCTTCATTGGACGCTGAAGCCGAGCATTCCTTACGCAACTTGGACGTCGTTATTTTTGTCAATTTGCGCGTCCATAAGGGCAGACTGGAAATGGCACTGGAAGATGGAAAACTCATCCCACCGAGCTTCGCAAGCAGGGAGACTACTCGATCACCTATTTATAGATGGATGTGGACAATACACTGGCTGGGATGCGTAAGGTCGCGAACCGTATCGCAGCAGCGAAGGATTTCAAGTGTTTTACGCTCAGTAACTTGAAGCAGATTGCTAAGGCTTTCCGACACTGATTGAATAGACCACAAACTTTCGGGGTGCATGGTTGTAAGATGTGTCTTTCACAATGTCAGGAATTTACATATACACATGTACGCACTGGCTCGCCATCTCTCATGCAATTATGCTGATTCGATCAAGTGATTGTTCTGGGCACACCATTCCCTTATGCATCTTTTGTGGCCCTAAGGCACAGGACAAAACTTCCCAAACGGGGATGTTGTACGGACGCTTCACGATTACAAACTCATTGACTGCCAGTTGCAGTGAAGCTGCTTCATGGAAGGAGTAAACCTCGAGAAAGTTTGCAGGTCTACGGCCTTGTGCCTCTTCAAAATCCGTTGATGTGACGCCAAGAACCTCGTTGAGTTTTGCGGAGACTTCGTGCTGGCGGAAGTAAACGGCTTTACATCCGCTGCGACGAACGCAGGAAAGAGGGTCCAATGGCTATAAGAACAGCGTCGAGCGCTCTTTACGATGCGACACAACAATCATCGTCCACATGAGAGCCTCATTGCATTGAGAATCAATCGAGCGAAGCAAATCATCTTATCACATCACAAGTCCAACACCATGTCTGCCTCCATGAAGACCATTCTCGTCATTGGCGGCACCTCTGGCATTGGCCACAGCTTCGTCAAGCGTTGGCACAAGCAAGGCAAGAAAGTCATCATCACCGGCCGTCGTGAGAACCGTCTCCAGCAAATCAAGACGGAGCTTCCTGGAGTTGAGTCCTATGCTTGGGACAATGCAGATCTCAAAGCACTTCCAGCCCACCTCGATACCCTTTTCAAGACGTATCCCGCGATTGATACGGTGTGGGTCAACAGCGGTCTTCAACACACCACCTCGATCAAGGACCCATCTACATCGAGCGATCAGGGTATCATCGATGAGATTACCCTGAACTACACCAGCCCCTTGATCATCGCCCGCCATGTGATCCCAAAGTTTCTGGAAAAGAAATCCCCAACAACCTTCATGATCACATCTTCCGGACTAGGATTTGTCCCCGCTGCTCCGTACGCCGTCTACAACGGGACCAAAGCCGCAGTCCACTACTACCTCGTCTCCATCCGTCAAGCTCTTCAAGACAGCAACGTCAATGTGATTGAGATTGTTCCACCAGCTACGAAGACGGAGCTTGGGGGTGGCAAGTTGCTGGATATGCCTATCGCGATGGAATTGGAGGACTTTACAACTGAGTGCTTCGAGAAGTTGGATAGTAATGACGCTAAGGATTTGAAAGAAGTAGCTGCTGGGAGTGCGGTTCCGAGGGTTGATGCTTGGAGAGGGTCAATTGGGAAGATCTTGGTTGAGAGGAAGATGGGAGGCTGAGTTACTGGAAGGCGATAGAGAGAAGGGGATGGAAGTGTACGTGCTTGACATGTGATAGGGATAGGACTGGCTTTAAGGATAGATAAAAGCCGTATCCTGATCTCTATACTTACATGGCGTTCACTAGCATTCCATCAGCGCGCTATCGGCAGCAATGATTTCCGTGCGGCTAGTAATACTCAGTAACATCTATCTCGGGACCAATTGATGGCGTGTCGTTAAGATCGCAAGTAGTCAGCCAGGGATGTTCGGTCCGTGGGCTTTGAGGCTCCCAGGCATCAACGCCAAGGCCATGCCAAGACTCATCTCATTGTGCTGCTATGTTGGACTGGTCTTCTTGGAGTTCATCGTCCAGTTCTCACGTCTCTCCTCACCGATTCAGAGCCGCGTGATGCATCATGTCGAGATTGATGACGGCAGGGAGCCTGACTGAAGTCGCGGGGCAGGCGCGTTTGACCCCTTGACAGCAGAGTCGTCGGATTCGACGTCGTCGGCCAACAGGACAGGGACCATGAACATCATCCACCTGAGCGCTAACATCTGCCGACATCTCTGCTGTGCAGCATGGTTTGAACATTGCATGACCGTGTATTGGCCGAGGTCACCCTCATCCGATTTTAGTCAATGTTCCTTCTCGCCTGCTCGGACGAACACACCTGACAGGGCCGGATGGATGCAATTTAGAGTCCTAACCGGTTGACTTAAGAGCAGCGCAGTGGATGAAACAACAAGACTCTGAGAGCACTCTCGAAACCGTCACCTGCACCAACCCTCGACGTCTCGGCAATATGGCATCTCAAGGCGTGGCCATCAATAGCATCACCCTGGCGGCAGCAGCTGGAGTTGCAAGCCATGTCTTCTATTTCCGCATCGGCGAGCATCATATGCGACCAATCCACTATCTCCAGGCGTTCTCTGCATCTTGCATTGCTGCTGCTGTCTACCTGGTCAGTTTTACCGGAGCGACCAGGTCGGATGCCACACTCACAGTCTCCGTACTCGCCGCGAGCTGGCTCGCTGGTGTCTTCACCAGTCTGCTCGCATATCGACTCTTTTTCCACCCTTTGAGAAACTTTCCGGGACCATGGCAAGCTCGCATCGGCAGTCTCTGGCTCAGCTCCAAGCTTGGAAATTTGGATGCCTACTACGTGATGACAGACCTTCACAGGAAATATGGGAAATACGTCAGAGTTGGCCCTGGAATGCTTTCCATCACGGATCCACAGATCATGCAGTCGGCGTATGGTTCCAATGCCAGAGCCGAGAAGGGCGAATGGTATGATGCAAGTGAGCCTCATCACTCAATGCATACCACCAGAGACAAAGCTCTTCATGACCGCAGACGCCGTGTGTGGGCTCCTGCTTTCAGCGACAAAGCGCTTCGAGAGTACGAGTCGACTGTCCAGGTATTCAACGCCAAGATAGTAGCTCGGATTGGCGAGCTGAAAGGCCAGACAGTTAATATAACGACTTGGTTCAATCTATATTCGTTCGATGTCATGGGTCGGCTCGCATTCGGTAAAGAGTACCACATGGTCGACAGCGGGAGGCGTCACTGGGCCTTGGATCTTCTATCAGAAGGGATGGAGCTGGGTGGATTGAAGATGCCCATCTGGATATTTTGAGCGTTGCTAGCGATACCAGTGGGTGCCGCAGGATACCACAAGTTTCTCAAGTTCTGTGCCGGTGAGCTGAAGTGGAGAGTAGAAAACGATAGCAAGGCAGGCTCAAAGGATATCACCGTATGGCTTTTGAAGGCGTACGCGGGTGAGCTACACCCGGAAGCTGACCCGATGTTGCAAGGAGACGCGAGGTTGATAATAGTGGCTGGGTCCGATACTACGTCCGCTACTTTGACCTACCTCTTCTACCACTTGGCACAAGATCCCAGCCAGGTAAGGAAGCTTCGCCAAGAGCTACGGCCCCTTACAAATGGCGATTGGAGCGACAAAGACATTCAACATGCTGAACACCTGAACGGAGTGATTAATGAAGCGCTGAGATTACACCCTCCTGTGCCGTCCGGCTTATACAGAAAGACGTTGCCAGGAGGCATGCAGGTCGGCGATAAGTTCATAACGGGAGGCATACAGTTTTTCACTCCACAGTATCCCATGGGGCGAGATGAGGATATCTACACCAAGGCCGACTCTTTCGTTCCAGAGAGGTGGTATTCGAGGCCGGATATGATCAAGCATCCAGATGCTTTCGCTCCGTTCTCGATGGGTCCTTTCAACTGCATTGGTCGGAATCGTAAGCGTTTCCATCCTACTTTTACTTTGAGATTGCTGACTTTGCTCCAGTTGCTCGCATGGAGCTGCGAACGCTCACCACACAACTGCTTCTGAACTACGATGTTTCTTTCGCACCTGGCGAAGACGGTAGTCGTCTACTGACGAAGACCAAAGACCACTTCACCTTGACGCTGGGTCAACTAGATCTGGTCTTTACTGAGGCTTCGAGTTGAAGTAATAGTCTCGACGACCGGGAGTGTTTGGCAAGCTGTCGAAATAATGTCACAGATTCGGAGAGAACAGAGACATGTTGCCCTAAATCGCCACCCATGTTCGAATAAACCTTGCTGGCGCGATGAGCGGGTCTGCGCAATGGACAACAATTGACCTGGCGATGCGACAAAAGCTAGCGGCGGTCTGAACCGTGCCATTCGGTAAGCATAGCGTCTTTGCCGTGTTTGCCGTGCAATGAGCTCGGATACGGATCATGAACATGCGCCGGAGTACACGAGGAAGCTGCATGTCCTTTAGGTGACTTTGCAATCCTTACACCTCTTTGCCGTGTCGCGTAGCTCGTTCGCCAATCAATACATCGGGTGACATGTTGCAAACGACTCGAATTGATTGATTGCCGAGCCGATCATACCGAACAGCTACCCCAGATTTGGCCGATCCCGAGGTCTTGAATGCGTCTACGCTCTCTTTCGACATCACTGTTCTTCTTTCTTCAATCACCTCCTATTACTTTGCGCGCATCTCTGCCCAAGAACAAGCTGCAGCGTACAGTCCTGGGTCCAAATTGAGGATCAAACATTGCGAACGTTTGGACATCCCGCTCTCGTTCAAGAAAAGGAATCCAAACCCTCGCTTACACGTCCCCAATATGTTCAAAGAAAACCACCTCCTCAAAGTCCCCTTCTCCGAACCCTCCTGGCTCGTCGGCCTCCCATCCCCCATCTTCAAAGAAACCCACATCCGTTTCCAAAAAGCATGTCGCGCCTGGTTCGAAGAACATTTCCTCCCGCACTGCATGGACTGGGAAAATTCCGGCGATCTTCCTAAAGACCTCTTCGCCAAATTCAATCAGTACAATATGCTCTTACCCAATTTACCGTCTCCACTTCCGGTCGAGTGGTTACATAAACTCGGGATTAAGGACATTCTGGGTACGCAGGTGGAGGAGTGGGATTTTATTCATACGGGGATATGGGTTGATGAGATTCATCGGAGTGGACTTGCGGGGCCTAGTAGTGGATTGACGGCGGGGTTTGCGTATGCCATATCACCTATCATCAAATATGGCAGCAAGCAATTGCAAGAAAGATTCCTACCCGAATTCTTGACGGGGAAGAAGAGGACGTGTATTGCGATCACCGAACCAAGTGCGGGAAGTGATGTGGCGAATGTTGAAACGACGGCAGAGAAGACGAAGGACGGGAAGTATTATGTTATTAATGGGACGAAGAAATGGTAAGCACGTCTTACCTGCATAGATTGTGGTTGATGGGCTGACGAAGCGACAGGATCACCAACGCCATATGGTCGGATTACACGACTATGGCCGTCCGAACAGGTGGCAAAGGCCCAGGAGGACTGAGTCTGTTGGTCGTCCCGCTCAAAGTCGACGGCGTCGAAATGCGTCGACTAAGCGTGACAGGCTCCAAAACCGGCGGCACAACCTTCATCGAACTCGAAGACGTCAAGGTGCCCGTGGAGAACCTGATTGGAGACGAAGGCCGCGGAATGTTCTACATAATGAACAACTTCAACCATGAACGCCTCCTCATCGCACTAGGCGTCACACGACAAGCACGCGTAGCGCTTTCCTCAGCGATGGCGTATGTAATGAAGAGGGAGGCATTCGGGAAGGCTCTGGTCGAGCAGCCTGTTGTGAGGAATCGACTGGCGAAGGCGGGGGCGGAGCTGGAGACACTGCAGTCGTGGTTGAACGAGTTTCTGTATCAGATGAATCATTTGCCGAAGAGTGAGGCAGATCAGAGGCTGGGTGGCTTGACTGCGCTGGCTAAGGCGAAGGCGGGGATGGTGTTCAATGAGGCGGCGCAGACGGCGGTTTTGTTGCATGGGTGAGTTCAAACTGGGTTCCAAGAAGACTTGATCTTGTACTGATTCGCTTGCAGTGGAAACGGCTTTACTCAGACCGGCCAAGGAGAGCTTGTTGAGAAGATCTATCGGGATGTCTTCAGTGCGAGGATACCAGGTGGTTCGGAGGATGTCATGTTGGATTTGGCGGTACGGCAACTAGTGAAGAACTTCCAGAAGGCGACGAAGCAGCTTGAGAAGGAGGGACAGGCGAAGTTGTAGATAGCAAGCTGTGTAACATGGAGATCAAGCCAAGTATCCTGTGACAGCATCACTTTCACATGCCTCTAATGGTGCAGCGAGTGAAGTCTGGAGTCGTGGCCGAAATGTGAGCAACCTGAATCTTTCGCGATTCTATGCACGGTCCACAAGTTTAGGGTTCGGCGAGTCAACCGAGCCGCAGCGCGACAAGACGAACAGGGCTTCCTATTCTTTGTTGCAACAACACCACAACCACCAGCTACATCTCTCCGCCGACCTTCCACCCGCCGTCATCTCCTCCACCGTGTGCGCCTCGAGCACGAGTTGACGCCATACTGCCTTGTACTATAGCCGCCGCCGCCGACGCGCCGCCACCTCGCAGCGACCGAGACGAAGTTGTGAAGCGCGCCTTTGCGCTGCGCGTGCCTCACCACCAGAGACAGCAGCAAACGCAGCGGCGGCGCAAACACCGTCCAAGGCGAGCACTTGACCAAGTGACGGAAGCGCATACGACGGTGGGGCTGGTGCGGCAAGTGCAGGCGCGATAGATGCACGTTCAGCAGAGGAGAGGGGACTAGTAGCAATGTCGTACGCCAACGGAGATGCCATGATGGCCATGGCCGACGAGGAGGAAGAAGTAGGTGTTGATGAGAACGCCATCACCGCGGAGGACTGCTGGTCGGTCATCACCTCCTTCTTCAACTCTAAGGGCCTGGTTTCGCAGCAACTCGACTCCTTTGACGAGTTCGCTAGCACCACCATGCAGGAGATCGTGGACGAGACGCCCGCCATCGTTATCGACCAAAATGTCTCCCCAGAGGATGATGGCACGAACCAGCCCATAGTCAAGCGGCGCTATATCCTCGAGCTGGGCGTGTTGACCATCTCACAAGCAGCCATGACGGAAGGCGACGGCAGCACTCGCGCCATGTACCCGCACGAAGCTCGATTACGAAATCTGACCTACTCCTCGCCCATGTTTCTGAATCTCACGAAGAAAACGCAAATCGCGCGGGAGAGGTCAATAGGCGGCCAGTTGGTGGATGGTGTTTGGGAAGACTCTGCAGGCTGGGATGGCGCCAGCACCGAATTGTTCTGGGATGAAGACCCAGAGAGCCCTCCAGAGACCAAAGAGCAAGTCTTCGTGGGCAAGCTCCCTATCATGTTGAAGTCCAAGATTTGCGCACTACGAAATCGACCCGAGGCAGAACTCTACGCCATGCAGGAGTGTCCGTTCGATCAGGGTGGATACTTCATCATTAACGGCAGTGAGAAGGTCCTCATCGCACAGGAGCGAAGTGCGGCCAACATCGTGCAAGTCTTCAAGAAGAAAGGCACAAACACGCCCGTAGTCGCAGAGCTCCGAAGCGCCATCGAAAAGGGAACGCGACTGATCAGCTCGATGCAAGTCAAGTTGCTCAATCAGTCGTCCACGTCCTCAATAGCGGGTCAGACAATTAAGGTGTCTGTACCATACATCAAAGCCGACATTCCCATTGGTATTGTCTTCCGAGCTCTTGGAGTTGTTTCCGACGAAGATATCTTGAACCACATCGTTGACAAGCAGGATACACAAATGCTGGAAATGCTGAAGCCGTGCTTGGAAGAGGCTTTCGTCATTCAGGACCGCGACGTAGCGCTCGACTACATTGGGAGACGAGGTAACCAGCAAGGTACCAAGGACCGCCGAGTTCGATACGCGCGTGAAATCATGCAGAAGGAATTCCTCCCGCATATTTCACAGGACGAGGGAAGTGAAACGCGGAAGGCTTTCTTCTTGGGCTACATGGTGAACCGTCTACTACAATGCGCTCTTGGGCGTGTAGAAGAGGACGACCGTGACCACTTCGGCAAGAAGCGACTGGATTTGGCAGGGCCGCTCATGGCGCAAGTTTTCCGACTCAAGTTCCAACAGCTGGTCAAAGACATGAAGGGATACCTTCACAGATGCGTTGAACAAGGCCGAGAGTTCAACATTACGCTGGCAGTCAAGACGAACATTATCACTTCTGGGCTGCGGTATTGTCTTGCCACTGGAAATTGGGGTGACCAGAAAAAGGCTTCTTCTTCGAAGGCAGGTGTCAGTCAAGTGCTGAATCGTTACACATACGCATCGACACTGAGCCATTTACGGAGAACCAACACACCTATTGGACGAGATGGCAAGATTGCGAAGCCGAGACAACTGCACAACACTCACTGGGGTCTCGTGTGCCCTGCAGAGACTCCCGAAGGTCAAGCTTGCGGTCTGGTGAAGAATCTCTCGCTGATGTGCTACGTCACTGTCGGCACGCCCGGATTCCCGTTGATCGATTTCATGCGTCAACGTGGCATGGATCTCCTCGAAGAGTACGATCCAGTCATGAACCCAAGAGCGACCAAAGTCTTCTTGAACGGTACTTGGGTCGGTGTTCACCGCAATGCTGGTCATCTTACCGATACTCTCCGCACGCTGCGGAGAAAGGGTCTGCTCAGTTTCGAAGTGACTATCATTCGCGACGTACGTGAGCGCGAAATCCGAGTCTTCACGGACGCTGGCCGTGTCTGCAGGCCGTTATTCGTTGTCGACAACACTCCTGGCTCTGAAAACCGCGGCAGCCTTGTGCTCAATCGGGACCACATTCAGAAGCTCAGCGATGATGTCGAGATCATCAAAGAGCTTGAGGGTGTCAGTGAAGAGGAGAGAGAAAAACAGACCTTTGGTTGGAAGGGTCTTGTAGACGCGGGAGTCGTCGAATACCTTGATGCCGAGGAAGAAGAGACTGCCATGATCATCATGACACCAGACGACCTTGAGGAGCACAAGAACATGCGGGCAGGTCTTCCTTGGGAACAGGCTAAGGACGACCCTCACCGTCGCATCAAGCCGCCTCCCAACGCCAACGTCCGAACATGGACCCATTGCGAGATCCACCCTGCCATGATTCTGGGTATCTGCGCCAGTATCATTCCCTTCCCAGATCACAACCAGTCTCCTCGAAACACCTACCAGTCTGCGATGGGAAAGCAAGCTATGGGTGTAACGCTCACCAACTACAACGTCCGTATGGATACCATGGCGAATGTCCTGTACTATCCACAAAAACCACTTGCCACAACGAGAAGCATGGAGTTCCTGCGCTTCAGAGAACTGCCTGCTGGGCAGAACGCTATCGTCGCGATTGCTTGCTACTCTGGATACAACCAGGAGGACTCCGTCATCATGAACCAGAGTAGTATTGACCGAGGTCTGTTCCGATCGCTTTTCTTCCGCGCATACATGGATCAAGAGAAGCGTGTTGGAATGAGTGTTGTTGAACAGTTCGAGAAGCCAACGAGAGCGGACACCATGAGAATGAAGCACGGTACATACGACAAGTTGGATGACGATGGTATCGTCAGTCCCGGGTCTCGTGTGTCTGGTGAAGATATCATCATTGGCAAGACAGCACCGATGCCGCCGGATGCGGAAGAATTGGGACAGCGCACCAAGCTACACGTCAAACGTGATGTTAGCACGCCGCTTCGGTCTACTGAGAACGGCCTTGTCGATCAAGTGCTCCTGACCACCAACACAGAAGGCCTGCGCTTCGTGAAGGTGCGGACGAGAGTCACAAAGGTACCTCAGATTGGTGACAAGTTTGCGTCTCGGCACGGACAGAAGGGTACGATTGGTATCACTTACCGCCAAGAGGATATGCCATTCTCGGCTGATGGGCTGACACCGGACATCATCATCAACCCCCACGCCATTCCTTCGCGAATGACTATTGCTCACTTGATCGAGTGTCTGCTATCCAAGGTCGGTTCGCTGCAAGGGCAAGAGGGAGATGCCACTCCCTTTACAGATGTCACCGTCTCGGACATTTCTGAGATCTTGGTGCAACGCGGTTTCCAGCAGCGCGGTTTCGAGGTCATGTACAACGGTCACACCGGCAAGAAGCTGAATGCGCAAGTCTTCCTAGGACCAACTTACTACCAGCGTCTGCGCCACATGGTCGACGACAAGATTCACGCCCGTGCGCGTGGTCCTCTACAGATCCTGACGCGCCAACCTGTGGAAGGTCGTGCTCGTGACGGTGGTTTGCGATTCGGAGAGATGGAGCGCGATTGTATGATTGCCCACGGCGCTTCCGCCTTCCTGAAGGAGCGTCTACTCGACGTCTCAGACGCCTTCCGTGTACACATCTGCGAGATCTGTGGTCTGATGACACCCATCGCATCGATCAAGAAGCAGCAGTTTGAGTGCCGTCCGTGCAAGAACAAGACGAAGATTGCGCAGGTCATTATTCCGTATGCTGCTAAGCTTCTGTTCCAGGAGCTGGCGGCTATGAATGTGGCCACGAGGATGTTTACTGATCGTAGCGGGATCAGCATTCGGTAGAGCTCGATTGATGATGCTTGTACGACACGAAACAACCTCGAGAGAGAAGACAGAGAGGATACGGTGATGCGGCAGTAGTTGGCGCGCTCGACGCTTCGGCGAGGGACGAAGGGACGTTCACCGCAGGCATCAAAGGGATTGGACTTCTAACTCAAGAGGGAAGCTGGGAGCGTTTTGGTCTGATTAAATCAGAAAAGCACCTCATCCATGTCCACAAAAGAAGCATGGCAAAAGTAGGTATGTAATATTTCAACGTCTCAGGCCGATAGATTGATCCTGTAGCACTCGAAGCAAGCATGAATTGATGCACCACTGGTTTCCCTCTGCAACCCCTTCGGAAGCTGGAGAAACTTTCCTCCACACAGTCAGGTGAAGTCACTATGCATCTCGTCGTACCCGGAGAGACGCATCACCCACAGGATCACGCGCGAGCACTGCATGGTAGTCCACGATACCTTTGTGGCTCCGGATGTAATGCTCGCTTGATGATTCGGCATTTCGGTGTTTCCACTTGCTCCCAAGAAGAGGAGTAAGTGGTAAGCTCGGTGGAGAAGACCCGATTGGGAATAGGTATACAACGAGCTCTGGACGGCTTACTTCAAGGCTGTTTTGAAGCGATCCTTCTGACCTGTGTTCGAGGGAATACTACTACTTGCGGAGCTTTTGTTTTGGTTTCGGCCTTGACGTTGGGTCCGAGCCGGTGTTGTCCCTATTCACCTGGCTTGCAACGTCTTCTTGATAAAAACACTTTCGCATGGTCAATGACTGTGGAGAGACTATCAAACAGAAGACACGGAAATTTGAAAATGGAGCTCAATGAAGAAGAAAGTCGATTCCTCGCTCTACCGCAAGAGCTGCGAGATTTGATCTATTCATACGCTCTCGTTGATGACCTCCCTTGGCCTAAGAGCTTCAAAGAATACTCCGACTCTCCTCAGCAACAACAACCAACAACAGAACCCACAATCTGGTCCATCGACGCCGAGCAACGACCTTTTCAAACCCTTCTCCCAGAAACATCTCCTCGACCAGCTTGGCTCAACTTACTACAGTCCTGCAAAACGACCAATCGAGATATTACATCCCTTCTGAGCGCGACATCTTCACCAACAAACTCGCTTCCCGATTCAGCGACTATCGATCTCCAAATGACCTCCTCAACAGCAACAGCAGTCTTGACTTCTCTTCCTTCCCACCCGTCAAACACCTCAAATCTGAACATCAACATTCGTCTCTGCCATCTCTGGGACGCTTCCATCACCTCCGGAACTCCGAGCGCGGATAATAAAATCATCCGGACTCTATACAACGTCCTCAAGGCGTATACTTCGAATGGTCCGCATCTTTCCCGCGAGACGCCTCTCTCATGTCAGTTGTCGCTCGAGACTGTGACTTTGAAGGTTGGGCCGGCATTCTCCCCCGAAGAAGCACAATATTTCTTCGGTAATCCCGCGCAGCAATTGGCGACGGTTTGTGGGGTGCTTATGATATGGTTGGGACGGTTTGTGAGGAATGGTGTGCTGGTGGGAAAGGTAGGGAGGATTCGGTGGGAGTGTGATTATCTTGAGGAAAGTGGTGCAAAAGCGATGGAGTGGGTTGTTAGTAGGGATGTTTGGGATGAGAGAGAGATTATGATGATGGAGGGGTTGGGGTATAGATGAGGAGAGAAGAGGACGTTTTGTTTGCATATAGGATGGATGGGAGCTGAGGGGGAGGGGATTACAGGTCGTCCTCCCCGATATTTCCGTGCAATTTGTTGAAAGCCTCTTGTGACGCCCCTTGCGTGTTTTCCTCAATCACAGCAGGCCTCATAGCTGCAATCCTGGCCATCTCCTCCTTGTCCCTCTTCTAATTTTTGGGCTCTTCGTATGCCTTCCTGTCTTCCTCAGCCTTCCTAGCTTCCTCCTCTGCCCTCTGCTTAGCCTCCTCTGCAGCTTCGGCTTTCTCTTCCTCAGTTTGAGGGTTGGCTTCTGCTTCTTCTTCTTTTTTCTGCTTCGCTGCAGCAGCAGCTTTTTCATCATCATTCTTTTCGTTCCATTGACGGCCTTCTTTATCCTTTGCGTCTAGGATTGCTTGTATTCTTGCCTTCTCTGCGTCTTCCGCTGCCTTGGATTCTCTTCTTCGGTTTGACGGTCGGCTTGCCTTTCCCCTGCCTTGACTATTGCTTCTGGTTCTTTTCCGCTGTCTGGCTCCTATGCTGCTTGTTCTTGAGAAGCTTGATCTGCTTTGGGAGGTTCTTGTGATGCCGGTTCTTTAGCAGGCTGTCCTTGCTCAGCTCTCTCTTGTGGTGTTTCGACGCCGTTCACAACTTGCTGCTCCTTCTTCGTCTCCTCTTGCTTAGCCTTCTCCTTTCTCGGGTTCTCATCTTTTCTCTCTTCCTCCCTTCTCACCTCCCTCTCCTCCCTCGCCTCATCCGCCACCCTCTCCCTCTCCCTCTCCCTCTTCGCTTCCCACTCCTTCTCCTCCTTATCCAACCTCGCCTTCTCCACCTTCCACTTCTCGCACCTCTCTCTCTCCTCCTCCAACTCCCGCCGCGCTTTAGCTTCCCTCTCATCCCAAAACTCCATATTCTCAGCATGAACTTTTGCATCTATCCCGCGGAGCTCATCGAGGAATATGGCTTTTTTTTGAGGAAGTCTTCATCGCTTAGAGTTGTTGGGATGGCTTTCTGGGGGTTAGCTTAGTTATTGTGTGCAAACTAGTAAGATGGAGGGGTATGGGGCTGTGACTTACGATCAAGGTTTACTGGAGGAGATACTTCTGGGTGGGTGGAGTACCATTCCTTTCGGACGACATATTTCCATCGGCTTTCGAGGTTGTTATCGTAGTCGCCTGGGGTGTTGACGTTCCTTCTCTCTCCGAGATGATTCGACACTTCAACGTTTTGTGTCTCTCGAACTGTAGCTTGCCACTGCCGCTGATGCAATCTGCGATGGAGACCATGCGCAAAGCGCTTTTGTCTTTCGTCGCTGTCCCTTGCGACATGTTCTCTGGGTTCCTGCTGGCGATTATCACGCTTCGTCTGGTCTGGTCGTGTTTCAAACTCTCTCTCTTGACTACTCGCACGGCTGGCTTGATCGAATGCTTGCTTGGCGAGTATGGCATCCCGTTCATCCGCGTAACCTGCGAGTGCTCTACTTCGCCCTAGCCATCCGCCCACTCTGTCATTTAAAGCACTCTCAAATTCTGCTTCATTCTCCCACGTAAGTTCTTTCTGCGCCTCCTCCCCAAGAATGTCGAGTTGTCTCACACGATTGCTCTGCATAGCTTGGTAGAAGAAGCTCTGCTTGAATTCGGGCTCTGGATCGCCTTTCTTGATACATCGACCTTGAGCCTTCTTGGGACAGTGGGCCTGTTCTTTGGCAGACCTTGAGCGGCATTGGCAGGACTTGCGGTGGACGTGGAGAGGTCGGTGTTTCTTGTAGCCGGGTCAGATGTATCTCCGAGGGCCATGGATGGTCACTTCTAGGTATGAAGGTTCACGCCAGACATTGATTTTCGGGTCTGGTTCCGCCATTGTTACGTCCAGCTCGTCTATTGCAAAGGCCTGTGAGGTTCTGAGTCAAGTAGTCAAAACGAATCTTATAATTTTGCAGAAGTCGATTAAATTAAAGAGCTTCTGTTCTCTACGGTCATAATGAATGTATGATGATCTGATGCCGTACTGAATATTTTCTAAAGGACGTTTCTTTGTTTGTACTTGACGCATTAGGGTACAGTATGTTGCAGAACTGGGCTCGGAGTCAGCGCTTTGTCCGTTTCAATGAACAATGAATCGACCTACCGCTTTTCTATGGTACATTCGATGGGGCCTCCGCGCATGTCATTCGCGTGACTGTCGCGTGGTGACCTTTGTGTCTTCCGAGGTCACAAGCCTCGCATTCAGAAAAAGTAGTAGTAATGGCAACCCTTCCCAAACGCCAATCGCTAATGCATTCACAATCTGTCGTAGTGGTATGCAATCATCCTGAGATTCTCATCCTGGAGTCCTCATCTTAACATTCCCCTTATGGTGGAAACTTCCTCAATCATCGCGACGCGGAGAGGCGCTGCGGCTGCGGCTCTTGTTGGAGTCTCGCGAGCGGGTAGGCTTTGGGGGAGTCGGGGCTGGGGCAGCGACCGGCGCTGGTCGCTGCTGCTGCTGCTGCTGAGGCTGATGTGGAATTGGCGGGAATTCCATAGGCCGCTGCAGCGAAGCTGGCTGTGGTGGAGGAGCTGGACCAAGACCAGCAGCGAACGCTTCCTGGGCGTCGCGGTGTCGAATCTTCTCCTCGATGTCCATGTAGAGCCGTGCAACCTGCTGAGACGTCCATCCCTTCTTCGCTGCGAGCTCAATGACTGCCTTCTGCTTGTCTTTCTCCTTGCGCATGTACTCGACTGTCGCGGACAGAACGGTAGCCTCAGAGCGGGCGTTACCCTCTTGTCCTGGAACGATCTCGCAGAGCTTGTCAAATCCACGACGAATAGCCTCGCGACGCTTCTTTTCGCTCTCTATGTGGTTCTTCTTCTTCTCTTGCTCCGTCAAGCGCTGCTTCGCTGGTGTGAGCGGGCTCGTTGGGTCGCCAAATCCGTTCATAGTGGCCATGGGTCGAGGATGTAGTGGAATTTGATGTTAGTGTTTGGCTGTATGTCGTCGTCGTTTGTGAGATGCGCGAAAACCTGGATCGATCGGCGGGTCGATGAGGATAAGGGTAAGGAGGTTAGATGAGCGCTCAGAGCGATTGAGGAAGCCTTCGGCTACTCCACTGTCGAGAGTGAATGAAGCTCTGGGTTTCTAGCTTGAGTGAATGAAGCTTGGCGCTGCGCACATGCGCGTGGTGGTGGTGTTGTGTGATGTGAAGATGTTGTTGAGGAGTGGCGGGGGTGGTGTGGTTGGTGTCGAGGAGTGTTGAGGTTGTGGTGATGTCGCGGTGATGTTGGCAAGATGTCAAGGTGAGGTTGTCGAGGGATCGGTCAAGGCGGGTTGAAACGGTAGTCGGTCGCGCGATGCAGGGTATCGCGCATATTCGTGGGCAGCGTGTGAGAATTGCAGATGCTCGCGCCGCGCGCGGACCGTGAGTGAATGATCCAATGGCACGCTTGTGATTGTCACATGCGAATTCAAGCTGAGGCCCGCCGGCAGGGGTCGGCTCAGATGGCTTAAGGTTTCGGTCTCGGATTGATCCTCTCGGCAGGCGGCGACTACAGTCATTTTTGGCATCAATGCTCCCGATGTTGTGGGACTAGCGGGATGCTTTGTGAAAGTGACGTTGATTTTATTCGCGTTGTTAACCGTTGTGTCTTGGGCGTCGGCACAGAGCATGGAGCCGTTTCAGGCGCGCTGGTCTGAGAGTTGTCTGCAAGCTCCATACACATCTTGCCACCACAATACCAGAACATAATACTCCGCTGGACAATACTGAGGACGAGAGAAGAGCTTGCCAATACATGATTGTCGGTGCAAGGTACCAGGATCTTTTGGTCTGACGTCTACCTTTACATCCGAAGGGAAGGAAGCAGGGAAGTGCATCTCCCCGCCTGCCGCGCTGCAGCCAAACAGACTTGCGGGTGTGGAAAGTGAAACAGGGCTGTCGCTGTCGCTGCCTCAGCCAACAACATACAGAACACCGCAGCGACGTGCCGGTGCTTCTCGTCAGATGGACTGAATCGCATTCCGTCACGTGGTGTAGCACATTGTACCACTGCCCCCCTGCCACCATGGAGCGAAGGTCGGCGTCGTCGTCGGTCAACTCGCGCCGGACCAACTCGCACTCCGCCAAAGAGACGCTGCGTCGCAACATGAGCTACACCAAGCGACAGCTGCCTCAGGTCCCCGTCACCGGCCACGATGCCTACCTCTACGCCCTCCGCGCCGCCTACCTCGCATACCTCCTCCTGCCCCGCCAGAAACGAGTCCAACATGTCGCCAACACTTCGAAGCCGATCCAGCGAAGCTCCACATCGATCAACGATATGGTCAAGGACTTCAGCCTGATCCGTGACAGCAAGAGCACCCGCTTCCCTCATGGCTTCATGGCTGCCCTGGACAAGAGGCTGACCGGAGTCTTGACTGGCACTGAGAAGATGCCGGAGTATCACAACAACGATATCAAGCGAACGTTTGGCGTCTTCTTGAATGAGTTCAAGAACCCAACGTTTCGAAAGAGCATGGAGAAGGATCGCAGGGTGGAGGATCTACTGCTCATCTTCTTCTCGAAAGCCACAGCAACGCTGCAGCAAGGGAAGCCTGCTGAAGACGACAGCTGGAAATTGATGGTTGACCGCCATGTCGCTCTGTTCGTTCGCTTGATCAGTAGTACTTTAAACAACAACGATTGGACACGAGACCGACCGGAATTGACAAGTCGCTTGAAGACGTTGGAAACGAAGCTCCTACAGCACGATCAAGATCTGGCGGACGCGACTCAAAGAGCCGGCGGTCAGGGAGGCACCAGTGTTGAGGTAGAAGTACCACGGTCCTACGAAGTCAGAGATATGCCGCTGGTGATCAGAGTGTGCAGGATATTCTCAAAGCCGACAGTACAAGCACAGAATGATATAAATGCGCACAAGACGGAGTGGACAGAGAAGGAGGCTTTGCGGGACTTGAAGGAGTATCAGAACCATATGACCTTGAACACACGGGCGACATTGTCAAAAGACGATTTTGATCTGGACGACGCATACGAAACATGGAGGAAGGGCGAATTGAGCGACCTGAGCCAGATGATGCTAGCTCTCCTCCAATCCGACCCGACACTGGCGAAAACTTCCAGCGGGAGCCTCCCGCAATTCAAATCGCCTTCTGCGGTCCAGAATGACAGCGGCTACAGTGAGCTGAGCAGATCTTTTTCAAGGCCAGAGAACGAGCATGATTCAAGCTATGTGATTGATCAGCCTGTCGACATGAGTGGACTGAATCTGGGCGACTCTCCTCGAGACTCTGGTACCGGGTCCATGGATGCGAGCCATGCGAACTTCACTTTCATTCCCCCTGATGCACGAGCATACTACCGACAAACTTTGAAGACTGCGTTGACACATGATATGGCGGATGACGACCTACAACCCGGCGTGGGCGTAGATGGTGCACCTGCCATGAAGCTACTGTCTCCGCAGTCAACAGAACTTTTGAACGAGGTTGCACTCCGGTGGCGTGTACCGCAGTTCACGCGATTGGTCTTGTTCCTTGATGTTGTACGGGAAAAGTACCAGGATCAGGAGGTCTCGTTGGATACTGTCGATGCTGCGTTCAACTACGTGAAGGAGCCACCACCGGAGCCGAAGAAGGGCAAGTCGCAAGTCGTACAAGCTAGTCTGTTCGACCGCAGCAAGTGGACAATTGCGGACTATGCCACGATGCAGAGCTTGCTGGCTGGCCTCCAAGACGCCCTTTTGCGTGAGTTTTTCGAAGAATTTCAAAACTGTTACGAGACGAAGCCACCGCAGATTGGAACGATAATGTTCGTCTTGGAAGAGCAGGTCTGGGCAGACCCATCTTTCAGCAGGAACCCAGAAGACCTGCAAGCGTTTGGGCAGATGATGTCGGAACAATTGAAAGCAAAAGCGCAAGAGAAGTATCATGACATGCTAGCGAAGAATGTTCCCGATGACTCCACCGAGTGGGAATTCTACAACGTCATCCAGCTGGGACAAGCAGTGACCGGCATGTGCAACAAAATCCAAAAGCGCTACAGGAAGCAACCGGAGATTCTCGGTGTCCGCCCGCTCAGCTTGCTTGTTGAAGAGATCCTTCCGTCCTTCTCTAGCGATGCGAAGGAGCTTGTTGCCAGGATCATGTCCATCACCAAAGAGCGAGGAGACGAAGTTCCAGTGCAAGATGGATTTGAGTTGTACGGTGAAATGGTGCAGATCCGGACTGTGTATTCTCAAGCCCTACCAGGGCGAGAATTTGAGTTCAAGGTTGAAGATCTGTTGCAGGACTTTGTTTGGCGATGGATCAGTATGACCGATGAAAAGCTGATCAGCTGGATCGAGGGAGCTGTCGCTCACGACGACTTCCAGGTCCGCCAAGACAAGGATGCAAAGGAGCGTGGCGATGCGCCAACAGACGAAGCAAGGCACTCGCAAAGCGCTGTTGATGTGTACAGGATCTTCAACCAGAGTATCGACCAGATAATCAAGCTGTCATGGGATAATGACTTGCATTACGCCAAGTTCATGACAGCTATCAGCAAGTCGATTGGAAAGGGCGTTTCCAAATACTGCGAGCTACTCGAGACCAAGTTCGCCCGCGAGATGGATCGTCAGACTCCGGAGCAGGAAGCCCGTGCCCAGCAAACGCAACGAGAGAAGTGGCTGACTGCCGCCCGAGATGTCTGGGCTACCGGAAGCCTGTCGCAGAAGATCGAACCTTTCAACTTCTACCCGGAAAGTTTCGTCAAAATCAATGACATTGAGTATGCGACTCTGCAGCTTGACAAGGTTGAGAAGGAGATGAACGTTGATGGATGCGTGGCAGCTATCAACAAGTATGAGCCGCCGCCTCCGCCCAATGTTAGGAAGAGGGGTGAGAACAAGTTCATGTTCACGATCAAGATAATAGAGGCGGAAGACCTCAAGGCTGGCGACATGAACGGGTTCAGTGATCCATATGTTGTGCTCGGTGACGAATACCAGAAACGATTGGCCAAGACAAGGACCGTCTACCAATCGCTGAATCCGAGATGGGACGAGACTGTTGATATCCTCACTACTGGCCCGCTGAACATTATCGCCACAGTATGGGACTGGGATGCGCTGGGCGACCACGATTGCCTGGGAAGGACAAGTCTGAAGCTTGACCCAAATCACTTCAACGACTACCTGCCACGCGAGTACTGGTTGGACCTTGACACTCAGGGACGCGTGCTGGTAAGAGTGACCATGGAAGGCGAGCGCGACGATATTCAGTTCTACTTTGGCAAGGCGTTTCGAACCCTCAAACGTACGGAGCGCGACATGACTCGCAAGGTCACTGACAAGCTATCTGCATACATTCAGCAGTGTCTTTCTCGGCGCACACTTCGGGCTCTCACGAATACGTCAAGTGCTGCAACCATTGCCGGCGTTTCGATGAACACAATGCGTGGATACTTTTCCAAGGTCTCCAACCAGGTATCAGGACGGCCGATGTCTGTGGCGAGCTCGCCTGTGCCAGCGCCGACAGGAAGTCAAATTGCAGAGTCCGCTGCAAATTCTCTAAAACCGCTTCTGCAATACTTCGATGATAACTTTGCGATTATGAAGCAGACGCTGACCGATAGTGCGATGATAATGGTAATGACGAGATTATGGAAAGAGGTTTTGGTCACGATTGAGGGATTACTGGTGCCGCCACTAAGCGACAAGCCCTCTGTGCAGAAGCCGTTGATGATGGCTGAGGTCGATGTCGTGTACAAGTGGTTGCAGGTGAGTTGCGTGTCCATTCGAAATGTCTAATATGTACTGACAATTAGCAGATCCTGTTCGACTTCTTCCTCGCTTTCGATCCTGAGCGAGGTGTCGCTGATGGTGTCCCCATGGACGTGCTCAAATCGCCCAAGTACCACGATCTACAGAACCTCAACTTCTTCTACTTCGAACCTACCGACAACCTCATCCGCACTTCCGAGGCCATGGCCTCCGCCAACGCCGCTCGTCAGCAAGAACAAGCCGCGCGCCTTAACCGCATGTCAGCTCCAGCTGGCTTCCTCTCGCCGTCACTGGGTGGTACTCGGCGATCGAAGTCTATCATGCAGTCTCGCAACCTCGGCACGATGCGAAAGGCGAAGGAAGAGAAGCGAAAAGAAGCTCAGGCCGATCCCAACGACGACATGATTCTCCGCATTCTGCGAATGAGGCCGGAAGCCGAGCGATACCTCAAAGACCGAAGCCGACAGAAGGAGCGGCTGGCCGCTGCCGCTGCAGCAGAAGCTATCGTCCGACAAAGCCTTCAGGCCCGCGCGAACCACTCCTACAGCAACAGTTTGGGGCGTCAACAGGCGCCAGGCGGCGGTATTCAGAGAGGCGGAATCGGAAGAGCTTGGGGCACGATTCGAGAGTAGGACTCCCGTACTCATAGGAGTCGTCTGGGTAATGGCGTTTGTTGAAAGGGATTGCAAAATCTCCCTTATTGCATGTTATGGATATCGACTGCAAGGATTCCAGGGGCAAAGAAGCTCATGAGCGCGGAGTTTTGCGCAGGTTGCATTTTGATGAAATAGATATACCCTATGTAGCTGACGCAGTATTGAGATACTTTTTGATGAAGAGGAGTGGGATGCTTGCTTCCCTGCTGGGAAAGGGCATTTTGTGGAATCGATGTCCCGTGCCTGGGTCGATGCCGTAGTCCTCGCTATCGAACATCAGGTCTCGAATTTCTCGCGGGAGGGTGAGGAAGTGTGGCGGAGGGTGCGATATGGTGAGGGAAGAGGAGGGCCGCGTGGGTTGGTGGTGATGTGAATGGGTTGAGGATTGTATGATAAGAGGGAGGAGGTATGAAAGTGGTTTTTGATGAAGACGAGCTCTTGTCCTCATACGGTGTCTTCATTCGGTCAGTAACATTACAACTAATCTAGGTCACGGGCATCATCTTTGATCCTCATCTAAATCGCCCTCGAAGGCTCGCATCACTCGAGGGAAAAGCAATCTCCCTATCTAACATACCGGCTCCCATTCCACACAAAATTATTCCCCTTCTCCAATTTCCAAAACGGCGGCTCCTGCCACTTCACATAAAGCGACTTCATCTTATCTCCATCCTCTCCTCCCTCTTGAAGCGTCGTCCACCGCGCTCTTCCGCAGCCCTCTCGGATTCTCCAATGCTGCCACCGATCCAGCACATCTCCGCTACTGGACAGCGCCTCGAAAGTCCTGGGCCTTACCCACCCCTGAGCCTGGACGAGATTATACGATTCCATTGATTTTCTGTAAAGCCGTGCCATCTCATCCCCACACTCTTTGGCGAATTTGCGACTTGGTGTGATGAGCTTGAGGATTTGACATAGATCCAACACGCGGGATGAGAATGTCTTTCGATATGTCATTTTGCATAGGTGGTCGTAGGGATATTTCTGGAACACTGTCTGCCGAAATTCGTCAAGCCAGATTGCAAGGAGATCGATGAGTCTGGATATGGCGGCGAGGAGTGTGCTAGCGTATAAGCGCCGATCTTTCTTGTCATTTTCTTTCCAGAAGACTTTGTATCCTCGATCCTCGTAGTCGTATACCTCTAGTATCTTGGTGGGGGTCGAGTGATCGTATCGGATGGCATGCATAGCAAAGCCGCGAAAATCTTTGGAGTTGTAGAGATGTTCGAAGTGGATATGAGAGTAGATGTCGTGTGAGGGTGTACGCATCGAGAAACGGAAGCTATTGGGGTCCAAATCCAGGGCAGATGGGTTGAAAACGTTGTGTGCGATTAGAGCGGGTAGGTCCTCGTCTAATGCTTTGGGTTTCCAGTCTCGGAGTTCTTTGCTGACTTGAGAGCAGAGTAGCGGTACGGCAGGATCGATCCATGGATATGTGGCTTCTTTCACTTTGCAATCGATCGTTGTGGCGGCGTGGTCGTAGATCTGGTCCCGGATTTCCTGTGGTAGGGTCAGGAATTGCGGCTTTGGAGTCTGTTGGCTGGCCATGTTGAGGGAGATTTAATGATAACGATTCGAGTGTGCTGCGGATTCGGGAATGTGAAAAGAGGTAGAAGGGCGAAGGAAAGAAAGAAAAAGAGATCCTGAGTCTGGCACAAGGGGTTATTGTCCTCACACGGTTTCCACATTCGGCAACAATCAGTACCACTATACCACTCAGCTTTCCTCGTAATAGTTTTCCTTCCTCATAATCTTTGAGCAAGGCCTCACCATCCGGATTTGCCCACCTTATACAGAGCGTCTTCAACTTCTCACCAGGCCTCCTTTTCTCCTTAGTAGTCCTCCACTGCGGTTTTCCAACACCCAGTGTCACCCTTCGCCATCCCATTTCGTCGAATCATCCACTCCATCTAGATACATATAAAATAACGTGATCGTCTTTGAACCGCGCCACATCGCTTTCGAGCCGATCCTGTGCTTTTAACAGCTTCTCGTAACACTGAGCCATGACCTTCTGAATCTCTGCGTCGAAAGTCTTGCTCGGAGAAATGAGTTTAAGCATATGACAAAGCTTGATGAGGTAGCATAAGTTGCTTTCCATAGGCCAGCTCTTGTTGTTGAGACACGTGAGACATTGAAAACCCGTGCGTTCCTGCCAGGCACGATAAGATGCGTGGTTCTTTCGAGGATACTCTTCCCACCAAATGGCGAAAGAATCCAAGAGTCTTGAAATTTCTGTTAGGAGGAAGCCTGAATGTGACTGGCGAGTCTGTCGATGGTGGGTTTTCCGAATGATCTCGTAGGGCCAGTTGGAACTTCCCCAACGTGGATCATGACTGACCTCGAGAACCTTGATCCGTGGTCCGCTCGATGAACAGCATGGATCCTAAGCCAGCGGGTATCGGGATAGGAGCGGCTTGGGAGCTCAACGAGGATGTGAGTGTATACATCGTGCCCAGGTGTGCGCATGGAGAACAGAATTCCTGGATCATGTTCGTCGTATGGTCGCCCGAATGTGTGGTGCGCAATTGCGGACTGTAAGCTTTCATCGATGACCTTTGAATTCCAGTCGGTGGACTTGTCTCGTATCTGCTTGCAGAACACCGGTACACAAGGGTCAACGCATGGGGACTGCCTCTGTTGGAAGCGATAGACTCCTGGAGCAGCAGCGTAGTCAAAGATCATGTCCTTGATCTCCTGTGGGAGGCTGAGGAAAGTAGGCTTCTTGATGCTGGACACGTCGGGTGTAGTTCGGAGGCTCACAATAGGAGTCAATGTCGTGCAGTGTAGGTGCAGAGGTACCACGACCTTGTCATATTTGTCGTCTTGAAATTCTGTGGCCATGCGGTGTCCTGATTCAGATGGATCTACCAAGGTGAGGACGAAAGCTAGGACCGGCAAGTTGAACAACGATTCTTCTCACATCTCCAGTGTTAATCGGTCGCGCTTTCGCAAGAAGGATCCAGAAAGCCAAGCTCGATATTCAATTTCAATACTTTCTCCCATCCATGTGTTGTCTCGTTCTGCCGTCTTCGAGAGCAGTGCGTTCAAATAGTGAATCGTATTGCGCGAGAGTGAGTGAGGGACTCATGTACCTCTCCCCTCTTGACCAATTCTTCCATCCATTCACTGTGAGCCCGAAATTCCCTCTTAATCATTAGCTTCATCTTCTTGGTCTTCTCCTTATGACCACCGCTGCACTTAAACGATTTGAAATTCGGCTGCGTGGTCCTGTTGCGGTGCTCGATCCAAAGCTCAGCGAATCTCGTCCAGGCAGTCCTGTCCAGAATCGCTTCGACCTTCTTGAGAGATTGTCGAGACATTGCCACGTCAGTCAAAGCCTCCCAAATGGCCATCATAGACCAGCTCGCTCGCACCTTGTCTTTCTGTTTCTTGCCTCCTGTCCGAGTCCGGTCGTTGAACGTGCTCATCATCTTTTCGAAAATGACGGTAAGCAGAGCAATGTGCGATTTTCGTGTCTCGTCAGGGGATTCGTTCCATTCCACATCATATGCGGTTGCCATTTTGCGTGGTCCCCATCGACTCCGGTACACTCCTCTCCTTATGTGCGTGATTTACAGCATACGTTTGACAGTGCCATGGAGCCTGTTCACGCCCCACACACAGAAGTTCGGCGAAGCAGTCTCCATGCGAACAACGATTCTTCCGTACGTCGGTGAGTCTGGTGTGAGTATGCGGAGACAAACTACATCGGAAAGTGCGTAGTTCTTGCTTCATATAACGGCTGCGATCTTTTTTGAGAGGTCTTCGTTCGCTTTGGGGCTTCTTCTCAACAGCTCGGACTCGGTCTGCTTGCGCAGTCTACCGAAAATTGACCCTTCCACCGCACGCTGAAATGCTTACCAGGTTCTTGAGATGCAGAAAATTGCCTGAAGTTTGAGTGACTTGGAATATGTGTGCGTGGACCCTACATTCACTCAGAGGTAGCTTCCGTATCAAAACAGCCCAATCTCTGAATGTCCACCATACCACCTTTTACCTCAATTCATCATACTCATTACACTCCAAACGCCTTTCGCTGATGCAGTGATATCATCGCAACCCTTCGCCGCCTATTCTCCAGGCCACTTAGGCCAAGTTGTCACTCCTGTCCACCCAAACGTCCTCCAATTCCGCAAAGTTCTGGAAGTGAACCGGTCGGTGCACATCATCGTAGAATCTCTTCGGCACACCAACGTGCACGTACACGCGGCTCTTCTCCTTATCTCCAAATCCAGATCCCATGAAGCTCCAGTTCCAGCGCTCATCATCAGGAACCAGGAAGAAGCCACGAATCTTGTCAGAAAGCAGTAGCTGACTCTTCTCACCGAAGGCGGTCGAGAAGCCGGCAGGCTGGTCGGATGAGAGGTCCTTGTTCTCCGCACCCCATTGGTAGCCTTGTGGAGTTAGGGACCACGCAGAGAGCGACACGGACCCAGGGGTGAAGTTCACGGTCATCGTCACTGTCTTTCTATCCCAGCTTGGATGAGCGACCATCAACTTGGCGTGCTGCGTGACATCTTGAGCAGTCATGTAGTTGGTCTCATTTCCAGCCGAGGTATGGATCATTCCAAGTGGCTCCAGTTTGTCCAGTCTCTCGCCTTCTGGCAGATTCTTCGGCAATTGGATGTCGCGTGTGCTACCAACTTGTGGGATCATCACGATACACTTGACCTCCTTGACTTGCTTGTTGTCAGGTGGTGAGCTGCCGTAGAGGTATCCAGCCACCTGCACCCGAAGATCTGCGACCGCGATGAAGCGCTTGAGGATGTTCTTGGGCATCACGTACGTGAAGTGGTGCTCGTCGTCACGAATGTCCTCTGACGATATGTAGATGTTGTTGGCTCTCGTCCGGAGATTGCTAGTAGCGATCGCTCTCGTCCGCCACTCAGTCTTGGAAGCGAAGCTCTGTTGTTCGTACGCAGATGTGGTGGTGACGATCATCTCCTCGCCGGCCACATTCTGCGTCTTTGTCGTGACAGCAGTGAGCTGCTGCTGGTCTTGCTGCTGCTTCTCGATCTCGGCAGCTTGTTGACGCTGCATGCTCGGGGCGCTGATCTCCATACCCAAGATGATGTCTCGAATCTCGCTGTTGGTAAGCGATGATGTGTTGACATTGTTCTTCTTGCCGTAATCGTTCAGGATTAGATCTCTGAGCTGCACTTCGACCTTGACCCAATCATCGTCAGAAAGCGTAGGCCAGATGTGGTGCTCTTGAGTGATGACTGTCTTGTCAGGTCGCAGGAGCAGCTTGGTCTTGTCCTGGTTTACATGAAGCGCACGCAGAATCAAGACCAGTCTCGAGAAGGCCGTGTAAGACGAGATGCTCTTAAGCCACTCATCGTAGAGGTTGAACAGCACCATCTGCGGTTCAGTGGCACGCAAGATCATGTCTCCAAGCTTCTCAACCTTCATAGCTGCCTGGAAGGGAAGCTGCAGCTCAGAAGCGCGGATGCTGATGTTCGGGAAGTCAAGCAAGTGGACCTCAAGCGGGTCGAGCAGACCTTTTCTTGTCACGATCAGCTGCTTCGGTTGCTCTTCCACAGGCAAAGATCGAATCAGCGCCGCAACTTCCTCTGCAGTCTTCCACTTAGCAAGCTGACCAAGACGCTTTTGACCAGCCCAGACACTAGTGTGAATGATCTTTAGGAACAGCTGTCCAGTTCTCGGGTTGAAAATGAAGATGGCTCCGTTGATTGGCTTCGTGGTCAAGTTGCCTTCGAACGTCTTGTGAATGGTGACACGGTAGACGTTGGTATCATCAATGAAGAGCTGGACCTGGTTACTGAACAGCTCAGAGTAGTTTTGGGAGTTGAGGAACTCCTGGTTGCTCTCTGATGCGTACAGCTGAAGACCCTTTCGAATACGCTCACGCAGGACGTAAAGCGCAGGGTTGGCCTTCATGATCTTGGCCATGGCTTGCTGCACGAGTTGCTTGAGACCAGGGAAGTACTGGCCGTATGCAGAGTACAGATTGTAAGCCAAGTCAATACCAACCATCAACCCAGTGGCGGATGGGTAGATCGACATGCTGTCAGTGGTGTAGTCGAGGTACTTCGCGCGAACGTAGCGCTCAATATCGTGCGAATCGTAGTCACCATAGCGGAGTTGCACATCGATCCAGAATTTGTTCGTCGTTGTCAAACCCATATTATCCTTCGTGTCGTAGAGCAAGCTTGGGTTACTGACACTCCACTTGTGCGAAGCGAAGAGGAGAATATCGGCACAAGACGAGTTCATCTTGTATGACTTTCTAGGATGGATGGTCTCCTTCTGAACGGTCTCGATGCCCAGGGCCTCCAGTTCCTGGTCGAACACCTGGCAAAGATCCATCACGACGGACTCGTGAATCTTCTGCCACAAGTGGGCACGGAAAATCTGGATCAGGGAGATCTTTAGAGTTGGGATCTTTCCATGTAAGAAGATGCCAGTCAAGTCAAGCTGGACCTGGAAACCAACATAGACGTTGGCACGGTTGATCGTGGGACTCCACCAGAGCGTGAATCGACGGTTCGGAATTTGGTTCAGACCAGATCGTTGCGCGTTTGTGAGTTTCTTGTATTTCATGCTCTCTTCGAAACCGGATGCCTGCGAAGAAGTTAGCAAGTGCTTCTCGAATGATAAACCGCATGTGAAGCCACTGGGGCCGTACTGGACACCAAGGTCGCCAGCATTAGGCCCGAAAACAGCAAAGAAATGGGGTTCATTACCTTTTCCCAGAAGAGTCCTTCCCAAGAAGGAAACGCGGTAGCTTTAAAAAGGGTATGCTCAAGGATGGTTTCGACACCTCCCAAGGCCTGAATGACGTCCGTTCGGTAAGCTACGAAGAAGTCAGCATGTACTCGACGCGAACGCGAAAAAACAGGGCCCATACCGTTCAAATTCCACAGTTTGCCATCATGTCGTTGCGATGTCCACCAAAATGGGTTGGACTTCATGTGCTGGTAAAGCTTGAACTCGGTCCGTGCACGGAAACCCTTGTCAAACGACAGCGTAGAGCGGTCCTTCTGGAACAGCGTGTTGATTCTTGGCAGACCACGGTCCCAGGAGTCTTCAAGATCCTCAAGTGTTAGTCGTCGATTCTGTTGGTTAGCTTCCAGACGCTTTTGTGCATATTCCGACCACACGCGCTGAGAGTCGATGAACTCGGACTCCCATGGGATGATGTATCGGAAGATGTTCGGGATCAGTGTTTCTTCATCGTGGCTCATGCCAGCGCGGAAGTGAGAGACACCGCTGTCGGTCTGCTTACTCCATCTCTTGTCGGAAGCAGGGATGAGAATGTGAGATCCGGAGATCATGCCAAGACCTCCCAATTCCTTTGGCGTGTAGAAGACGGCAGGCGGGAAACGCGAAGGCATCTTTGAGTTGAGACCAATCTTGACGCGCGTCTGGATCTTTGTCTCGCACTTTACAATAGTGTCAAGGAGATTCACTGTGCTGACGGCGGCCTCACGGTAGTAGGTGAAGAGCGCGATCAAAGTTGTGTTCCACTTGTTCGCGATCTTGGTAAAAGTAGTGCTTCCGGAGCTCATCAGGATCTGTCGAATACGGTTGTTGAACTTCGCAATGTCCTCCTCGGTGACTTGCAGGAAGGCATGCGCTGTTCGCTCCTTGGTCTGGTTGTCAACAAGCGCCCACACGGAGTCCTTGGTTGGGAACTCATCGTTCAAGTTTCGGCACTTTGGCAGGATGCGCACTTCGAACCCATTCATCGAGAAGAGCAAGTTCGGGTTATCTCTACTGTAGACGCTGGCAAATGTGTCGTCCCACTCTACCGTGGTCATTGATCTCGGCAGACGGTTCTTCATGTCCCAGAAGACAGCGCGACCAAGGTTGACATCGTGTCGCATCAAGCGCATTCGGGAGTCGCGCGGCCAGCACTTCTTATTCTTGTATCCAATAACGTTCTCGAAGTTTGGGTCGGGCTGCTCTGTCAAGAAGCGCTGGATAAGGTCTCTCGACTCGTCAGCAGTGAAGCGGAAGAAGATCCAGATCTTGTCGATGTAACGAGTGTACAGTCGAATTGGGTGGCGAGACTCGGTCGCCCTATCCTTGAACTGAAGGAAGTCATTCGGCGCGTTCGGTGGACCAGCCATCTCAGAGGCGCGTTGGAGACCAAGCAGCAGCAGGTCAATGATCAGGCCGTAGTACTGGAACACGAACGCGCTGAACTGGAGACCACGAATCATACCGTAAGAGTTGGTGTGGTTCATATCCTTGTAGTTCAGCTGCACATTGTTCTTGGAGGAGATGTAGTCAGCCAAGTTGTGGTCCATGATGAGACGAAGTAGCCGATTGAGAAGAGTGATGTCGATCTTCTCGTACACTTTGTCCAATCTCGTCTCGAGCATCACGTTGCACTCGCCTTCATCCACGCTCCAGACAGTTGATAGGTTGTTGATACCCTGTGCCCACTTGTACGTGAGAAGCGGTGGCACCTCAGAATCTGAGGGCTTAATCCAGGCTGGGAATAGTCTGCGTTGATCGGCCTGGTACCAGAGGTACTGATCAAGATAGGCATCTGTAATCTTCTCAATCGGCTCAATGTCGTAGACTGGGTTGATTGAGGTGTAGTTGTCGTTCATGTCGATGCCAACCTCTTTGAACGAGCGCTGCGTCAGCAAGAAGCGCTTGATGCGTGCAAGCGTTGTTCCGGGGCTGTCATAGGCTTGCTCAATGAGAGCGAGCTCTTCACGCTGGCTCTGGTTGAGGCGACCCTTGACCGAATATGCCTCTCTCAGGCGCTCGAGCGCGAGGATGAGGATCTTGGTGTCGTGCTTGTAGCTGACAGATGGGAAGGGAATAGGTTGGAACTTTCGGCTCTCCAGCCAGTGTACAGCAGTGGTGAAGATGGCCACACCCTCCTCGGTGCTGACGTATGGACCATCCTTGAGGTAGTTGTGCTGACGCTCCTGCTCGGCCTTCAACCACAATCGAGTGAGACGGCCAAGATTCTTCTTTGCAACCGTCTTGTCGACGGTCGCGCCCCTTCGGATACGCTCGCGATTGTAATGCGCGACAGACACCCACCAATCGGCCTTTGACTTGACATATCGAAGGATAATATCCTCGATAGGCTTAGGCAGGCCAGGTACCTTCCAAGGAATGTTGGACTTCCAGCATCGCCACGCCTCTGATAAGTGCTGCAAGACAGTGTTGACCTTGCTCTGCTTGATGCCCTCCGGCATCATGTCCATGAGATCGGCCATGACAGAGGCACGCAGCTCGAGATCGAAGTGAGACTCGACACGCTGCTTGGTGACAGTCTTGGCCACACCCTTCGAGTGACGACCTTCGAACTGTCTGCTCAGCAAGTTGCCGAGCCATCGCTCTAGAAGAGGAATTATACCACGCAGGAAGAAGAGCCACACGCGCCACGCTGGCGCCCAGAAACCACATCCAGGACCTTTGCCAACCGGGCCAGAATTGAAGCGGTAGTAGATCAAATGCTTTAAATCCTTGCATGAACGGATCTGGTGCATCAGCTTGTACTTGTACCGGTACATACCAGTCAATTGACCGACGTGGTTGAAGGCGTACAAGATACCATCAGCAAGCTGAAAAGCATCAATGTTACCCAGCCGATATTGCACCTGCGCATCTACAATGAGCTTAGTCAATCGCAGAATCTCCCGCATCAAGTGGAAAGCGTTTCCGAAACGTGACTTCTTGCGCTCCTTCGTAGTCAAGGTCTTGATGGGCTTCAAGTTAAAGTTGTAATCCAGATGCAGATAGGTCAGGTTCTTGCGATGGATGAGCAGGTTCAGCATGTTGAAACCTTGTCGGCATACTTGCAGACCAGCCTCCACCCAGTCGATTGTCGTCTGCTGGAAGAACTTGGTCGACTTCAATGTCTGGCACAAGTTCTGCTTATTTTGCGCTTTCGGTGGCTTCTTGTGCAGCTCATTCAAGACGTACGTCTTGAGAAGCTTTTGGTAAGACACTCTCACCTTGACCGGTTGGCCTTGTGGAACGTGCTCTAGATACCACTGCTTCACGAGCGGCACGTCTTGTGCTCTCACCATCTTGCCAGATCTCCTGTCAAATGGGTATGGCGCCCACCAAAGCGCGATTGCGGAGGCTGTGTCTTCGTTGTATAGATCCAAGTCCTCCATAAAGGCGCCCTCAAATTCCTTTGGCATCTCAAACCCACCTTCTTCTTCATCTGGCTCCTCATTGTTGCCAGGCCCGAAGATCTCATCCTCATGGCTGATTGTAAGATTCTTCGGTGCTACTGCTCGCGAAGAAATTGGGTTGATGACAGGGTCGAAGTAAAAGGGTGGAAGATTAGGGTCCTCTGTCTTCACGTAGACTGTCTGCGGGTAGCTGTATGTCCCCAGCTTGACGCTACGCGGAAGACTGTTGTAGAGGTATGGGAAGGCAACACGGTACTCGGTTCGAATCGGTGCGCGGAAGATGATGCGATCAATGGCGTTGAACTCACCGAAGTCCTCGTCGTTCGGGTCGATGTCCTTGTACAGAGGCTCGAAACGTGGTCCTCCTGGTATCGCCACATTCAAAGCCTTCGCAGTCGCAAACGACGGCATGTCGAAGAGGTGAAAGTAATTCTTGTCGTTGGTATCGGACAACAGCGGATTACTCAATCGGTGCAGTGTTGCCATCTGAGGTAGACTGAGATTCCACTCTTTGTAGCTCGGCCCATTGATGTGGCTGGTGTCTGATAGCGGTCTAGGATCGTAGAACCACTCGAACACAGGCCCGTCCTCCTCCTCGTCCAGCTCCATCTGGATAGGCTCCAGAGGCTCCACATCCTCGATGTTCTCACTCCACGAAAGCGGAGGCTCCTCGTCATCGAAAGGCGGAAATCGCATTCGCTTAAAATGTCTTCGATCACTCTTCTCCCGCCGCATGACTACCCACATGGTCGCCCACTGCGCGTGGAACACGGGCTCGATCACTCGTGGAATCTCGTTCACCAGCGTCAAGCAACCATTAACGTGATATAACACCTTGACGTCCTTACTGCTCTCCCAAGGCATGGGCATGTTCTCCAACAGCTTCAGCACGGCATGAGGCATGAACTTCAATGCGCCCAAGTAACTTCGCTTGTCTGCGCTGAACTTCTTTTGCGAGACATCTCCAATGTCCTTGACGATCTTACGCAGATGCTCAGGTGGCATATCTGCCTTCTGTGTCTCCACAAAGCCACCCCTCCGCTTCTCTGCAAAGCGTTGCTTCTGATGTTTGACCCATTTCTGCTTCTTCTCCTGCAGCTTCGCGGCTTGCGGATCTTGCGTCGGCTTGTATCCCGGAGGTGGAGGCGGCGGTACTCCTGTTGATGAAAGACCTGGCGGCGGCCCTGAAGGTAGGCCAGAAGGCGCCCAGCCGGGCGGTGGTGGAATACCAGACATGGTGGTATAGTATTCGTTGCGTTCGAAGATCGAAACTTTTGCTACGGCTCGCGGCGCCGAGCCCGCCGTATCGATATGATCGTCGCCGCCGTTCGCGTTTCGCCCACAATCCTCGGTACGCCTGGTCGAAGAGATGATGTCGCGATGCGTTGGCGAATGCGCTGTGGCCTGCGCGATGGTGAATGCTGTCGCGAAGTGAGTGGCGTCTTGGATCGCGCCTGCAAAACTTCGAGACGTTCTTCCTCCGCACTTGACTCGCGCGTTGCGGGCCAGTCCGCGCATGATTCAGGGATCAAAGCTTGGTCTTGGCGACACACCAGCGGGCTTTCCCAAATTTTGGCAGCGACTTCACATCTTGACAACGCCGTTGAGCATCCGAGTCGACAACACAGCAGGCATCGCCAAACGACACCACAATGCCTTCCAACAGACTGACCTACGTACGTCCAACCGATCTACGACAATACGATGCGCGAATGGGAGGAAACAGTGGCTAATGGAAATTTGTACAGCGCCGCCGGCAACCATACAACACCCGCTCCAACAAGGTCCGCGTGGTGAAGACTCCAGGTGGCGAGCTTAGATATCTGCATATTAAGAAGCGCGGTACTGCGCCAAAGTGCGGTGACTGCGGCACAAAGCTCCCAGGTGTATGTCGAACCCGATCCCCAACAATTTCGAATGCGTCTGCGGAGGAGCCTCAACTTCGTGGAGTGGCAGGAGGCACTGTGCACAGGAGCGGGCGTCTTCCGAGACTGCGATTGGGAAAGTGAAGTGCTAGCAAATGCTAATGGAAGATGCGTACAGGTCCCAGCCCTCCGCCCACGCGAATACGCCACTGTCTCCCACCCTAAGAAGACCGTCCAGCGCGCATACGGCGGTTCGCGCTGCGCCAACTGCGTCAAGGACCGCGTTGTCCGCGCCTTCCTGATTGAGGAGCAGAAGATTGTCAAGAAGGTCATGAAGGAGGCCGAGAAGAAGAGCAAGCGATAAACGTATCGTATTGTCACTTTTCATGAAGCGTGGACGGAACGAGGGAAATTCTTCTTTGGCGCATTACGGCAGGGAATTGCATGCATGCATCATCGAGGGAGACACGATATCGTAAAAGCGAGATGAGATGTCTGGGCTTGTTGACAAAATGAGCTTGTGGGCACTAGATACAGACCGACTGGTGCACTGCTGCTGCTAGTGATGAAGCGATAACGTGAGCTGCTGAATGAAATCCGTTCGGTCGACATCTTGTGTCTCAGACCTCGCTATCACAATACCTGCCGTGTTCTCGAGGGTGCTGATCAACAGTGAAGCAGCGGTTATTACTTCTACACAAGGCGAGTCTCTCCGTGCACCAGACATCACCCACGCCAGCGAAACCTCAGCATCAACATGGTCAATGACCGCAGGTTCTTGGCGAGGCAAAGAATGGGTGCACCTTGCTGCTGAAAGTCCGATCCTCTTATAAGTATTCGACGGCTCATCGACGACCTCGAAGAGCAAAGCATCCCAGCACCCAAAAGGCCAGTCGTTACTGTACAGAAGGAAGAGACCCAAAGAGCTTCCATCACCAGTTGCCGGTTTGGGCCCGTACGGCAATTCTGCGTCCAAATAAAGCGTTGCCTTAATGCGCAGTACAGCCTCGCCATCTCGGATTTCGAACGCAACGCCTGGCGACCAGGGCATGGATCGCAACACATGACTGTCGCAGCGTTTCAGAAAGCCGGAGAGGTGCAATACTCCAAGGCCTACTTGGACGAACGTGTTGGAGCCGATAGTCTCGATTTCTGCGCTCAGTAATTCTGCATGTGGGGTGAAGTCTGTGAGGAAGATATTGAGAGCCCTTGAAGATCTACTAGGCCAGTACACGAGACGCATGTCCATGTGGGCGGCCGGATTGTTGGCATAGGACGTAGAGTCGCGGGCAGCTCTGCTTTCGTGTCTGACAGTCGAAGCCAGCCAAGTCCAAAGACAATGCTGTTCTGCCACAGACCTGCCAGATATCGGTCGTTGACAGCAGTTCTTGACGAGCTCATCTGGAAGCGGCCGGCGATTCCGGGTAGTGCGGTTAGTCGATCATCTTCAATAGTGAGATTGCATTTATTGTACTCGCGAATGATGGCATCTCACTAGATAAGTAGAGAGGCAATATTCACCGAATGCCTACCGTTACATCACCTAAAAATGTGAGCTTCACGAGGGTGATACACCAAAGCGAAACCGAGCGAGGTGGTTTTCACTGGCTCCATGGTCATCCTGCCAGAGGCTGTCCGGGTACGTACCTAAGCATTGTCGTGCTTTCGCGTGTCCCCGTAGCCAGCGTTGATAGAACCACAACAGCACATCGGGCTGAAGAGGGCAAAGCGATGGTGCCAGACCTACCTTGAAGAGGAAAGCGATGTTGCGTTGATGAGACGCAGGAAAGCACCTCCTCATGCTGCTTGCATGGAAGCCGAAGTTGACTGCCAAGCACGGCATTCGGGGTTCGCGACAAACCTTCTCTTGGAGGTCTAGCTCGACGCCCTTTGTCATTCGACTTTTCAACGCCATGGCGCCCAGAGGAATGCATCAGTCATCTAGTAAAATAAACCCCCCAAAGCCAGTAGAAAGCGGTAAGTGCTGCATTGCTTCTGCTTCGCTCCTTCCTGGTTGACATTCATTGCCTCCGGACACCGTCAGGCTCTCGCGTCAGCTCACGACTGCCGTACGTACGGGCGCTGGTTCATGCCGGTTTTCCCAGAACATCATCTGGACACAAAAGAGTTGTCGCTCTGTCTTTGAGTTCGACAGAGGACCCTTGAGACCTTGAAAGTCTATCTCAAGATGTCTACTCTTACCGCAATTGAGCTCCAAAGCCTGGAGCAACACCCAGATGCCCCGAAGCTCCTCCTCCCAGACCCAGACACACAATCTCTGCCAGGTCGAGCATTGGGCGCATCCAATACAGCTCTGGTGCAGGACAAAGAGCCTGCGGCACCGGCACTCTCGAAATCACGAGCATGGATCGTCATCACCCAACTCTGCGGCATCAATTTTTTATCGAGCTTTAGTAACGGCCTGCTCGCCATTGGCCTTCCAACCATGACAACAGCCCTGTCAATACCAACAAACCTCCAACTATGGCCCAACTCCGTCTTCTTCCTCACCTGCGGCTCATGCCTACTCATAGCCGGCAGCATAGCCGATGTCCTTGGGCCACGAAGAGTCAACCTGCCAGGCTGCTTGCTGACAGCCGTCTTCATATTCGCGTGTGGATTTGCCCGGACTGCAATTGAACTTATCATGTTTCGTTGCCTGCAAGGGATCGCAACGGCTATGGTACTACCCTCGGCCGTCTCGATGGTCGCAGCGAATGTCGAGCAGGGCACATCGCGGAACATAGGATTCGCCAGCTTGTTTCTTGCTATGCCCTTCGGCTTCTCTCTCGGACTGGTCATTGGAGGCGTCTTTGTTACCGAAGTTGGCTGGAGAGTCGGGTACTACGGCGGCGGAGCGGTCGGGTTTGCCCTGTTCCTCATCGGCATTTGGGTCCTACCGAAGGACCCGAAGCTTTCTTCTTTCAACACAATAGCCAAGCGACTGGCATCGGAGATCGACTGGCTAGGGGCTGTGGTGGCGACGACATCTATTGCATTGCTGTCATACGTTCTAGCCATGCTATCGGCCGACACCGCTCACATCCGGGAGCCGACAAACATCGCACTGCTGACTATCAGCTTGGCCCTCATGCCGGCTTTCGTCTACTGGATGCGCTTTCAGGAAGCCCGCGGTAAGCCTGCGCTTATCCCAAATGGCCTCTGGAAGAACCTCCCGTTCACTTCTGTTTGCTTGATGATTCTGCTATGCAATGCAGTGGTGAACTGCATGGAGCTCTTCTCCTCCCTCTTCTTCCAGGAAGTACAGCTCCTCTCCGCCATCCAAGCGTCCATCCGCATCCTCCCGCAGATCATCGTGGGTGCAGCACTGAACCTTCTGGCTGGGCTCTTCGTCGACAGAGCTCCGATCATGGCCTCAATCCTCATACCATCCGGCCTTTGCGCGATCAGCCCGCTACTGATGGCGCTCATCAACCCAGAATGGCCGTACTGGTACATGGCTTTCTGGGCTCAGCTCCTGGCGCCTTTGAGTGTAGACGTCTTGTTTACGGTGGGCACGCTTGTCGTGTCTGAAGCCTTCAACCCTAAGACGCAAGCACTGGCCAGTGCAGTGTTCAACACTTTCTCCCAGGTTGGCTCAAGCATTGGGCTTTGCGTCATGTCCGTTATCTCGACGAGCGTGACAGCTGAGTCGAGTTTCTCCGACAAAGATAGCCCTCAGGCTTTGATGGAGGGATACCGGGCTACATTCTGGGCTCTTTTCGCTTGGACCGTTGCCGCGACGGTGATTGGCACCTTTGGGCTGCGAAAGGTCGGAAAGGTCGGCGTGAAGAGGGATTAGAGGATAGGCTTCGGTATCGCCGTGGCACAGAGCCTGAAAGGATGCGGGCATACACACGTAGACATCAAATGCTTTCCCAGCACCACCACTCTTTCAGCAAATGATCCCATCGTTCTCCATCTTAACCTCAGCATGCCCAAGCCCATCCTTCGTCTTCCTTCTCTTCTCATTCCTCCTCCGTCTCTTCTCCTCCCTCTCCCTCTCTTCCTGCTCCTTCGCAACCTCAATCCTCGTCCCCAAATCCACCGTATCCCTCGCCCTCTCCTCATCCCTCTTCCTCTTCAAATACTCAAACCTCTCCTCCACCTCCTCCAACGTCGCCCTCCTCACCTCTCCACTCTCCCCCGTAGCAACAAGATGCTGCTTACTATTCAAATGCTCCACATACTGCAAATTATCCTTGAACGTCAAAT
This sequence comes from Nothophaeocryptopus gaeumannii, assembly GCA_031771865.1. Lineage (NCBI taxonomy): Eukaryota > Fungi > Ascomycota > Dothideomycetes > Mycosphaerellales > Mycosphaerellaceae > Nothophaeocryptopus > Nothophaeocryptopus gaeumannii. The sequence goes on from JASISA010000025.1 coordinate 449,898, forward strand.
CGCATGCATCGCAATAGAAGCCGGCGCCTTTGCCGCGTTTGCCTTGTCCTGCTCCGGCCGGCACGAGTTGAGTCTTGCCGACTTGGTCTGCAACGTTCAGGCGCGCTTGGCGGGCTTCGGTGTCGCGGGCATCGGGGGGTGTGGATGCGCGACGGATGTATTTTTTGCCTGCGAGGGCAGCTTCGTGGCGGGCTTTGCCTTCTTCTTTTACTTTGGCTTCGCGCGAGGCGGCTTTGGCGGCGTATTCTTCGCGGTCCCAGGTGCGGCGGAAGGAGGTGTCGCTGGCGCCTTTTTCGCCGTATGCGCCTTTGCGGTCGGCCATGTTGAAGGTGTGCAAGGTAGCGAAGTCGGTCGTGAGTTCGTTGGAGAGCGAAGTGCAATCTCAAGAGCTGACTCAGCGAAGTGAGCTTTGGCCATCTTCAGATCTTGCCTTCCACTTCACATGCAACCGCTTTCGCGCATCCATATACACGATTATCTACAAAACCGAGTGGCAAAATCTCCATTGGGGGCAGCATGGAGCTTGCCATCAAGTGCGAAGTCGCTCTTCAATATAATGCCTCCTCGAAGCCCAAGGATACTTTGCCAGACCTATGGACGTTTCCGGGATAGGTCTGAAACCCCACAATTGTCGCTAACGTTGTCGCTGCACGGAATGAGGAGCAAGTCTTTGCTTTCAGATGCGTTTCTCCTCGTGGTTTTCCGTTCATTCCATGTTATTCCTTCCCAGACACATGCACGGGGCGTCGGAGGGCAAGTGAACATTCACAGGCGTAGGTCGAGTGAATGAGACACATTTAAGATGGCTTCTCGAGGTACAAGGTTTTGTCTCTTCGCATATTCAGACACTGCTCTTGACACTACACTCAACATCGACTACTCTCCAAGTAGACCACGCAACAAGCGCTGAAAAATACTCAAGATCACTGCGAACAGCTCAAGATACATCGACGTAACCCGAAGACACACCTCATCATGACCCGAACCAAGACCATCCAACAGTTCGCATCAGCCGTCATCCTCCACCCTACGACAGACATGCTACCGCCGGACTCGAACGAGCCCTCGTCTGTCATCAAGATTAAGGACCATCCGATCGCCTTCGAGGAGCGGGAGATCCCAACTCGGCTCATTCGCGACATGACTCCATCCTCAATCTCCGTACAGCTGGGCTTCCCCGTGAAGCTTGCCAAGATTACCGAGCTAAGCGGCAACCGTAGCGGTAGCTACAACTACTACGACGACATGTTCTTCATTGACGGCGATCCAAACGACCGCAACTTCGGCAACAACCCGAGCGATGAGCATCTTGGCGATGTGGTAGTCGTGCGTCTCGACAGAAAGGCGATCCATCGCAAGCAAGTCAAGGTGCTCGTCGACTACCTCTCCGACGAAGACTCAACGCCTCTTCTCGACCAGCCAGCGGCCATCAGTAGGAAGGTGACGAGGCGATCGCCCAGAAGCTCACTCCAGAGGCTTTCCATGCCTACTTCGAGGATTATAAGCGCACGAGAATCAAGGCTGGGGGCGCCAACGGGGAGGTGTGGAGGGGTGCGGTGTCGCCGGTCGAAGTCACTCTTGGAAGAGGTATCAATGGCGCATGCGGAGTCTGCGGCGCCATGATTGCTGCTGATGGTATGCCATTAATGGCGTGCGGGACGTGCGAGGTGCGGTGTTTGTGTGGGAAAGAGTGCCAGAAGCAGGACATGGAGCGGCACAAGGGAGTCTGCAGTAGCAAGTCGAAGTGAGGGTTGGAAAACAGGCGTAAGGGGCACTGAAGGCCTTCTTGTGCAATAGTCTGATCTTGGTGGCCTCGTTCGCATTGATCAAGGCTCGCATAGGAGGTACGACCGTCATTACTGATGGATTCAATTCCACATGGGACAAGCGTCGTCTTTTCTGCTGGAGGCTGTCTTGCAAAGTACGCAAGTTCAGTCTCCCCAAGGAAGGCCATTCTATGAAAGCACAGCTCATTCGGGAGTATCACGAGCCAGACGCCTTCTTTGCTGTCATATGCTTCCTCTCGATCACTCTGTGGTCCAGAAACGCCGATGTGACTTTGGAGGAATCGAACTCCTTTGGCTGGTCCGCTTTCTTCTTGGACTTGGTAGGCATCTTGAACAACATATCTCCCGAAGCCTTTGTTGACATCGTATAGGATCCGGCAAGCTTCGACTTTGGAGGCTGCAGATGTATTTTGGTCGCACTTGTCTTGTCCTCCCCTATCATCATGCGTTTGCTGGTCGCAAAATCGTCTGGCTTGTGATTTTGCTCGGCGTTCATGGACGTTCGACCCTGGAGCATGTAGCGAGCGGAGCGGAGTTAGCACCGACAGTACAACCAATCGGAACAGACTTGCAGTTGATGACGGCTGCATGCATGAGCTCCTGCCGAGATGCTTCGATTTTCTGAGAGCTCACAATTCCATCCTCACATTCGCACACAGTACGATCTTCTGGATCCATTGCACTGCCTGCTTACCAGCTCCGATCCACAGTCATAATCGGCTTACTCTTACGACACTGAGGGCATCTATCTGCGACTCCACTGAACCTCAGACTTCAATACGACCTTCGAGAAAGAGACGGGTATTGGGGATCCTAGAACGATACAGAACCAGCATCAGCAAGACTGGGACGTTGAGGTGATCAGAGAATTCAACGGAGAAGAGTCACCAGTCTACCGACCGCCAAAATCGCGCGCGGCCCCATTATAATGCCTGCTACGTCTGCTCTCCGCCGGGTAGCTACCAACTCTCTTCATCAATCAAGACGCAGTCTACATCTTACTCTGTCCAATCGGAGCGGTGTCATTCCGGGGGTAACGACAGGGCGGCATGTCCAAAGTAAGACAGCTAACTCGGCCATCGTCGCTTCTTCGAGCTGCCAAAACCGCACCTTGAGCTCCACAACCGACCGATCGAATGCGGCAACGAAGTCCCACCCGCCGAAGAGCAGAGATCGCGGGCCGAAGAGCGAAGAGGACACGCAAACCGATTTCAGTGCCATGAATATGCTGGGTAATATGCCCGTCCCCACAACCGCCGTCGATGCCTGTATGGACGACGGATTCGCACTAGACTCAGGCCTCAAAGTTTCCGGCTCAGGCGTGATGCTCGTCGCAGGTGAGGCCTTCAAATGGCGGCCTTGGATACGCGAAGGTCGCAAAGAAGGCACGATTGGCGCAGGAGCTGTAGGCGATGCTAATAAAGGTGTGCAGAGCATGGCTGGCAAGTTGCAGAATCGCAAAGGCCAGTGGGATGTGAATAAGCAAGCCTGGGGAGTTCTGGACTTGGTATGGCCCAAGCCTGATCTGCTCATTCTGGGCACTGGTAAGAGCATTGTGCCTCTAAGCCCAGAGACTCGCAAGGATTTGACCGAATTGGGAATCAGAATCGAAGTCCAGGACACGAGAAACGCTGCTGCACAGTTCAATATGCTGGCAACTGAGAGAGGGACGCAGCAAGTTGCTGCTGCCCTGGTGCCGATCGGTTGGAGGGAGGGAAAATGAAAGGGTGCGAACGATTAGCACATTCCAAGGCTTATGCGAGTCACGCGAGGAACGGCTTGAACACGCAGAGAAATGAAGCCGCATCATAATAAGCCATTGCATCTCGTCTGATGGCAGGGCAAGCTAAGGCGACACTCACTTGCCCATTCGCCGGTTCGGCATTTACGCGTTCTGATTGGTCAGTGCTACACGAAGGTGGATACCGCGCGAGAATGCGAGAATGCCGTTTCGCGGCGGTGACGCAGACAACTGAATGCGAGTCCTAAATCCGAAATGCGCGAACATTAAAAGCCTCTAGAGCCACCGCAAAACGAACAGCTCGACAGAACGCGGTATACAGAACACTTTGAGACAAGATGGCCGCCGAATCCTCCACTCACGCCTTCGATCCGACCGCCGACATCCCATCTCTGGCTGACAAAGTCATCTTCATCACCGGAGCGAATACAGGACTGGGAAAGGCGTCTGCGCTGGAATTGGCTAAGCACAACCCTGCCGAGATCTGGATGACGGCTCGGGACTCGAAGAAAGGCCAAGCAGCAGCTGATGAAGTCAAGCACTCGTCTCCAGCCGTCGACATTCAATTCTTGCAGCTGGATCTTGCCAGCTTCGATTCTGTCAAAGCCGCTGCAAAGACATTCCTGGAGAAGTCGAAATCCCAGAGATTGGACATTCTATTGCTGAACGCTGGTATTCTCGGTCACAAGCACGCCTTGACCGATGATGGCTACGAGATCCACATGGGAACCAACCATCTTGGACACGCACTGCTTCTGAAGCTCTTGACACCGACACTTGTCAAGACTGCAGTCACTTCAACATCGAAGGACGAAGTTCGCGTTGTCAGTCTCACATCAATCGGCTATAAAATGAGCGATTCCACCATTCACTTCTCCAAAGTACAAACCCCCGACTCTTTCACACCGACCACGCATTATGTGCAAAGCAAACTCGCCAACCTTCTCTACGCTCAGGAGGTCGCCAAGCACTTCCCGCAATTTACGACTGTCTCGGTTCACCCGGGCGAAGTCAAAACTGACCTATTTTCAAGAGAGCCTGGAGATGAATTTGTGAAGTATCTGCAGACGGAACTTGTGCCAAAACATGCTTCGTTCAGCATTGAAGAGGGCGTGAAGAGCCAGTTGTGGGCTGCCACCGCTGTGACTGGAGTTGAGAGCGGCAGGTACTATGAGCCGGTCGGTCTTGGTGGGAAGGAGGAGAAGTTGGCTTTGGATCGCGAGATGGCGAGCCAGTTGTGGGAGTGGACTGAGGAACAGCTGAAGGACCAGACGCTGTAAGGTGAAGACATAAGAAATGATAGTGTCGATATCAGATCTCCACTTTTACTGCACATCTTCCACCCGCGGTATCGCTGTCCTCCATCTCTTAGTCCCCGGATCAAACGTCCTCGAAATCGTCCCTTTCCGCGCATGACAGCTCAGCGTCATCTCATCCCACAACCCATCCGGAAGAACAACCTGCAAATTCCTTACCCTCCCCTCCTCATCCATCACCATCTCCCCTTGAATCAATTCCTCCTCTGTCGGCATCTCCAGCCAATCAAATGTCCCTTCTAAAGCTCGCATCTCTGCCTCTCCTCCTTCAACTCGCCAAACCTCCCTCGCCACCCTCGCCGCCAAATCCGTATCCCATAACCCCTCCATACTCTCCCCTTCTTCCAGCAGCCGAATCGTCTGGGCCCTCACCCTCGTGTTCGGACATTTCGTCGCAACCCAAAATAAGGGTGAGATCAAAGCTCGATCTGCGGTGAAGGGCGGTGCGTCCGGGCGGTGGGCGTGGGGTGTGTTGCGGAAGGAGGATTGGAGGACCACGAAGGTGTAGATCTGGATGGAGTTTTGGAGGATTGTGAGGTGGTGAGGGAGGGGGTCTTGGGGGTTCGAAGGAGGGGAGGTGGGGAGAAGCGAGGAGAGAATAAGGTGTGCGAGGGCGTGGTAGGTTTGGAGGAAGAGATGGGCAAGTTTGGTTGCTGGGTCGATTGTTGAGATGGAGGTGGAACTGAGGGATTGTGAGTTTTCCAGAGTGTAGAGATAAGTGTCGAGGTCTCTTTGGAGATCTTGTAGACGGGTCATCAGATCGTGTTTGAGTTGTGTTAGAGATTGGACGACGTCCTGTTTCAGGATCAGGATTTCGTTGAAGATGGAGTCGAAATGCAGTCTGGCTTGTCTTAGAGTCTCGAATGAAGACGTCGGAGGTCTTGCATGACGTGGCAAGCGAGGCAGTCGTACGTTTTGACCGAGTAGTACAGCTTGTAGACTGAGCCCAGAGATTGACTCAACGAGAGACTGATCGATGCCATCTTCTAGACCGCTTTTCAGACTATCGACCAGCTCTAGGCCATGCATGAGATGTTTGGACGCGGATCTGTACCGTCCTTGCAGTGACTCAAGACAAATGAAGAGCACGCAGGTGACGAGTGCAGTACGCACAGCAGCTTTGCCCTGGGTCGAGAAGTGCGGTCGAAGACACGCGATTGATATGTTGTATTGCTTCAGGCTGAAGCATTGCTCCTCGTCGAAGTGTGTAGGCCATGGCTTTGAGAGCGCGCTCGAACGTCTCAGTTGACGGCATCCTCTATGAGCCGATGCAAGAGCAAGAGAAGCAGAGAGCACGGCCGGCTCCGTGTACGCCGCTTGGAAAACAGTATTGCTCCAGAACGCCGACCCGAACAACCCAGGCAACTTAGAAGCCGTCCGGTGGGCGAACCATTCACAGTGTAAATGTTCGTCCGCAGTCACTATGCCAAGAACGCCAGGTGCCTTGCATCGATCGAGCTGTATTGTACCTGCTTTGATCATGGCGGGATGGTCATTACTTGTTATTTGCTGTGACCAGATGCCGTAGCCATCGCAAGTGCGACCAGTATTAGTGCATCGGTCGCAGGCACCATTGGGCCAGCGCGACAAATCACATTTGACTTTACGTATCCTGGCAAAGTAAGTCGCAGGCACATTTTCTCTTTCTCAGAAAGGAGACGCTCACTTGCAGGTCCGACATCCACTCTTCGTTTTGCCCTTTGGCCTGCTTTTCGGTTTCCGAATCTCATACCGGGGCAGGGTGACCTCTGAAAGTGCCATTCGAGGCCAAACAACAACTCACACAACTTGACCTACACGTTGCTTCCGGAGGCGAAGGACTCGAGCAAAGTAAAGACGACCTACTGTGATCTGACAGCTGAAAGAGAACCTGAGGTTGAGAACTCAGCAGCTAAGCCGTAGCTCAGGTTATTGTGATTCGCTGGCTCGGCTTTTCGATGCCATCATTGGCGGGAGTGGTGCTGTGGGGCGGGCTTGTGGCATCTTGACGCTCCTTGCTTCGCTGGTTCTCTTTGTCCGTCTCCATGTCGGGTTTGCGAGACAAGCCGAGAATATAATGAGCGCCCACCGCCATAGGAGAATCCTCATTGTTGGAGACTCAATCACACACGGCGGTGAGGGGGACTTTACATGGCGATACCGAATATGGCAATGGTTTCGAGAGAACCACATTGAGGCAGATTTCGTCGGTCCATATACAGGAGTCAATGCACGCGAGCTACCGGAAGCTCCTCAGCCTCCTCGCCTTCCAAGTGAACCAGAGCCTTCGCCTAGAGGACGAATTCCGTGGGGTTACAATGAGAAAATCTCATCGGATTTCGGGAGCCACCATTTCGCGACATGGGGTTATCAAGCAGCACAGGCGAAGGAGGTCATTGCAGATGTCGTGACCGAATGCAAGCCAAACATGATGCTTCTCATGCTCGGCTTCAACGACGTGGGATGGTCTGTTGACGACGCGGATGGGACCTTGGAAAGCGTGAAGGTCATCGTGGAAGAGGCTCGTAGCAGGGAGCCTAGGATGGAGTTCGCCGTAGCCAATATTGTGCATCGCACGTTCATGGAGGGAAGGGAGGACCTGGTCGCCAAGACGGATCGATTCAACCAGCTGCTGATCCAGGATATTCCGAAATGGACCACATCATCGTCCCCAATATACCCAGTTGATGTTGCTTCGATATATCAGTGTGGCCCGGAGTACAAAGAGAAATGTCCATCGGCGTACGATGGCCTCCGTAAGTAATGCGTGGAAGGTCGACTTACCAACACAGCTGACTGTGTCAAGATCCCAATGCGCTTGGGGAGTTCCACATCGCGAAGGCGTTTTCCCAAACGTTGCATCGAGATTTTGGCCTTGGCTCTGGAGTGCTGCAGATCCCCACTTTCATACCTGCTCGCGATCTCAGAGCACCTGCGAACATTCTTGCTGCCGGTTCCCCTACCGGAATACTCCTTACCTGGGACCACGTCTTCGGAGCGGAATACGAGTTGCGGCAACGTCTTAGAGGGCAATCTGATTGGTGAGCGATCAACAAGTTCGTCAGGAGAAGAAGGCTAAGTTGCAATTTAGGTCAGCACGTCACGTCGGCACAAACCGAGTAGATTTCGACTCCGGCACACCAGGTCAAGAGTGGGAATTTCAGGTCCGCACTTGCCACGGATATGACTGCGGGCCTTGGTCGGAAAGTCGCATTGCTGTGGCAACAAGATCGACTGCTCCCGCGCCTCGCCAAATCAGGACCTATCAGCTTCTCGACGGCTTTGAGATCCATTGGAAGCCTCCAGTAGGCAATTGGGACATCGATCGCTACGAGGTATTCTGGTGGGATAAGGACGGGGGATGGATGTTTCCTATCTCGAGAGGCGCTCGCGGCAGCTCTTCTCAAGTGAAGGGTTTGTCTCCGGGGCATTTGGTGCACATCTGGATGCGTACCTGGACATCGAATCCTTTGGGAGGCGGAATCAATGACACAGCTCGTCCTGTTCGCGTTGGCGTGCAAGCTCCACTGTGGCCAACAAACTTGCAGGTCGCGAAGCTGGACAACCAGACAGTCGAGCTCAATTGGGAAGGCTCGACTGGGGATGCTGGCTACCTCGTCTACGTGAGAGACACCCAAGCGACCAAGCAGGCAACGGAGACGGATGGCAATGTCGTGACGGAGACTTCGCACCGTGTTGTGTGTGCCTTTGAGACATGGCGATATGAGTTCTCGGTCAGCGCCATCAACGGTGAATCGGAGTCGCAGAGGAGCACGGCAGTGATACCACCAGCTGATTGACAAGTATGCACAGCGTATAGAGAGTCCCAGGCGTGAATGAGGAGGTGTTGTTGGTGTAGCGTTCTGTATTGTGTGTGAGAACGCGTGCGAGGCGAGTCGCGACGCGTCTTTTCGTCCGATGGCCCGAGCGCTGTCCAACGCTTGGCGGAGATCTCGAGATTTCGAGATTTCGCTCAATGGTTTCGTCGATGCCCACTTCAATGTCCTCAACCATAACAGTAATACATCATTGCCTCACTCCTTCATTTTGCTGTGTGTGTGTGCCGCCGCATTGGGTGCTGCCTTGCGATTGCAAGGACCACGGGCAGCAATCCGAACGTCCTGCACATCGACCGCCCCACCATTGGGCAGCGCAGAATGTACCAAAGTGCACACGGAGACAGGGGATTCTGGAGGGCGTGCATCTTGCGCGCATGAACTGAGATCTCACATCCTCGTCGACGACCGACGACACCATTGGGCCGCAACGACTAGCAGCGCAGCATCGTCGACCACTGCGCCGGAGCCGATGCCGAAGGGCCGTCGCCACAATCGCTCGGAATAGCCGTGACAGCCGTCACAGCTCCTTGGAATTGTTTCAAGAGACATCTTCGTGTTTCAGAAATGCTGAGTCGTGCAAGTTCGCAAACACGGCAGCAAGAGGAGACTGCGTCATCACTCAGTAATGTCTTGTCCTACCGCGCTGCAGGGCTGGCCGCAACAACGACGGGCAGCCTTGGCCGGCACCGAGGAATCAAGATGCTGCACCGACTTTACCCTCCACATTGTCAGGATCGCAGCGATGACAAAGGTTCCCTGGAGCTGAATGATCACGGGAAGCACTAGACGGCATGTGCGAACTCACGCGACTCATTGTGGTTCCCAGCAAAAAAGAAAAAGAGACCATTTTTTCAGCGCGGCCGTCAAGATCGAGAAATGAAGGTTGACGTCAAAGATCTTCGCGCTCCCTCGGCTAGCAAGTCAACCAACCTCATCCAGCACGCCAACATGCGATTGTCACGCGCTCACTGATGTGTGTTACAGCTCGTGCATGTGCGCGCATGCATTCCCCGCTGGACAAGCCGTCGTGGTGCTTGTTGTGGCTTCGAATTGAATGCCGTTGCCTCTTGCGCATCACCTGTGAGCATTGTGTGCGGCAACCCAGATCCATGCCAATTTGGATGGTCATCCAGCCAATGGGCGGCTCCCGGCTCATCGCGTCTTGCTGGTGGCTGCTGCTTGCTACAACGGACGCACCATGTGCTGGTTGCTACCCCGCAACCTTCGCATTCATGATCCCCTCCTCTGCTTCCCAGAATGGCAGACAAGCCTGCTTTTTCGTGGTCTTGTCGACGTCAAGTCTATCGACTGCACGCCGCATACGACAGCGTAGCGCAGTCAGAGTAGCTGGAGCCAGGAGATTTCAGTGGCTGGCCTACTCCCCAGTGGCCTGTTCGCGCACTATCATTGCTCTACAGGCACCAGATCGCCAGTCAAGAGACGGCATGCTACTATTTCGTCTGCGCACACGCCTCCAGTCAGCTCCCTGTGATGGTTGGAGCTATCACAACTGCTCTCCGCTTTCGTAAAGCTTACCCTTCTACTTCGTCATTTGACATCCACGACGACTTGCACTTCCCGAATGCGCTGTGGACAATCAACGCAACGATCTCGCACATCTTTTCCCTGGGACAGGTATGCCTCTGTAGATGCTTGCTCATTCCAGACAGGGTGCAACATAGAGGTACCGCTCGCAACGCAGCTGGCCAATGTCCAATTCGCAGCGCCGCTGAAGAGCCATGCATACAGTACCTCCCGAGTCAGACCAATATCGAACAAACGCACAATAGCCCTGCCCAGGAAACATTCGCCGCTTTGCCGCGATGTCGTATGTCACTCTCTCTCTACTACTGCCCCACGTGTCTCGGATCCACATGTTTCCATGTACTATTGCAACCAAACATCCAGAGGCTGCTAAGCTATCACGCAGCTACATGGCCTCGTTGGCTCAATATAATGTATACTAACCATCACTTCATCAGCAATCAACCGCCAGACCAGCATCAGCACCGCCCACCAAAACCGAACGTGGCAAACCAAAACGCCTACTCTGCCTCGCCTTCACAATTAACGCTCTCTAGCGATCTGCAGTCGGCTCAAGGTCTACCAAATCCCTATCAACAAGCGTACTCATACATTCCAAGCCCTCATGATCCCACTGGCGGTTTCGCATTCCCCCCCCAGCCTTCCTACAGGCAGCCGCTGCAAACACACCATGTCCCACCACCACATCATCACATGCAGCAAATGTCGCCGACAAATTCGCGTAAGCGTCGCGCATCCGAGTTGGAGCCCTCATTGCCAGGTTCTTCAAGCAGCAATGCGAGCGCATTCCCTAACCCGTCGGGGCTGATGGCTGCGCCTGGCGAGCTGGACACTTCAGTGCTTGGAGGCCCGTCTCAACAGACGCAGGCAAGTCCGCCTGTCAAAAAGGGTCGCACGAACACGCCTTGGACACCGGCGGAAGAGCAGAGGCTAAAGGCGCTCCGCGATGCTGGAAGCAGCTGGAGCGAAATTGCCAAAACGTTTCCCACGCGAACTGAAGGAAGTGTCAAGAAGCACTGGTACAAAGTGAGATAAACCTCTGCTCTGAAGAACAACGATGAGATCTCAAGGCTAATACGTACTCTTGCAGGATATGCACTATGCAGAGTTCGCGGAAGACGAGGTCAGCAATTTTGTTCGCCTCACAGCGACTCCGCCTGGCATAGAATGCATGCTGACATCTATTGCAGAGTGCCGCTTTGCTACAAGCTATCAAGGATTATGAGAACAACAAGTGGAAGGTGATAGGGCAAAAGGTTGGCAAACCAGCAAAGGTGTGTGCTGATCGGCTGGCTCGTTCCTTGAGCAGTCATTTGCGCGCATGACTGGACTGACGAATTGCAGGCATGCGAACAATTTGCGAAGGAACAAGGCTGGAAGGTCTGATATGGCCAATCGCGTCAAAAGCTGGCGCATATAGCATGTGATATTATTGCATGCGAGTGTGCTTGGATGAGATACCCACCGCATCGGCGATACGTCGACGATGAAGGCAGTGTTTGGTGATTTCTCTTAGACTTTGATTTAGCGTCAAGGCGAGGCGTTGGGGAGTTCTTTCGACCTTTGGTAGTATGATATGGCATCACATTGGACGGGTCTCTGGTAGAACCCCAGCATATGGCAGGCTAGCAGGCGAAGGGGAGAAGTACGCATACGGGAATGGCAGCGTCGGAGGTGCAGGAGTGTGGGTCGCTCGCCAGCGACTTGCCACTGATTACGCTGATCAGGTTGTAGACGAAGCCTTCGGCTGCACAGAGGACCAAGACAGAATAGCTCGAAATAGCGAGACGATTGAAACGAATTCTGCTATTCAATTAGCTCCATACCGCACTGTTGCTATCGAAGAAAGCAAGCGCGTAGGATGCGATGATTGCGGACCTTTGATGCCATCTGTTACTACAACAAACACTCTGATTGGTTTGATGCCCCAATTGACATTGTCCATGCATATCATGCCGCCGAATGCAATGCTGTAGAGTTTGCTCCCTCCAGAGGAGAGATGGTCAAGCATGAGACTTACAAGACGATGAAGTGACGTTCACGCAGAGTTGTGGGAGAGTGGGTCGTGTGTTTCTACGGCGAACGCAACGGTGGCAACCGCTGGGACCGTGCTTTGCACCACCACATGTCCCAACACAACGGCTGTCTGTATCAGCCTTTCGTAAGTGCGTACCCTGAGGCCCAGCTCCTGCGCATCACTACTACGGCTCCTGTGGCTGCTCGTTTCACCATTTCTCCGTGCGCGCACAGAGGGAGCAGGTCTTGCGTTCGTCCGCCCACGTGACAGTGTTCGAGAGTGTTTCAGAATGCATCCTTCGCTCATGGTTTCCGAGCATGCGCATGTCATGCGTTTCATACACTTCCGCTCCTCGCTTCAGATGCCAACGTCTTCTCTTCCAGCTCAGCCTGGGCTCGCCACCTGCCTCGGGAACTGTAGCTCTGGTCACTCCGACGTAGCCGCTGGCACGCCGGAGGACCAAGTTGCACACTGCGGAAGGGCTCGGCTGCCCTTCTTTTCGCGACCTCACCCTCACCCTCATCTGCTCTCTGGGTGGTACTCGACATGCAATACCTGCTCAGTTGGATGCACACAGCCTCCAGCGTCCCTGTCATCAAACCACACTGTTGTCGCAATCGCAATCACACCTCCAACAGCCTTCTTCGACGGCTATTCGAGAAAAGGAAGGGCAGGGTCCACCCGCGTCTGCCGCCCCCGCATCCCTGCCCTATATCACGCCCGGAGGGGAAGTCATCGACGCTTGCTCTGAGCATCACTTCCACAACCGCCGATTTAGTCCTTCCCGGCACGCTAGCGTTCGCCACTGACATGGTCTCGCCCAGCTCTCCATGGCCCTCCTCCATCCGCCGGCCGGCACTCGAGGTCATCGAACAACTGCCTTGTTGTGAAGCGAACAGCGGCCTGCCACGACAGAGTCCACACGGCTTAGAGAGGTCGGGCTTGTCAGACGCTAATGTCGACGCGAAGAGAAGTTCATTGGGGCAAAGCCTCATTCGCGTGCTTGAGCATATCCTCGAAGCATGACGTGGTGACGCTGACTGAGGTTGTGAGGGTGGTGGTCCATGTTCATCTCACACGTGCCATCAGGCGGCTGTCAAAGCTGGGATGCCGCAACCTGCTGGCCGCACTGAAACATAGCGCAATCTTTTCGAAAGAATGCATCGGTCATGCATCCGAGCTGCCGGGCACTTGACGTCGACGGGCATCCCATAATGCGGCTCAACTCTGCCATGCTGTGCCCAGGGTGTCCATGCGGCGCCGGCAAAGGGTCCAGATGCCGTATGCCTGGTGGGTCTCCTAAAGCAGTACCTGCATGAGCCTTTGGACGAATGCTGTGACAACGCGACGTCAAGGCCACCGCCCTAAGGCTGATCCTCTGCACGTTTCATGTTACAGATTTCTGTAGCCTGTCGTGCTTCCCTCCCGGGTCGAGCCAATCTGGCAGCAGGGACGCCCAACTTCCGACGCTTAGAACACCCATCTTCCATCACGTCGTCTGCAGGTGTGGCGATCGAGCGAGGATGGTGGTTTCCGAATGAGACCACAGTGATCGGAACAGGTAACGTCTGCCTCATATCGCCTCTTCACGATCTTCTTTTTAAGTACTATGCCATGCCTTGCCTGCTCATCCCCTCGACAGATTCTCCCTCTGGTATGAATGTTGTACGTGTGGATGTTCGACGGCTTATGATCATACTTCCTTCGCTTTAATACTCCCCTCTCGTCCATCGTTGTAATATTCCGATTGTCTCTTGAATTAACGTTGCCCGTGTGCGGGCAACATCGAGCTCTACACAATCGCTTCAACGACAGTTCAATTGTCGTTTACAGTCGTTCCCGACGATAACACCAAGCCGACGGACATCAAGGCCAGCTGCCTGAGCAGAGAGCTCTGGCAGCCTCTACGCTCAGTAGCAGTTGTGGCGCGACCATTCAATGAATTTCCTTTCGACTTCGGCGAGCATGGGCAGGAGCAAAGCAGCAATGCCGTCACACCGGTGACACAGGCCGAATACCAACAGCTCATACAAGGCTTCGATTCCTCCTACCTACCACCGCAGCAGCAGCCGCAACAGCAGGCCCAACAGCAACAGCAACCTGCACCCTCCCACGAATATGCCCAGTATGGAGTGTCGAACATACTTCCTTCGCAAATGGCTGCACCGGAGCCGCACTACACAGTCGAACACACTCAACAAATGCTTGCCTCGCAAAAGCCTCGACAGCTTTCGCAGGTCTCTGCCTCCCATTCATCACACTATGGTACTCCTTATCAAAGTCCTCCGCTTGGTAGCGCTCAGCACGTTACTTCATATTCCCGCAAGCGCAGCTACCAGGAGGAATACACATATGACTATCCAGGCCTTCAACAGCTTCAAGCTCATGCCGCCAGTAGATCACAGGTCCCAGTCGAGTTCGTCACGCAGGGCGTATCGGCGCAACTTCAAGCAGGTGCCATTGGCTACGGCTATGCACCACAACGGTCTGCTTCGGCGCATTCACACTCGGACCATTCCGCGCAACAATCATATCAGCAGTCGCAGCAGCAGCACCATCACCACCGGCTGCCAAACCAGCAGCCACTGAGCAAGCTGCAAAGGACGTCATTTGGTCGAGAAAATCCGGATGAGGATGATCACGGGCCGCCGAGTGTCGTTGGGCAGCCAGGTATGCCGCAGCCTGCACTTAGACCCAAAGGACCCAAACTCAAGTTCACTCCGGAAGATGACTCCCTTCTGGTGGAACTCAAGGAAACTAAGAACCTCACATGGAAACAAATTGCCGACTTCTTTCCCGGTCGATCTTCGGGCACTCTGCAGGTACGATACTGTACCAAGCTCAAGGCAAAGACGACGGTTTGGACAGACGACATGGTACGTCCCAACGTCATCAGCACTCACCAACAATAATCACTAGCCGCCTCACCCTCCCTCTCTTGAGTGTACGACTCAATTCTCTTAAAAGAAAATCACAGCAAGACTGACTAACATGCTCAACAGGTGGATCGTTTACGTGCCGCTATGCACGAATATGAAACCGATCGATGGCGTATCATCTCTGGCAAAGTCGGCAATGGCTTCTCAGCCACGGCTTGCAAAGACAAGGCCCTCGAACTCGAGACTGGCGTTGTTTTTGCTGAGGATTTGGACGAAACAAGAGGATTTTCTCCCTCTCAACGATGCGATGAGAGTACAACCACGACAGCGACGACGACGAACCTATCATCCGATCCGATGACAGCCAGGGAACCTTACGTCGAGGTTTCTTGATCGCAATTTCGATTTTGCGATCATGTACTATTTCGGTTTTGTTCTATAAGCATTGGGTAAATGGCGTTCAGCGGGATTTGCATTGGGGAATACGAAAGACATAAGCGACAGGCAGGGATATAATGGCTACGGACCATGGGAGGGAGATTTTGGCTACACCATGCGTTACTAGCGACGCCTTGCTTGATTGATTGATGGATGCTTTAGGATTTATTGTGTTTTTTTTGCTATGCTTGCGATACACGTGCTGGACACGTTCATGATACCACACGGATCGATCGGATCTAATAATGATGAGATCTTGTACTTTTAGAAAGAGTAGCGTTCACGCGCTTGTACCATTAGCAGAGGCGAGGCGGCAATGCCGGACTGCTGGGCAGAATAGTAGCATCAGTTAGAGATGTTTGATGCTTCAACTGCTCCCTATCCTTGCTGCCCAATCTTCCGCTTTTACGACATGAAGAAGATTTTGTAGCATGACTGAATTGGCGACAGTTCGTCAACTGCTTTCGATGCTGCATCCTTGCTACCCGACCCTCCACTTTTACCTCAACTTTCCGAACTATTCAAAGTGCAACCAGAGAATTGGAGGGTGACGGAATCGAAGGCATTGGTACCCTGTCAGGCAGCGACGGGACATTGGAGCGCGGATTGACTTTGTGGTCGGTCTGAGAGCTTGGAGGAGAATATTGAAATTCTTTGGTCCTTTGATCAAAATGTCTGTGTGCGCGGAAAAAAGAAAACATAAATTTTACTGGTGTTCCGTTCTTCTTCGTGCTACGCCTTACCACCCAGCGAGCATCTCAATTCGGCCACGACAGCTTCCACGGTTCCGATTAACGGGAAAAGCATATGCTGACCAGCTTGACAGCATGAACGACATGACAGCCTCATCAATGCAAACCTAAGGTAAGCCTTCTTTCTTTTTTGGAGAGGCGCGGTATCACAATAACACGGACACCCTTGTTACCCAAACGATCTGTGAGAACAGGCAAGAAGCCTGCCTGAGACGACTGTGGCGAAGTGCATGCAAGGTTGAATCTTTGTGTATTGATGCCCCAGATCCATGTATGCTGCGTGTGCGCTATCTTTAATCTGGTTGTTGTGACAGTTGTTGCAGGTTTGGGCCTCGGGCTATACATAGCGTCGTCGTCGATCGTGGGGCAGTCCTGGCAATTGGGGTGTGAGAGACCGGCGGGATGTCCGTGGTTTCTCTGAAGGAGGCACGTGATGCTTTGCTGGCGCATGTGAATGCGATGCGGCTGTCTTGGCTTTGGTAAGTGAACAAGTTTCGCGATATGGTGGGCGTATGTTGTGGTTGAGGTCAAGTTGGCATGTCATCGGAGTCGGCGTTCGGCATCAATCATTGCCAATCCGGCAAAGCTTCTTTTGGGCTCGTGCGCTTGCCCCTGGCCACTTCGCGACTTCACGCGTTCTCTCTTCGTGCTTTCTTCCTGCGCTCATCACAACGCACACATACACAGGAACGAACGATGGTATCCAGAGGGACCGCGTCATTGAGCAAGCAAGTCGAAAGAATACAGAACTCCCACAATGTCCATACCCCGCTGCTTTCTGAATACTCCCCAAATATCCTGTTGCTTACCTATGCGTGAGCCATAGAGTCCAGGCTCCACCTCGCCGACTCCTCGCACGCGACAAGTCTGCATTTCGCAGAGGCTTCAGGATACTGGTGGTCGTACGCACGTCGATAATAGACCATTCTGAGTAGCGATGCATACCCGCTGCGGAGCACTGCGTCTGCTTGGACGGGAGAAATGGTCATCGGTATGCCGATGGAGCTCAAAAACAAGCTACCAAGCGGCAAGAGTAACCTGGTTGCTGGATAGCTCTTACTTTGGTTTGTTGAGTGGGACTGCAAGAATTAGTTCATGTAGCAATGAAACCGTGGAGTCCTTCCATCCTGTGCATTCCGGTCGCACTTGCGAAATGGCATTCGTGCCTACGAAGATAAATATTGTGTCGTTTCTTCGTCTTCGAGCGGTCCCTTTTACGTTTTCAAACATCTCAGCGATATCGTTTACCCGCAGCTGAAACTAAAGCAACAGCTTTTGCTCATTCATTGTCAGCCAACATATCCAACATAACAAACATACAACGCCCCAACATGGCTCGCGTCGGAAAGCCTTCCCAGAGGGCCAGACCAAAGCCACCCAAGCCAAAGAAGGCATCTTCCAGGCCCTGGGATATGGCTCAGGTATGCCTCCCTTCTCAGCCCTTCACTCCGTCCTGTACTGACAAGCAGCAGATCGTGCGACTTGTACAACAGCGCAATGGCGGCACCCCTTACAATAAATGTGATGCCGTCATCTCCCAAGGCCGCACCCCGCAGGCCTGCAGACTGGTTATGATGCAGGTCAACAAGCGGAGCAATAAATACGGCCCATACTGGCACCTCCTCTCCGAAGACGCCAAGACGCGCGCTCGTCAGGACTCCGTAGTCGAAGCCACCAAGTCATCCAAGAGGGCTGCTAAGAAGTCTGTCCGACCGCTCGTGCCCAAGCCTGAAGCGGCAGTGGACGCGGCGAATACCCTCTTGGTCCTTCACGGTTCAGAGCAGCCGGCTGCGGACCCAGCTCCGGTCCAGGCTGCGATCCCAGCCGCTACCCCAGCAGCGACCCGGGCGCAGGAAAACATTCAGCACACGATGAGCGTCGACAACATCATGAATTAGTAGGTCTGACCTAACTTGCCGTCCATATGAACACTCGCTGAGTCTACAACAGGCTAGAAACGATCTCATGAAGCATTGGCGTCCGGGCCTGGCAATTTGGCATTTATGAAGCGGTCGTTCTGCATAGCGATACGGCGTATCATATGGATATACCCGGCTGAAATTTGGGGATTTATTCTACACCATCAACATCATCATCATTATGAACACCATTATTTCACACAGCTTGTTCTGGGGGGCTGGAGCCTTACACGATCACGATTTCTTTACGACATACATGACAGAGTCATTGAGGCTGGATGCCTCTTCAACAATCGTTCGTCGAGAGCGATGCTTCTTGGACAGATTGGTTTCAAAACACATGATGGACGATAGTGTGCATTAGCTGTAGCCTCAGTGCAGAGAGTCGTCATGAAACGTGTGTCCCTTTCTCATCGTACGTTACCTATGTTGTGTGTCTCTCGATCTACGCCAGCAGTCTTGAGCCTTGTACGCACGCCCTCTGCTTAGGAGCAGCAGGCTTTCCTCGACACGGTGGCGTCCCTCTCTAACGAGTGCCTCTGCTCTGCAGCTGCGTGACACTCGCACCGCCACGTACCCTCCCCCTCCTTGGCGTCTCCGGCGTGATGAGACGGCCTGATTGGCGCTTCCACATCTATCCCTTCTGAAAATCTCTGCTACCACCCCAACGTAGTGTCCTTTGCGCAGGCAAGATCGAAGATCGCGCTGCGCATCGCTTTCACTTTCGAGGTGTGCGCTACGGCACTCGGTGGCTTCGTGAACCTACTCCAGACTCCACCTGTTTAATGGCATGTGATTCGTCCCGTGGCTTCGTTCCTGTTGTTACCTGCTTGTCGCACCCGATTTCGGGCGTTAGGCCCATGGACTTGTTCTCCTAGTTGAGTCTAGTCATCGCCGTCGTCAGATTTGGTAGGGCTGAATGTCTCTCCGTTGTTGCTTGACTGATGACACACTTGCTCGTCTAGTCATTAATTGGTCTCGTCTCTCGTAGCGGCGATGAGAGTGAATGGCAGTGTGTAAGTGGGTTGCCCAAACCTTCCGGTTCAGCTTGTTCTTCGTTGACATGCTCTTGCGCACTGCCTTGATGACTCTCCAAACTCTACAAGGCAACACCGCCATCGCTGCCATGCTGCTGGAACTCTGGTAGTACTGCGCGACATCACAGCCTTGACCCCGCCCAGTCACCCGATGGCCATAGCGACGTGTTTGGCGCAAATGTTGCTACATCGCCCAGCCAATTTGACCCCAACGACCCAACAGTGACACTTGGCGGAGCGTATAGCTCAAGCGTCAATGATGCAACGCATCTCTTATTCCCATATCTCTCAAATGCCGGCTGCAGATGGTTCCAAGAGTGCGTTTTTGTGGACGTCCCTTTATGGCAATGCAGTCCAGCGTCCATCCGCAGCGTCATTCTCAGCACATAACTGTTTTAGGCGGGCACATCATTGTGGAGACGCTCTTCAAAGCACTTTTCGCCCGAAGCAAAATCGGCATTGTCGGCCTTCAATGTCACGTCGCATGCCACAGACCACTGCTCGGAAACATATCAAACAATACTCCAATCGCTTTTGGAGCGAGCTCGAACGCTGGTCTGTCCCTGCGCAGGAGGCAGGCTCTGCCACAAGATCTCTCGCGTCGGCCCATGGCGAGAGTCCGCGAAGCCTGAGGGCGTAAGCTACCAGCAAAGGAAAGTTGGCTTGGCTTGTGCACTGACAACTCGACCGGAGTTTCAGGCGGATCTAATCGAGATCATCGACGAGCCTCCAATGAGGAATTACTTCCCATGAACATGGAAAATGCGCCAACAAAGATGATTACGTCTGACTCTGCCTGAGCAGGACCTTAAAGACACTCAAAGGATACCACGGTCGAAGACGGTGCTGTTTCTTCAGACACGTTGCAAGAGAGACCTCACCTCTTGCAGCGTATGACTTGATCCTCGCATAATTTCTCTATGACAGGAGGTCCAAGGTATCGTCCTTCACAAGCCGTAAAAACGACCATCCCGATCAAGGCGGCATCAACTCCCCTTCCACTTTCGGATCCCAGCGGAAGACAGACGAGGGGGAGTCGCCAAGCTCACAACTGCAGCTTCGTGGTACAGCTAAGGCATCGTCCCAAGATGCTGCCACGTGCTTGGCCAACAGATGTTTCCGTGAAGGTCTAGACCGCCTTCCAATGCATCCAACTCGTACGATGTTGAACTGAGTAGGTGGGTCGTAGCGAACATACAGCTGCAGGCTGTTGTCGCATCCTTGCTAGGCTTACTGTAGCTTCCAAGGTCTTATAGGTGGCAAAACTTGGGTCGAACTGCTCAGATCATCTTCCTATCAACTCCTGGAGCCGAGTCCTACACATACATACTCCTATCCGTTGGACAACGAGAAGCTCAAGAACAGAATTGCCCCTGAGGCCGCCCTTGTATTGCAGGACTAATGAGGGCTGGTGTGAAAATTGGAGCTCGGCGCTCAAGGAGATGACAATGTGGAGGCGCGAGTCCCATTTTCGACTGATCAACAGTTGCATTCATCATGGAAGCTAGTCCGAGATCATCGAAATAACGGCCAAGAGCCCAACATTGAGGCCGCCCGGATGCGTCCTGCTCATCGCATATTATCTGGATCGTGATGTTGATGTCGCTGGTTCTCTCAAAAGATTTCTGGGTCGAAACACGTCCAAGCGCTTTCCACGACAGAATGAATCGCTTACGCCCGCACTTGGATGGCTGTGCAAGCGCGGAAATGTCCTCACAGTCGCTCCGCCATCGCTCCGCACACGGTGCGCACAACTCCAAAATTTTCGTGATCTTGAAAATAGTCTCTCTCATGCGAGTGCAGTCGCTGGTCGCAGACAGCTCCGTAGCCAGTGGAGGAAATGCCGCACTACAGCCATAGCCGTCAAGTGGTGCCATCCGAGCAGACCGGAGAGAAACACGGCTCGGCTAACGAGCATTCCGCTTCACATCGCGGCTTTCACATGCAAGCCGTACTGAGCGCGAATACTCCGCACATAACAGAGAGTGCATCGCCGGCGCAATAGACAGCATACAGCTGATTCTTCCGGAGGTTCTTCCAAACGCTTGCATGTGACCCCTCTTCCCTCCGTTCAAGTTGTTTCCCAACAACACGTCGTTCTTTTCTCCGGTCTGTATTCTCCAGTATGCAGCATTGTCCGTGCTTCCCGCGCTTCTCGCTCGCCGCCATTGCATACACTGGACAGCACCAGCGTCGTCCTCGTACAGAGAGGCTGTATAACACAGAAGCGTATGTTGTGCCGCAAGCTTTGCTTTTCCCTCTCCTTGCGCCTGACGAGCACTGCGACCCCCCAGATTGCCGTAGGTAAATGGCGCCCAAGCTTTTGTCTGTACAGTCGGTGCATACGTAGGCGCAAGCAGGCCGCCCAGTGGCAGTTGGACAGTCGTTCAAGAAGCGCTCCGTGCAGGTGTTTGCGCTGTCTAGCATAGCAGTGGGTGTTCTCCAGGTCCTGAACAGCAGCGTCCTAGGTCAAGAGACGAAGGACACTACGCGTTCCCGAGGCCATGTTCGCTTCGTCCAGTGCCGGCCAGCGCAGTCGTGGATACTCTTCTCAGCAATCGAGCTCGTCCAGTATAGATGCAGACCAGACACAGCCCATTCGTAGCTTGCTCTGATTGTATAGCAGCAGTCGCGGCGCAGGACGTCGCGCTCCCCCACGCTCTAAAGAACACTGAGCCTCGCGTACATGTCGCGTACTAGTATGTGAGCAACCGATTTAGGATTCAGGACGAGGGTATTGTGCCGCCTTGGAAGCATGTTTGCGATCCTTTCAGTGAGACAGAAACTCGTGATACCTTCCACGCACCAGTCATGCCTTCTCAGTGGTGAGAGGGCCTAAAGTAGTGAACGTCTTTTCTTTTGTACATTACACCCTGTTCCCAGCCTACATTCGACGGGCCATGGAATCGCTATGCTGTTTATTTAGAACATACACATGCCATCGTATCCTCATTTTCCCCTTTTTAACCTCCATCATACCCACTCACTTCCCTCCCTTACTTCTCACACAATCTACCTACCGAGTCTAATCACACCCGCAGCAATCAACTTCTGAATCTTCATGCGGATATCCGCGTTCCGCATATGATCCTGCAGAGCCGCCGGATCACCCTTCGCCTGCTGCAAGATGCTCTGCATGACAGGATCCTGCAAGATCGCCATGATATCCGGATCTCTCTGGATACGCTCTTGCGCTTGCTGCTCAGTCTCACCCTCGCGAGCAGAGAATTGTGACTGCAACGCCTTCTGGCTCTGCTGTTCGATCTCACGTGCGTTCTTGCCGTCGGTATCGTGTGCAGTGGCTTCGGCGCAGACGTCCAAACATCTGTTGTACTCCTTCATGGCGAAGAGGGCTTGTGCTTTGCGGAGGTATGCTCGGATGAACGTCGGGTCACGCTTGATGGCTTCGTCACAGTCGGAGACGGCAGATGGGAAAGTCAGGAGCTTAATGAGACAGGCGGCGCGGTTGGAGTAGCCGCGAGGGTCTTCCGGAGCGCGCTTGGTCATCTCAGTGTAGGCTTCGACGGCGGCGGGCCAGTCGCTGTCCTTGAACTTTTGATTGCCCAACTCTCGAGCCTCTTCCGCCTTTTGGGGGTCGACGTAGGACTCCTTCTCGGCCTTGATCTTCGCTTTCTCGGCGGCGCGGAGCTTGGCGAGGATGTCGGGTGTGCGGTGCTCGGTGAGAGAGCGATTGTAAAATTCGACAGCGTTGGCCATGTCGCCCTTCTTCTCGTATGCAGATCCAATGCGGCCGTATGCTTTCGCGATGAGCTTGAAGTCGGCGAAGATTTCGCGGCCATGCTCGACTGCCTTCTTGCATGCCTCGATACAGGCATCGTAGTCACCCTTCTCGAATTGCGCCGCGCCGAGGTTGTTCAGGTATGTGATGTCCTGGTATGTCCCCCATGCTTTTGTGTAGTGCGCGATCGCCTCGTCGAATTGTCTCTTCTTGTATTTCTCCGTACCCAAAGCCTTCTCCTTGTCAGCCTCTTCCTTCTTCTTGCGCTTCTCAAC
Organism: Nothophaeocryptopus gaeumannii; assembly: GCA_031771865.1. NCBI lineage: Eukaryota > Fungi > Ascomycota > Dothideomycetes > Mycosphaerellales > Mycosphaerellaceae > Nothophaeocryptopus > Nothophaeocryptopus gaeumannii. The sequence continues at coordinate 473,161 of JASISA010000025.1, forward strand.
TGCCTCCTCGTCTTCTGGTTCCGGCTCTGGCTCCGGTGCCTTCTTGAGCTCCTCCTTCTTTGGCTCGGGTCTCGCATCTGGCATCTCAACATCCTCATCCTTGCCCTCGTTCTGCTCGCGGAACTTCGCGGCGTCTCGGTCGGCGTTGTCGGTCTCGTTGAACGACATGTCCACGCCGAGCAGCACAGACATGACTTGCAGGAAGCGTGGGTCAGAGAACATCTCCTGCTGCATGCCTTGTGGGTTGTTCTTCAGGTTGTTTAGCTTGGCCATAAATGCGCTGTCGCCTAGCAAGCTCGCGGTCTTTGGGTTCTTCGCTAACTTCTCGTACAGCTTCGGGTCGTTGAACATGTTGCCCAGCCCACCGCTTGGGTCCACGCCATCTGCTTTTGCCTCTGCGTCGATTGCTCGCTTGACAGAGTCCATGCCTGACTTTGCCTGAGCATTGTTTGGGTCCAGCTTCAACGCCTCTTCGAATGCTTGTACTGAGCCTAGCAGATCGCCTGTGCCGTGCAGCGCCGCTCCCTTACGACCCCAGCCTTTTGACCAGTCCGGCTTTATTTCTGTTGTCTTCGTGGCATCTTCGAGGGCCTTTCGGTAGTCTTTCAGGGAGGCATAGCAACCGGATCGATTCGAGTACAGGACGTGGTTTTCGGGTGTGAGTTTGATCGCTTCGGAGAACTTCTCGCTATACGTGATGTCAGCACACGATCAATCACTGAAATTAGAGGTCTAGTACATACGCTGCTTCTTCGAACTGCTTGGCTGCAAACAGTTTGTTTCCTTCTGCCTGCATTAAGTGTCAGCCATGTGTTGAGCGTTGAGAAGACCGTCCAATTTGCCTTACCTTTAGCTCGTCTGCGCTCGCCATGTTGAATGTTGTATTCGTATCAGGTCTTCGATGCAATCTGAAAAGGGTTTCGGTATCTGCAGAGGAGTTGGAAACGTTGAAAGAAACGGATCATAAGATCTCTTCGAGGTGGCTCGCAGTGAAGCTTCGAGAAGCAGCTCTCCACACTCAAACGGCCCTGCTGGCCTGAGGCACCAAACTCTGTGCCAAACCTGAACCTTTAGGACGAGAAATCTGAATCACGGGCAACTACAAAAGCTTCCTACAATCTACATGATGGACGGTGATGTCCGGAGCTCGAAGAAACCGACGCTCTGAGAACGTTGTCTCGTCGCCCACCAAGTCATCCATTCGTGAACACTCCCCGTCGACCTGTCCATCAAAGTCCAATGTACCAGAAGCATACAGCAACGATATCTTCAAGTCCCCAGTCTATAGCTCTTCACTCTCCTCTCAAAGATCTTCACACCCTCGACCCGATTCTGAATCTTCAGAAAAGCCACCTCCCTCGCGAACTCCATCTCCCCATCTCCCGCAAAAGATCGACATTCCCTGAACCCACAATCATCAGTAGCACCCAACTGATCCAGCGGAATATGCCTCGCAGCCTTCATCAAAATATCGGCGACCTCTTCAGGTGTCTCAATGGTCGTGCTTAGAGGATCAGTGACACCAATGAAGGCGATTTGCTTCACGCCTTGCGCATTTCGACGAAGGAGACGACTGATCTGCTTCAGTATCACCGGCTTGTCGACATCGGGTTCTGATGTGAAAGAGATGAGGAAGTAACCTGCGTTGACTCTGAACAGCGATGGGAGAAAGAGGTAATATGGGATTGGTTTGCAGACGGATCCTCGCATAGGACAAGTATGAATGCCGATATTGGCACGCTCAGCAGGTGTAAAGCGTTCGAGGACGCTGTTAAGAAGGCCGACAAACCGAGCCAGGAGGATTCGGCATGTCCACGGTATTCGAGAGTCGTGCGTCTCAGCGAGTCGTCCTTCTGGAAAGTCGATGGAGACTCGTGTCGCGCCGGCTTCAAAACATCCGCGAATATCGTTTTCGAATTCGGAGATCAGATCGCGCACGAAGCTCTGCTGGGGATATTCGGGCAGGTCATCGTCGAGTGGGTAAAGGAGATAGAGAAAGCCGGGTGATGTGACCGAAGTCTTCAACAGTTTTTGACCAGACGCAAGCGGTCTCGATCTTTTCAAACTCTGCCAGGCATAGGTCTGATACCGAAATGGTCTCTGAATAAGACGAGGCAGGCGATCCTGGCTTCCGTCTTCGCGGATAAGGAAGCATTCGCCACCAGGTGACAGACAATCTGCAAGGCCGCTTCCATCTAGCTCATCGACAAGGGGATAGATGGCTGAAGAGACGCTCCGTCGGTGCTCGCCGTCAACAAGACATGTCTCTCCGGTTGTGCTCAGGCGGGCTAGTGTCGCCGCCGTTGCTTGATCTTGCGCCTCTTGTACCACAGACCAGCCATGCACATCATCTTGATAAGCCTCGTATGCTTCTTGTAGACTTCTCGTGTGTGGAATGCTGCCAATAGCTTCAGTTGGAATTAACATCGTCACGCAGACCCTTTGCAGTGAGCACCATCGCAACGACTTGTTGCATTCCAGCTTAAAATGCTTTCTTCACATAAAAGGGTAATCAGTCGCGAAAAATTGGCCCCAGGTTCCCCGCTCATGTCTTCGGCAGTCAGCTTTATACCCTGCTATGCGTGGCAGAGTCATGGTATCCAGGAAGGTTCCAGCCCTGGAGATATTCGGGTTGTTCCATCTGGGAAAGTATACAAAGCGCCTCACATCTCAACCTCATTCAGGGAGCAAAAACCTTTGGAGGATGTCGCTGACCTTCTCGGGTTGACTCGTAAATGGACAATGTCCAGCATCGATCTCGGTACATTTCAAGACCGGCTCCAACCTCGTCTGAGCCAGCTGGTACGATGGAGGTACCGCTTGGTCTATAACGGGGTCAGTCACCTAATGTATCAAGACATGACCAAAATTTACCTTCTTTACAAATAAGGTACATCTGTCGTGGTATCCGTTTCCATGATTCCGAACTCAAAATTTCTTCAACTGAGTCGATGGTATCAACTGCAACCATGTGCGGTACCAGGGCATCGATGAATTGCCGGGAGATCTGAGGAAGCAGATCGTTGTACATGACAGTTTGAGCACTGTCGAAGAATGTCATCAACCCGAGTTCTTGATCAACCTTCAGCCAACCACTCTGCATCGCCGAGCGTCGATAGTCGTCTGTCTTGAAAAGAGTGGATGCGATGGTCATGTGGTGAGTCAGCTTAGCTGCTTCGTGCTCGCTTGCTGTATCGATGAATTGACTGGCAGCTTCGAGACAGGGCATGCCAGACGCTGAATGGGAGACCAGGCAGATTCGTTTGACGTCTGGCAGATTTGCCTCCGTCTTCAGGGCATGCAGGATGGTGTCGACATCCAGTTCGAAAGTCCAGGGCGGGTTCCGAGGCCCAGCTCCATAGAGAGGGCTTGGGAAGATTCTGTAGCGCATGCCGTGGCTCAGACTGGGCATTGGCATCCTCATTCGAGCGAACTCCGTCTTCATGCCTGCTTCGAAAGTATCTCTCACCGACTTGGCGTATTCGGTTGTCGGCTCCGGGAGCACGATTTCGGTGCCTTGGTTCTGAAAGATGGCAATCAACGGAGCAAGATGAAAAGCAGTGTGACACGCGCCAGGCACAAGTATAACACTCGTCTTGCCCGTAGAAGGTGATGGCATGGTTGTTGGTTCAGCTTGTTCGAGGTCGGATGTGAGCTAGGCCAAAAGCAGTTGGGAAATAAAGAGTAGGCAGGAAATGGGAGGGCGACTGCTGACAGGGCGGCGGGTTGAGAGTTGTAGGGGAGTCAGTCCGCGAGTACTGTTGGTGGTGGCGCTTGAAGGATGTGATGTGCGAGTGGATTATACGACCTACGACAGAGTGACAGACAGACAGACAGACAGACAGACAGACAGACAGACGGTGAATCCTGTATCGTTGGTCAGCTGCTCGCCGCAATCGCACGTCCTAGCAGAGCAGAGCTCCGAGGCTGCGGCATGTGCGTGGTCGTGGGCGGTCGTCGCTGGTGCGTGGTGGTGCAGAGAATTTCTCCTCATGGCGCCAGTCAGCAGCCATTCTCCGTCGCGGAGAATTCGAGCAGGGCGAGCTGCTTGTGAAGGCATGTCTTGCGTCAGTGTCACACTTGGCTGCCAAGATTAGTAGTGAGTGAGACGAGAGTAGCCGGCCCAGTTCCCGATCATCAATAATTCAACAATGCTGGTTCCGATAGGGAACATGACTAGAAGACGTAGTTGCTGATGGAGCCGCGTGTGATCAGTGGTGAAGAGCGTTTGATTGTGCGGAACTCTGAGGGGCAGCTGGAGTCGCAAGCGAGGCCGCGTGACAAGACTCCTTGTCGGCCTCTGTCAAGGACCTACCAAACACCAAACAGCATGGCGGTTGTGAAGGGAGCCACGACAGGCGGAGAAGGCATCATGACCTTCCAGCTTGGCCACATTCCTTGCGTGTCATTGAATGCTTGTTCAAATCTCACAACGAGGTTCAGATCGTCAAGAGTCAACCGGCCATGAGATATGTCCAGATCACGTGCTCACGCGTTCCAAAGTCCTTCAGCCAATCCAACTGCGCGCGGCTCAGGGACCACCGACGAGGTTTGATGAGCCCCTGGCCGTATTCCACACTACGGGGACCAGAGAAGATGGACACTGTTTCACTTCTGCTGCAACTCGTGGTCCGAGCAGACGCCTGCAATAATTGTCTGCTCTGTCGAGACCGTCCGCTCATTATTGATGCATGAAGCAGCGCGTTCGTCATTCTTTGTTTGAGCAGAGCCGAGCTGCGTAATTGAGAGATTGGCGCAGTGGTCTGTATAACCAATCTCCAGCGTCCGTTCTGCCGGCAGGACGAAGACGATGCAGGAGGAGCAGGAGACTGCCAAGCGGGATTGTATTGCGATTGACTCTATAACGGCCGGCCAGGATACACCCTCTGCTCATCACCAAGCACGAGCTGCACAAGGACCCTCGACCACCGCCCAGCCTGCTGCCACTGTCTCTGATGACGCCGACATGTCTTCGTCTGCAGTCACCACGGCCACCGTCGTAGAGCAGCACCATCCAGGTTTAGATCACCGCCCTCAGACCCCGGAGACGGTAGCATCGACATCCACCACCTCTAGCAACGACAGCGACATTCCCACACCGACGCAGGAAGCATCGAAGCCCATCTTCATATCGACCACCACCTTTCACGACGAGCCATTCGACGAGGCCCGCCTATCCTCCTCTCCTCGACCCGAGACGCCCACAGATCCCACCACACCCACCACACCCACTACTCCCGATGCTGAGCACGACCTCTCCCGAGATAGCATGAACAGCATTGCTCTGTCAGAAACAAGTCTTGATTACGACCATCTCAGCACAGAACAAGTTGACGACGTCCTGGCGACTCCGCGAGTATCTGGCGTAAGGCGGCATTTAAGGAAGGTTAGCAGTCTGGACATTTTGCAAAACAAATGGGCACCTCCGGAGAGACAAAGCACCTTGTTTGACAATAGTCACGACTCAATGCAGCTGCCTATGTCTGCCCTTGAGTTTCAGACAGATCGTGACCAGTGGGTCAGTAATAGTGAAGACATGGGCGCTCTCCAAGGCCCTATCCTATTCGACATGGGCCGAAGACCGACAAACGCCACACTGGACAGCATTGATCTGCTTGAGCCTGACTACCTCGATTCATCACGTATGACTTCACGTAGCAATAGCGTGGATAATAGGTCCAGCGATGGCTCAGACTCGGGATCTGGAGGAGACCTTCAAGTCGATTGGCTGGCACTCGAGAAGACTGAAGAGCAGGAAAAGGAAGATCGCGGGTTGGCGGATGGAGTGGAGGACGAGACTACGGCTTTTCTGCTAGCGAGACTGGAGCAGGAGAACGCAAAATTCGCCAATGACCCAAAGGCGGCGTCAAGTAGGGGCAAGGGTCGCGCGCGAGCCCATTCACGACCGCCTAGCATGGCACTCATCAGGAAGCTGGTTACTGATACAGATTCGCCTTCAATACGATACAGCCTGGTGGCAGACAGTGGGATATCCGCCGAAGTGCCTCCCATGACCGAGCTAGAGTTTTGGGCTGCACTTGTCCAAGACTACCCACTGACCGCAAAACGCCTGCCTACCATCACGACCACCAAAATACGATCAGGAGTGCCACCACCTTTAAGAGGCGTGGTATGGACTTCCATGTCTGGTGCACGAGATCGAGATCTGGAAGAGGCTTATGAGAAGCTGCTTGGTGAGAAGAGTCCATATGAGGGTATCATCAACAAAGATGTTGGTCGCAGCTTCCCAGGAGTGGAGCTCTTCAGAGATGCGGAAGGAGAAGGACAAAAGATGCTCGGAAGAGTGTTGAAGTGCTTCTCATTACACGACAAGGATATCGGATACTGCCAGGGATTGGGCTTTTTGGTCGGACCCTTGCTCATGAACATGGGCGAGCGGGATGCCTTCTGCGTTCTGGCGAGGTGAGTCCCTAAAAAGATGATATCGAGCGACAGCTGACATGTTTGCAGACTCATGGACCATTTTGCTTTGCGACCATCCTTCTTACCGTCTCTGTCCGGACTGCACATGCGGATTTATCAATTCTCATGCCTGCTCAAGCAGCACCACGCGAAACTCCACGAGCATCTTGCGAACCTCGGGATCGAACCGGCCTACCTTTCACAATGGTTCCTGTCATGCTTCGCAGTATCATGTCCTTTGGCGATGCTTTTCCGGATATACGATGTCATATTTGCCGAGGGCGCCAATGAAACGGTCATGCGAGTCGCTCTTGCCCTGATGCGACAACACGAGGATAGGATGCTGGCGACGACCGAATTTGAGGATGTTATGCAGCTTTTGCTTGGTCGAGAGATGTGGGACTGTTATGGCGGAGATGCAGACGCTTTGGTGGATGACTTCACCTCTTTGGGCGGCATCATCACGTACACAAGGCTCGCGGAGCTTGAGAAAGAGTTTGAGAGCAAGTCCTCGGAGTCGGTTGGCCATAGTGCTGGATTCTTGCCAGATGTTCAGGCCGCGGCGGGAAGATTTTTGGGCCGGTTATGGGCTCCTAATCACGCACACACCCCAAGCAAGCCTACTGCTACTGCGCACACTCCGAAGCCCAGCGTCAGTACGCTTTCACCTGAGTCCGCGGACAAGAATGCAGCCACGGCATCGACAGGGTTCTTTGGACGGCCCTCGAGCTTCTTGCGGCGGAGTCCGAGCAAGCAGAGCATCAGTGTTGTTAACGACAATTCGAGCAGCGAGGACAGCCAATCTACAACGCACTCAGGCTCTGCTAGTGTCGCGTCGACGTCGATCACGGAGCCAGATACACCAACTGCGAATTACAATGGCACAGTGCGGGAAAGCGTGGCCGATTCGATGAGCTCGAAGTCGAAGGCAGAATCAATGTTTCACGCAACCCCAAGCCTGCTAGCTAGCCAACAGCAGGATCTGCATGCGCAGATAGAGGATCTTTTGACAGCCATAGGAGAGATGCAGAGAGAACACTCGATGCTGTCTGCCATGCTGCAGAAAGAGAGGGAAGAGAGGAGCGAAGACCACAAGGTCATGAGACAGCTTGTAAGCAAGCTTCGCAAGAACGACAGGGAGGATAGAAGAAGGACGATGCCTCCTCCGCAGAAGAAGGCAGAACTTGAAGTGCCCCCAAAGAGCCGGCCGCTTTCTGTTGGAGACTGGACTGAAGTCAATTTAGATGGCACTGAGAAGGAGCCACCGCAGAGGGACGAGATGGAGAGCCTGGTTGACAAGGCGCAGGAATGTCTACAAACAAACCTGCGCTTTTCAGCAAGTTTGGAGACGAAGGCACAACTGCGCAGCACGCTTGCCAAGACGCGCGAACAACTCACGGTTGCGGAAACCCAAACGAGGGATCTGACCATGCGGTTGGAGGCTTCTGAATCCGCGATGAACGCCTTTCAAGCTGAGAGCGACGATCTGAGGTCAGAAGTCGCAGAGCTCAGGATCAGAGTGGCAGACGACTTCAAGTCAAGGCAAAAGCTCGAGCACCAGTTGAATGAGCTGAAAGCTCAGGCTAGATCGATTGAGCGTAAGGAGCGCATGATCCGGACCGAGAGTCTCCAGTCGGTTCCTACTCTGTCCCGAAACGAGAGCAGCCCAGATGGTAGAAGCCGGAAAGGTAGCGTCTCCAGCCTACCCCCTGGGTCAGTTGCGAACAACGGCGGTCTGCGTGAGCTTAAGCTTGGACGTCGCGACTCTAGCTCTTCCGTTCAGAGTCTCCGACCAGTCATTCGTAATACGACGCCACCTGCACCGCCAGCGCCCCTTCAAACAGACATCGCGCCTCCGATCATCTGCACAACGGAGAGTGTGACACCAGACAGCGCTTCACCAGCTGGAGTCTCGCCGTCTGAAGTACAAATTCCAGCCTTCGCGACGGAAGAACCTGGACGCCTCACCGTCGGCCATCGTCGCGGTTTCTCCCAAAGGACATCTTCGCTTGCGACTCAAGAGGTCTTTGCAACCACGCAACACGAGCCCGTGCCAGAAGAGGCTCTTTTACTTGAGCTAGTTAACGCCAAGACGTCCGAGGCACAAGCGCGTCAGGAGCTAGATGAGGTCAAGAGAGCGCTCTCCATTGCCAAGCGGAAGCAGGAAGAGACCGTTGCCCAAATGACGGCGGAGATGGAGACTACCAAGGCTGAGGCACAGAAAGCGCTTGAGGCTGCGACTGCTGCGAAGGCGGAGACCGAGAACATGCGGATTTCGAGCCTGGGAATGGCGAGTCCAATGTTCTCCATGCCACCGACGCCCTTCAATGAGGGCTCAAACCCACTAGCAAGCAACTCTGACTCCGGAACGCCTACTGTACAAACGCCCGCGGAAGAGAGGCAGGAGCCAGAGCTCAAAGTGGAGAAACAACGGACGCCAGAAGAGAAACCAGCCGCGGCCACTGGGGGCGGATGGTTCTGGCAGCGCAGAACAGCAAGTCGAAGCACCAATGTCGTCGCTGCGGAGGCGAAGTAGGAGGAAGGCTTCATCATCTTGGAGGCACCAAAGTTGGTGCCGTAATGTCTAACGTCAAATCTGTTGTAAGCTTTTTGGGAATGCTTGGGAGTGTTTCATGGCATCGGGAGAAGGCGTAAATCTAGCGATTCGCGCATGTGCATGTCCCTGGCGGATATACATAAACATAACTTACCGCTTGAGTGAGGTGCGAGTGTTTGTAACATAATCGACTTCTTCTGTTAATGGAGATTGAATCAGCCCATGACAAATTGCTCTCCCTTGCCTCCCTCCCCTTCTCCCTCGATATCATCTTCCACGATCCCTGTGCAAACCCCATTCTCCACCACCCTATGCTTTGGAAATACTCCATCCCTGAACGGAATCTGCAGAGCATGCGTCTCACTATTGCTCGGGTACTTAGTAACATGTCCTTCTCCCACAACATCCGCCGCAATCATAACGTCTCCTTGCCGGATCCACAACTCCTCATCTGAATGCCCCGGAATCGTCACATGTGCCAATCCCTTTAGCAAGACGAAGAACCTACACATCACTCATCAGTCCTCCACACATATATATATACTTCCCGTGGTTGGGAGTGCTCGGGATGCGGACATTGGATGAGGCGGTTTATGCCACCCCTCACTAGATTTTGGCGGGAGGATCACATAGTTTATATTCGAGACGTCCGCGAAGTCTTGCACTGCTGAGCCGACGGTAGGGTAGTCTTTGAAGGGACGGAGGATTTGCCAGCACTCGAATCTCAGATTGCCTTGAGGATCTGAGAGCAGGGCTGTTAGGGTGAGGTGTTTGGATTCTGCAAAGGCGAAGAATGGGTAGAAGGAGAGGAGAAGGTATAGGGGCAAGATGGGGAGGGATAAGAGCATTGTTCTTTTGAAAGACGGTTGTCATCAGATATTTCACCTGATAGGGTGTAATGGTACGAGCAGACACAAGACTCTGACTCAAGTGGGGTCTTCCTTGCTGACTTAGCCATATTGATGGACTTTGGCAGAGATCTTCACGATACTACTGGAAAGGACTTCAAGACGGACTGGCACCTTCACTTACTTACGCACGGATCTACACGGCAATCAAGGTGCGAGTTGCCAAGGCTGGCTATACCGCTGCACACTACGCTTGTCATTCGAGGGCATGACTCAAGAAGATATTATAACGCGAGTGTAGCAAAGGTAGGCCGGATGTTTCGAAAACGTTAATGCCGACTGCAGGGCAAGCTCTCTGAAGCTCCCCTTAGAACTACTGTAGTACCCTCCGACACGATATTTAGAGGATGTTTTACTATTGCATTTGAAACCGAGTCTTTCTTTCCTCTTCTTTGCGAGCTAGGAGATCCTATACTTAGCATATTTTAGCAAGGTGTCGTTTATACTAGATATAGGGTAGGCTCTCTAGGATATCTTACTATTGCCTTTAAACCAAGTCTTACTTTCCTCTTACCTTTACTCTATTACTAAAGGTAACACGTAATACAGCTACGAACTACTATAATATATAATATTATAGCTTTTAGTTACTCTAACTATATTCGCTATATGTGATTCTATATGCCAATGCTGTGCTCCCGGAGTATGTAGTATAGAACTATAACTCCGCTCGGCGATAGGTATAACTTAGGCTAACCCGATGATTTAGAGTTGGACGCATACTAATCCGAACGACGGAAGTTGTATTTGCACAAATGATAGAATGGGTTGTTCGAGAGAATGTTAAACTAAAGATTAATCTCTCCTACTACGACGTATCGGGGTCGCTGAGATGAGAAGGCATGGGAGCTGTGTTGGAGGAGGCGAACATGTTAAAGATAACAGGAAAGATCAGAACTCGACCTGTCAGGCTTAGGAGGCGTGAAATCTGATCTGCTCAAGTCGTTTGTGGGAGCACATCCACCGCGTTCAAGGCGATGCACAAGTACGCATAGTAACCGATATAGTGCACCAACGCGGTCGTGCCAAGATTTTTCATTCATCGTACTACGTGACAGCACGAGCACCGCGGCGACCTTTCATCGCATCCAACCAGCCTCGCTTCGTCACCACCACGTGAAGCTACAGCCGGAGACACTCGTATCGCGCATCATCGTGCATTTTCTCAAGCCTCCGTCTTCATGCAACGTTCCCACTCAAGCAATCAATCGCTTAAGCACGGGACATGACACCCCAGGCACGGATCTTGTTGTCGGTGTAACCGGCGAACAGAGTCTGGCCGTCAGCGGACCAGGCGAGCGAGACACACTCTGGCTCGCGCGCCTTGCCACCACCCTCGAGGAACTCTGGGCGGAGCTCGTCGACCTTGCTCTTCTTCTCGAGATCGAAGATGACAATCTCCTTGGCAGTGGCAGCGCACAGCCAGTAGCGGTTTGGTGAGAAGACGAGGGCGTGGATCTCGTCACCGGCGGTGAGAGAGTAGAGGTGCTTGGACTCGTTCAGGTCCCAGAGCATGGTGGTTCCGTCCTTACCACCGGAAGCGCAGAGCGATCCATCTGGGGAGATGGTGACGGTGTTGATGTAGCCGGTGTGGCCGATGTGGTCGGTCTGCAGGCGGCAGGTGGAGAGCTCCCAAACCTATGACATTGAGTCAGTGGCAAATTCTACTGGTACAAGCAAGATGCAAGGCTGTGTAATGTTGTCAAGATCAGTGCGCCGGTGAAGGCAAAAGTATGTCTCATGGCCCGCAGGCTCTGAAGTAGCAAATACTTGGAAATGGCATCATATGAAGAGGATATGTGTCTGGATGATCTGCGACTGACCTTGACGAACTTGTCCCAGCCGGCGGAGACGATGACAGGGTTCTGTGGGTTTGGCGAGAAGCGGACGCAGGATACCCACTCAGTGTGGCCCTTGTCGGTGATGGTGTACTTGCAGTCACCGAGGGTGTTCCAAAGCTTGATGGTCCTGTCACGCGAGCCGGAGACGATCTGGCGGTTGTCGGCGGAGAAGGAGACGGAGAGGACGTCGTTGGTGTGGCCGACGAAGCGGCGGGTGGTCTGGCCGGTGGAGAGCTCCCATAGGCGGAGGGTCTTGTCCCAGGAGGAGGACAGAGCGTAGGCACCGTCGGAGGAGATCACGCAGTCGGAAACGATGTGCGAGTGGCCGTGGAGGGAGCGCTTGGGGTAGCCGTAGCTGGTGTCGTCGCGGGTCAAGTTCCAGATGATGAGGGTCTTGTCGCGCGAGCCGGAAAGGAGCATGTTGGGGCTGGATGTCCCATGTTAGCTACCACTCTGCCTCAATGGCATTGTTCTGGTGGTGTTGTACTTCTCCAGGGAGGTAGCCAAGCTGGTGACCCAGCCGGAGTGGCCCTCAAGGGTGCCACGAAGGACGAGCTGCTCTGCCATTGCTGCTGTGGTGGTATTGGTGGTGGTAGAAAGGGATGGGGTGGTAGAGAGCGAAGGTCGGCGGTGGAATTTCCAGGCTCACAGAAGTTCGCGCGCAGAAATCAGAGTGCGCTGTGCGGCTCTGCTGCTAGCGCGTCTTCGGGCCGAATGCTTATTTCCTTATCCGTCAGACTCCACACTCCCGACCTATCTCGGCTTCCCAGACATGTCTATGAGTTTGATTTTTCTTTTCGTGCCTCAGGCACAAAATTTAGCGCAAGAATACAGCCAATCAAAGCACTGAGTCTGTCAAACTCGTAGAGCGTCTGGGCCGGAATTGTGCCGCTACACCAAACACTCTCGTTACCGTAGCCCTCTCTACCTATTACGGAGCGACCTTGCTATCTAAGGCTAAGCTAACCTCGAGATATTCGAGTACATACCTAGGAGATAGGCCTCCAGCCTTGAAAATTAGGAAAACTAAGGCTAACCAACGTAGTCTAGGACCCGAGGCTTAGGCAGGTTGTCTTGGCATAGTTAGTATCGGTAAGAAGAGGTTGACACTTTGTCTATTTTCAAAATATAGCCTCGAGGGCTAGGAGTTTAGTCCTAAAAATGTGATTTCCTCGTGTATTTGCTAATTTTAGAGCGTTCCTCCGTAGGGATTGTCCGTATTAGCTAAATTAATCAAAAAGGTACATGCTAAAGTGAAGAGGTCGTAAAAAGTTAACGCAGTTCTTATACAAAAGGTTACATTTCCGGACTAGACCCTCGTAGAAAGAAGTGTTGCTGGTCTGTGCTGCAAGGCATAACCACGTCGGGGATAGCGCCGATATGGATCACGACACGTTATTTCTACGAGGGGATGGAAACGAGATAGACTCCCGACGTCTTCCTGTTCTTTACTTTAAGATGTGTATGAACACTACCGGAAACTATCAATGTCCAGCCGGCGGCCTGCTGAAGTTGACAAAGTCGGGATGACCGGGCGGCGCACTTGCTTCTCGCCTCTTTGGCTCCCTCCCTAGCATCATCTGCCGCCCGTCGTTTCCTCCTCAAGGCGTTGCTTTTCAAATCGGCAGGCATCTCATTCCAATTGTCAACTGGCGCCACGTCTATGCCAGCCGTACCGAGCGCATATCTGTCCTTCTTCCCGGTATACCTCTTGAGTTCATCTTGCAAATCGTCTTCGCGCTTCTGTTGGATTGCCGGACCTCCACTGCCCGAGCCATGATCATGGTTGAGAATCTGCTTCATGATCGCATCAAATAATGGTCGATCCCGATCATCATATCTCACGCATGCGCGAATGAGACGGAGTAAATTCTCGGTATACGATGCCTGCACAGATGCATCGAATGGCGTGGGCTCACGCTTTTGAGGGTTTTCAATATCGATATGCTTTCTGTCGGGCGTTGATGCTCTGCCTTCCCACGTCATCGGTCTTCCAGTCACCATGCACCACATTAGCATGCCAATACCCAACACATTTGTCTTGGAAGATATGGGTCTGAGCTTCTCAGACTCATCTTTCAAGACTTGCATTTGCTCCGGCGCTGTGAACGAGAGAGTTCCGTGGACTGGGATATCTTCTGGCGCTCGTTCATCGTTCGGGGGCTTGAAGACTGCCAGGCCAAAGTCTGCGACTTCTAATGTTGGCCATTCTGATGACCCATCAGCAGGCTTTGGGGCGACAAGTACGTTTTCCGGCTTGAGATCTCGGTGGATGATCTCGTGCCACCCTTCACATCCGCCCTCTGCCATTCCACCTCGCTGCATGAGGAGTCCTGCTCTTGCAAGACCTTCGAAAACGTGCCAACAAAAGGCTTCGGGCCAAAAGAGGCATTCCTTGGAAGTGTCTTCATGTGTATTGCGAAACCGTGGCTGCCCCCAAATATTATACGGCAAGGTTTTTATCAGATCTGAATTTAGCGCCTTAGCACCCAATTTGTGATGCATCGAATTTTGCAAAACTCACCGAACATGTCTCCCAAGGGACAGTATTCCAAGTACATCGAAAGTACTGCCGGTCTCTCCGGATCTCATAGTCCCACATTTTGACAACATTCTGAGAATCAGGCCTGTCGCGTAGATTCAGGTGAGATTGTACCCTGATGATCATTAGCTATTGAGCTTGACTTTGCAGCACCCAGACACTTACTCATTGAGCACACTCGCATCGTCCTCCGGACCGTTGCCTGTCCACAGGTCTGGCAGTGCGAAGACCTGTATCTTGCCGTCCTTCAACTTGGTTTCCTTGAGGACGACACGGTTTATAATATCGCCTCCTGGTCCTTCTTGAATCCACAAGCTTGCCTTACCGTAACTCCCTTCGCCAAGTTCGACGGACCCTTTCCACTCTGCATCGACATATCAGCATATCTCTCATTATACATGATGGCCACTTACCTGCGTCGAGGTCCACCACTGGCTGTTGAGTAATATTCTTCTCTGGATAAAAGACTCTTGGCGTTCGTCTGAAGCCACCTCTATCCTGCTTTCGTCTCTGCCTTAAAGCTTTGAGCCTCTGCGCGGCCTTCTTCTCCATTCGTGGGATGTCGTCACCGATAAATTGCCCAATCCTCTCTTTCTCAGCTGTATAATTCTCATCCAACCGGACACAGTAATCTCTGCCGACGGTATACTCCTTGGAAAGCGCGTTTTTGATCGCATCGGTCTTGATCCACATCATACCCAGCTCGCCGCTTAGAGCTTTAAACCTCTCTTTTAACAATTCGATCCTACATCTTCCATCACTATCGTCGCCTTCATCGTCTGAAGCTTCTTGATAATTTTCCGCCCATTGAACCTCTTTCCTGGCGTCTTGGAGGAGCTTTTCTGCTTGCCTCCATTGATCGATGTTTCTTGCAATCGACCTTTGTTTGTTTCGCGGAAAGGCAGCGAACTCGGCCCACCATTTGTCTACGAGGTCGCCTGCTTCGGTGCCGTGTTCATCGAATCCTGGGTCGGCAGATCTGTGGGCCTCGAGTAGGAAGGCTGCATAAATGCATTCTCGAACTTTGGGGTCTTCTATATCGGCCATTGTGGTGCAGTGCTACAAAATGTGGCGATGACTTAGGCGACGGGGAAAGTGTACTGAGTGACACTGGATGCTTTTGCGGAAACATGGATGCAACGCAAGACTTGGAAGGTACATTGGATATTTTCTTTGTTTCTCTATGCATCCGGACCCGGCCCATTGTACATGCGTTGTACCATTGCAGTCAACCCTGATCGAAGCCTAGTTCCTTTGTGCTTTGTTATGTACTACTCTTCGAAACTCCCCGACCACCATCTGGACCACCAACTACAGGCAAAGACTTTCTAAGTGTTCTGCCGCAGCAAGTCATACAAATTGAAGGCACCGTTTTGAGACTACATCAATGTATCCTAGGAAAATAGACGCAGAGACTCAATCGTTCTCGACTATCGCAAGGTATTGCTGTGAATGCGCTTGTTGATCAACGAGTCCACTCTTTTCACCCACCAAGAGACATTTGCGTCGCTCCTCCACACAAAATCGCACAAGATACAACAATATCCGTAAATATATTGAGAAATGAATTGGAACGCATAGTCACCTGCAGGAAGAACCTAAGTCACACGAGATCGACAATTCTGCTGCCTGGAGGTACGACTATATAAGACCAGTGCGCCGTGCTCCACGGAAGCAATTCAATGACTAGCAATGGGTCTCGAGGACCTATCGAGCAAGTCTCTTCAGCAGGTCTGCGAATACTTGGACTTCGTCGATCTAGTTGCGTTTTCCACAGCCGGCAAACGATGTCGAGCGGCCGCAAGCGTCGTCCTCTTTCGTAGCGTTTCAATCACCATTGATGACCCGTACCATATCGGGTTTCAAGTCGAGCGTCCAGTATTCAAACATGTACAAGGCCTAGCCTTGACGTTATATGCGCCTGGCGATGCTCCTGAACTCGCTTTCTTCGAAGCTGTCTCCGACTTCCTCACTTCCCTACCTAAGCTTCAGAAATTGAAAGTAGTCGGCGACTTCAATCTCTTCGCCACCAACGCTGCCTTAGACCCCCACGGAGAGACACTGTCGCATCTGGTCATCGAGCCCTCCCTAGAGTGCTGGCGAACGCACGATCTCCCTTTCCCCTCCACTGTCATCCTCTCCCTCGCCACCCAAGCTTCCCATCTCCAATCCCTCTCAATTTCCATCCGCCGCTCAGGTGGTGACGTATACGAAGTCCCCGCCTATCGCGCACTGGGCCGCATCCCCCACCTCAGACATATCGCCTTAACCTACGATTGTCGCGAAAGAACAACCCCTCTGGCAGGTTCGGCATTCACCCTGACTGAGTTCGAGAGAGCAGCCTTTCCGTCGGAAGATGGAGAGGAGACGCTGAGGAACATAGACTTGAAGAGGTGTATTGTGAATTTCGCAGTTGATGGTCGTTTTGCTAGGAGTGTGTGGAGGGCGATCCCTGAAGCCAAGGAGGGTGAATCGTTGGAGTATCTGCAGCTGAGAATTCCTGAGGCGGTGGAAGTGTTGAGTAATTCGGATTCCTCTCGAGTTTGTGGGAGGTTGCGCAGTGGGTGGGGAGGTCGTGGAGGCGTACAAGGAAAGAGAGGGAAATTAGGTCGGAGGAGTGCGTAGTTGAGGAGATTAGGGATGAAGACGTGCGTGAGGCCGATGACTTGGAGGCAGACATGGAGCTGCCTGAGGAGATCACAGCTGTAGTTGAAGATATTTGGCCGGCAGCGAAGACAGGCGAATGGCGGCAAGTCTGGCATAGTGTGCCATTGAGCGAACATGTTGCATGAGAATTGAATGATCTGTATGGTGGTAGTGCGTCTTCTTTGGGACGTCTACTTTGAACGTTACAAAAGGGAATCTTCGGATATGTACATGCCTGGCTCTCTGATCCTCCTATATCACTGAGCGGTCTAGAGGAGCAACATCTCCCTCGGTCATATTCCTCGCTCGAAGAGCACGTGGGCCACCGAGCTCTGTCTCCAATCCATCCTCGAATGTTCGTGATACTGCGGGCTGGTGTCGTTATTAGCGTTGCTCTCAAGCGTTGTTCACTCCCCTGGTGAACTCACTCTATCCGGGTGATATCTGTAGACCACGGCGCAGAGAACACCGACGGCACCAACGAAGGTTCCGAGCAGGACTGCACCCCAGCCTGGCTTGAAGTGTGTGTACTCCTCAGGTGAGAAAATGCCAAGAATGTCGTTGTCTTCATGAACGACTTCGCCATAGTTTCGTCGTTCTTGCTTGTCCCACCAGTCGGCATATGGGTCACGAAATTGTCTCTTGACTGGGAGGGCTGATGTGAGGGTTGGATCTGGGTAGTTGCCGTTCTAGACACATATCAGGGTCAGCCACTCCTTCCGCGATACAATGTTTCCTGTCCCCGTTCCCGTGCCTCTGTCCCTGTCTCCTTGCTCGTGGGTGTGATAGCGTACCATATTCGGGTCCTCCGCTACAGTAGACAAGTCCTCTGAGGCCAGCTCTGCCTCGCTGGCGGACTTCGCATCGGTGGCCGGACGCGACACGGCGGAGGCATAGCCGCGCTGGGCAATGGGTGCGATGCGGGAGGTGGTGGATGGGCGGACGGATTGGGCGCGCGGTGCCATGCGGAGGGCGGTCCTGAGGCTTGCCATGATCGCTGGACGAGCTCTCGGAGCGGAGATGGGGTGTATGGGCGGTGTCGACGCTTTTCGACGTTGCAATCGCTACTCCTGGTGGTCGACTTGAGCAGCTCGCGATGAGGTCGGTCGGCCTACCACCAGCGACAGGCTTGGCTTCGATTGGAGTTCGTGCCTGAGGTTTGCACAATGAGCGCATCACACGCGGCGGCGTAAGGGCGAGGCACGTCAAACTCTAATCAAACTGGAAGAGCAAACTGGTCGAAGACCAAGACAACTCCTTCGTGTCTTTTGTTCGCTGCACACACCGAGTCAGATCGTCGCAAAAAAGTTGGAGATTACTTAGACCACACTCTCCTCCCCGAATACTCGATCAGAACGACACTTGTGATAATGCTCGCTGGACGACACGCGATTGAATTGGCTGGTTATGCCCGCGACATCTGCTCCTGATGCGGAGGCGCGCGAAACGCTTGCTGAGGGTCCCGACAGCAACATCGATAACAACCATACTACCTTGCAAATACCTGAACGCGATCCGGAAACGAGTAGCCAACGCGAGTCGTCGCTCTCCAGCTTAGATCATACTTCTGATGACAACAACCCCGCACCCACCACCGCGACCACCGATTCTACCACCGTCATCAAAACCGAACATGTCTCCGCCGAGCTCCAACCTGACGGCGCCGCCACCCTCAGACCCGCGCCTCAACCCAGCAAGAAGCGCAGAGAGTCGGAGGCTGCCCTGCACACTTCCGATTCGGACCAGAAACCGAACAAGAAGAGGAAACGCGGTGTATCTCCTCCGTGGCAGTTTCCCACTGCTGAACTGTCCACACTGAAGACAGCCGACGGTCGGCGCGTTTCCGCGCGAGTCAATGTAGGGACTCCTGGTTTGAGCGAGAGCGAGGATCATCGGGGTCGGAGCGGAAGTCTCAGCCAACCTGCGACTGCAAACCGCTCCCGTCCGCCTAGTCCTCCGTGGAAGAAGTTTGGAGCTGCAGGGCCCACCTCTATCCAAGTCGACGGCGTGCGTAAGAGCGGTCGCGTCAACAGGGAGCTGGTGGAAGGTCCCAAACCAAAACGCGTGAGCCCACGAACAAAGAAGACGGAGGATAAGCTGACCGGAGAGAAGCATGCAGAGGCTAAACCGGTGCCGACTAAAAACAGCAGCAGTAGTATGGGCGGAAGCAGTAGAAAGAGCGAGCCGGAGGTCAAGAAGCAACCCAAGGTCAACGGCACGAATCTCGAGCGCCACTCCACCTCCGACAGCAATGCGAGGATCGCCGAATTGAGGGCGCAGATTGCAGCCTTGCAACCCACTCGCTCCTTCCCGTCTCCTGGCCAGGAAGACACTTTCGCTACACCTCCTCTGACCAACGGACACAAATCCAGCGCTCGCCGTAGGTCATCGAAGCCGGATCGATCGACCTCGCCGCCGCTTCGCCGTAAACCACATCGACCGAGCGATGTCTCCCAATCACCCGACCTATCAAAGCCCTCGCCGCGTCTCAAGATCAAAGTTGGCCCTCGACGTATCATCGCGCCGCCACATCCACAAGCCAAGATACCTTCACCCGTCCACCCACCGCAACTGTCGCTCTACCAAGTCTTCGAAAACTATGAATTGCAAGAGATGCAGCAGCCGTATACGGAGACTGATAGGGGACCTCCGGATGCAGACTGGTTCATCCAACGCGATGAAAAGCAGGCAGTTGAAGAAGGTGCCATGCGACGGAGGCTGCTAAAAGAAGCCGAACCTGGTGGAGTACTCAGCAAGGACAACCTGAGCTTGTTTCATGATGACCGTCAACCCGAGCCACCTCAACAGTATAGTCACAGTGACCACCTCGTTGCTCATGCGCTGTATCTACGTCAACTCCAGTTGCGGGAGAAGACACAGCACCGACTTCTTGCAAAGAAGCTGGCTTATGAAGCGCTTGAGAAATGGAAGTCGAGGAATGGACCGACGGAGGAAGACTTGATAGCTGAAAAGAATAAGACCATTGAGCTGATCAAGAAGCAAGTCGTCGCGGATGTGAAAGCAAAGTGGGAAATGGTCGAGGCACATGTACAGGAGCTGAAGAAGCGAGCCTTCGAGGCCGAACAGGAGCGACTGCGAGCTGAGAAGCTTCAAGAGAAGTTGGAGTGGAGTCAGAACCTCCTCGCAAAGCAGAGAGGAGAGGCAGATAGCGATGCCGATATGGACGAGGACAGTACTGGCGATGTCGAGGAGTCGGAAGAAGGCAGTGAAGAAGACTCTGAGGAGAACATGAGTGACTCCGAGAGCGAGAAGGGCGGTGACGATGCGGAAGACGAGGGTGAGATGGATGAGGATGCATTAGCCGCATATCTTGCTCAAAAACAGGCCGAGCCTCGTGACAAGACAGCGGAGGAAGATGACGAGAGCGATGACTCTGAGGGAGACGAGGACACTGAAATGACGGAAGCAAAGCCCACGCCTGATCAGCCGTCCGCTAAAAACGCCACGCCAGCGCCTGACGCCAATACTAACGGTGATGGGTCGATGGACATGGGAGTGGCGACTGACACGGAAACAGGTCAAAGGCGTACAACCCGTGGCCTTGGAGATGTGCAAGCACCAGAAGCCTCGGAGGCGGACGACCATCTTTCCACCGACGAGTCAACCGACATGGACTCCGAAGACTACGATTCAGATGAAGACATGAGCAGTACGGGTGACGAAGCCAATAACGACGAAGACGACGATGAAGATGAAGATGAAGAAGATGGCAGTGTGGGCGAAGAGCCGAGCGTGATGCGCAATTCCCTTCTAGCACTGTTCACTCCTAAAGAGCTGTTAAAGGAACGAGACAGCGCGTTGCTCACACCAATGACCAGCGTGGAGAACGGCGGTGACAACGAGCATCCGAGGCAACGGTCCGAAGCCCGTTCTGATAGTCAAGCGGATGCTGGAGCCTCTGCAGAACACTCTGACCTTCCCAACGGCTACATCGAAAGCGAGGAGAAGGAGCACGAGCAACAAGAGTCAACGCCCGTCCCTGAAGAGAAGTCTTTGGTAGAGAAAGCTGAATTGGGAGAGGACAATGAAGACCAGGTGGAAATCGAACCAATAGAACAAGCAGAGGGTGGTTACGCAAAGTCTCTCGTCCCAATTCCTCAGCTGCTTCGCGGCACACTTCGTTCCTACCAACATGCTGGTCTCGACTGGCTGGCCAGCCTTTACCGCAACGGAACAAACGGGATTCTGGCAGACGAAATGGGTTTAGGCAAGACGATCCAGACCATTGCCCTCCTGGCACATTTGGCAGAAGTGCACGAGGTCTGGGAGACACATCTTGTCATCGTGCCAACGTCTGTCATTCTGAACTGGGTAACTGAGTTTCAGAAGTTTTGCCCTGGTTTCCGGGTCCTAGGATACTACGGGACTGCAGACGAGCGCATTGCAAAGCGAAAGGGATGGACAAACGATCCTCACCACGAGCAGAAGGACAAGCGTGGTTACAACGTCGTCATCACAAGCTACAATGTTGCGATGCAAGATATCAACGCTATTCGCAGCGTCCCGTGGCATTACTTGATTCTGGACGAGGCGCACAACATCCGAAATTTCAACAGTCAGCGGTGGCAGGTCCTGATTCGGCTCAGAACGAGAGCGAGACTATTGCTTACCGGCACACCGTTGCAAAATGATCTTGCGGAAGTATGGTCTCTGTTGACGTTCTTGACTGCGGGTGACGATGACCGATCACACGGTGAACTCGAGGAATATCTGAGTCACTGGAAAGATCCGGTCAAAGAAATTTTCGATCAAGGTGTACAGAAGATCTCCGAGAACGCGCAGCGCGTGGTCAACCAACTCCATATCTCGCTTCGTCCGTTCTTGTTACGTCGTAAGAAGGATGAAGTGGAGAAAGATCTGCCGAAGAAGACGGAGAGCACTGTTGTCTGCAAGCTCAGCAAACGCCAAAGACAGCTATACCAGGACTACATGGGACTGGCCGAGACCAAGGCCACACTGGCCAAAGGCAGTGGCGTTCAGGCTGGCGCTGTCCTTTTGAGCTTGAGACGTGTGTGCAATCATCCCGACCTGTTCGACCCACGTCCAATCGAGACAAGCTTCGCAATGGAGTATAGTCCTCTAGATGGTTTCAGCACATCAGAGCGCCTGGTCCGGCAACTGCTCGGAGTGTGGGCCACTACCCCGAACAGACTGCTTCTTGTTGGCAAAGAGAAGAACAGAAGATGCACTGTCAAAGCGTCCCGCCGTCTTGCTGCGACGAGCCTGCTTCAAAGTCAGGTCGATGAAATTGAGGCCGTGGCTGTCGACTCCAATCCTGATTCTGCTACCATTTTGGGCTCCAGGGCTTTGCAACGCCTGCGCCAAAGGGAAAGAAGGCTTCTGCAGCTGCGTGCCAGCATCCAGGCCACCGAATCCGCCGTGGAAGACGACCCAGTGTTTGGCACAGACCTGCGCGAACTCGTGACTGTTCACAGAAGTCGACCTTATGTCTTCAAGTCAAAGCGTCAGCCGGCTGTCACAGCCACGCAGTGCTACCTCCCCTTTGGTCAACGACCTCTTCGTTTTGAACATCGAGGTGACTGGCACGTAGCGGAAGCTACCAGGCTACAGCGGGAAATAGCCACTGTCGAGAGCTATGCGGAACGGATGCAAGATACGGTCGTGCGTTTTGCATTCGTCCCTTCTGCGTCTACAGTCCCAATCCTAGACTACGCGATCCCTACCAAGGCACAAGAAGCCATTCGATCGTCTCCGCTCTACCCTGACGAGACAGACTTCGGACATGAAGCTCGCGTTCGCAGTTCAATCGCCTTCCCAGATAAGAGACTGCTCATCTACGACTCCGGCAAGCTTCAACGTCTGACCTACCTATTGCGGGATCTGCAGTCGCGAGGATCAAGAAGCTTGATCTTCACGCAGATGACTGGTACATTGAACATCCTCGAGCAGTTCCTCAACCTTCTGAATCTTCCATACCTGCGACTAGATGGTAGCACACCTGTTGAGCGCAGGCAGCTGTACTCGGCTGAGTTCAATCGCCCTGACTCCAAGTACCAATGCATGATCTTGTCATCTCGCGCTGGTGGTGTTGGGCTCAACTTGACAGGAGCTTCTTCAGTCATCTTCTTCGATCTTGACTGGAATCCTCAAATGGATCGACAGTGTATGGATCGAGCACATCGTATTGGACAAGTTCGCGATGTTGAGGTCTACAAGATGGTGAGCGAGAAGACAGTCGAGGAAAACATTCTGCGTCGCGCCAACCAGAAGAGTCTCCTCGATCAGACTGTCATTCAGGACGGTCATTTCACGACAGAGTACCATGACAAGGAGGATCAAGAACCGAAGAGCGACGAGGTCTCGTCAGCAATTGATCGATTTTTGGGCAACGACGAGAAGAACACAGCCAAAGCCCTCGCATCTGTCGAAGATCAAGAGGATGTGCAAGCGGCGCAGCAAGCTGGGAAGGAAGATCGGCAGGATGAAGTCGACTTTGAGGATCGTTCATCCAAAGGCCCCTCGAAAGCAAACACTCCTGGCCCTGGCGCATCAGAAGTTGACGAGGAGATTGCCGAAGAACAGAAAGGTCATGTGGACTTGTACATGATCAAACACATGGAACATTTGCTGAGGGATTGGGTGTATGTGCCACCTCCAGTGAGGAAGCTCGATAAGCATGGCAGAGACCCCAGCCATCGGCCCAAGAAGAGGCGGTAGAGCAGACCAGCCTTGATGCTTGTTACAGCCCATCCCGCCCACGTATGGAACGGAAATGACAGAACGAGCAGTGACGACAAAGTCAAATGCTCCATAGAGTATACGATACCGCATAGCGTAGGAGTTTGGTCCAGCACAGCAGGGCAGTGTACAAGGCTACTTGTCTGGGCTTTGGTCATGTAGCATAGCATAGTGGACGAACCGGAACATTTGCAAAAGCAATCACATCCACCTCTTTTTCCACATACCGACGGCGAAAGAAGACCTCTGCTCGGGTTGGCGATGGGTCACGGTGAATTGATGAGGTATACCAAGCATTCATCATGCCGGTTCCCGCGATGGTCTTTCTGGGCGCACTGCCACAGGAAGAGATCTCGTTGCCACTTCCTTGGAATCGTCCTTCTCCGTGATATTCCTTGCGTAGTGTCGTGAGCTTTGCATCACGCTGGGATGAGAGTTCTTTTGCGATCTCACCGCTCGCTACTCTGCAGATATCTTTTCGCACGCGAGAGTATTCCACGAGTTGATTGATGTAGAAGTGCGTCCCCGCCAACGGCACTCATCTTCTTTGTGTACAATGACATCAAGCTACCGAGGCGAGCAACCTAATCTGCAACCTAATAGGCTAATTCGTCGCGAAGGATCGCTTTCGGATTCAGACTTTCAGGTCAACATACACAGCCACGAGGTCATAGGCGGTAATTGGGTAAAATAAGATGTCTTGGCTGTCTCCTCCTTGCGGCGACGGTCAGGCGCGCCATTCGCTGAGCGAAGGAATGGCTCTTTGGAAGCATCATAGCCAGCTGCGAGGCGAAGTACAAGCTGTGCCATCGTAGCTGCTACGGCCAACGTTGTATTTGACTAGGGTGCTTCTTTCAGCTGAAGCGAACATTGCACGCTGATATAGCAAGACCCTAAGACTCCCCATTCCTGTTCGCATCATCTACTTTACCAGGACAAGATAGACAACATCATACTACAACGAGAGAGTACCGACACGCGACACAAGCCGCAACGATGAAGATCCCACAAACGATCCTCTTCCTCCTCGCCTTCATAACAACCATCCACGCCCTCGCACTCCCCGCGTCCTTCGAATCAATTTCCGAGTCCGCGAAAGAGCTCTTCAAGCGAAAAGGCGGTGGAGGCGGCGGTGGTAAAGGAGGCGGAGGAGGAAGCTCGTCCTCTTCCTCATCATCGTCCTCCTCCTCAGGCTCACGAGGTTCCGGTTCCTCCTCCTCAGGCCGCACCTCTTCAAGTTCCAATACAGGCGGCTCAACATCCAAGGGCTCCGGCCCTCTCCCCGCCTACGGCTCCGGCGGAAGAAGTTACTACGCTGGCGGCGCTGCAGTCCCTTACTCCTCCGGCACACGACGCACCGGCCTCGGGGCCCCTCTGCTTCTGGGAGCAGGAGTAGGCGCACTCGCATACGGAGCATACTCCTACCCTTATGGAGCGTTTTACTATCCTTACTATCACCCATGGTACTACCACAACAACACGGCGAACCGAAACGAGACGAGACCCGTGGCTTGTGTGTGTGATCAGTACTCGAGCTGTGGGTGTGATGATAACAATAGCACGGATTATGTGAATGCTGTGGCGAATAATGGGACGGTTTCCCGCGTAGCGAATGTGAACGGGACAGATACGCTTGTGGTTAACGGGACACTTCCCAACGGGACGACTGCGCCGGGTGGGAGTGACAGCGCTGCGGCTGGGTTGAAGATGGGCATGTTGGAGAAGGCTGGATACTGGCCGCTGATTGCTGGTGTTGCGTATACGATGTGGTTGATGTGAGAGGGCATTTACTCGAGAAGAAAAAGCTTGCGCGAGTTATTTTAATACTTTACGATTGACGGTCACACTCTGAGATACCCTTGGACGAACAGCCGTGCGGAGAGCAGGCGAGCATGTCTTGTATCAGATTTGCATTGGGACGGAGAAGTTCACTTCGACTGTACGCTATAGAGCAATACACATTTCGAAAAGAAGCATATGATGAACAGCAGTTGAAGCTCCGAGTGATCATGGTCTAGGCGTGCATATGAAAGGACCAAGTCGAACGCCGTTGCCACCCGCCTCTCTGTCTTATGAGCTACTTCTTCAGCATGATGAGCGCGACCTGATGGGCACATATCCTGCGAGTGAAATCGAGAGACTCAGAACACGATGTAGTGTCGAGACTTTCGAATTCGCCGTCGGCAGTACACATATAAATTGGCGAGATGCCCAAGGAGACAATCAACACCGTAGTCTATTCCAAGTCTCTCGACCACTATGACATCTCATGCTTATCCTGTCGATATTTCTCATAACCCTCAATCAACGCTAATCTAATCCCCACTACTCGCCGCAAACGGACTGCTCTCCCTCAACTTCTCCCCTCTAAACCAAAGCACACTACTCCCTATCCCGCCAATCACCAACGCCGCAAAAGCCAATATACTCGTCCCCCATCCGTACCCCAAACTCTCATACATCTGCGGCGCAAACAATGGAAATCCAAAGCCCGTGATACTCCTCACTACAGCTGTCGTGCCTATCGCAGAAGCGGCGTAGACGGTATAAGAATCGATTACGTAGGATTGCAGACCGGCCATTGTGAGTGGCATACCTGCAGCGAAAATGCAGGCACCAATGTTGGGGACGATCCAATGCGTGTGGTATTGGACAGACCAGCCGTATAGGAATAAGCCGGCTGTGAGTAATGGCGTCGACAAGAACAATACTGGCGTGCGATATTCAGGTTTCCCGACAGGACGACCAGTCTCCGGGTCCGGGTTGCGACGAGAGAGACGACGATACATGACGTCTATGAGGTATCCGCCTGTTTGTGCTCCGACGACCATACCGATCATGACTGAGATGTAGTTGAGGCCGCCGATACCGACGGATTCGTGGTAGACGTCTGTCCAGATCATGGGGAAAGTGGAGAGCATGAGGTATATGATTCCGTAGAGGAGGGCCATGTAGACTGCGAGAAATTGGACAATGGGTTGGGTGAAGAGCATGATGAATGGACGGGAAAGGGCGGATTTCCAGACGCTCTTCCAGCCGCGGTCTTTAGGTTCGAATTCTGTGTGCAGCTCATTATTGCCGGTTTCGGCGCGCAGGCGGTTGGCTTTCTTGTGTAGGATGTTGGGGCCGTAGGTTTCGGAGAGGGTGAAGTAGATGAGGATTTGGACGCAGACGCCGAAAATTGTCACGGCCCAGAAGGACCAGCGCCTGGTAAGGTGTCAGTGTCTTATTGAGGTAAGAGTCGGATGGGTTGGCTTACCATGTCGTTCGTTCTGTGATCCAAGCACCGATCAGGGGCCCGACTGAGGGTGAGAGGATGGGAGCCAAGGCGTACAGCATGACAGCCATACCTCTCTCTTCCTTTCTCCATAGATCGCTCAACAGGCCTCCGCCCACAGTCTGCGGCGCACATGCTCCAAGTCCAGCCAGGAATCGAAACGCTAACATCTCGCCTTCATTCTGCGCGAACCCACATGCCAGGTTCCAGATCAGGAAGAAGACGTTCGATAGCTGCAGGACGATGACCCGCCCATACAGCTCGGACATTGGCGCAATGAAGAGTGGCCCGAACACGAATGCCAGCAGGAAGATCGAGAAGATGAACTGAGAAATAAAGGTCGATGTTACGTGAAGGTCTTGCGCAATGGCTGTGGCGGAGGGCGCGATCATGGACGAGGCCATTGGTGTCATGAACGTGATGAGCGAGACCAGCGCCGTCGACAGCCATCGTCGACGAAATGACCAGTTCTTCGGGTTCGCTGGATCGTCTGGACCATCCCAAGTTACCTGTCGAGTGTCAGTCGTGAAGAACAATGCACTGGCTGGAACTAAAGGGAAAGCGTACGAGATTGGCCTTGTAGTCAGTCTTCTCGATGTCAGAGGTGTCAGTCCTCTCGTTATCGGACCGTTGCTTCTGTCCTCGTTCTACGTCTGCCATCGTGGTCGTTGTCGTTGCTGTCTCCGTTGTGTCAGCGTTGAAGACTCAAGCCGACGTTTTTGTTTCCATCTGCCAGACCGATACAGGAGAACCAGTACGGCGTTACGACGTCAAAGGCGGTCAAGCCAAGTCCAGTAAAGAGGTTGCACACTTGTTTGGGTCATCAGTATGCTGCATCCCAAGTGACATTAAAGATGATCGACAGTGGAGCCATTTAGCTTTTGTTTAGGACTACAACTTGGTTACCCTTTTGGGTATACACCAATCAGACCCGCAGGAGACAATGCACCGGAATGAGCTCCTGCCCGGGGATAGTCTATGTGACTATTCTCTACGACTGTGTCGCAAGGACAATGCGAGGTCCGTGTCTCGGCTAGGTTTTTTGCAAAGTCCGTGGCTACTTAAAGCCGAGAGCCATTGCAGCCCGCAGGCGACCTCGGCGCTGGGTTTGAAGGTAGACCATCACCATACAGTCATGCGTCCCAGATGGAGAGCAGCCTGCTTCGAATATCGAGATGGCGAGCCTATGAGCGTCCTGCGTCTTTCTGCGTACTGCTGCAACTCTCGGCATTTGGCATATTCAATTGCAATTCACATCCTCGTAGCTTTGAAAAGCAGCGAAAGCCCGCCTGTTTGCTATTTTCGCAAGTGGTCTTCGAGTGTCCAAAGGATGTTGCTCGGCCTGTTGAGCCGTCGCTTTTACTCACTCCTCGCACGAGTCTTCCGAGCATAGCATCGCTCGCACTCAGAAGTAGAGCTAGCACAGAGTGGCCAGGCTCTCCAAGGACAACACTGCAAGCTTTGGACTTGAACTGCCCTTGGATCGGCTTGCGAAAGCGAGTGCTTACAAGAACGGCCACAGAGTACGCGATTCCAGGCAGGTTCCTCCGAGGATAGCTCTGGCTGACCCGGAATCATTGCGAAGCCGGGCCTCATTCATCGACTCTCCTCACCCCAACAAACCGACTCATCCTCTCGTCTATCCTTCTGATAGCCTCGTCCGATCGCATGGTACACTCTCCATACTCATGCATGAGTGTACTCATGCCTCCCACCTGCCTCGCGATCCTCCTGATTTGCACCCGACTGAGGTTGTCGAAAAGCTGCTGAGCTTGTGCCTTCCGCGACAGCCATAGCATTCTCCGTCCAAAAGTAAATTTCCGGTATTGTACCCTCTGAGCCCAGAAAGTATCCGCATCGTCATCTTCGTCGTCCTGGCCTCCTCGGCTTCTGTCGCGATCCCGGCGATCCCGTCTGCCCTTTTCAGGCGACGCATATGCTGCATGCTCATAGTATGGTGACACAGTAGAGCTTCTCTTCTCCCTCCTCCGCCTATGGTGTTTCTCATAATCCATGATACCCTCACTCCCTGGCTCGAGAAACGGTCTCTCCACCTCTTTAAACTGTTTGATCAAATACTTGATCGCATCTTGCATAGTCTTGAGCGTCGCCTCATCCAGCTCTATCCCCAACAGACTTTCTCTCCCCGCCTGCCGCAGTGCTCTGTAGTATTTCTTGGATTGCTTTCGCATGATCCGTATACTGACCCTCTCTTCTAACAACTCCGTCCGTAAACTCGTAAGATACGCGTGGACTTCGTGAGGCGCCTGACCGAGGGTTTCGAAGTTGACCCATAGCACCTTCAAGAAAGTACCTAGTGTGAAGGCGAAGCTGATAAACCCAATGATGGCGCTCACAAGGGCAAGCGGGGCGTAGGAGGTGGTCGAGACGACGATACCCATTGTTGTCGTTCAGGGCGGCTGTAGCGATGTTGACACCCCGAACCGCGCTCGCCGCCCGTCGCTCTGCGTCTCGGCTCTTCGCAAGATGTTGGAAGACATGATGTTGCCGTCAGCCTGTGATCCGTTTTGTTTACAGGCTAACGGTCGGATAGCAGAACCCAAATGCTTCCCGCTTGATGGTCGCTATATGGCGTCATGAGCCAATCGGACGAGGAATATGCTGGCAGGGGTCATGACTAAGGTCACTCAGCCGTCCGAATGACCTGGAGGCTGCTTATGAGACGGAAGTTGTGTATTGTAACAAGCTCAGGTATGAGGAGCATGAACTACTCGAAAAGAAGCACCGTCGGTTGAAAAGCAATGAAGAGCAGAGCATCATTACCAAGTCTTCATGTCTACGACCTTCAGCGTGGCCAATCTAACCAATGCTTCTCGCCCGTGGTAGACACTTACCCCTAACGAAGTAGTATCCGCCCTCGTTTGCTTGGAGTGTACGACTCTAAGGCTGAAGGTACACATATTTGCACTCATTCGACGACCTTGGACTTCCTCATTCCTTTTCACGCTTCAACTAAGTCCTCGTGTTCCTGAAAGCAAGCTTAAGCCGTCTGCTCCCAGACACCGCCTCGCTCGAGCAGAGATATTTTGCAATCCTCAAGACCCTCGTCGACATCGCAGAGACCCAACGGAGGCACCTTGCAAGCATACATGCCAAACCGATCTTGCGGAGCTTTGAACGCTTTGAATCGAACCACGCAGTCCGCGCGGGCTTCGATGCCGGGCCAATTGATGTACACCAACGTGAATGACCTGACCATAACGTCCAAGAGCTCTTCCTGCTCAGACGTAGATTTTGTACCGAGAATCTCGATCGTGCGCAGCTTGGAAGTGAAAAGCTCCTCCACGGAGCCGTTCAAGACGGTGGCTACTCCTGCGACCATCCGATGGCAGCCCAGCAAGCAGTAGCAGGCATCCCCATATCGTGCTGTTTCCTCGCTTCGTGCGTAAGGCGTTCACGCTGCATTCGAATAAGCAGGCGCGCATTTCGTGCACTCACGGCCAGTGAGCAAGCATGCTCTGCTTGACTGCCACTCTCGTCGCCTCCATCACGCCGCTCGAGTGCACAGCAACAGCTGCTTGATCGTGAAGACTGGGATGTCTACGGCCAGACCTGTTGGTGAAGTTGAAGCAAACGTCAAACAAAGTTCTAAATAAAGCTGGTCGAGATTGATTCGGCGCCGACCCCTTTGTCGCGAGCGGCGTCGTCATTTATGCCGACTTTCCGGTCGTGTGGCTGAGCCGCCTGAGCTGTTGCCTCCAGACCAACACCACTTCACCACGACCTCCTCCCTCTCTCTTCTCTCCACGCCCTTCCTTTGTACAATTCTCTTCACCATCAGATAAACAACCGATACCAACGAACGAACAACAGCGATGAGCGGCGTCCACGGACAGGTGCTTGGGCACCTCGCGAAGCGCGGTTTCCAGGCTGCGCAAGCCCACTTCCAAGGACCGCCGCAAGATGTTATGCAGCACCTCCAGCAAGATGCTGAGCTCTACGAGAAGGCAGGCCCTGAGATGGAGGTCAAGCCTTACGAGATGCTGCCGGTCATCATCACTGCCATTCTCACGCTCTTCATCATGGCATCGGTACGCATCTCGGATACATGTCGCTTAAACACATGCTGACACAATGAACAGATCAAGTACACAGTAGGCGAGGTCATGGCCAGCCTTACTATGATCGAGTCTCCTACCACCACCGCAATCATCGAGGACAAGCCACCAGCGTACGCCGATGAACCCGTTGCGCCTCTCGAGAAGGAGCCACTCATGCCAGCGGAGGCTGAGGCTGACGTTGAGGTCACCCTTTGGAACAACAAACCAATTACTGCCTCAATCAGGACAACAATCAGACACTTGACCCAGGTCGGTGGTTTCCGCGCACGATGGAGAGGCGCTGGCAGCAGCGTGGTGTACCACTTTCTGCATAGCTTGATCGCCAACTTCTTGTCTGGCCTTCTCGGCATGGGACTCATCGGCCACTCGCTCGTCTACGTCTTTGTCTCTGTCGGACTGGCTCGCTTCCACATGGCTTGGACCCACGCTATGATTGCGACTCCAAGCTCGAAGCCGTTCTTCCGCCGCATGGTGCCACGCAAGCAATGCAAGGCGATTCTCCTTCCTAGCCTGGTCTTCGCTTTGGCTCAGCAGGCTACTTTCATCCTTCCAGTGATCGTCGCCTATACCCTAGGCCTCCCAGAGATCAACAAGGATCACATTGTGCAGGCCGCTCATCACGAGGACTGCCACAAGCTCGCCATCATGGGCCTGCGTTTCTTGGCTGTACCAGCAACCGGCATCTTTGTTGCATTTGCAATCCTCCTCCCTGCAACTGTCACTCTGACCCGCATTGAGGCTCTTCTTCTTCCTGAGGACCAGGAGACGATCGTCCCCTTTGACCGCCAGGCTCTGGTTGGTGAAATCGATCTCACCGCCCGCGGCAGCTCGAAGGCTCTCTTTGTCCAGGCTTGGCGCTCATTTGACAGCTCTGCCCGCTGGAGACTTATCAAGCTTTACGTCAAGATGATTTGCGTCCAGATCTCCATCGTGTTCGTCTCTCTCCACTTGATGGCAGCTGAGATCTACGTCATTGGCGGCGAAAGACTCGGTCTTCTCTTCAAATCCGGCATTGCTCAGCTCAAGCTTGTCGCCATCGAGGCTCACGAGCAAGCCAATTAAACACCGATCTCCTATATTTACTCAACACACGGCACCACTACTGCAGCATGATGGGATGGGTGGGAATTGAGGCCTAGTTTGAGACTGATGAAGGCCTTTGTATAATATGTAGTTCCTGACAATGCGAACTTTTCCAAGTCATCGAAAATCCATCCAAGTCTGCAATCACTGCAATCAATCTTTTATCATTGCTGCTCCAGCTCTCTCTGGTGGCAGAAAGGATGGATTATTATGTTCTACCTTCCGAGGTCGACTTGCCAAGCAGGCACAGACCATGCGCATTCCTAGTAGCCTCCGCCAACTGCAGTATTCACTCACTTCCACACATGTTATGTGACAACGTCGAAGTTTTCCACCGTCAGCTATCTCCCGTCGCCTGAGAACTGACGAAATAGTTCCCGTCTACTCGAAGCTGTAATGAGCAGGCCTAAGTTGCACGTCCCGGTTGCATCATCCATGACGCGCTGCATTGCTGCATGTACCACAGTTCAATATAGAGCAAGAGGTAGGGGAGAAAGCGACTGACAACCTCCTCGCGAATACATCACTGCGAGTAAAACTTTAGCGACCCATCAATATGCCGTCCGAACAACATGCCTCTTCGCTCGAGGCCAAATACGAGCCAAACCCCGGCCCTCAAGAACTCACATCCAATCGGGCCGAACCCAACAAGAATGCGCCCACCGGCGTCGACTACGAACCGCATCCTGATTCTTCAATCCCAATCTCTGCTAGTCGAGCGGCAATCGTCAAATCCATCACAAACCTCTACTCCGGGTCATGTCAAGAAGGTGGGACGGGGGAAGACGATCTCAAAGTCTACGCTCCGGAGGTGGTTTACGATGATCCATGGAGCTATTGTGATACGAGGTATAAGATTGCGGGGCAGTGGTACGGGATACCAAAACTCTTCGATTCGAAAACCCTCGCGACCGAAGTCGTCGAAAGCACGGGCGAAGATGAAGCTGTGAGACCAGGGGAGGATGGGAGGATCGTGTTCAAGCTGAGGCAAGAATATACGATCAAGGTTGTGAGGGCTAGTAAAGCTGTGAATGGTCTGGTGAGTTTGACGTTGGAGAGGAATAAGGAGGGGCAGGAGAAGGTTCGGTATCATAAAGATATGTGGAACCATAAGGATTATTCGCATGAGGGGTTGGGCAGGGCGATGAAGGAATTGAATGGGGATCATTTGACGAAGATTACGAGGCCGCCGGGGTGGTTGAAGGAAGGGGCGGAGAGCGAGGGAGTGCCGACAGCTTGAAGAGATGCATGGAGGTAGAGGTGCTGTGAGAAGCGCAGCGTATGGGCCGTTACGTGATACAAGGATACTTCATACCACTGACATTCAGTAGGAAGTTGACAGAATCCTACGCCACAATCTCCGTCCTCAGATCAGCCGGCCAGTACGCCTTGTCAACACCGTTGCCTCGTGTTCCAACATTGAAGCCCAAGTTGACACCATCAGCCCATTTGGCCACCGGCGCGACCTGGACAAACTCGAATCCCACGGCCTTTGCTGTGCGCTTGTCGAAATATTGGGGCTTGAACAACGTCTTCTCGTCGTGCTTCTTCAGCAGTCCGATCAAAGATGGCAGCAAATACTGCATGGAATGGTAGTTGTGGTAGACAGGCGATCCGTGCCGCTGCCAGACATCTTGCCAAACGTCCTTCGGATACTCGCCGATTGACTTGATGAGCCATTGCGAGTAGTAGTTCAGCGAGACGTCGACGCCGTAGCAGCCACCTTCTTCAGCTCGGAGGATCAAAGCGTGGAGGACAGATGTGGCGCCGATCATGCCGGTACTAAAAATCATCATTAGTCAAAAGCCTCCTACAAGGAGGATTATACTCACCAGTAATCAGAGTTGGGAAACACGGGCGTCACCGCCTCATCAAGCCCCATCGCCTTACCATAACCCAACGAAACCCCACAAACAGCATCACTAATCTGCTGCCATCCACTCCTTCCCTGCCAGGGCCCGTTCCAACCATAGCAGTTCTCTTTAACATGGATCATACCGCGGTCCCGGTCCTTCACCAGGTCGAAGATGTCTTGTCGGGACAAGCCGTATTTCTCCATCACGCCTGGTCGATATCCTTCAACAACGACATCGGCATCTTTGATCAACTCGACCAGCTTGACTCGATCTTCTTCATTCTTCAGGTGTAGGTGGGCAGTCCACTTCCCCCAATTCAAATCCTGATGCAAACCAGACATGTCCGTAACATGCGGCGAAGTCACCCTCATCACACTCGCCCCCATCTCCGCCAACGAACGAGTGATCGTCGGTGCGGCAATCACCCTCGTCAAATCCACAATCTTCAACCCAGCGAGCGGTCGTTGAGGAGAAGACGGCAACGAGCTATTCTCCGGCCACCAAGCCTTCGGCTGGCTATGCTTCTCAGACTTTTTGAGTTCGTACAACCCAACATGACCATTCGCCTTCCCATGCTCCGTCTTCCAAAACTCCTCAGTCGAATAACAAATCGTCCCTGCTTGCTTATACTTCTCATTCATAAGCGAATCCACTTCCTTCGAATCGTGCTGGCCGACGACTTTTTGGAACCGCTCGGCAACATCCTCATATTCCTGACTTTCCGCCTCATCAGCTTCGAGCGGCATTCCCAGGGCTGT
Source organism: Nothophaeocryptopus gaeumannii (assembly GCA_031771865.1). NCBI lineage: Eukaryota > Fungi > Ascomycota > Dothideomycetes > Mycosphaerellales > Mycosphaerellaceae > Nothophaeocryptopus > Nothophaeocryptopus gaeumannii. Next base: position 507,854 of record JASISA010000025.1, read on the forward strand.
CAAAGTGGGCTCGGGGTTCATCGATCCATGGGTATGATAGTACCTCCCATCTTTCGTGCGGTATATATTTGTCGCGAGAGTCCTATGTTTCGAAGCAGAAGCGCGATGAAGATCGCGGTTGGAGATGCCATATTTCTCCATGGATTTCGCATCAAATGCTGACAGGGGCCTGACTTCCCCGTCTTCGACCACGGAGGCGAGAAACGGACTCATGAAAAAGAGAGATGCATGATCTGTATCGATTTCGACATTGGATAATTTGGTGGTATACTTGCGGGAGCGGAGGACGTTGAGCATGGAAGCTTCGAAGGCTTTCAGGGAGGCGGCGGATTCGGCGAAACGCCAGTTGATTGGGATGGAGGGAGCATCTGTGCCGGTGAAGGTGATGTGTTTTCCTGCTTCGTGGATTTCCTTTGGGAGGGAGGGGATGAGTGGGTTGGAGAGAATTTCGGTTTGGAAGATCTTCTCGGCTTCTCTGGGGACGCTGTATGCGCCTACAGATGAGTCGATGGAGCCCATTGCTGCTGTTGGTGTTACTTTGTGCTCTTTCAATCTGGGTTTCTGCAGTGTGCTGGTTGACTGATATCGCGGCCGCGTTTATACGTTTCCTCGTGCCCTTGTTGTTAGGTGCCGAGTTGGGCAGGTGATGTTTATCAGAGTCTGATGAAACGTCTCGTCTGGCTAGTAATTTCAGAAGTACTGTGCTTGGCTCTTGGAAAAAGACTCAAGTACAAATCTTGTACAGTACCTACTTTCAAGAAGACATCGGCGGAAGCTGCTAATATATCCTTTCGAAGTATCAGAGGTGAAGTGGCATGTTTCGAGCAGCAGACTGGCCCCGCAGTGGAACTAACATACGCTCTCACCTCGGATCGACAGTCATCCAACTCGGCACATCACAGGATCCGGATTGCGAATGCCATTCGTCACTGGATCGTTACGGTTATTCAGCTCTTGACAGCTACCAATTGCCGGGGAATAGGTGGGGTTACTGGTTAGACTACACGACCCCATTGACAATCCATCTGAAGCACCATACATATCGTAAAGGCTAACCTTTTCAAAGTAATACTTCCTTTTACCATCCTTTACGCCCTACCATCAGTCAGCTCTCCACATTCAAACAATCATGGGCTCAATCCAACGACCAGTCAGAATCGCCAACTGCAGTGGTGCCGTCCCAGATCCTGGCACACACATGTACAATCAAGCCAGGTACGGCCCTGTCGATGTGATCACGGGCGACTACCTCGCAGAACTCAACCTAGGAAACGACGCAGAAGCTTTCTCCAAAGGCGAACACCCAGGCTGGTGTCAAACAGCCTGGGACGGAATCAAACTGACTGCAGAGCTGTTGAATGAGAAAAGGATAAAGTTGGTAATCAACGGAGGATCTCTCAACCCGAAAGGTCTTGCGATCAAGACGCACGAGTTCGTCAAATCGAAAGGGTTAGATTTAACACTCGCGTATGTGGAAGGCGATGATGTTCTTCCGAGGATTGAGGAGGTCTTGAAAACTGCTGAAGATGACCTCCCCCATCTCGACAAACACAACACAAGCGTGAAGTTGGAAAAAGGCACGAAAGCGTTTCTGGAGGATAAGCAAAAGAACCCAATCGTTTCCGCGAACGCGTATCTCGGAGGTCGGGCGATTCGGAAAGGACTAGAGCAGGGCGCTGATATAATCATCTGTGGACGTGTTGCGGATGCTAGTCCGGTGATTGGAGCTGCGGCTTGGTGGCATCAATGGAGGGAAGACGATTTTGATGCGCTTGCTGGGTCGTTGGTTGCTGGGCATTTGATTGAGTATGACGATGTTGACGGTTGACGATGTTCTTTGACTGATGCTCCATCAGGTGCTCGACGTACATCACCGGCGCAAACTTCGCCGGCTTCTTCAAATACGACATCCCAGAATTGTTGAACCTAGGCTGCGGAATCGTAGAAGTCGAAGCCAACGGCGATTGCATTGTGACAAAACACGAAGCACTCAACGGCTTCGTAACAGCAGATACTGTCAAGTGTCAGTTCCTATACGAACTCCAAGGCAACATCTACCTCAACAGCGACGTCAAAGCCGACACCACTCACATCAAAATCGAAGACGTAGGCAAAGACCGTGTCCGAGTGAGCGGCACCAAAGGCCATCCTCCTCCTGCAACGACAAAACTAGCCGTCTTCTACAAAGGTGGCTGGCAATGCGAACTTCTCCTCAATGCGACAGGATACGCCACAGCGAAGAAATTCGCCCTGCAAGAGGCTCAAATCCGAGCGAAATTGAAGGAATGGAGCTATCTCGACAAATTCGATATTTTAGATTTCCAATGGACCGGCCGTCCAGAATCGAATCCAACTTGTCAGCTCGCTTCAACAACATACCTACGCGTCTTCGCTCAAGCGCAAGAGAAAGAAGTCGTAGCGAAGCTCTTGCCGGCTTTCGCAACGAACTCAATGCAGCACTTCGCTGGCTTCCACAGTTCCCTGGATTTCCGAACCGCGTTTCCGAAACCATTCATTGCTTTCTACCCGGGCATTATTGAGCAAGCCGAGCTGGATGAAGGCGTCTGCATCATTGACAAGCAAGCCGCGAATATTCAGAGATTCCCAGTCGGACCACCGAAGAAGACCGAGAAGCTTCAGACTCGCGAGGACTACGAGACCAGCAATCCAGTCAGCTTGGCATCCTTGGGCGAGACAGTCATGGCTCCACTGGGCGACATCGCGCTCGGCCGCTCTGGAGACAAAGGTGCCAATGTCAACATCGGTCTGTTCGTCCACACCGAGGAAGAGTGGGACTGGCTTCGAACACTCATGACCAAGGAGAAGCTGAAGGAGATGATGGGGACGGATTGGCAAGATTGGTATTACCTCGAGCGGGTGGAGATGCCGGACATCAAAGCTGTGCATTTTGTTGTGTATGGACCATTGGGGAGAGGTGTGACTTCTTCGAAGATTCTTGATGCGCTGGGTAAAGGTAAGTCGTTTCCACGAGGAATATTGGTGAATGTGAGCTGACGCTTGTCAACACAGGATTCGCAGAATTCATTCGAGCTGTGCATGTGCCGATTCCGAGGAAGTTCCTGGCCGCAAGTCCGAATCTGTAGCATCGTTCACTCCTGCTGGCCGAGAATGTAGCGTTCATGCGTAGCAGGACAGGAATATGCTCGGGGAAGAATGAGCACTACCCAAACTGGGCTTGGCGGCCATAGCACGAATCCTACCAGCTATTTGCAACGAGCTGAAGACTATTACGCCTCGGTCTCCGTGCACAGCAACTGCTCTTCTAGTCAATAGCGAGGTTCGCAAAATGGGAGAAATATCACTGCATGGAATGGCGCGTCTTTCAAAGTTCAACCATATGGGCACAGTCGTGAAGCTGCTTGATGTCGAGCGCAGCCGTGAAGTATGCCGAGAGCGAGGAACAGAATGTGAACGCGTGCAGTTTCCAGAGCTGTCGGCATTGCGCGACCTCCCTGTTCTGTGATCGATTGAATGTTTCGTCTGCTGCAATGTACGGAAGCTATTCTCGAAAGTTGTACTCTGCGTGGCTACTATGGCCTCTTTGGATGTTCCATTTGGTGTTCCTCACTCTTGCGATAGTCACCATCGGACTTCTCATGTTGGCTCACTATGGCCAATTCCGCCAAATTGTCGGGTCTGTCAATCATCCTTCTTGTTGCTGAATAATGACCGTGCTGACTGACGATAGATGGCAAGCTCTTGTGCTGACCCTCATGCTGCTCAATTACTTGACGGAGCCTGTGGAGATGGTGCTCTGGTCGCATCACTAGCTCGAGCCATGGCTATACTTGGTGCTGCAGGTACTGAAGTCTCTGCTATGGACAACCTTCCTTGCGCTGAGTATCGTGGAGATACCTAGACAGCAGGTGTCCGCAAGCCTGATCCAGGACCTCCTGTATGCAGAGTTCGCGTTGACGCCGTGAGTAGCACCCCTAAGAGACCAACAGTTTTGAGCTGGCTGACAACCCGACCAGAGTTTTTTTTCTACCTTGGCTTAATATACGCCATCGTCGTGTCCGTTCGAAGCCGACGGCGGCAAGGCTACGAATTGCCGGTGGACGAGCGCAAGCTGGAGAAGCAGAGGTCCGCTCCGAGAGTGTAAGGATATCATAAAAGGCCTCATCGACTGCTCACTTCGCCAAAAAGCTTTGGAAGGCCTTGTTATCAATCGCGACATTGCCAACAGCTCTGAGCTTCGCGCGGCCCTCCTTTTGCTTCTCAAGCAGCTTCCTGCGGCGAGATACATCTGCGGCATGTAGCTTCTGGAGCACGTCCTTGCGGAACGGTTTCAAAGTCTCTCGAGCAACAACACGCTTTCCCGCTACGGCTTGGATAACAATTTCGAACATTTGTCTGGACACGTGCTCCTTGAATTTCGAGACCCATTGCTTGCCCAGGCGTTCGGCTTCGGAGTAGTGGATGACTCTGGCAACGGCATCGACGGGAACTTTGTTGACATGAAGTTGGAGCTTGATGATATTGCTCTTGCGATAGCCGGCTTCTTCATAGTCGAGCGATGCATATCCCTTGGTGGCGCTTTTCAGCTTGCCAAAGAAGTCATCGACCAGCCGCTCCAAAGGAAGCAGATATTTCAGAATGACTTGGGTAGCAGTGAAGAATGACAAAGACTGTTGCTCGCCACGATTGCCTTCGCACAGCTCGATGACCTTACCAAGGTATTCCTCGGGTAGGGCAATCGTCGTTTCCACATACGGCTCTTGCAATTCGGTAACGTGCTGGTGAACTTCTTGACCTTCAGGAAAGTCGTTCGGATTGCTGATGATTTGCTCGCCATTTTTTCGCACCACTTTGAACGGGACACTGGGAGGGGTTATTATGATATTTGCGCCGTGTTCTTGACGGAGTCTATCCTCGAAGACGGAGCAGTGCAGTGTTCCAAGAAAGCCAAGACGCCAGCCCGCGCCCAAGGCTTCGCTGCTCTCTTTGGTGATAGTCACGGCACGATCATTCAATGTAACTTGGTTGATACTGTCCTCCAAGTGTGCGTAGTCTCCCTGGTCAGTGGGAAATGCGGCGACGAAGACCATTGGCTTTGGCTCCTCAAAGCCAGGCAGTGCTTGCACCTGCTTCTTCGCGGCCACAGTGGTGTAGGTATCACCAAGTTTGGCCTCTTTGATTCTCTTCATGCCAGGGTTCATGTACATATAGCCAACCTGACCGGCACGCAAGCTTTTCTGTGCAGTCTCGAGGGGATACATGATACCCACTTCTCCCACGATGTATTCGCGCTCGCTCGCCAAGGAGACGAGGCGGTCGCCTGCCCTGACTGTGCCCTCGAAGATACGAACCAAGAGAATAACGCCTCGGTAGTTGTCGTACCAGCTGTCCACCAGCAGCATCTTCAAGGGCGCACTCTCATCTCCAGTGGGAGGCGGAATCTCATTCACAATTGTTGGCAGTAGCTTCTCAACGTTCAGACCTGTCTTGGCGGAAACGGCAACGGCGTTTGAGGAGTCGAGTTCGAATGTGTCCCGGAGTTGATCGATCGTTCGCTGCGTATCGGCGGAAGGTAGATCGACCTTGTTTAGTACGGGAACGAGACTGAGATCCTGGGCGAAAGCCAGGTAGAAGTTCGAGACCGTCTGAGCCTGCACGCCTTGCGAGGCATCGACCAGCAGCAGAGCTGAATACTGTCAGTCTCCAGCTTATCGTCTACTGCGCGACGTCTCCTTGCTCACCTCCGCCACAACTGGCGTAACTCCTGCTCACTTCAGCGCGAAAGTCCACATGGCCGGGCGTATCCACCAGATGCAGCAGGTAGTCTTCCCCATTGTGATTGTAGATCATCGAACATGTCTGCGCCTTCACGGTGATACCTCTTTCTCGCTCCACATCCAACTTGTCCAAGATCTGCTTATTGCCTCCCGCTTGGATGGTCCCGGTGAGTTCCAGGAGCCGATCGCTAAGCGTGCTCTTGCCATGGTCGACGTGCGCGACAATGCAGAAATTGCGGAATCGTTCGATGGGTATCTTCGCAATGCGCTGTTCGACGGACGATGGTGTCGAAGGTGCTGCAGAATATCGAGCAGAGCTGCTCAAGTATCTGGATAGAAGTCCGCCATTGATGGCGTTTGGGGCGATGAGCCTTTCATTGGTGATGGGAGTCTGCCAGGAGCGGCAGAAGCCTTTGATACTCCTAGCCGGCAGGAAACATCGTCGCATCGAGATTGGTCAATTTTGGATAGCTCGTCGTCGCTGTTGGGAGGCGAAGATGGAAGGATCTCAAGGTCTTGGCGGCGTCGTCCCTCACAACGCCTCGATAAATACTCTAGAGCCGGCTTCAAACTGCGAGACCGCACCTCGAACACAACAGACATCCAGAACGATATCGAATCACCAAAATGTCTTCAAGAGCAAAAGAGCCATCGGCGAAGAAGTCGTCATCGAAGACTCCGTCTACCTCTAAATCTGCGTCTACCGATGAGGCGAAAACTCACAAGCTTTCATTGAAGGGCAGCTCGAAATTGGTCACGGAATTCTTCGAGTACTCCATCAACACGATCCTGTTCCAACGAGGCGTCTATCCGGCGGAAGACTTTACGGCGTAAGTTTCGCGAGAGTGACTAGTCTTTGAATGTGACTGACGGTGCAATAGTGTCAAGAAGTATAGCCTAAACATGATGGTGACCCTGGACGACCAGGTCAAGGCGTACATCAAGAAGATCATGAGTCAACTCAGCAAATGGATGCAGAAATCCAAGATCTCGAAACTCGTGATCGTAGTCACAAGCAAAGAGACAGGAGAGCACGTCGAACGATGGCAATTTGATGTAAGTCATCTAGCTCCATCCACAGACAGCATCAACAAACAGCTCACCCTTGTCAGGTCAACATCTTCTCCGACCCCAAATCCAAAACCCGCACCTCCTCAGGCGACAAGGAAAACTCTGACCCCGCCCCCTCATCCACCGCCCCCTCCTCCGCAGATAAGTCAGAAACCGAAATCCAACAAGAAATCCAAGCCCTCTTCCGCCAAATCACCGCCTCCGTCTCCTTCCTCCCCATGCTCGACGGCAACTGCACCTTCAACGTCCTCGTCTACGCCGACGCAGACTCGGAGATTCCCTTGGAATGGGGCGATTCCGATGCGAAGGAAGTAAAGAATGCGGAGAAGGTTATGCTGAGGAGTTTTTCGACGAATTCGCATCGGATTGATACGGTTGTTAGCTATAGGTGAGTCATTTTCTTACTACCTGCTATGTTTGAGAGATTGGGAGGCGACGAGGTGTAGACGTCGAGATGCACTCCATCTCCCATCGGATCTTGATTTCCGCAAGCTTCATCGTAGAAGAAACGGGATCTTCGGAGCTGACGCCGTGTTACAGACTTGCGGACTGATCCCTTTGCCTGCTTCCGTGGAGCTCTCGGGGAACTGTTGTGGTCTGTGAGGCCTTGAGAGTTGGACAGAAGTTGCGATTAGCGGCTGCTTCGTGCAATCAGAACGCTGAATTTGAGGCTTCTCCATGGAGAATCCTAGTTTTGCCGACGAACTCCGTCAGTGTACGAGTTTTCCAAGGGATCAAGACCGCCCGCATCTTTCCGCACGACAGGGATTCCTTCCTACATCACGACTACGAAGGGTTTGGGGCGTTCATACGCTGGAGACGATTTCTCTTTTGGCTTTACAAATTCTTTGCAGCGCGAGCGGCTGCTATGCATTGAAAAGCGCATTGGGTAACAGGGAACACCCAGCTTCAGCTTGTGCTCAGAGACATCTCCTTCTCCTATCACAGTCTCTGCGCAGAGGCACAGTTTTAGAACTCAGGCAGTCTATTCAGACTATATACCCTTCTTAGTTCACGTTGTCAGTAGGTTGTCTTAACTCGTGCTAACGATGTCTTGTACAGACGGGAATTCGTCGCCGCCCATCATGCCCTGGCTCTCGAGCTGAGTCGTGGAGGAGTGGCCGCTGCCAACGGATCGTTGCTAGTATCGTACAGTCGCCGTCTCGGTCTCATCGTTGTCGTGACACAGATGCGGCACTTAAGCTATGAATCAACTTCAGGCGTATGGCCGACTCAGTAGAACCAGCAACTCAATTGGCTTTAGAGGAAACAGGTATCTGGAGCTTTGGCTACAGTTCGAGAGAAGTACAGTTCGAATGTAGTACAGTTCGAGAGTAGAGGCCTCACCGGATGTTAACATTCCAAGGTACCCAGTGCCATATGAAACAAGCACCTCTTACCCTACCCCGGGACGTTCGTGAATAGAGACAGTCTATATAGATATATCGGAGAGTGCCTGCTTAATAGTCGGACGGTGACCGCTCCAAATCGTTGATTATAAGAACCTAAGCTAGTAGCACTAAAAGAACTCTTCAACCTTCAACCTTCTACTTTTACATTCGTCCTCGATACCTACCTCACATAACTACATTATGCTGTTGAGATATACCTTCATTCTTCTTACAGCTGTCTGCTTTCAGCAAGCTCATTCATGCAAGAACCTTTTGTAAAGCACCCCCAGTACGTTACTAGCGCGCTTTCGAGCTATACTTATAGTATACTAAACGCTAGCAGGCCCGCTATGATAAGTGTACCGATCACGACCTTTCAAACACTTGCGATAGTGATTGTGCGCATCAATGTGCCCAATATCATCCACACAACAATGCATGCCAAGCAAAACAGTAAGCTCTCGATTCAGCAGAGACATTCGTTACTAGTAAGGCTAAAGATATAATAGCTTCCCGCCTAGGACTATCGATACTTGAGACGGAATAATATTCATTCCCGAAGGATGGGACTACTTGCATTGCTATTGCTACTAAAGGCTCTTATATGTTAAGAGCTGGCGGCGCAATAGGGAGGCGACGACTCTAGCCTGTATAATCACGGAGTGTATGGCGATAGCACAGCCATGGACGAGCGCAGAGTAACGGCAGACGGGACAGGACGTTGGGAGCGGCGATCACTGTTGCCGAAGCGTTTGCGAGCTTTGCGATGCCTCTGCGAGTCTCCTGCTGCCTATAGCATACATGTCAGTCCCGTTGGGGACATGAGAAACAAAGTCTTACCTTGCGCAGAATTTTGGCTCCTTTTCTGGTGACATCGTCATCGTCGACATGCGTACGTTCAGCATGCATCCGCTTCCGCCCATACCTAGCTCGTTGCGAGGGCAACGAGCTATCGGGTGTACTGCACTGTCCTTCGGAACCCTTCGGAACTCGTCGTAGCATATCTTCGTGAGTTCCCTTCGTCTTGCTTGTATAACGGCGAGCGGGCTGGAAGAGGGACACGGCGTCTCATCCCAGGTACGAAGGGTGTGCCCTCGTCGTCAGTGGCGGGATCGGCAGACTGGACCGGATTTGATAGCTCTGACTTACTTCCATGTTTCGGAAACTTCTGCTCCTGGGATTCTTGCTGATGCGACTCGTGGTCTACGTGAACTTGCACTGTGGAGCAGCTTTTCTCGCCCTCGACCGTCGGAGGGAAAAGGTCGGTCGAGTCGATGTTTTGGCTACACAGCGTCAGCCATTGCTTCTTCGACAGTGTCCATAATAGCAGCTGCTATGGCGATTCGCTCACCAGCCATGGGTATTCATTAAACAATCCTCCTTGCGCCACTTCGAAGCGCATCCCACTCTCTCGACCACTCGGGTGCAGCTCTTCTCGCAACACCGCGGACGGCTCTGAATTATTGAGCATTACTAGCTCCGGTAAGGCGAAGCGTCTATCGAGACCTTCACTCCCTGCAAGCTTGCTGTCGTCCAAGAGAATCATTTGATGATCCAATGCAAGGTCGACCATCGCTGGCTCTCGACACTCAGACACTGATGGCAAGTTCGATGCCGCCATTTCAAGCGCAGTGTCAAGCAACCATTTCGTCTGTCGATGCTAGTGACTCGAGGCCCAATGGAACGGGGCTCGGCGGGACAGTATTCAATTCCACCAGAGCCGACAGTCTGCACTCCGATGATTCGGAAGGTGCGTCGATATCAACTACTGACAGGTATATCGGAATATCAAGGTCCAGAATTGGAGCGGCGCTGATATCCTGTACTTCGAGCTCGGACGAGGACCGGTCGTTGTAGACGATGTCGCCGGAATTGAACAACTCGAGCGGCTCGAGCCAGTCTAGTAACCTCTGCGGATCTCCACCGCGTGAGGTGTGCACGGTATCCAGGACTTTTTCGTAGCGGCCATGATGCGCACGATGGTCAATCGGCGAGAAGCCCAAGTCCGCGGCAGTGCCTACCAAACACATAAGTCAGTTTGTTGTCACGAATATCCTTCGGACCGGGAGACTTGTACACTTGTCTGAGTCTGCTCTCGAATTGCTCTTGACAGCTGACGTACGCCACCCAGCTTCAAGCGAATTTGCGCGTCTCGATGCGGATTCCTCTACCAGTGTTATTGCTGTCGGTTAAGGTTTTCTTCTCGAAGCAGGCGGTCCTTTACAAACAATAACATTGTCGAGTTATAGAGAGAGGAGAGGATGTAGAGGCCTTGATATCCTATCCTTACTTCGTAACGCGAGAACCGAAGACGCCAGTGACAACATGTCCGAGATTGTTGCACGTGGGGGCGCCTGTTGAGTTCCTGTCCGGTGGAGTGCAGCACCTCTGCACTAGAGACCTTCGAGCACTTTCAAGGAGGGGCATGTTTGATAAAGTGGGCGCAGGGACCGGGACTTCATTAATCTTCAAGTTCTGTTTAGTAGGAGTCTATTTTTGAGCGGAGACCGATAAGATGTTCAAAATCGTGAAGTTGCCTAGCTCCCGGAGCTTGCGTAGGGCCAGCCAAGGCGACGAGACGATTTTGGACGTCGAAGAGGTCGAAGCGAGGTTACAATCAACTTTCTACACTCTGTATTGCTGTCTGTATATATATATCGTGTGTATTGCGACCATGGGGGGTGCAGGCGGCGAAGCTGACCACCCATACAAATCCGCAGACTGCCAAGCTAGGCTGTGATTGGTCTAAAATCGAGGAGACACCAGGTGATCGCAGCCTTAGGCATGCAGCCGACTTCACACTACACTACATGTCTCACTATTAACTCTACCAATATCGCTAATACCGCCCGACCCGACTATCTATACACGAGAATACGAGAACGGACTATTATAAAGTACTATAAATAAGAGACGGACTTAGAAGCGGTAAGGCTTCGAGGGGCTTAGTGTTACGGTTCGTGCTGGGTCCTTGCCCAGTGCGAGGTCACGTGTTACTGATCGTAAGGTACGAGACCGAGCAGAGCCTCCTGATCACCCTGATCAGGATGATCACCTCTCCCTAGGCGATCAGTCTGATCACACTGATCACCTAAAGTCTCTTATGTATTTAGGAACGATGGTTGACTAGCAATCATCGTGTTCAACTCATGTTACAATCTCACTGATTGGAATAAGCCAAGACTTCCTTCACTTCGTTCCACTTGCCGACGCATTCTCCAAAGAAGCCATTCCACGTGATTAAGCGAGTCACCTGACAAGCGAGATACCGTGCGTAACACTTTGAACACCCTCAGGATGAGTGCCTCTCAGCAAACCGGAAGGGGAACTCCCGCCCCAGCGAAGCAGGAAGCTCTCGCCAACGATCCAGCACATCTCAGTCGGCCATCAATGCACTTGCCAACCACACCAACGACAGTTCCCTCAAGGTCGGCAAGCCGGACTACTATTATGGCGACCGAGACAAGTTCGACGTCTGGCTTACCCAAATGGACATGTACTTCAAGTTCAACGAGATGGGTGAAGCTCAGAAGCCACTCTTCGCAACGACCTTTATGCGAGGACGTGTGCAGCACTGGATCAAACCTTTTCTCAGGAACTACTTGGACAGTGACGAGGATTCAACGGGAATCTTCAGGACCTGGAATCACATGAAGAACGCAATGAAGCAGGTGTATGGAGTCTCGAACGAGGTTTCGACCGCGGTCCGGGTTATCCAACATCTCACTCAGAAGGGTTCCACGGCAGACTACGCAGCCAAGTTTCAGGAGCACGCCCAGATCACGGATTGGGACGACGATGCTCTCCAAGTTATGTTCCGACGAGGTCTCAGAGACTCAGTCAAGGATGAACTGATGCGATACTCTGGGAAGATCGACAGCCTCGGAGAACTGATTAAAGCGGCGATTGAACTGGACGACCAACTTTACGAGCGAGCCATGGAGCGACGCTATGATTCCAAGGTTACGGGAAGGGCAGGCTATGTGCCCTCGGGACGACGCGATGGGTGGTCTAAACCACCTCAGAGACAGCAACGCGACCCCGATGCAATGGACTGGCAGTTCAATGCAACCCAGAAAGGTCGCCCGTTCAAAGGAAGTAGGAAGGGCAAGAGTTCGCCCAGAAGAAATGAGAAGAAACTGAATTGCTATGCATGTGGCAAGGAAGGCCACTATGCGAGGAATTGTCGTTCAAAGAACATGGTGCAACGACAGTTCAACACGATGCAACGAAACCACGACGTGGGACGCGGAGCCTACGAAACGACAGGCGCCGATCAACAAAAGCCACGATTGTTTGGTATGATGACACGAAAGTTACCTGACGAGACAGGTCGGGAACTGCGGAACGGTCACGGAAGCCTTCACTGGCGATTCTGTTATGACGATTCGTGTCAAACACACTACTCCTCGAAGATGGAAGCAGGATACTGGCCGTCTGCGCCACGAAGACCTGCCCCGGTTCCACCAATCAACACCACAGTTGGAGGACACCGACACTTACCAATTCCGGACGAACTACGACAACTTGATCGTCACGTTCAAACGCCGGAAGAGGAGGATTTGGATGAAACCTGTTGGGGCGCTGATGACAGCGATAAGGAGAACCAAAATCCCAATGAATCTGAGGGGACCCCACAGGAGGAAGTGGTGATGGATGTCGCTACTCAGGCGGACGACTACCCTATCACGGGTATCTTACCTGAGATTCCGGAGAACCCACAAGAGTCATCCAGTGACGATGAAACTGAGGAAGGAACCTCGGAAGAAGAAGAAGAATCCAGTGAGGACGATGACAACGACGAAATACTTCACCTTAGCGTGGACGCACCGGAACCAATACGCAAGATGATCCTTCACATAGCACGCAACAGTGAAGAGATCTTTCCACGAACACCGACAGGAGGAAGACTGCTTAACCCAGTTAAGTTTGATTTCTTCCTAGGACAACTACGATCAATGTTCTGGAGGTATCCCAGGCTAGACGTCCAAGAAGAGTTTTCAACATTCATCTGGGATAGACCACCAATTGGAAGCTGGTTTACACCGTACGGGTACCTAACACCGCGCGGACAAGTCGTTACGAACGAGATGAGAACATCGATCCAAGACCTCAAGAATGGCTACAAACAAGCACAAGCATGTCAGAGCCGATACGCATGCAACGAGTTGCCACAAGAGAAAGCTATGGCCAAAACACTGGAGGAAACACGTATACAGATCCTGGACTGGTTAGACAATAGAGCCACAGTCTCGGGAAAAGGATCGACTCCTCAGGCATGAGCGGCCGAAGGGAGTTAAACGTCACACAAGAAGCTCAAGCATCAGCAACAGTGTTCAGCACACAAGTTATCGTCAATGGACTCAAGACGAGTGCCATGATCGACTCCGGAGCGAGCGGGAACTTTGCATCCGAGTCATTTGTAAAACGGACTGGACTAGCTACCCAGACGAAGAAACAAGGGTATGAACTGATCGCGGTCGACGGATCACCCTTACCCTGTGTGGAGCGCGAGACGATACCGCTACCACTGGCTATCCAACAGCACCACGAGGAGATTGTCTTAGATGTCACAGCTATGGCCAGCTGGGATATCGTGCTAGGCATGCCTTGGTTGAGAAAGCACAACCCAGTAATTGACTGGAAGAGAGGAGTACTCACATTTGAAGGATACGGAAGTGCCACCCGTATCAGACCCGTACAGCGTCGAAAGTACGCGGCGGATGAGGCGAAAGAACAGCTGTGCACAACTCAGCTTGCGCCGACACTGAGCCCAGAGACTGGAGCCACCCCGGATAGACACTGCGTAGGTCCAGCAGGTCACGGAATCACGGGACGAGGAACTGGCAATCCTGGAAAGCAGATGGCGATCTCAGCGCCAGATGTCCCTGAGGAGTACCAAAGATGGTCGAGACTCTTTCAGGAAGAGGAAGGCAAGGAAGCCTTACCTATACACCAACCATGGGATCACAAGATCAAGATTCAGCCTGGGAAAGAGCCTCCATGGGGACCCATTTACGCATTATCTGAGAAAGAGCTCAAAGCCCTAGATGAATGGCTGAAGGAGAAGCTAGCCAAAGGATGGATACGGAAGTCCACCTCAAGCGCAGGCTCTCCAATTCTCTTCGTACCAAAGCAGAACGGGAAGTTGCGAATGGTCGTTGACTATAGAAGGCTCAACGACATGACAATCAAGAACCGATATCCATTACCAAGCATCGAAGAAGCACAAGATCGACTTACCGGATCAGACTGGTTTACAAAGATCGACCTCCGAGACGCATTCTACGCAATACGAATGGCGAAGGGAGAAGAATGGAAGACTGCATTCCGAACAAGATATGGACTTTACGAGTTTCTGGTTATGCCAATGGGGCTTACCAATGCGCCAGCCTCATGCCAGGACCTTGTCAATGAAACACTACGAGATTTGCTTGACGTCTGTGTTATCGCTTACATGGACGACATCTTGGTCTATACCAAGGGAGAACTGAGCAAGCATATCAAGCAAGTCCAAGACGTCTTCGAACGCCTCACACGAGTAGGGTTCAAGACAGCACCAGAGAAATGCGAGTTCCACAAAAAGGAAGTCAAATTCCTTGGATTTATCCTTAGTACGAAAGGAATCCAAATCGATCCAGCAAAGACACGGTCGATACACGAATGGCCTCGACCCACGAATGTTACCGAAGTACAATCCTTCCTTGGACTCGCGAACTACAATCGAAAGTTCATCCCAGACTACTCAAGGATTGCGAAACCAATGACGGAACTCACGAGAAAAGACACCAAGTTCCAGTGGGAAAACGACACCAACAGGCATTCGACAAACTCAAAGAAATGTGCGCCACAGCGCCAACGCTTCGACTTTTCGACGGTACGAAGGAAGTGCAAATCGAAACAGATGCATCGGATATGGCGATAGGCGCGTGTCTCACACAGGAGCACGACGGGAAGCGACACCCGGTAGCCTACTACTCACGAAAGATGACTCCTGCAGAAGAGAATTATGACATCCATGATAAGGAACTTCTTGCGATTGTCGCTGCCCTGCAGCACTGGCGAGCATATGCGGAAGGAGCACCCAGGCTCACGATTCTTTCTGATCACAAGAATCTGACCTACTTCACTACGACTAAACAACTGACTCGAAGGCAGACCCGCTGGTCGGAGCTCCTTGGTCAGTACAAGTTCGAAATCCGCTATACACCTGGTAAAGACAACGGTCGAGCCGACGCACTGAGCCGACGAAGTGACTACATGGAAGGAAAGGAAAGAGTGCAGCACAGCATACTCAAGACAAATCAGGATGGAAGCCTGAGTGCCAACCAAATGGAGTTCAACAACATAGTGCGAGTTCTGCAAGACAAGACAGAACAATTTCCTATTGCACAGGAAAGTACCAAGTACCGACGGACCGACAGGAAGAGTGCATTCGACACCATCACAACGATCCGCAATACGGACATCCAGGAATCTCGAAGACAGTAGAGCTTATCCAACGCAACTTTGGATTCCCACATATGCGAGAACGAGTCAAGAAATACATCGCACGCTGTGTTCAATGCCAACAGAACAAGGCATCTCGACATTCGAAGTACGGACAACTTAAATTCCGGAGCCCACCGACACAACCATGGGACGAAGTTACGATGGATTTCATTACGAAACTCCCAGGATCGACGGATCAAGCAACGAAAGTCAAGTACGACATGATACTGGTCATGGTCGACAGGCTCACGAAGTACGCGCACTTTATTCCTGCGTGTGAGACATACACGGCAGAGCAACTCGGACACCTTGTGCTGGATAGACTTGTACGATATCACGGATTCCCAGAGGTCTTCATTACCGACAGAGACAAGTTGTTCACATCGAACTACTGGAAGACACTCGTATCCACGATCGGGATCAGACACAAGCTATCAACGGCGTTTCATCCGCAAACCGACGGACAAACCGAACGGATGAACCAGACACTAGAACAATACCTACGCCACTACATCAACTACGCACAGGACAATTGGGTATCACTCCTACCCATGGCACAAATCGCACTCAACAACCAGCAATCCGAGACGACGGGTCTCACGCCATTCTTCGCAAACTTTGGAAGGGATCCACACCTGTTTGGCGAACCTGGCATTCACCCTAACGCACCACGGGCGTTGATTGCGGTTGACCAGCTTAAGGATGTTCACTCGGAAATGAACAAGGCCATCCTACGACAACAAGGACACCTGCTGAAATCGCGACAGCATGGCTCACAAATGGCACCTCAGCTGAAGGAGGGGGATAAGGTCTATCTCCTCACGAGAAATCTCAAAACGAGAAGAAAGACCAGAAAGTTAGACCATGTAAAGGTCGGGCCATTTTTGATTGAAGAGGCCAAGGGACCGGTCAACTACCGACTACGACTACCGGCAGATGCAAAGATTCATCCAGTGTTCCACATCTCTCTCTTGGAACCAGCCGACGCCGAGACACCTTGTCAGGAGACATTTTCATTTGTCCCACAAGAAGAAACCGAATTCGAAGTCGAAAAGATTCTGGACTATAAAGACGATCAGTACCTTATTAAATGGAGAGGGTACGACGACTCGGAAATTACCTGGGAGCCGCGGGAACATCTTATGAATTGCCGCTTACTCCTGCAACAATTCCATCGGGGTTGGGATCCAGTAACGACCAATCGAAGGGATCAACGCCCTCGAGGGCGCCCCAGGTCATAGGAGACAGATTCAGCCCGTAGGACGGTTCGTCGAAGCCTAGCGTAGCTTCAGCTGCCCGCTCCTCTTGCTCCTGCTCCTCGATATCCCGTATTTCCACAGCAACAGCCTCATCGGACCGCTTATCCACTAAGTCCAACTGTTGTCGCAATCTCATCTCGCGGGCAAACGCCGTACGAGACGCTTCGAAAGCCATCTGCTGAGAGCGCTGCGCTTCCTCTAACCGGTGCTGCGCCTCCTCTTGCGCCTGCTGAGCCTCCTTTATACTAGACTGGAGCCTCTCACGTTCAGCCACCAGCCGGTCGAACTCAGACTTTGTGACCTTCATGTCGCAGCGCTGACCGCGCCGGACACACTCGTTACATCGACCCGACCGAACGTGTACCCGACACACCCTCTTGTGCTTCGCGCACGTCGAACACTGCTTTACCATGACGGTACCAGTGCGATCCAGGAAATCTGCAAGCTTGTGGCGGCGGTGGGTGGAGGAGGAGAGCCTAGGAGGCATGACTACGAAAACCCATGACGACTGGCGTCTAAGGACCGACTCGAGCTATGTATAAGCGTCGGGACGACGCTAGGCTAAAAGGGGATGGTGTTACGGTTCGAGGTAGTAGCATCCGAGATACCGATAATAATAATAATAATAAGACTATAATTAGTAGTACTATTCGAGATAGGCAAGATAAGACTATAATTGGCGGTACGATTCATAATAAGGATAAGACGTTAATCGGTAGTGCAATTCAAGAGGACGAGACGTTAATTAGCGGTGCTAGTTAAGGCTAGCCGGAGGCTAGCGATGCTAAGAATTCAGACGAGTAGATAGGATATCGCGATTGAGACTACGTTGTGCGTTGAAGACAGTTGCTGTAACCTCGCTTCAGTCTCCGCTCCTTTAGTTAAGCACTATTAGGGCTTTAACGATACATTTTTTGCAGGACTAGAGTCGATAGTGCCTTACAGTAGCTTGCAGCTGTGCTGCGCCAATGGCGCCCTTTGCAGAGCGTTTGACCAGGCTCTGTCCAACGTAGAACTACTGAACAAGAAACATGTGCGAGTGGAAACAGTCAAGCACTTGCCCACATTGCTTGACCTGTTCCCCTCCCCGTTGCTCAAGCAAAGCGCCTTTAGTGTCCTATGGCACATGTATTCTATTATCCGCACTCCAGCTTCTACAACTGCCATTCCAGTTTCGCACCGCGTAATGCTTGATCGATGTCTTGCCTTGTTATACTTTGTGCGACTTTACCTTATCGAAGGGCTAAACAAAGTCGTCAATTGACGAGATGTGGCTGGGCATCGAGCCGCGCGAGCCCCTCTTTGAAGACAGCAATATGCTGGGCTACCCTGCTTGCCAACTTTTACTTGGATCATGCCGGGCTGTAGGGATGCGGATCTGTCCGTTATCTGTGAGGCTAAACTTACTGGAAGAGCGCTCGAGCATAGTTCTATCTCATGCTTTCGATATGCAGCTGAAGTACCGCCTCTGGTAATAGTAGAGCGCTTGGCTATTCCCAACAGCGCTACGCCATTTAGATTGCACAAGCGCCGAATGAAGATAATTCGAATGTTCGAGAGAGCTTCGAAGAGATCCCCCATCACACTTCCAGATTGTGGGATGAAAGTTGCGTCTGCTCGGCACGCTCTCATTGACAATCAACCAGTGTCTTCGACAGCTCACACACCGGCTGGCCATCGATTCGCCCGTGTCAGTGTCAGTGGCTTGCAAAGATTTGCGAAACGGCAACAACACTTCCGATGTCATTTCATGAAGTGAAGTCTCGGTTTCTCGGTAGGCGAGTCGTATATTGAGAGGCGTTGCCACCACAACGTTCACATGTTCAGAACAGCCGTTCGGGCGTGCGGCGCGGCGGTGGCAGGCACCGAGTCGTCGTGACATCCTCTACTGATGATCTTATGTCATCGAGCAGTTAATGTTCGAAGCCGAATGGATAGGATGAGACCTGAAATGTTTGGTACCGTGTGCGGTGTTTCCAGAAGCCTGGAGTCAGTTGGCCGCTCTCAGTTCCAGGCGGGCGAAAGTGGTGGCGGCGGCGGCAGGGAAATGCAAAGTGCCGTGCCCGGGTGCATGTCTGAGACCGGGATGCCAGCTTCAGCCTTCTAGGAGAAAGAAGGAGAAGGCGTCCTAGGCGATCCGGCTTGCTCAGCAGGGATTATAGGCGTATAATAGCTAAAAGCACATATCTTACAACTGTACTTCAGCTTCTATACTACGTGAAATACACGTATAGTAGTATCTAGAACTATGATAATTACTATGAAGACTAACGAGGCATATAGGGAGAGAAGGGGATAGAGAGGCTTTGACATCCCGTCCTCGCTTTGTAATTTGAGAATCGAAGACGCTGGTCGCAACATGTCCTGCAGGCTCCCGCGCGCGCCCTAAGAATAGGCTCATCACCGACGACATCCTGGCCGACTTCTCGATGTCTGGCAACGGAGCGGCTTCTTGCATTCGCGACCTGAATTCCACGGCCGCCGCTGTGCTCATCAGTGGCGGGCGCTTTGCGTAGCGTACACACCGCACTGCTCAACGTGATTGCCAGGCTGCCGAGGAGGAATAAGCTTTGGCTATGGCTTCAAATCTACCACTCCAGCGCCTAGCTTTCGGTCGGAGGCAGTTTTAGAACCGTCCGCATTTGATCCAGTCTGATGCATGCTAGGAACTTTAGGTCAAGGCTTTGCAATAGCCTACCTATTCTGGAAGGCCCGACTAGAGAACTTCCAAATGGAGCTGGCTGATGCACTGTGATGCGTTGTAGGTACAAACCTTCAGCTTCGAGGTTGGCAAACCACAGGGGGTTGTTGGCAACACATTGCTGAATCACATGAGGGTGGGCGACCGAGAGGCTTCAACCACAGCTTCGACTGCAGACGACCGGCCCCTCAACATCGCTGTCGTCGCGTGGCGATAAGCTCCCACGCTGGCACGGCTGGACCTTGCCACCGGGGCTACCTGGTCAATGGTGTGCCACGCTGGTGACTGGCATCTCTGATCTTCAATCTGGACCTCTGACAAGATAAGACAAGGCTTTCGCGGCGTGTGCGTATTGTGTGCCCTTCGAGAAGACGACACGCCATTGACAGCAGATCAGACCCAGGCATCACCTCCTGTCCAGCTTTGACGAGTGCGGCGTCCGGTACCAAGAAGTCATTTCCTCTGACCCGTCTGAGACTGTGGTGCCCGTCATGACTATGGAAGCGGGCCTTCTCGCATTCAACGCAGGTGCTTGGACTCGTTCACTGGCTAGCCTTAGCACCGCGGCGACCAGGATTCTCATCAGAGAACCAACCATTTGCGATTGGCTTCGAAGCTGCCGAAGGCAAGTAGAGATAGGGTTACGGCTGGCTCAGGTCTCGGAGGCCCGTAACAGTCTAGTGGCCACGGCAGCGAGTCGATCGTTGCACCATCACCGACAGGAACGGGAAACTTTACTCTCGGCAGTCGGATTAGCGTGGCGGCGGCCCGACCCAAAACGGCATGGCGCCTCTGCTAAATGCCTCTTACGGATTTCATACTACACCGTCTAGGATGTCTGGCACATGGGTGACTTCTGGCCTCTCATCCGTAACACGAACTCTTTCTAACGCTACAGCGGTCGTGGCGTTCCAGACGTGTGAGGACTTCGGTCGAGCTGCAGGTAAGTTTTGTTCAACAAGCGCGGTCTGAGAGACTCCAGCGTCCTGACCGTTGATATACTGCTCATGTCACTCCCTGCTCCAGCTCCTTCTTTCTTTCAGTCGACTGCTGGTTCCCTGTCCGACCCATAGACCACTGTGTCTACATTCGTTCGCTCTTGGTGTTGCATTGTAGGCATTGCGCTGTCAAACAACATCTCCACCTCCATTCGTTTTCTAGAAACCGGAGCACAAGCACATCAACAATCCGCGCAATCAACGACCCAAACCGAACATAATTGATCCCAGCACACCACCCCATACAATTCCCAATCACAGATCAAGCTTCTGAGAGGCCTACTCCCGTCATGGGTATCCTCTCTTACATCCAGCCCAAGAAGGGCAAGAAGGAGGAGCCTGAGCATGCAAAGCCTGAATTGACCGAGATGTCAGAGAAGCCTCAATCGACCGCCTCTCCATCCGGTACCAACACTCCCGGAGGAGCCTGGTCAAGGCCAGCATCTTTGTACCCAGTTGGCGACTTTCGCAATTCGCAAGCCGACGACATCAACGAGATCAAGTGCGATGTCATGGTCAACTGGCTCTACCAGCAGCAGATGGAGCGTCTCTGGACAGCTGGTGGTATGGACGAGGGTGTCGTCTTGAAGAAGTCGAGAGGACAATACACATGCTGCCCGGCAGACATCGTCGATGAGCCTTATGGCTTCTTCAAGGCTGTTGAAACACTCAACGTTCGATGCGCCATGACCGTCAACACCCGTGTTATCAAGCTCTTCCTCCACAACAACGAGCGCCCCTACGTACCTCTCAAGAACGGACTCCGCCTTCAGGTCCTTCCCGATATCTCCTACCTCCCTCGATGCCAAAAGCATCAATTTGCCGCCTTCATTGCCGATCGCGGTCTCCTTTGCGTCTGGGATGACGAACCAAGACATCTTCTTGATCGTGCCCAGAAGATCGAAAAGTCATTGATGGAGATGATCTGGGATGACAACACTTCTGAAGCCGATGAGAAGAAGGAGGGCAGCGTTGCCGTCACCGCCGTTGACTCCCAATGGGACGATGGTGTTGAGCTGGGCACAGTCGAGAAGCCTCGCCCTCTCATCCTCTGGCAAGCCATTCTCTCTGCCTTCACCCTCCTCTTGACGATCTTCTGTCTGGGCACTGGTTTCCGCAAGCTCGCCATCGAGACCTTTGTCGACCACAACTACATCCGCCTGGCTTTAGTCCTCGCTGTTCCATTCCAGCTCTGGTTGGCGCTCTTCTTCTTCCAGTCCATTATCGGTGGTCTGGCGCAACTCATTGGACCAATCTCGCAGATGAATCAGAACACCAAGTTCTACTCTGGGCTCAAGCCAAAGCGTCTCCGTCGCGAGCCGGGCGGTCTGCCACACGTCACCATCCAGATGCCCGTCTACAAAGAAGGTCTCGTTGCTGTCATTGAACCCACCATCCGCTCTATCAAGGCCGCCATCTCCACGTACGAGATGCAGGGTGGCACTGCCAACATCTTCGTCAACGACGATGGTATGCAATTGATCTCTGAGGACGATGCCCGTGCTCGCCAGGACTTCTACGATGAACACAACATCGGCTGGGTTGCCCGTCCAAAGCACAACCCGAAGCCAAAGGAAGGCGAGGAGCTTTTTGTTCGGCGCGGAAAGTTCAAGAAGGCTTCTAACATGAATTACGCTCTCTGGGTCAGCAACCGTATTGAGGAGAAGCTCGAGGGTCTGCAGCGTGTCGCAGGCTGGACCCAAGAGGACGAGGCTACCGCTTACCGTGACGCTCTCACCGAGGTTGTCGAGGAGGACCAAGGTCGCACCTGGGCCGATGGCAACATTCGAATGGGCGACTACATCCTGCTGATCGACTCTGATACCCGTGTGCCGACCGACTGCTTCCTCGACGCCGTTTCCGAGATGGAGCAATCTCCTCAAGTCGCCATTATCCAATACTCGTCCGGTGTCATGAACGTCACGGATTCGTACTTTGAGCGCGGAATCACTTTCTTCACCTACCTTATCTACACTGCTATTCGATTTGCTGTCGCCAACGGTGATGTTGCCCCATTCGTCGGACATAACGCCGTCCTGCGCTGGTCTGCCGTGCAAGCTATCGGATATGACTGCAAGCACGACAACATTGAGAAGTTCTGGTCGGAGGAGACTGTCTCTGAGGATTTCGACATGGCTCTTCGTCTCCAAACTGCTGGCTACCTTGTCCGTCTTGGAGCTTACCAGGGTGATGGCTTCAAGGAGGGTGTCTCGCTCACCGTCTACGACGAGTTGGCTCGTTGGGAGAAGTACGCATACGGCTGCTCTGAGCTTGTCTTCCAGCCATTCCGCTACTGGCCAACCCGTGGTCCATTCACCAAGCTCTTCTTGCGCTTCCTTGGATCTTGCATGCCTCTCGCATCAAAATTCACCATCTTGGCTTACATCGGTACCTACTACGCCCTGGCATCTTCGTGGGTCTTGACTCTGATGAACTACTTCCTGATGGGCTGGCTAAACGGTGACCTCGACCACTACTACATGGACTCGTTTAAGGTCTACTTCGCCATCATTATCATCTTCTCGGGTCTCGGTAACATCGCTCTCGCTGTCCTCCGCTACCGTGTCGGCGAGAAAGGCCTGATCGCTTCACTCATCGAGAACTTCTCCTGGATTCCGCTGCTCATGATCTTCTTGGGTGGTGTGTCACTCCACGTCTCGCAGGCGATCTTGTCTCATCTCTTCTCCATCGACATGAACTGGGGAGCCACCAGCAAGGAAGCCGAGAATACGACCTTCTTCGCCGAAATCCCGAAAGTCATCAAGAAGTTCAAGGGTACATTCATCTTCTGCTTCTTCTGCACAGCAATGATGATTGTGCTCGCACTCGTTGCACCACCTTTCTGGAGAATCGATACTTTCGTGGCCATATACCCGTTGTGCACGATCGTCGTGGGACACTTTTTCCTGCCGGTCGCACTCAACCCGGGTCTGATGAGATTCACATGGTAAAGAGCGCGACTGTACATGATTTTCACTACCTTGTGCGGTAACTACATACTTGGTTTGGGTAATATAGAGGGAGCGATGACATGACCACGGTCACTACGATAGACAGCATGATAGAATAAGCACTCATTTTTCCAGGTCCTTCGGGACAACACCACAACGTTTTCCTCATACATTGCCGCTTAAAGTCCTTCTGCTTCCAGCCCTCCAAATACCTCCAGCTTACCACCATCAGTAGATGGAAAGAAACACCCGGCAAAAACGGCCTCACGGAACCAAACATCTTCGAAGCCCTATGAGACTAACAACTCGCATCACCGCGTTTCTCGAGGGCCGGCCCATCCATCACACTGGAAAACTTCCCAAGTTCTCACCCTCCCGTTCCACGCCGTCGTTGTTGATGCCACGGTTCTCCTGCCAAGGGACCGCGCGGTAATTCCTCACCGTCGCATCACAAATCATTGCAAAAGTGCGAATGAGCGGGATGTAGTTGAAAGTATGTATATGCACTACGTCGCGCACTAGTGGAAGGCGCCGAAGATAGCACAATAGTGTCGTGATAGATAGGTGAGAGTTCAGACGGCGTGAGGTGGCTTCGGTCTCTCGGCAGCTTTTTGGAAGGACTTGTTCTGGATCTTGCACGGAGAGACGAGCGGGTAAGCCCGGCAGATGTAAGGCGCTAAGGCAGGAAGCTTTTTATGCACATGCATAGTTGTTCTATCTGAGACATTGCTAGGTTCGTTTGAGAAGGTGAGATGGGATACTTTGGTGTGGGCAGTGATTGGAGGTGCAGATGTACTGAACTATTGAGGGCCGTCACATACGATACACGCGGTTGAGAACAGACGAGGCGAAGAAGGCATCTGTCAATTGCTGCGTCTTTCACGCCCGCGTGTGAGTGGCTCGCTGCTGCTGCTCTGCCCTGCATTGACAGCCTGAGGGCACTGACTACTGTAGAGGATCGCATTTGCATGTGATCGCGCGCGTAAGTCGCTCTACCCTTACACGTTTTGGGGACATAGACGTCGCCTCCATGGAGGAGCTTCAGGCTCGTCATAAGAAAGAGCAGCGAGACTTGCAGAGTCAGATCACAGGGAAGAAGAAGCAAGCCAGTAAGAAGACGCGCAAGACGGTCAACGATGAGTGCGAGAGATTGGAGAGGGAGTTGAAGCAGAGGCAGGCGAGAGAGGTAGCGGAGGTCAATGGAGAGGGACAAGAGGAGGTGGATGGAGGCAAGGAAGAGTTGACACCGGAGCAATTGGAGGCTCTCACACTGCAGGTCGATGGAGAGAAGGAGGATACGATTCCCAATACCAACGGGACAGCCAATACTCCACCAGCACAAGATGAAGCAGAAGGTATATCAACAGCGAATGCAGGCAAAAAACGCAACCGCCAAAAAGACCGCCTCGCCCGCCGCGCAGCAGAACAAGAAGCCCTCGCGCAACAAGCCTCCGAAGAAGCCGCAAATCTGCCCGACATGAAAACCCAAGAGCGGAATCGCATGCTCGAAGCAATGACATCTAGAGGTCTTGTGGAGAAAGAAATCCGCGCAGATGGACATTGTCTCTACTCCGCTTTCGCAGACCAGTTATCCCAACTCCATATTCCAATAGGAGGAGAGAGCAGCAGCAGCACACCCAGCGAGAAGGCAGAAGTCACGCCGTATAAGATTGTGCGTGGGCGGGCGGCGGAGTACATCCAATCCCACTCGGACGATTTTGTTCCGTTTCTGGAAGAGCCCCTCCCTTCCTACATCCACAAAGTGAAGGATACAGCAGAATGGGGTGGCCAGCTGGAATTGCTCGCACTGGCGAAGACATATGGCATAGACATCCACGTTCTACAGGATTTCGGGAGGGTGGAGAAGATAGCCGGACGGGAAGAAGGCCAAGAGGATAAAGGAGGAGATGGTGTGAAGGAAGTCTGGTTGGGATATTATAAGTATGGCTTTGGACTGGGGGAGCATTATAATAGTTTGAGGAAGAAGACGGGTGGATGAGGAGGTGTGAAGATATCGAATGGTGGGCAGAATTTGAGTGCTCATTCAGTGTGGGTAGAAGAGAGCTAACAGCTCTGCTTGGGAGCTATAAGGTATACCTCGATGCCAATTTCGCAGATGGAGCATGAGCTCTTCTTGAGGCGAAGCTACGCTAGCGCACGTGTGGCTCGAAGCAAATGCAAATAAGTCGCAAGAAGAATGGCTCGCAAGCAGAGGAGATCAATCACTGCTGCCACTGAAAAGCCATCCATATGCTCAGCAGTGCCCTTCTGGCTGCAAAAAGCTAGGAATGATGGCATTGCAAAGCAACGTCTTGTGCGCAGCGCTGTTGACTGAGCGTACCAGTCACTAGGCTAGACATAGACTTTCGACTTGTAAATGAGACCCAAGACGATTCCAATATCAATGCCAAGTTCATTCATTCATTCACTCGTCTACCAGTAGTCACCACTATGCTTGTGCGATGCGACGTTCCAACCAACTCCTCGCTTGCTAATCCCATGTCAAAAAGCAAAAAGACAGTATTACACACTTACTTTTGAATGCGTTTCCATGATTCCTCGCCAGAAATGCAATGCAACTGACACCTTTCGCAGCGAAAAGAAGAAAATTAGCTGTCCCATCACCAGAACGCCTCGATAGCTTCTCACAGGCATCAAGCTGTTGCATCAGCCGGAATGTCCCTTCCTTAGCAAGGGAAGTCGAAGGAAGATAGAGATTGGCATACTCTCGTGAGTAGCATCACAACCTGGGAATTTGGTTTCGCGTCCATAGTGCTGAGTTCATGAGCTCGCTGTCCTAAGCCAAGGGGTTTCCAGCTTCCATCTGTATACGCTTAGCTTCGGGCTCGTCCGCAGCAGTCTCATCCGCTGGCCGCTTTACACCAGCAGAGACCGGACGATTCTCAGACTCCGGCTGAGCCTGCTGTGGGATCGGAGCAGCAGCTGACGCCGCAGCTTGAGCAGGAGAATAGGAAGCGGGAGCCTGTGGAGTGTCCGTAGCTCCACTTACAGGCTTTGCGGGAGATGGCTCGTGCTGGCGGCCAGGAGTCAATGGTTGAGCTGTTGATGCCGAGAGCGGCTCGGGCTGTGATGCTGGAGCATATGGTCTCGAGTTGTTTCCAGCGAGCGGCTGTACTCCCACTTGTTGCACATGCGGCTGATGTCCCGCGGCCTGTTGCTGCTGTACAGGCTGCTGTGCGGGAAAGGGCTGAGGTTGCATCGGCGGCTGTTGCTCGGACTTTCGCTGCTGCTGAGCAGAGTACTGCTGTTGTTGTGCTTGTAGCTGGTGGCCCGTCATCGGTTGTTGCTGAGTAAAGTTCTGCGGAACAGGCGCTTGCGGCGCTAGAGACGATTGTTGAGATGGCTGCTGCTGAGCAACAGGTTGATGCTTAACAGTTTGTTGTTGAAATGGTTGTTGCTGACCAGACTGTTGCTGAATTGGTTGCTGAATCGGTGCACTTGAAGGCGCCGCACCAGCGGATTGAGGTCCCACTCCTGCGCCAGCCGTAGACGAAGAGCCTGGCTGGGTAGATGCAGCGTCAGAGTCCTTCTTCCATATGAAACGGTATCTCTCGAAAAGGTCTTTAATCTTCAGCGACCCTTCAGAGTTGACATCAAAATCGGGTGCTGGATCTTCATTCGGACGGGACATCTTCCCCTCCCAGTATGGAACGGCCTTGGTGAGAATATCGTCTTCTGCTCTATAGGCATCATTGTTAATTCCGGTAACCGCATCCGAGAACTTGGGTAAGTGCTCCGCCTTTATAGCTATGATCTCAGCGACGAGTCGTTCAAACGGGGTCTTTGGGACGGGTTGTGGAGTAGGCTGTTGGGAAGCAGGTGTGTGCTGCTGTGCAGGGTAGGGACCGTTCGAGCCTTGACGTGCTGCACCCGCGCCGTGCTGACCCGCCGCCTGGTTGCCATTGGAATGCTGGCCGTTGTACGGACTGTTGTAGATACCATTGCCCTGCGTCGTATTACCATTATAAGACACCTGAGGGTTTTGTCCGTAAGGTGCGTTGTACGGACCTGGCAAGCCATGGGGCATCTGTCCGTTTTGAATTGGCATGGAAGGCCCGCGTGGCGGCGGCGTCAACTTCTTCTTCTTATTGTCCAGTTCGTACTCGTGATTGATCTTCCAGAACTTGCCTTTGCCGCTTTTGCCTGCCTCGATGAAGCGGTCAGAGGACAGCAAATTGTGACGTACACTGCTTTGCCATCCAGTCGACGTCGACCTATACTTGTACCATGGCCAGCGCTTCATGATTTTGTCGTAAATGGTCTGCAAATCTGCTTGACCGCCATCAATGTCTCGCAGAATCTCATCAATGATGTAGATGTAGGTCATGCTAGGCTTTTTCAACTGCTCCTCGGTGAAGTGTTCAAGAGGCGGCACTGGAGAAGGCGATCTCGCGATGCAGCGAGGGGCGCTCTTCGGTGACATGGGCCGTTGAGCCGGGATCTCGTTCGGACTCCCACTTGCCATGACGCTAGACTGTGCCTGCGATTGATTTGGCATCATCAGAGCCGGATCGGTCATGGGGTACATCTGTTGATGACCACCCTCGATGCTCTGAATTGGCATGGACTCGGTCCCGTGTTCGCCATTGGCTTGGCCTTTCGCAAGCCTGTCCTTCTCTCTTTGTTCGGCGCGTACTATCGCGAGAAGGGTATTGAGATCGGGTACTTGCTCTCCCCTCCGCTCG
Source organism: Nothophaeocryptopus gaeumannii (assembly GCA_031771865.1). NCBI lineage: Eukaryota > Fungi > Ascomycota > Dothideomycetes > Mycosphaerellales > Mycosphaerellaceae > Nothophaeocryptopus > Nothophaeocryptopus gaeumannii. The sequence continues at coordinate 536,178 of JASISA010000025.1, forward strand.
TACTCCTTCTGTTTGCGCTTGACCGCGGCGTCATCGCGTTTGGAGATCAGTCCGTTCTTTGGTGGACGACCTGGTCCCTTGCGCTTCTCGGGCAGTTGATTTGCTGCCACGCCAGAGAGCACAGAGCTGGGATCGAACGACGCCGGCCCTGCTGGAGGGGAGGTCTGCGGCGCTTGTGTTGGTCCACCGGTAGGCACCTCCGAGCTGGCAGGTTGCTGAGCGACGGCACGCTGCTCATTGCCACCCTCGACCTTGAGCGCCGCTGTCGCTTCAGTAGATGATTTGACCTCGGGACCTGTCTTCCCAGGAGTTTTGCCTGTAGCCTTTGATGGCTCTTTTGACTTGCCTTTACCCTTGCCTTTCCCACCAGACTTTGAGGATTCGGTGGTGTCCTTGGTCGGCTGCGCCTTCTTAAGTTTCAGCACGAGCTTGGTATTCGCCCTTTTTCTGTCCGCAAGAGGTCGGTCATCGTCGTCGGCGGCGTCTCCACTTTCGCTTCCCTCATTGTCGATTGTATTCGAAAGACGTTGTGCTACGGAGCTGGTGTCGGCAGCTTCGCCTTCCTCAGACTCATCATCTTCGTCTGCGAAAGGCAGCTTGAATGTGATGACGACACTAGATATGATGATCTCGCTGTCGTGATACAGCGGTATATTCGTCGCGCCTCGCCCATACAGCTCTCCATCTACGAAAGCTTTATTTCCCATAATGTCAATAGCAAATGCCTGGCTGGTGAAGTCCCAGTGGATTAGCGCATGGTCCCTAGATATTTTCTTGATGTCAACGGCATTGGCCAATGGAGGGTGGATGGCCAGCGACTGAGTGACGGTGGGGTCCTCGAAGCCATCGTGCCCCAGATGAGGCTGACTTTGGAGCTCAGTGCCTTCGGCCTGCAAGCTCTGCGGTGCGATGGACTGATTGGACGAGGAACCGTGCAGACGCCTGACCCTTCGATTGCGGGAAAAGAAGTTGTCGGCCGCGTCCGGATCAACAGGGTACGAAGCGACACCTCCTTGTTCGCTATAGTGGCTCAGGCTGGCAGGACCGCCGACTGGATAGCCAACCAGACCGCCGTCGTCTTGTGCGCCGTCGTCATCGCTGTGCAAGGACTTGTGACTTGGCTCTTGTCTGTACTCGTACATCTCTCTTGCTACGCGTTTCCGATAGCCGCGACGGGCCTTGTTCAGCTTCCTGTCTTCTCTCCAACTACGAAAGAAGTTCTCGTCCCTAGTGAGGATTAGATTGGGGGTGGTGAGGTAGTAGAAGCCGTCGCCGAATCGCAACAGGGCGTAGGCGTTCACTCGCTCCTCTGGTTGCTGCTCGGCAGAGGTCTGAGTAGGAGCAGCGACGGAAGTGCCATCGAACGACGTGGTGCTTTGATCTTCCGCTGGGATCGCATAAGGATTCTGATATGGATCGTTATCGATAGCGAAGGGCAGCAGCTGATCGTTCGGCATGGACAGATCTTGAAGCAAGTCTCCAACGTGGTCGGGATCGTGGTACTTCACGCTTTCGTCAAAGTCTCCAGCACGTGCGTCGCGCACATTGCTTTCCAGCCCGTGGTTAGCGATGGGTGGCTGCGGAGTGCCAAAGACACTGTTGGTATTGGCGGACTTGTTTGCTGGTTGGGGAGTGAATGGCGGTTGCTTGCTGCCCGCGCCGTCTGGCATTGCTACCGCGTGGGCGACTTCGATGCTGCCAGTTGCCGGGCCGGGGAAGTCGTTCGCGAAGGGAATTGGTGCCATGGCGGCAAGCGCAGTCTGTCCGTGACTTTCCATCGTGGATGATGTCGACTGCGGACCTGCATTGCGCTTTCCCTCTGACCCAGGCGAGGCAGGCGTGGTGATCTTAGCCTCAATGTAAGGCAGCGGCAACCCAGGTCGCCTTTCAACTTGTATGATGCCGACCCACTCGACTTGGCTCTTGTCTGCTACCAGGACCGACGTGCAGGCTGGACAGACTGGTGAGGTGAAGACGCCTTCTTGGACCGGAGGGCAGCAGAGGCCTCGATGGCAGCTTTCGCAGGCGGGATCGTGAGCAGGACTATGCTCTTGGAACGCTGAACCACCCTTGTCGGATAGATATATTGCTCGAAGCTCGACGTTTAGTGCAGGCGACTGCTCTGACTCTGCCTGGCGTCGCTCACGTTGCTGTTGCTGTTGCTGTTGCTGCGCTTGTGGAGTGGTGGAAGTAAGGCCTGCTGTGCATCAAAGTTAGCCAGGAAGGAACGGTGAAGGGCGGTGCTAGCGCCGGTAGGTTCAACCCGCGCTGCAGGGATTGTCAGGCAAAGAAGTTGCGGGCATTGATCGTGACAGCAACTAGGACCGAAGCCTTCATGACAGTCCCTCGACCCAGGAGCCAGGCACTATTCCTCAACAAACGTGGTAAGTTTCTCATCAGCCTCCGCACGCACAATAAATATTCCATATTTCGAGCGTGTCGGGGCATCCTTATATCAAGGTTTCTGTCCTCGCGCGTGAACTCTCTGCCCCAGACCCTGAATTTTTGGGCCTTCGAATTCGACTTCATTCCACCAGCAAGAGCGAATGGCAATGGGGAACACAACTTACCTCTATCAGCATTCTTTTGCTGATTCTGTTGGCTAAGCCTGGGCGCACCCGCAGCAGAAACTGAGCCTGGCTGCGGAACCTGCGCCTTCGACCTCGTTGGATCCGCCCTCCTAGCAACCAGATTCGGACCTCTTGCGGCCCCGGACTGCTCGATCTCTGCAGTAGTTGGCGAGACCTTGGTCAGCGCCCGTTGGAATCCAGCAAATCCGTTCCATTGCGACTCAGGTATACATCCATCAGTGTTCTTTTGCCGATTCTGCCGATTGAGCTCAGCGGCAACTGCAGCAGTAACTGAGCCCGGCTCCGGATCCGGCGCTTTCGACCTCCTTGCAACCTGCGAATGCGAACCTCCAGGAGCTTGCAGGCCTGGAGCCCTCGTAGCAGCCGCAACTGCAGCAGAAACTGGGCTTGGCGGTGGAACCTGCGTGCTCGACCCCTCTGGACTCGGACTGCTAGTAACAGGTGGATCCGGACCTCTTGCAGCTGCCGACTGCTCCACTTCTGCGGTAATCGGAGAGACCTCTGCCAAGACCTGTTGAAACTGGTCCTGTCCAAACTGGCCAAGTTTGGGAAATAATTTTGCCATAGGACCAGGAATCTGTGTCAGTAAACTAGGATCTACGGTATCTGGCTGAATCTCTGGCATCGCTCCGTTGGAAAGTTGTGACGGGTTTGAGGGCCGATCTAAGGATACTTCTTGACCACTGGGGACTTCTTGATCATTGGGGACCTTTTGACCATTGGGAACTTCTTGACCAGCGAAGGCCCTTTCCTCGTGCATTGCCATCTCATTGAGCTCCGAGGCGAGGCGGTCATCCGTTATGAAATCCTGCCAGTCGAAGGCATCTGTCGGCTGCTGATCGTTCGAGACCACGTTTTCAGCACCAGGGAACGAATTGTTATAGATCTGGTTTCTGGAATCTGGCCCTTGATACAAGACTCCTGGCTGCGGTGTCATCGTTGGCACATTCTGCAAAGGGCCGTATCTCCTGGCAAGGTCGGTCCTGTTATTGAAGTTGAAAGACAAAGTCGAATGGACGTGTAGGGAAGCTTTAGAAGTCTGTGGTCAGCCTGACGATACAACGACTAATTAATCTTGTGCTCACCCTGCCTGGCAGGCCGGCGAGGGCGATCTCCGGTCATATCGTATTGCTCCATCGACGCGCCAGTCTATCAGAGCCTCCTCAACCTTCAGGGTGTCCAGCGACGCGTGACATAAGGCAGCTGGTTGAAATTGATCTGTGGGCAGGCACAACGGGCGACGATTGAAAATATAGTGAAGACTTGACGGCATCGGCTATCTTGCATCCAGGCGGGAGGACAACCTACGGATCAGACCCACAGAACCAGTGCGTGAAGAGCTACACATCGCATGCATAGCGGGACCAAGAAGAGCAAGTTCAACAATTCACCAGGCTTCGATTGGGTGACACAATCAGTCAGAGTGTCTACGAGCTCTGTGGGACAAGCGCCGAGACGTAGCGGGATCCTCTCACCAATCGCGAGACTTCTACTCACAACCCTGGACCATCCTTCACGATACCATCACCATGGCGCCCAAGGCAAAGCCTGCGAAAAAGTCAGTGAAGGCTCCGACAAACTCAGCCGAGCAGAATCGGATAACGAAGAAGGTCCCGCAATGGCCTGCTCTCAACCCTTTGATCCCAGCTTCCGACCTGGTAGTCGAGAGGCTGCTCAAAGATCAGATTTTGACAATCTCGCGCTTCTGGACAGCATCTCTCTGCAAATCGTACATATCATTCCTTTCCGGACTTCCTCTGGCAACGACACCCGGTAAGCCGAAGAAAGGAGATGCGGTGCGAGTCAACGACCGGTACCAGATTGATGATGCAAGACTCGCCGAGCGGCTCTGGGTTGCTACCTCTCTCAAAGAGCTGGTAACAGATTCTCCAATCGATGGCGTTCAATTGGACGATGAAGCGAGGTTGGGTCTGTGGGGCGGCGAGGTTTTGGGACTTAACAGCAACATCAGGATTTACCGATACGGAAAAGGTCAATTTTTCGATCAGCACTGTAAGTCTCATGATCCGCGACTAGATTTGGTGAGGACAAGCGAATACGGCATCGCGTGGCCGTCGAGATGTCTGGAAGTCAAATTCGCGAAATTCGCGAGTTTCGAGATGCTGACTAGCTGTTTTCCCGCCAGACGATGACTCCAACAACGTTATGTTCCCGTCCGCGAGCGCTACCGCACCCATCCCTGCGAAGACAACGTGGACGCTGCTACTTTACCTGAGCTCTCCTACGACTGGCTGCAAAGGCGGCGAAACCGTATTCTATCTCGATCCGCCCAGCAAGCGTGAAGCTGCACTTCCGCCAATCGTTGCGAATCTTGAGGTCGGAATGGTGCTTTTGCATAGACATGGAAAAGAATGCCTGTTGCACGAGGGAAGAGAAGTCACAGAAGGCGAAAAATGGGTCATCAGGAGTGATTTGTGTGTCAAGAGGTGATTTTGAGACTCCAAGATCTTCGAGTGCTTGTCTTGACAATGTATTGCCGGGTTGTCGAGCTACGAGATCTTGAACGTTAATTTGAGCGCAGAGCTTGAGGGCTGTCGGACAAAGCGTTCTTGAGACTCAGAAGCGTATTTGCAGCCAGGAGGGTTGCACTTCTTGAGACCAGCGTCTGAGCGCATTCATGTGAAAGTCGGATATAGGCTAAATGTGAAACATCGAAATATGACAACGCTTCAACGACTTCTGCGAACTCCGCGAACTCCGCGATCCAATCTGTCCACCTGCCACGAGGCTCACTTCGTCAGCCACGACTTCAACATCAGGTGAGGCCTTCTTTGACATCCCCTCCCATTTACAATATCAGCAGAATGTATCAGAATCAAACAAAACGTAGTTGACAATGTCAATAAACTTCAACATCAACACCCGGAAACCTCTCGCCTCCTCGTGAGTAGCACCTGCCGGTCCACCTGAAACTTGACAGGTAGTGTCAAGCTAACGCTTTCCGCAGAATTGCCGCCGTCCTCCTCATGCTCACGACATATATCCTCTGGCCCTTCTCCTCAAAGCCCACATTACCACCAGCTTCTGGTGTCCTGCCAACTGCTTTAACATCGGATACGACAATCATGGATTCCGCCCAACACCCGGCAAAATTTACCTTCGAATCCATCCCTGGCTATTTCATGCAATCTGACCCGGCCAGCAATCCCGAGGACTTCGATAATGCGGCTACCAACTTTGGACTGATTGAGCAGAAGTTCGCAACTGATACGGCGGATACGAAAGAAGAACCGGTTTGGACCCGCTTCGCCAAATACGTTACCCTTCTAAACTCCGAAGGTCGCCCGCATGATATATTCTATAAAGTCCTCTATCTCGGCCGACATGGGGAAGGATACCACAACGTCGCGGAAGCTTTCTACGGAACGAAAGAATGGGATCGGTATTGGAGTAAACTCGACGGAAACGGGACGATTACCTGGTTCGACGCCCATCTCACAGATCTCGGTCAAGAACAGGCCTTGGCGAATCACGAATTTGTCAAGAAACAAATGAATGATTCTTGGATGCCAATTCCAGAGAGGTATTATACGTCTCCGTTGTATAGGTGTTTGCAGACGGCGAATTTGACGTGGGGAAATATGGCGGGTTTACCAAAGGAGAGGCCGTTCAGGCCGATTGTGAAGGAATTGTTGAGGGAGGTGCTGGGCGAACATACCTGCGACAAACGCTCCACCAAATCCTTCCTCACCTCTCCCGAAAACTTCCCTCCTTCCTCAGGCTGGAACTTCGACGACATCTCCGAAGAAGATTCCCTGTGGATGCCGGATCATCGGGAGACATGGAAAGAACATGATGTGAGGACGAAGGAGGTTTTGGAGGATATATTTTTCTTTGACAGGGCTGTTTGGTTGAGTGTTACGAGTCATTCGGGGGCTATTGCGAGTATGTTGAGGGTGCTTGGGCATAGAGAGTGGAAGTTGCCGACCGGGGGAATGATGGCTGTGCTTGTGAAGGCGACGCGGAAAGATGCGTGAGAGAAAGGAGTTGTCAAGAATGAAATCGGGTGTTTGGTGTGTTCAGGTATTTACTAGAGTCTCTCTCTGGATAGCGACTGAGCTGCCGCAGTATATTCCCCACTGCTTCCCCTGCTGATCATTCTTCCTCGCCTTCCAATCGACATCCAACACAAAAACGATATGTTGCGCGATGGCCACAAGTTCCATCTGCTCATCTAGAATTAAGACTTCGATGTCTTGTCTTCCGTTTACGACCTGTTTCGTCTGACATCTGATCAGCAGCCAGCGAACTTCATTCGGCGCAAGCAGCTTCTTCATCTCGAGGCTGTAGGAGATGGTGGAACACCTGCGCGGAAGCACTGTATTAGCGCCCGACCACGAGAAGGGTCGCACAGCCCTTTGGATAAATACTGTAGAAAGCTAAAGCGAGGCGTACCAATACTTCGAATTCCACGGCGGTTCATTCCCCGTCTTCCACGTTACATCCCCCCACTGCTTCCTCCCATACTGCACCATCTTCTTCATTCCTTGGTTCCCTTCATCTGGGAGGTGATTTTCCTACAATCCTTTAATGGGAAAAGAGGGCATCATCTGACTTACTGCGGCAAACAATCCCCCAAATACGCCACCCGCTCATTCCCCCAAAACCTCGTTTCATCCTTCCACGCAATCCATCGATCCGCCACACTAGGATCTGTGAAGACGTTTTCGGGAATCATGTATTTCCAGTGGGTGAAGTTTAGGGAGACGTTCTTTCCATTGAGCAGGCGTGGGTACGTCCATTCGATCCATCCCGGCGCTGAGTCATTCTCAAAGCATGAAAGAGAAGGGGGTGTTGGATGGGGAGGAGGAAGGACTCTGATGGAAGGAGGGAGGTTGAGTCCGGGGGTCAGGAGGCTGATGTTACTGAAGTCTGCATTAGCAAGAGTGTTCTGGGGTTGAGTTGTGTGAGAGGAGATGAAATTGACCTGACATACCCACTCACAGTCCGGCCTCCTTTCTGCAAGAGGAAGACGAGCGCGGTCGAGAGGGAAGAGCTCCTGCGTACTAGCTCGCAATGGATCTGTGCTTTGGCAGGTTTGGTCGGTCTGAGATACTCCAGACCGAAGGAGTAGGTATATGGGACAGGCCATTCCGTGTGAGACGCAAAGAATGTCGAGTCTGCTTTGCACCAGGACGGCTGATATATAGCCTCCAGAAACGACTGAGGATAGCTGTAGTTAGATGAAAGTCGACTGGAAGGTTGCGTGAATGGTTGACTTACGACCATGTTTCAGAATTCCAAGGAGAGCTCAACTTCATACTCCCCGTCCTTGGTGGTTTGGCGGACAGCTGGTAGTTGTGTGACAATCATCCTGGAGATTGTCAACTTCAGTCATACCTGTTCACAGGTCTGGTCTAATGTATTGTTCAGAACCATGAGGCACAGCTCTTTCTGCAGCATGCTAGGGTAAACTTTTGAAGGATCAAGAAAGGTAGGTCATCCGCTCAGCCCTCTATATTGTATTCCTATTCGCCAGCTCATACGTGACTCGCAATGTGTTCTCGGAGCCCCAAGTCGGCTGAAGTTAGGGCGAGTGCTACGTGTAGCCTGACTTGTTGAACAGCATGGTGACTGTAGGCAGGGCCTGGCCCTGCCTGCAGAGTGCATCTGATTTTGAGTCTATACATACGTCGAACGACGATTTCAGTTGTTGTCTTCGTCAGACGTTGCGATGCCTGCGCACCGTCATTGAGTCACCTTTGCGCCTCCCACAATGCCCTTCTCATAAGCAACCAACCAGTTCCATGCTCCAACGCTAGAACAATCTAATAACCGCGACGCCTCAAGATTCCCCAATACCCCCTTGTCATTAAGCTCATTATTCTGTACAACAAAGACTTGGCCTCATGACAACTCCATTCCCTCGTCATCACCATCAATTTCTCCATCTCCTTCTTCTCCATCGACGGTGGTGCCGCTGGTGGACCCAAGGCGACCGCGCTTCCGACCATTACCCCAAAGCATGCCCATACCGCTTCCTAATCGCGCACCACCGAGACCACCGACAGCCTCCAGTTCATCGCCACCAACGACCCGGCCTTCTGCGTCCACACCCTCGCAAAGCTCCAGCATGGCAGTGCGCTTGAGTCGACGGAAGCCATCCGTACGGACGACACGACCCCAATGTGTCATGCAGAAGCTTGCTGCTCTCCGCTTGAGCCAATCCTCCTGTGCGGTGTTTGCACGGTCGAAGATCAGCGCGCCATGGTGGACATCGAGATCGCGGACCAGACGATTGACACAGAGATGTCGAAGTCGAGGCATGTCGTAGATGTTGCTCATGACGAGCATGTTGGCCACATCTTCAAGGGTAGGTCCAGCGATCGTGTCGCTTTCTGCAGGAGGGCTTGAAATTGAGTCCGTGTAAAGGTAGTACAAGAAGGCCTTGACTGCAGGATACGGTTCCGGAATATGCATTCGTCTCGTGTGGAACTCGGACATTTGCGCGTTGTACAAACGCGCGAAGTGAGGCCAGCGAGCGCTCAAAATGAGGCGATGAACATGGATGGGTTGTGACGTGTTGCTGGAGCCTGATGATGATCCATCCATAGGCGACACCGGATCGTCATCTGACCCCGACTCCATATCGTACGTATCGTCGCGTAGTGCAGTGATAGTAAAGTCCGTGCCAGAGCCGCTTTCGGGAGGCTGATTGAACGTTCGCGCCAGATCAGCACCGATGGCAGACAGATGTGATGAGGCATGTGTGTCTGAAGTTGGTATTCTCTGCTCCGAGCGGGCGTCTTGGCTCATCTTGTTGCCCAGGAGGCCGAACTTCCGTAAATCGATGGGAAGCACATCGGAAAGATACTCCTCTGAGTCACCGCCATTGCCATTGTTCCGCACCTCTCGCGGACAACCAAGCAGCCACGCATGGTGGCCGTCCGGATCTATACAGCAGTAATGCCACCGGTAGAGTGGGCTGAACAGGTCCTTACCGTCGGCCAGCTTCTGCCACCGGAGTGTGTCAAGGTCCAGAGCCGAGAGAGATGTTTCTAGAGGCATATTGGTTGCGGGAGTAACGAAATCCAACATGCAGCCGGAACTGAATACGTGGAAATGTGTGCCGACATTCTGCATGGGAAGGTTCGGAGATGATATGAATTTCACGCTGCTGATGGCGCCGGGAGCGACGGGAGGTGCGCGCTGTATTTGAGTCGCGGAGTTGGATTGCACGCCGGTATTGGCAGCGTAGCCGTTCCCTCCAAGCGATGGTGCGGGTGAGTAAGAGAAGCCAGAGTAGCGCTCGCCCAGCGGTCTGGCATCCTCGGAGCCTGCCATGCCGTATGTTGGGCCACCCTCAAAAGCAGGTGATCCCCGGAAGTCAAGCCACCAAATCTCGCTCGTGCGGTCCATCTCCTCACCCATGCCACCGCTGACCCAGATCTTGCCGCCCCAAATCCAGCTCGAATGGTCGAATCTTGGAACGAATCTCCATGTCCTGCTCCATGTCCACGTCTTCAGGTCGAGATAGCAGATGTCGTCAAGGACACCGTTGTCCGGACCGCTCATACCACCGCATACGAAGAGCTTGTCCTCATGAATGACTGCCGAGTGTCTTGCTCTTCCTCGCGGTATCGGCCCATTGATGTCAGGTTGTGTCCAATGCGCGGTCGTAATGTCAAATATGACCACATCTGAGAGATGAGTTCGGTGTTCATTCTCTCCACCATACACCAACAGCTTGTCGCCTTGCCACAGACACGATGTGTGTCCCATGCGAACTCCCGGAATGTCCCCATAATTGTCTACCAAGCTCCACTGCCTTGCGGTCAGGTTCAGCTTAAGGACATGGTTATAGACTTCGTCGGTGTACTGGTCAAAGCCTCCAAATGCGTATATCAGGTCGTTGCCCACATATGTAACGCTGGCATTGACAAGGCAGGCGGGTCGTTGGCCGACGGTGGTTATGATCTTCGGCATGTACGGTTCGGCGGTGCGTCGGCGACTGTTCTTGGTAGGCGATCCGCTCATGACATAGGTGTTGTTCGACATGGACGAGATGCGCGAGTTGGTGTTGGAAGACATCGGCGGGGCGGCAGAGGTGGTAGTATGTGCGAGAGCCGCGAGTGAGGTGTAGGTAGGCGGCGGCTCGGGGTGAGCGTGGTAAAGTGGTGATGCTGGTGCTCTATCCATGCACAGACGCTGCTTCACATGCTCTTGTTTCTTCTTTGCGCTGCTCTTCTTGACGATGTGGAAGATGGCTTGCGGTACTCAGTCACAGCGTTCGAGTTGACGACGGGTGTGAGTTGCCGGTGCAGGATGTCGTCCCTCCATGAAGTTTCTTGGTCTCTGCGCCCGCGTCAAGCCAGACAAGGAGACAAGGCATGGTTCTCCCAGTCTGCGGCTGCAAAGCTGGCGTCACATCGCGCTTGCCGCAGTGGGAAGTGGTTGCTGTGCCAATCTTAAGCGAGTCGCTAGCGTTGTATGCAAATCAAAACTCTCCCTCTTGAGCTTCGAACAGCCTCTCTCTCTCTTCCCACCTACAAACACATACTCAAACGCGCGCTCTCAAGCACTCAAGGCTCTCACGCCTTCTCCAAACTCTACCATCAACGGCATACTGCAAATATTCGCGACGTATACTAACCGGATCCCTTCACTGGGCCATCTACAGGAACTCGCCACCAACAACCACGCATTGATCTTAGGACAGATCAAATATCAGCGGATATGGCAACTACATCAGTATTGACCCCCATCAAACAACGCCGTGATGGCATCTTCTCGACCCGCCTCGCTGGTGGACGTGCTCCTCTCACCCCGTCGCCTCAGACACCCAAGACACAGAACGTCGAGGTTGGCGAGAGCATACACCACGGCAACGTCAACTTGACTTCCCGCTTCTCGCGCGCCCAGTCCAAGACCAATGTCCGAGACTCACCAAAGTCCAACATTGCCCGTCGCCACGCACAGTCGCCTCGCAACCTCGACAACGCCACGAGCGACTTCACACTCACTGGCACTGGACCGCGGCCTGCCTCGTCAGCGAAGAACACCCCATCTCGACCAAAGAGTGCCGGGCGTTCTGGCTCGACACACCGCACGCCCAAGAGAAGCCAGGGCAAGATCAACTACGCCGCTGCCGATCGCTTCATCCCCAACCGGGATGCCAGCGAGGCCATCTCCACCAACGGAGCAGCGGTCAAGCTCGACTCCAACGAGCGGACACCCGGACGCCGACCAAAGTCGAGCGCATCAGGTGGGTCGGCAACCCTTGCTGCAGGTGTTGCCAGCGCCTTCGACCTCGGCCGTCTGCAATCTTCTTCCGATGCTACGGCATCCCTTTCCCTTGAGGGCCTCAACCTGAACGAGAACGATTATGACAACGATGAGCCCAAGATCAAGCAGAGCCCAAATACCATCGCCTACCAGCACTCTGTTGCTGAGGCATGTGGTGTGAGCATGAAGCAGCGCATCCTCGCCTTCAAACCTGCTGCGCCCGAGTCGTCTCGTCCCATCGACCTCCGTTCTCAATACAACCGTCCTCTCAAGCCTGCCGCCTCATCAGCATCCCAATTCCGTCGCCGCGTACTCACCGCACCTGAGCGTGTGCTGGACGCACCAGGACTCGTCGACGATTACTACCTTAACTTGCTCGACTGGTCATCTGGCAACCAGGTCGCTATCGGTCTCGAGCGCAACGTCTACGTCTGGTCTGCTGAGTCTGGCCAAGTCAACAGCCTACTCGAGTGTCCGGCTGACACTTACATTGCATCTGTCAAGTGGAGCGGGGACGGCGCCTACGTTGCTGCCGGTCTCGGCACGGGCGAGACGCAGATCTGGGACGTCGAGGAGGGCACCAAGCTGCGCTCCATGTACGGCCACGACACTCGCGTCAGCGTCATGGGCTGGAACAAGCACCTTCTCTCCACCGGCGCTCGCTCCGGCCTCGTCTACAACCACGATGTCCGCATCGCTCAACACAAGGTCGCCGAGCTCGTTTCCCACACCTCCGAGGTCTGCGGTCTCGAATGGCGCGCAGACGGTGCTCAGCTCGCTACAGGCGGCAACGACAACCTCGTCACCATCTGGGATGCCCGTCAGCTCAACGCTCCCAAGTTCCAGAAGACAAACCACAAGGCGGCCATCAAGGCTCTCGCCTGGTGCCCTTGGCAATCCAACCTCCTCGCCACCGGCGGTGGTTCCAATGATCGTATGATCCATTTCTGGAACACCACCTCTGGTGCTCGCACCAACAGCATCGACACGGGCAGCCAGGTCACCTCTCTTCGATGGAGTGTCGGCTACAAGGAGCTCGTCTCTTCGAGCGGCTTCCCAGATAACTCGCTGTCTATCTGGAGCTACCCAACCCTCGTCAAGAACATCGAGATTCCAGCTCATGAGTCTCGTGTGCTTCACTCTGCTCTCTCGCCAGATGGCCAGATGCTCGCGACCGCTGCGGCTGACGAGTCGCTCAAGTTCTGGAAGGTCTTTGAGAAGAAGCCTGGTTCCGGAAACCTTGTCGGTGGTGGCAGCAGCACGGCCAAGGCTGGTTTGACTAAGGCTACTACTCTGCGATAGGGATATGAATTGCATTTGGGGTGAGAAGGAAAGCACCAATAACAGGCGTTCTGTACAGCGTGACGGACGATGACGGCCTCTTTGCATGAAGGTCCAGGTTCAGGTTGACCTTCGTATCTTGGATGAAAGGGATGCTAGCAGCCCCGCGCAGCGGTTCTTGCTACTTTTTGATTAATTGATTGATTTTTGCATGCGAAAGCGGTTAATGGAAAGTTCTAATGAAAGGACTCACATTCGTTATGACATCCACGTTCGCTTCAGGTCTCGTCCTTCTCCTCCTGTGTTGCCCTTACCTGTTCATGTCGCCAGTTGCTATGTGGACCTTTGATCAGAAAGCAATCTCGTGGAGATGGGGATGAGAGATTGTTTTGAGTCAGACGTTATACTCCTTGCCAGTTCGTCCATGGGTGAGGGGCAGTTGAGAAGTTGAAGGTTGTTCTCGACCCGACGTTTTACATGCGCCGTGGTACGAGCAACGTGGTGGCTCAAAGCTTGGAGGGAAGTCTACCAAGGGAGAGGCGGCTTAAGCTCCGACGACTACGGTATGTTGTCGTAAAGAATCGGCCCCTCGTGAAAACACCTACATGCAATGTATTGTTGCGTTGAACATCTGCCGGTGCGGGTCACTACGAGTTGGATGCTCTGCGTTGAGCGGATGTCTTCATTGTCCTACAAAATATGCTCTGGTTGATGAATCGTGGAATTCGGCGTGAGGCACGATATGGTCGATTGGCGTTGAATATATTGGGTGGCGCAGTTGTTGCCACAGAGTGTGTGACTGCAGGCGTGTAGACTACAGTGCATCATGCATGACGATCTTGATTGCGCAGATTGGACGATCGAGTCTCCACGGCGGCTGTTTGGTAAGGAGAAGGAAGCTCGCTATGAGTTGAAGGGGCACTGGCAACCCATAATTTCCGAGGAAGGGGAACCGGGTAAGCAACCGACCTGCACGTGGCCGCCACGAATGTTAAGAGAATCGTGCAAGAAGACATGAGATTCAGTAATGCTCTCCTGCCAATATTTGAAGACCAGAAAGATTCGAGCTCGTATGTCGATACCGCGGAGCATCGTCATCTTGGCCATCCTCTACGAGACATCGCTTGCAGAAGAACGGTCAAGTTGAACAGCCCGGATGTGGGACGGATTTGTGATTTATTGAAGGGAACGGCGTGATCGGAATTTCATTTGAAGACCTTCAGGCCCGTGAAAACCGCAGAGGGACATCAGTGATGACGGGTCAATCCTCGTTCAGCATGGTGGAAAGATCTTGCCACACCCTCACAGCCACACTGTACCTGAAGAAAGCGGACTCAGCCGGTTGCTCGGAATGGTGTGCAGTACTCGAGGGGTAGCGCTGCACCTTGCATCGGAGAATTTTCTTCGGTTCTACACCGGGTGGGAATTGCGCAGTGCCGCACGTCAATCTTGGATCTTCGCTCGCCTTCAGGTCCAAAGAGCCCAAGAATATGTCGTTTGTACCAGTGTGACGGCCGAGAGTCAAGCTGCTGGAGAATACGCACAAGAACGTGCCACGATGCTATACTGTGAGCATCAATATATTGCCTCGCGTCCATCCGGCCTGATCACTGGAAGAGATTTCTGCAAGCGACAGCCCTTGGTGACCAGAGGGGTGCAGTCGCTCAACCGATCGGGTGTCCACGGGGCTCTCGAGGCTGAGCGTCGCCATGGCATGCTTTGTCCTATGCACCGTCCACGGTCAGCCGCATACCGAATATGAGTGACACCTGCTTGTCGCACTCGATCCAATGGCGCGACTGCCTGTACGGTTCAGGAGTGGTAGAGGACACGGGATGGGTTCCGCCTTTCGAGGAGAGATATTCGCATACTGTCAGCGAGTCTGGCGAGCAGCACGATCCTATTGGAAGTGGTGCAAAGCAACGCAGATACAAGGTACCTTTGATAGTTGCCGAAGTGTGAGCTCGTGATGGTCTTTGATGCTAGAAGGGAAGTCTGAGGAAGGTAGGGGTGTTATGACCTTGGCGTTCCACGGCAGGAACAGACCGGAAACGGTTAAGATCGCACTAACAATACACGCGCTAATTCTATCTTTTAGCGAAAGCTTGGCCTTGGTCACGTCTTATCCAGCCGACCTCTCCTAAACCGGCATCTGGATCTCACGCCTCTCATCACAGTCGACCATTGATTCGATCCATCCGGTTACAAAATCACTCCTGAAGTGACACTCACGATGCATCTCCAGCCCGCCGTCATCGCTCGTGCATGGAGCGCCATGGCAGCATCTGACTGGCTGGCAATATTTGGTCCTCCCTGATAAACATATGCGCGCAGATTCTGACCGCCATGCAACCTTCTGGTAGGGCTGGTTTTACTGCTCTTCGTACTAATCACAGCTTTCGCGGGCACGCCCGACCGTGGTTCTGGAAATGGGAACGTTGTTCGTATCCTGCAAGTCACTACCGGTCTTCTCCTAGCAACCCAGCGATGGCACTTGGGCTCGAGTCGCATTGAAGGAATGGAAGGAGGCGTCGATCAACTCTACTATATGAGCGAGAGTCGCGCAAGAAGAGGTGTATTCTTTCCCATCTTCAACAGCGCTCGCTTCTCAGCAGCGGGTCTTCAGCCTTTTTTGTTTGCATTGTCTTAGGCCTCACTCGCTCGGCCTTTGACTGTCCTCTCGCTTCTTTGCTGCTAGCGGACGGCGTCTTATCTTAATTGCTTTCAAACCTTCCATTCGCTCAGTCAGGACAAGATGTTGTCGAAGCTCACTTTGGTGTCGCTGGTGGGTGCTGCGGCCGCACTACCAGAAGGTGCCTATTATGGCACAGGTCACTCTGAGCCCGCGTACGAGACTTCCTCAGACCCAGCTCCGTACCCATACAAGCCTAAACCAACAGGCTACAAACACACACATCACCATGGTGGTCATGGATATCCACATGGAACCGCTGGACACTACTATCCGACTGGTGGCTATGGCGGCGGTCATGGTGGTGGCTACGGAAAACCACACTACTCTTGGTCTGAGTATACATCAAAGGGTGGATATCCAACACCTGATGCCTATGACGGATCGGGCAGCTCGAGCTGGACCACAGTCACCAAAACATACCCTGTGACAACCACTTATGCCACGTTCTGCCCAACCAGCACCCCGATCTGGTCTGCCTCTGGGACGACATATTACAGCAGCTCGCTCACAATCTCCTACACGACCGAGACCCACATGACGACCGAGACGCTCGCATACGCTGTCAAGGCAAAGGAGACTTCGACGGCCGAGTACGATCCATCCCACGAGGACGGTGCTTTTGCTCAAGTCGATCACCCCAACTCTGGTTGCCCAACGATTGAGTGCTCAGCCTGCGCACCAGCTATCACAGTCACTACGACCATTTACGGAGCTATGCCATCGGCACCGGCTCAGTATGACCCATCCGAGAGCCAAGGTGTCTCCGCAGACTCTGACGCTCTTGAGTCCACAGCAGACTCATACTCTCCCGAGACTACCGCAGCCCCCTCTTACTCTGGTGAGGATGATCAGTCTCCTAAGGACCCATCCCAATACGAGGCCCTGGCCTCAGCCTCGCCCTACCATTCACACAAGAGCTGGGAGGTGAAGACGAAGACAATCGTATACACCATCTCCAAGACTGATACCATCGAGACTTTAACTCAATACAAAACTGAGAGCCACCCAGTCCCCCCTTACCCAACTGGACCCGCGTCTTACAAGCCCGCCCCGTCCGGTTACGCGCCAAAGTTCGCCCCGTCCGGTTACGCTCCAAGGCCAAAGGGATACTTCAAGCCACCTCACCCTTACGCCTACAACGGAACATCTTCTTCCAGCGTTCCATCTTACCCAACTGCTCCAAGCTACAGCCATGAGCAAGCCCCCAAGAGCTATGCTTTCGCTCCGAAATACGAGGGATCCAGCTCTGACGCCGAGAAGCCTACCGGTTATGCCAAGAAGCCTGTCGATTATGCTGAGAAGCCCGCCGACCCTGCCAAGCCCACCGAATACTACGGCCACTCCAGCTCGACCTCCTGCACCGAGGAGACCGCGGCGCCATCTTACTCTCACCCAACTGAGGGCTACGGCAAGCCAAGCGCTCCAACTTACAGCAAGCCAACGGAGTCCGTGAGCAAGTATGACTCAAAGCCAAAGGCTTACACTTCAAGCTCGCCCGAGGCGCCTGCTTATGCGAAGCCAACTGACCCTGTTCACTACTACGCCAGCGCTTCGAAGCCGGTTGAGTATAAGCCTGAGTACACGTCTTCATCAGCTAAGGAGTATGACCCTGAGTACACCTCTTCGTCGATCAAGGAGTACAAGCCTGAGTACACCTCTTCGTCGGTCAAGGAGTATAAGGAGTACAAGCCTGAGTACACCACTTCCGCTAAGGAGTACAAGCCTCAGTACACCTCTTCGTCCATCAAGGAGTATAAGCCTGAGCACACCACTTCCGCCAAGGAGTACAAGCCTCAGTACACCTCTTCGTCCATCAAGGAGTATAAGCCTGAGCACACCACTTCCGCCAAGGAGTACAAGCCTGAGTACACCTCTTCCGCTAAGAAGTATAAGACTTCTTCAAAGGCTGAGCCGACCTACGCCGACCCAGAGCCAACCGCTTACGGATATTAGAGCGTCAGGGAAACGAATCATTTCTCGTATGTTTATGTAATTTGATGGATTCTGTAGACGGGTCATTCTGTTTGGGAAACTTTGGTAGTTGAACGGCTTAGGAGACGAGTCATGAATGTACATATGACCTCTTCGGACTTCGTAATTACCATTTACAGATATACTATTTCATGGCATGGCGTCCGGTATTATGGTTGCCAAGAACGATGTTTTCTCGTATGAGCTTGAATGTGATGGATCGAAATGCCCTTCTAGACAGGTAGTCAACAAGAGTACCAGTGCCTTACTTTTCCTCGTTCCTCTGTGCTCCCATTACATGAACCGTCCGGGCCTAACGCCTGGGCCATCTAAAGATTACTCTGCTGACTCAGCATCTGCAGACTCTTATCCATCCATGGGTATCATCAATGCAGCGAACCCCCGTAGGATTCCAGCGCGGGACATGAAAAGTCAAAGATGCCACGATATGGCCACAACGACAGACCGCTTTGTTCTTTACTACTGTTTCCGTGCCTATCATGCTGCCACTGCGTTCACTTCTACCTCTCCTAACACTCGTCCACCTCACCCATTCAACACCAACCGCAACCTGCGGCCAAGTAATCTATCGGCCTCTACAAAGACTCTGTCGAGACCTTCCTTGGCATTCAATAAAGCCAAGACATCTCCGGCTCTAACCCTTTCTTGATATCGCCAAAGGTTATCAAACAGACGCATTATTGAGACTTCCGGTCACAGTCGAGGCTCGGAGACCAGATTTCTCGGTGAAACCTTCCACTCCACCAGTGACAGATTAGGGCTTGGATGTTCTGCCAAGATCCAGCTGTAATTGTTGTTGCCCTTGATCTGCTTGCTTTGTGTGGCTACCAATCGGCCTTCCCGGGCGTCGTGGACTGGTTTCGAGAATCGACAGCCTCGCAGGGCGTCATCTCGTGCATCTTTGGCGATTTCGGTTTGTTGTTCTCAAAGCGAATTGCAACATGGTCACTTCGCCTTCAACAGCTTCTTGCCATGCTCCCTCACGATCTTGTCCAGAAGCTGACGGATCTGCTTGCATCCGTCCAATCCCACTGACAGCATAGCCTCGAGTCTTCCCATCTGCACCCTCGTCTCCATGACTAGCACATTAACCTTGTCTTCTCCTCCGCTTGTGCCAATTGTCAAGAACGGTAGCTCCTGCTCTTCCATACCATTGAGATCCAGAAGCGGGTCAGCCTCCTCGTCATTGGTTGCGTATGATGCGGTAGAGCCGGTAGTACAAGCCGCAATGTAGTCTTTCATAGGCACTCCGGCATCAATCAATGCCAGTGTCGCAGCGTTCAGGCATGCAGCCAGAAGTGCTCCATCCTGTGAGAGCACGTGCAGTACAATGCTGATAGTCGAGTGAGGATAGAAGGAGGTGATGACGGTGCTCACGAAGGCGGAGGAGATGGTGTGTTGCATTTCTTGTGTTCGCCTGTCCTCTGTGTCAGCAGAGATCCTCTGTCGGGTCAAGCTATGTGAGAGGTCACTCACTTGTCTGCTTTGGACCTCTTCTTCCTGTCCATTCCGCTGAATCCGGCAATGCCAATCTCAACCTCAATACTGGCCTGATTACTCTGATCGCGTCCACCTGACCGCGTTTGCTGGCGAGGCCCAAGAACGGTACAGATGACTTTCGTGTTGCCCATCTCGAAATAGCTGCTGCCATCTGCAGCCGCCTGCGTCGACATTTGCCCGTGTATGCGCCTTAGCTCGTTCCATCTTCTCCCGTCCACGCGTAAATGCGCCAAGGCGTATGTTGAGCTGTCCAGCGGCATCCTGCTCTTTAGTGTCTCGTTTTCATGCAATGCCAAAAGTTCGTGAACAGATCGGCCGCGAATTCCAAGTCCAAGCTTCCCGCACGGGCCGTAAGTATCAAACTCAAGAGTCTCTCGTCATCCCCAGCGTTAGGTCGTCATTATCAACTCAACAACACGCATGATTTTGCGAGACGACAACGTCTCATGAGCAATGATGTGTCATATCCTACTCTCAAGCGCATTATACTCAAAATGGACATTGATTCGGTCTCGGATTGTGGATATCCTGATCCGTGGGCCGCCTCATCTACGGAGAATGAGAGATTTAGCCCTTCTTCTTCTCCCTGTCCGCATCCGCCCAACCTTTGCTGAGGCTTTCCCATCTGAACGACGCTCTACTCTCGGAAACAAGTTCTTTTCCACATGCGCAACCACGAGAACCTATTCAATTCTGCTGATACAAGAACGCTTTCTCACAAGGCAAGAGAATCGACCGAGAGCGAGACAGTCGAGCTTCTCCGCGGGATGACAAGTCCCTGCATAGGATTTCCATAGCAATGGGAAGTATGGGTTTTATATAAGTATCACAGCCTGTAATTCAACATAAAGGCACAACCCATTTACAGTTTCAATCCCATCTCAGCCATGCCTCTCACACCAGAACAAGTTCAGATCATCAAGGCGACCGTTCCTGTCATCAAGGAACATGGACAAGCCGTGACGACTCTATTCTACCAGACTGTCCTTGAGGAAAACCCATCATTACACAACGTCTTCAATCAAACGAACCAGGAGAATGGCCATCAGCCTAAAGCCCTAGCCGGATCACTGTTCGCCTACGCAACCCACATCGATGATCTCGGCGCCTTATCTCCAGCAGTCGAGAAGATCTGCCACAAGCATGCCTCACTCTACATCCAACCCGAACACTATGAAGTCGTCGGAGAAGGCCTCATCCGGGCAATGGCAACCCTCCTCGGGGAAGCCTTCACACCAGAGATCAAAAACGCCTGGGTAGCGGCCTACTGGCAACTGGCTCACGTCTTCATCGATCGCGAAGCGAAGATGTATTCAGAGGCCGAAGACCATGGTTGGAAGGATTGGAAGGAGTTCACGATCTCGAACAAGGTCAAGGAGTCTGAAGAGATCACTTCCTTCTACCTCGAACCCGTCCACGGCGAACCCCTTCCCGAGTATCTCCCCGGTCAATACATCTCCCTCCTCACAGACGTCCCACATTTCGGATACCTGCAATCGAGACAATACTCCCTCTCCGATGCCCCACGAACCCAACAATACCGCATCAGCGTCAAGAAAGAACTCGGTCTCGATCCCAAAGACCCTAATGCGCAAAAACATCCAGGTTGGATATCCAACATCCTGCACTCGGAAAAGAAAGTAGGAGACATCGTAAAAGTCTCCCATCCAGCCGGAGATTTCTTCTACGATCCCGTCAAAGACTCCGCCGGACCTGTCGTGCTCCTCTCTGCAGGTGTAGGAATAACGCCTATGATGTCGATTGTGAAAACCCTCATTTCTCGCAACACCACCCAACTGATCTCATTTATCCATGGAGCTCGAAGCACTTCCGCTCGAGCATTCGCCAACGACGTCAAACGACTCGCCTCAAAGCATGAGAATGTGAAGGCGACTTTCTTTGTGAAGAACTTCACGGATATGGATGTAGTGGATCGGGACTATACGCATATAGGAAGATTGACTTTGCCGAAGCTCAGTCATACACAGCCGAAGGATTTGTATTTGGATGATTCGAAGACGATGTATTTTGTTTGTGGACCTGACGCTTTCATGGCGGATATGTGGAAGGGTTTGAAGGGCTTGGGTGTGGATGAGGGGAGGATTAAGATGGAGGTGTTTGGGACGGGGGAGTTGTCTCATGGAAAGGAGTAGAGAGGAAGAAGCATCGGAGGGATTGATTCGCGAGTTGCAACTGTGTGTTTAGCTTTGGCGTTGTGGTGAAGGGATCTAGACTTCGATTGACATTTCACCTCTCCAACCAAAACAAATACCTCTCATCCTCTCAAGGCTTAAAAGCGCCGAAATGCCCACTCGGTCCACTCCCTCCATATATCCCACCACCGGGAATATACACCGTCCCATCTACCGCTGCAGATCCAACTCTACGCTTGTGAGCTGCAAGTGAATAGTTGCGGGAAGAGCCGATGCCAAGAAAGCTTGCAGGAACCAGCGCGAAGTCGCGAGCATTCCTCGATCCTTCGTGTCCAAAACAACACCCAAGCTTGGAGTACGCTGCACGCTGTACGCCTGATAGGTTGCTGACAGCGCAAAGATGTGCCAAATGAGCAATGATCCGACACCAATATATCGCCAGGTGAGGATGTCCAGTTTCTCTTTCGCCTCCGCATAATCTTCGGTTGAAGTGGGCACACATGCGTTGGCAGCAAGACCTCTGCCACGATAATATGCGTAGAGGCACCTCCTCCTTGGAATGAGATATTGTTGCCGTATACTTCGCCATGTCAGACCCAGCGAGCGCGAAAACCAAGACCGAGCGAGAGGAATGGACCCCTCCAATACTGCAGTCCAGAGACCCAGAAGCAATCGGCCAATACCTTGAGAAGTGCTTCGAGGCCAGTGTCACCGTCCTCAACGAACGCGACTACGATCATGTCAGCCCCAAGGGCCAATTCGTTCGCTCCACCGTCTCCCAAAGGTTTCGCGCGCAGTTCGACAATATACCGGGTTCGCTTGACTGGGACGGTCTGGTGGAGACAGTATGGAGGGCGTGGTGGCAGGAAGATCCCAAAGTCCACTTCGGCATCGCACACTCACGTTGCGACGTCGACGTTGAAAGTGGCAAGGCTGTGTTATACGCTGAGATCACGGTCACTGGTAGCACCGACGTGGTATTGGGAGGGATCAGTGAGGCACAATACAGCAAGAGAAAGGACGGTAGATGGATGATAGAACACTACATGGGTATCAGAGGCATAACGCAGAACGGAGGATTCGTCTAAGATGCTGCAACATCACAATCTCGCCTTCGGCCTCCACTTCACATACGGATGATCAGGCGTGGAAGGCACCAGATGATCTACATCGGACGTGTTGACCAGCCCTGGATGGGCTTGCGATAGGTTGCGAATGCCCAGAAGCTTCATGGCGCTTTCCATCTCGTCCTGAATGATGTCGACCAGATGCTCGGCTCCCTCTGAGCCATAGGACAGAGCAAAGGTGAACGGCCTGCCCATGCCAACTGCCTTTGCTCCTAAACACAGCGCTTTGAGCACGTCGCCACCTCGCCGAAATCCGCCATCGATGAACACTTCCATTTGGTCGAAGATCTCCGGGCACTGCTTGTGCAACTCCAGCAAGAGTAGTATTGACGGCGGGCTGTAATCGAGGTTGCGGCCGCCGTGGTTGCTGACGAAGATGGCATCCGCTTTGTATTTCATGGCCAGCTTGGCATCTTCAGCAGTCATGATGCCCTTCAAGACGATAGGAAGATCAGTGTGTCTGCGAATCCATGCAATGTCCTCCCACACCAGTGCCTGGTCGATGAAAGCCCCGGCGATCTTTGTCAAGCCAACAGGCTTCTGGGTCTTGCCATTTGCGGCGGGCGTTTTAGCGATCTCATCAACCCGCAGACGCTCATCCGACTCTCGTTTCCCTCTCCCAGCCGCATCGACAGTCACGAAGATCGCCCTGATACCCAGACCCTTCGCACTCCCAATCAGTTCTTCCGACTTCTTCCTATCCTTGTTCACGTACAACTGAAATAAGAACGGATGATCAGGAGCTTGCTCGACGATATCTTTCGTTGGATAGCTCGAATTAGTCGATATGACTTCCAAAATGCCACTTGCTTTAGCTCCTCGAGCTAAAGCTTTTTCGCCTTCTGGATTGATCATCTTGAGCAACCCAGTGGGACATATAAACAATGGAACCTTCACTGGCATTCCCAGCATCGTGCTCGAAGTATCAACCTCCGCTACATCTCGCATGACCCGCGGCCGAAACCAAATTCTCTTCAACATCTCCCGATTCATGTCTCGTGTCCAGCAATCTGTGGCCGCAGTGGAATAGAAGGCATGTGTCTTGGCCGAGGATGTCTTAGCCGAAGCCAGTTCAAAGTCATCCGCATTAAGGATGGTGTACAACGGCGGCTTCTCATTCTCTGGTGCGGCCTGGGTAGGATTTGAGGGTACTGGTTCTTGGCTCCATTCTGATGTTATGGTTGATCGATCTAGATTGCCCTTGAAGCATTCTACAGGTAAGCTGTTCTTGACGATTGAAGGCGAATGAATCTCGGAGTAAGCTTTGCTTGCATCGCGTCCGGCGAATTTGAGGATAAGATGGGATCCGCCGGGGTGTTCGGAGGCGAAGTTCGTACAGTCCCAGATTTGGTCTTCGATTACGAGCCAGCAGTCTCCTGTAGAATTATGCTTGGAGATTTCTGATGTTGAAATGAGTTTCGTCTCTTCCATGGTGTCTATGTTCTAATGGATTGATGAGATCTGGTTCACGAGGGCGGAATATTTGTTAACGAGTGGCATTGAAGGAATAGAAATGATACCAACACTCTTGACCTTTACACCGAGAGGTCCGTAATCGGAGGGCTTCTGGATGGTCAAGCTCATGGCAACGGAGGGATCCGTAATGCTTAGAACTTTCAACCGGCGGATCTCTTCTGTCCTTGTGTTAGGCGGACTACTCCGTAGTCGAGCGACGGGGAAGGCCCGATAGTGCCTAGCGCCGCCTGCTTAAGCTTATCTCTACCGCCCTGGCGACGCTTGCTTCCTACCACAACAATCAACAAACAGCAGCACTCCCACGTCAGTATACAAGCTCCAGTACGAATTCAATAGCATCCCCACAGTGCGTCAGCCGCCGTTTCATCAAAATGGCCGCCATTCCTGGTCCCCCGCCTGATTTGGATGAGCTGGCACAGGCGTCTCACGTCTTCGCGAACAATTTTGGACGCTTCAAAAACCTGCCAGCAGTAGATGGCGGCGGCGCGATTTTGACCGCAATCCAGGGCCTACAGGAGCAAGTGCGGCAGATACAGCAGCAGATGCAACAGATGCAACAGACGCAGCAACAGATGCAGCAGCAGATAACAGGCATGGAAGAGCGTTTAGTTACGCGCATTTCTATAAGGTATACCCTCTACTACCTGTATTCCTCTCTCGATATTCGAATTAAGCTAACAGATTTGCAACAGCGATGCCAGCAACCTTGCTCGCCTCGCCAATTCACAGCTTACTTCGCCCCAGCATGCTCTCGTGCCGCTACGGAGTACAAATAATACTCTGATCAACAATTTCCCCGCTACGCCTGCCGCTATCGCAACACTCTCGCAAGCAAGTCTAACGGACTTGCTTACAGCAATAGGCGAGGACTCCAGTGGAAGCTCTACGGTTAGACGTCAGCGCCTTCGCCGTGCTGTAGGGTTGAAGGAGGCAGCTGTATAATATGGTCACACTAAGAGGAACGACATTCGCTTACGCGCAAAATTGGTAAAGAGACAACGATCAGCAGAGATATTGTATAGTCTGCACAAGGAAGGATAGGGATTAGGATCGAACATCGTGGAAATTAGCTCTGTTCATACACCGCTCAAGAAAATCTGCGTACCAAATTGGCGCAGGATGACACAGAAGACGCACGCAGGTTTCCTCGCAACTCGCGATCCCCCGTATGATGATTACAAGAGGGACACAGACTCTGGAAGACATGGCTTGTCTATGCTACTGCTTTAGTCGATTCAGCTAGCAACAAGAAGAGGTCATTCACCGTGTGGGTGGTGCTTTGACCATCATGATCGGGTGGAACCTGTGATGGCCTCAGGCATACAAAATCACTCCCTTGACTGATAGGCCAACGTATCTCCTGGAACTTCGCCATCTCCATCTCGCGGCGGGGACAATATTGTGACCACCCTCGGCATCCTTAGCACTGGCGGATATGTCGAGTGACGGCCAAAAGCCATATGTAAGTACGGTAGGCCTCTCATACTGTTGAACAGTATCTCGCTGTTCCCCTTCCTATCGCGCCAATCACGAAGACAACTTCAACATCAGAGTCCGCAGGTATGTCAACACAAAAGCCCATCCGCCTAGGCGTGCTGGTTCCATCCTCGAACACCGCACTGGAGCCTCTGACGACAACGATCATCTCCTCGATTCCGAATATCACCGTCCACTTCTCCCGATTCCCAGTCACCGAGATCTCCCTCTCCAACGATGCACTCTCGCAATTCGACGATAGCAAGATACTCGACGCAGCGAATCTCCTCCAACACGCCAACGTAGACATTATTGGATGGAGCGGGACGAGCGCAGGCTGGCTGGGCCTAGAAGCAGACGACAGGCTATGCGAGAGAATACAAGAAGCCACCGGCATCAAAGCTACAACGAGCGTCATTGGCCTATGTAATATCATACAGACGTTGATGAAGAGTCAAGCCAAAGAACGTGGACCAAAAGCTCGTTTCGGCCTTGTAACACCATATCTCGACGACGTCCAAACCCGCGTCGTGGAAACATTCACCAATGCTGGGTACGAAGTCGTCGCCGAATCACATCTGAACCGAAAAGTCAACGTCGAGTTTGCGGATATCACACAAGATCAATTGGATAAGCAGGTTGAAGAGGTAGTGGGAAAGATGGGGGAAGAGCCTGTGAAGGTTGTGAGTACGTTTTGTACGAATTTGAGGGCGGCGCAGAGGGTGATGTGTTGGGAGAATAAGTATCCGGGGTTGATTGTGGCGGATACGGTTGCGACTGTTGTTTGGGATATGTTACGGATTGTTGGAGTGGATACGACGGAGTTGAGGGGATGGGGAGCGATTTTTTCGAAGGGGCCGCCTTGAGTAAGGACATGATCAAAATTGTCGAGAGCTGTCAATCACATATTGGTAGGTAAGAGGCGGCCCTGTCCAAGCAGCCATATGCCCTTTCTTCCCAACTCTGGATGCAGCCAACTTCTCCAATCACTTGCTACAGGCCATGTACGAGCTGTACGAAGTTGCATTCTCACTCCATACATGTGGTGCCGCTTTAGCGTAGCATGCAAGCAGAAGGAGCACGACTCCAGACGGCAAAGGCTGAATGTGGTAAGTGACGCTGACTTGGCACGCAGGAACACCATTCCGGTTCCAAGATGCATAACTTTTGCCGTGCCAAGATATGGACGCGAGACTGCGAACTGCGCGGCATGTGAGCTCCGGACGACGTGACGCCGAAGCGTCTCCCTCTCTATGCTGGAAAGATCTATACATAGACACGATGGTCGAGGGCCAGAGAAGCGTCCGAACGAGCGATCTCTCAGCAGGCCATAGCAGACAGCTCGCCTACGACGGATGACCTCCGTCCCTCCACGGATACCTATCAACAATGCGCAAAGAAGATCACATACAAATGTGCCTGAAGCGAAGTTCTCTGGAGTACCAAGACATCAATGGTAGATCTTTACGCCGTCCCAGCTTTAGCTTTTGAGTCTCGCATAAGCTTAAAGCAAGAAAGTTGCAATGGTTCGCAAGAAACATTGACAACAGATCAAGCAAACTGGGATTGACCGCGGGGTACGGAGAGGCAGACGGTTAGTAGCATATATATATATAAGGCGCCATTTCGCCGCTAGGCCGAAGGACAAAGCGATTGAAGTCGAAGTCAGCTATCGACCAACTAATACCAAGCATCGAGACGGAAATGAAGGCCTTCACTTCGACTACAGCTACACTCATCGCACACGCCAGCTATACCTTCGCAGCATTATGCGAGCCTGGTGGTCTCCTAGGCTTAGGAGCAGCAACTGACACCCTGCTCGGCCAATTCACCCTCGCAGCAAGATCCTCCGATGGCATGACATACCCAATCGTGAACTCTCTCTTCCCCCAACCAGAAGGTTTCTTCCTCTCAACATACCTAGGAGCCGCCAACACCGATCTCTCATCCTTCACAACCCCAAAGATCACTCTGCAAAACGGCATCGCATACGCTTCTGGCGGGACCGTCTTCGCGACGATGAAGAACCCGCTTCTCCAAGCTGAGGATATCTACATCGCGGCCGACTCGTCGGCTGTTAAGGAGAGCTGGCAGGCGGTCAATGCGACGTGTGACGGGAAGCAGAAGACGTTGCTGAGGTTTGCGAATTTGACGCCGGTTCCGCTGGCTACGGCGAGTATTGATCAGACGGAGTTTGCGCCGGGTGCTGGGTTGAAGAGTCCGATATTGGATGGGTTGTTGAGTGAGTGTACACGTGATGTTGTGATGAGAGGTGGAAGATATGTGCTGACGGTATTACAGCGAGTGGGACGCCTATTGATCTCGTTATTGTGCCTTACAGCGACCCAAACTAGGTATACGTCGATAAGAGCAATGAATACGTGCGCTCACAGCGACCTTCCGGGTTTCGAAATCCTACCGCAACCCATCATATAGTCGCCTCTCTACAAGTTAGCACTCTTCTTTGGAAAGGCCGTCATGCAGCCAGCATAGAGGGCTCCGGGATCTAATATCCGTCAGCAGAAGTTGATCAAACTCTTCTGGACTTGTACTTACCCATCCGAGTCGAATACTTCTCCAACATCAACCTCCCCAACTCCCTCCCATCCTTCGCCTTCGTCTCCACAATCTCTCCCCAATCCCTCAGATACTGCTTCGTCGCCTCCAAATGAAAAGCCCCCATCAACTCATCCTCCTTAACATGCCCCGGCACAACCGTCTCTGGCCCAAGCGCCTGCACCTTCTCCACCGCCTTAATCCATTCCTCCCGCAAAGCCTTCGTATTAGCATACATTAGCATCTGATGTACATCTCCATACACCACATCTCCATAAACCGCGAGCTTTATATCTGGCACCCAAAGCACCGTGGAATCGTGCGTATCGGAATGCCCGACTTCTACTGCTTTGAGCGTGTGGCCTCCAAGGGCAAACTCTCCATTGGAAGGGAGAGGATCTGCGAGGATGAAAATCTTCATCTAGCTGGCCCGGAAAGCGGGATGACCAATTCGCCTTGAAAGCCTTTTGGCCCAATCTGCTCTTTCATATGCTCAATCGTCCCTCGCGTAGCAACCGCCTTCAACCCCGGAAATCATTTCTGGAGATATCCAATTTCCCATCCAATGGTCTGCATGACCATGGAGTGATATAAAGAGTCGTGGGACGTTTCGTATGGATAGTTCGTTTGATTCAATCCGCGAGTTCGGCATTCTGAGACTTCGTGATGGGTGTGTCGACTAGGACAGCTTCTTTTTTCGCCGTGGATTAGGGTGCTGGAGATGGGAGACCAAGTGCCTGTTGGGCCGCCGGAAGAGCCATCTGGTCGGACGAAGGGGATTGGGGGAGCGATGTAGACGTTTGCTCGGAGAGAGGACATGGTGGATTGATCGCTAGCTGAATGTAGTAATAAAGAAGGGGGCCAGTGTGCCATTGAAAATCCTACCTTGATGGGTTGGTATGTCGGGCGGGCTTATACTCACACCTTCAGATAGAGACCTACTAATCTTCGAGAAGTGCACCGAGGACCCGAGGCTGCGC
The DNA here is from genome assembly GCA_031771865.1 of Nothophaeocryptopus gaeumannii. Classification (NCBI taxonomy): domain Eukaryota; kingdom Fungi; phylum Ascomycota; class Dothideomycetes; order Mycosphaerellales; family Mycosphaerellaceae; genus Nothophaeocryptopus; species Nothophaeocryptopus gaeumannii. The sequence continues at coordinate 565,251 of JASISA010000025.1, forward strand.
CTTGCATGTAGGTTGTGTATTGAGGCATAAGCAAGAGATATCGCAAGAGATGGAGTACAGAGCTGTCGAGATCACTAATCTTGAGTCAGAGTGGCTCGTTTTCTCAAACAGGAACGCTGCGGTCTTGTTCGTATTCACCATGGCTCATACAGTAGAGCATACAATTGTACATCTGCACTCACTTCTAATTGATTTCCCTACTCCCTCTTCACCTGCACCGGCACATCCTCACTCCCCTGACTCTCACTCGTCGCCAAACCCGGCGTCTGAATCTGATTCAAATGATCAATATTAATCCTCGGCCCCTTGAACCATTTCCTCCCACTAATCCCGTACCAGCTCATCGCCAGAAACATTGCACCTCCATAGATACAGCAAGTCCAGTTCATGGTCTTGGCAGTCAAGTCCGCACCCTTATATGCCGGGAAGCATACTGCAGGGATGATGACGAGTAGCCACACGCAGGCGGCAATGTTGACTGGTATTGAGAGACGACCGAGATTCCATGGACCGGGACGGAATTTTCCTCGGCCGAAGAGGAGTTTGAGAGCGACAGGAGTCGTGAATGCGACATACTGACCGATAGCGCCTACAATCTGATCAGGAACAGGAAAGTTCGATGCGGACAATGCGTGGTCTTACCGATGCTGAACACGGCACCAATAGCGACTGGGCCGGCGAACAAGAGAAGGCCAAGCAGCGCGCCGACAGCAAGAACGCCCCACGTGGCATACACTGGAGTCTTCGTATGTCGATTCACCTGCTTCCACCAGCGAGACCCCGCAATAGCTCCATCTCGCGAGTATGCGAAGACCACGCGGCTTGCTGCGATTGTGCAGCCTTGACCGCAGAAGAATTGACCGACCTGACATCGAAGTGTCAGCAAAGCCCAATTTCAGAAAGCGCTCGGCAAATTTTGAGCTTACCATATTCAGTGCGAACATCGCCAGACCCGCCCTCTTCCCAAGAACCTGAACACACAGAGAACCGAAAGGCTGGCCATATTCACTACCAATGACTTCCGCAAGATCTTTCACGGTGTAAGCAATGACAAGCACAATGGCGAAACCAGCGTAAATACCGGATTGGGCTGTCATGACGATGGCTCGTGGGGCGGCTATATTGGCATTTGAGCATTCTTCTGCTAAGTGGAAGGGGGCGTCGTATCCAGACATGGTCCAGATAGTAGTCAAAAAGCCCATAATGGTAGCCCAGCCGATAGGCCACTCGGTGCCATTCGTGAATGTCGTCCATGTTTCATGCGTTGGATTGGTCTTTGGTGTACCGATCGAGCCGACTGGGAACCAGATGACGAAGATAAGTACGAGAAAGATATTCCACTGCAAGGAAGACGTGTCAGTGCATGTCCATATAACGCCTCACTGCTGGAATCTCTTACCGCCGTGCCCACAATATTCACATATCCAATGAACTTCGTAGACTGCATGGTAACAAGACCATTGATAACCAACAACAGCAGCAGGATCAGATAAATGTGCCAATTCTGCGGCGCATAGTCCGGATTCGTGATCTCCGCCGCCGTGACAATCATAGCCGCAAGCGTATAATTGAGTGAAACAGGCCCTGTCACGAATCCGCAGAAATTGCTCCATCCCACGAACCAACTCGCGATTGGACCCCAGCCCTCAGGCGCGAGAACGGCTGCAGCGTAGTAGAGTCCGCCAGCTGTCGGCATGGAGGAGCATAGCTCTGCCATACTGAATGCCGTGGATTGGATCGTAACTGCTGCTATGATCCATCCCCATATTAGACCCGCTGTGCCTGAGTAGCCTAGGCCGTAGGCAAGAGTCGAGGCGATGGATGGGAGTAGGCCGAGGACTGAAAAGGATACTGAGAACGATTCGAGGATGCCAAAGTCTCTGTTGAGTCGCTCGTCAATATGCGCATGAAGAGAGGTCTGGGGCGCTGGTGGTAGTGGTAGTGCTACCTTTTGAATTCCTGCCTATATGGGAATCTTGTTAGCACCCTCAGAATGGAAGACGAGCATGATTGCAGCACTCACTTATACCCAAGCGCACCCAGCGTCTTTTCATCAAGCGTCGCATGTTCGTCGATAACAGCATGATCATGACTCCGCTCAAAGACAGAAGTCACTTTCACATCATGCTCATCAACAATAGCCTGCGAGCCACCGCGTTGTGCCATTGCAGCAGCTTCACCGCAGTGTACAGGGTAATTAGATCTTAGTCGAATAGGCAAGATAGAAGTAAGCTTCCAGAGCGAAATGCGACCATTAGATAGCCGGCCAGTACATCTCGTACAGGATTCCAGCTGATAAGAAAGATAGGTACAAAGGACCCTGGCCGGTCGTTGCAATACCTACTTGAGCAGCCCTTGTCGCGCTCTAGAACTCAAAAGCTAGGGCCGGAGAGAGCGCTTCTATCGCTTCTTCTTGTATCATCGGCAGCAATCAATTGCGGGAGGAGTTTGAGGAGGCGTTACTGTCCGCCATCGATCGCCAAACTAGATCAGGCAGGCGATAAAAGATGGTTTCGAGGTGGCTCCACGATTCGCTAGCGACGCTCTGCTGGCTGAGAATCGCCTGCTGTAGTCCATGCGTCCGGGTCAGGATAATGCGCAAGTGCAACCGCTTGCAGCCAAGCCGAGCGCTTTCCAATTTCCTGCAAAGGGCATTGCTAACTGCGTTTGCAGTGAGGGGACGTGTGCTGCTGCTTTGCTTGCAGTTGCACAAGCTCGGAGGGTCCGTGGGATAAGATTTGAAGGATGCGGAAGCTTTGGGGTCTTGCTTCTCAGCCGCTAAACGTAAGAGCGTCTTCTCGACCGCGATGCCCAATGGCCCGTACTTGGGTGAGATGCAGGACAGCAGGACCATGTCGACAATGCATGAAGGCTGAGGAAAGATGTAGGCTAGGAGGAGTAAGTGGAAGAAAGATTAGGGCCTCGTCATCAGTGAGATGCCAAGTGAATAATACATTAGGTCCGAGCTGTCGGCGAGAGGCACAGCCGAACCGACCCGAAAGATCTTCACGTTGACGTGTCAAGTCTGTCCATCGACTTCCAGCATTTTCAAGGTTGTTTGATCCTCTCCCACAGTGTGTCGAGATAATCAGTCCATTCATCAATCTCCCGTCAACGGAACCTGCCCACTGGAGAGCTCGAGTGCTGGGGCGGCTTCTTCCCCCTCGGAAATGCTGCTGTTGTCACGACCGACTACGATATAATCCTTGATAATGGCAGTGCCGTCCACGATCCAGCTGATCTCCTCATCATAACATCTCGACTCTGTGTCGAGCGTGTAGCACTGATGCGGAGGTTGAGGCAGCACATCGCTTTTCATCCACCAGGTATTATCCGGACCTTCCGTGCTATACTGGCCTTGGTGCGAGGCAGCAAATTCATTCAGGTCGACGCCTCCCGTAGCAATATCGCGATGCGTGAGAGCGCGCATGAAGATTCGGTACGCGGCTTCAGGCTGATAGCTCGGCACCATGTGGCCAGCTTGATAGACTCGGGTGAAGGACAAGTTGCCGTACTGACGAACAAGGCCGGCAGATTGAGTGTAAGGCTCGCTTAGCAACAGAGGTGTGTATCCGGCATGTTTGAACTCCAGTTGGTGTTTCCAAGGAATATTGAGCGAGTACTGTTCTCCGCCGACCCAGTTGCAAGCGTAGTCTCGGTCACCATGGAACAGAGCAACATTGACGTTGTGCTCAAGGATGTATTTCAACTGATCGAGCTGACCTCCTTTGACGAGGTCTCCAGTCCTGTCGAACGCAGTACTAACGGCAGGCGTAGCCCACGTATGGTTTACTGGCACACCAAACGCTTGCTGTACTTCTGCTTGGTTCAGCCATCCAAACATGTACGGCGGCGGAAACGGATCCGTTGCCTCGTGTGTTACGTCAAAGCGAGCTCTGTTGTGTGAGCCGACAAAGACTTCATCAGTGATGTTAGTAGCCCGATCCGCCACCTTGTAGCAGAACTCGTTGGTCTTGGCAATATCGCCATGATCGTGGGGATCCGTCCTGAGAGCCATCTTCCTGCATTCCTCGATGCCATCTCGGACACCGCCTGGTCGGCGGTACTCATAGATGCTGTTGTCATACACCTCCTTGGTGATGGCATGCACGCCGTAAGTGTTGTTATACGCGAACGTAATTTCACTCTCTATCATATCGGGAGCGTCAATGCAACCATTGATGATACCGAGCGTGCTGAGATGCAAGTAATGAGCACCAGCATAGGAGATTTCTCCCTTGGCGATCTTCTCGTTCTGGCGAAGTAAGTAGTCCACAAAAGTAGGCCCATAACGGCCGCCGTAAGACTCCGTAAAGAGGCTGATCCGTTCATCGTGCGGCTTGTACTTTGGGAACTCCTCGAAGAATGTCTGCGCGAAGTGCCAGAAAGCGACTGCAGCATGTTGTGTGCTGTTTGCAGTGTGAGATCCATTTTGTGTAGACAAGGTACCGACCAGGAAGGTGTTGTTCTGCTCTGGCACTCCATCAGAAAAGTCGGCGGGTGTAATTGCTGGCGATTCTCCAAAGGGTGTTTCTTGAAGAAGGTTGACTGTGACATTGGTCAAGATGTCATATGAGTATCCAACCATGTTTGGCTGATCAACGAACAAGAGGTTGGCTTCATTGTTCCAAGACCAAGGGTTGAGGTAAGTAGTCTTGGAGTCATTGCCTAGGTGAGGGTCAGTGTATATAGCTCTCAGCAGCCGGTGGCGGAACCCTAGCAATCCGCCTGGGATATTGTAAGGGAGCAACGCACTGACAAAGCATGGCCCGTTCTCTGAGAGAGCACCAAGTAGACTGCTTCCTCCAGGACCGCCATTCAACCAAATGACAAGAGGCGCATTCTCGGGATCTTTGCGAGATTCGAAGAACCAATAGAAGGTATTAATAGGATAGTCGTTGTGTTCGTGAGTCTCGTTCAAGGCGCCAACTGGCAGATGAATGTATCCTTTCCACATTTAGCCTCTTGCATTGAAGATGTTCTCGATGATTCAATTACCAGCATAAGACTTGACGCCGGGCGTCGTCTCGCAAAGGCCGGGCTCCTTATATGAGATGGAGACGCCAGGATGGAATCTCGACTTCAAATGCTTTACACCCTGCGGAGGCGGTGGGAATTGGGCAGCTGCGAGCGCCACTAGAGCTACAACAAACTTGAGAGCCATCTTGATGTTTGCTCAAGCAACAACTCTGGATGGGAGGATGAAGGAAGATATAAATATGCGTGATGGGGGAGGAGACGCGATACTGCTTGACAGGCCATTGAGGCCGTCGCCTGGACGATAAGGTGCTCGGAGTTCGGAGTTCGCTGGGTTATGAGGGAGACATGGATGGCAGGATGGGAGGCAATACAACCTTCCACTCCAAGACTTCCAGGCTCCTCCTCTTTCTCATGCCATGTCCACGAATTTCGTCAGACAGTCGAAAGCGATAGGGTATATTTAACGAATTGCAAGACGTCGAACCTTATGGCGGTACTGCATCGATGCAAGGTAACAAGGAGCGGCTGTCTTTCGTAATACTCCTTTCATGCATCAAATAAATCGTGGGGTATCACAAAAAGCACCTTCGCTATGCTTCCTGGATAATATATAAGACTCACGCGCTCGACCAAGTTTACGCAGCCGCAGCAACAACGGCATGCCCATTCGTCATAGCCGGTGACACCGTCGTCCTCCGCCTCCTCAACCGCTCCTTCCTCCTCTCCGCGACCCCCTTAACCTCGCTCTTGAAGTTAACCGTACTCAACACATGCTCAATCCCATGAATATTCAGCGGCCGCACGACCTTCATAGCCCCCGTCCCCACACTCATACTCTGTCCCATGATAATACACTCCGACACACCCTCAATATCATCCTTCTTCATCTTCGCGGCTGCCTCAAAAAGATGATCGGGTGTTTTCTCAAACGAAGCAAGTTGCAAAACAGAGTCGCGCATTTTGGCCAGACCGAAACGAGTAATTCCTAGGACTTCTCCTTTATATGTCATGACGTCTGCGAGGAGTTGCATATGTCGCGGGTCGATGTCCATACCACCCATAACGGAGCTGATTTCGTCGATGATGGTTTTGCGGGCGGCTTCGATCCCTAGGACGTCGCGACATTCCATGACGTTGTTGGTCTTAGTGTGGTAGCCGTTGACGCCTTCGGTGGTCATGCATTGCTTCAGGCCGTAGCCTTCAACGAGGACGGAGATGGGTTCTTTACCGTACTTGTCCGCTTTATCGTCTTTCTTGATGATGGCTCGTGCGGCGTCGGGGTAGCCCTTGACTACGACTGATGGTAGCTTACGCTTGAGGGTGTGGAGTTGCATGAACATAAGTTCGGAGCCATCGCTTTCTAGCGCTCGAGCCTTGGCTGTCTGGGCACCGCGACCTCGCTTCATGTCTTTGTCAGGCATGCTCATGCTGACGCGGATGTGGTTGTATCCAGCGTTGCGTGCAGTCACACCAAGGGTCTTGAAGCCCTTGGTACGTTCGATAGCCTCAAGCAAATGACCCATGGTAATACGGAGGCCGAGATTCTCGATCTGTTGCCAGTTGACTCGCATGTTGATGTAGCAGCCATTAGCATGCCAGACATCTTCAACGTAGTCAACAATGTCGCCCAGATAAGTTTTCTCGATCAGGGCCTTCGCGAACCGCCCAGCCATGTCCTCGTAAGGGGAATCTAGTGCGCAGGTAATAACTGGCGTACTGATCACCTTACTTGCGTTGATGATTTCCTTGATACGAGGCACACCTTGTGTGATTGACATACCAGCGACACCAGCAAAATGAAAAGTCTTCAAGGTCATTTGAGTACCTGGCTCACCGATCGACTGCGCGCCGACGGCACCGACTGCGTGTCCAGCTTCGGTCTTCGATTTTTCGAATTTGTGCAAACACAGACGCAGGAACCTGTCCAATGCAGCTTGGGAGAGCTTGAACACGCCATCACTGTTTGACAAGCGGGCTTGGGTTTTCACCATCTTCCCAACCTTGTTAAAGATGAAGTTTGTGACATCGTCCAGGAACGTCCTGCTGTACTCAAGCTGATCAGTGTCACCCTGCTCTTGTGCTTCGTATTCGAGGGGCTCGCCCAATTCCGAGAATCGGCCAAGCTTCGCGCGCTCCTTGTTCAGCACAGTATGAACGTACGTCTCGGCTTCGTTCTGTGCGAGACAGCGGTCGTCGTTGTTCCAAGTGCTGGTGATCGAGTGTGACCAGGTTCTCTCCATGTTCACAGGTTTGGCATTGCCCTCCATGTCGACTGGGTCCAGACCGTCATCTCCGAACTTCATCTGGACGATGCCGGAAGAGGAGTTTCGAACAGTCAAGTCGTACTGCGCACTCAAGTCTTCCAAACTCTTCATTAGACGACGGGACATGTACCCAGTTTCGGCAGTCTTGACGGCAGTATCGACTAGACCTTCTCTACCAGACATGGCGTGGAAAATGAACTCTGTAGGTGTTAGACCAGTGAAGAAGCTGTCGAAGACGAAGCCTTTGGCGAGAGGGTCCTTGCTGGCCTTTGCAAAATGAGGCAGAGTACGATCCTGGAAACCCTCCAGCACTCGTTTTCCACCAATAATCTGCTGCCCGACTACTGCAACCATTTGCGACACATTGATGTTGGAACCCTTCGATCCACACTTGGCCATGGTCATGGGTGCATTGAACTTGCTGAGCTCTGCAAAGCAAGCGTCACCGCACTGTTGCCGGACTTTACTCAGGATGCCAGAGCACAGAATCTCCATTGTTTGCTCCTCGTCGCAACCGGCGCTGCGTTCCAACTTGCCTTTCTTGAACTTGTCGATGATGTCCTCGCACTGCTTGTACGCTGCATCGACGAGTGCCAGCTTCCTAGCAGTAAGCTTCGCGCTCGGATAGACATCGCTGATACCAATTGAGAAACCCTGTTCGCCCAACCATCGCGCCGAAAGCTTCGCCAGACGTGTCATGGCTGCGGCGGCGTAGTCTGGGCCGAAGTCTCGCATGATAACGTAGAATAAACTGTCCTTCTTGCCGTCACCAATCGTTGCCTTGTCGAATGCACCACACATGACTTCGCTGTTTCTGATGACCAAGTAAGAGTCCGTTTCGACCATGTCGGGGATGTCTCCAGGTCTTGTTGGTGGCGCATACTGCTTTAGTCTCGCTTCGAGATTAACGTTGACAGGATAGTCTGGGTGCGGCTTAATCAGTAGATTCCATATTTGCTTGCCGGTCCAAAGCGTCTGCGGTTTCCAGATTGCCGGTGGCGGGATCTGGATCGAATACTCCTTGCCTGTGTATGGATCTTTGGCCTGCATACCATTATACATGAAGCTAACCACGTGAGTGAACTGTCTTCGACTGAAGAAAAGGTCTTTCTGGCTGATCAGATATGCGCCTGTAATGAAGTCCTGAATAGCCGCAATGATTGGGGAGCCGTTCTTGGGTGTGGCCAGGTTGTGCTTTACCCCCATTAGTTCTGTAGCTTCCGTTCGAGCTTCTTCGGTCTGTGGTACGTGTAAATTCATCTCGTCGCCGTCGAAATCTGCGTTGTAAGGATTGCAGACACACTCGTTCAGTCGAAATGTTCTCCAAGGACGGATCTTGGCCCTGTGAGATAGGATGGAAAGCTTATGCAAAGATGGCTGACGGTTGAAGAGCACGATGTCGCCGTCTTCGAGATGGCGCTCGACAGTGTCGCCAATCTCGAGTTGGTCGGCGACTCGCTTCAAATCGCCCTTCTGGCCCACCATCTTGAGCACAATGCGCCGCCCGTCTCTACCTTTGACGATGAAATTGGCTCCTGGATGGACAAGATGGCCGCGTCTGATGCAAGCTTTCAGCTTCTCAAAGTTATGCTTCGTTACGCGCTCCGGATAAGTCATGTTGACTGCAACTCGAGAAGGTACAGCAACTTCTTCGATGGATAGGTTGGGATCGGGGGAGATGACGGTACGTCCAGAGAAGTCGACACGCTTACCAGACAAGTTTCCTCGGAAGCGGCCCTGCTTGCCTTTCAGTCTCTGGCAAAACCCACGCATCGCCTTGCCATAGCTACTGTCTCTTCCAAGACCAGGGAGATTGCCATCGATGTACATGGCGATCTGGACTTGTAAAAACTCCCACATGTCCATGACTTTCTGCAGCGATTGACCGGCGTGGAGCGTTGCCGATATGAGACTGCTGATCTGGACGATGTCACCTAGCTTGTTCGTGATGTCGTCTTCGGTGCTTGCAGTCTCCTGAGCCACTGAAGGACGAATGGCGACAGGTGGCGCTGGTATGTGAGTCCAAATCATGTATTCGGGCCTCCCGCCGCTGTGAGGATCCATGCCGAGCAGTTCAACATCGGCGTTTGGCACCTTCTTCAAGATGTTCAGAACTCGCAGCGGCGTGAGATCATCTGTTGCTCTCTTCATGTGGCGCTCGACTTCTCCGTTGCTCTTGATGGCCCGTTCGAAGGTCTTCTCAAAGGCCTGCATCTCGGGTGGCTTGACCTTGCTCTTTGCATTGGAATTGTTGTAGGTCGCGAATCTGTTGTGGAACATCTTGATGGGATGTCCAGCCACCTTCCTGACTGGCCCATTGAGCGCGGAGCAGTGCGGACATGTCTTGACCTTCCTGCAGTCTGCAGAAATCTTTTTCGTGATGACATCCTTCCGCAAACCGTCCAGACCCGGCCGGCGCAATGCTTTCAGATAGCCTCTCTTCTCCTTGTCTGGTAGCAACACTCTACTGCACTCTTTGCATACGCAGTTGAGCGCTTCGATGATCCGCTTGAGATAGCCATAGTGAAAGCATGGCAGGGCCAATTTCACATGTCCAAAATGCCCATTACACTCCTTCAGGCCTTGACCACATGTTTCGCAGTGCCCACTCTTTGAAGATGTTCCTAACCGCCCATCGAGAGGCCCATGCTTGGTGATGGTGCGCGCGGAGCCCGGTTGTAGGCCGATGTCGTACAGGTTCCGGTCAGCGACATTAACGACTGACTGCGCGACGACATCTGGCGGACTGAGCAGGCCAAACTGCAGCGACTTGATGCGCTTCGGAACGTTATCGATGACCTGCTCCTTGGATGTGAACTCCTCCTGCTGTTCAGCCATGGCTGCAGGATGAGACGCGTAGGGCTATCGGCGGATGTTCATATCGGACAGGCGGTGGTGGTCGAGAGGGCGGCGAAGAGTCATTAAACCACTCATAAGCTGGCGAGCGCTGAAATCGGTGGCAGCGAGGTCGACAAGATTCGTCTCAGGCAAGAACTCGTGAGACAAGGCACCAAAACGCGGGGTTTAGTGCCTCTCTAGCGGCCGCGATAAGCAGGGATGTTGGGCGTTGCAGCCTACGCTATCAAGGAAGTCATCACCTCACGCGGAGTGCTCCTTCCTCGACTCCCTCTCCTGCTGTTCATCACAGTCAGCCAGAAGCCGGCGACTTCGATCCCGCTCAAGAGTGCGAACTGCATGAGACGTCGAGTCACATAGACGACACATTCCAGGCAACACGAGGCCGCATCAACGGCTGCTCACAGCTGGACATCACTGTACAAGCTCCAACAGCTAGGCAGCCTCAAGCTCTCTGGGTCATCTGGCTGGCTACGTGTGGGGTTCACCTTCCACAACGCCCTACCCCAGATCGCTCACTTCACTTACGCCCTCCAATCCAACTCACTTCGTCGCGCTTACCACTGACCTGATCCTCCACCACCGTCTCCACCGCAGCCGACCGCCGCTGCCTTGAGGCTTGACCGGCTGCACCGGCTGCACCAGCTGCCATTACAGTCTCCAGAATCCCCTTCGACCGACAACCCTCGCAGCTCATCGCGCAGCCCCTTGACTACAACTCGAGATGCCGTTCGGATACGACGCCGCACCAGCAAACATCACTAGCTCTACTTCCACTATGGCACTCTCTCGCGGCGTCCGTCAAGCTTCTAACGGTACGCCTTTCATGTTGAAAGTTAGTAGCTCTACTGACCGCACGGCAGCCGTTACGATTTCCTTATCTTCCAATAAGGGAGACGACCACCGCACTATCGAGCTCGCTCAAGGTCAAATCGTTAAGATCGGTCGTGCCTCGAGATCCGACATCCGCAACATGCGAGCCACCTCTGACAACGCCCTTTTCGACTGCCCAGTAGTATCCCGCACCCACGCCGAACTACGCTTCAACCCCTGGCCTCTCAGCCCAGGCAGCGAGATCCAAATTGCCGACCGAGCGAGTCTTCACGGAACGACAGTGAACGGCATCCGACTGAGCCCTCTCCAACAGTTCAACCTAAGGACAGGGGACGTGATCAAGCTGGGGGAACGGGTGTCAAGAGGCGACGGTAAGACCTACACACAACGCAAGGCCAATTTCGCATACAAAGACCTGGGCCTTGCTGACTCCCTTGCCTTAGACTCTCACGACGGCGTGTCTCTCACCTTCAAGCGACTAGAGCACCCACCAGCAAATATACGCAGCCCATCCCCAGCTGGAACTCGCCGCTTTGAAGTTCCGTCACCGTCTGATCAGTCTGACTACGACAGCGAGATGGAATCGGTTCACAGCGATCACGACGTGCCTTCTTCCGCACAGACTACTCCAGAACAGCTCAAGATGAAGTTCGGCTCACAATCACAGCCCATCAACCTCGACGCTGCTCCACAGGCACTCAGCCAAATCATCGACCTCAGCCAAGATGCCGACGATGCCATCACCTTCGCGGTGCCTCCCACCAAAAAGAGCACTATCCCAGAGTCTGTCGACAAGGACGAGCAGAGCCTTGTCCCCGACTCCGTCCCGAACTACTTCCCACCTGCCCTTCAAGCCGATCGTCAAGCAACGGACCATGTTGCCAACGTCGACAAAGTACCTGCTACTAACGATGACGACTTGGTCTATCCCAACACTGGGCTATCGCAGATTCTGAACGCTGCATCAGATCAGGAGGACAATGATATGGATGGGTCAGATATCGACGAGGATGACTTCGAATATGAACACCATGACATGGATACCGAGATTACCGAGGAAGTCGACTTTTCGGACGCCGGAAGCGAGGAGAACTCAGATCTTGACGAGCCGACAAGCTTTTCCTCACACCGCTACCGCGAACCATCTGCCGAACTTGGTGGCATCAGAGAGCCTGAGCAAGAGCCTTTGCCACCAAGCAAGCCACGCTACGACCCTGTTCGAAGCTCGCAGCAGTCGCCAGTTCAAGAGACGACCACGAATGAGGACATCTCGACGGGCCCACCCAAGGCGCCATCAGGCTACACGTTCGTTCCTCCGGTCTTTGGAAACACGATGAATCTGGCTACTGACTTCTCTGCTAGTAGCAGATGGGATATCCCACCACCATCGCCGCTACCACCGCATTCCGGGAACGCCTCCGGCTACAACTTTGCGGACTTTCTTCAGCCAAAGGCAACCTCCAGTGCAGGCCAGAGTTTCCATGACTTTCAGCCTCAACGTCTGTCTGCCGACTCCTACAACTTCGGTCCTAATGAGAGTGCTTTTGGCCCCTTCTCCGACTTTGATGAGCACGCAACGATGGAGCCAAAGTCTCCTGCGACGCGCCACAGTACGATGCGTATCCCGAACATCATGAACGAGCCACAGCCAGTACATTCGGCACCGCAAGCCATGTCACAGGAGCCAGTCGCTCCTACTTGCACCCGCTGTAAGCGAAAAGCTGATGAGATGGATACCACCGAGGAAACCAGGATCACGGAGCCGGCGCTGAAGAAGCTGGCCACGACAGCAGATGCGGCGACCAGCCCACGTCCGACCGCAGCTCGCCCAGCATCGCGCCGTATGAAGAACATCTGTGGTATGGTTGAGGGTGTCGCGAAGGTTGCTGCCGGCGCGGCAGCTGGTGCTGTCGGCACTGTGGTCTTCCTCAACAGCTCGTATGCTGAGCAGCTCATCCAGTGGCTGGGCTAAGATTGTCTCGAGGAGTGAATCCAAGAACTGAAGACTGATACACAGAGCAGTCAGGTCTACCTCATGCATTATCACTCAGCGTGTTTCTTTGGGAATAATGGATGAGATTACGATAGCGTGACCGGGAGGCCTGCTTTGGGAACGAATACGGGAACGCTTCGAACAGGACCATTCGTGGGGCTTGGCGTCGGACTGGCGTTTGATGCTAGATACTCATTGTCACGAAGCTGCTAGGCACTTTCAGGAGTTGGGGCTAGTCTTTGAACTGATGAAATGCTTGAAACCCACGACTGTTTCACACTTTCCAAGTCTCAATGCCAAATTTGGCTCCCTTTCATTGTTCGAAAGTGTTGGTAACTACCGAAGGGTCAGCAGGCAACAAGGAAGAACCCTTTAGTCTGGGAGAGTTGAACTTTACTCTCTGCCCTATGCATATTAACGATCTGCGCATGGCATGAAGAGCCGCGGTTAGGTGCATGTGAGGATGATGCTAGTCTGCATGCCAGAAGATCTCAGGTCTAATGGCAAAATTTGAGCAGAATCGCTATCTAGGCACTTTGCCACCTCTTCGAAGTTGGGGACAAATGCGTGACTTTCACATGCGTATCGAAAGACTGTTTTCAGAATGCTGAGCTGTCCTGTCGGCAATCGGGTTCATTGGAACGAGCAACGGGATCCTTCCTTCCCTCGTTCTCCTCTCCACACCACTGCCCCTCCGCAGATCCCGTTGTCCATCAACGATCAGCACAGTTTGCCTTCAGGATGCCTAATTTCATCAGTGTTCAACAAGTTACATGGACAAGTCTCGTGCTGCCACGTCAACGAGCTGAAGAAGTGTACAGCGTTACATGAGCCATATCTCTTCGAAGGGTGCCTGGCTGCCGTTCCTGGCCTGGGTTGTTGGTTGGCCATTGGACCGGGAGGGCCTGCTGATCAAACACTTGAGCTCACCGGATGCGATATCTCTTTTGACGCCTTTTGCGGGTTTGGAGTCGACTCCAAGGGTTGGGATTGGAGATGCAAGAGGGCGACGAACGAGGTGGCGCTTGTACGCGCCCGCACCCCCACTGCCATCATCGGTCAGAGAGGCCGCCTCTCCATCGCTTGCGAGCGCGACAAGGGAAGGTATGCCAGACAGACGCCTGGCGCCTGTCAAGAGCGCTCGAGCGGTATGCCTTGAAAAGAAGCGAAGCGGTACGCTCTCTCCTCTCATACATATACCATCTTTAGGCCTCGCAGCATGACGATACTTTCTTCTGCTACTATTCCTTTCTCGGCTCTTCCGCCAACAACAGCAGTGTTCTCCGGTTCATCCTACCCTCTTACGGGAGCACTTAAGGTTGAGAAAGTAGTGCCTTACTTTCCGCGTTCCTACGAACCTCACCTATTTCACTTTCTAAGCTTCGCTGGCTCTTACCTTACTTTATACACTTTGTGTTGGACGTTGGTCACCGCTTCTTGAGTTTGTCTATTTTATACACCCTGCCTGCTTCTGCCTAGGAGGGCAATTGCATTGTTTCAAGACAGCAGCGATACGTGGGAGACAGGACACGGATACGGACACGATTTGGACCATTTTTCGGATACAGGCCAGAAGCATACATAAAGACTGGTGTCAGCATTGGAATCCTCTATCAGCCTTGGGACCTGCGTGGCCGCTGCAGAACATACTGCAGCTGTACGCATAAGGACTACATCACTTCAGCCTCATAACATTTCAACATTCCTCTACGTACGGACTGGGCTCGTCGACACTTCGAAGCCATGCCCTCTCCAGCTCTGCCCAAGGATTCGGTTGCTGTGGACTCATTCTCTCACTATTGCATTGGCGGAAAGGTCCCAGACACATGTCGAGGCTGCAGCTCTGGTCGGTATGTTGCGAACCAAAGCTATGAGGAAGAAAGTCTGGAGTGCTGATACTGCGGTTACAGAGTCAGAGATGGGAAGTGCTCTCAATGCAATGACACCATGATTGTCTACAAGCCATGCCAGGCCTGCAACAAATCCCAGACTAGCGACAAGCCCCCGGCTGGCAAGGGTTCCGGCAATCGACCTCGAATCGATAGCATATTGAACTGAGGATGAAATGAGGAACGGCTTTCGCTCCTTTCGAAGTACGGCGATACTTTCACTAATTCCTGATACCCGATCTCAAGGTGGCGCAGCTCAAGGACGACTACTGTACATTCTCATTTGTGCGATGACATAGCCGATGCACGAGGAAGTACTACAGAAAGATGATACCCACTAACAACTCCAAAGCTTGAAAACGCACTCACTTGCAATAGAATATTCTTTGTTACATCCCTTGATACCCAATGCACTCATCCCATCCAACTCTCCCCTCACCCACACAGTTTTGTTCCCACCTACTTAAACTGATCCTCCGTAACCCCCTTCCCCATCGCACTCGTACTCGAAATCCCCCCCTGAACCATCTGCAACAATCCATCCACATAATTCGCCCCACTCCATTTCTGATGCTTCACCACCTCAACTCCTTCTTCCATTTCCGGCTCCTGCACAATTTCTCCATACGCTCGCATCCCGCGCTTCGCATAGTTTTTGGCGAAACGGTCGCTGATGAGAGCTGTGGAGTGTAGGCCAGCGAGGGTGATGAATTGCCAGCAGTAACCGAGAGAGGCGAGTCGTTTAATGTAAGTTTCTTGGTCGGATGCGGACATGGCGGATTTCCAGTTGAAGGAGGGGGAGAGGTTGTATGCTAGCCTGTGAGGAACCAAGGTGGTTAGTATGGGTGGGTGGGTGGGTTAGGTGAAAATTCGAGGGTCACGGGGAAGGAGAGGGGCATTAACGTACTTCTGCTCCGGCCAAACAGCATGCACACCATCAGCAAACTCCTTCGCCTGTGCGAAATCAGGCAATTTACTCTCCATCCAAATCATATCCGCGTAAGGTGCGTAAGCGCAAGCGCGCATTACGGCGCATTGGCAGCCGCCTTGGTATCTGTAGTATCCCTCTCGAGTTCGAGGGGATTCCCAATCGAAATGGACATCAACACCAGTGAGGCCCTTGGCGATGGCGCGGGCTTCGGAGTTACTCTTGCCCTTGGACTGCTTGTTGAATTCGTCAATGAGGGCTTGCTTGTTGACGTGGACACCGGCGTTGATGGTGTCTGCGACGGCTTCGTGGAAGAGTTTCAGGCCGGCTTGGGCGTTCCATGCGTCTTCGATTGCTTGGAGTTCGGCGCCGTTCTTGCCTTGTTGCTCGGCAGCGATCATCAGGTCGTTGAGAGGTTGAAGAGCTGGGTTAGTGGCGCCTTGGATGTAGGCATGGTCGCGGGGGTCGATGGTTGTGGTGATGAGGGTAGCGGCTTCGGAGTCGGTCCTGGCGACTGCGAGGAGGTCGACGCCCATGATGTCTGCTTGGGCGCGGATAGCGACCAGTCTGTTGATGTGCTCGCTGACTGGGACCAACACCTTTCCTGCCATGTGTCCGCACTTCTTCGTACCGGGCATTTGGTCCTCGATGTGGATGCCAGCAGCTCCCTTCTCCACGAACAGCTTCGTGAGCTTCATCACCGCAGTCAGACCTCCGTGTCCGGTATCCGCATCGGCGATGATTGGTCGCAAGAAATCGATGTTTGCAAGCTTCGCTCGGTCTGCAGGTGCAGTTGTCAAACGCTCTTCACGTTGCTTGCGATCGTGGAAAAGCTGGGCCATGAACAAGTGCTCGACTTTGTTTGGCACGGTAGTATATGGGTAATCAGCAAGATCTGGACCTGGCTCGTTTGAGGCGGAAGCAGTGCTGGAAGACTGCCATCCCGAGACGTAGACTGTGTCCAGGTACTTGGCCATTTGTGTAACCATGACTGGATCCAAACAGCCATAGGTGGCGGAAGCTTCCTTGTTCTGCGGATTGTCAGTTTCTCAACAACTACTCAAGTGTGCGCTTACTGACCTGGAAGCGTGCCTCCACAATATTCCACAGCTTCTTCGAGATCTGGTTGCTTGGGTACTCGATCTTGATAGTCCCACGTTTTGACACGATCTGCTCAGCAGTGAAAGGTCTGCGTGTATAACGCCATCTTGGCTCTGACCACCATTGCTTCAGCTCCTTGACCTCCTCTTGGAATTGCTGCTGCTCCGCGTCACCGGACATGTTTGTAGATATTGGAGGAATGACCGAGGAAATCGACGCAGCAAGCTTCTTTAGAGTCTCCGCCAGGATGTCGGTGATGCTATGAGCCGCTCTACAATGGATTGATTGCAGACAGGTTCAAGGACGAGAGTAAGATGCAGAAGACAATGACTGTAGAGGAGGGGGAGGGACAAGTTTTGTCAATAAACGTCACCGAGGCTCCCAAGCACAGCTCTATGGGAAGACTCCGTGGAAACTTAGCTGAGGTAGCTCTGGAAACGCGTTCTACCATGGCTATCCGATCATGCCCGAGCTTTGAGAGGCGCACACCAAGGGCCCAGAGTGCGCGTGCTGGTCGACAGGTACGGTGGTTTCGAGACCGAGGCCGCACATGCGATGATGCTGAAATCTTGGCCTCGGATGAAAGGACGATCGTGACTGGGCCAAAGCGTTTGAAAGTTGAAGTCGCAGCTGACTTGCCGCTCTGCCGCCGCGATGTCGGCTGATCCCGTTTCTGGGGTGCGTGAATACTTTCCCGAGGTTCATGTCTTGTGGGTGTAGCATGTGAGCCTTATATGGCCAGGCAGTCGGTTTTGGTCCACGGGAACTGACCGAGGAGAGACTGCATCGACGGATGATGGCCTCAGTGCTCATCGTTCAGGTTCGAACTTTCTCCGAAGACCAACATGAAGACGTGGAGACCCCAGGCGAAGTCGAGGTGTGTGGAGACGTCCTGGAGAATGCTCCATTCCGCTCCACAAATGAGTCTTTCCAGACTTCAGAGGTGCTGGGTCTCTTGCTTTGCAGGTCTTCCGAGCTCGGTATGGGTTCTCAAGACTGGCGATGCTTGCTCGACAGAACTAGTTCTATGGCAGAGGCAAAGTTGTTCCTGAGGCATTCGAGCCGCATTCGAGCTCTTGGCTCCCTGCTGCCGCGAGTCTGGTAGCTCGTTGCGGTTGAATTAGAGGTACCCGACCTGAGCGTTTGCATGTGAGACGAGGAATGCTGTTCGCAGGACTTGTACCAGCGGCTCGCCTCGACCTCACCGTTTTGAGGTCGCGGGACCATATATTGGAGGATGGCAAGCTGCGGTCAGCGTTCGCGGCGTGGGTCTTCTGACGCCTCTTCCCACCCTGATTCATCTGCGGTACATTCTCCATCTCAGATAGACGGTCATTTTATTCAGAAGCCGATGCCGTTAGCCTGCCAAGCCGAACACCGGCAACCACGATCACGCCTTTGGGAGCACATTGATGAGCTTCAACTTCAACACCAATCTCCGCAGCCACGTCGAGTCTTTGAACGAGGTGGAGTGACAGTGCCGCAGTCGTGCGTCCGGCACATTTCCTTGCCTGCCTTGCCTTTTGCAGCACAGGAAATCGTCGGCGCAGGACATTCAACGATACCATGCAGAACCAAAGACTGTTTGGCGCAAACAAGCCTCTGGCGTGCGAGAGCATCGGAAAACCGGCACAGGTCCACAGCGGTATCAAGACCGCGTGACGGTGAAGGCGGCCTATCAAACAATGACGGCCGCAGCGACACGGAGTCAGACAGCACTGTAGTACGATTGCGAGATCGAAACGCCGACGGGGCTTGCGTACAATCACATTGACGGGACCGAACACGGCTTGCAATTGGCTTGATAGAGCTGGCCTGGCCTGGCCTTGTACAGCTTCAATGCCAAGTGCATGTACAGTACAGCATTCAAAGCACTCTGTTGATTGAAGCTAGCGTGCAGTCCGACCCTGGCCTGCAGCGGCCCTACTGGCAAATCGTGCATTTCGTTCCGCCTTTTGCGGGCAAGCAGAATTGCCGAAGACTCCATCTCCACTTCGAGGGCGAGGAAAATGGCAGGTCCTTCTCGCTTCACCGCAGCTGCCCAACGTCGAACCTGCCCGGCACCCTCGTCCTGCCTCGTTCCCAATGGAAAGAATTTTGCTCATACCTGTATCCGGCTTGTGAGTAGATCACAGACCCTGAGAGTTTTCTTTTCCCTTCCCTAGATCAGGTACCTACTAGGACAGCATCACAACACATACATTTGCAAAGCTTCGTTGGCGGACCGTCATTTCTACTCCGCTCTTAACGCCGGGTATTGTTAATACAGTGCGAGTGAGAAAGCTCCTGCGTTAGCAGACCTCATTGAGCATCATCTCCCATCTCTTTTATTCTCTCCGCGTCGAGCTCATCAGGAGTCCACCGCAACATGGATCCCGAAAAATCAATAGCGAAAGAGGCTGTCGTCTCAGAACGAAGGGCATCGCATATGTCAATTGAGGATCCGTTATCGCCAGTCTCTTTCTCTTCAGATAGCATTTCATTAGCATCACGGCCTTCACGACACTCACGGTTCAGTCACGACAGTAGAGAGTTCGCAAACGATGGACTCCAGCGACACATTTCCCGGGCTTCATCGACCAACGCCGTTGGTGGCGTTGTACCGACAGTCGAGCGAACATGGACTCAAAATACCACAGGAACCACTGGAACCCAAGATATGGCCTTCGAGGTCGACTTCGAGGATGACGAAAAAGCGAATCCGCAGAACTGGCCTTTATGGTTCAAAAGCGTGGTCATCATGATCTTCAGCTATTCAACGACTTGCACGGTATTGTACTCGACTTCGTACACATCAGCTATCCCTGGTATGATGGCGGAGTTTGGAATTTCAGAAAACGAAGGTATCCTCGGCGTGACGACGTACCTGCTGGGCATGGCGGCAGGATCAGTCGTTCTCGCTCCTCTTTCGGAAATGTACGGGCGAAGACCGGTCTACCTGATAGTGCTGTTCTCCTTTGTGGTGTTTGTGATACCGTGTGCGCTTGCAAAGAACATCGCGACGATTTTGGCGGTCCGGTTTCTGGGAGCTTTTTGCGCCGCGGCCATGATCAGTAACGCGCCGGGAACGGTCAACGACATAGTGGACGAGGATCATAGAGCGCTCGCGTTTTCAGTCTGGTCGATTGGACCCATGAATGGGCCTGTCATTGGTCCTGTACGTACTGATGAAGAGGCATTGCAGAGTCTGAAGGCCGTGCTGACTGTGTCTTCAGGTCGTTGGAGGATTCGTGTATCAATATATGGGTTGGCGTTGGACAAACTGGGTGGTGGTGATCGTCAGCGGCCTTGCTTCGATACTGGTAGCTCTCGTTCCTGAGACATACGCGCCGGCATTGCTCCGGAAAAGGGCAATGAAGAAACGGCAAGAAACTGGCGACGATAGCTGGTGGAGCCGTTACGACGATGCCTTGGCGTTCTGGCCGCTGCTCAAAGTGAACTTGTCCAGACCTTTCATCTTGATGGTGACCGAGCCAATCTGGTAAGTGCTGCTTAATACTTGAGTAGATCCTAGAGTCCAGCTGACCGTCCATGTAGCATCTTCTGGGATATTTACATCGCGCTCGTGTACGGCGTCCTCTACATCTGCTTCGTTGCCTACCCGATTGTGTTCACCGATCTGAGAGGGTGGACGCCAGGTTTCACCGGTCTATCCTTCACTGGCATAGGAGTCGGGTCAATGATCCTCATCGTCTGCGAACCTCTGATCCGTCGAATGATCAATGCACACAAGCACGACCCGGAAACCGGCCGTCCTTATCCTGAAGCCATGGTCAGCGTTGTTTGCATCGCAGCCGTCCTGTTACCCGTCGGAGAGATTTGGTTTGCTTGGTCTTGCACACCCAATGTGCACTGGATCGTGCCGATCCTAGGTGGCATACCTTTTGGCATGGGCAACGCGGGTGTGTTCATCTACGCGTCAAATTATTTGGTCCAAAGCTACGGCATCTACGCAGCTTCTGCACTGGGCGGCAATGCTGTGCTGAGATCAATAATGGGTGCCACACTTCCATTGGCAGGACCGTCCCTGTACCGCACGCTTGGCGCAAACTGGGCCGGGACACTGTTAGCCTTGCTGGAGGCCCTTTGTATCCCGATCCCATTCGTTTTCTACCGGTATGGACACAAGATAAGAGAAAAGTCCACCTTGATCCGGAGCATGGCCGAAGACCAAAGAAGGCGAGACGAGAAGGAGCGACGAGCTGAAGAGCAGCTTACTAGGCGAGCGGAAGCAGAGGCCGCTGCTGGAGCTGCGATGGCTGGTGGTGAAGTGGCCTTGGACGAGAGCTTCGACACGGAAAAGGATGTCGAGAAGACGGGAGACCGTATGCATTGAGATTAACAAAAGACTTGTGTGAGAAGAAAGCGAATGTTTGAAGCATAGCGCCGGTGTCTGCTGGGTCACAATAATGCATTGGAGGCGACCGGATGAGGTGTACGCCTGCGAGATGAGAAACGACATAGGATGGCGGCGGAAGCACCGGACCAACCCAGAGATAGCAAGTAATGAGGAGAATGGATCCGAGACAATATGCTGATGCATCTCACATGTGAAGAGCTTGTTGCAGCTGATAACATGGCAGATCGTTGATAATAGGACGTGGATTGATACTCCAGAGAGACACAGGCTGTCGGTCATCCCAGCCTGCTCTTTTTCAGCCAATCAGAACTCACAATATCGGCCCCTTGAACAACGGTAACCTCGATCGACTGACACGTTTGAGTTCTTGATCTCACCTCACCTCTTCCGTCTTCAACAACACTCGAGGACCGTCAAACGTGACAACCTAGACCTCTAACTACTCACCAAGTCAACGACAAGTTCAACAGTTTCACGCCACGCGAACAACGACGCGCTGAACTTGCACGCGTCAAGATGCATGCCACCAATTCCTCCGGAAGCGACGTGGACATGGTCAGCATGCCATATATTGGTCATCACGCGAGCAACGAGCGAACGATCAATCCAACCTATTTCATCTCACAATCACATAACCTCCGCGCGCTTCTCGCAAAGATGGCCCAGGAATCTTCGACAGCGGCCACGCCAGAGGCGTGTATCGAGTATCTGCAACTCACAGACATCATATCATCCCTTCATCAAGAGGCACAGCTGTACAGCATCTTGGGCGTCGATGAACTTCACAGACGACAGCCCCACATATGCTCTTTCATCAGCAAATTTGAAGCCATTCAGTCGGTCGTCGGTGACTGGAACGACTGACTCGCACCACAGACCAAATCGGCCTCTCGAAAAAGAAGCAGAACCCTGACGGATCATGAGGAGTCTTCCCGTGGGATCAGACAGCGTATGCAGCCGGAGACCGACCATGCGCTCAAGATGGCGCCAGTGTTTAGCGGACCTTTCGCAGAGATGATCCCGCTGGATGCTTACGAGAAACGCGAGACGCCTTGGTGGAATGAGCCGTTCTGCGATTGAGCTACAACCAACATCGAGCATTGCTGCGGACCCGGATGGTTGAATGTCTACGGCATTAAGAGACGCCATGGACCCCATGGGAACATCTTCAATGCGAGTGCTTCCAGATCGACACATAATCCTTACCCTTGCCAGCATTATGCGTGCGCTCCGGCATGTAGTGAGCGACGCGAATTAGAGCGCTGTCACTCTGCTCACCGCCTGAGCCTTCACGGACAACTCCAGCCTGCTCGTACTCTACTTCTTGCCCGGGCTGTTTGAATAGCTCTTCGTATAGCTGCGACGACAAGCCATGAGGCGGGCCACCTTCTTTAGGATCTTTGCCTGCTACAAATTAGTTGTCAAGGTCAATTGGGTCTGCTATACACGACCTACCAAGTGGCCACTCTAAGCAAATCAAGTGTCCTTTATCGGTTGGTCCTAGCAGCACACTCATCCGCTTTGCCCAGCGACTTCGAGCTTCTGGAGGCAACGCGCAAAGGAACGTATAGTCGAAGATTAAATCGAAGTCTGCACCATTCGTGTGCTTGAGCCAGTCATCCTGAAAGAAGTCATCCTTGATGAAGCTGGTGGTACCACGTCCGATGTCCGACCCAAACGCCGAATATGGCTCCAGATCTCCCGATCCCTCCTGCATCTTCTTGGCAGCATCAAGCGCTGTCTGCGAGCCATCGAGGCCGTACACATCGTAGCCCAGGGATGCCAGCAGGAGTACATCATACCCACGGCCGCATCCTGGAACCAGCGCACGCTTGCGTTGCCCTCCAATATCTATTGGTGCCCCGAAGATATCCGCATGTTCCACGACTGCGTCTCTCAATGCTAAGCTTGGTCCTGCCCTGTCCCATGGAGTCGTTCCTTCCTGCCAGAGAGATTCCCAGTGGTCGATGTGTGTGTCAGCAGGCTGATTCAAAAACTTCTCCTTCAGCTTTGCCCTATCCGAGTCTGCCATGAAGCCGGTCTTCCAAACCTTGCGTTCCGCCATGTTAGCCGTTGAGCGTAGCGTACAGAACAAGATAGGCAAGTCTTGAGTTCCAAGTAGGTTGCAGGAAGGAGTGCATGGCGCAGACCAAACATCAGCATCGTCAAGCACTCACCAAGCGTTATGTCCTAGCGGCCGTTACTGATCATCGAGCACCCGAGAGAGCGTTCAATAAAATCACAGCAGATTCCTTCAAGGTCGCCGCCGGCTCTTATGCTTATCCCGACGTCGACTCTCTGTCAACCGCACACTAGATCCTCAGCACGGCCGTGGCACTGCGTTGCCGTTCGAATCGTTGATTGCCGTCACCAGATCATGCACAAGGCATTGCAGGATCACGCAAGAGGCGGACCCGTATGGTCACGCCGCAAGTCCAGATCGTAAAGCTCTGAAAAGAGCCCCGCACATTGATTGGACACACCTCAGGAATCTCTCGCATGCACGGCACGGCACTGCAATAGCTTCTCTCCCCTCATTTTGAGTTTCACACCAAAACCCCGGTTTCGGCGAATCGGCCTCCCAGCTTCAGCAGCACGGCAATCGGCACCGTACATGCAGAAAATGATCTTGACTATAGACGCCACTGCAAACTGTTTACATGGCGTTAAGCGATTATCATCGAAACAGGCGGACAAACACCCGCTCGCGCCGTTCAGATGGGGACGAGGTAAGTAGTTCTTGGCCTATCTTATACCTTTAACTTGACTCTTTGAATACATTCTTTGCGTGAGCATTACTTTCAGCGACGGCAATATAAAGTGTTTTCTGGGGGTTCGTGTCTTTCTTCGGCTGTAGCGTTTGGATGACGGCAGAACGACTCTTGGCATTCGCGACAGCACAGGACATCACTTGATTCGAACCTGCATCAGTTCGCAGGAGCCAAGATGGGCCGCGAAGAAGACAAGGATCATGATAGAGGGACCTCAGACCCAGAGAAGACAGACATGGATCGTGACCTCGAGAAGACGGAGTCCTCAGAAGAAGAGTACTCCCTACCCAGCAGACCGCCCACGGCCATCACCAAGGAACCAGATGTCGAGACAGCAGTACCACAGGACGATGACATCGAACGCTTCCCTCGCAGAGGCCGACAAGACTCCGCCTCCTCTCGCTTCTCATCAGACTCGCAACGCACAATTTCAGACCCAGACATCCACGGCTACACCCACGACCACCAAGTCCCCACCCACGAACGAACGCGCAGCCGCGCCTCTCGAGCCCGTTCCCGAGCCCAATCTTCCGTCCGCTCAATCCGCCGGGACGCAGTAAAGGTCCCCCGCGATCAAAGGCGCGGCTGGCTAGCCCGCTTCTGCCTCATGGACGAAGTAACAAACCCCTACGACTATACCCGGAAGACGAAATGGACTATAACCGCCATAGTCGCTTTGGCAGGTGCCGCAGCACCTATGGGCTCCTCAATCGTGCTTCCGGCTTTAGGCGACATAACCGCAGAATTTCATTCCACGGCGACGATAGCGAATTTGTCTGTGGCGATGTATATGTTGGCCATGTCGATTTTCCCGTTATGGTGGTCAAGTTTTTCTGAGACGTTGGGGAGGAGGACGATTTATGTGATTAGTTTCTTCCTCTTCCTTGTTTTCAACATTCTTGCGGCTGTTAGTACGAGTATGGCCATGTTTATCGTTATGAGATTACTCTCCGGAGGAGCCGCAGCAAGCGTGCAGGCGGTGGGCGGAGGGACGATTGCAGATGTATGGGAGACGAAAGAACGGGGTGTTGCAATGGGAATTTTCTACCTTGGGCCTTTGTGTGGACCGCTTTTGTCCCCGATTTTGGGAGGTGTGTTTGCGCAGACGCTGGGATGGAGATCAGCGCAATGGTATCTCGCAATCTTCGCCGGGCTTCTCTGGATCTTCATCGTGCTGGCCTTACCAGAAACTCTTCGACAACGACGATCGATAGCTGCTGAAGCGGAGCAAGAAGCCGTCGAGGAGACCGGAACCGTGGACGAAAAAGGCCAAACCCGACCAGAATTAGGACGAACGACCACGAAACAATCAGTCATACAAATCAAAACAAGGAAATACTGGCTCATGGTCAAGAGAGCTCTATTCGACCCCCTCCGCATCATCCTCTATCTCCAATTCCCAGCCGTCACTCTCCTGGTCCTCTACGCATCCGTGACCTTCGCTTCGCTGTACATTCTCAACATCTCCGTCCAGCACACCTACTCCAAAGCACCCTACAACTACAACGCCATCATCATCGGCTGCCTCTACATCCCCAATAGCGTGGGATATTTCCTGGCATCAATTTTCGGCGGACGCTGGGTCGATCGTATTATGCATCGCGAAGCTCGCAAGGCAGGTCGGTATGACGAGAAGGGCCATCTGATGTTCCTTCCAGAGGACCGGATGAAAGAGAACGCATGGCTTGGAGCTCTCCTATATCCTGCTTGTTTGCTCTGGTACGGATGGGTATCCGAATACCACATCAACGTAGCAGCGGCTTTGGTTGCCAACTTCTTCTTTGGAATTGGGAGTATGCTCATCTTCGCGCTGGTCACCACGATGTTGACTGAGTTCATGCCTCGCAAAGCCAGCAGTGGAATTGCCTTGAACAATTTCATCCGGAACATCTTATCGTGCGTTGGCATTGTCGTGACCGAGCCCCTGATCAACGCCATCGGAGACGGCTGGCTTTTCACCATTCTGGGGCTTATCGCTTTCGTGAGTGGGATGGCGATGCTCTGGGCGATGAAGGTCTGGGGCCCGCGCTGGAGGATCGTAATGGATCAGCGTTTGGATAAAGTAATGGGAGAGTGAGATGAGATTGCTTACCTGTCAGCGCACCTCCTTCACAGGACCTGCCACCACAGGACCTGCCAACAATTCACCGGGCCCCCATGGTCGGAGTACTGTACGAAGCGTCGAATTGTGTCCTGTTGTCGTGCAGTAGGTATTCTCCTCGCTGGCATTCTCCTGCGGACTGTGGGCATACTCTTCACACCGAGTCAAGTCCGGTACCTCTTCTGTTCTGTGGGCATGCTCCTCAACACAAGGTGAATGCGGTCTGTCTTGCATCTCGCCGGCGAAAGGACGGAAAGTCCGTCGGTACATGCCCACGAACAATGGTATGACCGCCAACAAAAACGGCACCCTATCTCCATCATCAGCATTCGCCTCCAATCCAAGAACCGCGTTAAACTCACGTAACCCACATCGCAAGCACCCACTGCAACATGTTGAGATATGGCCCTTCCCATACACTCCGATGAACATTCCAGAACTCCTTGGAAACCCCAGTATGCGTACATTCACGCCTCACCCAGTCCGGAATATACCTTCCACATCTGTTCCAGAACTCCTTGGAAACCTCACCATGCGCACATACAACTGGAGGCCTCGCCCAGCCGGGATTATACCATCCACACCTCCACTTGTCCTCCCACCCAATCTGTGCCTCTTCTACCGAGTCAGAGAAATGCCAAAGCACGATGAACCATATCCACCACCAAAACAATTTGTACATCTCTGGTAGGACGACGTATCGAGTTTTGCACCTCTTGGAGGTATACAACCCCGGAAACTTGGTCCATGCAATCTGCCAGAGGGTGACGAGGATGCTGCTCGCGCAGACGAATGTCAGCAAGTGTAATTTCTTGGCATGCCAAATATCTTCCATCTCTTCCTGTGCGATCGCGAGGCGGCCCATTAGAGTCTTCGTATTTAGAAGGACGCTGATGGAAGTTACGATCTGACCGATCCAGAGCTGGAGAATGATTTCGACGACAGGCCGGATGAGGATTCGGGGGCGGACGCCGCAGCAGCAGTAGACTGTGATGTAGAAACCGTACCTGCGGGTTGATCGGGACTTTTCGAACTTGAGGCAAAGGAGGCGGAAGACCATGGTGTAAGCGTAGATGGCAGTGGTGGCGGTGGTGAGCGCGGTGTCTGCGGGCGCACTAATAATGGTGAAGGAGGAGTGACGACAGCATCGAGTACCGGGAGCCGGACGAGGAATTTCGCGATGATCCAGCGACGCTCGTGAGCTGTGAGGCTGGTGTCGCGAAGATGAGCCCAAGACGGCGAAGATCTGAAAGAAGACATAGCAGTGGCTAGATTAAGAGGTTAGCAGCGACGGACCAGTATGTGAAAGGACAAACCTCCCTGAGGCGGAAAGGATGATGAAGTGAGGTAGAAATGCTGGAAGTGCAGGCAGTCACGATCATACAATGGCATGACCAGATTCTTCAACTTCTATGACTTCCTCGTCTCCCTCCTCATCCACTCAACCCAAACCCCTAGATTTCCACACATCGCCAATCCCTTCTCCAACTTCTTCGCCTTCGCATCCTGCTCCTGAGTTGCTCCGCTCTGCTTCTCTTCCTCGTCGGGCTCCTGCACCTTCACACTAATTCCATTGTAATCCGTGATGAGCAAGTCAGCGTTTGGCAGAACCTGGAGCACGACGTTGCTAACGTCCGTACCGTTGGGATCTGCATATGCAATGGTAAGCGTTGGTTGTGGGGAGCTAGATAGGCTCATGTCTACATCGAGCTCTTGAGAGTCTGTGTCGTCTAGCAGACCGTCCAAGTCCATGGCATCCGTGTCGCTGTTGGGTGCTCCGTTGGTATGTGTGGCGCCGTTCAAATGCAGTTCCTTAATGCCATTCGTTGCCGTCTCGGTCTGGTGGGCAGCAACGGCTTCTCCAAACGCCTCTCGCAGAAGACTACCCGCATAAGCCCATTGTCTCAGCGTTGGCAACAGCTCAACGAGTTGCCTTGGGTGTGAAAATGGTAGTTCTCCCAACGTATACCCTAGCTCCATCTTCGATACGTCAAGTGTGTAGTGATGGGTCACCGGATCGCCATCAGGAACCCATACCGTCTGATCTGCAGATGCACTCCTTGACCCGCTCTGTGCTTTCAAGCCAAGAGCTGCTTGATGATACATCGGATACATGGTCAGATTGGCAACGTTATCGCCAACCGCATGCATGATGTTCATCGCAGTCTGCAAGGGCACGACCAGAGGTGGATCGAGCTTCGCAACGAAGCGCAGGTCCGGCAACTTGGCTCCTGCGAGAGACATTGTACCCGCGCCTTCAAGCGCATCATTCACGTATGTTTGGGGTGGCTCCTCCCAAGGAATGCTGTGACCTGATTTAGGAGGAGGTAGCTCAAAGGTCTCTGGGAGCCAAGAATCGGAGACGCGTAGAGATGGATAGAGGCCAGCAGGCGAGCCTTCGACCTCTATGCGGAGGCTCCAGATATCAGGCTTGATGCTCGGAGGATCTGATAAGCCAGCGTTGTCCACGTCCATGGAGGACTCGTCGCGCTTGGGTGGCAGCACCACAGGGCCGGCAGACCAATAGTCGAGAGACAGGCCTATCTTCCCGTCCACGTGAACGCCAGGCTTGCCGCTCTTCTTCCGCAACACCTCTTGTTCAGCGCGCGCAGATGCCGCAGCTCCCTCCAGCTTCGTTAAAGTCTTGACAACGTGTTTCTCCAGCTCATACAGCTTCCTCAGGCTAACGTAGAGACCGCTGATTGCCTCGAAGCAGTTGATCTTGTCAGACGACAAGCGATCCGTCCTCGCCAGCCTGTCCAAGTTCACTGCAAACTTATCCAGACTCGTCCTGAGCAGAATTCCACCAGGCACAGCCAGATCCTGCAACAACACCTTACTAGCCGCCTCAGTCTGCACCTGCAAAGCCTCATTCCCAGCGATCGTCAACTTTACATCCCTTGGTATCTGCTCTTTCAAAGTAACATCAATCACAACCGCCCTCTTCCCAGCGATCGCAATCGTCCGATTCCCCTCTCTCCCTTTCTCCTCCGGCCGTAATATCTCATCATCAATATCCGTATTCATACCCACCCTCCTCGCAATCCTCGCTATCCCCTCTTCACTTATCCCCCCCTGAGCTCTTCCAATCCCTTTCAAAACCTTCCGAATCTTCGTCCTCCTCTCCTCATCTTCATTCCTCTTCCCTCCCCCACCCATAATCTCGCTCATAGTAGGCATCATACCCGCCGCTAACACCGGAGTCGGCACATTCATCTGACCTGGCGTTCCAGAGCCCAGGTCGACACCGAGGCCGTGCGGTGTGCCGAAGCTGCCCATGAGGCCGTTAGGCGAGTTGGAGGATTGAGTGAAGCCGGTTTGGCTGAGATTTTGCACCATGGGAGTGCCACCGAGGGTGGTTCTGCTGCCATGGCTGCTGGATACGGTGGGGTGGTTGACGGGTGTTTTGCCTGATTGTTCTTTGCGCGTGCGTGCGGGCGAGGGTATGCTTCGAGGTGCGGGAGAGGGTCCGCCGCGGTTGATTGGCGTCGTGACATGGCCGGTGGGCTTTTTGGAGGCGGATGAGGGTTGTGTGGGAGGTTGAGAGGGTGTTGGTGTCGACATGGTTAATGTTCTGGCGCACTGGGAGTTGCGCAACCAGTATCGCGATGTCACCGCATGTTGATGTCGCGACTTACATTCTGGACTCGAGCTTCCGCTTGCTGTCCACACGTACGCACGTGCCACTTGAGATCGGTACCACATTCACAACAGATGAAGTCTGAAAGTATCCCATTCACAGGATTCGCTCTTTATGCCGTTCTCTAGCTGCTACAAGCTAAAGCAAGAAGGAAGCATCTGCTTGGCCGCCTCGGCATCACGCATCTACCGCATGCCGAGTCCGCCTGTAGACCAAATCCGAAGCTCACCGCAGAAGGGGATATCATTTGGGGTGTAGTAGCATCCTTCTTCGCCGTCTTATTTCCAACTCCTATTCCAGTACATCAACCTAAGGCTTCGAGGTCTGAATGACAGTCTCGGTCTCATTCGGCTCTGTCTGGGCCTTCTTGTAGACGTCCGCACCTTCGACCTTACCGCAGATCTAGAAGTATTCTTTAGCTTGAGCTCCATATGCACTAGGTTGCTTCAACTTACGGTCTCCACAATCATGCCCGTAATCTGGTATGGGTCACCGTTGGACGCTGGTCGGCGGTCCTCGAAGTAGCCCTTGCCCTCCTCAGCGACGGCGCGGTTGACACGCACGGACGAGCCACGGTTGGCAATGCCCCAGGTGAACTTGTCGAATGATGCGGTCTCGTGCGCACCAGTCATACGCGCCTCGTTGCCCTCACCGTACACCTGCATGTGCTCTTTGTGGCGAGAGGCCAGCTTCTCCATGGCAGCCTCGATGGCCTTCATGCCGCCTTCTTCACGCGTCGCCTTGGTGCTGACGTTGGTGTGGAGACCGGCACCGTTCCAGTCACCGGGAATTGGCTTTGGGTTGAACGTGATCTTCGCGCCGAACTCCTCAGCGACGCGGTGGAGGAGGAAACGGGACATCCAAAGCTGGTCACCGACTGCAGTATATGTCAGTTCGAGCCCGGAATTGTTATAGTGCTCACGATTCACTTACGGTCAATACCCACGCATGGACCAACTTGGTACTCCCACTGAGCAGGCATGACCTCTGCGTTGGTACCAGAGATTTCGATGCCAGCGTACAAGCAAGCCTTATAGTGGGCCTCAACAATGTCTCTGCAGAAGACCTTGCCGGTACCAACACCACAGTAGTATGGGCCTTGTGGTGCCGGGAAACCTCCCTTAGGCCAGCCGTATGGCCAGCCCTCCATGTCGAGGAGGGTGTATTCCTGCTCAAGACCGAACCAGAACTCCTCCTTCTTGTGCTTCTCCATAACGACGGCGGCATCGTGGCGGAAGTTATAGGCGTTTGGCTTGCCGTCGGACATCCAGGTCTCGCACATCACGAGGACGTTGTCGCCGAGGCGGAATGGGTCGGGGTACATGGCAACGGGGCGGAGGTAGACATCAGAGTTGTCGCCTGGGGCCTGGGAGGTCGATGAACCGTCGAAGTTCCATTCTGAGAGGTCCTTGACGCTGGTTGGCTTGGACTTGAGGGTCTGTGAACATGCCGGTCAGCTTAGGTGCTCGCAACGTCTTGGATGCGTGATTTTCAGGTGTGCGTCAGCATGGAGTGCCTCAGAATGACTCTGAACAAGGTGCAGAATTGCTGCGCTTCTAGCGTCTCCGAACGACGCCGAAGACGGCAATTGATCAAGCCACGGTTAAGCCCTTGGCGGTAGAGACGTCCTCTCAAAGGCGAATTGTTCAGGACCTCAAATTGAGGATCTGACACCCTCTCCTTCCTGTTGCCCAGGGTGCTTGGGATTATGTGCAAACTCACCTTGCACTTGGAGCGAACACCGCTGGCTGCGTCAATCCAGACGTACTCGGCGATAACGGCGCCCTTTTGTGGGAGTTTGAGGTATTTCTCAAGCTGTTCTTTGTTAGTCAAAATGGCCACTGCGCGGAGCTCAAAGGACTCACGTTGGCTGTATTCGAGACGATAGCAGAGGTAGCCTGGGTTGGCTGGTTAGCAAAGGCTACCTTTGCGGTTGTTGAAGTAGGCGATTGAGCTCACCATGATGACTGGTAGGTATGCGCTGCTGGTTCAAAGCGATTGGGAAGTTTGTAGGGAGTTCGTCGGAGTCAGAAGTGAGCAAATGTGAAGTGGTGTGACTGTGTCGAGGGTGTCAAAGAAAGACGAGAGTAGAAGTGGACAAGCAGAGGGGACCGCTGCTCTAAAAAGCATTCAGCGACAATGCACGGACCCTGGCGATAGCTGTTGCTGGGCGGCAGGGCTTCAACTTATTGCCGCGGCGGCGTGAATAGCGGTCGAATGGAGGATCTAGATGGTGGTAGAGTGATTGTTGTGATGCTCGCAGGACGCGCGATCTCCGGTGGTTGTCACAAGGATGGACTTGCTTTTATTTCATTATTCCTGAGTATCTACGCAGCTCCACGCTGAGATCGCTGCACGCGCGACTTATCGCTTTCGGGACAGCAGAACACGAACTGGTACGTGACATCTTCTCTTTGTGTTGAACGTGGCACATTTCCTGGCAGCTGTCGTCTAGTAGCGCTGCAACTAGCTCGTGCTCGATCATGAACTGGCGTTCGGTGTGCTGGTAAGACGATCAAAGTGTTATCCATTGGTGAAGCCCCGCGAAGCAGGCCGCATATCAGGACCCACGTCATCCCAGCGACAATCTATCCCGCCTTCTTTCTTTGCGTCCAACATGCTGCATCTTCTGCAAGGAACCGCAAACTCAGCACAAGCAATTGTTGTGCGGCTCAAAGATACGCACAAACTCGTGTGCGTGTGCCTCTTGCTGCCATCTTCCAGTGCGGATGTAACCTGTCTGAGCACGCGACAATTGAAGTGTTCCCGCCCGGCTGTACATCCATTCCTCAAGAGTCTGGGACTTGCCGATGTGGATGAGGATGCGGAGAGGGTTGTGGCGTACTGCGCAAGCTGCTAGCTGCGCTAAAAGATAAGTAGGAAGCGACCAATGGAAAGTCTGGACCACGTCTCGGAGTGACTAACAACACCAGACCTCTCGTCTCGCCGTGAAGACCACCACGGTGAAATAGCAGGGCGATTGGGTAAGAAGAACCTGGGAAAGGCGAGCAGGTGGCTGTGCCATGTACAACGATTCGTACTACTGTACCACCAACTTCAGCAGCCAAGACCCAGCTGGCCGCGGCCAACCAGAATAGCTACCACGCGTCGACCCTTCAGCTCAGCTTCCGAAGGCGAACCGCATTACCCTGAACTGTCGGCACCCAACAGTACCAAACATCCGTTTGTCTTACTCGAAAGGTTGAGAACTACACCTTCTACTAGTCTCTCATCGCCACCGTGTGCTTCACCTGCTCGTACATGGCCATCATGGCCTTCTGACGGTCCTGCTCCCAAGAATTGAAGTTGTCCTTGGCCTTCTCAATCGGTATCTGCTCATTGTTCACCGAATTGAGGCCCGCATATGCCTCCTCAACGAAGTCGTCCAGACGCATGCCCATGTCCCGACCGGTGCCCTTAAACTCCGGCTGATGCTTGTCGTCGTGCAGCTCTGTCTGCACTGCTGGTGGAAAGAGCTCGATAATCTTGACGTTGGAACCAATGTCCTTCATCTGTAATCGCAACATCATGATGTGGTGATGCAGAGCTGCCTTCGAGGCACAGTAGTTGGGGCAGTAAATGATTGGAGAAAGAGCTAGGCCCGACGTAACATACACGATGGACACCTCCTTAGGAGCTTGCTTCTGCAGGAATGGCAAGAATGCCTTGGTGAAATGCAGGTGAGAGAGGTAGTTGGTCTTGATCTCCGTGTCGATGAGGTCCATGTCAACACTCTCAGGCTTCCTCCAGTTCACGTGCCTCTGCATGCCTGCGTTGAGAAAGACGCAGTCCAGGTCCGGGTGCTTGGATGTAATGTCCTTGGCGAATTGAGGGACAGCGTCGAAGTTCGTGATGTCGAAAGCCGCCGTATCAAGCTTTCCATCTTTGCCAACCTCACTACGGAGCTTCTCGAGATTCTCTCTTCTTCGACCGACTGCGATTACGGAGCTTTCCTCTTGGACGAACTTCTTGGCCTGTGAAATCAAGTCAGCATTTGCCCATATGGGATGAATTTGAGCGTCTCCCTACCAAGGCTTCACCAATGCCACTTGTGGCACCGAGGATAAGTACTTTCTTGTATTGGAAAGGCATCTTCGTCTGACTATCTTGGAGACTTTGCTTTTGGGAGCTGACTTCTCAAGCTACACTACATGTTATTTTATATCTACTTTTCTCCTAGATCCGCATCTAGATCCCGCTCATCTGGTAATGTCACGGAGAAGAGCGAGTCTCGCAAAATCCGGTCGAACAATGCCTGCAAACGCCGCGAATGCGCATATATCTCTTTCACGTCAATGTTGCGCCTGTCCTTACTCACCGTCTTCATCCTTCCAGAGACTTCCAGCTCTGTTCTTCATGTGAAAATGCCGTTGTCAGAAAGAGATGCATGGCAACGCCAATCTATCTGGAGAAGCACGCAGTGCAGATCGGCCAAGCAGCTTGCCGAACTTCACAGCCGGGCCGGGGAGACCACTTCCCTATGCGGGCGCCAGAAAAGCGCTAGAAGGGCTCGCACCAAACGAAGTGCATTCTTCGCTGCGAGCCGCGCGCGATACGATGATCTGCCTTTGTGGTACACACCACGACATCGCGAAATCGGTAAGAAATGGGCCGACACAAGCGAATCGAACTAGAGATCTTTTTCTCTCTCTTGCATCTGCAATGATTCCACTTGTGCATTCTCTTCCTTACGTTTTCTTCTGACCATGGATGTGTGAAGTTGCGTGACTTTTGAGGGCATAATACCGTTGGTAGCCGGTTCAGCCACTCAACTGTGGAGTAGGAGGAAATGGCGGAGGACCAGGGCCACTTCGTCTCCGATGTCGAAAAGGAGGGTGTGAAGAGGGCCGCCAATGTCGAAGCTCGCCGATTGACAGGATCGAGAAACACGGTGGACGAAGATGAGAAAGATGCAACAAGGATCGCCACCACATCTTCAGATATTGAAAACAACGCCGATGCAGCAGTATCCCCTACCGACAATGACGGCGGTCCGATTCACCAAACTCCAACCCAGGCCTCTTCTCTACCGCTCTCCAAAGCCCGAACGATAGCACTTGTTGTTGTGCTCACCGGCGCAGCCTTCCTCAACACCCTCTCCGTCCAAGCCTGTGTCATCATCCTACCGACCATCGGGAACGATCTGGACATACCCTCCGCCCGCCAACAATGGATTGTTTCAGCGTACAGCCTGACTTTCGGATGCTTCTTGTTGCTATGGGGTCGACTGGCCGATGTGTATGGTAAACGCCTCATCTTCATCTGGGGTTCTGCATGGGTCTGCGTCGTCACGTTGATATGTCCTTTCATCCCCAATGAGATCGGGTTCGATGTTTTTCGGGGGTTGCAGGGTCTCGGGGCGGCAGCGAACGTGCCTACTGCGATTGGGATACTCGGTGTCACCTTTCAGCCGGGGAAGGCGAAGAACTATGCGTTTGCGACGTATTCTGCTGGAGCTCCCCTCGGTAGTGTCTTTGGAAACATCCTCGGAGGTCTCGTTGGACAGTATGCGACTTGGAAGTGGGTGTTTTGGATTTTGGCGATTATGGCAGGTTGCGTGACAATTGCTGGGCATTTGGTGATACCTCTTCCGCGACTACACCCGTCGGAGTCGGACGTGAAGAATGCGGTTGATTGGCCTGGGGGCGTGATGGTTACGGTTGGGTTGGTCATACTGATGTTTGCGCTTACGGATGGTAATGTGGTGGGATGGAGCACGGCATACATTCCAGTGTTGATTGTGGTAGCGGTCCTGCTGGTCGCAGCGTTTGCGTGCTGGCAGGTGTATCTGGAGAAGAGGACGATGAGACGCCCGTTGATGAAGGTGTCGATCTTCAAGAACTTGAGGGTTTCGGCTGCGATGATCATTATGGGTCTGTTCTTCGCCTCCTTCAACAAT
Source organism: Nothophaeocryptopus gaeumannii (assembly GCA_031771865.1). Lineage (NCBI taxonomy): Eukaryota > Fungi > Ascomycota > Dothideomycetes > Mycosphaerellales > Mycosphaerellaceae > Nothophaeocryptopus > Nothophaeocryptopus gaeumannii. The sequence continues at coordinate 600,867 of JASISA010000025.1, forward strand.
TTCCTCATCTTCGCCACCTACTTCTACCAGGACTACCAAGGTCACGATGCTATCCACACGACGCTGCGCTTCATTCCGACTGGTGTTGTCGGAGTCATGACCATCTTCGTCACCTCCCAGCTCTTGGCAAGAGTCAAGATCAATTATATCATGATGTGGGGAACAGGGTGCTGCACAATTGCTGGATTGTAAGCTTGGCCATTGCGACATCTGTACCTTCAGCTAATACTTTTCCAGACTCTTCGCAGTCTCGATCCCACCAAAGACAACATACTGGGCATACGGCTTACCCGCAATGTGCCTCTCAGTCTTTGGCGCAGACACCCTCTTCCCAGCCTTATTACTGTTCACAGCACACTCCCTCCCGCGCGAAGACCAAGCCATCGGAGGCGCCATCATCAACGCCGTCGGTCAGATAGGCCGAGCAATCGGTCTCGCCATTGCCACAGCCATCCAGGTCGCAGTTCAAGAGAGCAGACAGGGATCCGGTGAAGCTGCAGCCGAGGGAGGCGATAATTTGCATAATCCGAATTTTCTTGCTGGTATCAGATCCGCAGAATGGTTTAACTTTGCCATGGGCATTGTGGCCTTTGCGATAGCGACAGTAGCTTTTCGAGGAGCGGGCAAAGTTGGCGCCCATAAGAAGTAGATACAGCAATATTATAGATTCCAACGCTGCTGGTTTCATTTCGTGTCCGGTAGTGTGCTTTGGAAGCTTCGTACTGCTGATTGGTATTCGACGAGGTTGATCGCTCCTGCTGACCAAATCATGGTCACATCGATGAGAGGTGTGATGTGCCCGGTAGAGGCTCTGCTGCGCGTAGATTGCTGACTGTCAACTTTGCTGTTGGAGGATCTGCTTCGAGAGGACTGCTGACTGTCTGATTTATTGGCTCGTGCGGACGATTTGATGGGCTTCTTGACATATCCGACCAAGTTCACCCAGGCTCCGGTTTGGACCAGTTCATGATTGAGGGTTTCCAGAACAACATCGACATTTGCGAGGACTGTGGGTGAACTGCTTTTTAAAATCGGTTGTTGCACTCGTAGGACTAGTGTCGCACTTTCAGAGTGATATGCGTGGACGCTGTGTTCCTTTAGATTTCATGCGTTTCTACAGGGGTAGGCGGCGACTCACCATCCCAGCACGCGGATCTTGGTGCCAGTCTCCTGGAGGTGGACTTGGTCGAGAAATACCAAACGCGTCGGCTCTGGCTTGAAGAGCTGGTCTCTGTTCGACATGCAACTCTTGCAGCGAGACTCGTGAGATGATGTCCTCGTGGTATTGTTCAGGTCGTGGATGTCAACAGGTCGCCTTCACGTGTGCGAGCGGGTCGGACCGCCGCACGGTCTCCAGATGACATCGTTGGTTGTCCCACCACCTCAAGCCAGAGACAACGAACCTCAAGGCAACCAAGACTCTTCCACTCCTCGACCTTCCCTACCGCGCTCCCGAACCTCGCCAGGCACCTGAATATCTCATCTTATCGACGTGCGCACAGCTGTTCCGGCACCCTTGCAACCTTCGGCAACAGATTCTACGCCGTTCTAGCCCCACCCATTCCAACACCAAAAACCGCTTGAAGAGCAGGCAAAGGTAACACGGCCTGGGAACAGTATACTCTCGGGAAGTACAAGGGAGATACCTGATAAGTGAGGTCGTCACGATGTCGGGTTGGGGCTGGGGCAACCTCTTCGGAGGCAGCGCTGCGGCAAAGAAAGATGCACCAAAGAACGCGATCCTGCGCCTCAGGAGTACACTGGAGATGCTGTCGAAGCGGGAAAAACACTTGCAGAACCAGATGGACGAGCAAGACGCGATAGCGCGAAAGAATGTTAGCGCAAATAAAGCAAGTGAGTGTCACAAGACCACCCTTATCAGGAGATGTTTTGGGACAGGGGGAGCTAACATGATATCTGCGATACAGTCGCGAAAGCTGCGTTAAGGCGAAAGAAGGCTTTCGAACACCAACTTGAGCAAACGAGCGCCCAGATGATGACCGTAGAGCGAGAAATATCCTCCATCGAGACAGCGAACATCAACAAGGAGACTCTGGACGCCATGAAGGGCGCACAACAAGCCATGAAGAAAATTCATGGCGATTTGTCCATCGAGAAAGTGGACCAGACAATGGAGGACCTCCGAGAACAACACGCGATCGGCGAGGAGATTGCAGACGCACTCACACAAGGCAACCAGATGCAAGGCGTAGACGAGGACGAGCTGGACGAGGAGCTTGCAGAGCTGCAACAAGAGGAGCTGGACAACAAAATGCTCAAGACTGGGAATGTACCTGTATCTGACCAGATATCGCGGCTGCCCAACCAGCCGGTGGGAGAGAGTGAGTTTTCAATCAAAACGGAAGGAGCGAAGGGGGTCATACTGACACGTGCGCAGTTCCTGGCAGGCAACAGCAAGTCGCTGAAGACGACGAAGAGGAGGAGTTGCGGAAGCTGCAAGCTGAGATGGCGATGTGAAAGTCATCTGCCCAGAGAAGTCGGGCGTTTTTGGCGTAAGCTACACCTGCATTTGACGGTCTTGATATCGCTTGGCACGAGGCTAGAGTGCTGTCCTTTGTTGATGAGTTCTTCAGCGTATAGTTCCTTCATATTACGCTTGACGATGCTAAGCAGCACTATCTTCCTGTCGTTGCATGGGATGTCATTTCGTCCTGTGTTCTTCAGATCCTGCTCCTCACTTCACGGCTGCTCAAGCTCACTTCGCTTCAACTTTCACTTGTAAATGGCGATGACGCAAGCAAATTCAGGTATATCTTGCGTTTCTGCTCCCAACTCCTTCCTCTCACTTACATCGCCAAACATCACCAACATTGCCAGCTTCCGACAACAATCCGCTCATATTTTGCGCTTACTGAACACTTACTGAACGAAATAGCACGCCTTCAACCATCGCAACCGCCATCATGAAGCTTTTTAACGTCAACACTGCTATCTTCGCCATCCTTACCTTGCCTGTTCTCGCCACCGCCGTCACTTTCTCAGGCTGCGACAGCGCAGACCAGCAATTGTTCTCAGCGCGCGTTCTCGAAGCAACCTACTACATCAAAATCCTCAAGAACACCGCGTACGACCAAGTTGCTGCTATGACCGCTGCTAAGAGTGACCCTCACCTCCTCAAGGCTGTCGCCGTCTTCCACGGCTTGACTACCTACGAGAAGCATTTCTGGATGGGTACGCTCTATCAGACCACCCGATAGAACTCCCGCTAACTATCCCCAGAAATTATGGATGAGATCACCTACAACCCACCAGCGATCACGTACGCCTGCGCACAGACCACTACCGCTCTTGCCGACCTCAATACCTGCGTATTCGACAGCACGGCTCCTTCCATCACACTTGCAAATTGCATACTTGCGGCAGGTGCGGAGAAAAAGCTCTCCGAGGATACGTGAGAGACTGGGATACTAGGTACGAATTCAGAGGTTGTTTTTTTTGAGATCTTGGGAGAGAGACGAGGGGATGGAGATAGGATCTGAAGAACGGGAGGATAGCTGGACTATCCGGGAAAGGAGACTTTACGGGTCCTGCGGGACGATGACTGTTCACTCACGATTTTGCATATGAAAGTGGGGTGAATGAAAGCATAGTGAAGGTGCATTCCCAAACGTTCCAGATCCGTTCCCATGACGTAGGTCCTGCTCACATTGAGACATCTCCTGAAACTGATGAATGAGAAACAGCAATCGATAATGATTCAAGGGCATCAACCTCGGTTGAACAACTGAGAGGCACGCAGGCACCTGAGCTACGGTATCCCTATCTCTATACCGTTCGTGACCGCATCCCCTGGAGTCAACGAATCTCTATGGACGCCACACCGAATTCGACAGCATGGAACGAAAGTCTCGATTCGAGAGGCAAATAGGTACCTCGGCCAGGGAACTCCCTGCTCCTACACCGTTAGGACTGCCTCTACTAGCATTGACAAACTTCTGTGGACGCAACCGCGAATTTGACAGCACGAGAACGAGAGTGATGGACGGAGACGCTGGCACAAGACTATAGGAAATTCAAGAAGACCGTTCTGACTTTCAACACCGTTCCGGCTGCATCTCACAGCAACAATAAGACTCCGTGGACACGATCTCAAATTCAGAAGCACGAAAGATCCATCTACAACTTGAGTGGCAGGTTGAGCAAACTTGATGATCAGGTTCGCACCGAGCCCAGCGGACCTCTCGTCCTCACTATCAACACTTCTTCGAGGTTCTTACTGCCATCCGCATGGCCGAGAGCTCTGAGCATAAGTCCGATTGATGGCGTTGATAGTAATGCTTACATTGAGATCCAGAAGGTGTCCTCGAGCTGCATCTCTCAGGATTGATGAAGCGCTATAGAGGTTGACATGAATGTGTTAGCTTGGAGTGAAGGTGGTCGAATGGAGAGGCAGGCCGTCAGGAAGCTAGTTCTAGTGAATCTGCTTATCCTTCTCGACATCCCTCAGTGCTCATGCATCTCTACGGAGATAAGCACGAATTCTAGTGAATGAAACCGGAATCACGAAAGGAGAAGTGCGCGTAATTTTGGGGTACTAGGGGTGAGATTCCTCTACGTGTGCACGCACGAGTCTCTACAGACACAAACAGCCAATCCCAGAGCACGAGCCTGACAACTTCGACGATCAGGCCGCCGCCGACGCAGAGCTGGACCGCCTCAGCCAGGCCGAGACCACCGCCATCGCCGGCATGTCGCTTCTGAAGCTTCGCGCCTTTGCCGCGCATGCGCTGCACATGCTAATCGCCGCAGGCATCCGCACCTCCCTGCGCCGCACCCAGCACCAAACCAAGAAGTATCTGGGCAAGCACCGCATCGACAAGCAGGGCTTCGGCCGCGTTGGGCTTGAGCAGCTCCACGGCATCAGCAAGAGCTTGGCTGGCCCGGTGGAGGTCGGTCGTCAGGTAAGTTCTCAAGACGCCCTGGCAGCTGTGGATAGCGCCATGGACGCCGCCAGCTCGGAGGAGGGTGACAACAACGGCGACGAGTAGCTGGCGCCGCGCCTGCTCTGCCCTAACCAGAGACTCAAGGTGAGAGTGAGCATCCAGCTTGAGTCTACGAAACTATACATCTCTAAGCATCGATGAATCTCTATGGACATGAAGTCGTACGCGATAAGCATGAGAGGAACATAATGAATGCGGAGGCAGGTTGTGGAAACGTCGGTCGAATTCTATCCTCATTCCCAGTATGAGTATATCCATATCTCCCAAAATCCGGCGACTGACCCCGAGGCTCCTGCTGGTGGTAGTTCAGGCAGGTCAGTCGCTGCTATCCCTAAACCTGGCATGAAGAAGCGAATCTCAAGAGACTCCTGGAGCCGACCGCGATGTTCCTACTGGTGGTGGTTCAAACCAATCGACTCTCACTCCACACCCAAATGCAATACTCCCTCTCGGTCATGGCCTCACTAAGCTATCTGATACGGACACTCCTGGCCCTCGTGACTCGGCCCCACGGTGTCAATAGATGTGGAGATCAGCAGTTGCGTGTACGTGTCGAACGGAGGTACTGATGGTGTGAGGGCGAGCGTGGTATCCGGGGTACCATCCTTGAGGATTTGCCAGCGATCAGGCTGGTCAACAAGTAAGCCATTTCAAGTATACTTGACTTACTTTACTTGGAAGTAAACCAAGCTAGGCCTTCGAAATGGCTTGTTATGTAAGCAAGTAAACAAGCCAAAAGGTCGCAAGTACTTTAAGTACTTGCTATGTGTGTATACCGTAGGGTCAGTAGGAGGAGGTCGGAAAGTAGCAGGCTAGCATGAGCAAGATAGGCTTATTTAGGGACCTTTGCCTAGCGGCCTTCTTAGGAGCGTTAACAGGCTGTTAGCCTCGGGGACAAAGTAGCACTTTTCTTAGTAGCTACGACTCCTTCAACCTCGTCGTCACTACCGGATTTGGTTAGCCCGAGCCAGCAAGTCAAGCCAAGTAAATCAAGTAAACCTACCTTCAGAATCAAGGTAAGTCAAGTAAGTCGAGGCCTCGGAGCAAGTAAGTCGAGGCCTCGGAGCAAGTAAGTAAGCTTCCAAGCTAAGACTTACTTGCTTTACTTGTTGACCAGCCTGCCAGCGATCAAGAGGTAACTTCTCACGAGTCAATGGAAGCTCCCAGCGCCCGTCGACATAGCGGAAGCATTCTCCTCCGAATCCATTGATGGCACGAATTGTATCAAGCTGGGCCAAGTGTCGGCGATAAATTGACTAATTTTCGCATGAGCGAGAGAATTCGTAAGTAGCCATCCAAGGTTGAAGAAAGTGCGTTCTTGGTAGGCGATGTTCTCTGGATACACTGTCAGAGGCTTGAGGTTCGAGAGTGAGGAGGTGATGTTGACAATTTGATCGAAGATCTTGGGGTGTGGACCTGTAGGCAGGGCGTAATACCCCGTCACTCTATCACCTGCCATGCGATATCCTCGCTCGGTGCCGTCGTAGACGGCTGAACAGAGATCAGTACACTGTACCTTTGCTTCTTGGCGACTCCACGGGTTCAGTAGGCACATTGCCACGACGCCTTCAATCTCGAGACTTTGGATGAATCGGAGGTTGTCTGCCATGACGAAGGCGAGATCCTGGAGGCAGGGTAGGGAGTGGAACAAGCACACATGTCGCATGTTAAGGGTGTTCTGGTCCCAAGCGATAAGTGTGGCTTCTTCATTCACCTGCCTGGGTGTCTGTAAGAGCTTCAGGATATTGCGCGCACTGGAGCGTCGGACGCAGTGAGCTCGGTACAGGCACGTAAGCACACCTTTCTCATACTGGAAATCTTGAGAGCCTGACTCGGGCGGGTACTGTGTCTGGGCGATTGACATCCGGCCGCCGTCTTTGGATGCGTAGCGGTAGATGCGATTCCGTAGCTCCACCGGCAGGTCGAGGAGGCGGAAAGCCATGCTAGCAGTGGGTGTAGCAGCGATAGTAGTGCTTGATGTCGTTGTGGTCGAGTCTTGCATTGCAAGATAACTGTGGTTGTGTTGGTCGAAAATCGGTGTGTTGTATGGTGTTATGAACTGTGCTGTCTAGGGTAAGCTAGGAGAGCGCAGTGCAGGAAGAAGGGAGGAGACTTGCAGGAGTGCGCGATGCTTTTTGATAGTTTCTCGAGCGCAACGCATATCCCTCTGAAGATGTTCACGCAGACCGCACAACGCTATTGTGAACAGTATTTGTTATCTTCATCTGAGTCAAGTTGAATAGCGCGCATGAGAAGCTGGTATATAATGCCAATGTTTGCATGTATGGTTCTGTCGAATCTGGACAGTCTACCGGCACCAGAAAGCCTTTGTGCGGAGCAGTCCAGGAGATTTGAAAGCCATTGCGTCGATGATGCCTTTGACCGAGATAGAGATCAACACCATCTATCTAGTTACGCCCAAGACATGACAATGCATGATTGGGTAGACCGTAGATAGTACCAGTCAGCAGCGCCGATTCATGCATCAGGATGGCGGCTTCCAAGGGCTCTCCTGTCTATCCTCGGTCGGGCCAAGGTACTTGATAGTAGATGTCAAAATAAGATACGTCGCTGGATCATGCGGCTCCAGGTCACATTCGTATCCGACATGCTGAGACCACAGATCTATGGGAAGCTTTTCCTTGGTGTAAGCCAGCTGCCAACGATCACCCACTTTACAAAAGCGCTCGCCTCCAAATCCGTTGTTCGTTCGAATTTCATCAAGCTTGGGCCAATTGCGTGTGAGACGCTCGCGAACTCTCAAACGTGTATCGGCGAGTAGCTGAAGGACTCGCGAGCCGAGATCCATAGTCGTCTTCAAGCCGTAGGAGACGGTGGTCGGGTAAATAGTGATCTCCTTTAGTCCTGTCATTGCTCGGCCGATGTCCAGGATGTTCCCAATAAGGCCAGACGATGAGCCATACGCTTCTTCGAAAGTGGACGTATATGCTTGGATGATGTCCATGTCTCCGGAGTTGTCTGCCATGAATAGGAGCTCCATGGTAATAAATTCGAGCTCGATATGTCGAATAGACTCTAGCTTCAAATGCATTGTCGCCGAAAAGTGCGTCATGTCTTTGAGCATTTTGTCGAGATAGACGTAGCGCAAGTCCACCGTGATGTTGTCTAAAAAGAACTCCGCAGCCTCGGAGCGGACCTGCTTGCACAACACGCTCAGGAGTGTAAGGCGGTTAAACTTTTGGTGTGCAGCGTTGGCGCGGCGCGCGCGATGTTCGTTGAAGATCGCCAACCGCGCCCTGAATACAGATGGACCGTCGATGTCACCTCTCGTTGGTCGTGGCACGCAGTATGAGATCGATGACATGAGGCCATAGGCGGCAGTCCACTTGTAGATTGCTCGACGAAGCTCGGGTGGTAGATCGAGCAGACGGAAAGGCATGCTGGCAGCGATTTCTAAGTTTTTCAATGTGATGTGCGATCGTGACCGAGATTGAAAGATTTGCAGCTCTTATGTTGAAGGTGGTCGCGGTTGTCCTCATGAGAGTGAATTCAGACGAACTCTAAAATGGTAAGCATCGTGAAGACGAGACTTACCGAAAAGCGGAAAGGCACTACTCTGCGAGTGAATGGAACCTGGTGGTTGACGCATCGCACTGTAAAAGTGAATGTCTTTCGCTTCGAAAGACCATGGCCACAACTAGAGCGTAGGACTTGCACCTGGCTCCAGGCAGTCTCGTCGCTCTCCAAGGCTGTTCCATCATGGACCTCGCTCATAGAACCATGCGGCTGCTCCGATACAAGTCCAATCTGCACGACTCTCGGTCAATCATCGAGACATAGTTGAAACTGACAACGAGGTTGGTGTCATTAGCAACGAGTGTTCACAGCCCCTCGACGAACTGCTCCCTTGCATCAGTTGCACGAAAGCAGGCGCTTGAATTCCATCGCTGTCTTAGCAGAGAATACTGGAATGTGACTGATTGATAGAGGACGCTTGGCTAAGGAGCTAACAACGCTAGAAAGAAGTATCAGCATAGTTCCGATGGAGGGGATTTTGTGTGGTTCGCAACAGCTTGAATACTTACCCAACTGGCCACGCCCTGATACGAGCGGCCATGGTACTAATCATATCGCCTCTGTCATTTGAGTATAATGATAACCATTTTTGAGCCCTTCCTACTATGCTATAACAGACTGCCGGCATCTTCGCGATCAATGCCGCGCCCTGATGTCGTCTTCCCTGGTGTCAGTCTCTCGGACACAGCGAATCCTGTAAGCTTGCATATTCACGATGGCATGATTCCAAACAGCGTCTTGCATGATATAAAGTGAATCTGTGAGAGAGGCAAGAAATAGAGCAAGGATGGCTGCGAAAGGGACGAAGTCGATGCCAAGACGTAGCTCGTGGCTCCAGCCAATCATGGCGACTCTACTGCGCGCCTATGTTGTCGTCTCCTGCTTGGAGGAGGACGAAGATTTGCTGGAGGCCTGCTTATGACAGCAGAGATTGCTCTAGGATAGTAATGTATGGGTTGCGTCGGCGCATGGCCGGGCACATTGCCTAAGCCTCGTTTGAAGAAACCGTGTGCAGCTTCAATTGCCACTACGACACTCTCGGAGCTTGAGCGATTGAGATGGGTATCATGTCTTATATGTACAATGCACCTATCCAGTACATGCTCGGTTCATGCAAAGCTCCTTGTTCAACGAAGACTGATTGCTGCAAATATACATGAAGCTGGCCACAACGGGCGCAGTGCTTTTGCGCCGGCCCTCATCAAGCAATTGCCGTGGAGAGTCCTCCTAGTATACATGCTCTTCCTGCACAGTACGCAAGCCGTTGCATTTCCGTGCTCAAATCGGCTTGGGCATCTGGTCCCTGTCTCTCTTGCTCCTCCGCCCGACTATTCTATCATTCTTAACGCAACAAGCCGCCAGCACCCTGTTTCGCCGCCGCTTCTCCTTGCATCTTCTCCGAGACCTTGATGTTGACTTCGAAGAACTTGCTCACACACCGGTCCAGGCATACTGATTCGCCCTTGTTCAGGTCGCCTTCACGGTAGTCGGCGGGGATACATTTCTTCGTGCAGGTGTCGACTAATCTAGATGAAGGCATCGTTAGAGCTACCTATTTGCGCTTTCTTGTAACAGGACAAACGTACTGGTTGAACATGTTGGAAACCATCTCAATCTCAGCTTCTGCGGCCGCGATCTTCTCCGCGGAAGAGGGCTGCGGTCGGCCGGCGCCGAAGAGGAAGGACATTGTGTTTGTGAAGTTGAGGTACTACTTCGATTCGGCAATTTGTAGATGTTCGTTTCGGCGTCGATGGAGTTTGCGGTGATGATGTTTCAAAGCTGTACCATTCGTTCATGGTTTCGAGAAGTCGGAGTTGAAGCTTTCGCACGGACCAAGCAAAGCGCGTCACTTCGAGTTCAGATCCGACTTCACCCTCCTCGCTCTTACTGAGATACATAGCTCACCATGCTCTGCTAAACACTCCAGATGCACCATCTCGTTTCAGTGAGAAGATTGCCACTCGAATTACTAGTGGACGGTGCACGACTGTGTACGCGAGCACACAACTTCAAAGTCATACACCTTGCTAACAAGCAGCAACCCCTAGACGCTAACTCCATTCCGAACCATTATGCTCCATCAGACAATATGGCCAGAATGTATCCCAATACCTAAAGCTGCAAATAGAATCCAATCTGTCGATATCAGCGCTTCTTCAGCGCCAGCGTCTTCTCAACATCCGGCAAGAACATGAACCCGCGCACGCCAGACTTGTATTCCATGCCACAATCGCTGCGCATCTCATACCGCATTAGAAAGTTCGCAAGAATGACCTTCAGCTCCATGGCAGCGAAGTGGCGACCAGGACAGGCACGAGAGCCGTAGCCGAAGCTATGTCTGTGTTCACTGGAAGATGTCAGCATCACGGTCGTAGATTGCGAGATGATGCCACTTACTTGGACGACACAAAGTGCCAGCTGTGGTTCTTTGGATTCTGTGCATCCTTTGGATCTTGAGACGCTTTTGCAAGCTTCTCGGAGCGGAAGCCGTCGAATTGGTGTGCGGAGCCTTCCCAGATTGAGTTATCGTAGCTCATGCTCTTCATGGCGAGCGCGAACTGGGAATTTCGTGGGATCTGGGTGCCATCGGATAGGGCAATATCCGCCGTACTCATTCGCACAAGACCGACTACGTGACAAGTAAGTTATTCGTGCTAATGGTAGCAGGAGTCAGAGACCACTTACCCAGCCCATGTGGGTTCACCCGCTGCGATTCTTTCATGAACGAACCAAGCTATCAAACCGATCAGCTCAGATCTCTCCGGCCCCAGATGCAGATGGAAACTTACCTTGGGTAGTCTGAGAAGCCGCATGTCATTCAGTACCGTTGTGCCGTCCTTCCCTTGCAACGGGCCAAATCCATCCCGTGAAGAATTCATGTACCAAGGTCTGGTCGTTGCATAGAAAACCGCGTGGGTAGCCATAATCGCAGTCGAATGTAATGCTGCAAGCGAAGCATTAACCTGTGACAGCCAAAAACTTGTAAATTACTTGTGCTGCTCTGAAGCATCATCAATGAACCACTGTAAGAGGTTTGGAGGCCGGGAACTTCCTTGAGCTTCAGCACTGATAAGCTCATCGATGACCGGTGTCAGCAGCTCTTGCATACGCCTTTCCTGTCTGCGCAAAATCAAGTATCCTGGAACGAAGAATTTGACGACGGGTCGTAGGATGTGCTGTATGACCTATTCCGCTGAAGTGTGCGGCAACTGAAGATTGCAACAACCCAATGCGGCCGTGAAGATGGAATATTCCGATCATTGAGATGAAAATCGATCCTCGTCGTCGTCTCCATGAGTCTCGTTGATCAGCACTTGATCTTCTGTGCTTGCATGTGTGCTTTCGTCTAGTGGAGTCCCGGGGACGAATACTTAGACCCTTCTGTTCCTCTGCTTGCTAGCGTCTGCTAGTGTCTCATTGACAGCATTTGAAGCAGTCTACTCGTCTGCTGGTCACAGTCGTCCAGCCCAACACCTTCATATCCTAGATTGAATCCAGAAAAGATGGCGAAAACTCCAGAAGCAACGACGCAAGCCGCAGGATCGATCAACCAGGCTTTTGGTGAGTGCTGGCTCAAAGCCGCCCTCACACAAGCTCGAGCACACGGCTGATTTCTCTCCTTCACAGGCATGGTCTTCTCCCTTGACCTTCAAAACATCATCCTTCTGGAAGGAAGCATCACAGCAACCTCCCTCTCCACCACCACAGGCGCCTCTCCCACCCTCATACTCCGCATCCTCCGCCCCCTGCTCGCCCTCAATATCTTCTCCTCCCCCTCCCAGGAACCTACACTCCCTCGCCACTCTCCCTCGCCCGCAGCGATCCTCCCTCTGTGCCTACATGACCGTAGGCTGGGACCTCTGGCTCCCCGTCTGCAGCTCCCTGCACACCTGGTATGCGAAGCACGGTTGGAAGCTTGCCGAGGATTCCGGGAAAACACCGTTTGCGAGTGTGTACGGGGATTCGCTATTTGGGTATTGGGGGAAGAATCCGAAGGAGGCAGAGAGTTTTTATGGGGGAGTATGGAATATTTGGCGTACACTGTGGCGAAGCTGTTTCCTTTTGACAGAGGTTCGATGCCACGTCGGCCGCGGCGGGCGCGGAGAGGAATGTGCTAGTTGATGTAGGAGGAGGAAAAGGTCAAGCTTCTCGAGAGATTTTGGCAGAATGTCCCGAGCTGCAGGGTAGGATCATACTGCAAGATCAAGCCTCCGTTCAGGCGGGATCCCCGCATGATTTGAAGATGCAGTTGGAGCCGATGACATACAGTTTCTTCCAGGATCAGCCGATTCAAGATATGTACCTTTCCAGCCCGGATTTCTTGACTGTCAAGTCTTTGGCTAATATTATGTTCCAGACGCCGCATTTTACTACGTGCAAAACATCCTCTGCGACTGGTCAGACCAGCAGTGTATCGAGATTCTCCGCAACCAAGCTGCAGGTATGAGTAGTGGCTGAAGGCTCTTGGTCGCCACACGTATTCTTCCAAAGACGGTGTCGATTCCATGTCGGCCTCGATAAACATCTGTATGCCGACATATGGAGGCGCTGAGCGTACTTTGAAGTAATTCGAGATGCTATTGTCGGAGGCCGGACTTGCGATTGAGAAGGTGTGGTCAACGGAGGGCGCTTCGTGGGACGTTATTAAATCGAAGCCGGCATCGCTAATCTTCCGTGATGCTTGATAGCAAGGGAACTTAATTTGTGGATGTCGAGGTGAGATTGCTTTTCTGTTTGCTTCCGTATCGAAGCCCATATTCTTTCACCCCTGTCGCTGGGACATCAATCTTGAACTCATATTCAACCACCAGAAATGTCGTCGTCGAAAAGTCGGCCTCATTCCATAACATCACTTCCATTCAGGGTATAGTATAGATGATAGATATCTATTCAGTCTGTTCTCGACCTAGACAACCTCTCATCAAGACGATCAGTCTAGTCCCGTAGATACCAAATGCCCGCCACACGCCGAGTACAAGAAGATTTCAACAGACAAGACCGGACCAGATGCATCGTCCACCTCCGCCTCTTCACCAGGCGTGAGCCTGAGGAAGGCACGCCAAATAGTCCACCCCAACCTTCTTCATACCCTCCCTCTCGTTCAAACACAACAACCAGAAGCCCAGCCATCGTTCTCCTTGCGGCGGACATGACACACAACAAGGAAACTTTGGTATCTCACAAAGTACACCCTCCGCTGGCCGCAAAGCAGGGCACTGCCCGCATATTCATCTATCTGACCGTCATCCAAACAACGCTCTCCTTCATTGCCCAAATCATCATATCATGTGGCTGCCTTCAAGCGGCGTGCTGTTAGCGCTCCTAGAAGGCACATCCTTTTCCGTCTTCTTCTTCCGCAAACTCGGCGGCATGAGCTTGTTCATCTTCCTTCTCTCTTTGTCCTTTTCTTTGACCCTAGCTGCCTCCATTTGTTGCTGGATCTGCAGTCGAGCTGCTTCCCTGCGTTCCCGATGACGCACTTCCTTTTCATAGCTTGGCAATGCCGTTGTGCTTTGATGCTCGGTGTCACTGCTCACGTTACTCATTGACACATTGCTCATGCTGGCGCTCGCAGAGGCATTCGGTGAGCCTATGCTCTGTGGGTAATCGCGTACGCTGCTTCCCCGAAGGCTGCTATTCAAGCTATGGGATCCAGGTCGGGCGCTATACTCGCTCTTTGATCGGGGCAGGTCGAACGTAACAGAAGACTCTCCCGGTGACGCGAACTGGTCGCCGTATGCTCTAGACATCTGCTCGTCGTCCGTGTCTTCCAGAGGACCTGGATGGCCACGTAATTCCACACCGCGGAGTTGAGCTAGTGTCGCTTCGATTGCCGGGTTGGCGTCGTCGGGAAGGAGTGAAGGGTCGCTGACGAGCCTGTCGGCAAAGGCCTCAACTGGATCCTGACCTGGTCGTGCTGTCCCACCTCTAGGATGGGCTTTTTGCAGCTGGTTGATGACATCCTCCCACTGGAAGCTACCTGGACTGTCAGGCCGCTCAGCTCTCTCTGCGCGGTTTAAGCATTCTTGCGTTCGAGAGTTGAGATCCTCGCACAGGTAGTGAAACTCCCTGAGATCGCCGTCAGATGCATTGATGGCAGCCACGATATCCTGATGAGTCTTTCCAGGAAGTGCCGCAGCTTCGTTACTGTTTGACAGTGCAGCGACCGCTTCAAGCCAGAGATGGATGAGATCCGCGAAGGACCTTGCCTGGTCAATCAGGTATGGAAGACTGGGGAAGCCTTCTCTACTGCTTGGGGGCAGGCGTTGCATTATCGTCATTGGAGTTGTGTAGCTCAGATGCTGTTCGGCACTGACGACTCCAGAGGGCCAAGTTGGAGAATTGGGCGAGTTGGGAAAGTTGCCGCCGGAGATCGGAGTCGGTACGTAGCACACATCATCGATGAAAGATTTGAAGCTCTCCCGATGCTGGACAAGGAAGGCGTTCATCGGCTCCATCCAGGGCTCCTTGGTACCGAATGAGGCCATGTTGGCCATCGTCTGAAGGGACTTTGCAATGAGCGTGAACGTGCGACGAGCGCGAGGCTTGATATCGTCTGAAGTGCTGTTAGTAGCGAGCATGGATGTATCTGTCGCAGACGTCTTACCTTTCAGCAGTCCAAAAAGCTTTGGATTGAGGACTGCCGGACAGAAGAAGCGCAGAAACAAGAATCCGGAGACACTGCTGTAGCTGACACTGCGCAAGAAGCCGCCGTATCTGTCCTCAGCACACGCTCGAATATGCCTGAAGATGATCCTCAGCTCAATCGGACAGCGCTGTTTCGCAGCAATGATGCCCTTCCAGACCTCCTGTGTGAAGAGTAGAAGCCTTCTCCAGTTCCGGTCCACGTCTTGAGGAGACCCAACTCGGTTCGGGTCGACCTCACAGTCCAAGTCCTTCTCGTTGATCTCATGCATCTTGGTCGCTAGTGATTCTTCCAAATACTCTTTGCCAACTCGTCGCATGTGCGTGTCCAAGCTCTTCGTTAGTAAGGTGTTGCCTCGAAAGAGCAGATTGGCTTCGAGGGTCGCGTTCTTGTTTAGATCTCTCACGATCAATTCTCTATCGCTGTTGGCAGCACCACTTCCAAGTGGGTCGTTGTTTCCGTCGTTCGATCCTACACGTCGGCTGTACCTGAGTCGAGTGATGGGAGTCTCCTTGTGAATGCCGTCTATTTCCTCCTCAACCAAAGCCATAATCCAATCGCCGGCTTTACCGGAAACCTGAAAGACGTTTAATAAGCTGTCGCTGAGCCTCTTCAGCTCACTGGGTATCATCTGTGCAATTTGCAACGTCAAGCCATTCGAAAACCGATGCAGCAACTCCCTGAGCTGCTGGTAGTCGCGCGCCATAAGAATGATGCCTTCGTCTGCTCGGACCTTGATGAGCACTTCCCCAACTCGCTGACTGTGCATGTTGATCACAGGCCACCACTTTTCAACCTCTTTTTCTGGCTCCAGTTCTTCCATCTGGATCTCCACCTTGCCGCACGTGACGTCAAGAGCGAGATTTGTGAATCCACCCTGTTGCTCGCCGGACGACTCGTGGACACTGCCATGCTTTTTGTCATCTTTTGTGCTGGCACCATCTTGCTCTGGAGGGCGTCGCTTGATGATCACACTCGCGTTATTCAAGACTGGCGGCAGGTCTTGAAACTCGAAGCTTTCGCCCCAAAGTGGATTCAAGCCATCGAGCTTGACTACAGTCTTTCCTCTAGTTTCATTGTCCAGCAAGACTTCGGCGTAGTAGCCGTTCTTATCAGTCGCCGCACTAGCTTGATGTCCTTTGAGGCCTCCGCTGAAACCGGAGTTGGATTCGCTAGCGTTCGGTGGCTGCATCTTGGCCTCCACAACTCGCACGCTCAGGCTTCGCTCCATGCGGAAAGTGTATGTCGTACTGTTGGCGATCGCGCTTTCGAGATCGCGGGTGGCGCTATGCTCGCCGATTTCTGGTTCGGCATCTATCCGTGGCCCGTAGATGGAGGGCATCGTGAAGGCCCGCAGAAGCACAAACCACACCTCATAAAGTACGCGATTCTCCAAGCTCAAGAAGATCGGTCGGATGAAGCCAGGCTGAGTGTTAGTGTAGCTCGCGGTGTACTGGGGATAGATCGCAATGCAGAAGTCGTTCTCCAGTACGCTCGCATCAAGTCGCTGTATCGCGCATCGAGTCAGTTGACTCAGTTGCACCACAGAGATCAAGGAGTTGTCCACGTCCGAATGCAGCTTCAGCTCTCCATTCTCGCGAAGCTGTCCACTGATGCGCCGCCATCGTCTCGAGCCCATACTTTGCATTCGTTGTGTGGCTGGGCGCCCAGCGGATGGGACCCCGAGTGCGTTCACGCTACTGGAGTTGTATCCGATGTTGGTATCCCAGTAAATCATCTTCCCAATTTTGATGACTGGGTTCTCCTTGGGCATGGCGCCTATGACTGATTTTCGTCGATCGCTCTTTCGACTTCGGTTGCTTGCTGCGCGCTCTCTGCTGTGGTTCTGGACAGGGTTGTTGACGGAGGCTCTGCGTTTGGACTGTTCTGCTAACGTCGATGATATCGAGCCCACTTCCGAATCCGGACGCGGCTCTTGGCGGTCGGCGCGATCATTGCTGGATGCTGAGGATGTGTTTCTCGATGTCCAGTGCAACAATGCAGCAAACCAGGCATCGAAATCGGACTGCGTCTGCAGCTTGATATGCACTTCGTCCGGTCGATCGTGAAACGTCACCTCCAGGTAGGGCATGTCTCCATCTAGATTCGACCGCACTTGCGAGCCTCGTAGATCGGGTACCAGAGTCTTGTGCGCCCCTTCACTGCCTCTTGACTCGTACATCAGACTTCCACTTTCTTCTTGAATGTAACAGTAGCTTTGTGACCAAGGATTGCCATATCCCCGTCTGAAGACCACGTTACCACTCATTCTCCCGTTGAGCGTCTTCATCAGGTGTAGGATCCGCCGGGCATTTGCGCTGGGCAATGCGGATGTTATCGAATTAGCTGTTCCTGACGAGACCGGCGAGATTGAGCGATGGCCCTGCGGCGTCTGTGAAGGCGACACGACTGGTGAGCCCACCGAGCCCGCCGAGGGAGCGTTGGGTGCTTCCATCTGCGCAGGCACGGAGGCCAAGTAATCCGTTCCTCCTTGATGGCCAGCAGGAGAGCTGGGTGATTGTACACTGCCCTCCCGGTTTCTGCTCTTAGGATTAGACTCGGACTGGTCTCGTTTGCCTTCGTCAAGCGTGCGGGTTCGTGGGCGTAAGCTCTCCATGACTCCATGCGTCCGCCATTCTCCATTGCTCTTGCTCTCGCGGCGGCCGAGGAAGGAGGTGCTGGACATGGACAGGTTGACGCTGCCGTTTCTGCTCTGCGGTGGGCTTATTGTCTGTCCACGCGGCTGCTCACCACGCCGTCTACTCCTGCTCGTGCTCGGACTGTCTCGTGCCGCAGCGCCCCCAACAATAGTAGTGGTGGTGTGGGGTATGAAGACACGCTCAAAGCTCATGGTGGTGTTCTCAGACATAGCACCGCTCGACGAATTGGCACTGGCTCTGGCATTCGCACTGAAACTGCCACGCGTGTGCGTGTGGTCGCTGGAGGAGCGCATTCCCGCGTGTTGGTCTTCGGGTGTTACCGGTCGAATGGCCGTCTGCACGCCGGTCTGCGTGCCACTGCTGACTGCGGTGCTACCGTTCGTACTTTGGCGTAGGGGCATGGAAGGACGGCGGCCAATCCTCTTTTCTCGCTCGCCGGGCGGCGTTATCACCTGTGTGCCTGAATCACTCATCATCCTCTGTGCCTGAGCCTGTGCGTGAGACTGCGACTCCTGGTACTTCCATTCATCGTATGCGCTCGGCTCCTTGGTATGCTTCTCACGGCCCCATCGATGTCCTCGTTTCGACCTCTCCATGTCCGTCTGCACTACTGCATCGGCTCCATTCCACACGCCTGAACGGCGACGACTTGATTTGTCACTCATGGTGAGATCCCTGTCGTTGGTATGCAATGCACGCACGGCAATGGCCTTTCACCTTTCTTCTTTCTCCCCTTGGCAACTCCAATTGTTGCCTTTTTATGTCGTCAATGGGCGGGTGTGTGGCGCCAGGCCAGCGTCGGCCGTCGAGGTATTGCAGTCACTCACAGAATGCTGGCGATTGCGGCGCATGTCGCGTAACCGGGTCTTTCGTCAATTGGGTGTGGTCTGGTCCTCCGCAGCGACTACTGTAAAGCGGCGTGCAGCGTCTCTCGTAGGCAATGATCCACTCTGGCAGTCCACTTGCTGCAAGAAACGCAGGGTACTCGGAGTAGGCCCGGCAGTGAGATCACCCAGACAAAGAGGCTGCCGACCGCAACCACCGCTCGGCGCACAATGGGTTGGGTTGGGCAACGCCTGTACCAAGGAATGGCTATTCCGTAGGTGTTCCGATCGAGCAGTCAGAGGTCGCACCGGCGTAGCGGACGGCTCTCAGCGCAGACGCTGCACAGCGATGGCAGAGAGTCGTTGGAGTAGCAGCAGGATGGTATGGCTACGGCGGGTAGCACAAGGTTGAACACGTGCGCCCCGATCCGAGGGCAGACTTTACTCGCGCTGCGCTGCGCTGTGGTGGGTGAGTGAGTGAGTTTGTGGACGGTGGCTTGCCTTGCTTCTCCCTCCTCCAAGCAAATGTCACTCCCTTGCGTGTTGGCCCCAGTCACACAGTTTGGCATCAGACTGTTCCTGACGAGCCAGTGACGATGCAGACATCAAAGCGTGATCAAGCAAGGTGAAGATGGAACCTGACAAGCAGCAAGAAGGCAATCGCTGTCGGTGGGGCGAGACCTCTCCTCCTCCACCAATCCACCAGACGGTCCACCCAGTAGTATGCTGCGTAGGATATGCTCCCTGGGCCTGCCGTCCGCGCCTTTCCACTTCAGTCTTCGCCGCCGTCCGCTGTCGATCTCCGCCTGGTGTGCGGGCTCACGACCAGCCAAGCGTGCGAACGAAGAACAAATCCTTCCCCTAGAGTTACCGTCAATCGCGCCCGAGCACTCCAAGCCTTTCGCCGAAGCAGCTCGGCTCCCGGTCGAAGCAGATGGTTCTAGCCGTATGTTGTCGGATACCTACTCCATGATACCCGCTACATAGTTTCAATTGTCTTTGGCCTCTCCAGTGTCGGTCAGCTGAACAATGGTCGAACGTTCCTGAAGCCGGCACTACCCCTAGGCCATCTAATGCCACCATCCCTGCTCAGAGGAAACATAATAACCTTATTCCTTCCGTTGTCAAAATGATGCATGAGCGCCCAATTAACGCATGCCCTGACATCACCCTCTAAGCCCTTTTCACGGCACCACGGCGGCATCATCAGACTTCTGGACAGGTCCATTTACACGCCCTCCACGATCGAAGCAGTAGCAGCCCGAAGCACGAAGATCCAGGAACGAGCTGCAGCAAATCCTTCAGGCAAGCTCTGCCCAACACACCATTTCTCCTCAAGACCGTACCGCGGTACCGCAACCTCTCAAACTCAGCCCAGGACTCCCACTTTTCTCTGTGCAGTCTGCGCGGGTCGGCAGCCGGGGCAGTGTTTCAGCTTCAAAGCCTTAGAATCCTCAAACGATTCAAAGCAGCGCACGAGCGCCGCCGGAGTGCAAGTCTGGGTGACGTCGGAGGTTTGGAAGCTTTCAGCCTTCCAGCGGTGGTCCAAGTACAGCGTTCTTTGGATGATCACAATTGTGATTCCGAAATGCTGGGTATGTGACCCACGATTGTTACACTAATAGCACTATAGTAATACCGCCGAGGACTGTAGTATATAAACTAACTAAGCGCTGCAGACGCCGTGCGTGGATGTTCAGCAAAATTCGCCGGGTAATATTAACAGCGTTGATATTGCTATAGACAGCCGTTGACCTTACAGTTTGTACAGCAACAGCTCGTTCTACCCTCAATCACACTAACACTTCCCAAGAGTCATGCTCGCCTCAGCCCCCATACCGCTCTTCTCCATCGACGCTTTCAGGACAACCTCAAACATAGCGCGAAGAGAAGATGCGTTTGAGGTATATTTGTATGATGAGCAACATGGATACATCACCCGCATCCGAGCTTCAGCCTCATTCTGTCCTTCCACGGCCTCTATATCAATAAGCACTAGTCATACAGCTGCAGCAAAGTCTTTGACCTGTCAAAGCATCAAGAAGACTTACGAGGAAGGTGAGTAGGAAAGGTCTGCACTCCGACGCAGGCCGACAAACGGCGCGATGCTTATGCAAAGCATCACAACTTTCTATCAAAGTCCCGAGGAGGTTTTTGATATCTACTTGTGCTATGCCGATACGAAGCTGCGAAGGCGTTTCAATATCGTGTTGTTCTGGCAGTTAGTTGTACTTCAGGCCTCCAAACCAAAACAAAGCTATCCCGAGGCACGTCCAAGTAGATTAATGAGAACATGTTGAAAAGCGAGCACTGCAGGCAAGAACCCTCAGTACTTTGATAAGTAACCAGTCTCTCGGTATCCTTTCTCATAGGATGTTCAACTACATACCACAATCAATGCCATTCTTCAACACCACTATCCCACGCTCGCTCACCCTCTCACACTCATCATCCACTGTTCATCTCTCAAGCAAGTCAAAGTAATTAGTCCTTGCAAGCACCAACCCCCACATCCCGTATCCAGCCATCACATCTCCCTCACTACTAAGGAACATCCATGAGACTCATACAGACAGTCAAACGGCAATCCCGCACAGATATCTCCTTGATCAAAGAAACCCACAAAGCTCAGTTTCATTCAAAACTTCATTCACACTGTCATTCAAATTGCATTGCCCATGGTATCAGAAAGTATAAACAAGAGGATCTCTAACACATAAGACTGTCATTACCGTAAACTCGGGTCCTTCAGAAATTCCATTGCCATCACATCTTCTCAGGTTCGACAAGCATACCGTGCTCAATATGCCACGCTCACTTCCTCATCCGTGTGTACACGTGATCGCCGCGCTACCACATGACTCTTCCTCAATTCCCAAAATAACACCTCGACCCTCTGGTCTGGTCGTACAATGGCTCGCCACCTGTCACCACGACACTGTCTCGCACCAAGAATATCTCCCACAAGTCTCGTACTACTCCCAGACTAAGAATTCGTCCGACTCCTCGGCGACACCACCCCTTCAATCCTATCGTCACTGACAGGACTCATCCCCGCACTTCTCACTCCATCACTCCCATGCCCCTTAACGCCACTCAGATCGCCACTCGCCGTCTTGCGAATGCTCTGCCTCATCGTCTCAATCGTAAGCTCCCCGTGCTGACTACCAGGACTTCCAATACCCGGTATGCTTCTCACGGGTGACTGTTCGGGGTTCGAGGCCAAGATGGGATTGGTGACAGTGGTACCCGGAGGCGGAGTAGCTAACCCACCTGAGAGCGTTTTGCTGTGGGTGGAGGATGGGGAGCGAGGTGAGCGCAGTGGGGAGGCTGCACGTTCTCCGATGCTGCTTGCGGGCAAGTTGGAGATGTGTAAGCTATCGCGACTTCCAATTTCTCCTAGACCGGATCCTGCGAGACCGTGTTGGTGTTCGCTGTGTACGATATCTTTGAACGAGAGGAAGCTGAGTCTGCGAACGTCGGTAGGGTCGAGCTGCCCGTAATTGCTTGCAGGATCGTCATCAGCACCGGGTATGATGCCAGATTGGTGGTGAGAAGTTGCGGCTTCTGAATCAGTCGATAATTCATGTCGCAAAGGCGGCATCGGGGCTGGAGAATGAAGCGCTGTCAGATCGGCATGGCTACTCGAGCCCTCCAGCGTTGCAGCAGCCGGTTGATGCGTGGCTGACGTTACGATCTCTACATCGTCCGGGTTCAAAGTCTCGCTCGTGATAGCTTGCGCCGAAGCCTCCAACGCTGGCGGGATCGAATCTTCGGTGATGACATGAGTAGGTATATGTGCCGGGCTCAGCTCTCCTTGCAGATTAGAAATTGGTATCGACTCCTGTACACTGCGCTCAAAGATCTCTGAAGAGGCGGGGCTATGTAACCTGGGCGAACTCGATCGCATGCGGTTGGGTGATGCTGCGACAGCATGTTGATGAGGCAGTCGCGAGGGCGGCGCTGGTATGGGCTGCGACGCAGGCTTCAATTCAGGATGCTGTCCTTTCTTCAATTGCGAAGAAGGAGCAGTTATCCCTGCCGCAGTAGCAGCAGGCTCGCTCAGAGGCGCATTGATAGCCTCCATCTTCTGCTGCTGATGCTTGTCGTCCTTCTTCTTTCCCAAACCTAGCAGTCTCGATTTGAAGCTTTTCGACTCGTTCAATTCAGAGGCACCAGCGTCCCGTAAGTCTTTGCGCTCGCTGTCCGTTATCAGTGGAGTCGAAGAGTTATGCGGCGAGACGTTGGCTTGTCGTGGATTCGAAGTCGGCGGCGGCGGTTGGGTATCTCGAGGCGGCATTACCGGGGGAGATTAAGAGCGCACACAAGCATAGCACAACGCGTGTCAAGTTTCTTGATTCCGGCCAGGCAGGAGCACAGATATGTCACAAGCTGGTCTCTGTATGGTACACGTATGAACAGGTGTCCCGGCAAGCGATTGCGGCTGTCCCGAAAGCACGAAGGCAGGGAAATTGAAGGCCTCAACTCAATGTCGTCTCCATGAAAGGCAGCGGTGTCGGACCCAACAGCTGCTATGTTGAAATTATGTCGGCCAAGTTTGTCGTTGTTATGAGCAGGAGCCAGGAGGTGTTATTGGCCTCAATGGTCGACAGCAGCAACGCCTCAGCAAGACAAGAGCAGCAGGGTGGGTTTCCCAGTCACGCGCAGCAGAATGGACCCCGACTTTCTCCACTCTCAGCCGGGGACGCGCAATGACGCAGCCTCCTATCCCCTCGACGTCGTGAAACACGTCGACTCCCAATGAGAACCGCGTCCAGTACGATCAGCCTTGCCTTGGCTGGATCTCCGACACGTCTGAGATCGTCTCTAACAATGATCCCGTCGACGACGCAGCTGACGAGACACTGCGTGCCCGATTGCGACCACTTCCGGGCGTGAACATTTCCGTACTGAGCATGAGCACGCTCGGGACGACGAATGCCGCTCCAACGCTCACTGGACGAGGACGAGATCTGCCCATTAAGGCGATCGGATGCTTTTCAGACTTCAGAGGCTTTCCCGGCATGGTGATGACAGGCTCCTCTGGCTCTGGTGGTGGAGTCGGGGTGCGGGAAGATGAAGCCGGTGATGGCTCGCGGATGATGATAGGCGTGAAAGTATTGAGAAGTGTACAGAAGACATCTTTGGAAACGTGTTCATCAATTATGCACATCACCACCAGGTACGTCCTTGCTCTATATATTGATTCGTTGGACAGACGTCTCATCGTTCAGCGACGCCCATTGCACCGCCGTCGAGCTGAACACCAAGCCGCCGACGGACTGCGACTTCGCCCCATTCTGCACCACAGTGGAATCGGAAAATAGATCAGCAGCCTCACCTCCGCGAATTAGTGGAATTTCTTCTACTACTTTCACAGAACTCGCTCTTCATCATCATCTTCGTCATCATCGTAACCTTCTTTGGTTGATTGCTCATTTATCTTGGTGAAACTTTCGCAACGCTACACTGAATCGCTCGCAACGCGCCGCGTGGCTGTCGAATGGATTGCCATTGTGGGTCCATCTCCTGGACCAGGCGCCGTAAATGCATGTCCCTACCACTTCGTCTCTCTTCCCTACCGAGTCGTCATATCTAGTCGGTGAATGCCTTGGAGTAGGCTTTCTTCTCTCGTGCCTTCCGATCAGCTGCAGCCTTCTTGACTGCAGCCACCTCATTCTTAATGCCGGCGTCCGATGGCACGAGAGCCGAGGCCTCCTCCAAGAACTTCAGTGCGCCATCTTCGTCCTTTGATGCCCTGAGTGCGACTCCCTTACGGAAGAGCGCCTTGCCCTTCTCAGCATCTGAAATGCCCTCGACAACCGCTGCCTTGTCCGCAGACTCGAACGAGTCCTGGTACTGCCCGAGTTTGAACTGAAGCAGTGAGCTGTTGGTGTGCAGTGAAACCTTGAGCTTGGCGAGTTGTGAGCCAAGGTCTGCTGGGTCACCCTCCAGAGGTGCAGGGTACTCGTGTAGATATCGCAGAGCCTTCTGGTACTTGAGGAGAGCCAGCTCGTTCTGACCGGCTTTGAAAGCCTTATTGCCCATGTCCTTCAAGTCGCTCACAATCTTGACAATTTCTGTGCCCTTCCACTCCTCGCCCCCCTTTTGCTGATCCTCTGGGAAGTCTTCGTAGGCGTCGCCCGTGGTGTCTGGTTTCTTCTTGGTGAATTCGCTGATGTCGGTGTCGTCAGGCAGCTGACCGCAATCTTCAATAGTGCAGTCCTTCTCTGGCTTGTCGTTGGGTCCTGTTGGAGTGTTCTCGACCTGTCTGATCAATGCCTTTCCAGCGATCACCTCACCGAACACAACGTGCTTGCCGTCCAAGTGAGGAGTAGGTACGGTTGTCACGAAGAATTGGCTTCCGTTGGTGCCTGGTCCAGCATTTGCCATGCTCAGCAAGAATGGCTTCTCGTGCTTGAGGTCAAAGTTCTCATCGTCAAACTTCTCGCCATAGATGCTCTCCCCTCCAGTACCATTTCCCGCAGTAAAGTCACCGCCTTGTATCATGAAGCTCTTGATCACTCGGTGGAAGCCCGAGCCCTTGTAGTGTAGCGGCACGCCGGTGTTGCCATTGCCCTTCTCGCCTGTACAGAGTGCTCGGAAGTTGTCGGCCGTCTTGGGGACGACGTCGTTGTACAGCTCGAAAACGACTTTGCCAATCTTCTGACCGCCGATGGCGATGTCGAAGAAGACCTTGCTGCGCTTCTCGGATGGCATGGTCGTGGTAGCTCGCGTGGATGCGGAGCCGAAGAGCGGTCGGTGATAATTAAATTAGAGGTGTTATGGACACAACGTTCAAAGTGATCAGCAATGTTTTCTTAGAAGCTTCTAGGTCCCTCACCTACATTACATGGCGCCCGCCCCACCCCACCTCTTCACTTTCGTGGTCTTGGCGCAAATTGCGGGGCATATGCGCTACTGTAAGGTACGAGAGACCGTGTGAGATGTGGCTGATTCTGTCCGGAAGAGTACCACGATTCAGATCATGCACAGTAGTAAGATGAGCCTTGAAGTGATAGGAATGCTTTTGGTGCTATCTTAGAAATCATCCGGCCGTGTCAACTCTAATCCAATGCATTTCTCAGCTCCATGCTAGAATATCAAAGTCCAAAGATCATCGCTTCAATCAACATCGTAGCCTCGTCATCGCTCACTCTGTGACTTTGGTGAAGCGCCTTGCGGCGCCGCTTTCGAAGTGCTTCTATTCTCTATTGCTCAATTCTTGTGCCCATTGGTGGCTCCCAGATTCACATCGTTGTGTGTATTGCGACGCGCCTCTGGGTGACTCTGGCCATGCCCTTCCGGGTGAGCATACTGAACGCGAGCCGGATGGTTCTCAGTGGCATGACTGTGGGAAGCGCCATTGGTGTGTGCCGTTGGCTTCTGCATGAAATCGACAGGATCTTTTGCTCCTTCGGTCATCTTCTTGAATGTGTCCCAGGTGGTGACGGCGCCCAACGCTCTCTTCATGTGAGCATTGACGATCTGCAAGCCGTAGACGTAGGATGCGTTGACCCAACCAAATCTGCAAAGAAGTTAGGGAATCAGTTAATCAAGGTGCAGTCGCGCAACTCACCCTTCAGTCGCGACACCCTTGAAATCACCGCCCTGGTTGCCGTATTCGGCTTCGACCTTGTGCGGGTCAACCTGCCGTGTCACATCGTACTTCTCCACAACCACGCCGTTGAAGTCAACGAACGCCTTTGTGCACATGTAGATCCATCGGTAGGCGAGGCGCTGCGCTTCCTCTTCGAAGCCATATCGCAGGAAGCCAGTCCAGGCAAGAATTTGCTGTGGAGCCCAGCCGAAGGGATAATCCCACTGTCGGTTGGGTCGGTGGACACCCACTGGACCACGACTCTCCTCGGTACCAGAGACAAGACCGCCGTGAACCTCAAAACGCGGAAGAGCTTTGGCGACCATGACGGAGGCCTGACGAGGCGTACAAGCACCAGCCCACATTGCCCAGAACGTGGTGGCACTCTCGTAGCCAGTCTGCTGCTTCTTGACAGTATTGTAGTCGAAGAACATGCCCTTCTCTTCGTCCCACATGAGCTTATCCATCTGTTGGCGGCGCTTCTTGGCACGACGATCCCAGGTGGACGACGTCTCAAAGTCGGGGTGTCCTGGCATGCGCCACTCCTTTGGAATCTCGAGCTTGTCACCAAAGAACGCCCGAATCGTACGAGCAATGTCCACTTCGTATTTGTACAAGCAAGAATTCAGGTCAATGGTGGCCAAGTGGGCAGCAACCTTCTCGAGGCGGTAGGAGGTATCGTGTCCGGATTCGCGAACCGCGCGATCATGCAGGAAGTACTCGTCCAGCTCCGGCTCGTACACGTGTCCATAGTTGTACGCATGGACGAAGTCATTGAAGCTCATATTGTGCTTCTTGGCATAAGGCGACAGAACGTGCACGAAATGGGTGGCTTCAGTCTCTGGTGGTACACCAAGACCACCTGGGACGTAGCGAGACAGTCCTGACTCTGGATCGTAACGAGGCTTCGACATCCAAGTGCTGTAATAATCCTTGATAGCTGCTAGGATAGCGTTACGAAGGAAGTCCAAGCTGTTATGCTCATGCTTGATCCGGTCGTACACCCGAAGTGCCATATCTGTGAGGAATGGAGGCTGCGAGCGGCGGAGGTAGTAGGACCGGTTGGCGTTCAAGATCTTGCCGTAGTGGCGGATGGAGAAGCAGAAGTGCTTGACCATCGACTTGCATAGGTCTTCGCGATCATTGACCAGAAGTCCGAGGGTTTCCATGTAGCTGTCCCACCCGTAGAGCTCGTTGAAACGGCCACCGGGAACGACAAAAGGAAGGCCCTTGAAATCGATTTCACCCTTGGGAGTATCGGCAACTCGCTCCATCTCAATGGCCAGCAGACCAGGTGCGGCATTCAAGTCACGGACGTATTCATCGTCATCTGCACCACCTTCTTTGAGCCATTGGACATCAAGACGCATTTCGGGGTGCTCTCTAGCGACACGAGTATAGTACTCATATTGCTCGGGAGCTCTGGGAGGTATGTATATCCGGGGCCTGGGATCTGAAGTCCAGTCTTTGGGATCTCTGGCGACTTGAGCAATGTTGGAACCGTCAATCCTTCTTGTCAGGTTCGGCCAAAACTGGTCCTTGATAAGGCGTGCCATTCGATTGACCGGATTCTCGTTCAGACGGGCCTCGTCCAATACAATCTGCTTGCGGCCATATTTCTTGGCCAATGTGAGCTCCTGCAAAAGATTGCTCATCATATAGTTACCCCGAATATCGAAGTGTTTGTAGCCTCCCGAGGAAACGGTTCCCAGCTCAATGGTCTTCGGACCGGTATCCTCAATTGTGATCTGGATGTTGTGGTCGGTATCCTCACGAGCGAGGATCGTCTTCAACGTGTCTTCGACATTGATGAGATAGCGGCGAGGGGCATTACCCTGCGGGTCTAGCGAGATTCAAGTCAGCTCAATGTCCAACAACGAAGGATGTCTGGGGCGCACCTGCCTATACTCTGCCGTCTCGTGGGTGCCTTGTACTGCTGAGCTGCTATTGCCTGACTGTGGCCCGGGTCAATCTGTCATGTATACCTAGTCAGCACCCTTCTCGCTCAATTGAATGCCTCTCTCCTGTGAAGCAATCTCATTCTATGCTCGCGGGTCGGCTTACCGCTGATAGAGTGCGCCTTTTCGCAACCTGTCTAGGGCCGTGACTCGCGCCATAGTAGACGTCTGGGGCGGCGTAAGGGTCGAGATCGAGACCGTGTGCTTGCTTCTCCTTGTCGGCGGTAGGCGCGACGGTGTGGGAGTGCTGGTGGTCGTTCGGGGCAGGGTGGATCGGAATGACCGATTTCTGCAAGCTCATGCTCTACCGGCTGGTACTGGAGGAAGTCGTTCGCGTGCGTAGGGGTGTAGGTCTATGAG
Source organism: Nothophaeocryptopus gaeumannii (assembly GCA_031771865.1). Lineage (NCBI taxonomy): Eukaryota > Fungi > Ascomycota > Dothideomycetes > Mycosphaerellales > Mycosphaerellaceae > Nothophaeocryptopus > Nothophaeocryptopus gaeumannii. Next base: position 629,416 of record JASISA010000025.1, read on the forward strand.
AAGCAGTTGGATGGGCAAGAGTGTTTTCGTTGGCGATGATATCAGCGTGCTGCGGGTCAAGCAGCAGGTCCGTGGAGATTGATCGGGTCGAGCGTAATGAGGGCCGGGGGAGTTCTACGGGCTCCGGTGGGGTGGTGAGATGGGATGGACTGGCTAGGCAAACTGTGGTGCTATTCGCTGCTGAGGATTGCTTTGATAGAGTGCGCGTGGAGGGGCCGTCGCGACAAAGAAGCTGATGACTGCAGTGAGTGATGCTGCGAGGGACAACGAACAACGGACAACGGAGAGCAGCTGGACGATGAAACAGTATTGACAGCCGCCGGTCGCATGAGCAACTTCAGGAGCAGGCGTGGTCGTCGGGGAACAGGCAGACACTAGGAGACACTTGCCGTTCGCATCTGCTGTTCACAATGCCGATCGCAAGAGCAGCGGTGTATGCTGCAGCAAGACGGCAGGTGGTGAGGGACCTGGAGGGTCGAGCTGTCTTCCATCCCGAGCATAGCTGTGCATGCTCTCTCAAAGCTTTGCCGGTCGAGGTGGGTCGCTTCTGTGAAGATGCACAGACTCATATCGCACGCAGAATCACAGACAGAAGACGTTCCTACGCCGATGGTGCGCAAGCTGTGCGACCACACTGGAGATGGACATTGGTCAAGACAGAGCCAGGGAGCCCCTCGAGGGAGGCACATGGCGATCTTCTTCACGCTAGCGCCCAGTCTTACTCTCGCACATGCTGTATCGGTGCAAAACATCCAGTCTACCATGCTGACCATACGTCGACCATCGGCGGGGGACCTTGCAATCACTCTCAAGAGAACTGCGAAGGGGAGCTCCAAGAGTGATACTCGATTGTGCGCAGCTTCATTGTACGGCATTGGCAAAATAGAGTACAGGGTAACAGGCATTGCAAGCAATCCTCTGCCGATGCAGAACGCAGCTTCTCGGTGCCCCGCTCGCCTTGTCGTATTTGAACAACAGTCGATAAATACACCACTGACCGTGTCATTGGGAAGACTGGGTATTGACCCGTGACTACGGCTACCGCGATCGCATCAAGATCCGATACCCGCCCTTGAATTAGACACCTGGAACCCAGTTCAGGCTCAATTGTCTTCCCAACGCTCTGTCACTCGGATTGAGTTCGAGATGCCGGTTCCCTGCCGATGCCGAGGCCCACTCGCCGAGAAGCAGTGACCATGAACCTCACATCAACACAGCTTTGACTTCGACTGTACATAGCATCTTTAGACCTTCATTATGGCCGGCGGTTCGACCTTCACCTGGTACCACGCCCTCCGAATCGACTCTACCAAATCGCCTTTCACCTCGCCTCTCCCGCAAACCCACAAAGCCTTCGCGGACGTCCAACCCACATCATGGAAACGCTACAACATAGGCGGCATCCTCACAACCGTGTACGGCCTCTCCGAAATCCCTCCTCACCCCGACTCAATCACAGCTTTCTGGCTCCTTCACGGCCGCGGTGACACACAAGACTCAATGGCCTACACAGCTTCCGCCCTCCTCTCAGCCTGGAACAACTCCCCCAAACGAAAGAGTAGCAACAAAGGCCTAATATGCATAACCTTCGACCAAAGAAACCACGGCAGCAGAATGGTAGAAAACGATCACAATCTTTCTTGGAAGCAAGGAAACCCGCAACATGGACAACATATGTTCTCAACCTATGTGGGAACAGCACATGATCTCTCCCTCCTCATCACCCAAATCCAAATCTATCTCCCCTTCAAAATCCACGACCATATAGCCGGCGGCGTCTCCCTCGGCGGCCACGCATCCTGGGTAGCTTTAATGGGCGATCCTCGAATCTCCGCAGGAATGATCGTCGTCGGATGTCCAGACTACGCCCGGTTAATGACTGATCGAGCAATTCGTGCAAGACTCAGATCAACAACGAGTACAGATCCACCGGGCGCGGAATTCTTAGGATCAAGCGATTTTCCACAAAGTCTCGTGGCGATGGTGGAGCAATACGATCCCTCTGGCATCTTACTGAGTGAATTGGACGTCTATTCCGCCGACGATATCAATCAGCGCCCTTCTTATGAGGAGGTGAAACGGTTACGGCCGATAATCGAGCGCACGCTGGCGGGCAAGAAGATCATATGTCTCAGTGGAGGGAAAGACAGACTTGTGCCGTACGCGCAAGGCAAGCCATTTCTCGAATGGCTCAAGCGCGGGATTACGAAAGACGGCTGGGCCAGTGATCAAGGTATTGAGCTAGAAGACATCACAGATCCTGACGCCGGTCATGAATTCTCAGCTCTGATGCGGAAAGAAGCTGAAAGATGGCTTTGCGACCTTTTATCAAATGACGACAGACCACGCGCCAGGGAAAGCAAAATGTGATGGAGATGGAAAGTTCCGTGATCGTAGGTCTTCATATGCGATGCGTCTAAGGTTTTATATCATGATACCCCACTCCGTGCTCTCTCTGAGTTTTGTGCCATCACAGCGTCAACAACATCCCAGCATAAGCCGCAACAGTCGTCAAGAACCCAAACCACGAACGTGCATATCCCACCGCATCCTTCACACCGCCATACCAAGACCGATCAGGGACTAGAATGGCATCACGACCCGAATACAACGACTATTGGTTCGGCGTGAAACCCAGGTTGGCCAGGTTCTCGACATACCCGGCCTCGCCTCTGAGTTTCGCTCGCTGGATGGCTGCGGTGATGATGGATGCATACGACCAAGTCAGATCCACACACCCCTGCGGTGTTCCATCATTCCGATTATACTCCTCGGCCAGGGATCCATCAGCGGGGGTATAGTACTTCACCGTCCTCATGAACGCATCGCCCCAGCCGTTCAAACTGTCAATCACACCATTGAATTCCGCGGTTCCGTTGGCATAGGTTATGCCGGTGGAGACTTTAGCGTCAGAGGCAAAATAATCGAAGAAAGATTGTGAGGTATTGGTGACTTTGATCGAGCCGGAGGCTTGGTACTCTGAAGATGCGGTCCAGAAATATTGCGCAATAGATGCTGTGGTCAGATACCAAGGATTGCCGCCATTTGTCTGCGTGCCGGTGCCGTTGTAGACATCCTCCGGATACCGACCGATCGGGACGCCAAGTGTCAGGCCCGAAGAATCCTGTCGGGTCTTGTTGGCTAGAGGATATACGTCGATGAAGCTGGTCACGAAACGGACGATGGTCGATTGGACTTGGTCGTTGGTGTACGAGTAGACTCCGTCGTTGGCGTAGCCGTGGATTAGACCAAGTGGGATGGCGGCGTCGAGATAGCTGGATTTGCTGAGCAGCACGGGACCGTATTCGTAGAGAAGGATGCCTCTGTTGACGTCCCAGAATTGGCTTAGAGTGCTTGTGAGGGCAGTAGCTGCGGCTTGGAGTGTCGAGGCTGTGGTGCTGTCGTTCATCTTCTTGGCGAAGGCTGTACCAAGTACTAGGGCTCTGCGCTGCACCATGCGGGTGTAGAAGTGATCGCTGCTCTCTTCTTCCCATAGATCGAATGAAGGAGACGTCCAATTCGAGGCGACGAACAAGAGATCCTTCTGCACTGGCGCAGCTGTCGGATAGTTCGTCGAATCGTATATCTTCTGCTTGACAGCCGTAGTGTTGCCTCCTGCTGCGAGATAGCTCTCAGCGAACTCAATTAGCGTGATAGCCGCAGTCGCCGGCCCGTCATTCTGCGGTCTACCCCAAGGTCCCGAGAAGATCGTGTTGTTGAGGTAGAACTTGGGCTCTCCGAGTCCGGTCTGGAGGTTGGGATCGTTCTGCTCCGTAGCCCTTCCACCAGCGTACGCCCAGAGAGCATTCTCGAACTGTTTCTTCGCACTAGCATTGGTGGCTGCAGCGTACAGGGACTGAACGACGTCCATGGTCAGTGATGAGTCGCGTACCCAATCGTAGGCATAGTCTGGGAGCTTCGACGCGAAGTAAGGACCACTCCTTCCAGCAACCACTACACCGTCTACTGCTCCCTCGATCGCTGGGTTGATATTCACAAACATCTTCGTGAAGGAAGTCTCTAGCTGAGATCCATTCGCGACGGCCAGGAAACTCGTGATGTCGTCTCCAAAGCCCTTGGGTGATGCATACGGCGCTGGTGGCCCGGGCAGCTTGGGTTCAGGTGCGCCGCTAGCATTAACTTGTTGGCCGAGCTGCTGGCTGTATGTAGTGCTTAGGTCGACGACGTTGTAGGTGATGTTGAGCAGTTGGGTAACTCCGTCGATGTAGGCGGGCGTGGAGCTTCCCCATAGTTCGTAGTTTGTTCCGTTGACTCCGTTCTGATAGCTCAGGCTGACTGAAGAAAGCGGCGTGCTCTTTCCCTGTCTGTCGGTGTAGTATAGTGTGACCGCTTTGTTGTATGCCACGTTGTTGATATAAGCGCTGGTGTTCAATGTTCCGCCACAATAGCTGAAGCTCTTGAGGGTGACGTTCTTGCCATCAGTAGGCGTATCGGCTTGAAGAGTGGTTGTTTGACATGTCTGTCCATAGACGCTGCTTGCGAGCGCAAGACCGGCTGCGACGCCACTTGAGATGCGTCCCATGGTGCTGCTAGGTTAGACACTAGTAGCAAAAGCGAGAGAGTGAAGGATATACTGGAAAGCAATGGTCCCCTACCAGATGCACAAGGAGGCGAAGTGGTTTTATTACGCAAGTTCAGTTTTCATCATACTTCCGTGAAAGCGTGCCGTCCCTGAATTGAATGCAGCTAGGGAGGAGCGATCTCTGGAGCTGCACGAAATGATGAATGAACCTGCACAAGTCTGCATGTGAGCCTTCAAGATGCGGTGGAAGAGGAAGGAGATCTGCGGTGATTGCGTTCTGCTCGGCCCGCAGAATGCAAGTTCCCATCGTGACCTGTGCTCGGCCGACGATGTGGTCTTGTGCCATAGAGCGCGCATTGTTAGTGAAGATGCTACTGCTGTGAAACCACCGCTCAAGCCTGCTGTGAGGCGAAGGTCGATTGGTTCCCAGGCAAATTGGTTGGCGTCACTGGTGGCCCACTCAAGAGACGACATGCCTTCATCCGGTCGTGGCAGTAGAACTATTGCGGACATGTTGAAGACGCGCACGTAGCCGATCTGGAATTAGATGCATATGATGAACGTGTCTATGGTGAGATGAAAGTCGGTGCAAGTTGGAGAGAATACCGGAAACAACTACTCGGAGTATTTGAAGGAAGAACATGCATAGGAAATCGCCGACAAAGCCGGCAAATCATTCAGCCGGTCGGCGACACCAGACCGATACGACACGACGCGACAGCCATTCCTCTCCAGCTCAACCTACACACTTCATCGACATCGTCCTTGCAATCAAGCACATGCCTGGGCATCCCGAAGCGTTCGGGGTGTCCATATTCGGTGTGTTGCACCCATACGTCCTTGGCCGGCAGACGAGGAAACAACGGTGAGAAAATTCACCTCCATCCCAGAACTGGCAGATCTTGCGACAGGACGCTATTCACTGTCTGATGAGAGGATCGTGGAGTGGCTGGGCAAGGGCCGTGTCGGGATAGCTGAGCACATCCAGACCCACGAGGTCGTCGGCATACTACAGTAGCTGCGATTCCAATGATTTCGCTTCTCTCCATTGCCGAAGTCTCGGTCAAGGTCAATCACAATGCAAAGGATATCGGTAATCTGCTACTGGACGCTGTGCTTGACTACGCCAGAGACCAGGCAAAGGAAGGAGGTGGTATGGCACGAGCCAGTCTAACCACTTACGCTAAAGTTCCCTGAAATGGCCCTTGGTTCGCGAAGCGAGGGTTCAAAGAAGTCGATTCTGGCAGTCTTGGCCCGGCACATGTTCAAAAGCTCAGGCACGACGAAGAACGAGGGTTGTCGAGGCCCGGTTGGAGGAGATGCTGCATGCTTTGGGAGCAAACCTTGGTACGAGGCTAATGGACTTCAGCGAGGATCGCAAAATCTGATGGTATATCAGATATACGAAACGAGACGGAGCACATTAGCCCACACTGGCTGCTCAAGTTTCTATGCATGGCACTTTGGCTGGGCGCGACTTGGCGGCAGTAGGGTAGATGTTGGACGCTCGCCCTTTGATAAGCTCCTTAGGGCCAGTGCAAATGGCTGCCGACATACGAACAGCCGAGACGTTCTGCCTGCCTTGAGACACATGGTGAGAGCCCAGAGATGTCATGCCTGTATACCACGCGACACATTTGCGGAGTGCGGAGTAAGTTTGTGGAGTACATTCGAATACCCTGGCTTTCATGCCCTTCCTTGTTGCTTCATTATGGGCTCGGGCTAAGCCTATACCGAGTTCACGACTGAAAAGACGATTCTGGAATGGGTGATGCTGGAAGCATATACCAAAACAGTCCAATTGCCCCCGATTCGCGTAAGAGGGTTCGATCAGACTTCTTGGCCGATCAACATCACCTACCGAAAGGTCCTGCGTGACCTCCGTGCCTACAGTATATGACAGCCGTCCCGAGAACGTGCCGCAAACTCCTAGACTACAGTCCGACAATGGCCTCTTTAGACAAGAGCGACGCAGTGCATCTGGAGAGGGTTTCGGCAGAGGGCGACATTGGGCCTCGATTAAAGGCGGACGAGTTTGATAGCTATGGTCTGCTCAAGTCCAGATATGATGAGTTGTCGATCCCTCGGACAGTGCTGGTCTTCAGGCGGGTCATTGTTGTTTCCCTTGCGGTGTACACGGGCTATTTATGCGAAGGCTTCGAGGTGAGTGCACAATGACTTGGGAAGGCTTGGGTACTGGCAGTCCGCTGATAGGTAACAGCTCAATGCTGGTGGAAGTGTGATCGCGAACGCCGGCTTCATCGACCAGTTTGGTGACAATAAGAGCACAGGCGTGAGAGCCTTGAATGCAACTTGGGGTAGGCCATTACATACATAGCGGACACTGCAAAGACTGACAATAAACAGTGTCTACATGGAGCGCTATGTTGGTTCGTGAGAGCAGTAACATTTGAGCGATGGGCTGGAGCTGATGGCTCAAGAACGTTGGTCAACTGGTCACCTTCACATACATATCTTGGTGAGATATAACCGGATTCATGGTTTTTGCCAAGCAACTGACTTGCTATAGGTTCGCCGATCGATTCGGGCGCAAGGCTTCGTTTTATGTCGCTTGGATCTGGCTCGTTGTTGTAGGTGCTTGGACTTTTTATACAAAATCAACGATCGTTGCATGGGCTAACAACTCAGGGCTGCGCTCTCATGAACACTGCGAAGTCGCCGCTTGTTTGGGTAAGCCCGTACCATTCGCGTCGAGCCATATGTACGGACTCGTACTCATGTTAGATCAGGCTCTCGCAAAACTCTGCAATGGCGCTGGTATTGGCATACTCCAGTGAGCATGAGCCAGCCTTTCGCCAGGCACTCGTCACTAACCTTATCAGGGTTGTGTGTCAAGTATACATTATGGAAATCTGCCCCAACCGGATACGCGGCGGCATGGTCACCTTCCAAGCAGTATGGTACGTCGACTCAGCGAATTGACTCTGCATATGCATACACAGCCTCATTCTAAACTTCGACAGGAGCAACATCGGCGGCATTATTGTATCAGTGATGATGCAGCAGCTGAACCAAAAGCATCCAAACGACTACCTAGTCGCGATGAAAATACTCTGGGCGCCCGTTGGATTCATCATCGTCTGCTGGGCATTCATCCCAGAATCACCATGGCATCACGCTCGCCGCGGGGACAAAGACAAGGCAATGGCGTCGATGAAGACTTTGTATGGCAATATTGAGGGCTACGACTATGAAGAGGAGTATGCCATCATTGCCAGGACTATTGATCATGAAAAATCTCTCAATCAAGAGAAACCGAGTTTTCGCGACGTCTTTCGAGGCCTGAACCTGGTGAGCAGTCTCGGTCGCTTTCACACATTCGCAGAGCCGGCTAACTACTCACCTCAGAAACGAACTAGCATCGTTGTTGTTCTAAGCTTCTCTGCACAGCTTGCCGGTCTTGCTATCATCTTTACCTACTCGACCTGTACGTCAGCTGGTCGTTGTTCTACAGTCGATGGCGCTTTGCTGATGGGTCAGACTTCTTTTCTCTCGCTGGATTGGACGATCCTTTTCTCGGTACCCTCATTCTCAAGTATGTCGTAGTCCATCATCCATGTACCCTGACTCTGCTGTCTCTTCGGCTGACCATTCCACTTCAGCTGCGTCAATCTTCTTGCAGTAATCGTCTGGTCGCTGTCTACCGACAAGCTTGGTCGCCGAACGATTATCAACTCTTGCCAGACTCTGATTTGCATAGTTCTCTTCACTGTTGGAGGTCTGCATTGGTCAGGGGCAACGGACGGCAACGCGGCCGCTGGCACCGCCCTGGTACGTGTGCTTTACATCAATTTTGGTATCCAAGTGCTTCTCTTTCTGACTCGCTGTAGCTGGTGATTTGCTGCTTCTGGACTTTTGCATTCCAGATTGTTTCAATGTCTTACTACTTGTTTTCGGCAGAGTTACCAACTGCCCTTCTCCGGATCAAAACAGGCCCGATCACCTTCTTTTCAAACTCCATCTTGGGTATCGCTACCTGGTACGTTCATGCGGGTTGTTTTCTCGAACAAACGGTGTCGGCTAATGCTGAGCAGTTATGCAACGCCACCAATGCTCCTTCACCTCGGTCTCCGAGCGGCATTCGTCTTTGGCGCTTTCTCAGTGCCCATCTGCGTCGTCATGTGGCTGTACATTCCCGAGACGAAAGGGTAAGGAGACCACAACGGCAGCACCGGAGAATTTGTGCTGACGTCTCGCAGGAGATCTGCTGCCGAAATTGATGAGCTGTACGAAAGAAGAATCCCAGCGTGGAGGTGGGCCTCGACTCGAACCGCTGCCGAGGAACAGATGGAGGCTGTTGTTCAGGTGAAGGGTCGCGTCAAGCAAGCTTAAGACTCAGAAAACCATACTTCCGGCCCGAGCATTACGGAACACTTGAATTGTAAAACGCGAACCTGAACTTGTCTCCCAAACTTCGTCAGGCAGTCCAACTTCCAAAGCGCTTTGTCAGAGCATCGAGAGCTGTCTCACCTCCAACTCGAGTTAAGTCTGCGGAAGCAATCAATACAAAAAAGCAAAAGAACCGAAGCACACTTCAAATACTACAAGTGGCATGGTCGGGTGCTGAGGATGTGCCCAAACGTTGCACGTCCATACGAAGATCAGCAAGGTCGCTTCAGCGTACACAACACACGTCCTCTTGGCTGCATACATTTCGGAACGCCTCATCCAGCTAGCTGAGACGCACAAACCCCAATGCAGTCAGCATTGCAACTCTCAAAGAACTACGCTTCGAAAAATCCAGCTCAGGATGATGTCAACGAGTTCTCAGATGACAAACGAGCCCGCCATGGGCCAACCCATCTCCGAATCGCCTCCTCTTCCACCCGCCATCAAACGCTCCATTCCAACTCGGCTTTCGTGGCCAGCGCCCTCTTGACTGCCACATCACCGCCACACCAGATCTACTGGGCCTAGGTCTTCGTTTGCACTTTGGTAGCGACTTTTGGTATGGAGATGAGCTTTCCAGCAGCGACAATATACCTCAGCAACATCATTGAAAAGGCGCACCAGGGTGTTGCAGCTAGCTTGGTCTTCACAGTCGTCAACTATAGCATTAGTCTTACGCTAGGCTTTACTGGCACGTTTGAGGTGAATGTCAGAGGATGAATAAGAATTGATGTTTGGCGATGAAAGGCGCCGCAGGGAAGGAGTTGTCGATGGAAGAAGAGGACCTCCTGGAAGCAGAAGTGTCATGATTGGCTGGAGAAGCGAGACGCGTCTTGGCATCGACTTTGCCTAGCGATTCGACCATCCACCAACGAGGAAGCTCACTCTCCATCGACAACACATCTTTCATGCATCGCTTCACTTCGTAACATGTACACGCTCTCCCCTACCAGACCAGGTAATTCATACGCAATCGGAACACCAAAAACGTGGTCCTACAACAAGAGACGACGTCAAGAGGCACGCCTGCAAACAGGCAGCACGCACGATCAACATGACCGCCTTGCTCTCCTAGCCAGCTACGTTATGCCGATGGGACACGATCAATATGCGATCCCAGGTGCATTTTCTCCCACCGGTCCGTCGAGGATCACTTCTGGGGGGCGACACCTCTCGTTCCATCGAGAAAGGTTGGATGCCTCAGGCGCCAACACACCTCTGACTCACGTCGATCGACTTGATTGAGATGCACCGCAGACGGCTGTACAACGACTTCATCGAGAGAGTCATACATGAGTACGGTCAAGTGGGGTGAGTTTGCTACGTTGCGGCAAAATCGATTAGTTCGGAGCAGGCGCAGCATTGCAGGTATCCGCCAGGCATACGCCAAGCCATACGGGCAGCTACTGCCTGCAGCTGTATACATATGCCCTCTGCATTTCTCTCTTTTCTGTTCTCCTTCTCATCATTACAATCAAAACCATCAGCACTTACGACACAGTATTCAACATGTCCGTTCGAAGCCACATCGCCGGATGTTACTACATTCTTAACCGTGACAGACAATACCTTCCACAAGTCCAACTCGAATCACATACGACAATCAACCCGGCATCCTTCACAACAAACCTTACGCAGGTCTTTCAGAACCCAACTTCTGAAACAATCAGTCAACTTCGGTATACGTTCCCTCTCTATGACGGCGTGGCTGTCTGCGGCTACTCGATTGTCTATGCAGACAAGACTCTTAAGGGCGTCGTCAAGCAAAAGGAAGTCGCGAAGCAAATATACCAGGCAGCAGTTGACCGAGGTGAGACTGCATCACTCTTGGAATCATTGCCAGCTGGTGTCTTCGGTGTGAGCCTTGGAAACGTCCCAGCCAACACAGACATCGAAGTCCAAATCATCTATTCTGGCGAGCTCAAGCATGATGCAGCAATCGACGGTCTGCGTTTCATGCTGCCCACCAGTATTGCTCCACGATATGGATCGTACCCAGGGCAACTGATCTCGTCCAACGTCATTGCCAAGTCAGGCATGAAGGTCACCGTGGACGTTGATATGGGCACATCTGCACTTCGAAGAGTACAGTCTCCAAGCCACCCGATCGCGCTCACCATGGGAGAACTATCCGCTACCGTTCACGAGGGATCAGGGGACAGGCCTTTCAAACGCTCTCAGGCATCTGCGACGCTAACACAGGGATCTGCGGAGCTGGCTGGCGATTTCATCCTCCAGCTACTCATCGACGATATCAGCAAGCCGCAAGCTATCCTCGAGCAGCACACTTCGATTCCCGACCAGAGAGCCATCATAACGACCCTGGTGCCGAAATTTGTTTTGGAGCCTTCTCATCCCGAGATCATCTTCATCGCGGACCAGTCAGGCTCTATGTCCGGCTCGCAGAATGCATCTCTGGTGTCGGCGCTCAAGGTCTTCTTGAAGTCGCTTCCTCTTGGCGTCCGCTTCAACATCGTCGCGTTTGGGAATGCTTTCCAATTCCTCTGGCCTAAGTCGCAAGCCTACAACGAAACCAATGTCAATCAAGCAATCGCTTTTGTTGACGGCTTCAACGCATCCATGGGTGGAACCGAGATTCTGAAGCCAATTGAAGCTGTGTTTGAGCGTTATCTGAAGGACATGCCACTGGAGGTCATGCTTTTGACCGACGGAAAGGTCTGGGCCGAGAACGCTATCTTCACATTCATCAACAAGAAGATACGCGATGAGAAAGTGGACGCCAGGGTGTTCGCTCTTGGCATTGGAAACGACGTCTCTCATACGCTGGTGGAAGGCATCTCACGAGCCGGCAATGGCTTCGCGCAGTTCATTACGAACAACGAGGAGACTGATCAAAAGGTCATTCGAATGCTGAAGGGTGCTCTGTACGCACACACGAAGGACTACGAGTTGGAGGTCCACTATGAAGATACGGATGGATTGGAGGATGAGGACTTCGAGATTGTGGAGAAGGTGCAGGATGCGCTTACCATCGACACCAAGGAGGACGGACAGGCAGCGCCCCAGAAAACCGAGAAAGCAATGCCGACATCATTCTTCGATACCACCGCCGATATGGACAAGCGTGCTGTTACCACAGATCGGTATGCACACCTCCCCAAGATCGAGATACCAAAGGTGTTGCAAGCGCCCTCAATAATTCCGCCGTTGTTCCCGTTCAATCGTACCACCACCTACCTTCTCTTGGGGCCCGAGTCTGCTCAGAAGGACGTCAAATCGGTCACACTCCGAGCGTCGTCCGCTCGGGGACCTCTCGAGCTAAACATTCCAATTTCGATCAAAGTCCAGGGTACAAGCGTCCATCAGCTTGCGGCCAGGAAAGCAATCCAGGAGCTTGAGGAGGGACGCGGATGGTTATCACAGGCTACCATGGGCGAAAGCAAAGAGCCCATGAAGTCGTTCTATGCCAGTCGATTTGACGAGATTGTCGAGCGCGAAGCTGTCCGACTTGGCGAGCAGTTCCAGGTCGCAAGCAAGTGGACCTCGTTTGTTGCTGTTAGTGATGCAGCAGAAGAGAATGTCCAGTCGGAACAGCAGGCCCCTCGTAAGAACCGACCGGAGGAGCCTGACTATTCCAATCCGAGGCTTTGGGGTCCAGGGTTGGTAAATGGATGTCGTACAGGTGGGTACTCGCGCAGGAGGGCGCCAGCTGCTCTTGCTCCTGCGTTCGGGGCGGCTACTATGTCTGTGCCAGCATTAGGTTCAGGCGTGTTCAGCGCGTCCACACAGTCTCCACCACCACGCGCTGGCTACTCTCCTGCTGGCGGTAACATCTTCGGCGCAGTGGCAGCCTACTCGCCTCAAGCGGGCCCTCCACCACCACCTTCAAGGCCTTCTCCAACACTGATGAACAAGTTCCTTGCAGATCCTGCTGTTGGTGCCGCATGTGCCTTTGCTGCTGAAGAAGAAGAAGAAAAAGAAGAAGAAGCCGAGGAAAGCGACGAGGACATGGGTTACGGCCTCTTCGACGACGACGCAGCTCCCGTCCAACAAGCACAAGCTCCTGCCCTGGCTCCTTCTGAAGTCAAGATTGATGAAGCTGCTATGAGTCAGTATCAGAAGGAAATGGCGGAAGCTGCACAGATGCCATTACTGACTGACGAGATAGATTCTCTTGACGTTGATTCTCTTATGAGTGCTTCCCCTGCGACTACTACGTTTAACCCGCCGGCGAAGAAGAATAAGAAGAAGAGCACCCCCGTCGCTGCACAAACTCAGTCGCCGGCTCGTGGCCCGCCAATGCCGCGTGCACCACCTGCGGGTACTGGCTTCGCTGCGCGTTTGGCGGCACAGCCTCGCCTCGCTCGACGTGCTGGTAGAAATCGTGATGAGGGCAGTGAGATGCATAAGATCATCAATCTCCAAACCTTTTCCGGTGCTTGGGGGATGTGTTTGGAATTGATGAACCTCATCGGTATTGACGATAAGGCGGTTGATTTGAATAAGTTTGGTGGAGATGCGGATATCGCTGCTACGGTTTTGGCTGTTGCGTTCTTTGAGACGAAGTTGGCTGGGAAGAAGGATGTTTGGGAGATGATCGTGGGTAAGGCGAGGGGATGGGTGTTGGGACAGCTCGGAGTTGATGAGGAGGGATTGGAGGAAAGGGTTGTCGTTGCGAGTGGATATTTGGAGAAGGGGGAGGGGGATGTTGTGGTTTGATGGGGTGGATGCTCGTTAAGGATTCGGTCTTTGATCAGATGAGTGCGTACAATACGCTTCCATAGATCGTATACTTAAAGTCATGACAACATTCATTCCAGCAGCTCTTCTTTTCGTGGATATATCGCTTTCATAGAACAACAACAACACGCTTGAAAATCCTCACAGCAAACAGTTCTTCCTAGAACCAATCACCCCCTCCCATCCCAAACCCCATTTTAATATTCTGATTAGCAGTAGCGCCCAAGTTCCAGCTCTGATCTGCCCAGTTCGGTGTGTTGCCACTAGCCATATTCGGAGCACCAGAGTCGATGTCCATTCCGAATTGGCGCACCAGCTGGTCCCAGTTCTCCCAGTTCATGTCTCCTGATGTATCCATGATCGACATGTCGTTATCCATGGAGTCGATGGAGTTCATGCGCAGACCAGCATCAGTCGATGCCTGCATGGGATAGTTTGCTGCACTAGTCGTGACGTCCATGGGAAAATTACTAAAGTCCATAGTCGTGCTGGGCTGGAGGAAGTTGGAACCGAAACCCAGTGGATGCTGATAGCCAGCCTTTGGAGCGCAGATCGCTGTTCCCACTGGTGCACGAGTATCCGTGCTTGTCTGATCCGCCTTCATTGAGTTGTCAACCTCGGATTGAAGTGCCTGGTTGAGCATGTCTGGGTTGAGGCCTGCCGTGTCCATCGGGTCTTCTGCGCCGGTTTCGGACATTCCGGGTGATCTCAATAGTTCATGCTTGTCCAAAGGCGCCTGCCCGAATGTCGGACCTTCATGGAAGCGTTGAAGCTGTGCCGAGCTGAGAGGCGCTCGAGTCATACGAGGTCTGTTTGGATGACCAAACATCGGGTTCGCGTTCGGACTGTATGTCCGTGAAGGCGGGTTGGACAGACGTTGCTGGTTGACTTGCTCTTCCTGCATGCCGCGCATTCGTGCTTCTTTTGCCTTCCTATATAGCTTCTTCAGCGGACGCCAAAGGTGACCAGTGTTAGTCTCTTCCAGAGCATGCATGCCCCATCGTCCATCTACCGTCCTCTCCACAGCCCGCCATGCCCTCTCTACAATCTCACCAGTGTTGCGATGGCACAGCTCAGATAGCGTGAACGCCAGCGCGTGCCACTGGATATATGTTCGGAAGAGCCAGCCCCACTTCTTGGTCCGTGCTTCTGTCTCGAGTAGAAGGCTGTACTCCATGTTCTCTAAACTTGTGATGAAGAGCTTCTCCTTTACTTCATCAGACAGCGACGCGCCGCCGTCTTGTCTTTGGAAAGGATGATATACCATCAACCACATTTTGCTCATCATCAAACGAGCTACTGTGGCAGTGACCCAGAAGAGTGGGACGCTCATGTCGCAATGCTTGAGGTATCGATCTTCGAGACGTTTGTGACATTCAGTGATCCAGCGCTCTTTGTCTTGGAGCGTTACCGATGAGAAGAACTCTGTACATTGCTTCGGCGGCCCAGGAGGAATGTAGTTGATTCGGCGAAAGGTATTCGCCACTTCGAATCTGAGCAGGCAGAAAGACATATCGGTGCAGCCCTGCACCTCTTCTGGGTACTCCTTCATGTCTGGAGTCATATCGATGTCGTTGATATTGAGCGGCATCTTAGTGTCGAAAGACTGTTCCACGATGGTTGGGTCGCAACCGTGATCCTCGCTGGCGCGCGTATCCAGAATACATACTTGCCACCAAAGTCGTCTGCGCATCTCGACCTCGAATGGAGGCAGGCCGAAGTGACTGCCATCTCGGTGGATGCCGATTGTCTGCGCAATTCGTACTACTAAGCCGGTCAATGTCCAGATCACGCGGGCGTCACTATTTCGTCGCAAGCAGATGAGAAAAATGACGAATGCTTGCAGGACTACGATCTCTTCGGTGGTCAGGAAGTTGGCACGTGCGAGAGCTTGCTCGATGGCGAAGCGGTATCGGCCAAGCAAAACTTGCTTCTCCTCCCCAAGCTTGATGAGACAGTCTTGTGTCGATAGAGTTGTCACTGCACCGTAGTAGATGGCGAATAGAAGACATTCGAATCCTCGAGACAAGTTCGCTAGGTGGGAGGCTGCGCTAAGGATGGTTCCTTCCAAAGTTGGAATGTGAAGCACTTTGACCAGTGGGTCAACTCGGTCCTTGTAGAGCTCCCAGTATTCCCGGATCTGGCCTGGAAGAGGATGTAGATTTAGCAGGTCGACATTCTGGGAGCTGAATCCGAAGACAAATGCGTGATGAGTGCTTGGTGGTACTGGAACGTTAGATCCTGGCGAAGCTGAGGCGTTGTCTTCCTCGTCATCGCTGGACTGGTTCAAGATACCCTTCAAGTCTTCCACTTCGTTGCTGAGATTCGCCCAGAATGAGTTGTTGATGTATCGTGACTTACCCTCGTTCACTACCAGCCTGCCAAAGCGGTTCTCGAAGCGACCCTTCTGCTGCTCCTCCACCCACTTGGTCTTGTTGCGAAATATCTCGTCTTCCCTTTGTGCCTGCGAATCGCTGTTGCTCCTCTTGGCGTTCCCATTTGTCTGTACCGGTGCGTCTGTACTTTCAATATTGAGCACTCGAGCAGCGTCCGTATCTGGAGCGTCCTGAGTGCCTCCATTCTTGTCTTTGTCATCGGGAACCTCCACGCCCATGCCCTTGACCACGCCCTCAAGTCTTCGTAGCCGCTCTAGGAGCTCCTTATCCCGCCCATCTCCCACCTTGCGCACCTTCCTCGGCGCCCTGCCCGGCGCGGGAAACACGCATTCTATATGCGCTCTGTTGCAATTGCTGCAGGGGTGCAGTTTGTCACATTTCACCTTGCGCTTTCTACATGTGACGCACGACCGGGGATTCAGCGTGCGGCCTTGCGCATCCACCTGGAGCTTCGCGCCTGGTGCTGTCGCTGCCGCGTTCTCTGCTGGTGTCGTGTCGGTCGCGGTTGCTTTTTCAGCGGCCGGCTCTGATCCCGAGGGCGTTTCGGTGGACGGAGGCAGGCCGGGGAGGAAGTCTGAGGGCGCGAGAAAGGCGGCTGGGTTGCTTGACGGGTTATCTGTGTTGGCGCCATGGTCGCTCGCGGGCGGAGAGGCGTCCGATGCTGATGCTGGCGTGCCCTCCGCCATCACTCCTTAATTGAGGTCCCTTGCTTTCGTAGGGCCAGGATATTCTATCCGATGACGCCGTTCGCTGCCAGACTTTCGGTATCTCGGCAGTCGTCGTAGTTGTTCATGGGACCATCGCTCGCCGTCTTTCTAGTTGTTGTGGTGTCTTCACTGCTGTGGAAGGATCCCAAACGAAGGGTATGTGAGGATGATCATGTAAGCCGTGCTACCAAACGGCACATTGAAGATGAGGGCAGAGAGACGAGGCGTCTCTGGACGCCGATCCTCCTTGGCAGTGACCCGCTGCGGTATGAGAAGCCTTCGGCTGGGGTATTGCCATCCTCCTTCATCACTACAGGTTTCCAGTGGACCAGGGAGACGGATGGCACTTCTATCACGTCCCTCGATCAGCTGATCAATGATGCTCGTGAATTCAATGCATCAATTGGCATCCGCAACCTGGAGGCGGCGAGTCGACAGAAACACACGCTGGAGAAGATGTTTCGACTGGCAACGAGCGGAGTTTCGACACGGCGCAAGAGGAGTAGAGTAGAATTGATCGGTCCGAGTGAAAGTCAAGTGCAACTTGGAGAACAAGAGGATGGAGATGCAGCGAATGCTCACACAGAGAGCCATGAGAACTGGAACAGGACAGCATATATACCAGAAAACTTGGGAGATAGACGGTCATCTAGTAATCATTTTCCAATGAAAAGCTCAAGTAATGTCAACGCAGCTGTCAGTCTCAGCGAAGCTCACTCAAGTAGTAGTGGTGATGATAGCCGCCAGCACTGCACAGTCGAGCCCCCAAACGCTCTTCGCTAGATCAGATCCACAAGTCATAACTCGTAACGCACGCCCAGCCCGAAAATGCAGATTCTCAAAGCGCCGCGCTCCATATGTACATGCAATCTGTACAGAGATCCAGATTCCGTTCGTTCTCCGTCTCCTTTTCTTCCCTTCCCTTTCCCTTGCTTTTCTTTCACTTCCTTTCCTTGCCCATTCCCATAGGGGTATCTCTTGAATGAATGAAATGTCATATCCAAATATCTCGACCAACCTTCTCAAAAGCCATACAGAGTTTTTGGTCAAATGTAGTCGGACCAAGAGTGCAAGTAGGGCGTATCAGCAGACTTCTTCCTCACGACGGTACTACCGTCTGGGAAAGAGTCCCCTCATCGCCTTGCGCCAAGCTGGTGTGGCCCTCGACTCCTCAATCTCCGGATCCTCAGGGGCACGACGAGAGCCAAGCATATTCTCTGCTCGCTGCTGGGCCCAATCTCGATGACTATCTGTAGCCGGAGGCTGAACAGGCTGTTGCTGTCTTGTTATCCTCGAGGTCTCCGAATTTGAACGCGCAAGCGCAGGAGCAGCGGATGTCCCCGGAGCGGCGGCGGCACCTGACTCAAGCTGCACCATTTGCTGACCGGCAGACAGCGGAGCACTGCTGACTCCTCTGTTCTGCCGCCAATGTCTCATTCCGGCCATACTGCGGACTCGCTGACCAAATGGGGAAGGATACACCTCATCCGAAGAGTCCGGATCGATGACGATGCGCTCGCGTACTTGTCGTATTAGGCGTTCTCTGCGCACCATTGCGTTTGTGACGACGCGTGGACAGTAGCCCTTGGGAAGCGACGACTTCTTGCAGAGGGGGCACAGGCTGCTGCTGTCTCGGAGAAAGGTGTCTACACATTCCGGGTGGAAGATGTGATGGCAGGGAAGCTCCCGTACTGTTGTACCTTCGCCGACCTCAGGCGATGCAGGGACAAAATCATCCAGGCAGATGGCGCATGTCGGTTGCGAAAGGGCCGATGGGCGGAAGCTGGTCGATCGGAGAACTGGCGCAGGTCGCGCACCGGGTTGGAAGTGTTCAGTTGGCTGTTCTTCAAAGACTGTCTTTTCTTCTTCGACGGATACGTCTTTCTGGGGTTGGTGCGGCGTGCTCCGGGAATTTGAGGTCCTAGATCCATAAATGTAAAGCGGCATCTGCTGTAATAGGTCTTGCGGAACGGTAAGTCGTTTGATGCCAAGGGCCTCCAAGTCGACTTCACCACTCTGTACTCTCCTTCGCAGATTCTGTCTCCGTCGTCGCTGCAGCCAGTGCATGGAAAGCGAAGTGAGTCCAATAATAGCTAATAGGATGCCTAGAACGACAAGTAAGAATACCCAGAGAGATGGCAAGGAGGATCCAGATCCTATACGACAGTCAGCTAGTAACATAAGGGATGCATCCGGGCATGACGTACCAGTGTCGATATCAACATATAATCTGACATAGTCTCGAGAGTCGTAGTACTCGGTCAACTCATGTCCATTAGGAACATCGGTCATGTTGCCGCTGTACTCAGCGCTCGCATTCATCAAGGTCGCCCCACTGGCCCCACTGATGGCATATACCGGGTAGCCGTTCTTCGACTTCCATTTCCCGTTGTCTCCGGGTATATCCCACTGCGGATCCTTCGCATCGGCAGGAGTGGTTGTGGTATTGCCAGGAACAAAGACGAACATGCCGCGCACCGGATCTTGTCGGGCAGCCTCCATATAACTCAACGCACAGCTGCCGCTAACCCATGGCGCTATTGCGATCAGATCGTAATCTGTGTTGGGAAGATTCGCCTGTCGAGTGACGTTCTTAGGTATGTATGCGGCAGTCGCATTGACGCATGGGTCGTCGGAGTCGAGGTCGGGTACGTAGAGCAAGCCGGTGACATCGTTGCCGTGAGAGGCACCCTGGCTGGACAGGGTGCGGATGGTGAAGGTGGATATGTAGTTGAAGGAGAGCGATGCATTGACGCGTTGCGCCTGGTTCTGACTACCACCGAAGCCCGTCTGCCATTCTGGGTTCGGTATGTCGAGCGTGATGACCTGAAGACTCTGAGCGCCTGCGTAATACCAGTTAGCGAACAGGTATCCGGACATGTCCTCATGGTCGTTGTGGTGGATGTAGGAGTCGGCGCAGTGAGATTGGGGATGTTTGGGGTAGAAGGTCAGAAGTGTGGTTCAAGCTTGGGGGGACATACTCATTGCGTAAGGTCAGGCTTATCACTAACAATGCCGCCAGAAGTTGGTCGGACTCGTGTGCAGCTGTGCGCCTGGGAACGATATGCGAGATGGTCACGGTATCGGCAAGCGGCAGCACAGTAGCATGGCGCACACGACCAGGTCCAGCGGAGGCGATCTCAGGGCCGTAAAATGAGGGCAGAGCCGGTGGGTGCACGCAATGGTCGACGTCGATTCTGCTCCGGAAGCCGTGGGACTCTGGGACGTGGGACTCTGGGACGGCGGAGAGGAGGCGTTTCCGACCCGGACGGCGACCAACCAGCCTCTCTGATCGACACCTCGAATGGGATGAGCACGCGCGGCCGAAGACGCTTAAGCCACCGAGGTACGAGCTGCGATGGAGTGGAATAAATGTACCAAACACCGAGAGGTCGACACACACCAATGCAATATACAGTGAAAGTGAAAGTAGAGAGGTGGTTGTGGAGCATGTCAGCGTTATCCCGCCACCACGTATGATGCTATTGAGTGCAAACAAGCATCAAACCAAGCCTTCCAAGCCCTTGGCAGCAAGGCCGGCCGGATCTCGCGACGACATGTCGTGGAAGCTGCCAAGTTCATCAACACCCAACTTTCACTTGCTGCGTAGATATTGTCGCAGAACTGCAGGCGAAATTAGGAGGGGAGGTTATTGAAGGACGAGTCGGACACGCATCTCACAGCCAAATCCTACGCTCCAGGCGGAGACTCTGCCCAACTGCCATCACATCCTGCGGACCTATGGCGAAAGGCAAGAACGTGGTCAGAAGCGACCAGCGCTCAGTCAGCCGTCACTCGACGCCCTTGACCGATGCCTCGCCCACTCCCATCACAAGCACCCCTTCCACTGCTGCCGGTCCCGGCGCCTCGACCATGGCCAAGGAGACCGCCTACCTCCACACCTCGACCGCCGCACTCATATCGACCGAGCCGAGCATAGAAGCCTTGATCGAGAGAAGCAATGCTGCTGGTTCCAAGCCAGGCGATCCGCCTAGTGCGCGGGAGCTGCATGGCCTGCACGATAAGATCCGCGACTGTGTCAACCGCTTCATGAGCAAGCGCGGCGAGGTGTGCGATCGGTCTATGCGCCAGCTGGTGCAGAGGCGGAAGGAGCGAGTGCAAGAGGAGCGTGAGCGGGAAGCAGCACGTGAAGCGGAAAGGGCTCGGGTGAAGCGCGAGGAGGAGAAAGCGGGCAGGGAGAAGAAGGGCGTGGGCAAGAAGCGCAGCCACGATGAGATGGATCTGGACCAGGACGACAAGGACAGGAAGGAGAGCCTGCCGAACGTCGGCGCCCACGGCCTGGCGCGGCAAGATGGAGTTGGCGTGCATCAAGGTGAGATATTTCAACATACTTCTACAACCTTCATACTAGTGTGCAGCTTGTCCTCACGAGCATGTCTACCAAGCAAGCTACAGAGCAAGCTGGTAATATCACGCGCGCCCGCCCAGACCCGCAAACATGCGAAGTCGCGCGCAATTCCATCTTCACTCACTTCATCCTTTCATATGCTACACTCTGCCAGTCGCAAATACACCGACGTACTGAAGCCTGCTTTCCACCACCATGCTGACCACAGCCATGTTGACAGGTGCCAACGCTCCTCCGTCACCTCCCGTACAACCAGGCACAGTCGTGCCAGACCTCATGGACGCCGCCGACTCACAATCCGACTCCGAGGCCTCGCGCCCCGACCCACCCTCCACGGCGCCGCTTTACGAGCGCATCTTCGGCAAAGACCCTACCGCCGCAGAAGATGCTATACTTTACGACATTCGCGAAACCACCGATGACATGAGCTGGGAGGAGAAGCGTGAGATCTATCAAGTTGCCCAGTGGCCAGACAGCGATTTACGCGATCTCACTGCTGGAGATCCGCCAGATGCCGATTTCAGCAATGCAAAGCCTGCGAATCAGGTTAATTTCTCAACCTTCCAGACATACATCGAGCCATACATACGCGCCTTCACCGAGGAGGACGTTGCTTTCTTGAAAGAGCGCGGCGACCGCATTACTCCTTATGTCATTCCACAGCGTGGTCCGAAGAGCTATCGGGAAGTGTGGGCGGCGGAAGATGGACTCACAGGGCTCGAGCCTCCGAAGCAACATACAAACAATCCTAATGAAGCAAGAGGGAGTATGGATGACATGGAAGACGATATCGCGGATCAGGACACGATCAGCATGGGCCCGATCATGTCTCGATTACTATCAGTGATTCGGCCGGCACCCAACGGGGCCAAGAAGGAGGAGACCAGCGAAGACGCCAACGGCGATACTTCCATGGTTAATGGAGATGACGAATCTGTTGCTCCTGTTCAGAACGGCAATGCAGAGGAGCACAAGCCTACCACGTGCTTGCCACCCGAAGCTCCCAGAATTGCAAACCTTCCTCAGCCTGACTACGAGAGCTTGAACGATCGAGCGCTGCAAGAATTGCGGCACATTGGCTTCATTGGACCGAACGAGACTCCCAAATACGATTTGCATGAAGACGATGAGGTGTCAGCAAGGCTTCGCACGCTCCAGGACGAACTGCGTCGCGTCAGTCGGATCAACAACATCCGAAAAGCGCGCGTCTTGGAAATGACGGAAGAGCGCATGGCCATGCAGGAATACTCAAATATCGCCGACGACCTCGATAACCAGGTCAATGCAGCATACCTCAAACGGAATCGCTCCCTTGCAAAGCCGAATCAGAAGAAGGGCAGCTCACACAATGCTCGGCCTGGGCAGAAGGGTGTGGCATCCGCCGCTGCTGGTAGAGGCGTCAGCGACGGTGTGCGTGCCCTGATGCAAAAGCGCAGAGACTGGATCGACATGGTCGGACCGGTCGTGGCATACGGGCGCCCTCCGATTCCTGGCGACGAGGCTACCATTTTCGATGAAGCGAGTATGAAGAAGTGGGAGAAAGTAGAGCGGGAGGCAGAGATGGGAGACGCAGATGCAGAGGGAGAGTAGAGCTCTTCTGGTCGTCTAGCTCGAGCTTTTGTTCAGGACGCGCAAAAGAATATGCGGACTGGTGAGCGTGTATAGACCACAATCGAGCAATCCACCCAAACGACACTTCGAGAGTCATGTGGAGAATTGCCGGCAGCACAGCCAGTGTGCAGAGCGGGAAATGACGCGAGATATGATTCGGTATTGGGACTTGAACACCATGATATGTCGAGCTTTCGTCCAAAAGTCGCTACGCCACAACAGCGGACGACAAGGGAAACGAAGGATATGTCGTCGGAAACTCCAACGTCGAAAAGCCAAACCAAAGTAACTCGTAGCGCGAACAACACCACCGCAAGGACCAAACCAACCTCCAAAGTGCCAACAACAATCCCCACACAACCTGTTGCGAAACCCCCGGCTGTCAGACGCCCTCACCAAGGCTCAAATCGAAGACGTACCGCGATAAAGGAGGAATACCAAAGTATCGATGATCATCTTCGCCGAGGCGTCTCCTGGGTTCAAATGAGCAGGCTTATAGGACTGGGTCGAAGAACATTGGAGCGGAGGTACAAAAGCTACCGGTCTGAGGTTTTGGGTATTACGGCGTCTGCAGGCGCTCCGTTCATGGGGTCAGGATCGACTGGTCCGTCATTTGCTGTAGGGAATATAGAGGACTCGTTGATGAATGCTGAGGGTGAGACGGATCCTGACATTGTGAATGGGGATGCTGCGATTAGCCTTGAGCAAGTTGATATGTCGGCGATGCAGACTGCTCGAGCGAATATGGACGACTCGCTGCTTAATGCCGAGGGCGAGACGGATCCTGACATTGAATATCCTGCGGCTGCGATGAGCCTCGAGCAAGATTCATCCTTGAAGGTGCGGGCTACTCAAGCGGGCATGGAAGATTCCTCGATGGATGCAGAAGGCGAGACGGATCCTGATATCGAAGCTTCCGCTGCTGCTCTGATCCTCCGTCGAGATGATGCTGAGGAGGTGCAGGATGCGCAAGCGATTATGGAAGACTCGTTGATGGATGCCGAGGGCGAGACGGATCCGGATATCCAACTTTCTCTTCAAGCATTGTAAATGTCTCCCTCTAGGTACTATTGCACGAGCTTGAGAGGAATTCTCCAAAAGTCCACAATCGAAACCTCTGATCTGTTTTGCCAATCGAAAGTTAATGAACACGGACACTACTGTCACATTGCCACTCGCTTGACCTAGCCGATCATCGCAGGCCAATGTTTTCATATTCTCAGCCCTCACTGCGGCGACTAGACCATTGCATTTCCATCCCACCACTTGGAAATGCAAAGCTCACCTCTGAAGACAACACACTTTGCATAATTCGTCCTCTTTTGAGAGCCACAAGTGTTGCTGCGAAATGGGAGGCTCTGCAGCTAGATTCGTTCGGTGGTAAGTCAGATGCAAATGGAAATTTCCAGACCTCTTCTTAGCACATAAGAGATACCTGTCGATATAGTATTGAAAGTAACAATACTGAGCATTCGAACCTTTGCAGAAGGTAATTTAAAACGGATTGTTGTCAACTTGGTATTTTTTGTTCCTCAAGCATTTGATGAACAGAGAGACGTCCTGTTAGCTGTGTCTCCGTGACGTGACCGATCTTGGTTTCCAGTGTTGTCGTCATCTGACATCCCATGACAAGTCATATCGTCTTCGTTGATGGTCAGAAAGGGAGACCCTCGTCCATTGGCTAAAGGATGCCTCCCTCGGACTGTACGATCATTCGCCGAATCGTGAAAATCGGACATCACTCCGAGGCGCCTTGAAGTTAACAGATACACAACGCAAACCCCGGTCACCCGTACTTCCGCGCTCATGAAGAAGGCCGGGAAGAGATTGAAAATCCATGTAAATTTTGATCAAAATTACAGTCGCCCAATAGCTCTGCAACAGCACATTCCATTCGGTAGTATAGGCGGCAGTTATCATGCGATCTGACGTTTTGACAAGCGGACGGCGCGGGTAGCAGCGCGGACGTCGAGATATCCCGTTCGCTGTCACAGCTGTTTTGTAGCAGTTCCCTGGCAACGTCTGTAAGAGGCAATTGCCCGAGCCTGGGCAGGATACCTGCAAATTTTCCCACAAGCGCGGTTTCCATACGGCCGATTGCTGTCCCTGTGCAGTAGCAGGTACGAGGAGTGAGACTTTGCGGTCAAGGTCCTTGAAAGCCTCTCGGGGATACTCCAATAATGGCGGATGGACACGTATGAGTTGGCCTACGGATCCGCCAGATCGTCCGAGATGCCTGGATAGGACGCAATACAGCGGGACTGACAGCCTGGTCGATGTTGCAAATCGTGATTTGAGTAGGAATGCAGTGAGCCGATCTATCATTGGTTGTCCAGGACCGTCCAATGGCCAGCCGTTGATCTCAGATATAACCTTTTTCAGGATGAATGACATCGTAGGATAGTGTGTTCGCAGGAGAAGTTCTTGAGCATTCTCAACTAAGCGACGATGGGCAGGGCGAGATAATGGAATTCGAGTCGTTCGGAGATAAAAAGTCGCCCACGAGCAGGACCGAAGAGGACGAGATGATGCAGGCACATTGTCCTCGTGATCTTCTCCACGGTCTTGGGTGATACCCACAAGGTCCAGACATCCGAGTTGCTGCAGCAGAGCTGGCGACGATGATGTGCTGTCCCATGCTGTATGCCTGAATGATGCACACCTGGATAGCTCGTCTTGACTGCAGGGCGACACTCTTTGTGTGCGGGTCTGGACCAGTCGAACGACAGATTATGCTGTCTTGCTGACTAACAACACTGTTTCGATGATGGGGATCTGTCGGGCAACGAATCGTGGTGTTGACACGGCTCGCGGGTCATGGCCTTCCTTGCCGTGGTCGCAGCTTGGTGCCAGCCTATCCTCGCGATGATCATGTTACCCATCCGGGCATTGAAGCCGGCGGGTTTGAGGCCCGGCAGAAGAGTCTCTCCGGGTCGAACGACAGTTCAGTGCTTACCAGACCCAGTGAAATGGCTCAGAAGTAGCCGGTAGGTGTGGCAACTGACTCAGCTTTGGTTGCAAACTGAGACCTGAAGCGCAGGCGGATTGCATCGAAGACGGGACCAGGGAAAGGAGATGAAGCTGCTGCTGAGCGAGTGGTCCAGCAAACGGGCTACAGAGTATAGTAACACCATAGACGTGGTTGAATCGAAAGTTCAGGCAACACAGTCAAAGTACGAAGGAAGAGCGAGATCATGTGCGTTATTTTGAAGGCGGCTCGCAATGTGCATGCGTGTGTTGTGTTTGCAGTTTGGCAGGATCATCATTGCGGTCACAGCTCCGAAGAGGGTGGTGACAGCGTACTATTCAGTGCTTTGGACACCAACCACAAACCGTGAATGGAGAGGATGAAACACTCGCCCGTTGTGATCAACCACTCCTTTCGGTCCGCAGTCGAGGCGGTGTTCTTGTCTGAGCAATTGTCATAGAACAGTCTGCAGACGATGTGTGTCAGCGTAGGCCCACTGCATGTTTGTGATCTCGGAGACAATTAGGATCTAGAATTCGTGATGAGGCTCAGGTAGATGGGGATCGTTGCAGCCCTACGTCTGGTTGAAAGACTTGGACACGGGTGACGGGCTCAGCCTTTCGGCGCGAGCCTACGTTTCGGTGTCCGCAGAACCTGATCTACGAGGCACAGGCCACGTTTTGGTTGCGGGCAAGCTTTTGATCGGAGCTTGCAGACCAGGGTCATGTCAGATCCAACATCTCCAGGGATGTTCTCCTCAAGCGAAGTTGATCGACACGTATGATATGAGTTGATTTTGTTGCAGTAAACATGCTTGGGGCCACCATTCAGCACACAGGAATCTTCAGGTCTGCGGTCTATGGTCTTTCGAGGATACGGGGCATCTCCACAGACTTTGGGGAAAGGTCAAGTTGACACATCCTTCGAGTCACGAGTCGCGTGCTGCTCACGCCCGACTCTCTCGAATTGAGCCTTGCCAGAGTCTTGCAGGAATGGAGCCCATCTGTACTTGGTCAGATCTGGATCCGACCAGGAGTCAATTCTGAGGGTTTTTCGACAAGCGAGGTACACAGTCAAAGGGAATCGGTTGTCGCTCAGCGTGTCGTCGAATGCATTCGGAAGAAGTTTGGAGGTTTCAGCTGCGTTCTGGTGAGTCGAGTGTCATGTGTTTGCTGCGAAGCCAATCTTGCAGACTGCAAGCTCTCCAGCCACCCTCTCGGTCATCCACAGCTCTAAGCAACATGGAACAGCTTGCTCTTAGGACGAGGCAGTGAGGCATTCTCGGACTGCTGAGAACAAAGACAATGCCGAAGTCGACAGACTCCAAGTCATTGTGAAGACTCTGTGTTGAGAGAGCATTGTTAGTTTCTCCGAGAAGAGGGTGTCATTACCTGGCAGCCTTCGAGGGCAGGATATGAGGAAATCGCATGACATGAGGAGCGATCAGGCCACGTAGTAACACGTACCGCATGTTCCCTCCCTGACAGCGGACATACGCAGTAGACGTGTGACACGCAGCTATTGGCCATTGTTGTGTTGCGCGGTCCAACCGAGCTTGAAATGTGACACTGCAGTTTTTGACAGCTGCAACTCGCCCACGGACCGTGACGCGGAAGCAAGGCCGTAAGGTGCTAAGGCACACAAGTGTGCAAGGGGGCCGACGCTGCGCTCTTCGCCTAAGTGCATGTTCATTGCCGAGCTGGATCACAGTCATTCCGGGCCGCGCGCCGCGAGCCAAGTGGACCTTTGCGATCGCTGTTCACTCTTCGTATCAAGCCACATCAAGGGTGAGCTTTGATCTCCATCCGGCAGGAGATACAGTAGCCGGACCTTTCACACGACCCTTCACACCAGGAAAGTCCAGAAGCTCGGGTACACAAACTCGTCCTCAAAGATGCGCTGCACTTGCTCCAGGATGAACTTCTCGATCTTGCCCACGTTTTTCAGCACCTGCTTGCCGCTCTCGGTTTCGCCCATTTCGCTTTCAATTCTGATGTCTTCGAGCAGTCCACCCGCATTTCCAGGCCTCTGCGGCTCGGAATGATCGCGATCTGCCTTAATATCGAGCAGGTCAAGTGAAGTTTCACCTCCAACCAGAGCCTCCGCATCCTCGGGACTGAGAAAGCACAGGTGTGCACGCTTCCTGATGTAAGCTAAGACACCGACTCCGTTGAAAGTAAGGCCAGTGATGCGGAGCTTCAAAGGTATCCCGACAAAGCTGGGCATGGGATAGTCGAGGAATACGTCCGCAGTCAGCGACAGCTTGACGTCACCGGCATATGTAGCATGGAAGACGACCTGTAAGTCTTCAGGACTCCGCTCTTGAAACTCGTGTGCTGCGGAATGGGCGTGTGCGTCAGGGCCATCCGCGACGGCCGATTCCGCCAGCGGTTGGTCGGTGAACGAATGGTCCTGTGATGATGCGGGCGTGGCTGTAGATGAGGACGAGATGGAACTGAATGAATCAGCATGATGATGCTGTCCTTGTGTGAGTGCTTGGCCGTTGTTGAAATGCGCTCCCGCGACTGCAGCCAATGGCGTTTGAGTTCCAGGCAGGCCGGCAGATAAGGGAAGGTGGAAGTAGCCCAGGTTGGAGGTTGTGCCTAGGACCCCTGGAGTGGTTCCTCGTGTGAGACCGTGTGTACGCGATCTGTCAAGGATCTCCAGTTCGGACTGACGACGAGCGCCATCTGTGCTTCGCAAATGTCGTGTCGTTGCGTGGCGGAGGTCCGGGTGTGCTTCCTCTCTGAGGTTTTCTGTTTCATCGTGGTCGTGCGCCGAACCATCCTCATCCGTCTCGTAGAAGTCGGGGAGCGGATCGCCAATATCCTTGAGGACTATCTCGGGCGGGATCTTGCCAAACTCAAACCCATGGACGGAGACGGAACGAATAAGCTTGGGGAGCGCGATGGCTTGGAAGCGGTCGTGGACGAAGGCTCTGATGGTTTCGGCCAGCGCTGCTCCGTCGTCACCACCAGTGAGTGCCTCCCAGTTAATATCTACAGACATCGGCTCCGGATGAGAAAGGCGCGGGATGGTTGATGAGATGAGGGAGTTGTGTTGCTCTGGCAGAGGATGTCAAGGGTGTCAAGGGAAGCGAAAGTCAGAGCTCAAAGTACCGTGGCTTGGCGTAGTCTCAGCTTGCATCCCTTGACACGACGCTAATCCCGTTCGGGGGCATCGTCCACCGCGTGAAGGCCCTGAAGGGGCCGCTGCTTGTAGCTTATTGGCCACCGAAGCGAGTGGGGGCTGACAACCGAGACTAGGGCTTGGCGGCGCGGCGCTCTCCGCGGGGAATGACGGTTGGCGCGGGAGCGCGACAACTTCAGCAGGCTGCATGTGCGGACAGGGTATCATCGGTATCATCACAGGCTCAAATCGCTCACGACGCCCATCCTCTTGCCTCGGCACTCTAGTAAAACGCCATCCTGGCGGGCGTGGCAGTACATCTAGTGGCGCACTCCGCGGCTGATGAGAGCTCTACCTGGCCGAAACCGACACTCGGCGCCGGCACTGATGAAACACTCCCTCGAAACGGGTGAAGCAGCAGGAGTACGAGGAGTACGAGTACGGCGACGTCTGTGCAAAAGTGGGACTCCAAGCCTCGAATGTCGAAGCCGCTGCACCTCCACCTGCCAGCAACAACATCTGCCGTTCTAGCCTCCTTAGGACCTTGACTCTTCGTCGGCGTCTGCAGCCTGAATCGCGCAGCACGAAAGGACAGGCGGCAGGATCCTTGGGGGCCGGAGCCTCTCACCAAACAGACTACAGAGTCACGCACACAGTACAGCGAATGATGACAAACGCATCGACAGGGATATTGACGTACAGTGCGTAATCACCCACACTGCACCGCAGGTGGAAAGCGGAAACTTGCAGCGCTGACATCTGCTGCACCACACGGCCACGGAGTGCTGTGTACGGCAAGGTCATTCCACATCTCAAGAACAACAATGAATGTCAGCTCCGGGGAGGCGGATGCACAGTCTGGCAGGACGCAATGCCGTCTGCAGAGGATACCAGAAAGCCGACGACTCCGGTCCTCATGGATGAATCCTGAAAGCTCTTTGAAAGGCGTTGTGTTACTACACATGTCTGTGTGTTGTGACATCTTCCTTCCTTCCTTCAACTCCAATCTTCATGACCAGCCGACTGCTCATCAATACACATCTGAAAGATCGCCGACCGGCGCCTTTGAAACCTCGCAAGTCGTGAGACGCCGTTTATCCAGATCCTCTCCCCCGTCCATAGCGCCAGAGCCCTTGTCGTCCCGAAAGTTGGTGGTCAAGATGGTGTCCACATGTAATTCTGTCGCACAGACCAGTTTGCCCAACACATCAACAAAGCGCCGTGCTGTCCATCGCCGGTGAGAAGCTCCATCAGTAGGATTGATGTCCTGCATGCTGATAAGTGCGAACCCAAAAAGGAGAAAGGGAGCAAAAGCACCCACATGCTACCTTATCCTCCAGCACACTTGTTGCATTTCGAGTGATGTACCACCGTCCTCGGAGTGAGGACGCCACAGGGACCTCTTCTCGAAGCAGCGCAAGGCACTCTCTCGATGACTTTGTGCTTGCAAACGGTGTATTCGTGAGTGACCTGAGTACACATGATGGCGGGGAGTTCGGGTCGCAGCAACCCTTCGAAAGTAATCAGCAAACTGCTATGCGGTCTCTGTGGGCTTGGTTCATGACTTACAATGGGACTGAAGCTGATAGATGGGACAATGAGCTGCAGCAACCTCCGAGTGGTACAGTCGTGCAAAGTGTCAGTATATATATCAGTCTGCACAAAAACGTTGCGAAGTAATCTTGGGCAGTCGAGTGGTGATTTATACTGAGTCGGGTCGCAAACAAAAATTCCATCACCGCAGAAATCTGTGCTACACTAAAGAACTGGGTTAAGGGATGGGTATGCTTTCATGTTAAGATACCCGCTCGAGTCCGCAGGTATGTTGCCGCAAGCAAGGAGGAGATGTCAAGAGCCACGCGGTGGCAGGCATGTAGGTACTAGTATCCATCTCTGGTGTGCACATATCGACGCCCTCTTTTGCTGCAAACGCTGGCGTCAAAGTGTGAACGTAGGCCGTGTCGCGGGCCAGCATCCCCCGGCAGCCTGCCTGCGTCTCACAATGGTGAGCTAATGCCAGGAAGCGGTTTGGCTACCCTGGAGTACCATGAGCTCAACCGGATAGCCCCCTCTTCCAAGAGGACCAGACATCGAGTCGAGTTGGCGGGAGCTAGTTCATATGCTTGTTGGCGCACCGCGACCAACACGACTGAGCGCTGCCTTCTATAGCCCAACTACAAAGTAAGCGCCCAGACCCGCGAGTGCAAGCAAATCAACGAGAGAGAGCAAGAGAGGAGCGGTGGCAGAAGCGTGCCCTTCTCCGGGGCTCGTGAACTTGTGCGACGACCCGCTACGACACAGGACACAGCCGGACTCGATGGCAGGCGACATGCACAGGCAGACAGGTACGGATGATCGCCATCCATCGCCCATTGCCCATCAGCACGCCCGACGCTGTGATGACAGCAGGAAGACGAGCGCTCGCACAACTGCAACGCTTGCTGGCTTGCTGGCTTGCCTGCTGCTTCCTGCCTTGGAGCCAAGATTGTTGCTCTGTCGCGCGCTCCCGGGCTTTCCATGCCTTCCACCCCTTCGACATGATGACTTCGCCCCTTACAGAAGCATACTGACCACGACGCCTCGGATTGCGGGTCTAGACGGCTTCTGTTGGCTTTCCTCCACCGCAATCTTTCATCTCACTGGCTGACTACGAACGAACAACAAGCCGCCAAAGGACCTCGCACACCGCAATGTCGCAACCCGGACCACAAACGCACGCTGCACAAGACGCGTCCTGCTGTGCGCTCGGCAGTCTCCTCCATGACAGATTGGTTACGCAAACTCGGCTCGGCACCACAGTGTCGCAAGGCTGAGAGTCCCTGACATCCACTTTCGTACCCCAGGTCATTAAACCTCCGGCAGCAGTCATGATACCTGTTACGAAGTATGCTCAGCGAGACGGTGCAACGCCGCGCACAGCCGCCCAGCGCGTCTGCAGCCTCCCGCGCGGTAACCTTGAAAAACTATCAAGTTTGCGCATTGCCGGTCCATACTAGCAACACCTTGTTGTCCATGCCGTGCCGCGTGCGGATCATCAGACGAGTCGCGCTACTACCAAGTATACCAACGCGCTCAGCTCTCAAATAATGAGAATATCGGCATGCCCTGCGCGGCTTCTTGATCCACAATGCCGTCTGCTGTGTCACCAGAAGAACCTGAATCTGCCCTGCCAAATGTTCGACCGGTTGCCTTGCATATGCTCTTAACCGGATCAGAGACGACACAGAAGAATAATTTTGCAGCCTTACTTCCGCAAGGTGCACATCCTGTGAAAGCGCGCGCCATCTCGAGAGCATCTGAAGCAGAACAGCTGCTGCATTCGTTACCATGCATGAGCTGTGGAAACACTTTCCAACTGACTTCTCCCTAGAAAACGCTGATTTTGCACCGGAACAAATTTCCCAGGTCTGCCGAGCTTTGACAACAAGACGCAGTTGAGTACATGCTATACTCCGGAAACCTATGACCGCTTCCTCACTCGAACTTCGAATTCACAAACAGACGACCGAGAGCTTTATACTGCACACCGAAGCTTTTCTCCATTTCGGCGCCGCGCTGTCAGAAGAGCTCTCCGCAAACTGGAGCAGTTTGGCATTCTATGCCGTACCGTGCCGAGCTCAGCCGGACCAGTGAAAGCTCTCGCGGGGCCACGATGCAGTTGTTCGTAAGCTTTATTTCCGAGATTCGAGGATCTCACCCCGGACGGTTTTCGTGCGAGCTCTTCTGGATAGACGGATGGCGTTGTAAAGGAGACCTTCTCCATCGTCTCATAGGCCCACGATCTTGACTACGAGCGACCGAGGGACTTAGTGACAAACAGCAGATAGCTATCTGCTGCTAGTAGGCATCGAGGGGCTGCCACTCTGAGAACATGATGTATAAGAGAAGGTAGGCGGACCAGTTCGCTCTCCAATTGACCGCCTACGCACTACAACCAAAACAGCTTCGAAAGGACAATCACTCGGCAGACATACCACTCGCTTCAGCCCACTTCAGCAACAACACCTACCAAAACCCATAACGAAGGAAAGCAACACAATGGCTCAAGATCGCCGCGACTCCACCTTCCTCAGCCTCGCACCCATGAACTACTCCAACTGGACGCCTCCTGCAACACCAGTAACATCGCCCGCCACCGAGACTTCCATACCCATGCTGCCAATCGAAACAGTCGTTAAGACCCAACGATCATCCAGCCAGTCCAGCACATCATCCGACCCCGCCGCGCGCTTCTTGCGTCTTGGACACGTCGATAAGGAGGAGTAAGCAACATGCGCCAAAGAAGACTCGGCAAGCTCATTTGATCGTTTCATGTGCGAAGTGTTTCAGACTCCTTGCACGTGCATGAGGACGAGAGCTGCGCATCGGAGGATTAAGGCTTGGGTTGGCTTGGCGGTAGGTATATTGTAACGAGTACACGAATGATGATGAGTTTCCCTATTTTGGTTTGCATGGATGGGTGGTGTTGGCATAGGCATTGGCGGTATGCAGCAGAATGGATCGATAGGTATTGCCAGGCTGTATATGTATACCGCAAGCAATCTTCGCCTAAGACAAGGCAATGGAGCTTGCTTGTCTCGCAGAATCATTACATCCGTAGTATCATTATCATCTTATTTACAATGCAGTACTTTCCCATACTCGCTGCCAGCCTAGTACGCAACCATCGCACTATACCCCTTCAACTCACGCTCAAAGTTCTTGTGCTGTGAGATCTCGTAAAAGTACGCATCGACGAAACCAGCAGCCCCCTTGGCCATCCTAATCGTCTCCTTGAAGCTCTCCGGCTTAATCCTGGCCGCAGTGACAACACCAAAGCTATCAGTGACGACTTCACTCGCTGAGAACTCAACTCCCGGCAACTGACAAGCATCCCTGACGAAATCGACAGCTTCGCCCACGGCACCAATGGCTTTCAGATGACCAAATGCTTCGCGGACCCAGTGCAAGGCGCGACCGTTCTTGCGAAGCGTAGAGATGGAATCCGCTCCGCCCGGGACGAAGACGCTGTCGAACATGGTGGAGCGCATGCCTTCAAGGTTGTGGTCGGGTCTGACACCCTTGCTGCTGTGCTTGCTCTCGCCGGCTGCGAAGATGGGTGTCCGGCGAGGGGCGATGGTAAAAGGAAGAGCTTGGCAGGCTCGGAGGGCTGCGACGATACCGTTATAGGCGACCTTGTCGTAGCCGTCGGCGATGATGATGGCTACTCGCCGAGTCTCGATGGTGGGGGTCTTGCCGGGGTATTCCGTCTGACTAACACCAATAGTCTTCTTGCCGTGGTTTGGTCGACCTTGCTTCTCTGGAGCTGCTGCACCTACAGCCTCGGCGACGGCTTGGGCAAGGGAAAGATCGACATCTGCCAGGCGCTGCGACATGCGCTCGTAGACGACTGAATCTTCGCAGTGATCAAGCTCGAAGCTGAGGGCGGCCTGGACGTGCATCTTCTCAGGTTCAGAGAGCGAGTTGTAGAAGAGCTGGGCTTGGTTGAAGTGTTCTCGGAATTTCTTAGACCTCAGCCGCGTCTTCATTCCTGCAAGCTTTTCGGGGAAGTCGATGAAGGCGCCTTCTTCTGGCTTAGCGGGCGGACAGGCTTCGAAGCGGTTTGGCCAATAGTTCACAGTGCCCTTCGTAATGGTGTGGCGCATGGCTCCATCCCGGCTCTGGTTCAGTACTGGGCATACTGGCCTGTTGATCGGAAGCTCTTGGAAGTTGACCCCGAGGCGTGACAATTGGGTGTCAAGATAGCTGAAGTTCCGTCCTTGGAGGAGCGGATCATCAGAGAAGCCGATGCCAGGAACAAGGTGCCCGGTGCAGAAAGCGACTTGCTCGGTTTGTGGGAAGTACTCATCGGGGTTGCGGTTCAATTCTAACTCGCCGACGTACTGGACTGGGACAAGCTCCTCGGGCCAGATCTTGGTCGCATCCAGGATGTCGAATTCGAACTTGTTCTGCTCACTCTCAGGGATTACTTGCACTCCGAAGTCCCACTTTGGATAAGCCCCTTTCTCGATAGCTTCCCAAAGATCCTTTCTGTGGAAGTCTGGATCCTGCCCAGCAAGCTTGAGTGCCTCATCCCAGACGAAAGAGTGAACTCCGAGGTGAGGTGTCCAGTGGAACTTAACGAAGAATCGCTCGCCCTTCGCATTGATGAGAGTGAAGGTGTTGACACCGAATCCTTGCATCATACGGTACGAGCGAGGAATCGCGCGGTCAGACTGTGTCCACATGAACATATGGGTCGCTTCAGTATGCAGGTATTGGAAGTCCCTGTTCGTTGTTAACACGCCGTGACTTTCAAGCATGAGGCACGAAAGAACTTACCAGAAGTTGTTGTGAGCAGTCTGTGCTTGGGGCACTTCATTGTGAGGCTCTGGTTTCCCGGCGTGGACCACATCTGGGAACTTGATGGCATCTTGAATGAAGAAGACGGGAATGTTGTTTCCAACGACATCCCAGTTGCCCTCGGGTGTGTAGTGCTTGATAGCGAAACCGCGGACGTCTCGCACAGTGTCAGCACTGCCGCGGCTACCGAGCACAGTCGAGAAGCGGAGGAAGGTTGGTGTGGTCCGCGAAGTGTCGGTCAAGACTTTGGCAGTTGTGTACTGTTCGAGACTCTTGTGCATCTTAAAGGTTCCAAAGGCTCCCGCACCACGGGCGTGGACGACACGCTCTGGTATTCTCTCATGGTCAAAGCGGTTAATCTTCTCTCGTGCCGCGTGATCTTCAAGCAGCTGAGGGCCAGTGTGGTCCTCGTTGGCCACCCTGAGCCAGTCATCTGTCACACGTTAGGCCAGACTGCACCATCTCGTTGACAAGATTGATTGTTTGAACATACCGGTGTTGGCTTGTCGGACGCCATAATCGGTGGTGAGTCGAGCGTCCTTGTCGTAATAGTTCTTCGTGTCTCTTGCCAGATCGGCCACCTTCTGGCCTTCCGGACCGGATGTGATGGTCTCCTGCAGCCTCTCCAGGCCCGTCGAGAGCTTGTTCGCTGCCATTGTCGAAATGTGCTGTGCTGCCACCGGTTGTTGTTGTCGTTGTTTTTGTTTGGGTCGGCTGAAGGGGGCAAGACGAAAGGCTGCATGCCCTGGTGTATTTATACCTGTGTCGATTGCACCTACCTACCGTCAGACGTCGTTCCGTCACAACGCCGCAATGCTGAGTGACGCCCCACAACATACACGGCTCTGTGGTGGAAACAAAGCGTGCGAGCACCTTGCCCGGAGTGGAGAAGGTCGTGTCCTGATCGAGCAATGTCAAAGAGAATCGAGGATCTGGCGAGAAATGTCCCCCTATCAAACGTGAGGTGATGACAAGGGCTGCTGGACGTCAATATGACGCTCAAGGCGCATTTGGGGGACGTTGGCAGCGAGTCTCGGCTACATCTCAGAATACTCATTCATGTCGCCAGATGTTACAGGTATACGCGTAGGCTTGGGATATGTGGGCAGGAACAGACTCTTGCGAGAGGCGAGAGCTGGAGGAGGAGTGAAGAAGGACGTGAAGACGCGCCGGGTGGAAAGTGCACAGGCCAATGCATCACGGCCGGAGCAGGAGCCCCAACCCAAACCCTTTGCCGTCTGCCTATCATCTGCCGACGGCGCTGTCTCCGAGACACCAAGCCGTCAGTCTTGAAACAGCCACGTGAAGTCGTGTCCTTCCACATCTCGGGAACACTCCACGAGTACAACAGAAGCCCAGAGTCTCGCGCCTTGGAAGTCAAGTCGTGGCGAAGAGGCGACGCAGCAGGCTTGGTCTCTCGGCAGGCAGGCAGAAGCCGCGCCATCGAGCATCACTCCATAAACCCCGCAACGCAAGTATCTCAATCCCATCAACTATCCATCATCTACCACCACCAGCCTCTGGTCATCTTTGCTCTCCTACCTCCACCACCTCATCTGCCATCCGCATCCATGGGCCTCAGAATGGACGACTTGCATGCCCCCACTGTGGGCTCTGGTCCAACATCACAGACGACAACGAACGGGGCAGAGGGAAGGAGATCGCTTCAAGAGCTCATCGCGCAAAAGGACAACATTGAAGCTGAACTCTCCGCGCTCGGCTCGGTGCTCGATTCTGTTCGTATAACGAAGACCAACTCCGAGCTGTAGCGTACTGATAAGCGACCAGCATGGCGTCAACATGACCACTGCTCTAACCACACCCGATGGCTTCCCTCGCGCCGACATCGATGTGGCGCAAATTCGAACGACAAGAGCTAGGATCATAAGACTGAAGAACGATCATAAGGGCATCATGGCTAAGCTGGAAGATGCGGTACACGAACAGTTCGCAGCAGGCAAGCCTGCGGAGGATATCCCGTCAGCTTCATCACACGCCAGAACAGCAGGGCCAGCTGGCAATAGTGTATCTGCAGGTGCTGTGGTCGAGCCGCCATTTGCGAGAGTCAACTCGGTCGTCCCCGCAAGCCCGGCAGAGCAGGCTGGCATGCTAGCCGGAGACAAAGTCATCAAGTTCGGGTCTGTCAACTGGACAAACCACGAGAGACTGGGAAGAGTGGCGCAAGTTGTTCAACAGAATGAGAACGTGAGTAAGCTCTGCCCCCATGTGATATGTGGATTCCATTCTAATGAGAATACTAGCGCACCCTTTTCGTCAAGGTATTGAGAGAGTCCTCAGGCGCAGCTTCTCAGAGCTTCGAGTTGCGCTTAATACCACGACGCGACTGGGGCGGCAGAGGACTACTTGGCTGCCACCTTGTGCCCCTTTGACGTGAAGGAAGTGCATCTGAATCGACGACTGCAGATGTCTCGAGCTACTGCCCACGCTCCTGCGTTGGCGAGGCTCATCACTACAAAGAATCGCGGACATTGAGACTTCGCGCTATGCGCAAGACACATTCGGATCTGTTCCTCCATGGCGTGAGCAATGCAACGCGCTTTTGTAGACCGTTCACGTCAGCAAGCCGCGTCGGGCTCCGAAGCGCGTTCTACAGCTTTTTCCGTATCGCAGCCAAGTGTTGCCCCGCCATCGCCTTCGTTATGAAGTAGACGGACGAAGTGAGGTCGGAATTGACTTTCGACAGCCGAGGTCACCACCACAACATCGTTCTCATCCTTCTGGAAAAGATATCGATACCAACATCAAAACAACCAACGCGACCCGAAACAGACTTTCTACACGCGACAGCCTCAAGTTTGTGGCATTTTCAGCTTCCTCCCAACGTTTCAGCTTCCTGCTTGCAGCAGACTTCATGCATGGTGCCTCATTTTTGCGCTTATTTTCAACTTTCGGGACTTTTGGTTGGCTGAAGCTACCCTTGAAACGCAGGACGTCTCGGCCGCAGAGCTCTAGCCCAGCCTCCCGCCGACCTTTCCGCCAAACATCACGTCTATAACGTTCTACTTTCGCGATATAGTCGTGTGTCCCATTGCAAGAGCATCCTCTGTCCTGCATAGAACATCCAGCTCTTCGACATCTTTCCACCATTCGAGACCGAATTGTGACTCACTCCACCTGCAGCTTGCAAGTAGGACCGGACACAGCATGCATTTGCCGGTGAGTGGCAGGTAAGTGGTAAAAACCTTCCGAAGGCGATGCCTCAGACCTCTCAGATTCCTTCTTTCGCACGTTCCTACGCTACCACGGCTCTCATCGCGATCAGTACCGTCTCTCGTATCGTCAGCGTTGGAAGACTCCATGGTTCTCTTCGTTCATAATGGGTTGCAAGCAGGACAAAGCCAACGCATATGTCCTGGCTAGCAAGCCATCATCCTCATTCTCCACCATATCATCCGCCGCATCCGCCACGTCAGCTGGGACCGCACGCAGTGGAGGTAGCAGGCTGTTGTTTGGAGAGATTGATACCAGCAGCGAAAGATGTACGCGTGTCTACACCACCGTTTGACTACAAGACCCGCTCTAACGCAGGTACCTGAACAGCTACCGAGAGCTATGCATCTGTCTGCAGCTTCGTCCTTTGCGAGAGCAGCACTTTTGTGAAGTTCTGGCTCCAGGACCGATGCCGGGAGACATTCCTTTCAGCACTTCCAAAACGCGACCTGGCGAATTTGCGACTGGCCTGTCATGACTTTAGCGTACGAGCAGCGCCGGCGCTGTTTTACGACCTTACGATTACATTTAAGACGAACATATTCACAAGACCTTCAAAGCTGGCCGAGCTGGACAGGCTAGGCTTCTATGTTAAAGCTTTGCGATTCAATCTGCCACATACGACGGATACCTTTCTTCCGCCTCTAATCGAGCCTGAGACCGGCGCGGAATTGAGCTTCACATATACACCGCAGGTACAGGAGCCATCAAGCAGACGACCAAAGTATGGTGACGCAGGGACAACCGAGATCGTGTCTCGACAGTACCCGGCACTGTTCCACGCGGCGACCAATGTGCCTGCATTCATTCGAGCTTTTTCGGCATTTGTGAATCTCGAACATCTCCACATCAGCTGTCCCGGCTACGATGTGACGCAAAGATATCGACGCAGCACCGTCGACTACGCGCTCGTCTCACTCCGGATAGCCATCGAGAAGAACTCATTGAACGCTCTGGACAAACTTACCCTTTCACCAATCCATTCCGGTGGCCTAATATACCTTTCACCTTTACTCGGCTTTGGCGCCTCGCCACGATCCGCCAGCCGATGGTCTCGGATTCGCCATTTGAACATACAAATCCATACGCTGCCGCCAAGAGCCGGCAGCAATACCTGCGAACCAGACCAGTTGAAGCTCCTACAGACTTACCTTCGTAATTTTCAATCTAGTCTTGAGACGTTCAAGTTTTGTTGGATTGGTGGGAAGGGTGCTCTTCCCGTCAGACAACCCGTCCCGCCGGCGTCTTCGTCGATTGCTGGAGAACATCCTGCTTATGCGAAAGGCCAGAGGATCAAGGTGTCACGACCTCTTCACTTTCCGAAACTGAAACACTTCGAAGTGGAGGGCGTTTCGGCTCCCGCTGCGGAGTTCAGTGCCTTCATCACTGCGCATAAGCGGACGATTGAAGAACTCAATTTTGAGAAAGTTGATCTCACGAACGGCACGTGGGATGATGTCCTCTTGCCTTTAACAAAGACCTCTCGCCAGCGCGTGGCGAAAAGGGAGATCGCCGAAATTCCCATCATGCTCTCTCCTACCACGGCTGCATCTCCAGGGGGCTTTCCTACACCGATGAAGAGGGTGGAGTTTGCTGCGAGTGTGGACAAAGCGGGGAGGAAAAGTGTCCGGGTGTCGAGGTGGTTGTCGTCGGCGAAGGGGAATAGGCCCTCGGCCGCGAGGAAATTTAGGGAAGGGTTGATGGAGTGTGAGGAGTCGTTGAAGAGGGTTTTGAGGGGGAGTGCATTTCCTTGGACGTTTTGAATGGAAGAGAGGACTCTACGACTGTCTGTGATGAAGGACGTTCACGAGGAAAGACGTTTCTTGATGATCCACGACAAATGAATGCAATGAAGCAAATGAGATGATGCTATGGCCCAACAACGAACTGCAATATCACTATCATTAGTACGGCTACCGGGCTTCGGTGGCATCTCTCCTTCCAGTGGAGCTGTCTCTCGCTATTGACTCCGTTGTTGTGGAAGTTTTCTCGGCAGCTGTGGTCGTATCCTTGTCGTGGCTGACGTAGGTTACAGCCAGGGTTGTCTAACAGCCGGCGATGTACTACCTGCAAGGGCCTGACGGACGGGTGCTCGTGCTTTTCAAGGTCGTCTTCCACCCGCAAGCCGTCGTCGCCCGGATCCTCACCACAACTGCCCTTTCACCTCTACTCAGTCGTACGGCTTCGACTGCTCGACCAAGGATCTCTGCGATGGCAACTCGTCTTACATCTGAGCTTTGCCGGCCGAACTCTTCAGTTCTCAGTCTCTTCACCTACTTCTGACAACATCAGAAACTAAAGACATTGGCGATCGCCTAGTTGACCTGCAAGAAATGTTCCCATGATTCACAGATACTGTCACGTTGTCGCTGAAGGTGACTTTGGGCGTTTGGCAAGTGTAAGCAACGTTTCGAAGAGCTCTGCCTGAGCGAGCCTTAGGATTTGATTTCGACTTTAGGAGTATGCTACTGATCAGGCCTTCATGGGCTCCTCTGCCACGTAGTGCAGGTATGCTCCCAGCAGTTTGATGCCTTCGATGTAGTTCCGACGATCCAACTTCTCGTTTATGGAGTGGGCGGCGTCTAAAGTTTGTATCAGTACGAGTCTATAATCAAGACCAACTCGTAGCGACTTACCTGTTGAGCTTCCCATCGGAAGCAATAGCACGTTCTTGCCAGTAGCTTGCTCGAAGGTGAGGGTGACTGGGATGCTG
This sequence comes from Nothophaeocryptopus gaeumannii, assembly GCA_031771865.1. Taxonomy (NCBI): domain Eukaryota; kingdom Fungi; phylum Ascomycota; class Dothideomycetes; order Mycosphaerellales; family Mycosphaerellaceae; genus Nothophaeocryptopus; species Nothophaeocryptopus gaeumannii. The sequence continues at coordinate 670,536 of JASISA010000025.1, forward strand.
CCGCCCTCGCGTGTGAGATCTGGCTTGACCTTCCAGACGTCTTCGACTGCCTTGGCAGCTGCAGTGAAGTTCCAGTGTTTCGGCGACGCGACCCACCACTTGCCGGCATGCTACGGTTTATCCGGTCAGCATGCGAAGATACGAACATTATGACACAACTGGATGTTTGACATACCTGGAGATAGCACTTCATCGTGTTCTTGGAGTTGAGTGACTTGAACACCTTGTCCACGTAGGAGTACACGAGCTTGTCGACCTCAGGTGGCTCCATATCAGGCACAGTACGGATGGAGAACTTGCCTACGACTTTCGCGGGAATGACTGTCTTCGCGCCGGGTGCCGAGTACGCACCCTCGACGCCATGCAGAGAGAGGGATGGGTATCGCCAGCGTCCCATGAGCGTTCGCTCTTTGTCAGGGAAGATGCCAGTCTGGCTACCAAGCGATTCGTACAGATTGTCCATTGTGAAGGCGATGTCCTTGTAGAGACTCTCTTCCTCCTTAGTCAGCGGAGCAACCAGCTCCATCAAGCCCGGGATCTGGATCTTGCCGTCCGTATCCACGAGGCTTCCCATAACGCGCACGAGATCAGTCATCGGCTCTTGAGCGGTTCCTCCAAATACACCGGAATGCAGGTCCTGACCCGGCCCGCTGACCTCGATGGAGTAATAGCTGCAGCCTCGCAAGCCATATGTCAGGCAAGGCTTCTCAGTCCCTAGCCAGTAGTTGTCACTGATACACACGGCATCTGCGTCCTCGAAGAACTTTCCAGGCTTGCACTCGGCAATAATGAAATCGTCAAGGCCCTCGGATCCATACTCCTCCATACCCTCGAAGCACATGAGCAGGTTGACGGGGAACTCAATGCCAGCTTTCTTGTGGGACTCAATCACGTTGACCCAGCCCAAGACAGGGCCCTTATCATCCGTGCTGCCTCGTCCATACATTCTTCCCTTGTCGTCGACGCTCAATTCGAATGGCTCAGTAGCCCAGCCGTCGGAGAGGCTGGCAGGCTGCACATCGTAGTGTCCGTACACAAGGATGGTGCGTTTGCTGGTGTCTTTCTGTGCCGGGTAACGTCCGATGATGGCAGGTGGCAGTTCCAAGTGCTCCTTGTGCGGCTGCTTCCCTAGAGGACGAGCCTCCATATGTGCTCCCAACGACTCGAGCTGTTCCTTGAGAAACATTCCCATCTTGACCACATCGCCTCTTCGCTCATCCTCGGCTGATATGGAGGGAATTGCAACTGCTTTTCGTAGACGTTCGATGAAAGGATCGGCGAGGGAGTCAACGGTCTTGTAGAATGACTGCAGTTGCGGTGCCATGTTGGGCGAGGGGTTCTGGCGATAGATGTATGGCCAAGCAGGAGTGGTGGTTGTAGACTCGAATCTTCTAAGCAGATGGGAGGAAGTGGCCTTGAATGGCGTAGTCCAAGATGGTCTGAAGGAGCGAACGGGCGATAGGATCATGAAGGAAAGCACGCTCGGAGCATTTCAGTTGTTGCTCACTTTCGCCCGTTACAGGTGGAGAGCAACATCCCACCTTCTTCCTTTGGCCGGCGTCCGTGCGCTGAAAAGCCGCTGCTGGCCGCGACACGCGACTTCAGCACTTCATCTGCGCTGCTATTGGTCAGAACAGAGGAAACAAAGAACATCTGGAGACATCCCGACATCACCTCTTACATCTGGCTCATCGGTACCAAACACAGCGATGATGGGCATGGCACGGTGATGCGCGATGCCACTGTTGAACCCTTTCTTTCGTCTGCCGGGACGCTGGACACGCCGGAGAGCCAGGAGGCAACGAATGGCCCTCCAGACCACCATCTTCACCATCATCCTCTTGGTTGTGGTCCCGCTATATGTCATATACAAGCCTCCGAAGCTGGTCATCAGCTACTTCCAACACCGCTTCCCGGATGTCTTGTTCCAGGTCCAGACGAGCAAGAAGATCGTGGCTCTTACCATAGATGATGCTCCAAGTCCGTATACCAGCCAAATTCTAGACATCCTGAAGGAAAATGATGCCACTGCCACCTTCTTTGTCATCGGAAATCAGGTCCCTCAGCATGAAGGCGTCCTGGTCGATATTCTGAATGCTGGAAGCGAGCTTGGGAACCACGCAATGCACGACGAGCCCAGCATTTCACTGCCAAGCAACGTGCTGGAAGAGCAAATCCACCAGGTGGACCAACTCATCGATCATGCATATAACGAAGTCGAACGAGAATGGCCGCGTCGCTCCTTCAGACCGGGATCTGGTATCTTCAGCCAAAGGATCTTGAACGTAGCAACAATGGCAGGCTATCAGACCATTCTGGGCAGCATCTATCCACACGACCCTTTCATCAGCATGTGGAGAATCAACGCCTGGCATATATTGAGCATGCTGAGACCTGGTGCAGTCATCATATGTCATGATAGACGCTCTTGGACCGTGCCAATGCTCAAGAAAGTCGTGCCAGAGATGAAGAGGAGAGGCTATGAGGTGGTATCCGTCTCGAAGTTCCTGGAGCTGGCTGAGACTTGAGAGGCCTACTGTTCTCACGGGTACAACTTCTTGAACTCGAACGGATTCACTACTTGGATCACCGTCCCATGTCTGGCTGCCCAGTCGAGTCAGTGATAGCGCCATCAACTACGAGCTCTTGCCCAGTCACATATGACGCTTCATTCGAACAGAGATACAGCGCAGCATGCGCCACGTCCCATACGGTTCCCATCTTCCCTGTGGGAGACTGCTTGTCTCGAACTTTGCGGTATCCCTCTTGATCACCGCCAGCATACTTGTTGGCCAATACAGAAACCTGGAATTCAAGTCAGCTTCGGGGACTGCGAAGGAATGACAGTATTCATCGATGGAGAACGCACCAGCGGGGAGTTGATCAATCCTGGAACAACTGTATTCAATCTGACCTTGCCACCCGTCCTTTGCGCGTAGATGACAGCCGTTGTCTTCGTAAATTGGATCACAGCAGCCTTAGTAGCCGCATATCCAACCTGCGGCTTTCCGATGTACCGCAAACCGGCAACAGACGCAACATTTAGGACAGCCCCACCCGTAGCCTGCTTCTCCATAATGGGCAAAACGAGATGGCACGTCAGATAGACGGATTTAAGATTCACATCCGTCTGCGCATCCCACACCTCCTCTGACAACTCGGCCGGGCCTCCAGGTTCTGATTTCCCAACATTGTTGACGAGGACGTCTATTCGACCATACTTAGCCATGCAAGCATCCACAAACGCTTGACAGGACTCTTTCTTGGTTATATCCTACAAAGTCGTATCAGTCCCAAGAAATCCAACCCAAAGCCTACAGTCATTCACCACCAACTTCAAATTACATACCGTACTCTCCCCAAACACCTCCACCGGATTAAACCCTTCCTTTCTCGCCGGATGATGTCTCGTCTCCGGCTCAGTATTAATATTCACAGCCGCTTTATTGGCAGCTTCGAGATTGATATCGCATCCAAAGACGATTGCTCCTTGGCGCGCCATGACGGATGCCATGGCTGTTCCGTTGCCGTAGCCTTCGCCTACGGCGCCGATGCCTGTGAGGAGGACGATGCGGCCGGTGTAGTCGAAAATGGATGTCATGTTGGCCGGGGATGAGGTTGAGGAGACAATGAGGATAGGGATGGGTTGATCAGATTGCTATGTCAATGCTGGTGGTCCCACGAAGCGTTTGATTAGACGTCTTCGTCAATGACATGTTTTGGGGCGAGATGCATTCAAAGATGTCGAACTCAGAAAGTCATCGCGGGGACGGCTACACGGATAGAACTGCCGAGATCGGATAGAGAGCAGAAGTTATTGAATTCGAACAACCACAATTTTCAATTATCGTTTTGACAAAGCAGGTCCTCGCTCATAGAATATCTCTAGAACAGATCACACTCACAAGCTCGCTGTACACAAAATCCCCCGAAGATGCAAATGCACCAGCGTCTCGCTGACCCATCACGAGCTTTTTACTGTACAAAATCCTTCCCGGCAAGACAGGAGTTGGCATGTTACCTCCTCCTCCCTCCTTGGAACTTCTGCTTCGGTTGGCTGCCATATGCTCTACGTGCCTGATCCGGTTTCTTCATACTCGCGCCCAGGTTGATGTCAACCTTTGGCGGGACGTTGAAGCCGAAACTCTTCGCGACTTTCTTCAAGTCGAGTTGGTAGATGTTGAAGACAGATCTGAGGGAGTGCGAGGCATAGGCCTGAAGATAAGAGCGGTAGCCGTCTTTCGCTGACTGACACATTTGTTAGTTTTGCGAATCACTTTGTTTGTGTAAGTGAAGGATGTCGGACACTCACCTTATTCAGATAATAATTCTTCCCAATTAACATCTCCAACTGACTCTGAATATCCAGAATCTTCTTCTGTGGAATCTCAAATTCCACCAAAGGCACCTTAGCCTCCTTGAGGTGGGTCAAGAAGCCGACCTCGTTAGGCTGCAAGAACATCAGAGACTTGCCCTTTCCGTTTGCGCCTCTCGCTGTTCGGCCGACACGGTGAATGTAGTCTCTTGGGTCATCTGGTGGATCGAATTGTACAATCCAGTCGACGGCGGGGATATCGAGACCTCGGGCTGCGACGTCTGTGCAGATGAGGGTCCCTTGCTTGGCGTTGCAAAATTCGAAGAATGTGTTGGTTCGTTTTTGTTGCTTCTGCTTCCCGTGGAGGTCGAGGACAGGTAGGTCGATATAGTTGAGCAGTTCTGAATAGTACTTGACGCAGTTGCAACTGCTGAAGAAAACAATTATCTTCTTCTGAGGGTGTCGTTTGAGGAATGTGAAGAGCAAGCGAAATCGCATGTCGGCTTCGCATATTGTGTAGCCCTGTTCGAGACCGGACACGGTACTGTGCTCCTGTGATGAATCGACGTTAATGTAGAGAGGTCCGGGTCTTAGCGATATCCGCGCAAGATCCTCGACCTTCGTAGTCTGGGTGGCGGAGAACAACATCGTTTGGCGGTCTTCTTTGGGCAGGATCTTAACAATTTGGCGCATTTCATCTTCGAAACCGACTTCCAGAATCCGATCGGCTTCATCAATCACGAGGGCCTTGACGTTCTTGAAGACAAAACCTTGTGTGTTCTGCAGGTGATCTAGCAGTCGTCCTGGTGTGGCAATCAAGAGGTTAACTCCCTTCGCCAGCTTCTCAGCCTCCGCCCTTCGGTTTGCACCTCCGATGACAATCCCGAAAGTTTGCGAGTGGTGCTCCATCAGCTCGCGGGCAACGCCAAAGATTTGAAGAGCCAACTCTCTTGTGGGAGAGACAACAATGACACCAGTTCCATTACGAGGCTTGAATTTCAGCGAATGCAGCATCTCCACAGCTGGGATTAGAAATGCGAGGGTCTTTCCGGACCCAGTCTTCGCGGCTCCTAGTACATCTCGGCCGGCCAGCAATGGTGGAATGCCTCTCCGTTGGATTTCGGTCATGGTATCAAATGGCATGTCGTTGATCGCGCGCATAGTCTTCTCAGAGAGACTGAGCTCCGTGAACTTCTGAGGTTCAGCAGTTGTGGTGGGAAGCGAGACGCCAAGGGCAGATGGCAGGTCTGAAGGTTCACCCAAGTCGCCATTTGCGCGAGGTTCCTCGTCATCTTCTGCTTCACCCTCGACCTCGCCCTCGGCACTTTCTGCGTCCTCGTCACTCTTCTCTTCTCCATTCACCTCGTCGTCCTCATCAAAGTCGGCAAAATCATCCTCAGCATCCTCTGTCGCCCCCGCATCAGTAGCAGCGTCTTTCAGCTCTTGATTGACCTGCTCTTCCGCGCCAGTCTCTTCCTCATGTGCTTTCTTCGCAGACTTAGATTCAGCCTCCTCCTTCAGCCTCCTCTTCTCATCTTTGCGCTCTTTCTTTGACTTCTTCCTCGCAGGCTCTTCCGGATCGTGGGTAGAATCGCCGTTTGTGGCCGCCTTTTCTACCTTGGAAGTGTGAGCCTTGTCGCCGTTGATGGCGTCATCTTCCTCGTGCTTCCGCTTCTTATGTTCCTTCTTTGCCTTCTTGCGCGACTGCACCTCGCTTACTACTGGATCTTCGTTCTCCATCTCAGGTGATGGCAAAGCTCCAGACATGAGGGCTGGACGCTGAGGTTTGCCGTGGCTGAATTTGCGCTTCCTCGAGTCTCGCACGAAATCTTTAGAGTCGAAGATCAATTTGGAAGGAGAGGGTATCGGCACCATGGTGAACTCGAGAAGAACGAGACGAGGCCTGGACTGGATGTCTGCGAAATTTCGTCGGCATCGGTATCAAGTTCCTCCATTTCTCGAGGGGCTAAGCGAAAGCTTATTTGGCGCTTCGGCCCGTTAGCCGAGAGGCTTCCGACCTCCTTCCTTCCTCGACTTCCTCGACTGCTTACAAGAGTTCCGATTCTTCGCTCGACTTGGTTTACTGGAATACATCTCGAAAAGTGCAACAAGATAGAAGCGACACGACTGACCGCTCATGCTGGCAGCTCTTATACTCTCCTCAAATCTGGCAACGATTCTGATACATCTGCCTGGTGGCCAACCATCCGCGTCCTCACCTTGGAGCGCAGGCCAGAACTCATTCCAGAAGTCTTCACGATACCGCCTCCGAGTTGACGAGCAAAGCAAAGACGCTTCACGGCTATGGACTTCGGCGGAATCTGAGTCCATTCTTGGCAACACTTGCCCCCTATCGCCACCCTTACAGCTACTCCCAGTCTTCCCCAGTCACCTGCTCTATTGTGTCCACGAGGTTTCTTTCAACGGACAACGAGCCTCCGATCTCACAATGTGTGTGGAAATTACGTCTCGCCGACATGAAAAGATGGCTTTGTCGACAGAACTCAACAATGTGGACAAAGGCTATCTCTGGCACATTTGTCTGCCCCCATATATTGCCTCAAGTCCTTCCCGATTCAGCTCCTCTTCTTCTCTATCACATCAACATCAACTCAGCTTTCCCAATCCCTTATTTCTTTTGTATCCCTGCTTTGGGTAACTGCTGGACAGTACCTTGATTTCCTTGCCTACATTTCCTTAACGAAAAGACACTCGCTACAAACTCACACGCAAGTACTCATCACACAGTCCAGATTCAATAGAAAAATGTCAAAAATAAGAACAGGTCGAACCAAGGCCGCCGTGGCAACGGCAGTGGCAACGGCAACGGCAACGGCAATGGCAATGGCAATGGCAACAAAGCCCGGAGTAACCAGCGGAAGCACGGCTCCAAAGAAACCGCGCCCAATGCATCGAAGAATAACAACGAGAGAGGTGACTTGAATTACTGCAAGTTCTGCAATGGCTACCATCATTATACCGATGAAAATTGCATGAGAAACCCCAGCTGCCCCCGCGCGCACACTTGCAATAACTGCGGAGGTCGTGGGCACAAGAAGTTCGAGTGCAATAAGTCGCCAACCACGACTTCGAGCCAGAACACCAACACTTCCAACGATAAGGGGAACCAGAGCGCACAGGTGCCAAAAGAATCCACTGGGGGCCAACATAAAGTCCCCACCAACAACCAGTCCAACTCCAGTGAAATCGAACCCGAAGCCACCAAGGCCTTCCACGATGTGGAAATGATAGAGTACATCCCTGACGCAAAGAAGGGCGAGAGCTGTTCAACCGTCGAGCGACCATACTGCAAGCTTTGCAATGACACGGATCACAAGACTAAAGACTGCAAAAACGCCGAGAACTTCCTCGCATGTGGAAAGTCCAAATTCTGGTGTGTCTACTGCCACGACAAAGGACACATGGCTGACGAGTGTCGCAATCCGATCAGTCAGAAGTGCGTCAAATTTATGCGTAAGGGTCACGTTGCAAAGGATTGTAACGTCAACCCGAACGCATCCGCTAGGCTTCAATTCCAGAACACCACCGTTCTGAGCCAGCTCAATCACGATTTTGAGGGCAAGCGCTTCCGATGGACAGTCGCAGACGAGGATGCGCTTAACATGACTCAGCAGCTGCGTCGGGGAATTGAGGATTACGAACTCCGGCTCCTCCAGATCGACTCTCGCATGAATGAACAGGAGAGGCTGGGGCACAAGCAACAGCTCGAAGCGATGAAGAAAGACGCCGCCGAGCAGGAGAAGGCGCTGTTCTACGGCAAGAAGCAGGACGACGTGGCTTCTTTCCAAGGTATGAACTTCTCGCGACCAGGCACGACGATCCTCTGCCCCAAGAGCTTTGGCTCCCAAACCACCGTCATCCGCCCCGCTCCAGTCGCCTCATCCAAGCCTCTCAGATACGGCGGCATCAGCAAGTCTTCCTCCACCAAAGAACCCGATCAGCACCAGCGCAATATCCGCAACCTCGCATACGCCAACGGCTGGTCTCTGGAGCAGATTCACGATTACGAACAGGCCCTCTTGAAGGTCCGTGAAAGCAAAGTCTCCGAACAAGTCAAGGCGATCCGCTACAAGTGTCAAAAGTCGCAAACGAGCTATAGGTTTCAAGAGTACACTCGCTTGATTCTTAGCGGCGAATCCGCGATCCGCGAGCACGGCCTTCTTTCGAATACTCGCATGATTGAGGTCAAGAAGGCCCTCATGCAAGGCGCCAGATTCTACCGCGACCCACGCGCTCTCCTGAACTTGTTTGCTCGCAAGGTGCCAAGATGTGAGTGCTGCGGGACTGAGGGCACGTTCTTCGATCGCCATTTCACTCGCATTCCTCCGATGAGCAAGTCACAAGATCTGTACGAGCTCGATGATGACTCACTGAACGACTGGGGTATTTTCGTCTGCTTCGACTGTGAGAAGCGATGCTCAAGTGATCGAGGTTTCAACTACCATGATCGGTTCGAGAGCAGCTTCGTTAACTACGATATGGAGTCGGAGGATTATCAGAAATGGGATATCTGGTAAGAGAGGCGCGAAGGTAAGTATAGGGCTTTGCTCATGACTGACGGACAGGTAAGTATTTACGCAGCGATTTTGATAGCGTTCTCGCATGCTTGCAGGTATAATGATGATGATGATGAAGAGCCTCTGGTAGGCCTTATGGACGACTTGATTTTCTTCTCTCTGCCCACTACTCCACTTGCCTTCCTCATCTTCCCTCCTCTGCTTCTCATTCCTCTCATCTCCCTCTTCCCCACTTTCCATCCCTTTGCTCTCTCTTCGCCCTCTCACTGTCGACAACAAAGAAAGACAGCTGGGGAGACAACAATGAATTACTTTAGAACACTTTCATTGGCAAGCCCTGCAGCAAAGACGACGCTTTGTCCTCGCCTCCTTCCGCAATCGCAGGCTTTGTCTAAATAAAGTCATGCAATCTAACCGAACATACATCCTGTCTCCATGCAGTGCTTTGATCAATTGGATGACTGCATCGCGCCTGTCGCCTGCACGCCAGCTCCCAGGGAATACAATACATCAATCCGCAGGCTTTCGCGTCCATTACAACGCCATTCACCAAAGTTTTCATTAGTAGCATGCGTCTAGAACGATCTATCGCTTACGGCCCTTGCCCTTGCCCTTCGCAGCACCACCAGAAGCTGTTGTGTCGACGCTGGCGGCACGTGATGTTCCATTGGGTGTGCCTTTGACGCCGTTGACGGCGGTCTTCTGTACAATTGTTAGCAACACCATCCTGTAGCTCGAGTTTAAGAAGTGTGCTTACCTTTACGCCACCACCGGAAGGCCTGCCCTTCTTCTTAGGAGCAGTCTCTTCTTCCTCTTCCTCATCATCATCAGCAGCTCGCTTGTTATTCTCCTTACCAGTGCCACCCTCCATCTCACGCGTTACCGTGGTGATCAGGGTCGCACACCGACGGCCGAGCTCCTGAGGGGTTCTGGAGAGGAAGAACCAATCAAAGCGAAAGAGCGGGCTCTCTCGAATCTCATCGCGAAGCTTCTCATACAAGCCCTCGGTGTCAATGCCATACTTGTTGAGCATGACCAGTAAGAATCGATCCTCCTCCTCGGTGTACACTTTCTTGTTGGTCGTGCTGACGGTGTAGTTCAGCTTCAATTGCTGAAGCGGTACACGGTACATGGCGAGCTTCTTCTTGAGCATCTCGCGTTGTTCTATCACCCGTGCAGCACGCTGCTCGCCCTCCTTGATAGCAGAAACGTGCTTCTCCCAGTTAGGTATCTCCTTGTATCGCTTCCAGAACACCTTTGCGTATTCCTTGACCTCTTTCGGGTTCTTGGAGTCAACTTCGAGAGCAATGGCTTCGTAGTCGTTGCGACCATATTTGGCGCTGCCGTTGATGAACTGCTGGAAATCGCGTTTGTTCCACTCGCCAAAGCCTTGCGTCGAAAGCTCTTCCTTCTCAGCAGTCTCATCTTCCGTCAGCGGCTCAGCACTGTCGATGTTCGACTGCTCGAGCTCTTGATCCTGCAATCGCTGGTCTAGAGTGTCTTCCTCGCCATCAGCAAGAGGAGCCTTGATACCGTTCTCCTTTCGGAACCAGGCAGTCTCCTTGTCCTGAAGGTCGCCAAGTCGAGGCGAGAAAAATTGGTAGTCGTGCATCGGCATTTGCTTAGGTGCTCGCGGGCCCTTTGGCTTAGGCTCTGGTCTCGGGCCTCCAGTCATGAGTGCATTTCGATAGTACTTGTCCATGGAGTATGACTGCTCCTTGCGCTCACGCTTCGATGGGTTAATCCAGCTGAGGCCGATTTCCTTCTTCTTGTTAATGAAGCTCTCACCGTTCCACTCGTAGGCACCACCAGCTTCGGAACTGAATTTTTGAAGATCGTCCAGACCAAGCTTCTCGTACTTGTTCATCATCTCCTGAGTTCGCTCCTCACCCCTGCGCAGGATTGCATCCAAGTCATCTTCGGAAGCGCCACCACCCTTGCCAAATGCGCCATAGCCATCTTTCGACTCGAAGATAGTCTCCGCTCCGTGCTGGATCATGCCGAGGAGCTCGTCCTTTGACGCGGCCTGCTTGGCTTGCTGTTGAGCACGACCTTGCTGAATAACTAGCTGGTCGAGACGAAGCTTCTGAGCAGCTCGCTCAAGCACTTTTTCCTCGATAGCATTCTCTGTGATGAACCGGAAGACGTGTACTTGCTTCTTTTGTCCGATACGATGAGCACGGTCCATGGCCTGCAAGTCAGCCTGTGGGTTCCAATCGGAGTCGAAAAGCACGACAATGTCGGCTGTCGTCAAGTTGATGCCCAGACCGCCTGCACGAGTTGTTAGCAAGAAGAGGGACTTTTCCGATCCCTCCTTGTTGTAATCGTCGATCGCAGCGATACGGTCCTCGTGGGCAGTAGAACCGTCAATACGACAGTACTTGTATCCTCGCATGACGGAGTAGTCCTCGAGAATGTCCAAAACACGAGACATCTGGGAGAAGATGAGCACGCGGCTGCCTTGCTCGAACATACGCTTAAGCAGCTTGTCCAACATGACCATCTTCGCCGAGTTGTCGACAAGATGCTCGTCTGTTGTGTATGGGGGGCCAGGCTCGGCGCCGTCGAACAGGTATGGGTGGTTACAGCACTTGCGAAGCTGCATAACGATGTTCAAGAGTCGCGTCTTGCTCTCCTTTTTGCCTGCCGCACCATTGACAGCATCGATGTCCTTCTCCAAAATGCTCTTGTACCACTTGATTTGCATCTCACTCATGCCAACGTACAAGTTCAGCTCTTTCTTCGGTAACAAGCTCTTCTCAACATCGCTCTTGACACGGCGCAGAAGGAAAGGTCGCAGAACACGATGCAGCTGCTGAACGACGGTGTCCTGGTCGGCATCTTGGTTGTTGAACCACGAATCGAAGGCCTCGGAATCGCCAAAGACGTCGGGAAGGAGGAAGTTGAGCAAAGCCCACAGTTCGTGAAGGTTGTTTTGTAGCGGGGTTCCGGTAATGAGCAGTCGGTTTCGTGAGTTAAAAATACGAATAATCTGCGCAAGCGAAGACTCCTCGTTCTTGATACGGTGGGCCTCGTCGATGATGATGTACTCCCACGCAAACTTCTTCAAGTGAGACTTCTCGCGCAGGATCATTTCGTAGGATGTGATGCAGACATCAAATTTCTCATCGATGAGGCGCTCGTTGATTAGCTCATGACGCTCTTCCTTCGCGCCTTGCAGAACGAGAACATTGACTTCTGGTATCCACTTGGCAAACTCTCTCTTCCAGTTGTCCAAGGTCGACTTCGGCACGGCGACAAGGTGCGGGCCTGAGATGCCTCGCAGGAAGCGGAGGTATCCAATGAAGGAGATCGTCTGCAGAGTCTTTCCAAGGCCCATCTCATCTGCCAGGATACCCGAGATACCGTTCTCATGCAAACTGATGAGCCAGTTGAGCCCAGCGACTTGGTAGTCCCTCATCTCACCACCCTGAATATAGCTCGGGCTGTCGCGGAAGATAGTCGTCTCGACCTTGCCCTCCTGCTTGCCCTGGCGCAAAAGCTCGGCATCTTCTTCCTTCTCAGTCCGCCGTCGTCTACTACCGTCTGCGCCGCCTTTGCGCTTATTCCCTGTAGCTGCCCTTTCTTTCTCTTCCTCGTCTTGCGCGTCAATCTGCTCCATGATCTCGCGGATCTTAGGGTTCGGGTTGGTCTCGATGAAATGCCGGAAGAGATCGGTCAGACCCAAGAGGTAGCGAAATCGTCGGATCGAGTCGTCCTCCTTGTTCTCGCCGAGACGGTCGTGTTTCTTTCCGAACACGCTCTTACGAAGCGCGTTGCCTTCCCATCGCTTCTTGCGGCCATCTGTCTGCAAGTCGCCAGCAACGCTGTTTGCTGTGCCGGTGGGATTGGACTCCGAGTCGGTGTAGTCAGGTGTGTCGAGCATCATGGCGTCAGGCATACTGCCGTCGCCTGCGCCAATTGCCTGAGTGCCACTCATGATGGGCGGCTGACTCGTTGTCCGAGCAAGGCTATATGTGTCGCGGCGCGGCGGATGCGCCTGGTAGACTTCGAACAGCTAGGCCCAGGGGAGATGCGGCCAATTCTAGAGCGTGTTTGGGTCGTGTGCGCGCGTTTCTTACACGTGTATTGACGTGTTTGATGGTATTGGAGGGGTTGGTGATTTTTGGAGGATGATGTCGCGTTAGGCAAGGGCGTCGGTTGGAGGGTTGAACTGCGGAAGGAGATGTGGGGAGGGAAGGCGGACTTTAGGTGTTGAAAGATGCAAGACGCGGTTCGAGCTTGACGTGAGGCTCCGCAGGGATCAGACGGCGATACCCGCAGTCTCATAAGCAATGTGATCAACTACTCTACTTCGAGCATGTGACATGAACATACGAAACACGGCGAAGACGAGAGTCAAACCACAGAGTCTCCGCGAGAGTCCATAGATATAGCACACTGCGATCCGTCCAACGCAAAGTCTTCATTGAGCGGCTGTTCATATGGCTTGGCAGAAACGGCAGGGGCTGCAGTGCTACTAATGAACCAACAGAATAATTCTACCCTCGTTTCCCGATATCTCAATTGACTGTCGTGCATGAGCATATGGAATCTGGCCCCAAACCCTTGAATTCCATGGACAGCCTCTACAACCCGCTCCGGTTAGCTCCTTCCGTGTTTAGCTGGCAATGCTGCAGCTTGTAGTTGATCTCCCAAGCTTAGCCTCTTTCTCCTCGGACTGCTTCACTACATGTCGACAGCTCAATAACGCTATGCGGGCGTATGCAGCACGGGATAGATGCGACTGATGAGCAAGCTGCCTAGGTAATATTCATCCCTATCTTAGCAGTGCCACCCCAAGTCTCTCCTACTTCTTATACACATTCCTTCAGCAGCCCATCGACCATCATTGCCTCGACCACACTCTCAAGATGGACAACATCTACCTTGCCGCCGTAGCTCTCCTCGGCCCATCACCTTCCTCTTCATATTCAGAAACTCAAACCCCTCCCTTCCCCTTCCTCCAGGCCCTACAGGTCTACCCATCATCGGCAACACCCTCCAAATCCCCCAACAACATGCCTGGCGCCAGTATCTGCAATGGAGCAAAGAACACGGACCTCTCTTCTCCCTGTCCATCGCAGGCAAAACCTTCATCCTCATAACATCCGCCTCCATCGCTCAAGACCTGCTCAACAAGAACTCTTCAAAATCCTCCTCCCGTCCACAAATGGTCATGGCCAACGACCTCTGCACGAAAAGTATGCATATGCTTCTCCGACCTGACAGCCCCACATATCGATTACAGCAGAGAATGCAAGCGCCTGTGCTTACCATTCAGGCGGCGAAGAGCTACTCCAAGGTCTATGAGCTCAAGACTTTGCAAATACTCGTCAAGATGCTCAACGACCCGGGGCTCAGCAGCAATGTCGGACGACATATGGAGGTCTGTAATCTGGGAATTGTATACGCCTTGATCTACGGCGCGGATGTGGCGACTGGGGACGAGAAAATCGTGCTGGATACCGTCAAGGTACAGAGGGAATTCGGGAGAGTGACCACCCCAGGCGCCTACATTGTCGATACGCTCCCATTTCTGAATTACCTACCGACTTTCCTGGCGCCCTGGAAACATGAGGCAGAGGGCATCTTTGCAAGCGAATCTGCTCTTCATCTCCGGAACTTGGAGAATGGATTGAAATCGGATTCCTGGAACTTCTCCAAACAACTCGCCTCCTCGCCCGAATCCAAAGACCTCGGCCAACTCGAAACCGCCTACGGAGTCGGCATCCTCCTAAACGCCGGCTTCGACATAACAACAATGGTACTAGAATGGTTCATCATAGCCCTCATCCACCATCCCCACTGCCTGCAAAAAGCCCAAGCTGCTCTCGACGAAGTCGTAGGCCGCAATCGTCTGCCAACCCTCGAAGACAGAGAAAAACTGCCATACTTAGTGGCTATGGTTGAGGAGGCTCTGAGATGGAGGAATATACTGGCTGGCGGCTTTCCACATCTTCAGAGTGAAGAGACAATCTACAATGGCTATCGAATCCCAAAAGGAGCTGTCATTCTTCCGCAATACGCCGCTATCGATCATGACGAATCCGTCTTCTCTGATCCCGAGTCTTTCATCCCTGAGCGTTGGCTCACAGAATCCGGCACATATCACAGCAGTACACCTCTGGCATTCGGATATGGACGACGCGTCTGCACGGGGAAGAATATCGCTCGTAATGTTTTATGGTTGGTTACGACTAGATTGATGTGGGCTTTTGACATCGGGCATGCGGTTGATGAGGATGGGAAGAAGATTGAAGTTGATCCGGACGCGATGGATGGAGGGTTTAACACTCGCGCTCTGCCGTTCAAGGCCGGTCTTGAAGTTAGAGGGGAATGGGTGAGGAGGGTCGTAGAGTCCGAATGGCAGAACACGGACAAAACCATTGCGCACGCCCTGGAGGGGATCGATAAGGGAAAGAATAAGGTATAGTGAAGCGACGCAGTCGCGGTACCGAGTGCCCGACCGTGAGTGTTATTCGACCGACTCCCGGAGCCATCCTGTCAGGCATCTGTAGACAAAGCATGAGCCAAGTGTACCATGATCCAGATCCGTAACACTGATCCAGCTTTTGGAAACAAATCGACTTTCGCGTCAAAGCCGTACGAGACAATTTCACGTCAGCAAACATGGGAGAAAGAACGGCGCGTTGGTTCGCTATTGTGCTGGAAGACACTGGATGGTGCAGCAAACATGTCGTCTGCTTTCGCCGTTATAATTCTGCATTTCTGCGCGGTGTTGCTCTGCTGTAATCCATGCATCCCCCTTACCGCGATCGCAATGGACAGGATGCCATCGCGAAACATATGCGAGATGCTCTGCTGTATGACAGGACAGACAGACGACGATTCATCAACGGAGATGCCATCGCGAAGACCTCAGCCAAGATCAGTGTCAACTCCAGTCACTCAGAGCAATGGGCCACCTGGACAGAGAGGCCAACCTCGCGCGCATTCCATGCCAGAGCTGCCTAAATACTCAACGACTCTATGTGGCGGAGCAAGTGGCCAGCAACCCACGACAACTGAGCAACGCAGGTATTCGAGGAGGGCTGCCGGTAACAACGACCCAAGAACCACATCCGAAAAGGTCAAAGACTTCTTCTGCAACAGCCTGTGCAATCGAGATCCAAGAATCAACCAGAGCCCGCCCCTGCCGCCAGCTAGAGTTTCCGCGCAGACCACTCCAAGACACAGGCGACCGTCCACGTCCGGCGCAGCTCAATCAGCACGTCGTCGGCAAGCGGACCAGAAGCGACTTGAGGATATACCGAGCACGGTGTCGTTGGTCAATGAAGAGCCTAGAAAGGAGCAGCAAGTTCCAGCAGCGGACAGTCAGCATGAACAAGGACTCGTGTCACCATCTCGACCTTGGAACACACAAGCTGCTAGCGACAGCCGCACGAGCCTTGGGACGACGAATACTGACATTCTCGGAGTAGAGTCGACGCACACCCCCGATACACCACCTTCGCCAATGACCCGAAAGTTCTTGTACGGCGACTACGGCCTACGTGGCGGAAGCAGCAAGACCGAGGGACCAGGTCGCTGGAGAAGGACCATGAATGCCCTATGTTGTGTGAGGGCAGACGGCGAACCGAAAAGCGACAATGCATACTCACTTCAGAGGCAACCTCGACCTAGAGAGCATCGCAACCGCAACGATTCTGACTCACGACCACCGGCACGACCACCAGCACGACAAGGTCGAAGAAGGGACAGTCGTGAGCTGTGTGAAAGAGGACCGATGGGACATCATGGACCTCTTTACTCTCCAGGGCAGTCGTCTTCCGACAGTGATAGTTCGAGCGAGGAAGAGAGGAATCGTCGGGCTCGGTTTGGCGATGGGTTGGCTTATGATAGGAAGCCGACACCTGCTAATTTCTTGCAAGCTCAAGCGAGCCGAGACCCTACACCCGGCCACGGTGATAGGTATCCGGTCTTCAGTGGCCAGCAAGCACAAGAGGGCGCGCGCCAGGGCATACAGCCGTCTCTGGACGCTACGTCTTCCCGGAGAGGGCCGCCAATTACTGTGCGTCGTAGAGAAGATCTGTTTATCCAGAACCCGATCCAAGGAGCATATCCGCCGGCACCACCCAACTCTCTTGTCAACAGCCCAGTCGATAACGACACAGGTATGATGCCGATGACAGACGAGCGTCCTTTCAACCTTGAGGACCACAGTTTCGATGAGTTACCAGATGACGAAAGTCCAACACCAAGGCGCAGACGAGGCGGGAGTGTAGCTGGCGGTGAGGGCTTGAAGACGCTGCCTCCGCAGCGCAAGCTATCGCTGGTGACAGACCATGGAGGTCTCCAGGAAAACGGTCAGTTGGTGCATAGTGCGACGACGCAGAGCCTCAACTCCAGAGGTAGACGGCTTCCGACACCAGGGAACTCGCCTCGCCCAATCTCTGATCCAAATCCGGAGCAGTCTCCGCGTCTGGTATAGATGCTCTGTTGAGATAGGCGCTTCCACAGCCCGGAATCCATAGAAATCGTATGTTAATCCTCAAGCGAACTTGTCATGCTTTCCCTTAATCTTCACATCCAGCATCGCCTCATGATAATTCCCCTCCCGCCTTGCCTTCTTCAACTTCTTAACCTCATCATCCTCAAGCCGTCTCCGAACTTCCGCTTCCAGCTCTTTTCTGCTTATCTTCGCGCGAACTTTCTCAGCCTGCTCGACTTTGTGCTTCGGCTTAAATCGAGCTTGCATCCGGATCCTGATACTTGTCGTCTCGCCTGCTTCTTCTGCATCACCTCTCACTTCTGCTGGGGTTTTGTCACTGTCTACTGAGAGATATGTGGAACGCATGGTTTGAATGTCGAATTGGCCGGGATTTTCCGAGGAGGGGATCACTTTGAAGGTTTCTTCGGGGGAGACTGCCTCGCGAGTTGAGGAGACGCAGCCGTACTTGTCGCAGCCAAGATATCTGGTTTATGGTTAGCCTGGGCCATACCGATCTTTGAATTTTGGATGTTCTTACCGTCCATGATGTCCCTTGAACGTGAAGCTGTTCTCCGTACCAACAATCTTCTGCGATATCCAAACTTGTCGCACATCATGCGGCTCTGCAGTACTCGGCTCATTCTCTACCATGTTCTCGATCTTGCTTGTGAAGACCTTTCCTAGCTGGTCAACGGCCACACACGATGGCGGCTCGGCGGCCAGTACAAACACGACCGGACCAGCAATGTCCTCTGTAGCATCGGCCGAGACCCAATTCTCGTCGTCTTCTACAGGTGCTTCGGCAGGGACAGATTGCTTAGAGGACGGCGCATCTTCGTCGTCTTCTGGTTTGTGCTCTCGCTTACGTTTCTTGTGGGGCTTCTTATCGCCCTTGAAGGAGAGTGGCTTGACCATTGTGTTGTGTAGTTGATCATAGCAATGCTGAGGTCGAAAGTTAGAGGGAAGTCACTAGCTTCCTGCCTGAGGCATTATTTTCCTCCCCATCGCGTGAAGTCACTTTCAACGCGACCAGCTGGACCAAAATATCGCCAGCGCATCCGGACCCCACCCAACAAACAAACCACTCCGACCACTGATGTCGCCGAGTGTACTGTAGCATAGCGCCCGGCGGCACGAGAACAATCGAGACATCATGACCGACCTCCACAACACGCCCATCGTCATCGACAACGGCAGCGGCACCATTAGGGCGGGCTACGCCGGCGAGGATTCTCCACGATGCTTCTTTCCATCTTTTGTTGGACGACCGAAACACCTCAGAGTGCTCGCTGGAGGACTTGAAGGAGACACGTTCATCGGCAACCGTGCACAGGAGCTACGAGGGCTTCTCAAGATTAGATACCCCCTGGAACATGGCATTGTCACAGACTGGGATGACATGGAGAAGATCTGGCAACATATATATACAGACGAGCTGAAAACGCTCAGTGAAGAGGTATGTCGAGGCTGAGGTCAGTCGTCAGTGCGCAAGCAAAGCCAGTGGACACAGGACTGACTTTGGGAAAAGCATCCTGTTCTCCTGACAGAAGCACCACTTAATCCACGGGCGAATCGAGATACCGCCGCTCAGATTCTCTTCGAGACATTTAACGTACCTGCACTCTACACATCGATCCAAGCAGTGCTCTCATTGTACGCTTCCGGACGGACCACGGGCATAGTACTGGACGCTGGAGATGGTGTGTCCCATGCTGTGCCAGTATACGAAGGCTTTGCCATACCCAACAGCATCCGACGGATAGATGTGGCTGGGCGAGATGTCACCGAGGAATTGCAAAGATTGCTACGCAAAGGCGGCAACGTGTTCCACACAAGCGCAGAGAAGGAGATTGTCAAGCAGATCAAGGAGAAGGTCTCCTACGTGGCCTTGCACCCAAAGAAAGAGGAGAAGGAATGGATGAGTGCGGGTAATCGCGGGGAAGAGAGCAAAGTCGTGGAATACCAGCTTCCAGACGGCAAGAAGCTCAAGATCGGCCCAGAGCGGTTCAGAGCGCCAGAGATTCTGTTCGATCCTGAGTTGATTGGACTTGAGTGGCCAGGACTTCACCAAATCGTGGTCGACTCCATCGGCCGGACAGACATGGACCTTCGCAAAGCGCTTTTCGGCAACATTGTGCTGTCAGGTGGATCGACAATGATCAAGGGCTTCGGAGACAGGCTGCTGCACGAGGTCCAAAGACTAGCGGTCAAGGACATGCGGATCAAAATCTTTGCGCCTCCTGAGCGACTGTACAGCACGTGGATTGGTGGCAGCATCCTAGCCGGTTTAAGTACATTCAGGAAGATGTACGTGACGATTGATGATTGGCATGAGAGTAAGTCACACTGCGCATCCTGGATCAAAGATGGATCAAATCAGCTAACTTGTGCCAGACCCGGACATCATCCACCAGAAGTTTGCGTGATTGCAATAACGAGATACCCCACGGCAGTATTTACGATCATATCCCCTTTGTCTGAAGGACCGGCTTCTCCGCAGTTGGATGACTTGCCGTCTCCCACATTCGATTTTACTGCACTCCGCTGACGACTTCTCCCGACGGTCGCGTTGCACCGCGCATACGACCTTGCGCCATTTGATGAAGCCTTGCTCGAGGTGGATCTGAGCCTACTACGTGTCTCAGCTACTCCCGACCGGCTACATTCCCGTGGGGAGCACGCCATGCTGGTGTGATCGTGTATATGTGGAGGGATGAGGTTTTACTTAACCATCACGTACTAGCGGAGTCTAGCGCCAGGTACTGCACATGGTCGGAAGATCAGGCACTCACCGACATGACGCTAATAATCAAAGATTGCGGGGAAGCTAGAGTATGAGTGCTGTCCCGGAGAGCGAACTGCGATACGGTGTCCGCTAGCCAAGAGTCTACCGCCGGAGAGCGGCGCACCGAGTGTATGTACAGAGACGAAGAGTCGGAGATGTTCCTGCAGATGCCAATGCTTCCAGCCGCTTGTGTTGAGATGAAGTCCTCAGCCACCGCCAGTGACTTGGATTCGTAATACAGCCCACGTGGTTCAGCCAGCGGACCGAACGAGGCCATCGTTCACGGTAGCGATGTGCCACGATCACGCGGAATGCATGCGTGTTCAGCTACGGATGCCACCAGCAGAGCGTCGTCAAACGAAACCGTGCCTATACCGCAAACGAGTTTCTCGGGGGTAATAATGGGGTAACAGAAACCACGGGCCGCATGCCGAGAATCCAGTCAAGCAAAGCGCTTCTGGCACGCATGACTTGGCTGCGAGGAGGCGGTACCTTGTGACTCCAATTCGCGAATGTCCGAAACCACAGTTGCAGCATTTGTAACGAGCAAAAGCAGGCCCAAGATGACGGTGCGACGAAGCGAAGAATTGGACGACATGGTGATGACAGCGTGTTACCGCCAATCAAAGTGACGACAGCGAACGAGAAAAATCTCTGAGGTTTGGAAGTCGAACGTGACGCCACTTGGCGGCTCTGCCCCAGATCTGCGACGAGGCAACGGAGCGCTTCGCTTGAGCCGTGTCCATCAAATTTTTAAAGTCTAAGCGGGAACGACTGCAGTTAACTGCAAAGCGCGTCTCTTAGCCAAGGCACTGCAATGACCGCGTGATACGATCTGTTTTTGGGTCTGGCAAGTTCTATCGTTTACGCCATCTTGCGAAGAATGAGTGCAAATTTGCAAGCTGGAGTATATAGTCACAGGTAAGGCTGCTTTATTTCTTTTTGCATTCACATCAGATCAACACAATCAAACACTGTCTCCAGAACACTATCTCGACCTGCAACAACACTAGCACTGTCGATCACAAGAAGCTCTACACTGCACATCTACACAACACAACCTCACATATCAATCAACATGTCTCGCAACCTCTCTTTGGTCGAGCCACACCCAACTGTCCCCAGTACTGGAGGGTACATCGGCGGAGGCCGCGGTGGCGCTGGCAACTTCAAGCGCTACACGCCGGAAGAACTCTCAGATGGTCAAACAGCATCCGGCCCAGCATCTCGCATCTCCCTCACAAGGCCCTTCAAGCGCACCGTTCCAGCCGGTCGAGGTGGCGCAGGAAACATGGTCAACAAGCAGGAAATCGAGGAGCCCATGTTCCAGTTCGATGAGGAGATGATCAAGGCGCGAAACAGCGTCACACCTGTCTACCATATTGGCCGTGGCGGTGCTGGAAACCTCTTCACCGAAGTCCACCCTAAGTCAAGGCAGGCTGGCGAGAGGAAAGACTCCACTGATTCGTCTGCTTCGGATCGGAGCCAGAGGGTTACTGCGAGGGATAGCATCTACAGCATGTTCAGCCGTCGATCGGCGTAGAGACATCTATCCTCCTACCGTTCCTTTCCTGGATCTCTGAGCAGTAGCTCTTACGACTTTTTAACGACATCTTCCTTCCCTGGACGACTTCAGCATAGCGAGCTGGTTCTGACTCTCGCGTTACCCAACATCAGCGAAGGCGCTTGGGATTTCCTATTCACTTGATTGAATCTGGCATGATCATCATCTCCAACATCGGCAGACCGCGTTGATCATCGGGCAACGAGGAGGTTCTCATCAAAAGGTCGGCATGAGCCGGCGAGCTCGAATTTGCTTTGCTTTGACTGCACTCTGCACTGTATTTGTACCACAACCGGCGAGACGATACCCCCTCATCAGATGATGGAAATGCTCGCAGCGAGGGCGCCTGCTACGGCATGAAACGCATTGCGATGGCGTGAAAAGTTTTTTTGGTTTGCATAGCATTAGCGAATGGCCTCTGTACTTGGTTGTAAATTACTTCATTATGATATCTATCTAATGGCGAACAATATTGCTACGCTGCAATTTGTCCCCTCCTCGCTCTCATCTTCTCACTCAGCCATTCATTAGCTCTTCGGGATGACGTCCTTCACTGAAGCGCTTGACTGACGTCCCATCTGATAGGCATGTAGACCGGGTACTGAGAATTAAGCTTTTTCGTTCCGACATGCTGGGAATGGCATCAGTCCTTATCATCCCGTGAACCCAGTATCACATGCGCGACCCATGTGAAGGTGTGAGGTCATTTGCCTCTCATAATAGAGGGTTGTTGCGATCGTGGACGAGGATTGTTTTTGTGTTGTGGAGAGGTGGAATTTTGGCCTGAGGGTTGGGGGCTTGGCGTGTTTGCTCTTTGACGCGACTTCTTCGTGCTGCTCTCCTCCTCGTGGCATCCTGTACATCACAACGAAGGCAGCCTCAAAGCGAGGGCTACCTTACCATGCAACTGAGAGCCACTCAGACAATGCAGTCTTCAGCTCCGCTACGTCAACGGCATCTTCTGATGCCCACGCCACGATGCCATCCGGACGGACCAACAACGCCCTGAGCCTTAGAGTTTCTTTCGCACCAACATCGCAGTACTTGACCTTGTGACCTGCTCTCTTCGCAACATCGGCCACTGAGGTCTGGCTCTCAAAGTCCGCGATCAGGAAGCAGCCCGACTCCAACTTCTTACCCAGCCGCTCTCCGTCTGTAAACTCGAAATCTGGAGCACTGCGGCCGACGAGATCGTGCACATCGCCTAGCTCGTAACGAAGGTCAAGCCCCCAGACGCGTCCGGCGAAAGTGGTGGCGCCGTCTGTGGTGTCGATGACACCGCGCATGACCTTCGCAAGCGCGTGGCCGTGAGCATCTGGCCGGAGAGTCGCCGTCTGGGCGCGCGTCCACTCGGTCACAGCAGCACCGTATGGATGTCTCTCGTTGTGATATGTATCTAGTAGGCCAGCAGGAGCGCAATCTTTGACTACCGCCGCGAGCTTCCAGCCGAGATTGATCGCATCACCAATCCCGATGTTCAAGCCCTGGCCACCCAACGGAGAATGGATATGAGCCGCGTCGCCTGCGAGTAGTACGCGTCCCTTTCGGTACTCAGTGACCTGCATTGCCCGATCGGTCCACGAAGCTGCCATATGCAGTGCTTTCACGCCGACTGTTGTGCCAGATACCCGCCGAAGCACCTTCTCAAAATGATCACGAGTGATCGTCTCGGACCTATCAAATCTCAGGTCGAAGTCGCAGACATAAACCGTGTCCTCGCCCAATTTGATGTACATTCCGTTCCCGGTGTACTGAAATCCAGACTTCAACGGCTCGTCGTTGTCCAGTTCACATTTGGCACTATAGCCTATGAATTCAGGTTCGGTTCCAACGAATTCGAGTCCGGCCGCCTTCCGGATCTTGCTGCGGCCACCATCGCATCCGACCAGCCATTGTGTCTCGTAGGCCTGGTTGCCAGCCCATACCTTCACCGTACTTCCATCGTCCTCAAGCTTGCTCAATTCCACGCCTCTGATGATCTGGACACCCAGCGTTTGAGCGCGTTCTAACAGCACAGAGTCAATCTGGCCAAGTGTGCCCATACCTGGTAGAAACGCAGGCCCTGGAAGGTGGTATTTGAACTTCGAGAAGTCGATCTTGTTTCCATCGATAGGCATGCCTGCGAAGTGCCCTGCGAAAGCGACACCTGGTTTGGACACCCAGTGCTGTGGTCGAGCGGTGCCAACTAACTTTTCCAGTAAGCCACGTCGGTGCAGAGCTTCGATGGCGATGATATGCAGTCCACGGCGGCCAAGTGGCCCATCCTTCCAAGGGGATCGTGGAGAGTAATCACGTTCCAGCACCAAGACTGATATGCCTGCTAATGCCAGCTCGCATGCTAGGAAGAGACCAACGGGACCAGCTCCTGCGACTATGATTTCGCACGTTTTGGTTGACTGTGCCATCTTTCGAACCCCGTGAACCACAATATTAAAGCGGCATCAGACTACTTGACGGGCACCTAGAAGCACTTTATATGCTTGATTGACAAAGTAAATCTTCGTTGTCGGGCTTCACAACTTCTGGAACGGCCTTCTTTGACATCCGCCTCGGGAATTAGAGAAGTCCATAGTAGCCTGAGGCAGAAAGTCGCTAATGGCGAGCTGTCGTTGCATTCGTCCTACAGATCATACAAATCTACTGATCTATGTCCGCTGTCTTTGCAGACCTGCCCAGCTTTCGTCGGTCGAAGATGATAGACAAGGTTGTAACGACGACCGCCGCACCGGCCAAAGCTATTGACAAGATGTAGGCGTCCTTCAAACCCGCCATGTAGCTCTCGATAGCGCCCGCGAGCTCTTCACCATGTAGCATATGGCGCAACTCAGTCGCACCCGCCGCAACTATGGACTCCGCAGATACTCCCGGAATGTTTTGGTGCAGCGCTGAGATGAGACGGTTCTGGAATAGAGCCTGTGCCACTTGAACCCAGATGGAGCCCCCAAGGAGTTGGAAGAACAGCGCCATAGCTGACGCAGCACTAAGGTCTGCCGGAACGACGATGCTTTGACAGACGACGACCGCAATCTGGAGACTCAGACCCATGCCGACCCCAGCAATGACTTGGTACCCAGCCCATTCGCCTGCATTACTACCTCGATGCAGAGTATAGATGAGACCACTGCCGAGAGTTCCAAACAGGTGCCGGCAATCATCACGAACTGGAACTCTCCGGTCGCTGAGACGATAAACCCTGCAACAATGGCAAGAATCGACGCACCAGCTATGAGCGGTATGTTGCGAACGCCTGATTGAGCCGGACTGGTACCGGATACCACTTGGAAGTAAAGAGGCAAGAAGTAGAGTAAGACGAAGAAGGTTCCAGAGATCAGGACCTGGTAGGTCATTTGCCACGCGATAGTTTTCGTTTTCAGCAGGCGTGGATTGACGGCAGCGCGCTCGCCGAGATAGATTTCCAGGACCGCAAAGAGGACGAACAGAAACAATGCCCCGACCAGCGTGCCGATAACGTCAGCCGAAGACCAAGATTTGGTTACACCTCCCCATTGCAGTGGTAGAAGCAGGCAGATGATGGCACCGAGCAAGACTGCAGTGCCGAGAATGTCCATTTGAAGCAGCTTCTCTTTCCACGTCGCTGGAGTCGGCTTCGCATGTTCGGGCGTCGAGAAGAAAAACGATACCACCGCGAATGCAAGTCCGCCGATGGGCAAGTTGACTGCGCACATATAAGTTAGCGTGTTCTCGATATCTCTCTCCGTACGCCGCACTCACTCCAAAAGCACCACCTCCAAGAAACATAATCCGTAAACGCCCCACCAACCAACGGCCCAGCAACACTAGCAATCGCAAAACTCGCCGCAATAAACCCCTGCAAAGCAGGCACCTTCTCCGGCCTCGCACTCAACGCAACAACAATATAAGCCCCGCTAATTATCCCCGCCCCTCCAACACCCGCCACCGCCCTCCCCACAATGAGAACAGTCGAACTCGGCGCCACCGCACATACCAAACTGCCAATCTCAAACACAAACATGCTGAAGAGGAATACCATCTTGACGGAGAAGTATTTGTAGGCTTTTCCCCACATGGACTGGAAGGCGGCGGTTGTCATGAAGAAACCGGAGCCGTACCAGCCTACGTCCGGGAGCGAGTGGAATTCGTCGGTTATGCGGGGGATCGCGGTGGAGACGATGGAGGTGTCGAGGGCGAAGAGGAACATGGAGAGGCAGGAGGCCAGGAGGATTATTATGAGTTTGGGGAGGGGTGGGTAGACGACGGCATCTGGAGGAGGTTGTTCGGTCTGTGATGAATTGGAGGAGAGGGTGTGAGGGTGGGCCTCTTTCTCGTCGGTATGATCGTCCATTGTCGAGGTTCTGATCCAGGTCTCGGGATTTTGATAGACAATGTTACTCCTGTCGAAGTGGAGGTTGTCGTAAATGCAAATTGAAGTACAAGTCTCGTTACCAGGACGTTTTTAAAAGATATATCATCTCCATCCTATCCTGGGGAACGTGTCCGAACTCAGCAACAAGAATAAACACATCGCAATAAGCTGAATCGCATTGCGGTGTCGTTCCAAGGACGAGATGGACGAAGTAACGTGAGACGAATACATAGTGTTTGGCTAACGTCTATCAGTCCAAGCGTTTTGCGGTGTCGTTTCCTGGACAAAAGGGGAGCTGCATTTAGGGTGCCGCCGATGGGTAAAGTTCCAAAGCGCGGACTCTCCGACCGGACCAACGCTGTTCGTCCGCCGCGGCTGAGTTTCGTCCATCCGTGAAAGCATATGAATCCGAACATCGCTCTTCTCACCTCTTCGTTCCAATCTAATGCCGCTGGCGAGTGCTCTACTGGGCTAATCCAACAAGAGCAAGAGCTGGAACAGTCTGGCGATGGCCCCGGAAACGCAATAGCAACGACGGCAGCCAGAAAAAAAAAAGATCAGATCGATACCCCCGCCATGATTCGAACATGGGTTTCGACAGTCGCTGCAACCACAATGTCGCGTGCTAACCACTGCACTACGGAGGTGACGGTAAGGGCAAGTTCGAGATCGTAGGTAAAGATCCATTTCTGGAGTGACGCGATGCGAGTAGCCGTGCTGGTGTTTCACATGCAAACAGACGTTGGCATGGCAAACGGAGGGCCTGCAGAACATTCTCGCGAAGCGCTAGGCCCGTTCAGACACATTTGAGATGAGCCTTGCACAAGTCTTGAGAGTGCTCAAGGCGGAGATGCTAGCCTCGGGAATTGCCTGAGGCGCTAGAGAATGGAAATATGAAGAACGTAGAGGCATGTGTGGCCATCTGTGATTGTCGGGTCCATTGAGTAAAGGTTTGCATTCCGTTCTCCTGGACTGGCCAGCAGATCCTGGCTGGCTCTTCAAGAGCGTCGACCCTATCATACCACGACATTAATCTCATATTTCTCACAGCCAATTTGTGATGGAAAGGCCTGGTAAGTTTGCCCCCGTGACCAGTCGGCTCGTCTCGTTGAAATGCCATCCTTGGGGACATGCATAGCGAATGGTAAAGGATTCGAACAATGGCTCTTGCCTCGTGAGATTTTACGCTTGCCGGATACTCGAGATCAGTCCAAAACAATCACGTTGCTTTGAAGGAGCGAGAGGTTGTTTGACACATCTTCCCCATTAGACGGCACATCTCCATCCAAATCCAAATCCATAGCCTCGCCCTCGCCAGTCTCGCCGTCCGTAGCGCTCTCGACATTGGCACCACTGGTCATCATTCCATATGCACCCGATGGCACGTTGATGCTCTCACGAGCTTGCTGCTCCAACTTCTTTCGAGCTGTTTGATATTCCTCGAGCGCATCTCGTTTCCCGTCCAGAACTTTCAAGGCCTTCTTCCAGGCTGTCATTTGACTTTTGCTGCGCTTCTCATCTTTACCTCCAGCGAAGGCGCCATTGACCTCGTGCAAATCCAGCTGCTCGATGCGCGTCTCCGCCCAGTGCCATCTCTTGCCAGATGTTGTGTCAATGCGTTGATCAATGAGCTTGCTCCTGCTGCGGGCATCCCGCATTGCTCCAAGACCCAGCGAAACATCGGCCTTCTTCGTGTTGCCAGGATGAGATCCAGAAGTCAAAGAATCAGGGGTCGGGAAAAGCTTTTGTAGAGTATCTTCGTCCAAGCACTTGCCCAAGATTCGTGTGTACGGGACTTCGAGCTTTTGCCTATGATCCGAAGGATCTGCGAGGTAGAACCACGCTCTATCCTTGGCTAAGCCAGGTGGAAGTCCATCCTGACCAGGTGTTGCTCTTGATGCGCCAATGCCATTAAAGCTCCGCTTTGCGTCTGTTGTGAAGGCTCTCCCAGCAATATGGAGGCAGGTGTTGTACGAGCGTTGTTCGTCGTAGTCATCGTCGTTCGCTTCGTCCAAGTTGACGAATCGAAGACGAATGGAAGAGATGACCATGATGTCCGTGACGGTGTCCATGTGCTGGTGATCACTTTCGCGTGGTATTAGTCGGACGGTGTCCCCCATCATGATAAACTCTGGTCCCAAGTATACACCTCTTACGAAGACGGTGGCATCCGGCCATGTTCCCTTGAAGCGATATTTGCCAACAAGGCAGAAACTGCTCGCTATTGTCAAAGCATGCTGCAAAGTGGGATGCCACTCTCTTTCTTGAAGTCCATTGATGCATTCCTTCCAACTCCAAAACGGACGGATTGCATGCAGATGCACATACGTGTGCTGCGAGCTCAATGACTTGTCAGGGCTACCGATCTCAGGAAACGGCTCAACGCGGAAGCCTGAATATGCGACATTTGTCTTCTTGTGGATAGGGAAACCGGTCAAATCATCTGATGTAACTGGCTCAACTGGCAGCTGTGTCACCACTCCAACCTCCCACTTTGGCCGATCGAGCCATGTGGCGGATTTACGGTCGATGCGCCGTAGTCCTGGAAGCTTTGGGTCCCAAGCAATACCTTCGCTGGGCGTGAGGTTCCTGACAAAGAGTACAAGTTCACCGATTCGAGGCATGAAAATCGGGCATTCCTGCCATGCTGAAAGCAAGTCTTGCAGCATCTTGTGTCCAGCGCGCCAGTCTGGCGAGAGATTGTCAGTGACTTCCTCGTATCCAGTTCCCTCGCTTCCGGCGGCTTGGACCTTGTCGATGATGTTCCGATAGTAGTCAGGAATGCCGTCTTGGTCCACCTGCTTCCCTCGCTGCTTTGTATCCGAGTCTGAGCTGAAGCGGCGCACTTTCGTTTTCTTGGATTGTGATACTTGAGGCTGCGCGCGCCCGGCAGCATTGGAAGGGCCAGCAAAGAACCGTGATTGCTCACTGGGACTACCAGAGCCAATGGAGTTACTTCCGCTTTTTCGGCCGCGATTCTTCGTATGCCCAGTGCAGAGACCACATTGGCACCCAGAAGCTGTTCCGTGTTGCTTCAGATGCTTGAAATGAGGAAGCACTTCTCGTGCGGAGCGGAATACGCCGTTCGGGTGGCCGTAGATATCTGTAATCCACATTAGCGACAAGGCAGGTGGTGACCAACCTCACCAACTCACATCGGTCAACGTGTTTGGTATCATTCTGGCGGGTCTTTTCCCATCCGCTATACCCATCGGGAAGGCGATCAAGTCTGTAAGTGATTCCAGCACCTTTCACACCCTCTGATCTCATCCATTCTTGCGCGACTCTCTCCAGGTGAGCCTCGTCATTCCGAGTATAGCTGCTGTCAGCAGGAGTGGTGAACTTGCCGTCCGATGCAGCCCCAACTGCGATGATCGAGACTGCCATGTCTACAGATATCATGTACGCATCCGATCAGGAAAGTAGGCAGGCGGCCACGAGTCGTCGCGCGGCGGCTGGTGAGGCGAACGTTGTCATCCAGCAAGACGCTACAATCGGTGTGTCGACAGATGCATTGGCACCAGGCGTCGCACGCATGCCAAACTTCACTTCTTTGCTGCCCTGTGAGGGTCTGGTGCCACTCAATAGAGCCTTCCTGCCCCTGGACAACTGTCCAAAAGGCGTTATGGCAGCGCTCTCAATGCTTTGGCTTTGCTTGTAGATGTGGCAAAGGCACTTCGATCGTGTATGCTGTGGTGGAGGGAACGTGGAATTGGCAATAATTTGATAATAACGATGCCGTTCTCGATCCAGTTCGGTGTTATTTTTGAAGCGTTGCTGCCGTCTAACGGCGTTGCGCCTGCTGTATCGGGTTCTGGCTTTTGATTGGCTCAATTTGTTCATCCGTGCTTGGAACGCCCCTGCAAGGCCCTCGCGTCAAGTCGCGACCTGCTCGCCCAAAGATGTCGACTGGTCGTGCCAGTAAAGTTGAAATTGAAGATGTTGGAAAGACGGCAGGTCTGGACGTCTCCTATTGAGGGTCTTCCAATTGTACATAGGACAGCAATCGAGACGGAACAAAGAAGAGAGTCGCACGCCTTCTTCCGCCTCCAACATCACTCCTTCCAAATTCGTTAGCTTCCTTCTGCATGTACCGAAGCCTAAACACGGAACAAGACCAAGCCTCAATTCGCAGGAGCTTCGCCATCTCTCCGTCAACCGCAGACTCTCTGCCTCTCTCCTCGTACCCAGCGACGCAAGATCGGTCATAACCACTGGAGAACAGGCCCATCTACTGTATATACCGCTTACAGCTCTTAAAGTGCTACCCACCTACTCCTTGACAGCTCTTGACGCCAGCCTCTCACCAGACGCCCTACTCTCAAACATCGCTCAACGCGACAACAGCAGCCCTACTCTCAAACATCGCTGAACGCGACAACAGCAGCTTAGACAGTGGCGAGTCCCAAGGAGAGGTGCTGGTACAGGACAGGCCCGTCGAAGATGTGGAGCAGCTGAACACATTCAAATCCCCATAGCAGATGTAGACAGACCTTGTTGCTGGTTCTCTCGAGCGTATCGATCTGTTTCAGGAGCCCGGATCCGCCTTCCCAAGCAAAGTTGGCGTCCTGTCCTTGGAGATAGGAAGGCCACCGGTTTTCGCGGGCTCTACAGTACCCACGTCCTCTCCCGTTCTGAAAGGAACGGGGGACGCGCCTGTCCCACTCCCAAGACCTGCGATGCGACAGCCAGCCACCCGGAGGATATCCGCGCCAGTATCGCTGCGTCTCAATGCCATCACAGAGGCACATACCCCTCCGCCGATCCCACCCAAGAGTAATCTGCGCCAGAGCGCGTCTTCCGCCTCACTACAACAAGGCAACATAGTCACGCCACCGCAACTCTCATTCCAGCGCAGGGAGAGTTACGAGAACTCGCAGTCCTCAAAGGCGACGCCACCTCCCGCATACGAGTATGCACTAAAGCCTGTGGTGGTTGACAGCCCGGATGACAATGAGCCCGTTGAGGGCGAGAAGCTAGCGGAGCTACGAAGGTCGGGCGGATTTAGAAGGAAGTCCAGGGGTGGATTGTGGAAGACGGTGTTGATAATAGCGGTGTCCGCGCTTGTGATTGTCGGGCTCGCGGTCGGGCTCGGAGTCGGTCTGACTGTAGGAAGACGGCAACATCGCGATGTAGCTCAAGGCGGCGGAGCCCCAGGAACAGACACGGATAACTCGCCGTTTCCTCTCGGTCAGTACGGCATTGTCACTGCTCTCAAGAACGTGACCAGTGCGTGCACATCGAATGCAGCCACCTGGAATTGCTATCCGTACAGCACATACGACGCGTCGAACGCGGATTCGTATCAAAGGAGCATGACAACCTTTAATTGGATAATCGCGAATTCGACTTCGAGCTATGCCACGGTCGGCACTGGAGCCACACCGGACGAAGGCATTCCTGCCAACTTGACAATCAGCTCAACGAACAACCCTTTGAGCATCACCTTCTCAAACCAATCACTTACTTATATCTCTCCTTCCTCGAACACCAGCTCAGCTCGGTACACTTTCAGCTTTACGATGCAAAAAGCATACATACCTTCAGTGTCGATCACCAGCGACAATTCTCCAGCGCAATGCTATTTTAATCAGACCACCTTTACGAGCACGTTGTACCTGTCCGAACCTCGGAATTACCCAGCCCAGAACATGTCGAGTCCAGCCATGAATGGCACGCAGTGGCCGTATGCCATCGAAATCGAGCAAAGCAGCGGAGGCGGACAGGACACGCCAGCTTGCTACGAGTACAGTAACGGAGCCATCGGAGCCCGGATCACGACAGGTCTTTCACCGCAGCCGGCATCGTCGCAGTGTCTTTGCGAATACCGCAACTATTAACATTTCCTTCGATGTGTTGGAGATGATGAATGAATATGATACCCAATGTAGCGAGATGTGTAGATACCATAAAAAGAGGCCGCGAGAAGTGCGGAAACTTTGTCAGATATCGCCAATCTCCTTGAACTGTTAGCTCCGACGAGGGCAGCTGAATGGCAGCAGACTTGTGAATGTTAGGATGGCGACGGAGAAAGACAGAAAGCGCAAAGGTGAGCAGAGAGACCATCCAAAGTTTCAAGAACGCGACTTGGAAAGAGCTTCAACGAACGACTTGTGTCCATCCCGGCGCTTTGACACAAGTCGTACGAAAATTTCCGGTGGCGCGATCCTTCCCTGCAAGCGATCTCCGACCTCATCCTCATCCTTCACATCTCACACGAGACCCAACACATCTTCCATCGCGATGCGGGAATATCCATCTCAGCTGCGGCACCCCTCGTGCGCAACGTTGCTCAACCTTCTCACGGCCGCCAATGAGGGTCATCAAGGTAAGCCGCAAAGACTGGGTCATGCTGCACCTTAATCAATTGCCGATGAGGGGTGTAGGCGGCTTTCATGTGAAGATGCGGGTTTGTCCGAGAGCCGTACCGGGAGCGCGTATGTAAGCCTTTGCGAGTCATCTTACCTACATGATCTCTCCCTCTTCTCGTCTTTCCGTTGTTTGTAAGAGAAGTGAGAAAGAGTCCGAGCCGGAGGTTTGGTAACTTGATGACTCTTGCTTGACTCGGGAATTTAAGAAGACTGTCGTGTGCTTCAGGCATATTCAAGAATATACGGCAAGAGATCGAACAGCATGCCATACTCATCGAAGAAAGCGACCATGGACGATGATCGACCGGCTCGCCGGCCAATATCGCGGTCGACATCAAGAGACCGACTAGCACGGCAGGCAGCAATCGACATCCTTGCTGAGACAGCCCGTGTCGAGCAACGGGCTACCGGACATGTTCAAAGTCCTTTCCCAGAACGAGAAGACGATACAGTAGGGCATCCATCATATCAGCCATCGAAATCCCGCGAGCATCCATCGAGTCGGACATCGTTGAGCTTCACGGTCCTCCTCCTCGCTGTCGTTCCGGTCTGGCTACAACATTGCAAGCACGCCAACTCCTATATGCTACCTTCAGTCATCGCAAAGTGCGTCCAGGCTCTCGGCATCACAATGATTTTCTCCTTCATCGGCGAGCCAAATGAGGAGCCAATACTCAGGCGGAGCGGGAAGCTTGGTAACATGCTAAGACTTTTCATTCACTGGATGTGTCTTGCGATGTTCGTTGACACTATGACCTGATGTTGGACAGCAATATTCCGATCTTGCAAAAGCCGCGATTTCCTGCGACTGACACCGGATATTCTGTCTTGACGATGCCAAGTACAGAGCCAGATCCCTCTTCCCTGCCTCAAGGTTCACATCACTAGGCTGGGTGAGGACAGTCGTATGAGGACAGCCCATTTTGACAGCGCATGTCCGCGCTCGCACTGGCGGAGGAATTTGCATATTTAAATCTCTTTTGCTCAAAGGACATATGATCTCTCGCCAAAATGTCATCCACGTCGCCCATTTCCGGCTTCCAGTGGAGCTTGTCACCAGGATTGGCGATTTACTTGGAGTCGATGATTAAGGAAAACTTTTCCGAAATCCTTTGGGCCATGATATTCCCAGCCTTCGGCTAGTGTGTCGAGATACGTGCTCGAAGTCTCAAGACATCTTCCTCAAGACGGTATACCCCCACCGTCGCTACCTCATGACCAAGCATTCACTGGACGAGCTCGTAGCAATCACGGCGAGCCCAGTGTCACGGCCCAGACTGGAGATAATTGACCTGGTGCCAATCGACTTCGAGTACCATGATGATCGGTACTCGCTCGAGGGGCGGCAACCCTCAGGGGAGAAATGCAGGCCCGCAAGCAGCAACTACAAACAGATAATCAGAACGAACAGCTGCGTACTAGAGCGTTTGCCAATCTGAGGCCTGCTGGCTAGTCGGTGTCCTTGCGCATGACGACTTCTCCCTACAACAGGCGCACACCCTTCGGCATTAGTCAATTTGAGATGGATCACGGTATCCAGTGCCTACATACTCGACCCAACAATAGGCAATCTCTACTACCGCCTCCAATCACAAAGGCTTAACAGACACTTGCGTGTGCTCGTCGAGAGCATCTGCCACGCTGAGTATCCCATCACTGAGCTCACCGTTGGAGGCCACAAAGCAGGAACATGTACCTTTGCAGCTGCCAGGCCACAATGCGGTGACCAGGACCTTTCCGAAAGTTGCCAGTCTACCTTGCGCACTCTCGAGATGACCCTCGGCGATGACCTCTTTCTCCATAACCACTCACAGCGAGATGGACCACGTGTACCTGTGGAGGCCTTCTTCGACTTCTGTTCGCTTCTCAAAAGCTCGAGGTCGCTGAAGGTACCTCGACTCAACATCGGCCATTCGTGGATGGAGAAGGACTCAACCTTCACAAGCGGCAACAAAGCGCCTGCCGGCCTTGGCACTGCTTTTGCGAGCTGCACCCTGAAACAAAATTACGCTCACATTTCGCCATATGGTAGCCAAAGAATGGCGTTTGCTCCTCGCACCACATGGAGAAGCTTCAGCTCCATCATTGCGGAGTGCTCGAGCAAGATTCTGTGGTCGCTTGGAATGAGCTCTGGGACTGGTGGTCTCGGGACTTCATCAAGCTCAACTCGGTCGTACTGAAAAATATCCGACAAGGACTGCACGAGATCGATTGGCCTGAACAAAAGAGCAAATTCGAGGGCGACACTGTCGTGCGAGAGCAGCTGGCACGCCTTGCTCAGGTGGCGAAAAGAGAGTGTGATTGGGAGGAGGATGGGGAGGAGGACAACGAGGGAAATGAAGTCGAGGGATCAGAGGACGAAGGTGACAAACATCTTTGAGGATTATTGCTCGCATTCTGAAAGGTGGCTAGACCGCGACAGCGTCCTGCGATTCTTGACGATATCCTTGAGATGACCTTGGTATATCACGTGGAAGCGTAGGGTCTCTGACGAACGATCGCCCGGGGAAAGAGCTTGGGAGAGTAGGTGCTC
Source organism: Nothophaeocryptopus gaeumannii (assembly GCA_031771865.1). Lineage (NCBI taxonomy): Eukaryota > Fungi > Ascomycota > Dothideomycetes > Mycosphaerellales > Mycosphaerellaceae > Nothophaeocryptopus > Nothophaeocryptopus gaeumannii. The sequence continues at coordinate 705,442 of JASISA010000025.1, forward strand.
AATGGCATCTTGATGGTACTGGATGGTGCGTGGATCACTGAGGCGCTCACGGAGTATGTCGGGCGTAGCGTCGAATAGACATAGCGTACCGTGGCTGCGAAACAGTCAGCGACACTGTCATCTGGGAAATGATGGATGCAAACTTGCAGCTACAATATCTAAGACCATTAGCCTCTCTCTTGTCTCAGAGTTGATATAGCATAGTGGGCCGCGATATCGAAACCTTGGTATTCGCATTTCTATCGGGAAGAAATAACCTATGGGAAAAGGAGTTCGAATGCGCACGAAAGGCAAACTCACATGCCAAAGCAGCTGGAACGGCTAAAGTCCGTTAGCCAATCTCTTGTTTCTCGGTCGATCTAGCACAGCGATTTGAGCTAACGGAGTGCGATATCGAGGCCTTAGTATGCCCGTACGCTGCTGAGAAGAGCCGCGGAAAGGCAGCAGTCGCGAGATCGAGAAGCTGAGCTATTCTTGATGACGTTCTGAAAGGCGTTACGAAGCTCTCTCATATAAAGTTCATGATCCGGACGAATGGACTGTGATCTCGAAGGCTCAGTATTGGCACGAATGATTGAGACATGCATCCGTTTCGGCAAGGGCCTTCAGCCGCTGTCTCACGTCCATTATGCCTGAAGCACGTCAGTGTCAATCTCGTCGGACGTGATCTTGAGCAGACAGAGCTCTCGCGTGACGCACATGTTGAGGGGTGCTAGGATCTCAGGAAGATGTGCATGTCAGGTCGCGTTGCCACGCGTGAAAAGGCATTGCCCGTCGGGGAAACACGTGACGATGCATACAATGATTGGACGCGTGATGATGACAGCCGCTGGTGAGGAGTGAGGTGCGGGCGGAGCGGAGCTGGACACTCATATGTACAGCGGGTTAAAGGTGAAGGCGCGGAGGCAACAGCCGGTACTGCCCGCCAAGACTAAGACCGCTCAGCAAAGCAAGAGCAGGACCGAAGGAAGCAACGCACTAGAGACCAGTGTTGGTCGTCGCTGCGAGGCAGGTGCTTGATTCTGTGCTGGTGAAGTAATAGCCTTGGCATCAAAACGCAGGCCGGCATTGCCTACCTGATGCTAGAGGTCGAGTTAGTGCAATCCTACACACTAATCTTGCCACTCTGTGTGTGTACCAACCTCCTCGGGCCACTGATCTCTCGGCAATCGATTGTAGGAAGCGACCTCTTCGCAACGTTCTATGCGGCAACGTGAACGATTGTGATCTCTCCGATCCCTTCATCCAGATGAGTCTCTGAACGGGCAATCTGTCGGTTGAACCAATCCTCCTACTTCCCAAGTCTGCTATCTTCCAAGCTGTTATCGTAGCACTCAGCGAAGCCTCGGGAGGTCGCCCGAAGCGGAAGGCCGGCAATGAGCTTTGTCACCTATCCTCGGAGGGAAGTATCCAGGCTAGGAGTTAGTCAAGCATAGGAGGGAAGGGCATGCAACATAGACGCGAAGACGACCAGCAGTCAAAGACTTTCGTAGGCGGAAGTCTCACGCAATGACTGGCAACAATGAGATAAGCCCGCTGTACAATATACTCTTCAATGCATCACAACCCATCTACCTTCCCCTCTGCCCCATCTCTTTCTTTCCCATCTTCCCCTTCGGGAACGCCCTCCTCGCCTCCTCCATGATCGGCTGCTCCATCTTTGCAAGCTTCACCTGCTTATCATTCTCAATAGCCGCCGCGCCACTCACGATTCTCCCTTCTTCCACCCTTCTCCCCTCCTCCAGCAACACCTGTCTTCTCTTCTTTTCTAACTCCCTCTTCTTCTCCTCGGTGACCTTCCACTCATTCGGGAAATGTAGTTGCTTCTTGAATTTATGATGTCGTACATCAAGGGGTATATCTTCGAATGTCTCCGTGGAGAGGTCGCGCGATTCAGCGATGAGTTTGGAGACCGTGTCGGCTAGGAAACGTTTATTCTGCGCCTGCGTCTCAAAACTCTCACAGCTCATCTTGATCCACCCGGTTTGCGGGTTATATCTCACACCGGCGAGTTTCTTCATTTTCTGCTGATACCTCCATGGCTCATCCTTGATCTGATCACCCTCTTCTTTCTCGTTCCTGGGGAATATGTCTTGTACGCGGAACTCCACTACTACTTTTCGCGAGGCAGGGTGGTGTTCAGAGAAGTATGTTGTGTAGCGCCATCTGAGAGGCAGTTCGCGGCGGTTGGGTTTCGTGTACGGTTTGGCGTGTTGGGCTAGGAGCGGCATTTCCCAGGCTGCGAGACGGACCATTTCGCGGAGTTCGCGATGTTGCTCGAGTTCGTTGTAGGCGGTTGAGGGGAGTTCGGCTTCGTCGGGGAGGCGCTCATCGAGAATTTGGAGGTAGGTGTCCATGTCTTCTTCTTCGGTGGCTGCGACGGCTTGTTCGCGTCTTGATGGCGTGTTGGAGTAGAGGCGGGTTTGTGAGAGTCTTGAGGGTTGCCATTGCACGCTTTCTGCTAAGGTTGATCGGGACAGAGGCTGCTGGTGGTATCGTGAAGCCTTTCGTATCACCTGCCGGCATACTCGTTTCAATGGTGCGGCCATGATGTGTGGTTGATGGTCAATGGATGGCTACACATGCGTCTCGAAGTCGAGAGCTTGAACGCCAAGCCGTCTGTGCTCACTTCCGAGCTCCGATTCGATGCTTGACTTTCACATGCGCGACACCTCCCATCTCGACCTTGCCTCTGCAACACACCACGAATATGTAGTCGCAACATCCACCGCCAGCGACAATGGCACCCTCGAAAACATGCTTCGTTACCGTAGGCGCAACGGCCTCATTCACTGGCCTCGTCAAAGCTGTCCTCAAGCCTGACTTCCTCCAAGCTCTTGAGGCACAAGGCTATACGGATCTATCGGTGCAATTTGGAAAAGATGGCCAGCAGCTATTCAATGAGCATCTCACTACGGCGAAGAACACTGAGAGCGGAAGTGTGCTGAACATCACGGGCTTTGCGCTGGACAAGGAGGGATTGGGCAAGTACATGAAGCAAGCGAAGGGAGTGGACAGCGGAAAGGGAGGAGTTGTGATCAGTCATGCTGGTAGGAGACATCCGCTGCTGCTCCTCTAAATAAAAAACTGATAGGCTTCTCCTAGGCTCTGGGACCATCCTCGATGCCCTCCGCATATCCGTCCCGCTTGTGGTCGTCCCGAACGAAGAGCTTCTGGACAACCACCAAGTCGAGCTCGCCGAAGCTCTCTCTGAGCAGGAGTATCTTGTGCATGGAAGGCTTGGCCAATTGGTGCAGGCGCTGGAGGATGCTGAGAAGTTGAGAGAGAGACAGAAGGCCTTTCCACCGCCGAATGCTGGATACATGAGGCAGCCGAAGGGCCTCAAGGGTGTGATCGATGATGAGATGGGCTTCTTGAATTAGTCTCTCGCAGGATGAGCAGATGTTCTGGACCAAAGACTTCGTGCACGGCCAATGTACCAAGGCCGGCAGCGTGCTTCTTATCTCTGGCCCGCTCTAAATCTCCCTTGTCTTTGCGAACTTCTTCAGCTGTACAGCAACCGACGAGGCCTTGCCTTTGAAGAAACAATGTGAGCCCTCGTCGAACATATCAAATTCTCCGTGTTGGGCGGCCTCTAGCTCAACAAGCTCCAATCGCATGTGCTTTGCCATCTCTGTCAGGAACGAGGGCCAACTTCCTCCATCTTTTATGGTGGCGTATTCCAATCTGAGTTGCGTGAGCGTCTTTCTGTGATTCTTGACGAACTTCACCATCTGTGACTCAGTGGTTGCGAAGCCGCACAGAGAAAGCGCCTTGAGCCTGTTATGAGCGAATGAGTCGATGTAATGGTCCCAGACCTCTTCCGGCAGTATGTCAGAATAGCAGAAGCTCAGACTGAGCTCCTCTAAGCACTTCGCACTCCGCATGAGGTCTCGGGTAGAGAATGCGGTCTGAAGTCCGCTAACAAGGCCCTCTGGCATCATCAGAGAGGAGAATTGAACGCAGTCAGACTGCACAAAGCTCGGCAGAGACAGCTCGCTGACTGGATACCGCGATTCAGCCACAGCCTCGAGCAGCATTCTTGTGGTGAAACTGTAATTCGTGAAGTCCGACTTCAAAGTGGCGTCGCGAAGATAACCTGGATGTGAGTAGAAGTCGGTGCCGAGATCGCGCTGGAGCTGGCGCAATCCGTATGACTTTGCTGAAGACCTGAAGTCGTCATCCCAATCGACAGTCGGGCTGAGCTTTGGGCTATTACCTTTACTTGAGAGCGTCTTCAAAACTTTGGCGATCAGTCTGAAGTCCAGGCGGGCGTTTGCCAAGTTTGCCTCGAGCTGCTCCCATTGATTCCATATTGCCGTCCTGCGATCACAGTCGGTTCGATCGCGACATAATTGCTCTTGCGACTTAGGTACCGGGGTACAATAGTATTTGAGGTCTACTTCTCGGAAACCCAATCTGAGGCCCGGATAGTAGTATGTTACAACCTCTTCGGGTCGAGAGCCTTTGAGCTCAGTGACGATGAATTCGACGCTTCCCAGCTTCTTGCACAGTCTCGGCTCTTCGGCAATAGAAACCAACGCCCTGAGCGAATACTCGGTGATAAGATGTCGGCGCTTGGTGAAGAAGGTGGGGACGAAGGCTCTGTCGGCGGCGGCAGCTAGCTCTTCGCATGCCAGGCGAATGTTCTTGATGTCTTTTCTGCCGCATAGCTCGATGATGTTTTGTTGTAGCTCGGTCGGCAGGTCCAGTATGCCCGCAGCTGGTTCTGTATTTGTAGTCATCGTGTTGGTAGCGACAGCAGGGCTTTCGAACGATCGACGAGCAGCTAAGGCACCACGAGCGCAGCCGGACAGCTTTCCTATATTGGAATTCACGGAACCACGCCCTGCTGGTTGACGTTGATGGCAAATTGGAATCGCCGCTAGCAAAGGCATGACCCGTCGTCGGGGGGCGGATCGGCGGTCAGTGTTTGTGCCAAGCATGTGAAAAAACGAATACTGCATGTGCAAGTAAGCAGCATATGGTTCAGATGAACAGAGCTTTCATATACCAAATACAGTCCGATGAAAAGGAGTTCACATCTTCAAGACATGTGATTTGCTTACACATAGTTCTTCCTATACCACCTGACAAGCGTGGCGATCATAGCAACCAGAATCCATCTCCCACCAGCCGCAGCCTTACTCTTCCCACCAAGTCCTACAACACCCACACATATCAGCGCCAGGTCCTCTCACAGTTTACTCGTCCTCTTGGTCCTGGGGTCATGCAGAGGGGTCGTCTGGTACTTACCGAGCATCCACCAAATCAATCCACTGCCAGTCGGATTTCCATTGCGGTCAAAGTCCGGCTTCATATCACTCATCTTCTTGAATTGCTTCAGTTTAGCTTCCGTGAAGGGTGGATATCGGATTGACAGGAGTCCTTCAATCCAGGCTGGGGTGGTAGTAATAGAGCGGCGATGGGTGAAGCAGTCGAAAGAAGCCTTCCCGCGGTACGCGCCAGTCCCGCTGTCGCCGACACCGCCGAATGCGAGAGTTGGGATGGAGGCATGGAAGAATCCGTCGTTGACCGAAGCGCCTCCTGATCGTGTCTGGGCAAGTACTTTGTCGGTCTCGGCTGTGCTTCCGAAGGGGTAGATTCCAAGAGGTGTAGCGTGAACCTGATTAGCGATGCGAATAGCTTCGTCGAGATCATCAACAGGCAGAATGGGAATGAGAGGACCGAAAGACTCATCAGCCAGAAGAGGATCGTCTTGACTGTTGACTTCGACTACTGTCGGCTCAAAGAAGAGCCTCGACTTGTCGGTCTTGCCACCGATGCGGACCTTGCCCTTCGTGCTGTCCAGCATGTCCCGCAGTCGCTGCCATTGACGCTCATTGACGATTTTGGCATAGTCTTCTGCGCCTTCCGCACCTTTCGGCTGGAATTCTTTCAATGCCAGCATCATCTGTCGTAGTAGCTCCGGTAAAATCTCCTTGTCCACAAGAATGTAGTTTTGACTGACGCAGACTTGGCCAGCGTTCAGAAGCTTGGACCAGAGTAATCGTCTCGCTGCCAGTCTCGCGTCTGCATTCTTCGTGATGATCGCTGGGTTGCGGCCTCCAAGCTCCAAGGTGACGGGTGTCAATGTCTTTGCCGCTGCCTGCGAAACAATGGTCCCAACCCTCGCATTGCCAGTGTAGAAGATCTTGTCCCATTTGCACTCCAACAGCTTCGTCGTCTCGGGTATAGCGCCCTGCACGACTTGATACGCGTCTGGATCGAGCGATTGAGAGATGACATGCTGCATGATACGCGCTGCATTGGTCGCTCCTTCGGAAGGCTTGAGCACCGCTGTACATCCTGCTGCAATGGCTCCAACCAAAGGACCGAGTGACAGTTGTAGGGGAAAGTTATAGGCCCCAATGATCAAGACAGCTCCCAACGGGTCTTTTCGGATGCGCGGCCGCATAGGCATGTTCGTCAGGCCAATGTCTTCCGCCTTCTCATCCTTCATGAACCTCTGCAGGTTCTTGCACATGAACAAGATGTCATTCAAGACCCATCCTACTTCTGTCAGATACGACTCCATTGCGCTCTTGCCCAAGTCAAGCCTGGTAGCCTCCAGCAACGCGGGCTCTTCATCTTTCAGTCCCCAATACAGCTGCCTCAGCTGCCTCAGTCGGTATTCGATGGATCGCGTCTCGTGGGTGTGAAATTTGTTGACAACGCGCTGATGGATAGCATCGATGTCTTCGACGGGAGTGTACGCCAGCTCTGGGAGGTCGGCCATCTTGAGGTAGATCATGGTGAGGATGACGGCGGAGGGGATATCATTAGATTATATGAACGAGATGGTTCGTGCAGTACGCTAATAACCTACGAAACGAAGCGTCCATTAAGGATGTAGGGGTGTAGCACAACCTCCACTGGCTATACGATGCTTCTACAGGCCCTTGAGCAAGCGAGATGGGGAGTCAGGCAATTGAGCCCCAGGGTTGAGCAAAACGCCGAGGCTCGACATCCGCTTGAGGTCTAGAGTCTCGCGTCAGGAAAGCGGCGGGAAGGACGATCTTTGCCTGACAGCCATGGATGATCACGGCGGCCTCACAGCGCTGCCACCGCCCATGGAGCCATCTCCACCGCCAGCTGCGGCATCGTGTTTGGCGGAGAGCGGACCATCTCGGCGACGCCGCTTTGTTGATGAGCGGTCTGGGATGCGGCGCCCCTCACTAGCCTCGTAGCTCCCACCTCACTTCTCCTGTTCTGTTGCTTACGTGCGGCTGGCATCGTAGCGAAGGCATATACTAAACCCATACTTCCTGGAGCGCTCGATTCTCTAGTCGCTCGTTGAAGCCGTCAATCCTTCATATATCGTGCTTGACCTGCCCCGTGCGAAGTGTTCACATTGAGCCACAAAGCTGCGCCTGTTTGCAACAAGGTGGGGTGCAGTGCAGGACCCGCCGAGACACGAAACGCAGAGGCAGACCAGCCTTTGTACGCGCTTCCTCTGAAAACATCCCTCACCCCGTCCATATAACCGCCGAATACGTTACAGATACATTGATACGGTCACATATTCACCATGGGCGATCTCGCAGGCCGAAAGGTCTTTAAGGTCTTCAACCAGGAGTTCATTGTGGACGAGCGATACACCGTGACGAAAGAGCTTGGGCAGGGAGCGTATGGTATTGTCTGCGCAGCTACGAACAACCAGACGGGAGAAGGAGTCGCTATCAAGAAGATCACAAATGTCTTCAGCAAGAAGATCTTGGCGAAGCGTGCCCTGCGCGAGGTCAAGCTATTGCAACATTTCAGAGGTCACCGAAACATCACCTGTTTGTACGACATGGACATTCCGAAGCCAGACAACTTCAACGAGACGTATTTGTACGAAGGTGAGGAACACGAATCACAGAATCGATACTACAATGTCGGAGCTAACTGAACTGCACAGAGCTCATGGAGTGCGACCTGGCGGCTATCATCCGATCTGGACAGCCTCTGACTGATGCCCACTTCCAATCTTTTATCTATCAGATACTGTGCGGTTTGAAGTATATCCACAGCGCCAATGTTCTCCACCGTGACTTGAAGCCGGGCAATCTACTTGTCAACGCAGACTGCGAGCTCAAGATCGCCGACTTTGGTCTTGCCAGAGGTTTCAGCATTGACCCTGAGGAGAACGCGGGCTACATGACTGAGTACGTGGCGACAAGATGGTACAGAGCACCAGAGATTATGCTCAGCTTCCAGAGCTACACCAAAGCCAGTAAGTTGAGCAGCTGAACATTAAGCACCCGCAAGACTAATCACTCTCAGTTGACGTCTGGTCCGTCGGTTGCATTCTGGCAGAACTGTTGGGCAGCAAACCATTCTTCAAGGGCCGCGATTATGTCGACCAGCTCAACCAGATTTTGCACTACCTCGGTACGCCTTCCGAATCGACTCTGGCACGCATTGGTTCGCCTCGCGCTCAAGAATACGTCCGCAACCTGCCATACATGTCCAAGATCCCATTCCAGCAGCTTTTCCCACGCGCTAACCCCGATGCTCTCGACCTCCTGGATCGCATGTTGGCATTCGACCCAAGTCAGCGTGTCGGTGTCGAAGACGCGCTCGAGCACCGCTACCTCGGAATTTGGCACGATGCTTCCGATGAGCCTTCATGTCCCAAGCCATTCGATTTCGGCTTCGAGGTCGTTGACGACGTACCAGAGATGCGACAAATGATCTTGGCCGAAGTCAGGAACTTCCGTCAATCAGTACGCGCACCCCAACAATTCCAATACTCGCAACAACAAGCACAAGGTCAACAAGTGCCAATACCTGAGGGCTACGATCCACGAGCCTACGAAGACCCACGACCACAGGAGATGGCCGGTCGCGGACAAGGACAGGATTTGGAGAGAGAGTTGCAGGGTGGATTGGACGCCATGCGGTCGTAGTGGGCCGGCGGTGCTCTGGTAGCACCACATGTCGAGGTTTAGGAGAGCTCTTGTTCATTTGGGACAATGCCGATGCGTACTTGGACTAACCGCGATGTGTACTTGATGCATGGCGGGGAGGATATGTTTTGTGTCCGTCGCCTTATTCAATTGTGGCTGGATACTGGGGAGGAGAACTTATTGACTGTGTGGGCACCTCGTGGACAGGCTGGGTATGAAAGGCATGTCATCTTCAGTAGATGGATGGAGGGTAGGCTCCAGATATGAAATTTCGTCTTACAGCGGTGTTAGGCTTGATCTCATTTCGCCATGCCTGCCCCTTGCACACCTTGCCACGCGGGAGCGCGTGCGAGTGAGGAATGCAAGTCCCAAGATCCAACATCACTTATCGACTTCGCGCTAGCTAATGCGAATCTACATGATGCAAATGGGTATATTTCCAGATCCCACGTCATCCGGAGAAGCCTGGAGTTGCTGATGACGAATTGTCCATTAAGTTTCCGTCACAGACATACAGCCATGCGATCCTTGGCTATTATTTTATGTTCCTGGCTGGTCAAGCGGGTGTTTCGAAATTCAATGAATTCAATGGCTAAATGTGCGGTGAGAGATTATTGTTAGCGAAAGGTTGAAGATTCTTTCGATACATTTTGGCTTTTCTTGACGGACTTTCTTGCGTCTTGCATGTCTATCGGTGGGACTTGGAGACCCGACTACGTACGGACGGAATGTCAGAGGGGTCGAAGGGTCGATCCAATGGTGGTTCGGTACTTTCGAATGTTGAGTCGCAAAACGGCGCTGCTGTTGCACTATCGCGGCTACAGTTGAAAGAGCCAGCAGACATGTTTCCATAGACAATAAGCTAGATGTGTGACCGGTAGTGCGACCATGGGCTGGGCAGAAATCGTGCATGCGGGAGGTGCCAGCCACGCGCTTTGTCCAATCGTGAAGCTGAGACGCCTCGAGACCAGAGCTGGGAAAGCCTGTAACAGAACGCACCTAAAGCGTACTGCGCAGGTTGGAACACCGGTGAGAATGAGGAGCCGCAAGGCTGGTCTACGAATTAGAGTGCCAAAAGGTGAGATCTTTGTTCCTGCTGACCTGCGGGTTAGACATGTAGGTTAGGCGATTGCTGCTGCTGCTGCTGCGCCGGCGGGAACTTGCGTCTTGTCGTGGCACGACTGAGCCTCTGTAGACGCGTTCGCAAAGGGCTGGCGAAACGCGCGAAGCTGCAGGTGGTTTTCCTATGCGCAGGTCAGGGAGCTGATGCAAAATTTGGGCTTTTCTTTTCCCGATGATGAATGAGATGGGCGGTGCTGATTGATTCGTCTCGGAGCATGCGCATAGGCCGTCCTGTCAGTGCCTTTCGTAGGATAGTAGATGCATAAGAGCCATGCGAGTATGCGCGCTGGTCGCATGCGAAGCACAGGAGGCTGGGTTGCAACAGGGGTGTTACGGGAGTCACTGTGCTTCTGCGTTTCTTTCAACGAGTGTGCAAACGGATTCTGCCCTCGTTGCAGGGGCCATTGGTGCGAGCTGGGAAGAGGGATGGGGCACGGCGGGCGCTTTGTCGATGAGAACCGTGGCCGAGTATTGTGGCAGGTAGGCTAACAGATGCCGGTCTGGCATATCGATAGGCGTTTGAACGGCCCCAGGTAGACGACATGCGATGGACATGTCTTTGAACTGCAAGAGATGTTCCTCCCAAGATCATTAACTATCGAAGATGTCGTCGTCGATGCCGTAAGGGCTGCCGCTGGAATAAGGCCGTGCTCTGCGACTAGCGGTGGATTGTCCGCAGGGACCTGGCTGTTACTCAGGCGACGGATCGTGAAGTTAGTCCTGCCGCCACACACAACCTGGGACCCAGCAGCTCCCCAATCCCGCTCGGCAACCCAGCTTGTCGCTTTTACATCTTCGACGCCTGTACTTGTCGTTCGTTCCGTGTGCATTGCCGGCAAGGCAGGCGTGCTGCCCTTTTGTGGAAGGAGCGAAGAGGTCCTCCAGGTCGAGCCTGCTCCGGAGCCAATCGGTGTCTGGAGAACAACGCACACGTAGAGTCTCACCTCACGACTGTCGGACTATTGCGACTGCAGAACCGTCTCGCATACCGTGCAGGCTGAGCGATATCCATCCTCTCAACTATCGCAATCACCATTCACTCGAGCGCGAACTGAACGATTCGATTGCCCGGACGACGTACATTCACACCTGCAGGCATCGTGCACGACGATTGGCGTTGCTGCGAGTCAATCGAAGCCCGCATCCTGGTGCTGTGTAACTCGGCTCGCCACCAGCTATCCGCATTGAAAACAAACGCTGAACGGGGGCTTTCGCGCAACGACAGGTCAGGACACTCAGGCTCCACCGAATCGAAACCACTGCACCGTTATGCGTCAACAACGCCGGGTTGCGTTCAGCATCTAAGCATGGGCGTGGACTCCCGCTACACTCGCCCGCCATTGCCGGCCCCCACAGAAACCGACGAGAACGACACCTCCGGCGGCGACACCGAGGTAGCGACCAACGTCACCACACGCACCGACAACACCCATTACACCATCCCCGAGGACGGCCGCCCTATCACCATTTCCACCAAGAAGGACAAGGACGCCAGCAAGGGCAAGCACAGTCGGGACAAGAGTCAGACCAGTCTGTTAATCGAATACTTCGAGGCTTCCAAAGATAGCGACAAGAGCCGTAGTCGGCCCAGTGTGCGAGTCAAAGTCACACCAGGTTCAGCGAAGAAGAGCAAGAGCGGAGGAAATGAAGCAGTGCAGATCACAAGCATAGGAACAGATCGCAAGCCTTCATACACGCACCGCATCCCGTTGCCGAGTGGAAAGAACGCGGAAGCTGGTGTGGAGGGTACCGAGCTCAGTCACTCGTCAGAAAGCAACGTTTCGGGACACCCACCTGTTGAGATCGAGGTCCTCAACCAAAGCGACGTGTCGAACAAACGATCCTCGCGCGGACTTATGTACGCACCTGCCGAGTCGAACGTCTCGTCAATGCCGCCGGACAGCATGCTCGAGGGCGAGGCATCTGTATTGGATGGTGAGCGAGGCATGGAGTACCGAGACGAGCGCGACGACCCTACACCAACCAAGGAGGCCGATCTTCTGAGGACGCCACAGCGCACAGGAAGCCAGCAGCGGGCTGCGAGCAGAGAGCGGATCACTCAAAAGGTTATGGAGAAGCTTGCGGCGGGGTCATCCAAGCCCCGCAAGTCAAGTCGCCACAGCGAGCGCAACAGCAAAGAATACGACTACGAAGGAGGATCCCGCGAGCGACGAAGACGGTCGTCGAAGTCGCAGCGATCAGAAGATGACACCATCAGCGGTGCGGAGTCCAGTCTGCTTTCTTCCAAATTTGCCCCTAGCGAACGCTCTTACAGATCCGGGAGCTCGCAGTCTAGGATAACGAACAATCCGAAGGTTCTGGAGATGGTCGAGGACACGATTAAGCGCCTAATTCTGCCGGAAATCAATGCCATCAAAGAGGGCCAGCGCACGGATCGCAGACTCCGTAGCTTCGAGGGCAGAAGCGGTTCGGCTTCAGATAGCCCAGGATTGGAGCGACGTGTCAGCAAATCATCAAGCACTCCGCATCTGTCTTCGAAGCCGAAGGTTGTCCTGAATCGCGATGGCGACGATCCGGGAGTTGTGCTATCAAGAGGCGATTCGGAGAGGGTGAAGTCACGCAAGACTAGCCGGGAGCACTCCGACCGGCCTTCAAGCAGACGATCTTCCGGGAGACACTCGCGGGAAGGTAGCTATGATGATGAGAAAATGCGCCCAAAGTCAAGCAGAAACACATTGCGTGGAGCGGCAGCGGCTGGTTTGGGAGCAGGTGTTCTGACAGCTGCAGCTTTGAAGCATCACGACTCTCAGGGAGATGTTCATGAACGGCGGAAGAAGCGTAGCAAGTCTCACGCCAGCCGCAGTCGATCTGCGAGCATCACAGACACGTACGATGAGACTTACACGAAGGAGCGAATCCCGCCGATGCCACTTGCCAGCCAAGTCAATGACTCCGATGTCACGAGGGAAAGCATCCTTTCTCAAGGCACAGATCGACCACAATCGCGAAATTCACGCGATACCCACACGCCGATACGAGAAGTCTCACGGGGCTCAGTCAGCGATGCGCTATCTCCAGCATCCTCACGCACGCCAACACGGCCTTCCTCGAGAGGAGGCGTGGGAATGAGCCATACCAATCTACCCTTGGAACTCTCCCAGAGGGCCAAGAGTCCCAATGGCGGAGTGTCAAACAAGGAGCGCCTTGCTGCACTTGCTGCCGCAGGGCTTGGTGGAGCAGAAGTCGCGAAAGGAATCGAGGACCATCATGTTGATGCTGATGGCTATGGAGAGACTCCTCCCCAGCAGCGCAAGTTCAGCGGTGGGAGAAGCCCCGCGCAGAGCGTGTCCAGTCTCAAGCAAACGTTCGAGGACGACCCGCTGATACCGCAGGGTCTGCGACCACGCAGTGCTGCCTCGCGATCATCAGCTGGTCGTCTTCGCAGCAATCGTAACTCCCAAGCATCATTGCGATCCTCGCCGACGACTCAGAAGCTGGCTGAGTCTGGCAAGCCATCTCGAGATACCAGTCTAGACGAATTTGAGACTCCAGGTGAGCGTCCGAGCCCAGCGTTCTTGCGTGATGGTTCGGGGACTCCCAACGGCGAAACGGCAGATGAGTGGCTGGAGCGACAGCATCTGATCAATGACCGATACCGCGACTCGATGACCACGAATCGCGAATCCTACCAGACGAACCCTTATCCGGAAGATGCCAAGCGCTTCACTATGATGACCGACGACAGCTACTTGGATCGCCAAACCGACGATGACGCTGCGGCAGAACAAGACGTCCGTGAGATTACGAACGGAGGATTGAATCCTGGCTACATCCACACCCCCATGGCTGTGGAGTCTGCCGTCGCTTCTCTCATGGAGCCGTCCACCGTGAGCAGTCATCAGCAGTCTACGACTGATAGCCCAGCCAAAGCGAATCAGAGCTTTAGTGATCGTCTGCGTGGCATGGGTGAAAGCGCACCGCTTTATGAAGGCTCGACCATGAGCCAGAACATGCCAAGTCAAGACCGGTGGGCTGCGATCAAGGCTCACTCACGCAACCTGTCTGGCTCAGTGGAGCAGTCACCGGAGCAGAGCCCCGTTCGAGACGTGCGCGAGCAGCATTCTCTGGAGAAGAACCCGATCATGAGCGCGAGCGGTTTGCCTGTCGCTGGTGATCCTCTACCCGAAATTGGCCACTTCGACGATTCGAAGTCTGATCTCACGACGAACCCGTCCATCATACAAGGACCTCTTGGCGGAGATGCAACTGGCAAGTCAACATGGCCGTATACGCCCGAGCCTGAGACCGCTGCGAACAGGGACAGCAGATCTGGTGAGCCTGAGTTTGGCAAGACTGGGCTCGCCGCCGCCGCTGCCAGTGGCGCTGCTGCGTTCGCAGCTGCCCACTCTGGTCGACAGCCCAAGGTTGAAGAGGAACACGGTGGATACGGCATCGATCGCGGAGCTACGCCCACTGGTAGTCCTACCGCTTTCCGCGACGAGGGTTACGTTACTGACGCTCACACTCGCTCCGGAGGCGCCATTACTCCCAAGGCCGAGAATCAAATGTACGGCAAGAAAGACATCGAGGACTATCACCGTGCCATGGACGCTCAAGACTTGGGTGACGAAGATCCGTTTGCAGCCGATCCCAAACACCTGCGCCATTTCTCTGGAAACTCACATGGCATGGACTCACCTCTCTACGATGCTTCAACAGGCAAAGGCCTTGATCGGATAGAATCCAAGGATGTCGTTGCGCTGATGGACCATCTTACCGTGCGTGACGCCCAGCGCAATGCTCGAGATACTGAGATTCTGGTCACTTTGGTTCGGAGCGCAGCCGAGATGCGCAAGGAGTTCGACGAGATGAAGCGCTTCATCGCCGAGCAAGACAAGATGATCATGCAGAATACCGATCGCGATGCTGAGTACACCGCTCAAAAGGTGCTCGGGGGGCCACGACCACAGCCTGTGAGCTTACCCCGAACGCCACGGCGCGCAGCCGACTCGGAGGAAGATGTTCAAACGAAGCGAAAGGGTGTCCTGCAGCGGGCTTTGAAGGGTCTAACCAAGGGCAAGAGCAGCAAAGATCTCTCTAGAATCGAAGACATGCTCAACCAGATTCTGGACAATGTAGAAGATCTCAAACATCAGAATGGAGGCCCGCAGCTGAACCGCTCCTATACGATGGACAGTCTGGATTCATATGAGAAGATGCGGGCCACGCAAGACTCTGGTTATGAGCCGGAAGGCCAGGCTGGAACCTCAAGCACACCAAGTCAATCCGGACATTTCCCCGTCACTCCACGAGAGAAGCAATTGTTTCACTCGGGATACGACGGTCGACGTGGTTCTGAGAACCGAGTCAGCACCGTTCTCGAAGAGGAAGACGATGATGAGCTTGAGCCACACGAGAGGCACGTGCTCAACAACCAATTTGAGAACAACGAACGCCTTCTCACGCCAACACAGGAGACGCATCGTCGGGGGCCATCGCCGAAGAATACGCCACCTCCCAATGGTGGAACGTTTCCTCACGATTACACTCCGGATAAGCAACGCAAACACAAGAGCAATAGCTCTTCCTTGTTTGGAGTGAACGTGCCCAAGACCTCACGTTGGTCAAGAACGACCACATCATCAGCCCCTGACCCAGCCACAATTGACAGCCCAAAGCAAGCCCGCAACCAACGACCGCTATCCGGAGCCTCTTCTCGATCTCGTTCCACATTGGATCAGTATGACGATGACGATGAGTATTCGTTGCGCGAGGGAGGCAATCAATCACGCTCAATGCAAAGCCTTGGCCGCGATGCTCCGCACGGAGAGACCCGCAGCATGCGGAGCCAGGCCAGCAGTAGGTTAACGAGAACCCCATCCCCACTGATCCCATCGGAAGCTTCCGTCCACGATCGTGATAGATACGACGACGGGAAACGGGCCGCATCCCCTGTCCAAGAGGACGACCAAGCTGCCCTGCAGGAGGCAAAGTACCAGGCCCACCGCAATTCATTACAGCTCCAACATCCTCAGCCACGACAGGGGACCACGTCTCGTCACCAAAACACGCTGGAGGATCAAGCGCAGACGTTTGACGAAACCACCGGCACCAACTCCGATCTTTCTCAGGCCACTGTCAGTGACTTCGATCCTGCAATCTGGGGCTCATCAGCCACTGCGGGTTTGGCACGCCATCGTCTCACGCAGCAAGAGCCCATAAGCCCTTTCAGCATGAACAGCCATGACCGATGGGGCAGGAGAGGTAGCGACGATGATCCGCTGGTCCCACAACAAAAGCCAGCTGTACCTCCTAAAATCAAGCATGATGAGCCGGAGCCAGAGACGGACTGGGAACCGCAGTACAGCAACAGTGGCTTCAGCAAGGGCGGATATTACAGCAGCCCGTACGGATCGGGTCATCTGTTGGAGCCGATCGAGGAGGTCAGATACAGTTTGGAAACTGATAGTGGCCATGTAAGCACCATGACGCCTCTCAATATATCGGCGGCCTCTTGTTTGGACCTTGAAACGCTAACCGATGTTGCACAGATTTCTCCCGAGCCAAACGTGACGCCGCAAGTTGAAAGGGCAGTTGATGTCCGAAGCCCGGGCCGAAAGATTACGGGGCCGAGGCCGATGGCAGGCCGAAGCCCAAGTGGGACAACTGCGTCACATGCTGCACTGCAGAGGACTGCTGAAGCGTCGGGCACAGTGCGGAGGAAGCCAGTCCCAGGAGCTCAAGGTACGAAGATTTCTCCTGCGACAAACAAATGCGCGCCGTCCTAGTGATGGAAGCCGTTGCTGTTGTCTACTACATCCCTCAAAGCATGTACTTATACATCGTTCTCACACAGGCTCCCGCGACAGTCTGGATAGCGAGACCTTTTGATTGAACTGCACAGCATAATGAGCAAGCGACGGCGTTTTTGGAGAAGGCAACTGAGCATTCACTGAAGCGAAGTGTGTGCAAGAGACACTTTGCCTTTTTGAACATTGGTACGATTGCATGAACAGAATACGATGCGCAGGAGAAGAGAGCGCGCAACCTTTTCGAACCAAAAGAACATGCGCTTTTTTGTACTTGCACTGTATACCTGCATAGAGGTGGATTAGTAGACACACAGCATGCAGACATAGCATAGGCGCCCGTTGTTTTTAGGGGATTTATAATGAATGCATTTGATGCCCGCTCTTACTCACCCACTCGACGAGTGGTAATTTCTCGGCTTACATTTGGGGTTGATGTTACTGTAGCCTTGAATGGAATAACTCCCTCGGCGCTATCGAGCCAGCTCGTTGATCCTTCTATCTCTTGCGATTCTGCCATCGACGCTGTGTTGAGCAAGACCATGCGTGATTGGTGTCTTACTTCTGTGGAAGAAGAAGTAGCCGAATTCTTTGCTGATATGCTCAGAGACGTCATGTCTTGGAGTGTCGACGGCTCAGAGGACATGGTTCGAAGTCTGCGTCTTTGAAACATGTGATGACTCTTGGCTGATCGGAATGGGGTTCCTGAATGGACGTCTGGTTGTTGTTGCCATGTCGCTGTCAGTCGATCGAGGGGATCTTGTCAGACTTCGTTATTGCTTCTCTCACCAATGTCAAGCCGCTTGAAACAACATGAGTGTGCCGTCATAGACGTAGCGAGGGTTCCATTTGGCGAAGTCGAAGGCCCTCGTATTCTCGAGAGGTCTTACAAAGGCTATGCTCTTAGGATTGCGTTTGAGAATGTTAAATGATCCTGATCACGGACAGACGCGAGGATAATGGCCTTGGTCTACAACCCTCAGGTGAGCGTGATGGAGTTGGAAACTGCGAAGAGCGAGGAGAGAAGCAATTACTGTAGGCAGTCTTGCAAGCCGCGGAGCTGAGCCCGAAAGGCCAATGTTAGACAATCAACATAGTGCATGGTCTGAGCTTCGTGCACCTTCTATCTTCAGCTATGCTTTTTCTTGCTTGATGTTCGGCCTCGCTGTGCAGGGATTGCCTCGATTCCGTTCTAGCGATGATGAAGCTATCCGTTGACGGTCGCTCCGCTGGTGCAAGACGGAAGATGAAAAGTTGCATGCTATGCATGTCTTCAGTGTCGGCATTTCGAGACGTCGCGAGTACCTTCTCGTAGAGCCGTCGAAGCCTTGCCAGACGTTGGAGTGGACCCAGTATTCCCATGGACCAAGACCTCTTGACAAAGCTCATTGCCGGTTGCTTCTCTTCGAAGTCAAGATTGTTTCGATGTGCTTGATGCGATCTCAGGACCATAGACTATAGTCCAGGTCGCGGAGATCGGATGTGTCTCGCTTCTGCAGGAAAAAGGGCTACTACGCTGAGGAGGGCACATTCACGCTGCTGAGGTAGGAGGAGGCTGGTAAGAAGCGGTGACGAGCTTTGTCAACTTCCCCTGGACCTTCTTCACCGATTTAGCCGCCTGCTATGGAATATGCTCGCACGCTTGGCGTTGCATTCACCCAGGACTTGCATGTGAGCGCTAGACGGAGTCAAGTCCGCTCGAAAGTACGCGACGGTAAAATTTGCAAACTTGCTCTTTCGACGCTTTGCTCAAAAACGCCGCAGGCCTGTGTGTTGTCAGGGCGCTCGTGGCTGCTTCCTCTCCGATCCCGCTCATTATGTCTCCGAAGTGCCTGCCGAGACAGTAACGTTGCACGATGACCGCGAAGATTATCGCATCTGTCACTTACATTGTCCGCCGTAGGTGGTGCGTGCACTTTCATGTGCTGGAGCTGTCCTTGCGGCAGGGGCGGGGGACTAACGCGGCTGTGGTACCCTGTCCCAGGTCGTCACAGCCCAGATCTGGATCGACCGCCGGAACGGCGCTTCAGTTTGCGATGTCGTCTTCTTTCCGGGATGCTGGAAAAGCCGTCGGTGGTGCCAGCAGTTTGGTGAAGAGGTCATCGTTCCTGCCTTGGCTCCGTTCCTGTCGCGTGCGACGTGGTCGGCACGGGTTCCGACACCGCCAGCGTTTGCACTGATCACAGGATGCTTGCCACGCTTATAGCTTTTTTGCGCACGGTTCCCACTTGATATAGACGCTCTCTCCGCGCGGACTGCCGTTTCTATGCCGCTGTCGACGAGAGCAATCCCATCACCGTGGGCCACTTGAGAGGGAGTCATGGGACACCGCCGTGCTTTTTCAGGACGGACGTCTTCCTCCGCATCTGATATGGGCCCTTGTACTTGTCAGCTCGGTGACGGTCCAGGATGTTTAGATCGCATGTGAGATGAAGCCAGCAAGATCTAGGACATGGGTACGTTCACTACACCAGAGCGGTACCCTACAAGATCGGCTCACGCTCGCGCAATTGCAGTGCCGCCCGCAAGTGCAGCCGGTCAACCACTTGTCGCAATGCTTTCACACGCATCTCACGTCTGCGGGTGAAGCACTTTTCACAGTTTAAAGGCATTCTAGAGACAAGCCTCACCGGGAGATTATTGTACACCAATGCGACTATTTACCTGTTTCGATCATGTGGAGATAGTGGTGCCGGTACTCCGCGACGCGCTTCAGGAGTGTGATTAGATGGCCCTCATGAAATGTCGATTGCTTGAGGTGGTGCATGCCAGTCGCGATCGGACACAGATATGTCTCATCACTAGCCGGAAAGCTTGAGCAAGGATCTGCGATAGATGTAACTTGACTCTCGGACTGAGCTCCGGTGCCCTCCTGAGCCCTCGTTGGCCGCTGGGATATGCGAAACGATCTTCCCTCGATCCTGACGTCTGCTGCTGGCGGGCATGAGCATCGCACAACATACTGGCGATCTGATATCTTCAGTGGGAGCTAGAGCGGTCAAACAAGCCAATCGCCCCTCCATCCGTGACACAAGTCCGTCAACAAACCGAGACTTGCTGTGCGGAACCCAATTTGCACGAATGGGATAGAAGCTCTCCCTTTGCGTTCATCAAGATGACCACTCCGGAGTGCTGTCGTGCCGCATGCTTGTCGGTCGACACTCGGCGCACAGCTTGATCGGGACTGTCATGGCTGTTATTCGTATCTCTCGGCAGCGGTCGGTCACCGTCTCGGACTTGGTACCGACCGACTTTGCTCGCAGAGTCGCAGACGCTTTTGGTTTCACCCGACGTTCGGCTGGAAGCGCGGCGGCGGTCGTAAATAGGTTTGCGAGCAACAAAGGCGGCTTCTCGAAGTCGCCGAAAGGCTCGACGCTCATGGCAGACACGGTTTCGGCCTTTCCCAAACACTTATCGATCTCCTGCGCCCGCGTGCATGCGAAATGATGCAAAGAAGCACACACCTCCACAGCCTCTGTAGCCGGGAAGGAGATGGTTCAACTCCTCACGAGCGGCTGCTGGGAGCGAGGTAGCCGTATCCATCCCATCACGCTCCTGTGGCGGTGCAGGTGCCGTGGCTGAGCGGCCTCGTACCTGGAAACAGAACATTCCCCTTCAAACATCTGCCTTCACACGAAAGCGCCAGAATACCACAATGGCGCATGTCACTCCAAACACATCAGACGCCTCCACTCTGGTTGTCCCGTCATCAAATTAGACATATCAAGGCCAGGGCCAAAGGATATCCAGCCGCGAGGCATTCTCTATAGGGTGCATGAGGAGTGGCTTCCATCTCCAGATCATCGCCGATTGCTCATGGGAGCCGTGCTCTCTTTCGTTGTCCCGGATGAAGTCAAGTGTGTAGAGGCTCCGAAAACACTCACCCATATTTTCCTCGCCAGTGTCTTACTTAGCATCTCGCACACTGCTATGCACAACGAACTGCCCACCGCTGGCTACCTACCATTAACGACCTGCACCATTCTCATGACACCTTTCTGGCCTGTTGGCTGTTAGCTGAATGTCAGGTGCCGCAGCAAGGCCTTTGCTGGCTGCACGTTCGTCTTCCGGCGAAGCTTCCAAGGACGGAAACACGTCGCCTGGCTCCAACAGACCCCCTGTCGGCCGCCCAAAACGGACTCTGATAGAAAGCGCGTGCTCCGCTTGTCGCCGAAGAAAATCGCGAGTACGTGTATTTCAGCAAACTGACTTTGCACACCAAGGCTAACTCGTTGCAACAGTGTGACGGCCTGAGGTATGGAAACATGCGATTTGGATGTGATACACGACCTTGCTCACAAAAGCTGCCAGACCGGCATGTACCCGATGCCAAAACCTTCGAACGGATTGCCACTACGAAGCAGAGGAAGGCGAAAGTCGCTGGTCAGCTTTACGACGACGCAATCAGCTTCTCGAGCAAGAGCGCGATCAACTCAGGGAGTTGCTCGCATTCGTCCAAACCAGGACTGAGCCTGAGGCCCAGGACATCTTCCAGCGCATTAGGACCGGCAGTTATGAGGACGTGTTTGCTCTTCTGCGCCAGATCAAGGAAGGCATACTAGGCATGCCCCCCGGAATGACACCTATTCCTGTAACTGCTGCTACTGGAATTGACCAAAGGCTGCCGCCCATACAGACCATTCTGGATGTTCCTGCGAGACAGATCACTCCTGCGCAGCTGGCTCACGCACACTCAATGTGCTCCGAAGAAAGCAGAAGCTCATCTGTACCGGAGGCCCTTCCCACGGCCCACCTTTCGTCGATTCCTCAATTGCATGCCATGGAGCCAAACGCCCATCAAATCTACCAGCCACCGGCACCCATGGCTCCAGGACCAACCTCCCTCAGCTCGGAAGAAAGTGCTGGTTCCATGGGCTCAACATCAATGGAGCATCCTTCAAACCCGTTTCACACACCTTGAACAGCGCGATGATGAAGGCATTGCGGGGTCCGTGGGAGTGGTGCACTCATTTCCCGGCTCTTCTCCCTAGCGGACTCCTTAGCGGACACCGGGGCTTGTGGCACTTTTTCGCTACCTTTCTGCCATGACGCAGCGCAACACTTCATTCAAATACGACTGGTTTTCAAAACGAGCTGGCGGCTTCCCAAACAGCAAGCTTAGGCCTGAATGGTTGTCTGTAACTGGTTACGGCCGCAAACCTGGCTACTGCGCGTGAAGCGAAAAGGAACCACCCCGCTGGCGCCGCGCGACGCCACTCCGAACCATAGAACTAAAAAGTAACTTCCGTCACGGCATGTGACGGCACAGTTACGTTCCTAAAGTACCACCCTTTGCTGAAGGACTCGCGGCGCGAAAGACGGACTAGAAGAAAGACGAATACGTTATCTTGTTCAGCAAGCGAATGATCGACGAGCGCAATCGAGAGCGCGCCTGCATTATTCATCATGGAGTTTAGACTGGGGGGAGACACTTCTGCGACAGAATTGCCACTGCATGTATGTGTGCGCTTGCGGCTAAGCAGTTTTGACGCAGCGTTCAAAGAGGACTTTATCATCGTGGAATCTTCCATTTATGATCAGGAAGCGTTTATACTCCTCTCCTCTATTTCTCCTCCTTCACCTCTCTCATGCAATGTTGACAGACGCAGGGCCCTGTATACCCGAAACGACAAATGATTGACAGGATAGACGCCATAGCGGAAACGCGCTTCGTGTAGTGATGAATGGAGAAGCATGTGAAGTCAGAGCAAGATGCACCTCATGATGAGCTGTGAGATGCTTCATCAGAGTGACGTGGATGAGTCAAGGCTGTCGCTCTTTCTCCCCCTTCAGCACCTCGCCCTGCCTACGCCAGATCTCGATCGCAGAAATATCTTCTGAGGCAACATCGTTACAGTCAGTTGGAAGAAGAGGACCTGCAAGTAAGAAAGACTGAAGATTGCTTGCTCCTTTGTGGAATGGTCTTGTTCCTCTCGACGGACGCTGCCATGGTCAGTCGCGTTAATAGCCCTCCTAGGTAGTCTTTGAGAGTGCACATTTCATGTCAGTGTCGTTGAAGATGGGGCGTCTCGACGCAAAACGGTCAATATCTTCCCAGAGGTACTGAGTTATAGACAATTGCAATCGGAGATTTCAAGAATTCTGCATCAACAAGGTCCTTGAAGAGTACAGCAGCTGCGTACGGAAGGTACTATACTACAGACTTTTCCAGATCGCTCGCTCCGGCCTACCGGTATCTCCCTGTTTTAACTCCCTGATACAAACATGCACAAGCAAAAAGATTGGGAGCTGCAGGTTCCGTCCAACGTAGTGGGCCTGGAAGCAGCTCATCTGGTCAGGTGGGTGCGCGCTGATGACGATCGCGCTGGGTGCAGTTCAAAGTTCAAACACGTAGAGGAATAATCTACGCGTTCTCAGGACGCAGGCTGCGGACAGCCTTGCCGGCTCTCCAGATCTCGAGCTGGCGGATCTCCTCCATCTCCTTCTCGAAGGCTTGGCGGTAGTCTGGGCGACCAGCGTACTCCATAGTGCGCTGAGTCTCCTTGCCGGTCTTCACGCTCTCGTACAGCTCATCGAACACTGGCTTGAGGACTTCCTTGAAACGCTTGCTCCAGTCGATGGCACCACGGCGGGCAGTGGTGGAGCAGGCGGCGTACATGTAGTCCATGCCGTTCTGGCCGATCAGAGGGTAGAGGGACTGGGTGGCCTCCTCGACGGTCTCGTTGAAAGCCTCAGATGGAGAGTGGCCGCGCTCACGGAGGACCTCGTATTGGGCGAGGAACATACCGTGGATACCACCCATCAAGCAACCACGCTCACCGTAGAGGTCAGAGTAGACCTCCTTCTCGAAGGTGGTCTTGTACATGTAACCGGAGCCAATGGCAGTTCCAAGGGCAATCGCCTTCTCCTCAGCCTTGCCAGTCACGTCCTGGAAGACGGCAACAGAGCTGTTGATACCACGGCCCTCGCGAAAGAGGGTTCGGACGGTGCGGCCAGAGCCCTTTGGTGCGACGAGGATGACATCGATGTCTTTTGGCACCTCAACCTTGGTCTGGTCCTTGAAGACTGGGGAGAAACCGTGGGAGAAGTAGAGGGTCTGTAAATTATTAGCAGGTGTACCTTGGGAGCAAATGTTCCGGATTGACGAACCTTGCCCTTGGTGAGCATGGGTTTGATGTGTGGCCATGTCTCGGACTGCGCAGCGTCGGAGAGCAAGTTCATGATGATTGTACCCTTGCTGATGGCCTCGTCGACGTCGAACAAGTTCTTGCCTGGCACCCAGCCATCCTGCTCTGCCTCTTTCCAGCTTGCGCCGTTCTTCCTCACACCAATGATAACATTGAGGCCGTTGTCGCGGAGGTTCAGACCTTGGCCGTGGCCTTGGGATCCGTATCCGATGAGGGCGAGCGTGTCGTTCTTGAAGTATTCCTACAGCGCAATGTCAATCACACCGTTCTTCCGATGCATATTTGCGACTCCAATGGAGTCATGTTTCGATAGATTTGCATACAAGGAGCTTGTCACGCGGCCAGTCATCGCGCTCTGGTCGTCTCATTAGTGTTGACCCAATGCCTCTATATCGATGTCTGCGCATACCGTAGACGACCTCCTTGTCGCCGGCGAAGTCGACAGTCTTCTTTCCTCGGGTCTGCTGGACAATGGCCGAGGTGGCCTTTTGGGCTGGGCGGAAGCTGGACTGGCTGGCGTTCACCGCGGAGATGAAGGTGCGCTGCTGCACCTGAGGAGCCTTGAGTTGCCTCAGCGAGGCGCGCAGAGCTCTGGTGGCGTTCTTGGAGGCCATTGTGATACTACAAGTGAGCGTAGAGGTGGTATAGAGAATGAAGACACAAGCAGGGAGGAGTGAGTAATGGCTGATCGCGTTCTGGCTCTCCGAACTTTTCACCTGTGCTGTGTACTGGAGGGACATAATTCTAAAGCTTGGGCCCGCCGCGATCGGCGAGGATGGCTGGAGCTTGGCACACCTTCACCCGCATCACATCACATCTCCAACCTCCATTCCCGGTGCATTATACAAATAGCAGCGCCACCGCCGTTTCCTCCATCGATCTGTGCAATGACACGACTGTAGAAGGCCTCCGCCTCCGCCTCCGCCTCCGCCTCCGCCTCCGTCCACGCTGCTCCTCCTCCGCACAGGCAGCGAGGTGAGAGCTTGGCGCCAGAAGAGGTACAGTAGTACGCGAGCGGCCTCTTTCCTCCGAGGCTGGCCACTTTCATTCACTCACTCCGCGAAGCATGCATGAATTACTGCAGCCCCACTCATATGCAAACAGAGCGTGAACACCGAAGCTGCATACAAACGCCTTCTTTCTTGCCACTTCTCCTTTCTCGAGAGACCCTTCGACCATCCATGCTCCGGCGGTCCTCATCGGCGGCCTGAGAAAGAGCCGGCCTGGAATCAGTGACCGATACCGACCTCTGCTGCAACATGACAAACGAGACGTCCAATAAGCCGCCGAAACTGGATGTATACGCTACTCCTTATGTTCCGCTCTCCCTGAAATCCGTGAATACCGCGCCGGCCAACGTTGTGCCCTGCAAACCAGCACCATGGATCGATTTCGAGAGATATGTGAGCTCCTTCGCGGGAACAGCATATCTCCAGGCCCACCCACCTAGTCGCAGCTCGATCATGCAGCCAATCAAAGCCGGTGCGCTCCTCGACGAAGAGGGCTATGAGGACTTCTGGACAAATATTCTGAGGCGAGAGTCCGCCATGAAGGCGAAAGAACGTGACAGGCATGCTTTGTACAATGTGCTGCTTTCTCAGACCGCGTACGACTCCGAATACTCCATATATCTACTGATTGTACCCGGATTACGCGAGACGAATTTGCCAATTGAGGTTGGCGACATCGTGCATTTGCGACAGCTGCGATTCGATTCTAACGGCAGCGCAATACCCTATTCTGGATACTATACCCCAATTGGACAACCTGTGCCGACCTCGTTCGACCTTCGCCACGATGCAGTGGTGTGGGTTATCGACCGGTTGCACGAGACTCTATATCTGAGGTAAACTTAAACCCTCATGGCGCATACGATTCTTCGAATACGGGCTAACCATTGTAGAGTTGATGCGCTACAATCGACAAGCATGCGATTCAACGCAGGTTTCTCCCTACAGAGTGCGCGAGCCGCGGCTCTGGATTGGGCTCTCGAAGTAGCTGCGAGGGAGCTACAGGATGGGAGCTCCTGGTTACGCTCCATGTTGTTTCCTGCAGAGGAGAATTGCTCACTGCAAACAGCGCTCAATGCGGCGCGATCCAAACTCACGACATACGATGAGCAGCTTAATCACGAACAATTGAGGGCGATTCAGACCGTGCTGGAAGATGATTACGGGACCGTGCCATACCTTATTTCCGGACCACCTGGTACCGGCAAGACTAAGACGGTCATTGAGATCGCCATGCAATTGCTGCACAAGGTATGCTGTATGTCGCAAAGCATGCGATGGTGAGAATTGTTAATTCTTTGAATAGGATCCAGCCTCACATCTTCTACTATGCGCGCCCTCCGACCCAGCGGCAGATACGCTCATCAAGCGATTGGCTAAGCATCTAGCACCCAAGATGCTACTTCGTCTGAACTCTCCAGGACGGAGCTTCCAAGAGGTGCCTCAGACTGTGCTTCCGTTTTGTCATATCGAGGATCGATCGTTCTCGCTACCTCCTTTTGGCGAATTCATGAGCAAGCGCATTGTCGTGACGACCAGCAAGGATGCTGAAATCCTGCGGCGAGCTCGACTCACCAACGCCGACTTGTATAAGTTTGAGAAAGAAATTCTCACTGCGCTTCATCGAGGGAAAGCTGCTCACGTCAATGACCACTGGAATGCTCTTGTTCTCGATGAGGCTGCTCAGGCTACTGAGCCGGAAGCTCTGCTGCCGCTCCTGGTCGTAGCCCCGGCGGCTGAAACAGGCAGCCGTAAGCACTCTTCACCATTAGTGGTGATGGTAGGCGATCAGAAACAACTGGGACCCCGCACAGCTTCAAAAAGCGGTCCTATCACGACATCGCTGTTCGAACGTTTACTCTCTAGACCATTATACAAAGACCACCTTCTCGCGCGCTCTCGGGAAAAGGGAGGTCATATTCCACGACTTACCAGCGAAATGCTACCGATCATCAGACCGCCATTCACCGATCTTATCCGAAACTATCGGTCCCACCCAGCGATACTTGCGGTACCGTCGTCCCTCTTCTACAATGACACACTGGAGCCCACTGCCGCCGAAACCGAGTCCCTTCTAGCCTGGTCAGGTTTTGAAGGACGGAGCCTGCCTGTATTGTTCCACGATAATCGTGGAATAGATGAGATCGAGCAGGACGGTGGCGGCTGGTACAATCTGACCGAGGCAGATGCATCGCTCTCCTACGCACAGTCGCTCTTACAGGAGGGTATCATTGCTCAAGCGGATATCTGCGTCATGAGCCCTTTCCGAGCTCAGGTCAAGATTTTACGCAAGAAAGCACGAGAGATGGGTCTGTACGATCTGAACATTGGCCCCTTGGAGGCGTTTCAAGGGCTGGAGTCACGTCTCGTGATTATATGTACCACACGCACAAGGAATCGCTTCATCGATCAGGACACCGCGAAGGGATCCGGAGTCATCTACGAGCCAAAGCGATTCAATGTCGCTATTACACGTGCGATGCAAGGCCTGGTTGTCATCGGCAACCCAGAAGTGCTGGATCAGGACGAGAACTGGGCTGCATTCATGGCCTTTTGTAAGCGCAACGGCGCATGGAGCGGCGAGCTCAATTGGTCTCCTCCTCACCTGAAGACGATACGTGCCTCGCGACTTGAGAAGCAGATGCAGCTCCGCAGTACCGTGGAGATCGAGAACGACACTCGGCGACTGGGACTGCCAACAGATGAAGAGGAGGAGAACTGGCAGACAGGTCTTGCGGCTGAAGAGGCCGTGCTTGATGGTGAGGACGAGAGTGCATGATCCGCAATTACCTGATTCTCAGATGCTCTCGAACCACTTCTTGCGAGCGGGAACCGGAAGGCATTAAGAAATAGAGGTTCTCGGATTCGTATCGCACGGACTTAACGAGCAAGTGAATGATGATGTCCTGGTGCCCTGTCAGCAGGCGTTTAGTACACAAATACGTCAGCAGAAAGTTCTGGGGCACGCAGCTCGCCACATGTGCCCGCAGTGCGAGTGTCGCGGAGGAGTTGTTTCCGAAGGCCGTGGAGAAGAGTGTGCTGAAGCCGACGAGGGAGCAGAAGAGCAATATTTTGCTGTATGATGTCGGAGAGTGTGAGGAGGCGCTTGGCTGGAAGTTCGCGAGGACGGAGAAGATGGTAAAGGGTTTGGTGGAGCAGTATTAGAAGTTCCATGGGCATGCCGCCCAGTAGAGAGGTTCGTTGGCTGGCATGCTCATTCGAAGCCTTTCCCGTCTGTTCGCGCGAGGTCGGTTGGTGCTTCTACGTCCGATGCTATGGAGTCGGCGAATCAAGAATCTGTTTCATCGTCCTCTCTTCGTACGTTGCTCTTGTTCGTATCGAAGGACTCAAGTGCTGTGCGTATCTTGTACTTAGGCTCTTCGGCATCGTACAACACATCGTATCGAGCATTGGCTGGTTGTCTGCCAGCATAGGCATCTTTGCAATACTCACCCAATCTCCCCGGAAGGCTGATTAGCATAGCAGCCTCTAGCTCGTTTCGGAGGTCCTCCAGCTTAATTCTCTCTTCAGGATCGAATTCGATGCAGCGTTTGATCAGTTTGAGTAGTGCATCTGTGAACTTCCCCTTGGCCCAGTCTGGAATGTCGTGCTCCGCTGGCTCGCCGTCTGTGTACTTTAGTTGATCATCAACTGGAATCGTCATCCCATTGACAATATCCAGCATCACCACTCCAATTCCATAGACCTAAGACACATTAGCAGGTGCGCATGATATCATTAAGAGACCAGGGTACTCGTACATTGGTATGATCAAGCAGCTTGAATTTGTCGTCTTGTCCAGACCAGTTGCGTATCTGCTCTGGGGCCATGAAAGGCTTTGTTTCCTTGAGCGGATAGAGTGAGGGGTTGTTCGGAATCTCGTACTCCTCATCCTCGCACGTTTCAAATGCCAGTCCGAAGTCGGCAAGACGCGGTGTTGGGTAACGCGGAAAGTAGTCTTCTGTAGGAGCATCGAGGAAGATGTTGCCGCTCTTGATGTCGACTACACTATCTTTAGTATACTGGAAGAGGGGGACGAAGAGCGAGTACTCACGATGTACCATTTGGTCCCATCCATCAACCTTCTTCTCAATCCCTCCTTGGCGCATGATGAGGCAAGCTTGTGTCAGCTTCTCGAAAAGCATCCACAACATCGGTTCAGGTATCGGGTCGTCAGAACTGTCTTCGAACGCCCTTCCATAGTAGCTGATCAGTGAGTCCAGATCTCCATGGGGACCTGTAGAAGTCTCAGTAATGTTCTAGAACGAAGCAGATGGGTTGAAGCTCACAAGACTGCACATAGTACTTCACTGAGTGCTTTGACGCATCCTCAGCCCAACTTCGAATCATGACAAAGTTCGATCTGACCTCCTGCCGCCAACACCGATTTTGAAGGCGGAATTCCCACGGCTCTCGCGAGGCAGGGTCCGATGGATTGTACCATTCAAAGTCACGACTCCATTGATATGAGAACAGCTTCATCTCCTTGACGACAATTCGCTGCCTTGATAGTCAGTTTCCACATATTGTACAGTCATAAACGCATCGATATAAGAAAGGGTGATATCAGCGATTCCCACTTACATCAATGATGTTTCCAAAGAATAGACTTCGCCGCACCCACAGCTGTACATCTGCCTGCCCTCCTCCCGTAAACTCTGTCACAAATTGCCACTCTCCAGGGTCGGAGAACAGTCGAGGCGGCGGTGTGTTTTGGCCAATGTCGACTGCGCTGTGCAAGGCAAGAAAGTCCAACACACTTTGACGATGCCGATTGAACAATCTCATTCTCCGAGTGATTTTCTCATGCTCGGCAGTGATTCTGTCCAGATAGTCTTGACGTGTTTTGTGGTCGTCATACAGACTCTGTAACTTGGCTAGTGCATTCTGAACGGCCTTCAGGCGCTCTTCCAATGTCGCTTGACACTCCTTGTATCTCTTCAAGTCGTCTCGTTCTCGTCCACTGGTGGTTGCTCGATTCAATATCAACTCGACCTCTTCGAATGCCAGGCATCCACTGATTGCGAGCAAAGCACCTTGGGCGCTCGCGTCGTCAGAGAGAAGCTGCTGTATGTCCCTTGCCAGGATGGCCCGTTCTTCCGGCTTGATCTCGTTCCAGTTGCGGCGGATCTGTTGATGGAGCCAATTCTGCGCCTGGAACTTGGTCACTTGCAGTTTCTTGGCACGATTGTAGCTGAGGAAAGGAACATTCGGGTCTCGGAGTCGGGCTTCATGCTGGAAGAAGGCATCGGAGGCGTCCAGAGCCATGTCGGTGAAGCTGGAGTGAATGCTTCAGTGGAGAAAGGTATAGAAGGAAACTCATAATGCCGTCGAGGGTTCTGATTTCTAGGTGCCGAATCTGGGTTCTTGCTCTTTGTTCTTTGTTCTTGACCAACGTGTCTGGTCAATGGACTTGTGCAACGAAGGCCACTCGAAAGTCGGGTAGCCGAGAACAAAGAGAGATCCGTGGGGGTTTGAGACCTACCTGTAATGGAACTCTCCGCGAGAATTTCCAGTGGCATCTCAGCGTATGTGTGATCAGAGCGGAGTCCGGTTTAGATTCAGTGGTCACGGAGCAGCGCTCACTTTCTGAGCTCGATACTCACGCCAATGGGTGAGACATGGACTTTCTAAAGGCGTCTGATAGCCCGGCAGGTCTGCCCATGGATAGGCAGCCATTGGAGAAGGCGATCCTCGCTCGTG
The DNA here is from genome assembly GCA_031771865.1 of Nothophaeocryptopus gaeumannii. Taxonomy (NCBI): domain Eukaryota; kingdom Fungi; phylum Ascomycota; class Dothideomycetes; order Mycosphaerellales; family Mycosphaerellaceae; genus Nothophaeocryptopus; species Nothophaeocryptopus gaeumannii. The sequence goes on from JASISA010000025.1 coordinate 736,089, forward strand.
AGCAGCCTAGAACGCCCTCTACACGCTCTGCTGCCGATATCCAGCCCCCTTGAATCGTCGAGAAGCAGCATGCGCTTCTGTGTCAAGGCCTTGCCATGCTGTAGATTGGCTCCATTCTGGCCTCGCGCTTGCACCTGTTGATACTGTCCTTCTCTCCAGAGGGGTCCGACTCGACTCGGTGAAGTTCTTGACAGGGGTTCGGCGTGGTTTCCATGGAAAAGCTGCAAGTGAAGCAGCTTCTCCTTCCTCTTCAACGCTCGCATCACGTATGCCAAGGGTCTGTGTTGCTTCCCACTACGAAAAGCTGCCTTCGACGCGTTTCCGTCCTCAAAACAAACATCTTCTTCCACCTGCTGCTGAGGCCACCCGTCGCCGGTCACTTCCCTCTCACGGCGCCGGCAGCACAACTTCTCTTGCAAGCTCCTTTTTACATTCGACCTCTCGTCCAACCATCCTCGTCGCAGCTTCATGCACCACCTCCTGCCGCCGTCACGCCAATCCGTCACGCCAGTTCGTCACCAGCAGCGCAGCGTCCTCTGCCCCATCTTCCCCCTGTCTCACGACGGTCTAAATCCAGATCAAAGTGAGTATAGCATCTTCCGGCAATGTTCGTGACCGAAAGAAGCTGACGTCGCGGCCAGGTTCGTCAAGATGAGACCTCCGAACGGCCATCCTTTCGGCTCCAGTCAGGTCGCCCGTGATCACCAGGGTCTCAACATGCTGGCTCTTGCAGCCGAGTACATCCAGGTCCAAGAGGCCGCTCAGGTATATCAGTACCTGTGCCTTCCGTCTCCATCGCCTGGCACTGACTCAATTCCCCAGTTCCGTTCGTCAAGGTCTGCTGCTCCTCGCGGCCATCCAGCTGCCGGCGCTCAGGTAAGCTGCAATGCTGCGCGCCCTCCAAGTCAATTTTGCTGATGCACCCCGACGTAGACGTGCGCCTTCGACCCCTCCCACCGGACCCCGTTCCTCAATCCAAGGTCGTCACGCCGTGCCCAGCACCCCCAAGTTTGTCAAAATGGTAAGCTGCACGTCATACCTCACACACCATCGGTCTTCTCGATGACAGCCTGCAATATTGCTTGCTTGGCCGTCCATCACTCCGCTCTCCCTCACCCTCGCAAGTCATGCAGCGTACATGAGCTGACGTTGCCCACGTAGGATGGCCGCCCTGTTGCCAAGGCATCGGAGGTCTAGCAGACTCCGTCGTCCTTGCCTGGTTCGCCACCAACGTCCTCTACCTATGATAAGGTCCAGCGGCAGACTGAGCGCCGAAAAGAGAAGCGCGAGCAGGGAGATGCTTGGGAGGGTAGGCGGGCCTCAACCATCGCTCGAGAATTCTTGCCGAAGAACGACGAGTTCATCGCCGCAGAGTACCGCAAGGCAACCTCGTCCGGAAAGCGTTTGTCACTTGACGTTCTGTCCGAGCGATACGCAAAGAGGTTCCCATCGGAGCGGACCAAGTCGAGCCTCAGCTCGCACATCAGTCGAGTGAGTGAGCTGCAGCAGTTGCGCGAGGATAACGGAGCCGTGAAGGGCAAATGAAGCACTCCTTCCAGTTAGTCACAGCAAGGTGCCGTGCAGGGTATAGCTCCTCAATGAAAGTGTCGCCGCGAAGGTTGACGATGAAGTTCAATCAAGAGTCTCGAATGTCATTTCTCCTTTTCGCATGTGAACGCTATACTGCTTGAGGAAGCTGCCGCCGGCAGTACCCGCCGCCCCTGCATGTGCCATTACCAATTACCAAGCAGTGTTGACACTCTGCCTTCACTGCCCACATCACTTTACACGTTGCATGTGAAATGAACATACATCTGAATCACGATGCGCCTATTGAGTCTACCTACCGCGCTGCTGGCGCTCCTCGCGACCGCCGATGTCTCCTCCGCGACGCACACGTCCAATTGGGCCGTCCTGGTCAGCACATCGCGTTTCTGGTTCAACTACAGACACCTTGCGAACACCCTCAGTTTATACCGAACAGTGAAGAGATTGGGGATACCAGACAGCCAAATCATCCTCATGCTGCCAGATGACATGGCCTGCAACCCGCGAAACTCCTTTCCCGGCGCCGTGTTCAACGACAAGAGCCGGCAACTAGACCTATACGACGACAAAGGCTCCCTTGAAAACATGGCAGGCATGGGCGGTATAGAAGTCGACTATCGCGGCAACGAAGTCACAGTCGAGAACTTCATCCGTCTCCTCACCGACCGCTGGCCCTCCTCCCACCCCACCTCCAAACGCCTCATGACCGACGACCGCTCCAATATCCTCATCTACATGACGGGTCACGGCGGGAATGAGTTCTTGAAGTTTCAAGATTCCGAAGAGATAAGCTCCTTCGATTTGGCAGATGCGTTTGAACAAATGTGGGAAAAGAAGAGATATCATGAGATGTTGTTCATGATTGATACGTGTCAGGCGAATACGATGTATCCGGCGTTTTATACGCCGAATATTATTGCGACGGGATCGAGTGCGAGGGATCAGAGTTCGTATTCGCATCATGCGGATCAGGATGTGGGTGTTGCGGTGATTGATCGGTGGACGTATTATAATTTGGAGTTTCTGGAGACGAGGTTGAATAGTACGGCGGCGGATGTGAGATTGGGGGAGCTGTTTGATTATATGACTTTTGAGAGGGTGCATAGTGATGCTGGGGTGAGGTATGATTTATTTCCTGGTGGGGAGGAGGCGGCGAGGAATAGGAGAGTACTCGATTTCTTTGGCAGTGTGCAGGGCGTTGAGACGGATGCGAGCAGTGGAGCGAATGATTGGAGGAAGGATTTGGAGGCACTGCAGAAGATTATGGAGAGGCAGAAGGCGGAGATGGCTGAGGCTAATGTGACTGAGAAGGAGCTGGTCACAGGAGCTGTGGCTAGGGTGCCGGCTGTGAAGGAGGATAGGGGGAGGGTAGCGTTGGATATGGCCAAGGCCGGCGATAATTGGGTCAAGAAGGCTGCTGGATTGGGCTCGTTGGTGGTTTTGGGCGCTGCTTGGTTGGCTTCGAGTGCTCTCGCGAAGAGCTGAGTTGCATGAACAGTTGTTATTGGCGTTAGGACCTGAGCGTTGGATCGATACCCACTATTGCGCTTCAAATGCGACATTACTGCCATTTATTTGCACGTGTATTCTGATCTCAGCTCACCTGACCTGTTGGCCGGCCAGTTTGGCCCGTGAACGTCGAGCCAAGCTCGGGGGTCGTGCAGGGCAGCTGCAGAGTCAATCCCGAATGCTTGTTCGTCTGCTGCACTCTGCTGTTGAACAACTCAACCATCTGTACCGTATACACAACATATAAACTGTACATTGGGATTTTCAAACCCTTCGTTCTTCTTGTAATATTGAACAGGACTTCCTTCAGAAACAAGGCTCGGCTTAGCGGCATTATCTTCCTTTCGTATCGATCGTTCCTCGGCCGGAGACTTGACTGTCTAGTGACGTCCCGTCGTGTCACAAGGCCGGCGCATGCTGACCTTACTCGACCACAAAACACTGCAAACGAAAACGATTGCGATAGTAACAACCCCGGCACCCACCACTGTCTAGACCTTCACATCTCAACAATCGCACCACTGTCGCTCGCTACCCGCTCTCTCCAGACCAGACAGACACACCGAGCTCGCCGTTTCCACTCCCGACGCATCTCCGTTCCTACCTGCCAACGAGGGTCCCAAGCTCCCTTCTTCCCAAATTGCGACCTCTCTCCATTTTGAACGCACCGGCTGGGCCGTTCGAGCGCGATGCAGTATGTTCGAAGCATCACAGGCTCCGTGAGTCGCTCATGGAACAGTATCAACCCCGCCACGCTCTCCGGCGCTATTGATGTCGTCGTAGTAGAGCAGGAAGATGGCTCTCTGGCGTGTAGTCCATTCCATATACGCTTCGGGAAGTTCTCATTACTACGACCGTCGGAAAAGAAGGTGGAGTTCAAGGTCAACGGCGAGAAAATCGACCTGCCGATGAAGCTGGGCGAAGGGGGCGAGGCCTTCTTCGTCTTCGAAACACAGGACAATGTACCAGAGGCGCTACAGACCAGTCCGCTTGTCAGTCCTGCTACAAGCCCCGAGTTGAATGCAAGCGCTCCGGCAGCCCCGGCGTTGCCAGAGCCGGAAATGTTTGATCTCGAGAGGAGTGGGACCCCTCAAGAGGCCGGGAGGAAGAAGAGAGGGCACAGTCGCAGTACCACAGAAGGAATGCCTATACCACCATCTCTACAAAGAAGGCCGAATAGTGATCTTGGGAATCTCACGCCGCTCTCTGCATCTCCGGAGTTTCACCAACGGCCCTTGTCGACAGATATTGCTGAGTACCCACCACCGCCGGCACCTCTAGATCGAACGTCTTCCGACAGCGCGCTGCCTGCCGCGAAGGCTGCTATAAATGAGTCGATGCAACAGAGCGAAGTTTTTATCTCCCCACGCTCCGAACGAGGGGCATCGCCCATGCGCAGCGAGCGGGTTCCGAGCCCTTCTCCCGACCAAGCCGAAGCGAAAGAGCGCGCCATGAATCTGTCGAAAAAGCTGTGGACTTCCAACATCAGCAACCAGGTTACTGAGGGAGGAGACTTGATGTTGGACATGACAGGCTACAAAGACGGGAACATGGAAGCCCTACAAGCTGAGGGTATTGCCCGGCAGCTGCTGTCTGAAGAGCTCGAGGGTCCCTATGACATTGGGTCACTGATTGGTGCTGACGAGAAGGGAAATATCTGGATCTACAGCAGTGAAGAAGCCAAGGAGGCTGCCGACAAGCGGGCTGCAGCCGGTATGGGCAATTTCAACCCGGCAGCATACGCCTCTACAGATGCTATTTCGGATCCTGGATACCACAGTGATGATGCCCGAAGCGTGGAGGACAAGTCTGCCTACGTGGACAGTCATATTCGCAGAGACTCCGATAGTGCCGTGGGCCTGACCTCACATCCTAGCTCGCCTACCATTGCCGGAAATCCGAACAAGAATTATGCGAAGACTCTGCGCCTTAGTTCAGACCAGCTGAAGACGATGAATCTCAAGTCTGGTGCGAACTCAATGGCATTTACTGTCAACCGCGCTACATGCCAAGCCACGTTGTGGTACTGGAGGCATGATATCCCAATTGTGATATCTGACATTGACGGCACTATCACCAAATCAGACGTGCTAGGGCATCTGCTGAATACTATTGGCAGAGATTGGACTCACCAAGGTGTGGCCAAGCTGTACACTGAGATTGCGGCAAATGGGTATAATTTTCTTTATTTGACCAGCAGAAGTGTCGGTCAAGCGGATACCACACGAGCGTACTTGAATGGTGTACTTCAAGAAGGCTACAGGTTACCAAAAGGCCCTGTCATTCTCAGTCCAGACAGGACAATAGCGGCCCTTCGACGAGAGGTCTACCTGAGGAAGCCGGAAGTCTTCAAGATGGCATGTCTACGAGATATCATGTCACTCTACTCCGGACACGGTGGCGCGCAAAACACAACGGAGAACGCTATCGAGGCTGGGTTGAAGCCCCTGAAATGGAGCGACGCGCCTGGCGGGCTCGGTACTGGTCGAGGCAAAGCAGGAAGCCCTTTCTACGCTGGATTCGGCAATCGTCTCACCGACGCGCTCAGTTATCGCTCCGTCAACATCCCCAGCACACGAATCTTCACCATCAATTCCAATTCGGAGGTTTCGCTCGACTTGTTGTCGCTTAACAAGTACAAGACGGCGTACAGTAGTATGCGCGAGATCGTAGACCACTATTTCCCACCAGTTGGGCTCTTAGTCAAGGGCGGGGGAGAAGAATTCACCGATTTTAACTACTGGAGGGACCAGCCTCTCGATATAGTCGACTTCACCGACAGCGAAGATGAAGACGACGAACCCATCGAAGAGGCCCTCGGTAGATTAAACCACGTCGATACTCGTGGGGCGCAGAGTACTTTCAGCGAGGACGAGGCGGGCGATTTGGCTGAGAGCATGGTCTTCTCGGATGCTGGTCGACCGAGCTTGGACCAGTCAATCGCCGATTCCTTGGCCGACGACGATGATATCGCTAGTTCCGCCGTCGAGGACGAGGATGAGTATGACGATGAGGAGGATGACGAGTACGATGACGAGATGGAACCCTCTCGCCACGGTGCTCAATCACCTGCACTTTCCACCAGCGCACCGCGGACTCCGCAGCTCTCTGGAACTTCCGGCTTTCGTGACGATGACGATTCTGGGAGAACACCTAGACGATCGACTGACGAAAGCCCGAAGAAAGAGAAGCAGACGAGACATGTCGACTCCGATACTGGGCTCGGCTTGACTGCGCTCAACGAAGGCACAGCGAAGAAACTGGGAGGCCGACCGCGGTAGGCTAGACAGAGAGGTCGTCTCTGATTTGATTATTTGAATATTGAATGCGTTCAAGCGGGTACTGTGAGGTATAGAAGGAAAGGGCGTTCTTGAAGTGAGGTAAAATGCATTGCGTGCATGCACGGGACGGGAGGTATAAAGTGAAGTGAAGGGAGGGACAATTGTGATATTAGGTAGATGTAGCTGACGCTTATGAGTGAAATGCTCTGGTTGAGCTTTGAAAGATGAATACCAGCTTCTAAAATCTTGAATCTTGTGAGGATGGTGCGTGTGTGGATGATTTTGATCGCTGCTGACTTGTTAGGACACCGCCTCGCGACACCAGATACTTGTGTATACAATCGAACTCGCACCTCTGCAGCTCGAGCTGAGCGGGGACAGGAGAATCATCAACATGGACGTCGCACATAAGTCAGCTCAAGCCGTCACCGCGGACATCTCCGGGACGCTCAAATCCCTGCCACACCGCCAGACACTCCTCCGACTACCAGCGACATCTTTACCCTCCCTCGCAAAATCCGCGATATAATCTACTTCATCGCCTATGAAAGCTCCTCTGCCCTTCTTGCCACAGCGTCCACCTCCGAGGAAGAAGTAAATCCTCGCAAATACAAACTCATCTCCATCGGCCGGTGGACCGAAAACAAACGTCGAAGGAGATCTTCTGTGAGGATCAGGATGGGTGGATTACCATCTTTTCCATTCCCTCCCACTACCTCCCCGTCCTCTGCTGCTATTTCCCCTTCGTACTGCGGCGTTGAAAAGCCCGCTGAACAAATTTTTGGTGAGTATGCAATGATACGACGAAGCGAGTGTGAGATGGATGCGAGGGGAGAACATGGGTGAGTGATGATATGGAAGAATTGAAAGAGTTATGTGAGAAGAATGCGAGGTTGAGGGAGAATATACTGGATTTGGAAGTTGATTTGGAATCGGAAGATTCATTCGAGGGCGGAATGGTCGCCGCTGTACGCATTGGGGGAATTGACTGCGTTGAGAAGAGTGAAGTTCGTTGTTGATGAGGGGGGTTTTGATTGTGTAGAGGGGAAATTATCTCGTGTGGATCAGTTTGGAAAGGAGGATTTTGGGCCATTGGTTAGTGCGCAGGCGCTTGTGAGATGTTTGGGACATTTGAGGGTGGAGGGATGGAGTGTGTGCCGGGAGAGAGTCATCTTGCTGGGACGTGGGATGAGGAATGGATGTGGAAGCAGAATGTCAAAGGGTTGGAAATGTGGCTGAGAGAGGAGATTGTAATGAGGCAGAAGAAGGTGGATAAGGCGAGGGAGGAGGCTGGCGCAGAAGACGAAGACGGAGAATCAGTGGGTGAAATTGAGGTTGGCAGTGAGGATGCTTCTCAAGAAACCTTGATGTAGGCCTATCGTAACCCCTACCACCGTATAAAGGGCCTCTGGAAGGACTTGCTGGAATCGCTGTGGCAGTTCTACGACTGGAATGAGGCTGCTGGTGCCCTGGTTCTTGGTATGATGGCCTTCAATTTCCTGTTGGCCGTTCTCAATACAGCGGCCATATTTTACCTCTTTCGAACACTCTGGCAGGCATGAGAAGATGTACAGCAGGCAGACTCTGTGGTCAAAGCGGCCAAGAGTACATGCATAAAAAGCCAGACACAGTCCAAGTGCCAGGTAACACCGTCATCATTCATGTTTATCATCAGACTTATCATCCACTTATTTAGTCCGTCATCCAGACACCCGCTGCACTACCATTGTAGTTCAGATCCGTCACCTCATTCATCGTAGACACATAGTCTTTCATCAAATCTGGCTCCAGCGCATCCAGCGACAGCTTCACATCCTGATCGTACGTTGCTCCAAAGTACTTTGCATGCTTACCCTTGGCTTTCCCTCCTCTCTTATTCAAAAGCCTCGTCTTCAAATCTTGCTCTGTCCCTTCTTCCTCATCATCAGCAGGATCTCCAAGCTGACCAGCAAACCCCCCGCTATTCTCTCCCTTGAGCTGCAGACGAACGCCTTGCACGCTCTCACGAGAAGGATCGCGGTCATGGAAATTATGAGGGATGAACATTACGCTGCTGGCGGAAGTGTGCATGAGCGTATTGGGTACATCGCCGCTGTGGGGAATATGGTGGGATCCGACGTTGAAGTAGACGACCAGATCTCCATCATACTCATCGCTTGTCTCCAAACTTTCATGATCAGCCATGTCGTTGAAGTTGATAATGGGATCCATTGGTGCCAAATAATTAAGAGTGTCAGCAGATCGAGGCTCAGTGTCCTTTTGTCGAAGTACCCAGACGTCGTGTTCTGCCCAGCGAGCGCTGTCGCCTAGGGTGGTGGAGTTGACTATTGTCAGGTGTGGTGTGGAGCCCATGCCAGTGCCGGAGGTGATGCGATAGCCTCGTCGCTCGCCCCAGGCATTCCTCTTAGAGTTGCTGTAGACGAGATAGAACTCGCCTGAGTTCTTTGGCCAATCGAGACCGACTTCTTCGTCGACTGGGTATTCTACCAAGTGCATGGTGTTTCTCCGAGGCACCTCAGGCTGGTCCCAATTGTATGACTTGGTGAGCGGTTCGAGAGCGAGACGAACCATATCGTTTGCGGGTCCGGCAACATCGAGATCGGCTTTGAAATTGATGACGTGGTCGTGCACGCTGCTGGAGACGGCGTCGTGAATGCGGTGGCCGTATTTGTCCTCTGCAGTCTCCTTATTGGCGCGATAGAAGGCGGAGAATATGTACCCGCTGGCCCGCACTTTGACCTCAATGGTACCGTCCATGAAGAAGACATAGTCGACAGCATAGTCGTAATTGCCAACAGTAGATGTGCTGCGTACTGTCAGGTAAGTGTTTCTCGAGGCCGTGACAGAGTACTGTGCCGTGTGTCTCGAAAGCAGATGGTCTGAGGTGTATTCGAAAACGCAGATGCTGTTGGGTAGCTCGTGATTGTCGCCGACCATGTTGTATAGCGTGTCGAGATAGTCAGCGTAAGCAGGGCAGTCATAGCCAGGCAGTAGCTCGAACATGTTCTTGCCCATGCCGAAGAAAGTGTCGAGGAACTCCTGTCCTCCTGCCATTGGATCATCACCAGCATAATGGGCCATGGCTTCCTGGAGACCGAGCTCGTACATCACACGCTCACCCTTGAAGCGAATGTCGAAGAGTGAGACGCCGGTGGCCTGGGCCGTGGTAATGTAGAATTCGAAGCCAAACCAAGACACAAACTTTTGTTCCCGATCAAGCTTGTAACGTGCGCCGTATGGCTGGATAGATACCGGCGGTGGCAGCTCACGACCTGCAGGAGCGGCATCGAAATTTTCAGTGTCTGTCCAGGAGCCATCGTCAAGATTCGGCGGAGTGCTCTTGAACTCGGGCTTGGTCATTGCAGAACGGAGGTCGTCAATGTTCGCATATACAACGCCATTGTAGAACCATTGTCCCACCTTCCACTCACCCGGGGTTGGGCTTGTCGCGTCTACTTTGACGTAGAGACCTTGGGGAAGGAGGGTTCTGCCACCGGAGCCAAAGCCTGGTCTGAAGAATTGAAACCAAAGAACGAAACCCTCTGTCTGTACCTGAGTGGTTCTTGGTTGGCAAATCAGTCCATTGGAGCCATCTCTCTGCGTCGATACTCCCAGCAGTGTCTCAGTGACATCTGAGACGTTCTTGACTAGTGCTTTGGCGGAGACCTGGATGTCGAAGAAGTCACGCATTGGCGTCTTCACGTAGTTGCGGCCAGAGTTGAAAGCGTATTCCAAAGGTACAATTTGAGAGTCCTTGGAGATTGGCAGGGGCCCAACTGCGTAGTAAACCATGTACGGCTCGCCGTCTCTGTACTCTGCCAGACACATCTTCGCCCATCGCTCCGGAGCCTTGCCTTCGCCGAAGAGGTATGGCACGGCATCGGTCTTGTTTGGCCTGAGGGTCTCCACGAAGAAGATCGAATTCTCTTTTGCGCTCTTTGGTTTCTTCACGAGATTGAGGTGTGACATCTCAATTTGGGCGAAGGCATAGATCTCATTTGCCTCGGAGCCTGTTAGCTCGGAGAAGACGTTCTGCTTGGGAGCGGCGAAGGTCTTCTTGGTCTGGGTGGCATAGTGCAATGAAGTGTGTTGGTGACTAGATGCAAAGGAGTAAAAGAGGGCGATGGCAATGAAGAAGAGAAGGGAGGATAGCAGCAATGCTGGCCTACTTCGAAGCTCCATTATGGACGATGGGGGAGAGAATGAAAATCATCGACGAGGCTACCGTCTGACATATGAACGTTTGGGTGTATTGGCCTATCTGCGCAGAGTGATGCTCCGTTATCTCTAGTGCATCACGATTAGGTAGTGTACGAAGGAGTGAGCTTCGAGAGCTTGGCTTGGTACATGTAAGTCCTTGTCGCGTGCCGCATGTGCCTTCCATTCATGGACAAGCGCTCCCCTGGGCCAAGGCGTTGAAGAGATGTCGAAATACCGTACATTCAGCTCCCGAGAAGTCATCAACAAACTGGATCCAGGGACGTCGATGAAAGGACGATGTGAAGATGCTATTGCGACCTCTACAGACGTACGACACATCTTTACGCGTTCGTAACGCTGTCGACGCCGTTCTGGCTAGTTCTACCTCTCGAGAGCTGGCTCGACTTCCATCCTTCATCCGCACTCTCCAGCGCGTCAAACGCAAACGTCTTCTTCGCGCTCTTCAATCGTGCGAACGACCAGAAGAAGTCTGCGCTCTCATCATACCAGTCGTGCTGCAGAAACAGACGGTCTCGCTCTTGCTGTTCAAGCCCATCTGGCATGTGATACAGGTTGCGGTTCTCAATTGCAATATTCACCATGCCCGTCGTTCGCTCTTTGCGGATATCCTGATAAAGCTGTAAAAGTTCCGGCAGTTTCGTCTTTGGCTGCTCTGAGCGCGAGAACAGTCCAAGGAGCCTGCCCAGGACCGCTCCATCTTCCACCGCGATTGCAGCACCCTGAGCTGCCGTAGGTGGGCCGGGATGACAAGAGTCGCACACGAGAGCAACCGCGCCATTCGTCCACTTCTCGAGTTCCTCCATACCCCAGATCTTCCATTTGAGCGCCTTGTCGACTTTGCTGAGGAGCTTCTGGAGCCGCGGATCCCAGTCCTCGTATAACTTTCGCATCTCTTCAAGATCTCCTGGCTGCTTCGAGACTTCGGGTAGCAAGTCGTCAGGAGTGACGCACACCATGTTTACAAGCGTGTTGTGCTTCAACGGGTATAAGACGACATGACGATTGGGGCCCCACCATACGGCGAAAGTCGGTGCCTCAAGTATGTCTTTGATGAAAGGGTCCGACGCGTCCTCTTCCAAAGCCTCTCGGGGTATCGTGATGCGGTATGCAAGGTCGCCTATCTCTTCGGGTTCCTTAACGTATCCCAGCACTGCACTCCTTACGTTCGACCGTAGGCCATCGGAGCCAACAATTACATCCGCCTGCACACGCTCTCCATTCGCAAGTATCACTGTCGGCGGATACTGGCATTCCACGTCAACAGCATCAGACCCTAGCCGGACATCTACGCCCAGTCGCCTCGCCTCGTTGACGAGGACTCTCTGATAGTCCGCTCGATGTATCACATGCGCGTTATTCCCGAAGAACCTTTTGGACCAGTCCCTACCCGGGCGGCTCCCGATTGTCGATCCATCTCATCGAAACACGTAGCTCAGCTCTCTCGCCATCATTCCTTCCTTGCACAGCTCGTCGAGCAATCCGAAATGCTCCATGACTCTGGTCGCATTGGGAGGGATCTGGATGCCAGCCCCAATCTCACTCAGCTCGGCCACTTTCTCCAGAACGACGACGTCTTGCCCTTCGCGACGCAGCTGGATGGCACAGGTGAGTCCACTTAGCCCGCAGCCGACGATGATTACCTTGAGGCGGCGTTGGTGCTGGGACAGAAGTCAGTCGCAAGCCGTCAGATCTCTCGAAATATGCGTACGCCGTTGCCATTGGTAAGCTCTTCCATATCCTTCATCGTTGCCGATATCGATGGGATGCAAGCAAGAGAGGGTGGTAGAGTGAATGACGACTCTCATGAAACCACAGCTCTCGCCAGCGCCCATCTCTTGGGGGCTGCGATCTTCATACATCGCAGCTCTTTGACCGATCTGGGTAGCGCAATCACTTCTCGATGCCTTTCCACCAAGGATGTCCAGCTCAATAGGGTTTGGCCGAGTACTCCACCTTGCCGTTCCTTCTACCGATTGTTCCTTCTAGCTCGCGAAACTCCGATGTGAATCCAAAAACGCCAATTAGTGGTATCTCATGCCCATATAAAATGCATGGTTTGTCAGACATGACATCGGAATTTCGGCTTTGCAAGGCTTATACATACATCATCTGATCGAGCTATTCCTTGATTGCGCGCGTCGTCTGACAAGAAGTCCCTAGTTGTAGCGTTAAAACCGGAAGGGGATAATGTGGTCTCGTTTCTCCAGCCTTATGGTGACTACGGAAATGCTAAGTAGCCGTAGCATTGAGCGAATTTGATTGAAAGGCGGTGCTTCGGAAAGAGACAGGTACAGTGGTACGTGATCGCGAGAGTTCAAATACTGTATCCAGATCCGAGACACTTCGGATCTGGAAGCTCAGCGCTGCCTTGTTCCGTGCAACCAAGGGTCTGTGGTAGCCCTATTGCTACACACACATCTTCGCACTCTTTTCCACCTCACTTCATCCACTCCCAGTCTGCTACACCACTTCACTATTGAACCTTCACAACCTCCAATCTCTTAATCTTAGGTCTTCGCAGCCTCCAACACCGCCTAGGTCGAATGGCATGTAGTAGGCCTTGAAACGGTGATGCCGCCCTTGGGTACTTACGATTACTCAATCTTCGACACCTCAAGCACAGCTTTTCCAAAGTTTTTGCCCTCTAACATTCCAATCAATCCCTCAGCAGCATTATCAATACCCTCCGTCACACTCAACTGCGCCTTAAACGACCCTTCCGAAATCCATTTCTGCACGTTCTTCTGGTGCTCCTCGGTATACTTGGGTCCCATGTTCGGATCAAACACAATGAATCCTTGCATCTTGATTCGCTTCGCAACGATTTGCATCAGATTCTTCACGCCGTAGAGTTTGTCGGGTGTCAAGTTGTATTGGGAGATCATTCCGCAAGCTACGATGCGACCGAATGTGTTCATGGAGGTTATGGCGGCTTCGAGTTGTTCGCCGCCGACGTTTTCGTAGTAGATGTCGATCCCGTTGGGGGCGAGACGTTGCAATGCCTCAGAAGGCTTCTCCTTCTTGTAGTTGAAGCCGCTGTCGAAACCGAGGTCTTTGGTGATGAAGGAGAGCTTGTCGTCTGAGCCGACGGAGCCTATGACTGTGAGGCCTTCGTGTTTGGCGAGTTGGCCGACTAGTTGGCCGACGGCTCCTGAGGCGGCGGAGATGAAGATTGTTTCACCTTTCTTTGGGGCGCCGATTTCGTAGAAGGAGCTGTAGGCTGTGAGGCCAGGCATGCCGAGGGGTCCGATGAAGAATTTCGGGTCGAGGTTGTAGGGGTTGTCGAGGACCGACCAGCCTTTGACCTCTTCTTCTGAGACGGCGGAGTACTCCTCTGTCCATGTTCGTGGGGCGTAGACGAGTTGGCCTGGCTTGAAGGAGGAATTGTCGCTCTTGATGACGGAGACGATGGCGGAGTTGCTGACTGGCTTGCCCTTCTCAAATGGTGGTGCGTAGCTCTCGATATCGGGCTTTCGCATGCGGCCTCGCTGGTACGGGTCGAAGGAGACGTAGTGAATCTTGACGGTTATGCCGCCCTTGGGTGGTTGTTGGTCGACATCGAAGTCGCGTGCTTCAATTGTGAGGTCCTTGCCGATTTTGGGCCACCCCTCTGGGTAGTCGGCGAAGATGAGGGCCTTGTTCTGAACCATCTTGATGGTAGTGTTATTTTAGTGTAATAGTGAGGTGTTGTATATCGAAAGGAGATCAATTGAGTTTGGAAGTAACCAAAGTACTTTGTGGAGGGAAGGCTCGATATAAGTATGAAGTCCATATCTTTCTTATTATGCAAGAGCTTCAGCCACAGGCATGGAGACGACCAAACCTACGATTACAAACTATACCTGGATACGGCCGGCATAGGTGCCAATGGAGAGCATCCAGTGGCCATGGAACTTTCTATCTGACGCTTCTGACCTCTACTGACCGTGCAGTGGTCGGTCAACGTTCGGGATTGTGTCAGCAGAGCGTGAGCGAGCCCCGGAGGTTGTTCCAAACAAGGGAATGACTTCGGTCGGCAGCTACGCGTACCCATCGTGACCATGGCAGTTCAGTGTTGTGTTGGCTTTCTTGTGCCGTGAAGACGCTCTGCACAAGAAAACGCCCCTCAGCGGAGGAGTGTCTGAGAACAGAACATTTGCCGGAGGCTTGGATGTCGCGCACCGCCGCTCCGTACTGCATGGAGAAGTAGCTCCTTCTTGCATGCGCAAATCCTAGACTATTGCTCCGGTTGTTCGAGTTGCTTGAGAGAATGCACTGCGCCAACTGACCCTACGCCCGCAAGTTCGCAAACCGCGGCCAACGTGGGTGATGATGTCAATTAGTCAACAGTCAGAAAGAAGATCCTGCGCGGCGAAGGATGCTGGGGGCAGCGAATGCACGATCGTGGGCGTCATCCGATTTCCGAAGTTCTGCCTCAGCCCTATTGCGGTCATCGAGGGTCCACGATAGTTGAGCCTCAATGGAAAGTACTCCCTACATCCTCAAAGACAGTCAACGTCCACGATGGTCGACGAGAAGACACCGTTGGACCCTCCTCCAGCTTACGATGGCACCGGAGGCGTGTCACCGCAGCCCCAGCAGAGAGCAGGCGGAGGACCACGCATGCCTCTGCCATTGGAACTCCCAGCATTGAACATGATCAAAGGCAAGAGGGTGATCCTGGCCTCTGCCTCCCCTCGAAGAAGACAGCTACTGGCCCAGGTAGGTCTCACTCTCCAGTTTCCCTTCCCACCCTTCCCACCAACATCGTCATTATACATACTCCTCGACTCAAACACTGAGCGGACTCTAAGCCGCCACGATGAATAACAGATCGGCCTCACAAACCTCGAAATCATCCCCTCCACCGCCCCCGAAGACAAAGACAAATCCATGGCACCATTCGAATACGTCCTCGAAACCGCCGAGCAAAAGTGTCGAAACGTATACCAAGCCACCATCGACGATACCTCCAAAGGCGAACCCGCTCTCGTCTTAGCAGCAGACACCGTAGTAGCCTCACACTACGGCCAAATCCTCGAAAAGCCCAAATCCGAAAAAGACCACTTCAACACCCTCCGCATGCTCCGCGATCAGAATAACGGTTGGCATAAAGTCTACACAGCCGTAGTAGCCATGGCACCCCTCGAATCGCTCATGGATCCCGGCTATGCGATAGAAACACATGTCGAGGAAACGCACGTCAAATTCGATCAGAGCGTGACGGACGATTTGATTATGAGTTATGTGCGGACGAGGGAAGGAGCGGATAAGGCTGGCGGGTATGGGATTCAGGGGGTGGGGAGTATACTTGTGGAGAAGATCGATGGGACGTTTGATAATGTGGTTGGGTTGCCGTTGAGGGCTACTTTGCAGGTGATTGAGAAGGTGGTTGTGGAGCCTGGTGTGCCGGAGGAGGTGGACAGTGCGTTGTAAACCTGATGCGTGAGGCGGAATGGGAGATACGTCCAAGATGAACCGTGTGAGAGAATCCGACGTGGCTTGTAATGAGTACATACGAGAGCTCAGATCTTAAGTAGATGGAACAGCTTCGCAGGCTAACTAGTGATCGTCTTCGTTTGGGATTGGGACGGCCGAGTTCGTCGTATCATTAAGAGTGGTCAAGGTAGCAGCGACTTTGTCAGCTCTTTGACCTAGCTTTGAAACAAACTCAAGAACGTGGAGATGCAAGCTTGGTGAATGATTGTAGTGGAGAGGTCTTCCTATCTAGGCTTGGGGCCTCTGGATGATCTTACATACACACACGCCTCCTGCACCTTCTTCAATGTCCTCCTTCAATCTCATTCTCGTTCATAAACCAACATTCATGAAGCGAAGACTCAAATTGCAACAGAATAACTCGCCTCCCAGCGCCAGCGCTAAAACAATAAGTCTTTGCGATATTCGTACAAGTCCACCTTTTCTTCCTCGTACTCAGTGCCCGGATCACTCGATGGTTCAGAGGGTTTTGGAGATGCTTCGCGATGCTATCCAGGAGCCGACTAGGTCACCACTTCCCTATCGTTGCGCATACCTTCGAGCACAGCCTGGATGCCTCCCTTGCGCAGACGGTCCAGTACAACAGACATGCCCTTCTGTGCCTTTGGCTGCGACTTCTCGGTGCGTTGAAGACTAATCGATTCGATAGCGGAGCGCACAGCACCAGAAGTCCAGCTGTTGAACCATCCCTGTTTGACGGGTTCTTCCTCAGCTTGAGCGTCGCCAGCGCCAACGACTGATACTGCGTTGGCCTGTTGACCCCAGCGTTCTCGTCGCTTGCGGATCTGTTCTCCGATGCGGCTCTTCAGAGTGACAGAGACGGCAACATCTGTTCGTTCATCCGTGTCAAACTGAGGCAGCTGTGGCCGGCTGTACTTGTGTTTCTCAATGACGGAAAGCACGTTGTTCCAGTCCAGATTCTTGCTCTCAGTCTCCATCCATCCCTCCTTGACATCCACGACACTCTTTTCCAAAATGAAACTCTGCGTGCTGCCATCGTCGTTCGCACCGAGCGCGCTCTTCGGCAAAAGCTTCAGCACAGCCGTTGGCAAGCGACTTCTCTTCAAGTGCAGCCGCACGGTGGTGAGTCGCTGTGTTTCGGGATCATAGTGCCGATCGATGGTGTCTGTCGATGCGACATGGAGGCTGTAGGGGTTCGGATAGCGTAAGAAGTATGCGAGAGAGACGGCGCTGAAGCCGTAGTCGTAGGAGAAGTTGCTGCTGTAGAATTTGACCATCGTGGGCGATTGATCGTGCTCTACTCCAGCCGTCGTTTACGAGCACCACCCATTCCCAAGCTATTCAATGAGTCGACTTGATGGACAATGCTGTTTATGCGTGTTGTAGAAGAAGAGGAGTAAGAGTGGCTGCGGAGGAGGCGACTGGTGATGCGCACGAGACAGAGTGCTCCTTCCAGAATCGACATCAAATGCGGAGGCGGCGATTCGTGAGGGAGGAGCGAGTCGGGCATCGGACTTTGGACCGCTGCGAGCCGAGCCATTGAGCTTCCGCGTCATTCTTCTTCTGCAGGGAAGTCGCGTGGGACCATTGGCTGACTGGTTACGCTGTGAGTCGAACGAGGACAATACAAAAGTTGCACAATCTCGATTTCCCGTATGTCCGCATAGACCGAGCATCCCGGGCGTCAGCTGATACCATACAGTTCGCGCGCACTTTCAAAGACGACATCCTCGACCATGGCTGAAGAGCAGCCCGTGGGTGCCCCGCCGGCAGTGAGCGAGGTCAAAGACGAGAAGAAGCCATCTTCCCAGCAGATCGACCCATATAATGTCGCCGGCGAAGTCGACGAGTCCGGCAACGTCAAGGCCATCGACTACGACAGACTCATCCAAGAGTTCGGCGTCCAACCACTCACCGAAGAACACCTCAAGCGATTCGAACAAGTCACCGGCAAGCCCGCCCACCGACTGATGCGAAGAAAGCTCTTCTTCTCCCACCGCGACTTCGACAAGATACTGGACGTCTACGAGAAATATGGCACCTTCATGCTGTACACTGGGCGAGGGCCATCGAGCGGGAGCATGCACATCGGACACACTGTCCCTTTCCTCTTCACCAAGGAGCTACAAGAGATGTTCGACGTACCTTTGGTCATTATGTTGACGGATGACGAGAAATATTTGTATACGCGGAACAAGAACAAGGGTGTACAACAGAAGGGAAGTGCTGTGGAGAACTATCTTCAACACGCACAGGAAAACATGAAGGACATCATTGCATTGGGCTTTGACCTCAAGAAGACCTTCATCTATACCGACTACGCGTTCCTCGGAGGCCATTTCTACTGGAACACATCGGAGTTTGAGTCGCTCGTTACCAACAATCAGGCGTTTGGAGCATTCGGCTTCGACGGGAGTACAAGCATCGGGCTCACTGGTTACGGCGCAAAGCAATGCGTCGCTGCCTTCCCATCCTCATATCCAGAACTTTTCGGCTACCCAAATTACCGACCTCCAGAGTTTGACGACGCGGCAGAAAGACGACACAAGCCACTGTCGAAAATTCCAACCCTCATCCCTTGCGCGATCGACCAAGAGCCATACTTCCGCGTGCTACGAGATCGCTGCGAGCGAATGACCGACCCTCACCCGAAAACCTGCCTTATCCTCTCCAAGTTCCTGACAGCGCTACAAGGCCCGGGTGGTAAGATGAGTGCATCGGACAAGAGCTCTGCAATCTTCATGGACGACAAGCCGAACGAAATCAAGAACAAGATTAACAAATATGCCTTCTCAGGTGGCAGAGAGACTTTGGAAGAGCACAGAGAGCATGGTGGAAACCCAGACGTCGATGTCGCGTGGACTTACCTGTCGTATTTCTTGGAGGACGATGCGGAGCTTGAGGATCTTGCTACCAAGTATCGAGCAGGGGAGCTGACGACTGGTGAGATGAAGAAGAGATGTATCGAGGAGTTGCAGAAATTCGTGGGTGCATTCCAGGAGCGAAGAGCAAAGGTTGACAAGGAGGTGATGAAGAGCTACATGAGACCGCGAAAGCTGGAGTTCAAGGGAAACCCGAACCCGACGCAGCCCAATACCGAGCCGAAGGAGGAGGTGAATGGAGATGCCGCTTCGGCGCCACGAGCAGACGGCAAGCTCACGAAGGGTGAGCGCAAACTAGCTAAGATCAATGCTAAGAAGGAAGCTGCAGGGAAGCTGCCAGTGCGGCAAAAGGAGGAAGGTGCGAATGGTAGTAATGAATAGATGAATGAATGAAGTGCGGATAGCAGGCCTCCTGGCGGCCTCTCCGTTAGAAAAGACGTTTCCGTGGCATTGGTGGGAAACCCGTAGCTTCAAAAACGAACACGATTTCAGAGGCCGGATAAACATCGTAAGCAACTGGCCTCGAGGGTTTCACTGAGTTCTGTGCTCACAGCTTTGCAGATGGCATGGTTGGAGGCGTTGCACGTTGGAGAGGGAAGTGGCCATCACTATCTGGCTCGTTCGATGCCCTTTCAAGATTTACATCTATGACTGCGATGCCTCGCTATTAAAGCGCATTTACGATCTCAAGGCGTCAATACTACAAGTACAAAGACGAAATTGAGGATACAAGAGTCACTCGTCTAATTAGTGTCGGACTTCGTAATCATGGGAAAGTGTGGAAGAATCTTGTCACATGGGCTCGTTATGTCTGGGAGGACAGAGTGCCAGCCTATTCCAGACATGCGGATATGAAGGACGATGAGCACGAGGCTGTTGTTGTCGGGGCGCATGAGATCGCTGTACATCACAGAAAGCGCAGCTGGGAGGAGTGTAAAATGGCGCTCGAGTCGTTTCGTTACGTGGTGGGCAAGCTCGACAAGGAATGGGCCCAGTGAATTAGCAGAAGTGCAGCAAGCCTCTTCTTCATGGCTTCAATGCACCATGGTCTTCGAATCGCGGGCTGCCTGCGAAAATTGGCTGGTGGCGGGGAGATCAATCAGCGATGATGTCTGTCAGAGAACTCGGCACCGATGAAGAAGAACTGATAAGTCACATGCCGGCGCTGCTTGGATTCAAGACTGAGCGGCACGTTTGCCAGGTGGCGCATGTGTATCAGGTCATTTTCTTGACATCCATCAAGACCACGCCCCTGATTACCATATCCGTTTCCTCTGAAAAACAGCCACATCGATTCAGCTAAGCCTTCGCCAACATGCCGTCGAAACGCAAACCGAAGGCGCCGGAGCCATCTCGCAAACGACCGAAGATCGACAGAACCCAACTGACTGAAGCCAACAACCAGACACCTCTCATGCGTCTCCCTGCTGAAATTCGCAACGAGCTATGGGCCATGGCTCTCATCACCTCCGACGAACAGCATCAATTCTCCTTCGATGCCATCGATTTTGACTCTACACTTGCGAGGCGCTTTACTCGACTACACGGGAAGTTCCAGGACAGGTGCAAAGACGAGGAGTACGTGGCGGACTTCACCAAGATTCACTATTTCTTTCCCTGCTTTCGGAGCAAGTACTCTGATCGAAAATGGGGCAACGTGCTGGATTGGGCGGAGGCGATCTGGAAACAGGAATTGCCGTGGCTTGAGGGAGACGATGATGACGACTGGGAGGAAGGAGAGACTGCGGAGGCGCACATGATTGCTAGAAAGCATATTGGTCGACCAAAGGAAGAGCTTGAGTCGAGAATGTTCCAGCTGGGGAAGCGATTGAGGTATTTGTAGAACGGGAGATGCGGCGAAGGACTTGAGCTTGAGCTGCACTGAGCATCGATCAGTTGCATTGGAGATGCAACGAAGAGACGATTGAGCTCGGTCGGTGACGAAGAAGAGAAGCGACAAGGGGAGTCGAGACAGCGAATGGCATTTGAGCTGCCGAGAGACCGGGGGCAGGTGACAGACACCATTGCCTCGCTTTCGTGTGCGTGCCCATAAGCAAAGTGAGTCCTACGAGACAAGTACAAACCACAGTATTTTATAGGACAACAATTAGGCACGAGCTTCTCACTCTAGTACTTTCTCATTTCCAGAGCTGCCACCGTTGCGCTTAGCAGCATGTCAAGATGTGGCATGATCGAGAGGCGGGCAATGAACTTTTGTCACATGCCCTGGAACCAAGGGATCAATGCAACAGTCAGGTTTCAGATCGGCTCTCAATTCATCTGCTGTCGTTCATTCAACACCTGCTCAGAATATCTATACACAAATCATCACATTCATCACCCAAAACCCATCACCCTCCATTTAGATCTTGTACGAATGCATAACATGCGCATTGCAATAAGCCTTAAGCCCCTCCTTACCCCACTCCCCACCAATACCACTCTCCTTATGTCCACCAAAGAACGCCTGCGGCGTCGGCTTCTCCCAAGAATTGATAAACACCGATCCAGCCTCCAATTGCTTACCGATCTTCTCAGCGCGAGCAACATCCTTACCCCAGACACAAGCACCCAGACCAGCATTGGTGGCATTGGCACGCTTGATGACTTCCTCCTCATCCTCCCATGGCTGGGTAGGCACGATAGGACCGAATGGCTCTTCCTGGATGATTCGGGAGTCGTTTGGTGGGTTGTCGATGATGGTAGGTTGGACGAAGAATCCCTTTCCTGGGGAAACCTCCTCTGGTCCGACGGCGAATTTGTAGCCTTGTTTCTTGGTATCCTCGAAATACTGCTTGACCTTTTCGTATTGCATGGAGTTCTGGATGGGGCCGAGGAAAGCACCCTCGGAAGGTGGACCGACGGTCAGAGTCTTGGTGAAGTTGACCATCTCCGTGAGCATCTCGTTGTAGATGTCCTTGTGGATGTAGATGCGCTTGGTGGCAACGCAGACTTGGCCGGAGTTTTGGAAGGCGCCCATGACGAGTTCCGGGGCGGTTTTCTTGACGTCGACGTCGGGGAGGACGATGGAGGCGTCGTTGCCGCCGAGCTCGAGGGTGACGCGCTTAAGGGTTTGGGCGCAGGCGGCCATGATCTTCTTGCCGGTGGCGATGGAGCCTGTGAAGGAGATCTTGGCGATGTCTGGGTTGGCTGTGAGCATTGGGCCGAGGTAGTCGTCGCCTCCGATGACTTGGACAACGCCGGGCTCGTAGATTTGCTGGGCGATTTCGACGACCTTCAAGGTGGTGTATGGAGTGAATGGAGATGGCTTGACGATGATCGTGTTACCAGTAAGGAGGGCTGGAATGATCTTGCCAATGGAGAGAATGATTGGGAAGTTCCAGGGGCAGATAGCTCCAATGACACCAAGAGGAGTGTAACTGGTGGTGATGGTCTTCTCCCCATCGTCCATCTTCTCCTCTGGGAGCTCGAGGGTGGCATGGTGGTCAAACCAGCCAGACACACCCTTGGCCTCCATCTCGGCAATTTGTTTCTGCGTGGTTCATCAGATTCGTTTTCTTCATACTATCATCAAGGCCAAACATACCGGCTTGCCGGTCTCAGAGCAGAGAAGCTCGACCATCTCGTCGGCGACTGCGGCAAGAGCATCCTTGTACTTCTCAAGGAGCGCCTTCCTCTCCTGGATTGTGGTCTTCTTGTACTTGTCAAAGGCCTTCTTCGCAGAGGCTACTGCCTCGTCCACATCTTTCTGGTTACCAATTGGCACAGGCCAAAGCTTGTCGCCGGTTGATGGGTCGGTACCATAATGCTGGTCCTTGGCCGATCGCTTCTCGCCATTGATGATGTTGTAGAACTCATCCCACTTGAGGTCGGAAACCTTGGACGGAGACATGATTGCTGTGAAGATAGAAAAGCAGTAGTAAACAGACAAGTAAAGGGTAACTTGAAGAAGGTCCAAGAAGAAGTAACTGGGCGCAGGAACGTCTTGGATACTAATCTCCTCAGCTCTCTCTTATGCTCGGCTAGTGATCAACCTTGGTTATGCCGCACAGCTCTCCGCCCCGTGGACAGCTACGGCTAAGGTAGCGCTGATGAGAGGCATGCGGGGCACTCTCGAGTGTAGTCGTGCACACAGCTCGGCCCAGACCAACGACGCGACCAGCAGTGGACGTACAGTTCCTGCCGCGATCCACTCGGGCTGAGTCTTGCAGAGCGTGTCGCTGCTTGGCAGCAGTCGGCGTCGCTCAACGAGGCATTGAGGATGCCTATCTTTCGGAACATGACGCTTGCGGACTCCTTCTGCGCGCGATGATCTCAGCATAGGTGGTATGAATCAAAATATCATTTTGCTGTGTCATGTCAGGATAGAAACAACACTCCGCGTGCTCTCCAGCGTCCCTCGGCCTCTCCAGGTGTTTGATGACATGGGCGCTGGGTGGCCTGTCCTTGCAAAAACAGCAAGGGAGTCAATGGAGGTGTGCCCCCAATCTTCGTCGGCCAACTTCCTGTCGTGCATCCACCTTCGAACAGCAGCCGACCCAGATCTAACAAGTGTCGGGGTGTACTACTTGGCGGAGGCAATCAGTCGATATTATTCTGCACGAGCGCTTATCTCGCCGCAAAATCCACAAAGCTATGCGACTAAACGATTGGCCTGTTTGCGGTGTACGCACGAGGGTAACGTACGAGAATACCACCTTAGTCCAGCTCACGGAATGAGCATCCGCGAGGATCACTAGAGTTTATCTGCGAAGCTGACTGTAATATAGCACCGCCTGTGATCAACAGCGCCTGTGTGGGACTGAGAATCCCGCTTCATGCTGACTCTCCAAACAGTACAAGCTATTCCAAGAGCTGCTACGAAACGAGGCGGTAATGAGGCGTATCTGACACGACAGAAGATTATTTGGTGCAAAGACAAGCGGCTAACTAAACCGGACACAGTGACAATGAACAGCTTCTTCCACTTGGCCAACGACCAAATGATGTTCGGGATTTACATGCCTCTACCTTGCAATGCTTATCTGACCATCATGTCAAGTTTCAAGGAGCTGCTGGGAAAACTACCGATTATGAGTACCGGGGCGCCTCAAAACACCGTGTGCTCATGTGCGACTTGATCTGTCGTACTACACGATATCAAGTCATAACTGAGCAAACTGGCCGACATATGCCACCTCCTCCCAACGCCACTGCTTCCTTCTCATATATACCCACCATTCAGTGTCACCAAGAACGTCGGCTTGCTGCCCGCAGCTTCGAGGTACACTTGCAGTTCCTCATCGTGATCGATCTGCCAGCTACTGTTGCTGCCATCCATACCAGCAACCTTCATCACCTGCACAGCACCAGCCTTACAGGTAGCTGCCTTACGTAGCGAGTCCATAGTTGCGCCTGCCAGCTTGCCAAGCCACATCTTAGGATGGTTGCCAATGACCGAGGCGGCAGGTGCCAAGCGGAAATACGCTGGGATGGGCTGCGCGGGTTGAGGGGGGACGAAAGGGCCCGGTAATGAGCGCGGGATCGAGGTCGAAGTCTATATCTCCAGTGGCTTGCGCCAGAGTTCCTATCAGATTGCCGTTTGGTTGGGCAGGATACATACGGCCTTGAACGGCAGCTCTGACACGAGGCTGCGAGATAACCAGATCTGCTTCTTTGGCGGCCTTGAGCTCAGCGGCGGTCCTCGATCGCGGAGCAGTAGCAGCCCACGCCGGACCGGGTCCAGGTCCGTAGCGCGCGTTCTTTTGCATGATCTCTCGCTCACCGCGCTTGTTCTTGTCCTCCCGGAAGCGCTTCATGGCATCGCTGCAGAGGAGATCTACAGCCTTGGTCTTCTTTAGATCGTTCTCGTCAATAGCTTGCTTGAGCTCCTCAAAAGTATCAATCCATTGCTGGCGAAGCTTCTGCCAGTGATCCTCGCCACTTATAAGACGCGACTCGAACCCGTCGTTGGTGAGAATCTCGTAGAAGGAGCGACGAAATTCCTTGCTTTTCGTCGGGTCAACGTTCAATATGTTGTTGGCATCTGCGATGGTAATGGCCTTGTTTTGCACGCGCATGCGCTTCGTCACATCTGAGCACAGGCAATCCAATGCAATGATTTTCTTCTCCTGGTCGGGCTGCAGCGGGTGCATCATGGCGCTGAGGTGCATGTTCTCACGAATGAGCTTGCGCTTGCTCTCTTCCCACATGCCTTCGGCGCATTGTGTCTTCTTGATGATGTCCATCTCCTCACAGATGGCCTGGTAGTCCTTGCGGACAGTCTGGTACATCTCGTTGGAGAGAGATAGGTAGGCTTTGCACTCATCCAGGCTGGTCTCTGAGTTGTACCTCGGCTCAGTTCCAGGAGCGTCAGGAGGCAAGTGGCCATAACCTCTGATGCGCCGCCGTCGCTTGCGAGCAGCCAGTCTCTGGTCGCTCTCTAGCTGAATCTCCAACAACCGCTGTTGACGCTGTGCTTCCTTCTCTGGGTCGAGAAGTGGCGTGTTGAGCAGTTGTGCCTCTTCCTCCGCGAGCGACTGTGCGCCAGCAGCAGCAGCTTCCAGCTGGACATGAAACTCATCGTTAATGTTGTCTTGTTCACCGACACCACTGCCACTATCTTGGTCGTTGTTCTCGCTGTCCCTCTTACGCTTCTTGCTCGAATCGGGTGGTTTGTAGCCCTGCTCATTGCGCAGTCTCAACCCGTTCTTGCGCCAGATCTTAGTGAAGTCATACTCCTTGATCTCCCAGCCATCATCGCGGATCTGGCGTTTGATGTCCTTCTGGTTCACATTCTGCTTCCAAAGCTTTTGTATTCGTGCCGATATAGCTTCTTCCTCTTCATCCGTGAGTTTCTTGTTGTGAGATGGAAAGCCCCATGCCTGGAACTGGCGTAGAAAGCCTTTGCGACATGGCAGTTCTTCCGCGTTGAAGTGCTCAGCGAAGTACCTGGCGATCTCGTTTGCGCTCTTTCTCTGGTTTACGTAGAGCTCCCAGCAGAGGTCGCGTTTGTCGGACCAGTCGTACCTGTACGGGTGGGAGGGTCAGTGACTGCTTCTACCAAGAAGAGAGTGGCATGGTTACTTCGGTGGACGACCAACTCTACGTTTTGTCTCCATCTCGATGTCCGGAATATGATACCGATGTACTCTCTCGCCGGCCGGAGTCGCGGGAGGTGGACGGAAGTAGAGGCATGCTTAGTCACGCAGGTCCTTGAGGTAGCTCCAACCCTCGCTCTTTGAACTTCTCCTTTCCTGCTCCATCTCGCAAACGTATGCATCGATAGGCGCGTACTGCCGCATGTCTGTCATGAGTGGAAGTGTCAAGCATTCTGATTGTTCAATACCCGGCGGGCATTGATAGAGCCTGGATGCCTCACAAGTACCTGGATAGATACCGGTACATGGTAATTCCCTCCGGAGCCCCACTCAAGGCAAGTCGCTCCGGCGTGAGATGAGGCGAAGGTAAGTGAGTAAGACGCTATCGAGAGGAGGTCCTCTACCCTCAATAGCACTTCTAGATCCACTTACATTCACTTCTCGAGACACTCAGGACTCAACTGTCGACAAAATGATCAGCGGAATTGCACACGTCAACCTGACTGTTCCAGAAGGGGTATGGAACTAATAAAGTCCACGAGAGGCAGATTGCTGACAGCTCCCTTTGAGTTAAGACTCTGGATCAAGCAAATGCCTTCTACGGCGAGACTCTTGGTTTGACAGCGAGGCAAGTTCCGCAGCTCCAGAAAGGCACACTTGCATGGTATGTACATCGAATCTGCATTGAATGGCGGTTGCTGATTCAAGAAAGGTTTGACATCGGGTCCTCAGGGCAACAGGTAGTCTCCCCTTGCTGTCAAGGACTACGTCTTCAGCTAACATATAACAGATTCACATTGCCTTCGGACCAAACGAGCTGAAGTCTTCGCGGCATCCATGCTTCCGCTTAGAAAACCCGGAGGCACTTCTCTCCCTACGCCAACGGATCTGGGATCACCACGTCAAGGCTGATGATGCAGCTCCCAAAGAAGCAGACAAGCCCGGCCAAGAGAACACTGGCGCGAAGGGCGTAGAGTACCCTCAGCGATTCTTCGCAAGAGACTATGCTGGCAACAGATTGGAGTTTAGCTTGTAGAAGCAATGCACAATCTACAGTTCTAATTCTAATTTTGTTCCTTCCATGTCATGCGCTTCGTCATTAACTTCTTCGCAGCGCCTCCGTATTGACGAGTGCGAGAAATCAGACGGAGGGGCTGTAATGGGCGTGATGGATGTCAGGAAGAGTATGCAAATGACACTGACTGGAGAACACCAGGTAATTGGCATTCAAATGGCAGAACAAAGTCATCTGCGAGCTGTGCATGGTGCCTTCAACCCATGATTCGACCGCAATATCCGCACGCATGGCAAAAACGTCAGCTGGTCGGAGGAATGAAGCACCATATACCAGCCACGTCCTCCACTGTTCTGGAAGTCCACGCTTTGCGAAACGCGCTCTCGAAGGCCTCCTCGCCAGCTTGGATGTCCCACCTACTTTCGAAGGCCAACATGCGACCTCGGATCTACAGCTGGTTCAACGACCTCCCGGTATGGATGCAGCCGACCCTCTCGGCACCGGATAGGTCGCAGGAGCCCTTCCGCTCTGCTTCAATACCATCGGTCTCGGCAGGCGCATCGACAAAGCGACGATCTCGCGCCGAGGCTCTATCGCGTCCCGAAGGCCAACAGCCGGCGGCTTCAGATTTCACATTGGACAGTAGCAAGTGCAGCATTGATGAGGGAGGAGATAGCGATTCTGAGAATGAAGGTCCCTGGGATGTGCCTAGTCGATGGCAAGAGATGCATAGTCCAAGTCTGCGGTATCCCGGAAGGGTGGAGAAATTGGAAGATCCGCAGTCAAGGCGCTCAGAGTCACAGTACTCCGAGTCGAAGTATTCTGACGCGCAGGAGATGAGAGAGCTTCCGCCTGAGCCGCTGTCTCCAGAGCCTGCAGAGTTACTGCTACAGGAGCAGATCCTAAGCCCACGCATCGAAGACGAAGCTGCCAAGAAGTCACCCAAAACCAACAGAGCGCCTTTACGATGGACGGCGCAATCTCTCAATCTACCAGAAGGACCGATAGGTCAAAACAGGACCGGAACTGAAGTTCGAGATCTTGCTACAGAAACCTCAAAACCAGCCAGACCAGAGAAGGCACATTACTCGTCCAATTGGCGCTCTCACTGGCCGCTCGCTAAAGCAGGCTGGCTAATGTCTACTACCGCGAGCGGAAAGTCCAAGTCAGCGAAGGACCACAATATCAAATGGTGGGGACGAGCAGACAGATCTCGCGATCCATTGCAAGACTACTCTCACGGAGCGATGGAAGTTGTCCAAGACTGGGAGAGAGTGCGCTATGATTGTCTTGAAAAGTATGGCCGGCCAGCTGGAATGTCACCATTGCCACTGGTACCAAGGTCAGCTCACTACCAGAATCAAGGTCCCCTGCACGAGATCTCGCTCAGCAATGAGACTTCTTACCGTAAAAAGAATGGCGAGCAGACTGTGGCGCAAACGTCACGCAGTCGAAAGGGGTGGCCGCTTGTTATGGCTGCTGTACTCTTCGTTTTGGCCTCTGGAATTCTGATCAGCACGCTGGTTTACTTCGATCCGAATGCAGCGAGGTAGTCTTTCTCTCAAAGTACGGTCAGTAATCTGATCTGGTATCTATTGATGGAGTTAGGGAGTTGCTTATGTCGAGCAGTAGTCACCACCGACGTCAACATGAAAATCTAAAATCCGATGTGCCCTTCTTCTGCCTCACATTCATTACTCGAAAATGCTGGATCTTCGTGTGTCTCACTTTCGATGTTTTGCACCTGACAGACCATCTGAATCCTCAAAACCACAGTTGCAAGAATCACTCTGGAAGAACTCCGGCCAGAAGGCTCTTTTTTTGATTTTGCCGCATCTCAAAGCTGACCAAGAACCGCATATGCCGCAAAGATATATGCGACCACAACACATTGCATGCCAATGCAATAACAGCTCCATAACAACCCTGTGACCATACGGCAACCCCGGACCAGACCATGGACACATCAGCTTTCCTCCACCTCTCATCCGAACTTCGGAACCTCATCTACGAATATGCCCTGTCATCAAACGAGGCAGTCAACGTATTCGATCACGCACCAGGCCTGACGAAGACCTGTCGACGAATACGATCCGAGTGCGTTCTGCTCTACTACACCCTCAACACCTTCTCCATCCACGTTCCCGCGGACTCATCCAAAGAACTATCTCGCCTCCTCAAACACTCCTCTTCGGCAATACGTACCAATCTACGCACAGTCAAAGCAATCCCGCACCTCCAAATCCACTACCAACTTTCGACATTCGAGAATCAACCAGACCTATCGAAGGTTGATGCGGGTTGGATGGAGTTGGCTGAGACGTTGGCAGAGCTGGGCTTCAGGAGGGAACAGGTTAGTTGGAAAGCGGAGAGCACGAGTTGCTTGAGTCCGGAGATTGGGCGGAATTATTTTCATTACTTGGCGGAGAGGGCGAGGGTAAGGGTTTGTGAGGAGGTGATTCGTAAGGATTGGGAGATGATTGTGGATGGGTAGATGTAAGCAAGGAGGAAAGGTATGGGTGGTTGGATGTCGGTGTAAGGACAACGTGATCGTTTCGTATGCCGAAGAGGAATGAACAAAAGTGCATTATAATCGTTTCTGATCGTTCATCATGTCGTTCGAACCGATGGTGCAGTGTATTAATTGGTGTGCTGAAGTCCGGATTCGGGTTACACAAGCCGAGGCGCACAGACCCCACATGTTACATTGTCCCGACGAAGAGGAAAGCATAAGTAACAGTCCTTGCGCTCGATAATCGTCTCGTAAATGCTCGTAGTGCTGTGTATCAATCAGGCATGTCCCAATCTGGACTAGGAGGCTCAAACTCCGCCTGAAGCCAAAAACCCTCCTACACCCCGAATGTGTCAAAAAAGAGATTCGAGCTTGATCACTATCTAAGGATAGCAGCGTATAGGAAGAGCCGAAGGCGAGGCTCGAACTCGCGACCTTGAGGTTGTTTGTGGAACTGTTGTAACAGATCCCTTTATAAGAGCCACACCTGGGAGATGTTAGCTGGAAGGTCGTATTTGATGTTGGTAAAGTGAGACACCACGCTCTACCGATTGAGCTACCCCGGCAGGTACCTAGAAGCTGTTGCTCCTGATTGATGGATCTCTGCGACTTTCATATTGAATATGAGTGCTGCGATAGTTGGTGTGCAAGCCGATGTCTTGCCGGAGCGCCAGCGAGGTTTGCTGTAGCTTCCCGCTGTTGATGACGTAATGATCAGACAATCGCCGATGAGGTTCCTTTGCATGATCCTAGCTGGAGATGTTATAACTTGCAGGAGGGGAAGTTTGTTGTAGGTATATTCTGTGAGCCATGTTGATACGCGAAGACTTGGTCAAATTGTCCACGAAGTATTTAATTTTTAGGTCGCAAGATCGTCATTGAAATTCGTGCTCAGAACAGCCATCTTCTGCGGGACCCAGACTTCCTTCACCGTGTCGAAGCGGTGATAATCGTGATAGACGTCAGACAGCGCTTGGTCGCCGTACTCCTCAAACAAGATGTCCGGATAGGCAAATGGAATCCTGACAGGCGTGCCTTCGAAGACGCTCTCCCGCAACGGATAGATATCGTCGTAAAGGTAATGATGCTTGTCTTTGACCACCATCTCCTCCTCATCCTCCAAACTATGTTCTGTCGCATTCCTCCGTAAAGTCGTGATATCGATGAAAAGGCCAATGTCGGTATCGATCCATCGTGCGTCAATCCTGTTGTCCTTGTCCAGTTTGGTCTCCACGTAGTGCGGATTGATCTCCAATAAGTATTTTCGACCCTTCTTCTCTCCTTCCAGTGTGAAATGATGCATCGTCATGTTGTAAAAATTGGCCATGAAATGAATCGATTGCTCTGATACCATGACATCCAGATCCGAATCCCACGGCATGACTTTCCGATTCCAATACCATCCGAGTAGAGTACCATGCATCAGCCATGTTTCTGCGCCGATGTCGTTTATCGCCGACAGGTAAGTTTGAATCAATGCCGACAGGTGTTCTTGCTTCTCGTCATACTTCAGAGGTTTATCTGCAAATCGGCCGTCGTAATGCTGGTGAAAGGTAGATTCGTGAAAGTACTTCTCCGGATGATGCCATTCGGGGTCGACATACGATCTGTCTAGTCGAGTTCTCACGCTTTCAAAGTCGGCATCTCGCTTTCGGAGTGATGGCAATGCTGTGGTATCTCTCAATGATAGGATGGAGCAAAGCAGAACTTCGAATGGAATCCTCATCATGCGCAGGGAACTGAAATGGCTTGTTAGGCCTTCAAGGGGCCCGAACGTCCAACGGACCCAGTCTCGTTCGAAGGGTGGGGACAGCTCAACGCCGGAGCTCTTGTTAGACGCCCTCAAAGGAGGTGTAACGCAATTACAGTAAACTCGCGATATGCTGTACGTTGAATCCAGATGCAGAGGAAGTCTTGGCCGCGTAAGCTCTTCGTCCGCGCCATGTCTTACAATGCCATGAGAAGCAAAGTCGCTAGTAGATGTTTGTCCAGCTTCCGAGAAGAGAGCTGTTGGTCAAGAGTTGCTAGGTTATGCGCCAGATGCACCAGTGAATAGGGGAAAGGCCGGGCAAAGTTGAAGTAAAGGCGTAAAGATTCAGCTCAAAAGAGGACTATAAACAGAACTGCGATGCTGTACATTCTCCCAAGCGTAAGCAAGGTGTACGTGACTATACAAGATGCGCGAAAGACGGAAGAGAAGGAGCTGGAGTGACGCGTCCCTGAGGAGAGATGTGGATGTGGAGTGGAGTGGGCTGCGATTGAGTAAGGTTTGGGACTAGCCGTGCTTACTGTACCTGGTCTTGGACTTCCGATTGCCGACCTCGATAGATATTAATGCATCTTGCAAACTCGAACACGTCTGCAACAATCAGACGGCGGACGCAAGCTTCTTCAGCTTTCCATACTATCGCAGAGACAAAGCTCACCAACTCGATGGGTTCAGGAATGCTTACGAGGGACCTTGCTCGCGCCAACACCCCGAACAGGCCGAGATGGCAGAAGGCCAATCCGCAACTGCCTCTACTTTGCCCGTAATGACTGGGACATTGGCCTAGATGGGTCCACGAGCATTTGCATCGGCGTTGTTGAAGGTCTTGTTCTCGACAAATTCGTGCTGGCGGCGCTCTTCAGCTCATTGTCATGATCTGTCTGCGCTGGGATCATGCTGCTTGCTGATGTAAAGAGAACGAGGGAGTATGGCACCCAGGGTCTCTCCACGGAATGCAGGTACGCGCCAAGAGACGCCTTGATGTCCTGACTCTCCGTCGGGTCTTTGGTGAGTTTTGGGACGCAGCCAGCGATGCACAGAGTGCGAGCACTCGCGTGACCGACTTCAAGCGGGCAACGAACGAATACCGCAAAGCGCGGTCCATGCCCGCGTTGGCCTTGCCAATATTGGTGTTGCATTGTTGACATTTCGCCAGATAGGGCAGCTGTATGCGGCGCTTATCTCCACGAGGTTGGCCGTGCGGGTGCCCGGCTCACTCAGCCGCTACTTGGGCATACGAGGCGCGGGGCAGGTATATGGGACCTTGCTGGCCGCTTTCTGGCTCTCACCGAGTCACTTGATCGAAGAAACGACACCTTGTGAAGACTTCAATTCGAAAGTCGACGCAGCTGTCGGCAAGCTACCGGCCAAGATGATCCCTCCTTTCGATTATCTCGAACATCGCGCAGCATGGTACGTCAAATACCCCATCAGATTACAGGCAGTACCCCAATGCCCCACACATATCCCACGCCTCGTGAGGAGAAACTCACCTTAAGTGGTTAAAAAGTTGCTGACCGCGGCGTGTTCTTATCATTCAGCAAGCGAAAGCAGGACGAGCGTGCAAGCCGAATCGCTACCCTTCCGAAACCGTACCTTCTCCCAATCTCGCCAGAGGAGAAAGATATTATCAACGCACCAATCGATCAGCTCGTCAATGATGTGCAAAGCAGCAAGACTAATGCGGTCGATGTGCTGCGAGCATATGGCAAGGCCGCCATAAAGGCTCAAGAGAAGACGAACTCCGTAACAGAGGTCATGATCAAGGAAGCAGAGGGATGGATCGAGAAGGGCGAAATCAATCTGAAAGGCCCCTTGGCAGGCTTGCCCGTCAGCTTGAAAGACAGCATCGTTGTGGGCGGATTTGACACCTCTGTTGGATACTCTCGCAAGGCTGGCAAGCCACACCCAGCAGATGGGGCCATCGTTCGAATGCTCAAGGATGCTGGAGCTGTCCCATTTGTGAAAACAGCCTTGCCTGTAACATTGCTCAGCTTTGAAAGCTTCAACGATGTTTGGGGTAGATGTTTGAATCCACACAACCCAAAGTACTCACCCGGTGGAAGCACAGGAGGCGAGGGTGCTATCCTCGCCTTTGGTGGCAGCAGGATAGGTATCGGGTCTGATGTCGCCGGATCTGTCCGTGCTCCAGCACATTTCTCTGGCTGCTACAGTCTGCGTTGCAGTACTGGCCGATGGCCAAAGTATGGCGTGGACACCTCCATGCCTGGCCAAGAGGGTATCCCTTCTGTCTTCTCCCCAATGGCGCGCACTCTTCTCGACTTGACTTACTTCACCCGATCGTTCATTCAAATGGAGCCTTGGAAGTATGATCAATCTGTCCACCCTATTGCCTGGAGACCTGAAGTCGAAGAGAAGTTTGCGACCAAGAAGTTAAAGATTGGAGTCATGCGTACAGATCAGGTTGTCGACCCTGCACCAGCATGTGCTCGTGCTCTTGACATCGCCGCCACCGCACTCAAAGCCGAAGGCCACGAAGTATTCGACATCACACCACCAAGCCCATACGAGGCGATGGTCATTGCAAGCAACCTGCTCAACGCCGATGGCACTCGCACCTTCCGTTCGTTTTTCCGCACTGGTGAATCCGATGATCCAGGAGCTCGTGAGTTTGGCAGATATATGCGTCTGCCACGATTCATAAAGTGGTTCTGGTATGCATATATCAAGTACATCAAGCGCGACGACATCTGGGCTGGCCTCCTCGAACACTGGCATGAGAAGTCCGCGTACGAGAACTGGCAATGGGTTGCAAAGCGCGAGACCTACAAGGCAAACTTTCATACCTGGTGGAACTCCTTCGGTTCCTTCGGTGATGGCATGGACTTCATCCTCACACCCCCCAACGCCACGCCCGCTGTACCACACAATGGAATGAAAGATGCTGCAGCCTCTTGCGGATACACATTCTTGTTCAACTTGCTGGATTACCCTTGCGGTATCGTTCCAGTGACCCATGTTAACCCAAGCAAGGACATTCTTCCTCAGAGTGTCAAGATCAAGAAGATGAACGGCGTTGCTCGTGGAGCATACAAGCATTACGATGCGATCAAAATGGCTGGTCTTCCGGTTGCCGTTCAGGTCGTTGGGCGGAGATTGGAAGAGGAGAAGGTTTTGGCCATTATGAAGAGACTGGAAGATGCTCTGGAAGCTCGGGGTGAGAAGTATGAGCTTCTCAATGGGTGGGATTTGGATTGAGCTCTTTGCTATCCAATGAGTCCATGGGTGTCATGACTGATCCCCCGAGGCTCGCTGGCGTTCTTTCCCCGGGGGATAGATTTGGCTTCCAAAAGCATTGCGTTGCCAGCGTGGAGTTTTCAGCGATATGCCTTCCAGAGTTGGCCATAGAGACGACCGCTTCCGAGCCGATGATGATAAGACGAATGCCGATGCCAGCCAATTTTCCCTTCTTGGTTCACAATAACTCCGTCCCGTCAATCATCCCCCTAACCCCTCTCATACAGATACATTTCCAATCCTCCATCTCTCGCCCATACCTCCTAAACTCCAAACTCCCCACACTCGGCATCGTCAAGCCCTCAATCATCCCCGTCGTCTCCCCCGTGAAATGGATTATCGCCCGACCCTCCCGCTCATCGACTTGTGTCACCAAATCGAAAATCCGTATCCAGTATTCTGGATATGTGGTTGTAACGTATCTGTACATCTCCAGGTTCTCCTCGAGAGTTTTGGAGCCTAGATGAACTGCTCCGGGAGGGCGTTCGAGGTCTCCTCCGAGGGAAGGAGAGACGTAGGCGTAGGCTGGGGATAGTGGGTCGAGGTCCCGGATGTTTATTGCGTGGATGAAGTCTTGGGCTATGGATTCTAGGAATATTGTGGTGGGGGTCTTTTGGGGAGGTTCCTGAGAGGTGTCTTTGGATTTGGATGGTTGATGACTGGATCCGAGGAGAGCCAGGGAGTTGGAGACTGGCTTGCTTGGTTTTGGATCATCGGTATGTTTTGACCGTTTCTTTGGGTTGCTCATCCTGGTTTGGTTGTATTCAGTGCCTCGGGTCTGTCCCAATAACACGGTGCGAGGCAGGTGTGCGCCATCTTCATTGCTCCTTCGCGGCGGTGGAGTAAGTGACCGTTCAAACCGGATCGGTTTCTCTGACTAAGGTGGGTTTTTGTGAGAACTTCGGGAGAACTTCTTCCTTGCGTAAGCCGGGCGAGAGCGCGCCTTGGTATCTGTGTTTCCGGCCACGCGTGCCATGTCGGATTTATGAGCGAAAAAAACAAGGACAGCGAGATGTGGTTGTGTTGCATAGAGAGAGAGAGCGAAAGGCAGGTCTTGAGCTGGGGGAAAGATGAAGTCTGAGCTTAATCAATATTTGAATTTCTGACTCTCTGATTTGACGTCAGCGTGCTCCTCGACCGAAGTCTTTGAAGGAGCTTCATGCAGCGTTGGTACTCCTCTTTACAATGTCACTTCCTTGGGTTTGTTCACAATGCCTTCGCAGGCTCGCGCGGCCAGTTGGTCGTCAGCTGGATCTGCAAAGACGTGCACAGAGCACAGGTAGGCATCTTTGGTTTTAGCAAATGATCAAGGCACTTACTGACACCTTCAAACAGCAGCCGTTGTCGATAGCATCTCCCCTGCTTTGCTCACAAGAGCACGATCCATTGCCACAGAGCACCAGACTCTCACGCAAAAGCTAGCCGATGACTACGATGCGCGATCCGCCAAGCGTGTCGGTGAGCTATCAACCACGGCAGACGCGATTAAGGAGTACGACAAGGCTCGCTCGGCACTGCAAGAGCTGCAGTCATTACTGAAGGCTTCGGACAAAGAGCTTCGAGAATTAGCTGAGGATGATGTCGAGCCTACCAATGAGCGGATTGAGAGAGCGACGGTCGGTCTGAAGACAAGCCTCATACCGGTCCATCCTTTCGCGCATTTACCGTGTCTAATTGAGATAAGACCCGGAGCAGGCGGCGATGAGGCGGGTCTATTTGCAGGGGATCTGTTACGGATGTATCAGGCGTACTGTGCTCGAACAAGTCTTCGTACAGCCCTTATGAAATACGAGACGGGAGATGATATCGGGACCTCCTCATCTGGAGTCCACCTCCAAGAAGCCATCCTGGAGGTTGATTCGCCTGGCGCGTATGGTCTGCTCAGGTGCGAGGCCGGCGTGCATCGCGTTCAACGTGTTCCTGCAACCGAGACCAAGGGGCGTACCCATACGTCTGCAGTCAGTGTGCTTGTGCTGCCTTCGCTACCGGCCGATAACAGCGGAGATCTAGGCGAAGCCAGCTTCGACGACCCAAAAAGCGACTACTATGTCGACCCGAGAGACGTCCGTACCGACGTGATGCGCGCATCAGGTGCTGGAGGTCAGCATGTCAACAAGACTGAGTCGGCTGTCCGCCTGACGCACATCCCAACCAATACTGTCGTGTTCATTCAGGAGACGAGGTCGCAAGTGCAGAATCGCGAAAAGGCTTGGATTGTGCTTCGATCGAAGATTGCACAAATGAAGAGGGAGGAGCGTGAAGATGAGATGCGCGCGATGCGCAAGGGCGCTGGTGCTGGCAAAGTCGGACGCGAGAACAAGGTCAGGACATACAATTGGCAACAGCAGCGGGTCAGCGATCATCGGAGTGGTCTCGATCTGCGGAACCTCGACGAAGTCATTGAAGGCGGAGAGGCGCTGGATAAGGTGATGGAGAGTGTGAGGGCATGGTTGGCTGAGCAGGAGGTGCTCGGTCTGGTTGCTGAAGAAGAAGAGAAAGCAAAGCAAGGCGCGAGGAAATGATCTCAAAGGCCAGTGTTACCATGAATTTCCCAGTCTGGACAAACCATCTTGGGAGTTCGCATGAACAGCGGGAGCTGTCCCACTCAGGTTCGGACCTGGTGGAAGCAAGGAACGCAAGTCGGACATTCTCGCAGATTACATCGCGTCTTTGTTGATGCGAACAACGAGCATTGCGGTTCTAAGAGTCAGTCACAGAAGACATTCTGGATGAGTCTGTCATGATATGCAGACGCTTGAGGCTTGCGTTCAACAGCTTTCCGGCTTTCCCCACAAGCCGCTATGGTGGAACTGGACTCCTCACCAGACCAAGGCCAGGTCGTCAACCCTTGTGTCAGTGCACGCACGTCCTTATCACCAGACACTCCGTCCTTTATGTTCGTAGAGGGCAACAAGGGGTGTTGACGAATTGTCCAACTCGGTGAATAGCCACGGCGGCGGCTCTTGCAACGAATCTTTCCTCCGTTCTGTCAATTCGAACGAGGTTTAGTCTCGAGCGTTTGGGTACGAGTTGGGTACAGCCCTACCGTCTTCACGTTAACGAGACAGACCAGCATCCTGGTCGATAGTTTGAAATATGTCTGTGATGCAGCGCGCTATCTGCCAATCGGCGTCACCACCGACTCGCCAGCACAGCAATGCGCAAGCCGAAGCTTACATTTTTGTAGAAGGATCCAAAAGTCCGCGACACAGGTTTCGAGATGCACGTTCGGCCAGGAACGAGCATAGACCCATCTCAACTGTTCGGAAAGTGCAGCTTATGTGCTTCAACCGTCCTAGCACCTGCTTTAACGAAACTGTCCGAGGCTTTCGCATTTGCTAGTCTTAGGCAGCTCGCAGTCAAAGGATTCGACGCGACACATTCCGCAGGCGGAGTTCCCTCCCACCGCACACCCGCGCATTCTGAAACAGTTCGAAGCATCGACATTTTCCGGATGATATCTCAATCGCGGTGAGTGCAGATAACGGACAGTGGGGCTGCCGAGAAACCATTGCTCCCAGGATCATATCCTCTTTGACGTGGCTTAGAACACAACGACATCGACGCAGCCTCCGTTCCTGCAAGGCTGCGTGTCTGGACTGAACAGCTCAACCAAACGCCTGGGATTGGCAGGTGCCCTTTGGCACTGTGGATATCTGCGTCCGGCAGCACAAAGTTCCTCTACGGCATGCGTAACCATGTGGTATCCTGTGTGCACTGCTCTTGCCTGCATTACGCTTTGGACCCAAACTGTATGTCAGTCGTGGCGGGCGGTACTCAGGTAGGTGCTTACTTCGTTGCAATCCTATCCTCCGAGGCAGAAACGAACACAAACATCCAAATTTCCCATCGAAGAGTCGCTTCATTGCCCTCATTCCAAGCTTTCTTCCTCTCTCAGCAACTATGTCTCAATCATCATCTGCCGCCGCCGAGCAAGCGGCAGAAGAGGCAATGTATGCACTCTGGGCGAAATGGGAAATCAAGAATCACAACACTGCGAAATCCTACGGCCTTGCGATCGGGGCGCTCATGGGCCACTTCGTCCTCACCCACTGGGCGGAAATACTACTGAACAAATACAACAAGAAGCCTCGCGCTCTGGTATCAGTCGTCAGATCGATAAGACGGTCGAGCAGAGCGAGAGCCATTGGAGGTTTTGCAGTGGATCCCAGCAAAGTCCTGCTCTTACTGCTTTTTATCGGCATCAATGCTGCTCTGACTTTCTACGACCATCCCGAGAACGCTGGTCTCACCATACTGGCAAAGAGATTTGGATGGTAAGCCAAGCTGCAAGTGGTGGAGAGAACATCGACTGACAAATTTCGCAGGATGCTTCTCTGCAATCTGTGCCTAACGGTCTTCCTGGGATTGAAGAACACTCCACTTTCGCCGCTGGCAGGCGTCAGTTTCGACCACCTGAACGTCGTCCATCGATGCTGCGGATACACGACAGTTGTGTTTCTGATCTTGCACGCAGTGTACGCATCATTCATGTTGGAATCCAGGCCACATCGCTGATCAGTTGAAACAGAACATACGTCTCTGGTCTTGCGTATGCCCAGGCTATATTCGTCATGGACGAGGGCACGCAACACGCAGGTGCAGTTGCCGGATGTGCAATGCTTGCGCTTTTGATAACAGCGATCGGCCCGATCCGGAGACGCTTCTACGAGTTCTTCTACGCTTCACACCTGATCCTGGTCGTGGTCATCCTCATCACAGTCGGCCTTCACAGGCCCGAGATCCAGCTAAAGGCGTACATCATCACGATACTCGCGTGTAAGTTCGAGCACCACCGCATCACTTTCCCCTTTTCCCCAGATCGTGGGATCCGGCCGCATACTTTCCGTTACAAATGCACTGACGTCTTATCACAGCATCGTTCTGGATAGCAGACAAGGCTTTCCGCCTTACAAGATGGATCTACCATGGCTACTCTAACTATGCTACTCTAACTCCACTGGCGGATCGTGCGACGCGTGTTACTCTCCACAAACCTCTTCGCGCCCAGCCTGGTTCATCAGCTTTATTGTGGATCCCCAGTGTCAGACTTCTGGAACGTCACCCTTTTACCATCGTCACACCGTCCGGCAAGGAAAGCCAACCTGCGCAATTCGTCATCAAGGCTCGCAATGGGTTCACCCAAGCTTTGTACGAACAAGCATGCAAAGCTCCTGGCGCCAAGTGGCGTGCGAGTGTAGAAGGTCCATATGGCAATGTTCCCAACTTGCATGACTTCAAGAAAGTAGTCCTGCTAGCTGGTGGATCCGGAGTGACCCTGACTATGGCCATGGCCTTGGACTGGGCCCGGAGGCGTCGTACACCGAACGATGCCCAGAGTCTGGACTTCATATGGACCGTCAAGCATAGAGCGGACTTTGAGTGGTTCCAGTCCGAACTCACAGAGCTGAGCAGCAACCCTCGCATCACCATTGGCCTGCATGTCACCGATGATGTAAACAGGCCAGACTCGTCCGACTCAAGCTTCGATGGTCCGTCGCCGGATCAGAAGGAGAAGGAC
The DNA here is from genome assembly GCA_031771865.1 of Nothophaeocryptopus gaeumannii. NCBI lineage: Eukaryota > Fungi > Ascomycota > Dothideomycetes > Mycosphaerellales > Mycosphaerellaceae > Nothophaeocryptopus > Nothophaeocryptopus gaeumannii. The sequence continues at coordinate 776,083 of JASISA010000025.1, forward strand.
GAAGAGAAAATTCTTGATCATACTCACTTGCAGGTGCGACCAGCTATGTCCAATCAGCCTTCGTCGGATTCTTCCATCTTCAAGTCCGCTGGCAGAGGCCGCCCCAACGTCAAATATGTCGTCAATAGATCCTTGCGAGGAATGAGGCAGAGCGATCGAGCTTTGGTCGCAAGCTGCGGGCCTCACGGTCTGCTGCGTGCGGCAGAGTCCGCAGTGGCAGAGCATCAGCATGGCTATGCGCCAAGCATCAAACTGTACACGGAAGAATACTCCTTCTAGATGTGATGTGCTTCGGGTTTGGCGTACCGGCGGCATCAATTATACGAATAGAGCAGGACCCTGCAGCTCTGACGAGAATGGATACTTACGAGTAACGACGGAGTCTGGAATGGAACCAATGCTTATTAGTGAGCAATCGACCAGGCAATCCTTCAGATTGAGAAGCTCTTCAAAGTCAGACTGTCGCAACACGTGACGGCAACAGCAGCAGCATGGCAACCCGAAAGATCAGTACCGACAGACGCAGCTCGAACAAAGACCTGGATCTCAGTGCCAACAGTGTAGTAATTTGGAAATCCCCCGCCTCTATAGGCAGCGTCGCGGTAAGTAGTACAAGCACAATCCTGGCTAAACATAGGCAGATCAGACTGGGGCTGAAGCTTAGCCATGCAGGAAATCCTTTCGCCAAACAACACACTGTATCTTCGACCAAGCCACACCTCACATCTCTCGAAAGTACACTCGCCTACCGCCTATAAGCCATATTTGTTTCAGCTTCGTGAGCATTCGCTTCTTACAGAATAATTCGGCAGCAGCCAGAGGAGATACAAGGTGGCTTAACTTCTGCCTGTCCCTGAAAACACTCACACAGGATCGTCAGGTACTGCCGCAGTCAAGCAACAGGACTATTCTTACACCTACTCGCAGTTCTCTGGTCGCTATGGGTTCTTTGGTGGAGGCTTCGCTTCTTCCACTGCGGCTCTGGATGTTTTTGTCTACATTGGGTTGTCTGGATATAAGGCATCGCCTGGTGCCACGCTCGAAGTTGGTGTTACATTCGCAAGAGATCACGAAGTCACGAATTTCTTTACGTTGCTTTCCTTTTGCTATCTGCTGTTCGAGTCTTTCGCTTTCCTCACGAGTTCGATTTGGGCCTTGTGATTTTTCACACCTGATCAATCTGCCTTCGCTACTTTCCTATCTCCTATATTCATTGGAAGATCCTGCGCGCATACCTCCTTCGTTCATTGGACTACAACATGCTCGCAAATACCCTCGTCCTTGCCCTCGCGGTCAGCTCCTCAGCTTATGCAGGAACCCTCTCGATCGCCAACAAACAGGCCACCACCTCCAGCGCCAGTACCCTCGCTGACACTCTTCTCACTTATTATACTTCCAACAATGGCCTCCTGGGCGGGCAATATTGGTCTTGGATCTCAGCTTCTTATTGGAATACCCTCATCCACTACTGGCACTACACCGGCGATGCCCAATACAACTCCAAAATCGCCGCAGGTATCGCTGCCCAAGCTGGATCCGGAGACTTCATGACGGGAGATATACTCGGGAACGACGATCAGCTTTGGTGGGGTTTGACTTGCGTTACTGCTGCGGAGTATGGCTTCCCTCAACAGGGCGGCATCGATTACCTTAACAGCGCGAAAAAGGTCTTCTCCGAAGTCAGCGGTCGTTGGCAGACAGGCCCAGGATGTTCAGCAGGTATTGGCTGGCAAATCGATCCTAACAATCCAAACGGAGGGTATCATTATAAGAACTCGATCACGAATGGGCTGGCTTTCCAACTTGCTGCTCGTTTGGCGAAACTTACAAACGATCAACAATACTCGGACTGGGCGGAGAAGGTCTTCGAGTATGCGTGGTCGATTGGACTTATCAACCAGGCTACGCATCGAGTCTACGACGGGACACATGATCCAGCTTGCTCTCACCCAGCTGATGAGAGGTGGTCTTACAATGTCGGCGTCTTTCTTTACGGTTCCGCAGTAATGTTAGACCATACCGGCGACGCAGGAAAATGGCGGCCCCATCTCGACGGGTTCCTATCCGCCACGACATCCGATTTCACGAAGAACGGCGTTCTATACGAACAACGCTGCGAAGGCTCCGGGACATGCAATACGGACCAGTCGACCTTCAAGGCGTATCTGGCGAGGTGGTTGGGTATGACTGCTGCCCTCATTCCAGACACCGCCGACCAGATCAACCCGATCCTTGATGCTTCAGCCAAAGCGGCGATTGGGTCTGTGAATGGTGCTCAGGTTGGCATGAGCTGGACGAGCGATAAATTCGACGGCAAGGTGGGAGCAGGACAGCAGATGAGTGGATTGGAGGTTGTGCAGGCGAGATTGGCCTCGACGAAGGCGGTACCGAGTCGACTGAGAAGAAGTGTCGTTGCGAGGGAATGGGTGGCATAATTGACGAGGACATGTTGATGATGATGATAACGTGTTCCTGTTTAGCGATGACTGCACTGTGCTTGAGAGATACCCTTTGGATATGTTTAGCGAGCGAGGTGTTGGAGGAGTATTGTTTAGATACCATTATGTTTGGCTTTTGATCTATTTCTATCAGAATCAACAGTATAGTTTCTTTACGATGTCCCTTCATCGGTCAAGGCCTTAAAAGAATCGAGCAGGTCGGCCTTGAGGTCCTCCCAATTCTCAACACCAATGCTCAATCTAAGCAAAGTCCCTTCAACCCCAGCATCGCTCATCTTCCTCCACTCAATCAAACTTTCAACACCACCCAAGCTAGTCGCATGATGGAAGAAATGCAGCTTCGAAGGCAACTTCCTCGCCTGCTCCTCACTCTTCAGCCAAATACTGAATACCGGCCCAAACCCATTCGGCATCTGTTTCTTCAACCACCCCATATCCCCCTTCTGCAAACTCGCATGCACAATCTTCTCAACCACCTGCCTCACAACCTTACCTTCCTCCCCACCATCCAGACTCTCACTTATCCACCCCGCGAGCCTCGTGGCATTCTCACTCTGCCTCCTAACCCTCAACTCCAACGTCCTCAAGCTCCGAACCCCCAACCACCCCTCCAAACTCCCCATCACACTCCCCAAAAACACTCTCTCCGTATACATCCCCCAATAATCCTTCTCCCATCCCTCTCTCTTATTCCCGACCGCGATAACGCCGCATAACATATCCGAATGTCCCCCGAAATACTTCGTGCCCGAATGCATAACGAAATCCGCTCCCCACTTGAACGGATCCAAAAGAGGAGGAGGAGCAAATGTCGCGTCGATAGTTAACCATGCCCCTCGAGCGTGTGCTAATTCCGCGAAGTGGGAGATATTGAAGGCTTCGCCTGTGGGGTTGACGGGTGTTTCTAAATGGACGACATCTCCTTTCCCGAGATCGCCCCAGCTCTTTTCGTCGAATAAATCCACAATCTCACATCCCGTAAGCTTTTTGTATATGGATAAAACGCCATGACAGCCATGATATCCCGCTCCTATAGCCACGACCTTCGGATTCAACCATGTCAATAACCCGTGGAAGGCACTTAGGCCTGAGCTGTATGTGAGTGCTGGTGCGCCGATAATGGATGTGAGCATCAACTCTAGTCTACTAGTATTCGGCGCCGTCAGACGAGAGTATATATGGGCGTCGCCGGGCATAGGGCCGCCGGGAGGATGGAGTTCGGAGAGTTCATGGTCGCCCACGGGGTGGAGTTGGGCTGGCTCGCGGGGATAACGGAAAGTGGTGGAGACGTGGAGGGGAGGAGCGACGTCGATGTTGCGATTTATGGGGTCGTCGGCGTGGATGGAGAGGGTGGAGAGGGAGAGGTTTTCGTAGTCGCCTGGTTTAGGGATCTTGTGGTCAACAGTGTTGGGGTTGCTGCCGTTGGTGTTTGCTGCCATTGTGGTAGGGAATTGTGAGAGGTGAGGAATGGAGTGAGTGAGAGTGTGTTAGTGTGTGAACAAATGGGTATCTTCTATCTCTCAGTCGTGCTACAACTCGATCAGTAATTGTTGTGGTTGAAGCTCTCACGTCGCGCCCTTCGAACTTCGTCACCTCATGCCCCACCACTGCTGTCCCACTTCGCGCATTTATAATCCCTGCAGCCGTCTATTGCCGTCGCAGATTACTTCGGCTCTGCCATGTGAAGGCAATGAATCCGAGTCAACCGCTTGCATGCCGTCTAGATGTCCTTCGTCAATGTCCAACTCGATAGGCCCCACGAACGCCGCACAAACGAAGAATTGTCTTGCTGTGCATGCGCGGACTGCATTGATGCCTTCCGCTATATGCGTCGCTTGAGCATTATGCCACGAGAGACGCTTGTTGCAGCCGGGAGAGCCTGGCCAAACCGATCGCGGTCTGCAATAAAATGTTAGCATGGTACAAGACAAATCATGATCATAAACAACGTACCTTGCTCGGTCTCAAAACCAATCGTAATATCGTCATGTTCCTCGGCATAGTCAAGGCCCTCAAGGTTGACAAAACGGCGCTTCAAGCGATCTTCCTCAGTCTCCTCTTTCGACGTGGCAGGCAATGAGAACTTCGCATCGACCATCTTGACAGACCATTTCTTGCCCTTACTATCTCCTTTGCTCTGCTCAAATGTATCTGTTGATTTGATCTGGAAACACAGTGCGTCTGCGTGGCTGAACTCTTCCATGAAGGCCACCACCTGGACGACCGCTCCTTGAGAGACAACTTGTAGACGCACGTTACTGGCTTCCCACTTCTTGTAGATTGGGACGACCATGCGTCGCCGAGAGATGCCGAATGAGCTTGCCAAGCCATCGTACCTAACAGTGAAGCCGGTAATGGCAGCTTGGAAGGCGTGCAGGTCGGGAAGAGATGCAAAGGTGAAGGTGCGGATTGTGGGCTGTTGCAACACCGTGTGCAAAAGCTCTCCGATGCCGTTCGGGACTGGTTGCGGTGAATGTCTTGTGTCAATGGACATTGTCATGTCCTCCTGCGGGTTCCGGAGAATTTGAATACTGGGCGTTTCGACTGCTGGAATTCGAATCAGCAGTTCGCCTTTCCCAAGATTCAGCCTGTCGGTGATGCAGCCTGTCGAATGCCGTGCGAGTATACGTAAGCTCTCTGATTCTACTGTTGGTGATAGTCTCGTGTTCGGATCTTCTAACACGAAGTTTGTCACACCCAACTTCTGCCACTGCAGATACTGTAGCGCAGGATGAGCGGACTGCGAGAAGCCCGCAGATTGAGCAGCAGGCTCAATGTTTAAGCCCGTGAGAGACATCTTGCCCACGATAGCCTCATCAGGTCCGACCCGAAGACCGTTCAGTGCATCGAACATTTCCTGCCTGCTGCCAGCATCGGGGAACACGAGCAGGATCCGGCACTGTCTCTTGTCTTCGCGTATCCGCACAACCATGGCTGTGGTGCCTTGTGCAGCCGAGTCCGTCAGAAACTCGAAATAGAGCGGAGACCTTCTGCCCACGTCATGACTGACAGCACTCAATGTCTTGTGCCCAGTATCTGTGATCAGCAAAACTCGATAGCCACGGTGTACTTTGCGCATGCCGCTGCCATCCACGTGTTTCGCGGCACGTTCAAAAACTAAAACCGAGCAGCCTCGTACCTTCTCCGAAGGGAAAGCATGTGAGTTAGAGGAGTCTGCATATTGAACTTCAACCAGTCTTGTTTCGTGAACGAGCGTCTCATCAGGCTCTGCGCGCAGGGTCTTCTCAACTTTGCGAGCGTACTCCGACAGATTCCAGACACCGCGGAAATCGCGTTCCTGCATCCGCACGCTGAGGTCGAAGTTCCGGGGTAGTCGTAGCGACATGCCAAAGGAGCTTGCTTTCCAAGAGACATCAGACCATGTTAGAGACCGCCTATCCTCCTGCTTGGGCAAGATCCTGATGTTGACGAGCTCCTTTTGGCTGGCAATGGTGATGCTGGTCTGATAGTCGCGTCGCCCTCGAAGCACAGTCAAAACGCAGGGCAAAACCACGCGATCTGTATCGGCATCCTCAGTATTTAGGTACACGTCCACAGGGAAGCGGCCATAACAGAAACATGATCGGGTGTCGCTGAGTGGCAGCAGCTCGTACGGATCGATCGACGGCTTAGAGTCCTCCACAAGCACCGAGTTGCTGGCACTACCGCCCAGTACTGCAGCAGCATCTGAGGTGAATCTGGGATAATCTAACCAGATCCGAGTATTTTGTCCCTGGATCAGAGATTGCTCCGGAGGTAGTAGACGATTCCTTCCCATTGACAAGGCTAGCGTCTTGAGATGATTCTTCAATGCCAGTACTCCGCGACGGACTACATGCTCCATATCATCAGCTGCGGGCGAGCTTTGAGGACTACTCAAGCCATCGTAGTTGTCGAGAGGATCAGAAATAATCCACCACGCCTTGCCCAAATCTACGTGGGCCTGCGTCAGGAGCTCGCGACGGTCGCTTGGATCCCGCCGTTGCAGTATTAGTTCTAGACCAGCTTTGCCAGTGATGTACCACCACAACCCGGCCCTCAGCCACATAGTGGGTTGACACTGATTCTTCGGCAGTTCCTTTTCAGCCGTCAGACTGAAGACTCCCCTCATATGAGCGACGCGGGCTGCACAGTCTGCGTAGGCAGCATCTGCTGCAGGGTCGCCTTCAGTTGGAGGCAGAGGTGATGAGATGGGTCGGCCAGTAGAATGATCCGAAGCAGTTGATCCAGGTCTCGTGGCCTCTTCTTGTCGCAATGTTGCTGCTGCCGATTTTGTCGGCGGCGCCATCTGAGAAACGGATGTTCCCGCGAGAGATTCGCGTGGGCTGCCGCGAGGTCGTGGAGACGGATTTGGCGAGTATCCCGGTGGATTCGGCGAGGGTATTGAGCGATTGTGTCCAAGTAAGGACGAGCGCGGACTCTGATTCTGTGGGCTTCCGGTCCGGCTTGTCTGAAACCGAGGAGAAATGGGTTGCGACATACCACTGCCAGCCAGCTGCCATAGCTGTGGAGAATTTTCGTCCCGCGAGCTCGACCGAGAGTGCCTTTTGGCGGATTCGTCAATATTCGTCGAGGAACCATTTGGTCGCGTGTAGACTTTTGGTCTCCCGGTCGTAGAAGGATCAGAAGTGCGGTCACGATGTGCAGGCAACCTCGAACCGTCACGAGCGTAACTAGGAGGGATGTCCATTTTGCGAGCATTAGCGTGCGGCGGCACTTCTCTAGATGGCACAAAGTCACTATGTGGTGCTTGCATGGCGCGCATGTACGGTTCCTCCCGGGAAGAGACCCTTTGATGTGTATACGGCTGTAAGGGCGAAATCTGTGGCACCACCCTTTCTGGGTTGAGTGCCGCGCCTCCAGGAGATGGTCGCTGTCCTCTACAATCTCGGGACGTGCGATTTTGTCGTGGCGATCCAACTTCTGGCTGCGGTTCTGGCGCAGAGCCTCCTGAGACTTCCCTAGAATGACGCATGATGTACTTCGGGTCCGCGAATGGGTTGGGGTCTTCTGGTGTGATCGCTGTCTCTGGAGACAGTCCAGAATCCGGCGGAGAGATCACTTCTGGGACAGATGTGCCAACCGATGACGAATTGGACTGTCGCTGCGCAAGGGAAGGATTCAGCGTGGCGTTTTTGAGTGCCTCCAAATCCTCATCGTCCTCGTCGTCTTTGTTGATCAACATGCTTGCACGTCGAAACACCATCCCTTCGTTCGAGCTCATTTCGCGTCTCTTCTGAACGACAGGTGACTGCGCGGTTGGTGACGGCGACAAAAAGTCTCTAACACCACTCAGACCCGTGCCAGCCGTTTGTGCAGTCGTGTCATGACTCCCTCCATGGCTAGTATCGATTGCCGCAGGACTTTGCCTTGGTGGCTGTAGTTCAGGCTGCCCACAACCCATGATCGCGTCAAGTCCGTCCCCGGGCGTCGAGGGTGTGTCTATGGGAGTATGATGTTCGACCCCAAGAGTGTCAAACCCGGTTGAGACTCTCCCTAGACTGGGTCTGAACGGCTTCATCTCCTGACTCGGCGGTGACGCATGCTTCCTCTGCACAGGAGGCGAAAACTCGTTGTGTGATGTCTGAACTCGTCGCATGGGAGGAGGAATGAAGTCTTCCTGCTCAGGCGGAGGCGGCGCTTTGGGTTGTGTGTGGGCCAATGGCGGTGACCGTGGCCACTCGGCACCAGGAGCTGGCCTTCGATCAGACACTGACCTCGACACCGCCGCCTTCATCCGCCCAATCTCTCTAGGCGGATCGGGTGCCTCATCGCCTCCTTCGCCTATGATCTCCGGGACTGTTCTCACAAAGCTCACTGTCAACCCCTTCCGCCTCTTGGGCTTGGTGAATGTCGGCCCCGGAGGAAGAGGACTCGGCTCTTCGGCCAGTCGCACCTGGTTGGCATCGGGCCAGCGCTGGGCAATGGCGATACCGAGTTTCGGCTTGGACTTCTCGGTGCTCGGTTTGAGGAAATCGGTAACGTCGTCGTTCAGCTTGAAAGAGCCTTGGCGCTCCCTCGCGCCCGAGTCGTCCTCCTTAAACACCTTGCCCCATTTGCTCTTCTTCAGAAAACTGGAGGCCTTTGTTCTCTTACTGTCCTCCTCGGCCATGACGGTGTCCAGCACCGGTGGAATAGGAGTCCAGGCAGCAGGTAAGGGAACAACGACTCGGCGTGTCAATGGATCGTGAATCGGTCGGCTCGCGTGTCCACACGTCCTCCTCTCCTTCCCTCCCCTCTCACCCCAGCTGCTCCAAAGACTGGACCCTGGCCGACCTGCACCGCACCGCGTCCCACCCGTGCTCTGTGCTGTGCCCCTGTGCTGTGCTGTGCTGTGCTGTGATGTGTTATGGCTTTCAGGATTCCCGATCAGGTTTCTCGCCGTCCATTGCCCAGGTCAGCTGTCGAATGCGTGCGTCTGAAACAGCAATAGAAACAAGACACAGCTCACAGGAGACCACCCACAGTTGTTGGAACAACCAGTGCAATGCATGTCAGGCAGAAAGCGTGACAGTCGTACTTTATCGGCAGATAGAGTGCGCCTCAACAGCTCGTACTGGCCCGCTACGTGGTAATTCTAGCCGCCCGCTGCAGGGTATTATTAGATTCGCTGTCCCTCAGCTGAAACGATGTTCGAAACCGCAGCCTGGCCGGTGGACTCGAGCGCTGCACTCGCTTTTCGTTTGTCGCACGAGAAAAAGCCGGATGCACATCTGCGTATGCGTGGAGTCAGTCCCCGGTCACTTCTGTGTATACTCTGCTCGGCAGCACAGCATGCAGCATTCACGGCTGCGTGCCATTCGAATCAGCAGAGGTGCGTGCGTGCCATGGGACAAGCCCGCAGGGAAGAAACTGCCAAGACCAGACCGGCGCCGGAACAACAACACCCATTGCGAGATTGATTGGACATTGGATCTACCGAAGTCCTGACGGAAGGGAGCAAACGGAGTATGGAAGATAGCAGGCCCCGTTGTGCTCAATACATTCATCATACGAGCATTGATGCATTCAAGTGAATTCCGTACTTCTGGTGTCTGCTGAAAAGTACTTCTACCCCACCAAAGCTGCCCTCGAGCTGGCGGGGCAAGAGTCTGATTTTCACACTGCTTTCGGTGACGACAATGAGAAGGCTAGCCATTGCCAATACACGTTCAAGCAGTCAACAGATGGAACATGAGGGCGCACATCAAGAGCATCGAGTGCTGTGAACGGATTGAAAATTGAAGGTCGCAGTGGCACATAGTAGGAGTGCAAGGTGTGAAAAGGACGAAGGGAACAGCTGTACTTCGTTGAGGACGCTTCTCATTTCATATGCACTTCTACTTTTAAGCTTACTGACACAGTTCAGGAGGCTGTAGTCGTTGAAAAACCGCTATGGGAGCAGGTTGTCATTGTGGTGTCCTTCGAAAGTGCTCTATTCGTGTCATGCTTTCTCTTGCGCGCTTAAGAAGCACCAGCACCAGTAATGGTTGGTGGGCCATCCTTGTACTTGATGGCACCAGAGCTGGAACCGCAAGCCTCGATGGACTTGACGGCGCCGATGGACTCAGCGTCGCCTGGCTTGACCTGGCCGAAGACGACGTGGCGGCCGTCGAGCCAGCTGGTGACGACGGTGGTGACGAAGAACTGGGAGCCGTTGGTGTTTGGACCGGCGTTGGCCATGGAGAGGAGGAATGGCTTGTCGTGGGTGCGCTTGAAGTTCTCGTCGGCAAACTTCTCGCCGTAGATGGACTTTCCACCAGTGCCCTGGAGAAATTGTTAGTGGCTGACTCGATGCAAGGGGTGCAGGTCTTCGTCGACTCGGTGCAGAACTTACGTTACCACGAGTGAAGTCACCACCCTGAAGCATGAAGTCTGGGATCACACGGTGGAACTTGGAGCCAGCGTAGCCGAAGCCCTTCTCGCCAGTGCAGAGAGCACGGAAGTTCTCGACGGTCTTTGGGACGACATCGTCGAAGAGCTCGAAGTTGATGCGGGCAGAGCGTGCTATCACATGTCAGTCAGCTTCTGGGCTTCACATTTGATGCATTGATGGTGGTAAGTGATGAACTGGTTAACGTACGCTTTGCTTCCTTGTCGGTGCCAGTGACCTTGCCATTGGCATCGACGTCGATCTTTGGACCGGTCCAGGTCACGTCGAAGTATGCGTTGACGACCATGTTGGGTGATGAGGCGTGGAAGGAACGGTTGAAAGTTGGTTGCTGTCTTCTGAAGGCTGGGTTGCCGCAGCTGAGAGCTTTGGAGAAGATGTTTGTTGTTGGGCGAGCGAAGGACATCTTGAAAAAACTGAGGGGCACTGCTGCGGGGCACGGTCAGCTTCGCAGCTGCCAAGGATGGCGTGGGCGGCGACTGGGAGGGTCTTCGGGAATGGTAGGCGTGCATCATCGCGGCGAGACGAGCCTCTCACGATGATGTCTGTACACGTCCAGCTTGCATCGAGTCCGCATTACGTCGGAATGCGAATTCGGAAGTGAGCGATTGTGCCTTGGTATGGACATGATTGATGGGCTCAATGCTTGAGGAGAACTTACCGGCCGAGTTGTGCACGCGTTTGATCTGTGCAACAGAAAAGACCTAGCAGTCTCAGCATCAGCAACAACGACCACAATAGCGCTGAGTAGATGCCTTCATAATGGATCAGGTAGACTCACTACTATACAAGTTGCTTCTTAATGGAATTTACGAATACACAAGAAATTCTTGATGGGATGTCTGATGAAAACTTGAAGTTCCAGGTACTTCGGGTTGCCATCGATCTCCAGGTGCATTGACGCGCTCTCTCCTTAAAGCTCGGCACAAGCCGCTTCTGGCTGTCTAAAGCGCCGGCTCTACCGCGAACACCACCAGATCAACACTGCAATAACTCTTTCCCCACCACTTTGTGAAAGAGAAATACCGGCAAGATGGACTGGAACAGCCTTCGCGATCAAGTCAGCAACATGTCGCTGTACGACGTGAAGGCCGGCGTGCGCAAAGTCCAGAATGGTAAGATGCGGTCGCCGGTCAGGAAATACGGCATGGCCATGCACGTACTGATGATGGAATAGCTGTGATGAACTACACAGAGATGGAGTCCAAGGTCCGAGAAGCGACAAACAACGAGCCCTGGGGAGCATCTTCAACTCTGATGCAGGAGATCGCAAATGGCACCTTCAACTAGTATGCGCCAGCTGGCTTTGTATGTCGAAGCCTTCAGCTGACAGCAGGGCAGCCAACAGCTAAACGAGATCATGCCCATGATATACAAACGATTCACAGAAAAGTCTGCGGAAGAATGGCGGCAGATTTACAAAGCGCTGCAGCTCATGGAGTTTCTGATCAAGAACGGCTCCGAAAGGGTAATCGACGATGCCCGCTCCCACCTGTCGCTGCTCAAGATGCTCCGGCAATTCCACTACATTGACCAGAACGGCAAAGATCAAGGGATAAATGTACGAAACAGGAGCAAGGAGCTCACAGATTTACTTGGTGACGTGGAGCGAATACGAGCCGAGAGGAAGAAGTCACGCCAGACGAGAAACAAATACGGCGGCGTTGAGGGTGGCTCTGGTGGCCTGAGCTTTGGGCCAGGTAACGGATCAAGCAGATACGGAGGATTTGGCAGCGAGAGCGCCGGCTATGGTGGAGGAGCGTCAACCTTTGGAGGCAACACTCGCGGCGTATACGGCGACGGTGGTGGCTTTGGAGGCGAGAGCCATGAGGAGTACGACGAGGGCGGCAGGGGAGGAAATGCAGATCGGTTTGACGAGTACGATGAGTACGACGATGGAGGTGCGCAGGCGCCTGCTGGCAGACGGAAAGCAGACGCACCAGCCAAGCGTACGACAGCAACTGCGAAGAAAGCGGCTCCTCCAAAGCCCAAAGAACCGGAGGTGGACCTGTTCGATTTTGGCGACGACGAGCCCTCAGCACCTGCCTCGATACCTGCTCCATCTAACGGCACATCGAGCTCCGCCATGCCAATTGCTGCTCCTGCACCGGGTGCGGACGATGATGATTTCGATGACTTCCAATCAGCATCGCCAGCTGCGACAACGCTAGCCGCCACGCTTCCCAGCATTCCCAAACCGAACTACAGCTCGATCTCCACCGCGACTACAAATCCGAATACACAATTCGCACAGCCAACGCCACAGTCTGGTGCGCAGAAAGCCAAATTCAGCAACATTTTCTCCGCAACATCTCCATCTCCAGCGCAGCATGAGACGCCTTCGATGTCCGGTCTGGCTTCTCCTCAAAGCACTAGCTCCGGCTACAATCCAACAGGTCCAAACTATTTCACATCGGTTCAAGTCGGACAATCGACTGGGGGCTCGGCCAATTCAGGCGTTAAGTCTCCGACGGCTAGCATTGGTGGTGGCGGGAAGCCTGCTGCTCCTAGAGCTGGCGGCGATGCATTCGCAAGCTTGCTGTCTGGCAGCGGCATGAAGAAGAATGCTGCGCCTGCACAGAAGGGCAAGACGATCGCAGACATGGCGAAGGAGAAGAGTCAGGCTGGCCTGTATGGTGCGAATGCGGCAGCCATACCACCAAGCCAGCCTTCTACCCAGCAGAAGCCCCCCGCTGGCAGCGCCATGGATGATCTTCTTGGGTAAACTGAAAAGCGTTATTTGAGCAACGTTTTGTTACGATAGATAATTGACGGCACAAAATGGATACATCGAAATTTGCACACTGAGCGAAAGAAGTGACACGACATGTGAAAGTAATGGTCGTGCTTGCCCGTCGTGCGCGGGCGCGCTAAAGTTACGGCCCCTGCCGGCTTGCCAAGCCGCCCACAATCGAACTCCAATTCTGAAGCCATCGACTGCGACAAGAAGTTTAGGCACGGAGCCACACGACATCACCACCAGCGATTCAAAGCCCAACGAACCGTCAAAATGGCCTCCAAAGGGTATGCGCAAGGACTAAAAGCCGGCAAGATATGGCACATGGCAATGCTGATACTCTGCGAATAGAAGAGGTTCTACCTCCGGTAACAAGCTGAAGATGACCCTCGGTCTGCCAGTGTACGTTTTCTCCAACAGCCCGAATCGCACGCAATCCGATACCCGTCGAAATCACCGCGCGAAACCATGAGCAAAAGAGCGAGCAATCGGCTAATAGTCACACAGCGGTGCGGTCATGAACTGCTGCGACAACTCCGGCGCCCGTAACCTCTACATCATCTCCGTCAAGGGCTTCGGTGCACGCCTCAACCGTCTGCCAGCTGCTGGTGTCGGCGACATGGTCATGGCGACCGTCAAGAAGGGAAAGCCAGAACTCCGAAAGAAGGTCATGCCAGCCGTCATTGTCCGACAGAGCAAGCCATGGCGGAGAGCAGACGGTGTCTTCCTGTACTTCGAGGATAACGCGGGTGTCATCGTCAACCCCAAGGGTGAAATGAAGGGCTCGGCCATTACCGGTCCTGTGGGTAAGGAGGCTGCCGAGCTTTGGCCGGTACGTTCAAATATCCATGCAAAAGAGGTGTACTTGGGAGAGGATACTGACTGCGGATACAGCGTATTGCCTCCAACTCTGGTGTCGTGATGTGAGTTGTGGGTTTGGGAATGCTACCAAGAAATGGAGTCGTGCATGGGAGCCGGCGTTTTAGCTAGCTCGGGTCCAGAGAAACGCGCCACAGTTGCGCTGGGTCTTTCCTGATCTGGAGATCATCATATCCGAGTCGAATCAGAACCGAACGAGACAATGCAGCAATGCTCACGACCTGAGCCCCTTTGAGCCATTCTATTGTAACGATGAGTTCTTTCAGCGGCTTCTTTTGCCTGCCATGGGATCCTTTATCCGTGACCACGTTCTTTCAAAGCTTCACCGGGACATTGTGGCTTTGTCAGTGAGCGCGGAACGTCACTCGCCCTTATGTGCACTGACATTCATGCTATGACGACCCATCCCATACTAAACCCATTTTACTATCGACAGAGCGGATCGCAGGACTTTTCGCGACATCAACAGCAACAACTCCACAATCGATTTAACAAATAGATCAGAACAACAATATGCTGCTGGTCAGCATTTTGATCTTCACCATCCGGTGGACATTGACAATCCAGCACTCGAATTGATTGATATCGACGAAGAAGGCTGTATCGACTGTGAGCCGGAGCGCAAACCCATCAGGTACGAACCACACCCATTAATTCAAAACCAATCAGTGACTGACAACTCAGGTCAAGAGAGCTACGATGAGGTAAGATTCACTTCCCACATCCCTGCCCACTGGATGGAATCGGAGGCCTTCAAAGCTGAGGCTGATGGCACTGACAGCGATCGCGTGGTTTCGGATATGAGCCGTCTGATGTCCTGCGTCGATCAGACAGTCCTGTCCTTTGTCGTGGTTGGACCCCTGGCTGAGCCCGCAACTTACACCCAGATGACCATAAAGCTGACGCGCCGAAAATAATACAAGCATCGCGATGCCACTGTACACTTTGACGAGTCGACGTATAAGATACCACTGAAGGTCTTCGACGATCTGGATCTTGAAATTTTTGATTGGTATCATCAGGTAAACGAGGTCTTCAAGGGCGAAAACGACTGCGCAGTCCGGCTTCGCTCGCATAAACTTCGAATCTGCAGGTGTCTTCCAGCAGGAACATGAGGGAGCAGCACAGCGGCTCCCTCGTCGTTTGCCTGATGTCGCAGATGCCACTGAGCACGTGGCTTGCGTTCCTCTGCCCACCAGCAGAAGACAACAGCTCATGCAAGAAGACGACATGTGTCTAGTATGCTACGCTCTCATCGCCGAACTCGAGGGCACTTCCCTCGTCCAGACGAAGAGGTGCCACCAAAATTACTGCCTCGACTTCATTAAAATGGTCACAGCCGACGCTGGTATTGCAACTACCTGTCCAAAATGTCGTCGAGCCCTCTTCAACGAAGCAGATACCAAAAACATCGCTTGATGCATAAGCATGGGGAGAATAGTATCTACTATAGCACCCAGCCGGTGGAGGGTGCTGGGCAGGTAGGTGATGATGGGGATATTGAGATGAAGGATTATTGAGCTGTTTAAGGTGAACGCTGGTTGTGAGAACGGTGGTCCGTCTAGCTCAATACACTGTTGAATACACTGTCCACGTGTTATTTCAGTATTGAGTGAGTCGACTACCACTCAAGCTGTTCATCCACTTTACACACAATCATGTTTTTCTGAATTTGAACTTGCATTTGTTATCCTAGGGAATGCTGGTTTAGATTGCACCAATCAATACAAAGAGTCTTGGCAAAATCTGAGATCTACCTCACTCGTTCGTGACCGCGTTTCTGTTTCCTGCATATTCCTTCCATTAAATCTCAGCTATTCACGCATCCTGCCACTGACAACCTCATAGATGGTGTATGAGGACACAGCGAACCGAGATGGCTGGTGTGAACACTGTGATGTTGATGTACATCGCAGATGCTCCCTTTTCCCTCCCAGCTCGCTATCTTCAATCTGAAGCCACTCGAGCTCGTAGGGTCATCCACATAGCCATCCGGATTCATACAAGAGTCTTTCACGCTGATACCCAGCGGGTCTCACGTCCAACACTCACTGCGCCTGGTCTTGCGGGCTGGGAAAGGCTTTACCGCTAGCGACAGTCACGTTGTGTTGACTTGCAACCGGGGCAGTAACAATGCCTTTGCGGATAGATGGCGTAGGGAATGCCATTGTCTGGACTTACCCTTGTGCTCGCTGTGCCTTGAAGACGACTTGACACAAGACTCTGAAAGCAACACAAGTGCATTGTCGACCACAAGGCATTATCACTCGCAGCTCTTGCCCCTTCCACTCACACGTTTAAAGGAGTCGTCGCTAATTTGGATTTTGATCAAGTAAAAGAACCCTCGTTGAACCTACCACGCGCAAGAACACCATTTTCACACACGGCAGCTCCACACGAAGCCACTGCCCACAAAACTTCATCTCGGAAGACGCCTACCCGTGAGCAGTTTCTCGCGACTGGCCTGGCGCCAGTCGTTGTCATATCGCCAGATGAGCCACAAGAGTGTCCTATCTGCTTGAATTGGTTCGATGAGCCGGTGGCAGTCAACTGTCCAGCCCACCATATCTTCTGCAAGAGCTGCATAAGTCGCTACTCCGAGGCTGGCGCTAACTGTCCACTCTGTAGGCACGAGCTATTCACCAGACCTTCAGTTGCCTCTACCACTGCCGCTCCAGAGCCACTCGTGTTCACCGAAGCCAACGTCAACCAAGCCCGGCAGGTTGCTGGCCTCCACGACACTGCACCCAACAACGAGCCCGTGGGAATCGAGACGTTTGGTAACGGTAACGTATCTGGCTATCGAATCCACGCGGCCACCACTGCAGCGTCTGAGTATCTTCATGCTAGACACACGAGCAGTACCACTGGCGTTCCTCGCATGACACTACCGGGAGACAGGAGCTCTGAACCCATTCTTGGCGCAGGTCTCATCAATGCTGATACCCTGCTATCGAGAGTAATAGTCATGGCTCACATTGTCTTCGTCCTCGCCTTCATGGGCAGACCTCCACCAACAGCACAGACGTTCCAAGACTGGCAGACCGTCATTCGCCACATCTCCCAAACCCTCCGAAGCCGTCCATTCTTGAGCGCAACCTGCGTACTTGGTTTTCGGACATTGGCGAGATTGAGTTCTTGCGTACTGAAGAGGAAACCGGTCGTCCGGATCCTCTGAAAACCGCTTTCAAAGTCTTGCTTGAGTTTGTTGCGTATTGTGCTTGGAAAGAGATGAGAGATCGAAGAGCTGCGAAGGAACACGGGCGTCAGTTGAGCAAGCAGAGGTGGCAGCAGAGGGAGGCGAAGATGGTGAGTAGGTGTGGGACTATGTGAGTTGGCTTGCCCTTTGGTATGGTCTTACTTGATTGGTGTTTCGGTGGCCGTTCTCTGCTGCCTGAAAGATCAGAACGTTAGTCTGGTTTGTATTACACTAAGCCTTTCTCCCTCGATTGGCTTCACTTTCTCTTCATTCGCCTACGTTGACTTGTTGTGACGTTTCTCACGGATGTTTCGTTCAAACAAAACTCCTTGGCATAGCACGTCGCTTGGAACAAGAGCCTATTCGAAACAGTACCAAGACATAACGACCACACTTCTTGACATCCATTAGCAGCCTGTCAAGGTATGGACAACAAAACGGTAAAGACCAAGATCTACTCTTTCTGCTGTCCACGCCGGCCCTGGCCTCTTCAAGTCACGAAAATTATATAGCTGGATAGAGCAGGCTTCGAATAATCGTGTGTAGAGTAATTTGGCATGCAAAAGCATTATTGGCGGTGGTGTTAGGTGGATCTTGTCGCAAAGCTGATTTACCGTTTTGTTGGACAGAGGATGCCTGTGTCGCTCGAAACACGGGGCCGTATTCTCAAACAAGCGTCGGTATGAACTTACAGTATCCGAACAATGACCCTTGCGAATCATCTAAGTTCATTGCTGCGGACACCACATGGGTCAGTCGTCAGTCTGCGGACATTAATTATCCGTCCATAGTGGCCTTCATTGTCGATCAAGCCTCTCGAGTAGAGACTAATGCCGACCGAATGCACATATATCGTAGCTGACGCCCAAAGGCCAGCCACACCAGGAGCACCCCAAGCCCATCATGAGGGTCAAGCTTTCGCAAGCGTGCCTGCTGGCAGT
Organism: Nothophaeocryptopus gaeumannii; assembly: GCA_031771865.1. NCBI lineage: Eukaryota > Fungi > Ascomycota > Dothideomycetes > Mycosphaerellales > Mycosphaerellaceae > Nothophaeocryptopus > Nothophaeocryptopus gaeumannii. Next base: position 794,168 of record JASISA010000025.1, read on the forward strand.
CATTCCGGCTAGCTTCACGGCTCCAACAGTCTTCCTTGCTGGAGACTCAACGATGGTAGCTACTGGCAACAAGGACGGCACGGCGGGATGGGGTGCATTTCTTTCCGACTACATCAGCCTGGAAGTTGAGAACGACGCTGCTGCCGGCCGCTCAGCACGAAGCTTCACACGCGAGGGCCGATTTACTGCAATGGCGGGGGAGGTGGCATCAGGAGACTTCGTTGTGATGGAGTTTGGCCATAATGATGATGGTTCTTTGACACCGACGGACAATGGTCGCACGGATTGTAACCCTGTGAATGGCGATTGCATCATGACTTGTCGGACGACTTACGAGTATGAGCTCCTCAACCTTACTTTTCGCTCTGAGAAAAAGCTAACGTACTCCTAGTGGCGTCTCCGAAAAAGTCTTGACCTTCTACACCTACCTCGTCAACGCCGCCAAACTCTTCCAAGACAAAGGCGCAAACGTGATCATATCCAGCAAAACACCAGACAATGTCTGGGAAACCGGAACCTACGCTTATACTCCGAACCGTTTCGTCACTTACGCTAAAGATGCTGCTGCGGCTGTCAATGCTACGTTCGTCGATCATGGGCTCTACACTGCGACTTTGTATCAGAAAGCTGGGAGGGAGACAGTCAACTCTTACTATCCAAATGATCATGGGCATACAAGTGCGAAGGGCGCGAAGGTTGTGGCGAGGGCGTTTGTGTTGGGTTTGAAAGCGACGGATAGTGGGTTGAAGAAGTATGTTCCGGGTGATTGAAGGTGGTAATGCATCCAGATCGGCCCAGGAGAAAGCAATGGAGTTGTATGCAAAGGACTTTTTGCTCTCTCTCGATCCGAATCCGTCACGTAGTGCTGACTGAGATGGACGCAGCGTAGCACATGGCTTCTGAACGGAAATATGGATCCTATTTTGTGCTCTTCCAGTTGCAAGTGCACTGGTGTTCGAACCGACAGAGCGTTCTCATTCAAAGTGTCTCCTCAAAGCAATCTTATGTAGCAGCATCAATCGCAACAGGGGCGGCTTAGTAAGCCTCATTGCAACAGACATCAGTCATCTGCTGCCATTGTCCCAGCCCACTTCCCCAACAAGTCTGCTGCTTCTTCTGAGATACTACTTCCTCGCCATTGCCCTCATCGCCACCGTCATCTCCCCCTCGAGCTCTCTTACTCGACGCTTCCGTCTCCTCTTCCTGCTCAGCCTCCCTCTTCAGCTCCTCGGCATCATCATACGCCAGCTGCACCACGCTCTCCGCGCTGAGGAGCCACTTGATGATTTCTTGAATCCTCTCCTCGCATACGCCTCCCATGAGGTTGTCTCTCTCCCACGCCAGCTGGTTGTAAAAGGACACGAACATATCGAAGGCCTTCTCTGCGTGCTCATTACTAAATGTCAGCTTCGCATCAACTAGATTGAACGACGCGGCTACCGACGTATAATCTTCTGTTCCGAGTCCGCGAAGGAGGGGCATTTGAGCAGCCTGGAACGGCTGAAGATGACGGTTTTTGAGGAGGCATATGCCCATGGAGTCGCCCATTGTGCCATCTTCCTCCTCTTCCGAGTCACGTCTGGAAGTTGTTAACACCGTACTCGCCTCTAGCTTACAGCGCTGTATCTTACCGGACCCAGGCGCTCTTGGTCATGTGGACGAGATATGTTTGGTCGTCCGTCCAGGACATTTTGAGCCCACAGGGCGCCATCTTGACTGGATGTCTGAGTGCGTCGAGGACGAACAGTCATGTGCTCGAGGTTGAGGTTTTGCCGCATGTGAAAGTGTGCACGGACCAAACTTGCTTCCCGTCGCCTACAGTTTCTGGTCATCATAACTGCTATATCTCATCAAGTTCATCCGAAACTGAATGATTCCTGTTAGCAATTGATCGACTTGTCAATCTGTTCACAAAGGATTTGATCGTGGCTCGTGCTTTCTCCTCCCGCTGACGGTGAGGCTAGTAGGAGGAACTCAGGGTTTAATGAGACAGCTCATCTCAGTCAAGTGTGCGTCTTGCTCTCTCCGACCTCGGGCTTTGATGAGATACGGCATGCTAGTGGAAAGCAAAGCATCTCTGGGCTGATAACATTACGTCGCCGTGTATACGTGCATACTCTGTCGGTCTGCTGTAGGGTAAGAGCTCCGGGCTATCTTCCATGAGACGGCCATGGAAGCGTATTTACTTATTAAGGAAGATGGCTCTACCAGATCCAACTCACGCACACCCCACTACCCCACTTGTACCTGCCAAGGCGATGACATGAAACAGCAGGACGAGCAGGACCCTGACTCACGCAGGTATAACTTCCTCGCCTCTGCTCACTACCTATATTCACGACAACAAATGAACCGACTTTCGAATCGACTCTCAAAAGCAATGTCGAACGAGATCATCTTCTACGACCTGCCCAGCAGAGGGCGACAACCCACCTGCTGGTCCCTCAACCCGTGGAAAGGTCAGTTCCTACCAAGCCTCCCCATTCCACCAACCACCTTGCTTACAATTCCTAGCTCGCCTCTCCCTCAATTTCAAGAAAATTCCCTACCGGACTCAATGGGTCGAATACCCCGACCTAGCACCAAAATTCAAGTCCTATGGCATACCACCCAACGACCCATCCGTCAATCCAAATGCCTCTTACTCAAGTCCAGCGGCCAAATTCCCAGACGGAACCTACATAATGGATTCTTTCGCCATCGCTAAACACCTTGAAGAGATCCAACCGGAACCGCCACTTCATCTGGATAGTGCGTATGTTAAGAAGGTGCAGGCTGCGATTGGGAATGTCCAGAAACGATTGACGCCGATCTGGTTACCTCGTGTTCCGGAAATGTTGCTTAATCCGAGGAGTCAGGAGTATTTCAATGAGACGAGGGAGAAGAGGGTTGGTATGCCGTTGACGGAGCTAGCGAAGAGTGATAAAGCGGGTGACGTGGCGTGGGAAGCTGCACAGCCTGGGTTTGATGAGATCAAGGGAATACTTTCCGAGAATGAAGGGCCGTACATTCTTGGGAAGGAGCCGAGTTTCGTGGATTTTGTGCTCGCTGGGTTTTGGAGATTTATGGAGAGATTGGATAAGGATGGGGATTTGTTTGGCAGGTTGATTAAGCAGGATCAGAAGTTTTTTGAGCATTTTGTGGCTTGCAAGCCGTATTTGCAGAGGAATGATTGAGGAAAGAGGCGGGTGTGCGGTAGTCTGTGATACAATTCATTGCGATCGTATGCTAAGAAGCAATAATGCTGGGTATCTATAAAGTTCTTATCGTTTGTGGCTGAGACTTCAGTGTGCTGTACCAGCCAGACTCCGTCTCTCTAATAAGAGCGCGCACCTAGACGCTTTTCTCACTCCCGCTTGGTGCAAAGCCTCCCTCGTTGTGGGTGCTCTGCTCCTTGTTCTCAAGACCTCCGGGGCCCTTGGCACCAGGCACAGCGACGCTGCTTCGCCTGCGGTGCTCTTCGGTATCGAGATAATTGACAAGCATATTTCCGTGCTTGTCGTAGCGGTTCGGTGTGTTCTTTGGCTTGGCGACCTGGACGACATCGAACCAGCCGGTAGTCTTGTGGAAGATCTCGTCCATTTCTTCGAGGGATCTGTATGCAGTCTCTGGGTAGAAGAACCACACACATGGGACAATGAAGGCATTGATGACTGCGAATATAATGTAGGTTTGATAGCCTATGTTGGCGAATGCCTACGCGAGGATTAGCTACTGTTTCGGACAAGCAGAGCGATGGAAAAGAACGTACGATTGGCGTTATCATGACGACCATGAAGTTGAAGATCCAGTTCGCCGATGTGGAGAGCGCAGAGGATGGCGCTCTGATTCGCAAAGGCACAATTTCAGATGGGTACAGCCATGTCATTCCAAGCCATCCAATGGCGAAGAAAGTGTTGAAGACGAACAGGAAGACTGCTGCAACGATACCAGGCCCAGAACCTCCGACTGAAGTAACGGCCGCGAGAACCACCATGGAAAGCGACATGCCCACAGCACCGAACAGCATCAGTGGTCGACGTCCGACTTTCTCAATGGTGAAGACTGCAATCCAGGAGGCTAAAAAGTATTCAGTTCCGTTGCATGCAGCTAGGATACGGGAGAGGAAGCCCGAAAGGCCGATCTCTGTTTCGTAGATGGTAGCAGCGTAATAGCTGTGATGTGTTAGCACAAGTTCAAAACGTGGACAGTGAAGGACTTACGTGATAAGGTTGATACCCGAGATTTGCTGGAACATTTGGTTCACGTATCCAAGTGCAGCTCGATGGAAGTTGCGGTCCTTGCCCATGGTGAAGACCTCTCTGAAAGTTCCTTGCGCGCTCTCGATGACGGACTCCTTAATGGCAGCAAACTCGTTTTGAATGTATCCATCCTCTGGAGGAAGGTCGCTGAGCGCTGCCAAGACAGTGACGGCCTCGTCTTCACGCCCCTTCAAGATCAACCAACGAGGACTCTCGGGTAGTGGCAAGATAAAGACCAGTATAACGAGCGCGAAGAAGATTTGGAAGCCGATGGGAAAGCGCCAGGAGATGGTTCCCGGGACGAACGAGAAGCCGAAGTCGATCCAGTACGAGATCATGATACCTCCTGTGATGAGGGCTCCTTCGATCATGACCATCTGCCCTCGCTTGTGGGACTTCGATGTCTCGGACTGCCATGTCGGGACTGTTGATGTATTCAACCCATTTCCGACACCAGTGATAACACGTCCGACAATGAGCTGTGCGAGCCCAAAGGCGGAACACTGCAGTGCAGCTCCAACGACCATAATTGCCGAGCCAACAAAGATCGTTCGACGACGACCGAGGAATTGTCCAAGCCAGATACAGATGACGGCACCCAGAAAACATCCCAGATTGTAAGATGCAATGGAGATGCCTTGTGTCGTAGCTTTGGGACTGTCTCCGGAGACGTTTCGAGTATCGATTTCGGGGAAAACCTTGACGAAAGACTCAAGCGTCAATAAGCCGCCCATGACACCCTGGTCATATCCGACTGTTGTTCGTTAGCTTGAGGCCTTTCTGTCATATGCTGATGTGCTGTAGTACTCACAAAGCAAGAAGTCCAAACCAGCAATGATACCAATGGCCCAGTTCAAGCTTTGGCCACGAAGGCCGAAGTATCGTTTACCAAACATCTTGGCGGTCTGGCTTCCCTCCAATGTCTGGCAGCAAGATGACAAGCCGAAGAAGAAGAAGAAGGTCAAGAAACCAACAAGAGAGCCTTTAAAGCCACCAAGCCTCCCAAGGACTCAGAGTTCGTAAAGGGAGAGTAGGTTTGCGCCGGCTGGAGCGTTGACCTTTTCAATCGATATAAGAGACGCCCGCCAAGTCTTGTGACACCAGCTTCGGAGGACCCCATGGGTCTCCAGCCTCCATCGAACGGGCCCTGGGTACATCCTGCTCGCGTGCTAACGTGCTGAACAGGCCCAAGCGAGCAAATGATTATCGCCCCCGGTACTGCCATATAGGGTAATCCGGGATGAGTAGGAGAGCGGTTTGCACCAACAAATCCTTGACTCCAGCCGGATCCCGTTTCTGGGGACTTTTGGTGCGGCGATGTTGCTCTCGTGGTGGCCACGCAGCGATGAGGCCCACCGTGTTGCGTCTGAACACTCCATAGCGGCTCTGATGCTGAATGAACATCCAATGAAAGTCTTTCTCGTCCGCATGAAGTTGGAGGCTAGCGGCTCTGCTTGCATCCCTGCAAAAAGCATGCTGACGTCCGACTCCATAAGTACCGTATGGCGCCCCACGAACTGCAGCAACAGCCATATCCATGTCACGATGTGGGATGTCTCTTGACATCAGCTCTTCTCGATACATTTCATGTCGTCGCTGGGACTTCGGCGACGGGCATACAGCGATACATTTGAGACTTGGCACGGGTGTTGCGTCGGGAATGCGGGCGGATGTGAGCGAGAATCGCAGATGGACGAGCTGATGCGGTGGTCTGATGCAGGTTCATCAAGATGGATCATAATCCCATGCAGGGTGACAGTCGCCATCGCTGTTCTTGTCGGCCGCTTCAGACGGAACACCTCAGACTCGGTGGCCCGATCGCTTGGTACAAAACCACCTAAGCTTGAGGAGCTTGTATTGCCTTCCAAGGCCTGCTGTCGCCGAGACAGAGAACTCAATCGGCCCGCCATATATAAGGCCGCGGTATGTTCAAGCGGTGGCCTGAATTGTAGTACCGCAAGGCCACCGATACAAAGTGAAGTGGCAATGTAACAGTGATGATCACGTTGGGACTCCACGGGGAAGGAGTCCGTCTGCAAGATATTTCTTTGAATGCGTCTACGGCAATTCCGGCATGTGGCATCCGACTCATCCGAGTGCTGAGGCCTTTCGCATTGTGGGCCGTCAAGTACTTTGTTCCCTTTCACTGAGGAAGGACCCTTCATCTCCTCCAATGCCATCTTCTTTTCACTTCCAAGCTTTCACGTGCGCATTGCGAGCCTCAGTATGCACTTCTTCCAGCCAATCTGTCTCCGCCAATCAATCGCGCCTTCCTGTCAGATATGACCTTCCTCTTTCCTCATCTTCATCACTTGCTATGCCTCTTCTTCGCAGCGCCAGCGGCATTGGGCAACTTATTCATCTCCGACTGCCTCTGACCCCTCGTCTGGCGCGGACTTGCCCCAGTACCGACCACGACTCCTCTGCCCACCAAGTCCTTCAGCTCACGTTCGCCTAGTGAAGGACGCTCTTTCTTCTTCGGTGGTTCTGAGCCCGCAACAGAGCTTGGCTTGCGCTTGTTTGGCGGGGGCATTGATTGCGGCTCTGCAGGAGCCGAGTCGGTCTCGAGGTCTGTTACGTGTTTGACATCGGCTACGTCTCCTGGCCCTTCACGTGCAGAAGAGGTGTCGGTTTCGGGAGCCGCGATATTGGCTCGAACCAGGCGAGGTGGAGTTGACGAGCTCACATCGAACGGCTTGTCAATTGAAGCCGACTGCTCCAGCGGTAGCGATTGACGTGATCGCTTTAGACCTTCCGGCGCCTGTGGAAATGGAATAGGTGAGGTAGCCATCTCCTCATCTTCCTCTTCAGGCTCTTCTTCGCGCATCTCTGCCTGCAGCTCACGCTTGTCGCTGCTCGAGGTCCGTGGCGCCGCGGTTGTGCTCGTTTGGAATGGGGTACTCGTGTCCATTGTCGCGCCCGGCGGCAATGATGGTGACCGTACTGGTGGTGACGTAGAAGCGATAGGTGCCTGGCGAAATGTTGGCGGGGTCGAGCGCGTCATGTCCGCGTTTGATGATGGTTTAATCTCGGCGTCTTCTGCCTTTTGTTGAGTATACTCTGGCTTCAGCTTCTCTGGTGTCGGCGGCGGCACGGAATAAAAGGAGTCGATCTCGTTCATGCCCTCCGAGAAGCTAAGTGCAGCGGCAAATACGTCTTCCCCATTAGGTTCCATGATGTCCGCCGGCCAAATGCTAGTCAAGACGTTGGTGCATGTCTGTGGGAGGGAAGCCGCTTTAACAAAGTGAGCTTCCGAAGCCACAGGAGTTGAGATGAAGCGGTCCACGTGAAGTTCGTAGTCGTTGTTCGAAGGTCCCGCCAGATGCTAGCAGCTCGATTCGAGGTTTGGCTTTGCTGGAAGTTGAGTGAAAGAACAAGTTCAGGCAAACGGCGAACGCTTCGCGCGATTCTCGCGTTTGCGTAGCTTCGTTGTCGTATTTTCTGGTCTAGGGTCCTATTTGGGAGATGTCCTACTATTTGGGAGAGGTCAGTCAGTGCGCAGCGCGACCGGTGAGCCTGCGGAAGCTGTTCATCAGTAGAAGCTCAATGACCGATCATCTCACGCCTGAGGGATGAAATGAAACGTCTTGATTGACAGCTTCAAATCATTTCTGCGATTCTGCAAGGGCTGATATCCGAGCATCATCTGCGTTCTGTCGTTCTATCCATCTCGCGAGCCATGCTCATATCATTGATGAAACTGTTTGTATGCCACTTTCACATCTTGATCTTCGAGCCGTCCTTCCTAGTCACGGCCGTTAATCGTTCTCGTCCGTCTTTCGTCTTCGTGTTAAAAGGGTATCGCATTCCCTATCGCGCCTGAGGTATCCGCCGGGGCTCCAAGCATCCTGATCCCACGTGTCAGTGCCGCTTCAATGCTACCTTAGGTCTTGAGAGCGAACGACTCACTTCTTTCCTGCTTCTGTCGCGCAGCAACAGCACAGAATTGCCGCCGGCCAGCACACAATCGCCATCAGGATTCCAATGATAAAGCCCAGTGTAGGACCAACGATCCTAGAGGCGCAAATGTCAGATCAAGAATGAATCGATGCCGGGCGCGAAAAGCTCTTACTTGACATGGCATGGGTTCTGGTCAGTACCGCACTGAATACAGATTGGCAATGGGATTCCGAAGCCGCAGTCCGCCATTGCGATTGATCAATGCGGTGTAGAAGCCTCTTCGTATGGCTATCAGGTATCAGATTAGGTTTGCGTTGCGCTGCTGGCTTGAGGAAATGTCACGGCGGCATGTGCTGGCGAGGGAGTTGTGAAGTAGACGAGAAGTGTACAAGCAAAGTCATATCGACAGAAGGCAAGTGGTATCGTCGTTGGGCCATCTTCGATCTTGTGAAGCCAAACGAGAGCCAATGACGTGCGCACACGCCATCTCACGGATCATCACTGCCAATTCCTGACAAGCATTTGCGGACCCATTCCCGCTTCTTGGCTCCTCTTCCAACCTCTTCCTCGACGCGACTTTGACACCAAAACCCTCTGACGATACATGTACCAACTTCACACCGCACGAACTCCTCCGAGAACGCATATACGCTCAGTACAATACTATACACTCGCCCATCTGATCATAATGCTCCATCCAACGTCTTGGAAGTCAAGAAGCGACGCGTAGAGTTGGCTCTTCGCTGGCGATCGCATTGGTCCGGATAGCCTCGTACCCATTACAGGTCTTGGGGACCTTATTGCACTCCTGGATATGCCTTCGGAAGATGGTCGTCACTTGGGAATCATTTCATCGTCTTGATCGCGTGCCATTTCCGTGTCCAAAATCATTCGGGCTTGTGATCTGGCAAAAGCGAAATACGACAGTGAGCAGGAAATCGGCACATCCGCTGTCATCACGGCCGACCCGCAAATGTATGGGAGAGGTCTAGCCAGTCTCCCTTTCTGATCCAATAATCATCAAATACGCCGAGTTGTCACAGCAGAAACATTGTCGTGAAGTTGTCGACGCCCTGCGCCCTTCCGCGTGGCTGCAGAGTTGAATGTACGCGCTGATGAGTAATCACGAAGCTCCTCGCTGTGCTCAGGCCAAAACATCGCACCCCCAAGGCCAAGACCGAGGTTACCCTGGCAAGCTCTCAAGATACGGCCCTATGCGCCATACTGATCTACAGCAGAGACGCCGCATGCAAACGAAAGATGCGCGAGCTTTCGCCGTGCCGCATCACGGATCTCCATGGCATGAGCAGTGAATGGTTGACTCAGAAGCGATGCTGCGTAATGAGGTCCTGCATGTGGCTCACAAGACGCTCTCGAGACACCCTATGTTCGAGTATTCGGCCGTTGAAAGCGACCCTCGCGTTCGGTACTTCGAAATCGAAGGTGCACGCTGCACTAGTGTAAGGTGCGAGCGCCTCGTGGCTGTTGCGATGAACGGGCGCAAGCACGCTAAGGCACGATATGCTTTCTTCGCCTCGTCGATAAGTATATGTACCACAAGCCCCCGGCAGAACAGGTGGAACATATGACGCCCTCCTGAATTGGTCTTCATTGTCTATTAATCATGTCAGAAACACAAGAGCAGGTCTGTACAGAGCGCTCGGTGCCAGAGAAAGAAGTGTCGCCGGTCGACAGCACCAAACCCGACAATCTGGACAAGGAGATTGAGTCCACGCTTGAAGGCATCGAAGTCGGAAGCAGCCATGATGTCGAACGCGACGAGGACCATCAAGACTTAGAGAAAGCCACAACGCAGGCAAGCACAGGAAGCCGACCTCCAGTGAGCAGCATCAAGACAGCACAAGACTGGACTGGGGCACACGATTCTGGCAATCCCCTCAACTGGACGTTGGCTAAGAAGGCATGTCACTTCGTACCGGTAGCGTGTTTGGCAATGGCTGTGACAGCAGGATCGTCCCTTATTTCACCTGCGAATGCAGACCTACAGGCATACTTTCATGTCTCCAGAACGGCAGCCATCATACCATTGACACTATATGTCTGTGGCCTGGGACTCGGGCCCATCATCGCAGCGCCGCTGTCAGAACAGTAAGCATTTGGGCATGTTTCCAATGGGGAGGCTCTGACCAACTTGACCAGATTCGGAAGATCCATCGTCTACAAAGTCACCGCACCTGTCTTTATCCTCTTCCTTGTGGGAGCGGGCTTCTCGAAGTCATTCGGTAGCTTGTGCGTCTGCAGATTGCTAGCTGGAACGGCTGGCGCACCTGTACTTGCTGTCGGTGCCGGCACGAATGCCGATATGTTCGTACCTCGAAATAGGGCGCCAGCGACATCGTTCTATATAATGATGCCTTTCTTGGGCCCAGCCATCGGCCCTGTCATCGTGAGTCTGATACCGGGGCGATAGAAAGATGGTAGAGAAGCTGACCGAGTGGCAGGGTGGGTTCGCCGCATACTACAAAGGCTGGCAGTGGACCCAATGGTGCACAATCTTCATCGCTCTTGCTGCTTTCATCAGCTGTTTACCCATGCACGAAACCTACAAGAAGACCATACTTCAGAAACGAGCCAAGAAGCACGGCATTGCTCCACCATCCGGTCCACACGTCCTCAGTGTGCAGTATTTCAAGATCCTCTTCACCATCACACTTGCTCGACCAGTGTCGATGATCTTCACCGAGCCTATTGTCTTGTTATTCGGAATCTACAACTCCTTCACATTCGGCGTACTCTTCACATTCTTCGCTGCTTTTCCATACACTTTCGGAAAGGTATACGGCTTCAACACCTGGCAGAGCGGCCTTACGTTCATCGCAATTGGCCTTGGGTCCATACTGGCGGCCATCACCAACGTCCTGTGTGATCGGCTGATGTACGTCAAGAGAGTGGATCGCGCAGTGCAGGAAGGGAGACTGGCTGTGATTCCTGAGGCTCGGCTCTACGCTGGCATGATGGGAGCCTTTGGCCTTCCGATCGGGTGAGTCGATATCCATTTCTGAATTGGGAGTTTGGCGACATGATGCTGATTTGGATGACAGTCTCTTCTGGTTCGCTTGGACAGCACGAGAAGGAGTACACTGGATATCGCCCGTCCTTGCATGTGTAAGTCGTAGATTCATGCCAGCCAAGAATAACAACAAAGTTGACGACGTACCGAGGTTCCGTTCGCCTGGGGGAATCTATGCCTTTTCCTCGCCGGATCGTTGTATCAAGTCGATGTGTATGTGCTCAGCTTTGCGCCCATGAACATGTTCGATGGGATTGAGACTCACATTTGACAGGTATGGGCCCTTGAATGGAGCTTCAGCGATGGCCGCCAATGGATTGATGCGCTACGTAGCTGGAGGTTGTTTTCCGTTGTTTGCAGTGAGTATCTTGTTCCTTCCCGAGTGTGCATATATCGTGCTGACGGCGCTAGGTGCAAATGTACGAAACACTGGGCATTGCGTGGGCAACATCGCTACTTGCCTTCATCTGCACTGCCATGCTACCGATACCGTTCGTGCTCTACAAGTACGGGCCGATCATTAGGAGGAGGAGTCGATACATGGCACCAGCAGCGTAAGATGGCAGCACCGCATTCAGCCGATCAAAGTGATGCTCCGCCCTCGAGTCTCTATTCTCTAATTTCCTCGTCCTATTTCTGGCGCTGTCCTTCATCATCGTTAATGCATTGATGAATATCTCATCTGACAGGAATGAAGGACTTGAAAGTTTCAATTTTGAGACTAACATGAGGAATCGAGAGCACATATAGATGTATCAAACAGCTCACAGGATGCCACGATCGGAGACCCTACTGTAGCCACGTGTCTGCGATGGTGACCACGAGTCGTGGCAGCAAAGTGCTTCTGGATCAACTTTTCACCCGCCAGGTCCTCGTGGCAGTCCGCCCGATCAATTCGCCATTGACTTCGAACTTTGAGCTATTGGACAGAGCAAAAGGCCCGGAACAGGAGAAGGTTCGTATTCTGCATTGGAGTCTCAATCCATCACAGGAGGCCATTGATCTCGAGAGCAGGATTCCTGGTCCGTGGTTGGGCAAAAAGCCGGTCTGACGTCGTGGAGCGAGTGCCGGTGCCCAACCTACATGTAGATGTCTGTCTCCCTACAGCCGCAGTGTAAGTCTTCGGCATCCCGATTGACGGCCAGCATACTGAAACCGATAGTGTACCGGAATATAGAACCGAGCCCTATGCACACATATAGCAGTAAGCGCGATGTGGTGTATGCAATGCAATGCAGGTATGGCATCGCGACTGTCGAACCCTGAAGATCATACTCGATCACTCGAACCTTGTGTCGCAGAACGCCAGTGAGAACCCAACTGCCAACTTTCGACCTCACGTTTCTCGCGGTCGACTACGTATCGATGCTCTCCGGCTCCGCGCCTCAAAATCCTGTCGCAACTCCCAATGACCCTCCGTGCCCTCAAAGCCTCCCGAGCCAACCTTGAGCCATTTCCCAAATGCCGGCTTCCTGGCCAAGGCCTCCATCTTCGCAGGCTCACTGCTTGTTCGTATCGACAATTTCGGGTCTGAATACAGCCAACCCGGTTCGGTTTCCGTGACGAACCCGTGATGAACCGGCTTCACAAGCTGGTCACGATGCAACCACCACACCATCACAACGCTGTGCCTTTTCTCCGCAGTGACAGGGCAGGCGCCCACAGCGGTGCCTGCAACGTCGCAGTCGATCATCACTACCATCGCGCTTATGTGGTTGTTTCGGGCGACGTCAATATTGCGCCGTTTGACATGCACAACATGCACGCCTCACGTTATCTTAAGCGCGGCGCGTTAGGGCCCATTTGAACATCGGCGACGGCCACTGGCGCGGGTAGTTTAAACGCCTACCCGAAGCGAAAATGTCAATTGAAACTGGGTGGTGGTTGCTTGAATCGAAAACTTTTGCCTGCTGCTGCAACCAAGAAAGGGTTTCTTGGTGACGGAGGGCACATTACGCTTTGCACGCATCGTGAACCCAACTTAATGGGTCGGCCTGATCGGATGGTGGACTGGTATGCTGACTCTCTGACATTGTGTGCTGCGGTCGATGCCTTTTCTGTAAGATTTTCCCTGGAAAGATCGCTGATGCACGCGACGAGTTTCCCTGGACGAGCAATTGGGTTTATGTTCTTTCTGTTACCAATGCTCGGCCTTGTATCCGCATAGTAGCTTTTTTTGCTCTTGGTTGTCACTCCCCTCCTTTACGGCTGCCTATCCCGTTCTCTCTTAATGCATACTGAGGGTCGTCTCTCGACACTCCACGATCTCTCCCTAATCGGGCCCGCCATCTCTAATATTGTCGTTCGTCAACCACCACCGGGCAGCTTCAATCAGCTCCCAAGTGGGTTTGATGGCATTGCCGCGGAATGCAGTCAATTGGGTGCCGGAGAAGAGACTCGTATGGACGCCAGTAAGGCCGATACAACATCCGCAATCATTCACAGCAGCGCGAGCGGGACTGCTAACGATCGGTAAGAGCAGATATTGATATATAGATATATCTGAGCTGGCACTGACACTCTCAGGGGTGATATTCACTCTGATCGGCACATTTGCGACAACATGTCGAGTACTCACGCTTGTCCAACGACGGCGGAAGGTTGGTTACGACGACTATGCCATGTTCGCTGCATACGCATGCTCCATCGCCTTCGCAGCGGCAGTCTTCACCTCAGTACGGTGGGGTGTGGGCTTGAAGATCCAGGATGTACCGGTATATTGGGGAGTGAGGGCAATTGAGGTATATTGGTTGAGGTCAGTGATACGCTAGCTGCAGGGGACTGACTTTGTACCAGGCCATCTACGTCGATGAGATATTCTACTACATCACGGTCTTCTGCGTAAAGCTATCGTTGATGTTCCTGTATCTGCGATTAGGTACGGGCTTTTCGTCTGCAATCTGCGCTGAAGTAATCGCTTACGTGTGGTGCAGCTGCTGAACTCCGCGGATGGTTCTACTATGCGAGTGTCGCCCTACTTACAATACTGTGTCTTCACTTCGCGACGACGGTGGTGGTATTCTCGACACAATGCATGCCAATGAAGAAGTATTGGTCTCCTAGTACCCCTGGTACCTGCATCGATATCACAGCGTTCTTCTACTGTGAGTCGAGCACATTCGTTCACCAATGTACTCAGACACTGACTTGGACTAGCAACGGGCATATTTACAATAGCCACGGATGTGATCATGATAGCTCTGCCGATGAACATCATATGGAAGATTCCGCGTTCGCCGAAGCAGAAGATTGGCATCATGTGTGCGTTTCTAGTCGCAGGAATTGGTACGATCGCCAGCTGCGTGCGATTGTATTCCATTAAGACATATACCGAGTCCCGTCAGCCGATGAGAGATGCGGCACCGATCAGCACTTGGTCATTCATCGAGATCAACCTAGGCATACTATGTGCCTCTGTTGCTGGTACGCCTCTTCTAACAAACCTTCTCTGGACTTCACTGACATGCTCTTAGTGATAAAACCTCTCTTCTCCAAAACCGTCGCCCCCTCCCTAGCCAACGACCGTGGCCACCAAAGACACTTCGGCTCCGTCTCCACAAAACACACCCTCACTTCCCGAAAAACAAGCCACACCGGCCGAACAACAATCTCCTGCGACCTCAAAGACATGTCCCGCTGGTCAACAAACACCACCCTGCCCCCGCCAATCCTCTCCCCTTACAATATCTCCTTCACAACAGCAGACTTCATGCCCGAGAAACCCACCGATGTCGAGCTCGGCCTCGGTCCTGTGGTTGGGAGGGATGTCGATGGTAGTCCGATTCGATATAGTAGTCCTTTGCCTGATCCTCCGAAGGCGTTGCTTAATTCGAGAAGGAGTAATAGTCACGGGAGGGAAGATTCTGCAACATTGCCACCGCTGCCGTTGGCGAGACAGGATGGGCCGGTGGTGGTTACGCAGGATTTTGCAGATGGGAATGGGAATGGGACTAGTCAGTTGAATATTAGTCGGCAGCAAAATCAGAAGGGTGGACAATGATGATGCTTCGATAATTATTCTGGCGGGAACGTGACATATATATCTTACAGGATATACCGACAGAAGTGTACAGAGAGGCGATTGAGTAATGATAATGAGTCTGAATGCCCGCTGAACTTTGAAGTGGTAGGCCTATCTGGTGGCAGAGGAGACGTGCAGAATGGAATTGTAGAGGAAGGTGGAAGAGTATGGGCTAGAGACAGACTCTCACGAGTGTAGTGGCGTTGAGAAACAGGCCATGTTTTTCAAGTCGACCGCTGTGATGCCCCGTTTGGTCTCAGTCTTAGCTTTCCGACCTCTGTCTCCTCTAGTCTTTGACCAATACTTTGCGTCGCCATCTGTCGTATTGCAATCTGTCAACAGTCCCTCTGATCCTAGGGTTTCCTCCAACGTGTCACCGTCATCCGACGCTTCAGTACCTCGCTTTCAACTTCCATCCCGTCTTCCTGCCTCTCACCACAGTGAACGAGACCACAGCAATGAGATAGCAAATACCCGTAAAGACAGTCACACCCCAGAATGCTCCTCCACAAGCCTCAATGAGCGCACCGGCGATTGGAATTCCCGTCAAAGTTCCGCAAGCTACGATGCAGTAGCAAGTGGCGTAATATCGCCCATACTCTTCCGTATCGCATAGCATGCCCACACACACTGGCGTCAAGCTGATGTTCGATCCAGAAGCGAAGCCGAACAAGACGCAAAAGGCGATTGTCAGTCCAAAGATGGCAGTGTTGCTTTCACTGTGCTCAGCTGGTGTAGAGAGCACAGTGGCAGGTAGCCAGAGACCCAGAGAGGCGATCACGCAGAGGAAGAGAGCGGCGAGGACCGCATTGAACCTGCCAACTTTGTCCGCAACCAGTCCTCGTAGCCAACGTCCAAATGTCGAGCCTGCGTTAAAGATGGCAATGATCTGGTACGCGAAGGTTGTGCTCATCGCGCCAGAGCCGAGGGAGTAGGCAGTCACGTATGAGATCGGCGCGAAGAGACCCCATTCCATGAAATATGTGCCGACTGTGACAAGAAGGAAGTCAACGTTGCGAAAGATGCGGAAGTCTGGTAGGACCGATGAGTTTGGCTTGGGTGGCAGACGAGAGCGCACAAGAAGGTTGGTCAGGATGAGAAGCACGAGGAAGATGAAGCCTTGGATTCGGGTCGCCCATGCCCAACCGACCTTTGGAAAGAGATTCTGTAGCATGAGAGGGAAGATGACGCCTCCTAGGGATCCTCCCGCAGCTGCCAGCCCGGTCGCGTTACCGCGCTTCATGTAGAAGAAATGCCCGATGGCGGCGATGGTGGGCGTGAAGACGAGAGCTGTCCCAAAGCCACCAAGGATGCCGAACACGAGCATGAAATGCCAGTACTGAGTGCAGACTCCCAACAGCATGATGCTGAGGACGGTGCAGATCGATCCAGCCAGAACAAGCCATCTGGGTCCTTTAGCGTCAAAGACTGGGCCGATCATGATGCCAGCTCCGAAGGATATGAAGACGTAGACGCTGATGATCCATCCGATGGTGCTCTCACTATAGCCTGACAGCTGATGCTCAGCGAGGTAGCTTTGGTAGATGCCGATGGAGTTCATGATTCCGAGCACAGCCAGCAAGCCGCAGAAGGAGCCAAACACGACGAGCCATGCGCGGAGGCCTCCTTCAGGATAGATATTGCCGTCTGGTCCGATGGTAGATGCACGAGTGGTGCTCCTGCCAAGTCGGCTGCCTCCACCATTGGCAGAGACAGCAGAAGCCCTTCGGTCTATAGGGTTCTTTTCATTGTGGGTGAATGTTTCCTCTATTGTCCTCTCAACCGGCGAGTAATCCAGGGAGGCGGAGTCCAGTGAATCTGAACGCTGGCATCTTTCCGGTTCCACGGCGGCAGACTGTGGAGAGGAAGCAGTAGAAGTCTTAGACGAGTTGGTGTTGTGGTCGTCGATGTATAGTCCTGGCTTGCTGCCTTTGGTGCGTGCGCTCATGCGCCTTCAGGTCGTCGCAGCCGAGTCCGTTTTGTTGTGCCTGTTTATCCGGTAGCGAGGAATGTAGATGGAGAAGGCAGAAAGTCGAAAACAAGAAGAAAAGAGTGCCAGGCGCAAAAGGGTAGCACTTGTATTTTCTTACCCGTGGAGCCCCCACCTTTCGCTCTCTGGTTCCGAAGCCATTGCAGTTCTCATGACAGGTGCATATTCGCAGGCCTGCTCGTTTGCTGCCACATTCTTCGCGTCTATTCGCCCATTGTGGTAGAAGTTGCCGCTTGCCGGCCGTCGGGCTCGGCGTAGGGAGATGCGTGCGGTGTGGCCAACTCCGCCATACGGCCATCTTCGCAGTTGGCCGAGAGCTGTTGTGTGAGCTTCGTCAGACATCGCTGAAGGAAGCTTGGGGGATGGACTGTGATGAATGAACACATGTGCACTGCACTGTGAAGTACAGGAAGAGAAATACTGAAGTCTACACCATCGCCTGTCAGATCTCGCGTGAGGGCAGGGATTCGCGGCGCCCGGCCGCAACCCTATCTCAGCCCCTTTCTCTTTCTACCAACCATCTCCATCTTCTATCGCAACCAATCCATGCAATGTACGTTTGTCTGCTCCCTCAACACCACCGACACACGCATCAGGCGCGAGAAACGCCCGCAGCTGAGCCTCGAGCCATTCCCTCTCCCCAACGCGGAAACTATTCTGGCCAAGATTGCCTACGTAAACATCGAAGACGCCAGCGTTCCTAGGCAAGAGCTCGACGAGCATGTTGTATACGAACGCTCTCACATTATCGAAATGCTCGCCGGATCCGAGCAGGGCTCCGTAGATGTGGCTCTTGCGAGTAAATCTCGAGTCGCCGTTTCCCGGGGATGCTTCGCGCATGTAATCCGCATATGCTTTCCGATACCCTTCGAATTGAGCGGGTAAGAGACCATGAGAGACTCCCTCATCCGGCGGCCATGAGTAATCGGCATGCCAGTCGATGGATAACCAATGCGACTGCACGCACCAGCCTATTTGTCGGGGTATCGCTTCCAAGCAGTCCCAGTCAACAAGGCCAGTGATGCGTCCCTTCTCGTTCACCAAGATGTTCTGGGGGTTGAAGTCGGACTGCATCAACACGAACTCAGGCTCACCAGGCTGAAGCTTTGTGACTTCCAGGAAAGCGTCAAGTGCTAACTCCCACAGCATATAGATACCCTTGGTCACGACGTTGTGACATTTATTGGGATATTCGTCAGCTTTGAAGCGCTTGGCCTTGCTCGCTTCCAAGATGTTCTCGACAGATCCCATGGACAGCACTGGCTTGAACTTTCGATAAAATGTGAAGATGTCGTCGGTGGTCAGACGGCTTGTGTTGCGAATGACCGGCTCTTCTGTCTCGTCTCCGAAAGAGAGTGCTCCACCGCGCGGAAACGTCGCATCAGCTAGAGCAAGCATAACGCGGGCGAGTTCCTTCAAGACACTTTGCCTTCTCCGATGCAACTCCTGGGCATCGTCTCCGTTGTTAGGATCCCAGAGGCTCGACAGGCTCTCACCCTGGAGAAACTCCATCAGGATGTACGGCGCTCCGATCTCGTTGTCCATGGTCTTGTCGTACGCTATCATCTTCGGAGTTGGCAACGAGGTTTTGGCTTTGATGTATTTCATTCCCAAAGCTGTAGCACGGAGGAGGCCGGCATCGTGCTCATTCCATCGTCCTCGAAAACCACACGCAGGTATTCGCAGGCATACCTTGTCCGCAAAGCGCGACTCAAGGATGTATGCACAGTTGAAGGCACCGCATAGCATGTCGACTACCTCAAAGCTGGAATCGAATTCGCCAGGTTTCAGCTCAACAGTTGCGTTAACGAATGCTGCTAGCTTCTCACAGGAGAGAGTCTTGACAGGGCCCCAGTACTCAGCCTCATCATAGGGCTTAAGACTGATCGCTGATACGGGATTGATTGCAACGGACTACTTGATAGTTCGGTCTTGGTCGTATACTTTGGCGACTTGTTCTGATGCTAGCGTCTCGTGGATTGCTCGCGACTCTGGTGCCTGGCGCGGATTCGTTTCAACCAGCGTCTTTGGAACAGGCTGATTAGCCGCTTGCTGAGAGGCGCTGCTGCTCGTGCTCTGCCCACGCGAGCGTTGACGGTGAGTTGGGCTACGCAGGCTTGACAAAGCTCTTCGAAAATCCGAGCGCGTTGGTGTGCTCGGTTCGTTCATGATGAGAGTGCTAATGCTTGGCTGCCAGCGAAATGATTCTCGAGCAATCCCACTTATACAAGCCTGCGGCCTCATGCGCTGCATTCCATAAGTTGCGCTGATCTCTCGCTGACGGTACCTGCTCCATTCACTGTGATCAAGCTCGGGAGGCATCGCCATGACATTTTCGTCAGAGGCGGCGAACAGGTCTGCGTGCCTGATTGTATGCGTCGAGGGACAAGGTCCAGTATTGGCAATGCTCTCCCTTTGCATACATTAGCACAGCAACTTACGCCTACCTTCTGCTTCCCTTGTGCAACATCGAAGACAGCAGCAAAGCTCTTCAAGTATCGTACCAATCACCCCAGTACCTCCGACCTGGACATCCACACCACAATCAAGCAAGAACCAACCGCATCGCCGAACACGATCTCATCGAAGATGGCGGATCGAGTAATGACGCTCCAAGAATCTTGCCCTCCCAAAGGCGTAGGAACTCGCATGTGGTAAGTCAAATTGCTTACGAGAAGATTTGCTCCAGATTAACTGTGCTCAGTGGTACCTGTGAGAGAGCAGTCTCACGAGCTTGTTTCCGTAACGGCCATCTATCGTACTGCACGGCCACGGCAGAAAACGGCAAACCATGCGGCAGACTCTACTCGCGCATATATGGCTGCAAGCTGCACCCGTATTGCGCAACGATTACAATCGAGATACACCACCAGCTCTCGATCCTTACGAAGAGCACTCCTTTCCTACACTTGTCACACCCGACGATTTGCCCTGGCTGCTCGCCGAGGGCATTCTCAAAGAGCCACCACCAGCAGAAGTGATGAGGACTCCAAACATCGGGGCTGACAGGGCGAAGTTCTGGATGCCTGAGCTCAAGCCAGAATGGCGAGAGAAATTGCAACGTGACCGAGCTGCTGAGAAGGAACGTGGAGCAAACAAAAGTAGCAATGAAGACCGGGAAGCTGCTCGCGAGTCGCGCAGCCACTCAGAGACGAAGCAGAGCGATCATCAGAGATCTGATAGCATTTCGGACCACAGTGGCAAGACTGTCAGAGTGCAGTAGGACGCGAGGCAGTCGTCCAGCGAAACCGATTGTGCATGGAGCAAGCAGAAGCTTGAGCGCTCGGCGAGATTAGCTGGACATGATGCACGATTGTGAAGGCACCTGGGCAGCAAGCAAGTAGTAATGAAATGACAAACGATACGGTATTAACAACCGATCCGTCTCTTCATACACCATACCTTGCAGAGTGAAGTCTCACCGGTAGCTCGGCAGTTTCCCTGCTGGTTCGTGCATGGGTCTGTGCTTGTCGCACGGCCGCCTCACGCTTTCTCCTGACAAGCAATATTCAATTGCGCTGCGCAGCAATCCGTACATGACACCTATTCTCCTGCAATTGAATTTGCATGTGATGGCAAAGGAGGAAGCGAAGAAGGAGCTCGGTGGTAGCTATCCCGGCGGTTGACGCTGCGGCCGTGAGCAAGTGCGGAGCTCTCACTGTTGAGCTTGGTGGGATGTGATGTCCACTCGCTTTGGGGGTCATCATCATGCCGACAGTCGGCGTCTGTCATGATGGCATTTGATGAAGAGGAGAAACTCCTCAACAGAACGCGTTCTGTGTTGTAAGGTGTAAGTGAGCATTGTCAGACTCGTTGATCCTTTCTTCCTCCCATCACAGAATAGCCTTCTCTACCTCACCTTGCAATTCAGCACACAATGTCGAACGGCAGCAGAGGCGCTCAGGCGCCACCGCCACCACAGGGCATCTACGTCCCAGTCCCGACCTTCTTCGCCAAAGAAGGCAGCGCAGATTACGATCCCGTCTCTCCTCCTCTCGATCTCGACACGCAGACAGAGCACTCTCTATTCCTTGTAAGAGGTGGAATCAAAGGACTAGTCATCCTCGGCAGCACAGGAGAAGCCATCTTTGTGCGGGATCGCGAACGACATGAGTTAATCAAGAGTCAGAGAAAAGCATTGGATGATGCGGGATTCAAGGATAGACCCATCATTGCTGGGACAGCATCGCAAAATATTGAGGATACGGTCGAGTTGATCAAGGATAGTCAAGTGGCGGGAGCGGAGTATGCTATGGTTCTTGGCCCGGGATATTTCGCGCCGGCGACTAGCCAGGTTGGTCTTCAGAAATGGTTTGAGGCTGTTGCGGACAGATCACCAATTCCTATACTGATGTGAGGAAAAACACCTATGCAATTTATTCAAGAGCATGGACTGATGATTGGCAGCTACCACTACCCTGGAGTGACAAATAACCTCTTTATCGCTCCAGCGACATTTGAGAAGCTGGCAGCGCACCCAAATATTGTCGGCACGAAGCTATCTCACGGTATCATTGACGACCAGACTCTGATTGCTTCGTCTCCTCGTATTGACCACGAGCATTTCTACGTCTTCACCGGTCTCGGACAGAATCTCCTGCCAGTACTTACAATTGGAGGCGTCGCGGCCATTGATGGCCTCGCAGGCTGCTTTCCGAGAGTTGTCGTCCGCTTGTTCCGGCAATTCAACGACAGCTCAGCCAAGGGTACGAGCAAGAAGGACATTGACGAGATGCGCGAGCTGCAATTCAGAATCTGCGAAGGTGAGAAGCTTGTCGCGACCTGGGGTGTTGTCGGCATGAAGGAGGCAATTGCGAGAGTATGGAACATCGGTGACCGAAAGGGTGGCCGTCTCCCTCTTGCCGGCGGCTTCCAAGACGGCGATAAGGAGTGGGCCAAATGGGAAAAGGTCTTTTCGGGCCTGAAGGAGCTGGAGGAGAAGTTCAAGGCTGAGGAGTCGAAGTAGAACTTCCATGTTTCTGAGCCCAGACATGTGAAATGAAGAAGAAATCTTGCTTGCATGTGCATGCTGCTGATCATCGTGCTCGACCGATGGTGTACCATGACTCGACACGCCATTTGGCATACATGATGTACATGTATATGTACGTGCTCGTACTGCTGACTGCCGCTACTGTGGAAGCGGCAAAGTTACCAGATTTTGAAGCTCTGCAGCTGACCTCAATCGGGAAAACATGACCCCAGCTGTGGACCGGTTGTACCGGTCGTGTGCATTATCTGGAGAGGGCGCAATGAGTACTCGCGTGCCACAATTAGTTAATGCAGTGTGAGCAAAATGTGACTGTCTGACTGCCGCGCATACAGCGAGAGCCAAGGTTGGCAGTAGTAGAACCCGCCTGGTCTTCTCGTTTCGTAGCTTCCCGTCGTCTGCAAGTGGAAAGTACAATACCCTGTACTATTGGTTTCTCGTCAGCTGTCTCTTCGATGTGGTGGCGGTGGTGTTGTCAGATGCTGTGTGCCGTGGAGGATTTCCAGCCACATCATTTCCAACCAAGCCTCCCGTGATCCTCTATCAGCAGTGTACCGCCGTCTCCTTGTCTCGCGATGTTATTTCTCGGCGACCGAGACGACCGTTATTTGACCGGGTAAAAGTGTATCTCAAGCCTTCCCAGGCTAACCACATCTTCCATGCGGAGTCTCAGATGTCAAAGGTTTGGCTAATCGTGTCCAGTGCCACGAAATGGACAGTGCGTTCGCGCAACATTATCTCCCATCATCTTCGCGAGCCAGCATCCCACACGACATCGGCTGTTCGTTCGCGAAGAGGAAGTTGTGCATAGCGGAACTGCCGAATGCAACGGAAGCCCTCTGCTGGGCTACAACGATCGTGGTGTGTGGGTTGCCCAGGCATGACGGCTGTAATAAGACACGGCACACAAGATCCATGATATATGCACTTAGACGAGTCCACTGCTTGCTGTCTCTTCTTCTGCCTTGGTGTCCATTGTGGCTGACGGCCGCTAGCAAGGTAGCCTTCTCACATGGAGAGCGTGTGAGTGAGCATGAGCGTGTAATTCTCGCGACAAAGTAGACTCAGTAGAGCTCTCGGGAGCGGCAAGGAGGAGGAGGAGGCACGAGAGCACAAGTTCTCTCATCAGCAGCACCACCCGTTCCCGAGCCTGCCTGCACAGGCCCTGCGATTGCGTATTGCTTATCTCAGCGGGCCGAAACAGAGCGTTGACGAAGCGACGGTTCTGCCGCTCGACATGGATCAAGATCCTCGAGCACAAGCTCCCACGCCAGCGTCCATGTACATACAGCGTCTTCACGCATCGGGAGGCGATTCATCTCGAGCTTGCCAGGATTTCTGAGGTGTCCTATTCGCCCAAACCCTTGCTAGCGAGCGATAGCGTACTTTGCAATAGCCTTCCGATGAGTGAAGATGCTGTACGTACCCCGAGGTACCGCAAGAAATTTGAAGCTTCGATTACTAGATTACCAGCAAGAGTGGATCGACGTGCTGCGTGACAGTGTCATTTTCGTGGTGGAGTGGCGAGACTACTTTTCTACTGTCAGCGCGCTTGACGAACGGTGCGTGGATGATTGCGGCTACGGCGGCAGCAGCGACAAGACACGAGAACGCGCGCGCGCGCTCTGCAGATCATCCGACGACGATGAACTCCACCTGCAAGAGGCGAGGCATGTCGAGGCCACCTGCAGATGGTGGCTGGCAGGCCTTTCCATACGCAGTTGGCAGGCATGCAGGCCGCTTCGACCCTTCAATCGGAGCCATACTCGCTCCCATGTCAGCACAAGCTGGCCGCTTCCAGACAGTCCGGCGAGCACGAGCTGAGGGTGCAGCGGCTCGACCTGCTGCAGCGCTGAGCCTTATGGCGAACCTGCTGCTTTTGCGGTAGCAGAGCGGCCTCAGGTTCGTTTTGCTATAGTAGTGAGACGAGTCTGTACGCAAGCAACGAGATCATGACCCACTGTATCCGGCACAAGGATGATGTTGCACAATGCAGGTACGCGAAGGCAGAAAAGTGAAGAAAAGGAAGTCGCCGATGTCGCAGGAAGAAAAGCAGCAGAATCGTGAGCAAGAATGTGTTCAGTGGCTGCTCGATCGCAGCAATGCCCTGCGACGGAATACTCTGTACAAAACGCTCGAAACGCTCAGAGATAAAAACATCGAAGCTGTTGTCGCGACAAAATGCTCCAAGCCACCCATCCGATTTCCCATCATCTCGATTCTCCAGTGGTGCGCTTCGCTTCGCAAGAATCCAATCTGGCCAGAGCCTAGAGAATTTTTTTTTAAAAAAAGACATCCTCCTGTGCCGCCCACGCTCCAACTTTTCACCAAGCCAACAAAGCCCCAAATGCGCCTCGCCAACCATCATGTTTGCTGAATAGGACCAAAACTTTTCATCTTTCCAGCCATGCACAGCTTCCCCATCTCATCGTGGCAGATGATGCCTTTTCCTCCAATGGCAGCGGGTGTCGAATAGCACACCTCGTCTACCTCTATCCGCAGTGCTGATGCAAGAAATGAAGACATGCCTGGGTATCAAGCGCAACCGTAAGAGTCGTTAGTCGTGATATTGCAAAGGTATTAATTGAGGAACGGTGACGTCAGTCGGGTGGTTTTCGTAGGCAGGTAGTTGGTTGGGGTCGTCCTGTAGTAGTAGTTGCTCCGGGAAGTCGAACGTCTCTGATTTTCGGCCGTCGACATTGGTGGAGCCATAGGCGGGCAGTCGAATCATACGGACGCGGTTGTCGGTATCGGCTCCGTCTCTGCTTCCCCAGGTTGTCTGCAGTGAAAAGGCGGTCAGCGATGATTGACACATGCGTTAAGCTTAAAACTTAAACTCACTGCATTGAGAGTACAGAGACCGTAGAGC
This sequence comes from Nothophaeocryptopus gaeumannii, assembly GCA_031771865.1. Classification (NCBI taxonomy): domain Eukaryota; kingdom Fungi; phylum Ascomycota; class Dothideomycetes; order Mycosphaerellales; family Mycosphaerellaceae; genus Nothophaeocryptopus; species Nothophaeocryptopus gaeumannii. Next base: position 819,210 of record JASISA010000025.1, read on the forward strand.
TTGATGGCGCCGTGAAAATAGCCAAAGGCTATAAACACTGGTATCCAAACGACGTCTGCAGGGTAACGGAAAAAATGGCCCCACAGCTTGACGGTCTTGCTGAACACGAACGTCCATGTGAACAGCAACGCAAAAAGAGCAATTTTGTTGTCCTTTGACAAATTCATCTCACAGGATGCCTCGTACCAGAACCAGAAATTGAGCAGGTCCACGGGTAGGGCCCACGCGGTGAGCGTGGTCTGGAGAACGGAATATGTGCTCCACGGCTGCGTCCTAAAAAAATTGTCAGCTTAAAATTCGACGTTCAGCCAAGACATCAAATCGCAGCATACCACCAATAATGTCGCTCAGAAAACAGACTGGTGAGGTTGGACCGCCAATTGCTGCGTACCCATCGAACGCACTGACTCAGGTATTTTGAGTTGTCCTCCAATGATGTCTGGACCTCTGCCTCTTTGTGATACTGCATAGCAATCTTCCAATTGTGCGAGTACATCCACCGGGTGATGAAATTGTCGTCGTCCGTATTAAGCTGGCACGTACGCCATGTCTCGTTTGTGAATCCATGGGTGAAGGCATCGTCCTGCAGGATGCTACTTCGGTATGCGACAGTGCGACCTGACAGACAGGGTAGGCCTCCGTCGACGTGAAGACAAGCAGAGCAGTCGAAGTTACGACGTTCGAGATAGGCGGCGCCAAGGAAGCTCCAGACGTTCATGTTCTTCGATCGTTTCAACCGCTGTGATGTTCCCACGCCACCCATGCGCTCGTCCTCGAAAGGAGCCAACATCCATGGCATCACCTTCTCCGGCCAGACAACATCGTCATCCACGAAGACGGTAAGTTTTGTACACACTTCTGGTATCGCTCTGCACATCTGTCGACGCTTATTTGCCTCGCGAATGCTCAACACGCGAATCCTTTTGGCGCTAATTCGGTTCGCCAACTTGGTCAAGACCTCAGCATTGACGTCAATGGTGACCAAAATGATCTCGTATGGCTCAGACCGGAGACATGTTGCAATTGTGGTCTCCAGTTCCTCTCCGCCTGAGGCAATGGTAGGTAGGATTATGGTAACATCCTGCGATGTGTGTGAAGGATGTTCGGGTTTAGGTATCGGTCTGAAGGTCCAGTGTGAAATGCAATTAACGATCAATCGGAAGTAACGAAACAAGCTGAAGCGGTTTGTTAGCCTCACGTGTTCAGTGTCGACAATAAAGTTTTGTTACCCGCTTCCGGTAAGCATAAACGGGTGGTTGTTGAGGATGATGAGGTGAACTGGTGGGAGTGAACATACCATGCAAAGACGGCAATGCTGAGCCAGGAAACCATGCTGCTACCCTGAAATGAGAGGAAGAGGTGCCGAGACCAGAGTCAACATAGGACAATGGGGACATCTGGCGATAGAAAGTGTAAAAGGGAAACGATCAGAGGAAGCGAATGGGAATATAAGTCTTAGCCACGGTCTCCTCGGCTGTCATGCGAGAAACTGAGAGCGCTTAGGGTCCGTCCGGTCCTCATGCTGGGCTCGGTTTATTAGTTACAGCATGCCGTGCGGAAGGTCCATACCTGATGAGATCACCGTTTGGAATTGGAGGCGCAAGCAAGCTGGTCCACTGCCGCCGAATTAGAGCTGTCTGGGTTTGCTCAAAGCCTGCAAGAGGCTGCAGCTGGGTGGATGGACGCCGACGCCCCTCCTCCTGGTCGACAGCGCGCACGATAGCAGCAGGCCCAGCAGGCCACACAGGGACACGGGCCACACAGGCCAGTGTCCACCGTCCACTGCGAACACTACTACTGTCCACACAGGATATTCAGAGCACGCTGGCGACTGGCCGCGCAGGCCAGCCGGGTGGAGTCGGGCCAGTGGTCTGTGTACTCACTGCACTGAGTGGGCTAGCCCGCGATGGGAGCGCTGCAGCAGCGCAGGCGCAGGTCACTCGCCTGCAGCTGGCAGACAAGCTAAGGATTGGCAAGCTCGTGCTGCTCGCAGCTCGTGCCTGTCAGAGACTCTAAGAGTAGTAGAGTAGGGTAGTGCAAGTCAACTGTGAACCGTCAACCAGCGAACGGCTATTTGATGGACGTGCGGCGCGAGCCTGCGCCTGCCACTCTGCTACAGTGCTACTACTACTACTACTACTACTACTACTACTACTACGGCTACGACCACTGGCCAGCATGTGCAATGTCCCCAGCGCCGCGTCTCTCGGAGAAGGCCACTCTTTTCGACGTTGCGCTTCGCCAGCGATACGCAAGGATGGATATTGGCAGGACATGTAAGATTTAGATTGACAGACAGCCGCAGTGCTCGAGCTCCAGTAGTTGGGTCTGGGAGCTGGTACGCTGCGAGGTTAGTCTGAGTATTTGATTGTCCGCTGGCGCTTGCTCCGTGTAGAGTATGCTTTGGTTTTGGAGTTGCCAATTTGGATGGTACGCCAGATGCGCCAGATGCCGCTGCTCCGTCCGCCTCTGTACGGCGAGCGCTTAGCGCCGCAGAAATGCAGCGCTGATAGAGGCCCCGACCACCAGTCGAATGCCTACACATTCCGACGAGCGCTGCGTGCCCAGCCTTCAATGGGCGATTTTGAACGTATGAGCGCTGGGCCAATCTCGGTGGCAGATGGGTCCAGAGCACAAGAGCAGTCATGGTGGTAGGGTAGGGTAGTCTGAGTGCGACGCCGCTGGCTCAAGGTCGGCGGCAAAAGGATCGACACGCGCCGACGACATTGGACACTGACCTGACCTGACACTGACCTGACAGAGCATGGGCCAAAAGTCCACGCACCACGCACCACCCTTCTCGACCCTCCTACTACTACATCGAGACATCGGCCAAGCTTTTCCACAGACCTTGCGAGGACTGACTGCTGGCCTGCACTCTCGTCCCGGTCGACCCGTGGCTATTGCGTGACTGTATATAGTACAGTCCGCGCAACGCTCTCTGGCTTAGACGTTCGTCAGCAGGCAGGAGTCTCGAGAGGGTGTGAGGACCAGCTTCTCCGTCGCCGGCTCGTCGCCGCTCCCCGGCCCCAAAGGCGTTGAGGCGTGAGACATGCTACATCCTCACAGGCACGAGCACTCGCCCGCCCCAGGGTTATCGACGATGACCAGCCCAGCCCGTTTGCAGCATCCAGGCCAGTCAAGCCAGCCGGGGTTCGCTCACGGCCGCGTGCACAAGGAGCCAATATGACGACTTTCAGAACGCGCAGAACGCGCTTCGCGTAGCGCAATCCTCTCGAGGCCCGCTTGTTAGTGTGAACTGGAGCGTGGACTTTTGGAAAGCTTCAATGCCACCCTTCGTTTAGGTATCTACGTACTCCTGTGCCAGATCTGGCGACTGGGAACAACTCCAGCGCCGACTCTCATCATTTCGTACTCGGCCTATGTACACTCTCATACGTGTGAGCTCCTCGCGACGGAAGAATCGTTGAGTTTGACAAATGTTGTAAGCGATGCGATGCGGCGGTCCATCGTTGCCGCTGCTGACGCCAAAATCTGTGCACATCCTCCACTTCACGAGATCGACTTGCACATCTGACAACTAGTGGCCTGTTCGCTCAGCGACGAAGTCTCAGCACCCATGGCCTGTCTTCACATTCTTCTCCCGAGCCTGCCTATCACGCATCCACGACGGGATACTTCACCCTTGTGTGGAGCAAGCGACATAGTGTACTAGCAAAAGTCTGGCTTGCAGCTGCGTTTTAGTGCCAGAAGCACAGCACACAGCACAGCGGTCGAACCGTTTCCGGGCCATTTGTCTGCATGCACCTCATCGAGTAACACAGCCGAAAGGCAAGACAAAGGCAAATCGTCTTCTTGGTCTTGCGGACTTGGGGCAGCTGAGTACCATCTCGAGCGTAGCAGACTGTGCTGTTGGCCCCTTTGACGTCAAAAGAGGTGCGCTTCGCCGTCACTTCTGCGGGCGAGCATCATCTAGTCATGCAAGCTCGAAGAGCTCTAATTGCGCTTGCATCGACTCCGGCAAGAAAGCGTCGACAGCATGTGCTCGTTGCATCATAAGTTAATATCGCCTGCGAATCTGGGGTCGACAGCATGCGTTTGGATCTTCGCGCGTGGAATCTGTTCCCCGTTCCGCGGTGCGTGTCAATGCCTGTATAGACGTTGCTACTGCATTTCGCTTCAAAGCAGCTTGCTCGCTGTTCTGCATTGCTTAGGTGCAGTTTAGTAGCTGCGAGAGCTCAGGATAGCGCAGGATGCAGCCCCGCTGCCGAGAAAATGCGTTGAGCCACCGGCCGCATGCGCGCGCACACACCTTCCCGATCGTTTTGAACGAGGTAGATCATTGAGAGGCCGTATTTCATTGTTCAGCGGGCTCCGGCCCACCTCTCGAGGCGGCAGGGGAGAATCCTCCCGCGGCTCTCGCTACGGGGCTAAGCACAACTTCACCTCCAGTGGCATGAAAACTCTTTGGCGAGTCGGCTCACACTCGTGATGCATATCCTGTGCAACGCCGCTGTCACGCCGTATGTCCTGAGCAGACCCACACCCGGCCACGTTTTTGACGGCCTTCCCAATGTCCGAGCTGTTGTGTGTCGCACGTGCTCCTTTCCTACAATGCGGCTCTTCTCCCACATGTTGTACAGCGTTAGGAACAGTCGGTGTGCTGCAGGTACCAAATCCATACATTCACCGCCCGGATGCCAATTCCCCACGCGCAAAAGGCGCCCTTTGCCGCCGGAATCATCTTACCATACTTTCCACGCGGTGACGCTAGACGACTAGATCTGCTTCAAGCAGACCCGGCAGGTACGCGGTGGTCGGTACATGTATACCAAGCCCACTTGATTTGACCCGTAACAAAGGCTCGTTTCACCGCTGCGATCTGTCCAGCCAACGTAGTTATATAGTGTAAAGGCCAATCACGTGCAGTTTAAATACATACTGTTGCCTTCCATGTCGAGTGGCATACGAATAGACCCTGCCCGTTATGAGGTCAGAGTCAACTCGATGGGAGCAGGCATGACCCAAAGGTAACCCTCAGCAATCGACCATCATCCACCGTGCCCACAGCAAGCGCTTGCGACTCGCGAGGCCAGCCGGCGCCCCTCCATCGCTGTCTCGGCATGGGCTTGTGAGACTTATGCGGGTAGGCGAGTTGTTGTGGCAATGCTGTGTTCCTGGCTCCTGTCTCAAGAGGCTCCGTTTCACCCCGTGGAGCGGCTGGAAGGAGGCGGTGGAGGTCTCCTTGTACATGCTCTCGTGGGGCGGCAGTTGGCCTGTTGGATGATCGACGATACTTGTCAGACTGTCCAAGCGCCTGCGTACTGCCACGGCCACGGACTTAGCTCGTACCTTGCATGACCAGCATCTCGAAGCGACTGCCATTGGCAGAAGAAGTCCCGAGCGTGTCCATCGGATAGCGTTCGATGGGCTCCTGGCTCCGACCTTGCTCAGTCGTGCCAACAAAGCATCTTGCATGTACGCGTAGGAGGCCGCTCGTTTATCGCCGTCCCATTGTCGAGGAAGGCTTTCAGGCTGGTGACGCTTCTGCGGAGTCGCCGGGCAAGGGTCCTGGTTTTTGGCACATACCAGGCCTTTTGACTTCGACTGCCACCGCGACTTCCTCTTTGCGCCCGGCGTGGATTTGACGCCTCGTGAGCACATCTCGATATGGCTGCACCGCGGTTCTGGACTTCATTGTTAAAACTCTGTCAGCTCCCGTAGCTGGGGCCCTGAGCTCGACCTGGTCGGGAGCATGTCATGGGTGAAGTCGTCGGTGCTGCCTCAACATGAGACCCTGATACTTTCAAGCACCAGGAGCGGCCCGTTACTAACTTTTTTTCGTTCGACATCGCTCCTACAATACCTATCAGATTCAGCGCATTCGTAGTCCAAATCACAAGCCAGAGAACGACCCAGGCTACGACAATCCGAAAATCCCTCCCTTCTTCCAACGGTCTCTTGCGCAACTCTCTTCGCGGATTTTGAGCCGGCGGAAAAGGATCGGTGCTCTCGTATGTCGTGTGGATTCGAAGGAAAAGTGTCTGTGGTGGATGAGAGTGAGCTCTAATAGGACACTCTTGTTATGCACAAATAGTACACGCGCCTAGAACTGGACGCATCTCTTCCATCCTGTTGAGGAAGGAAATAGCTTCGCTTTTGGCAATCAGCCATCTAGTAGGATATATCACAATTTCCGTTGCCTAATTCAGCTTCCTCTATGCTCCCAATTAATGGTGCTCATGGTGCGCGCCGCTGCTTCTGTAGCCAATGATCTTGAAACGGCCAATCATCTCGCCAACTGAGAAGAAGCCGATTGTCTCAGCAGTAACAATACCGACTGTCGTAAGAGTTGCGGCATCGAGGTTTTGTAATCTCTCCAAGAAGGATTGCGGGTTGTTGATGGCGGCATCGGCGGATTGCTCGGCAGCTTTGGCACCTCGAGAGCCGAGGCTGGCAGGGTTCTTCGCGGCGTTAAGAAGAGGTGTCGTGTAAGACTGGATGGTTTGTACATTCCTGTTACGTGCGGTCAATGATCAATGTTAGGGGCGTGAAACAAGGCCGTCTCGCTTACGGTGGCTGCATTCCGCGCTGGCTGTAGATGATTCTTCCGAGCTCACCGGCGACCTTGCCGTAGTATACAACGTGTGGAATCAATCCTGTAGACGACCGGTTAGCATTTTCCAGCCTCCCAATGCGCGGAGCTCTTGCTCATCTCACCTTGAACCCAGCCAATCACCGCACCAGTGCGACCGCCGACCTTGGACAAGCTGCTTCCAACACTGGAAGCAGCCTTGCTGATGGCTGGGCCGGCGGAGCTGGTCACTCTGGACAGACCCTCCTGTGCTTTGGATGCGGTGTTCTGCGCTGTCTCCTTGGCGGCTGTTGCGCCCTTGGACGCGGCATTGGCGGCCTCGGTAGTGGTCGAAGCCGAGCGGCGCTGGAGGAGGACTCTTGACTGCCGCAGGGCGAGTCTGGGAAGGGCGGGGGAGGCCATTGTTGACGGTGAGGGCGATGTGGTCGACCGTCTTCAATGCTTTTGGGACATGCAAAGCTTTGGAGGAACGGAGAAGTCGCATCGTCTTTTCGGCACTAGCCGAACCGCGGTGATCGGCAGCCGAGACTCCGACCATGCAGCAGCAACATTTTCAAGAACCGCAGACTCCCTCTCGAACACCACTGCGACGGAAGGAGTATGGATCCTTTGAAACTCCTGTCGCGGTCGGCGAAGCCGACCAAAAATGGTTCTTCCGCCAAACAACGGAATACACCATCGAGCGGTCAAAACGCGAGGCCACAACTTTTCACAGCGAAACCCGACTATACCACAGCGACGAAAACGACCGTGTCGAGGAAGCGCAAGAGAGGACAGTATGCGCCGGAGGTGTCTGAGAATATCAATTTCTTCGGTGGCCCCAGGAAGAGCTCAACGCCGAGGGAAGCCGCCGCGACGAGACACGAGTCGGATGAAGAGCCGGAGGTTGACGATACTTCATCCGAAGAATATGAACCAGACGCTGCAGACGCAGTTGAGCAACTCTCCATCGATGATCGCAAATCAATTCTGCGCCAGCACAAGTTGAAAGTGACTTGGCTCAACTCGCCGATGTCCAGCAAGAAGGATCGCCGGAAAAGTCAGGACGAGAAAAAGAGCAAGTCTGCCAAACCAGAAAAGCCATCCGTATTTCCAGAGCCCTTGCATGGCTTCGCAGACTTGCGCAAACGCTACGGTGTAGCAAGCAGAGTGGCCAGCAATGTTAGGAATCAAGGGTATGCGCTGCCGACAGAGGTACAGCTAGGTGCGATTCCACTACTGCTGGCGCAACCCAGCGATCTACTATCTTCAACAGATGTGCCAAGTCTTGCTCCAGAACATTCACAAATCGACTTGCTGACTGTAGCTCCAACGGGTAGCGGCAAGACTTTGGCCTTTGCCATACCGCTCCTACATCGGCTCACGCAAAGCAGGCGAGATGGAAAAGCAACGCCAAAAAGTACATCCGCAATCATCTTGGCTCCGACGAAGGAGCTCATGGGCCAAATCGTGAACGAATGCAGAAAGATTGCTCGAGATACTGGAATCAAAGTCACGCAAGTGCGAAAGGGCATGAAGCTGCCCGGTTCATTCGACGCCACCAGCGATGACCCTGCCGATGAAGACGACATTGAAGGAGAATCGAAGAGTAGTAGTGGCACCGCGGTTAAATCAGACATTCTTGTGTCGACTCCAGGAACGCTAGCGACGATTGTGCAGGCCGCGAAAGATCAAGGCAGGAACGTATTTCCAAATGTGCGACATCTCATTCTAGACGAGGCAGATGTACTTCTGGATCCACTCTTCCGCGAGCAGACATTAGCCATATGGAACAGCTTGTCTCGGAGCGACCTACGAGTTAGCCTGTGGTCTGCCACCATGGGGAGCAACATTGAGGAGCTCGCCTGCTCTGTACTTGACAAGCGACGAACCAGATTAGCTTTTGATGACCGTGGACCTGCAGAGGTAGCGCCCCTCTTAAGGCTTGTGGTTGGGCTCAAGGACTCCGCTGTTCCCAACGTTGAACATAAAATGATCTACTCGGCATCTGAGCAGGGCAAGCTCATGGGTCTAAGAAACTTGCTGCATCCGGCCACGTCCTCTGCTGATACGCCACTGTTACCTCCCTTCCTTGTCTTCACGCAGACAATCGAGCGGGCCATCGCATTGCATTCGGAGTTGCTGTACGACATTCCCGCAGAAGCTGGCGGCATCAGTAGGATCGCGGTATTGCACTCGGACTTGTCTGATACCGCACGAGATAGTGTGATGACAAAGTTTCGCAAGGGTGAGATCTGGGTACTCATCACAACGGATCTTTTGTCTCGTGGCGTTGACTTCCAAGGCGTCAACGGCGTCGTCAACTACGATATTCCAACATCTAGTGCTGCATATATTCATCGCGTCGGACGTACCGGCCGTGCTGGTCGTGAAGGCGGTGTGGCTGTGACGTTATACAGCCAGGAAGATATCCCATACATCAAGCCAATTGCGAATGTGATTGCGTTGGCGAAACAACAGAAGGGACTTGCGAGTGATGGGTCATCTGGAGGAGTGGAGACTTGGCTCTTAGACGCTCTGCCGAGCCTGAGCAAGAAGGCGAAACAAGATTTGAAGAAACGCGGCGTGGAATCGAGAACTGCAAAGGGCATGAAGAATGATCCGAAGGCCGCCAGAAAGGCCAGAATTAGCACGAAAGCAGGCTTTGTGCGTCGGGAGGAAAACAAACGGAAGGGCGCCATTGCCGGCAGCAGGAAGAGGGAACAAGAAGCGGTCGCCGACAATGGAGAAGAGACGGACTTGGGTGGATTTGATTGAACAGCTCGGATCGGTTATTGAAGATTCACGAACAGTCCTCCATCCACCAGCAATTGCGCGCCAGTCACGTACTCGCTCAGATCACTTGCCAGGAACACAGCCGGACCAGCTAGGTCCTTCGTCTTGCCGAGTCTACCTAGAGGTATCCGACCTTCCATATACGTCCGCTTCTCTTCATTCGCCATGTCCTCGTCGTTGAGCTGAGTGCGAATGGTCCCGGGCAATAGCGCATTGCATCTAATGTTGTACTTTCCTAGTGCGCATGCTGTGCTTTGCATGAGAGAGAGGATGCCGGCCTTTGTCGGCGTGTAATGCGTCTGGCCAGCTCCACCAACCAGGGCCGAGATTGAGGAGACGCCGATAATGCTACCACCTGTGGGCTCTTGCTTCGCCATCTGTTGCGCTGCAGCTTGGACTGCAAAGAAGGCGCCATTCAGATTTGTCGATATGGTAAAGTTGACGAGATCGGGCGACATGCTCACGCAGGTATCAGTCCTTGGTGGTGCACGCGCAAGGTGATTGAGATACTCACGTCAAAAAATCTGCGAATTGACATACGCCTGCATTACTCACGAACACATCCAATCTTCCGAATTTCTCAACCGTCCCCTTCACCAGCTCCTGTCCAGTCTCGGGCTTCGTGATATCCCCCGACACACCAATGAGATTCGCATCTTCGCCTACTTCTTTCCGCAGCTCCTCGAATTGTGACTGCGACTTCTCATCAGGGTAGAAGTTGACAGCAACACTCGCTCCATGCTTCAGGTAGTCGACGGCTATTGCTCGCCCAATGCCTGTCACAGCTCCGGTGATCGCTGCCACCTTGCCCACAAGCAGCTGCGCCATTGTATTCGATCTCAGTCGGGATTGCTGAAAGGATGCTCAAAGTCTGAGTTTTCCAAGGAAGGTGAAAGCCTCTACACGCGTCTGGACTTCTGCAGACGCGCCATGGTAGTCTTTCGCCCAGCATGGTGTTCGTCGTTCGGCATTGAAGCTGGTAGTCAACTGTGAGCCCCACATTCGGAGCAATTCAGAGCGAGCCTGAAGACAAGCTTCTCAGACACCGAGCTGTGGAGTTCACGGGTCTACTGTGTGGACCTCACACTTTATCGTGTATCACCACAGAGCGACAAGCTCGAGCAGCTTGACAGCTTTTTCTTTTGGGAACGTAAAAACACTGCTCATGGGAATGTTACACGAACTCGCTACTTCTTCTCGGCCTCTACCGGAACATCCAAGATTTCATACATACGTTCGTCCCGGACTTGAGATCTAAACGGCAGTACGAAGCGCAAGGTATCAGGTCAATTCCTGACCAAGATCAGCACATCAGGGTCAAAGCCGATCGATTGCTTTTCCTGTTCAGCCAGCATGGCGGGACAAACCGTTCGATCGCTTATCGACAGTCATATCCATCTATGGCCGGAGAGCATGTCCGATGAATATGGACATTCTTGGATGACTCCTGGTATGCCCTTGGCTAAGCAACACGTGCTTGCCGATTACTACAAAGCCGCTGAAAGCCAGTCTGCTGAATCGCGACCGAAAGTGCATGTCGAGGGTGTCGTGTATGTGGAAACGGATGTTCGATATGAGAATCCTGGATCCTCTGAAGATATCCGTACTTGGGCTCAGGGGCCGTTGAACGAGATCAAGTTTGTGAAAGCAATTATTGATGGCGAGTACGGGCAGAGAGATAGTGACCTGTTGACCGGTATTGTCCTCTGGTGCCCAATCGATCAACCTCCAAGTGTGCTGGAACAATGGCTGCGCATTGTGGAAGAAAATGCGGGCCCTGAGACGTGGAAGCGTGTCAAAGGATTTCGCTTCCTAGTACAAGCGATTCTTGAGCAAGACAAGTTCGATGCTCTGGTATCAAGTGACCTCTTCATCACCAATCTGAAGATACTCGGCAAGCGAGGCTTCTCCTTCGACGTCGGCGTCGATCAACATTCTGGAGGGATCTGGCAATTAAAATCCATTCTCGCCGCCATGACGAAAGCCCACGACGGCGTATTGGAAGACGAGAAGACAGTTTTTGTTCTCAATCATCTCTGCAAACCGGAGTTCATCCCCGACGGCCCACATTTTGACCGCTGGAGTCAAGCCATCAAAGCCATGTCTGAACTCTCCAAAACATACATGAAGCTCTCCGGCGCTTTCAGTGAACTACCAGAACGTCTCACTGATGCAGATAGCATCGCAACGCATATGAGACCGTGGGTCGAGCATGTGTTGACTTGTTTTGGACCGAGTCGAGTAATGTTCGGGAGTGATTGGCCGGTCTGCAATGTCAGAGGCCCGAAGGGAGAGGACTCGTGGGTTGTGTGGAAGGATGTGGTGGGCTTGATTGTTGAGCATAACAGTTTGAGGTTGAATGATGATCATAAGGAGAGTGTCTGGAAGAACACGGCGAAGGAGGCTTATCGGTTGGGTTGAGCCGGACGACTTACTACTCTCGCGTCTTTGGCCGAGTGAGGCTCAAGTGAAGCCATCCAGATACCTCCTTCCACCTTTTTTATCATGGAGCTTGAGAGCACCATGCCATCGACAGAGGGGTCTTGCAACGGCAAGAAGACTTTGATGGCTCTACTACGACTCGAACGTAGAATTTCTGGACACCCGGAGGTCATACAACTGATGGCCTAGTGGCTGGCTTCACTCACCCCGTAAGGCGGAAACACCTAGCCTCTCGCTCACCTCATCTGCGTCAGACGTGCTAGCCATTGAAGTCCAAGCCGAAACCCTCCCGATCCTCTTCGCAGAACGCTCGTTCATCGTCTTCATCGGTGTCAACGTTAAGGTCCGACAAGCCATCCTCTCAGGAACTCCTCTCCCGAAGGACTCCCGCTCGATCACAAGCCACTCCGGAACAATGGGATAGAACGCCAGCACCACGAAATTCATCAAATCCGCCGGCGAAGCTGCTCTCCTAAAGGACGTTACCTTCTTCCTCGAACCACCTTGCCAGGTCCCAGACGCTCGGTATTAATGGAGTTCTCGAGAAAGTCGCAACGAACTGGAAGTACGGAAGTCTTCGGCTGAAGGTCGTGAACAAGAAGGGGCTGAAACTCGAGGTCGGGAGGAGCACTCAGAAGGTCGAAGCCGGAGCGGGTAAAGTCACGGCTTTGGAGAGGGAGATTGCCGAGGAGGCGATGGAGGAAGTGATCGAAATCGCGGAGGATATCATGGAGAAGGATGGGTTCAAGGGGTATAGTGAACGGGACCTCGGTAGGATCGCGATGGCATTTCGGTTCGAGATGAATCGATGCGGGAGAGGATAGGGACTGTTGAGATTACGGCAGCTGGATTGCAAGAAACTCCGGGATAAGAAGAACCAAAGGAGTTCGATCCGTTGTTGAGGGTTCACGTCAATCTCCTAAGATGTGTTCCGCGAAAGTAGCGAATTCAGAATCCTCGGTGACCGCAAAACCAGCAAGGCCTGGAAAAAAACAGGTACAGCATCGCTGATGCGACGATGATAAAGAACATGGTCGTCAGGATGTTCTTCATCAGAGGTGGCGTTGTTGGATCGTCTCCGTACGTTTCTGTGTAGCGAGGAAAGGGTTGCAGTCTTGTTGGCGGAAGCGCTTGACCACCCATTGTGCCGTATTCGTGTCCATTTGAGTCTTGCGGGTCATGTCGAAGGTCATCGTGGTGGTGATTGTGATTGTGGCTATGGTGATGGCTATGGTGAGGTAGGTCATGATGTCCCAAATTGTCATGCGGGTGAGGCAGCGCATGTATGTGCCCAGCGTCGCCGCCATGCGCTGGTCCAGAATCGTGCATACTGAGAGTCTATTCTGAGTATTGTTGTTATCATTGATGAACAGAGAGTGTGAAACAAAGCTGCGATACCCTCCAGTTTAGATGTTAGTCAAGCCAAGGCTCCAGCTCGAGGCTGAGTCGCTGCAGGATTCGGCTGGCGTCCTGGTCAGGTCGATCCGGCCGTGGCGCATAGTGTATGAAGTAGTCTCGGCGTCTACGTGTATCTAGAACTACCTGCTTGTGTACTTCCTGGACATACGGACTGATAGGCTCTAGATCGCTCAGCCTCGGGAGATGGAGGGCGGGACTGAGAGAGAGAGCGGAAGACGAGGACGTGTCGATGTGAAACGCGAACATGGCGCGTCCGAGACTGGGCTTGGCGCGCCGGTAGCCTTAGAACTAGAATTAAGGCTAGAACTACCACACTTCACCTTCACCATCTCCCTCTCGACTCCCTCTCGACTCCCTCGTCTCCCTCGTCTTCAAGACTGTCATTGCCGTCGCTTTGCAGGCGCTGCACATGATCGGAATCCGACATGCACTCTCGCTGGGAATCAGCAGACTACTGTCCCGAGATTGCCAGTCCAGCCGCTGTCCGTGGCCTCGATGCTAGCCGATTCAGCTGGCTGTTCGCGCCCGCCTGCAGACGAGGCGCCATGGGGCCATTTTCAGGAGGCTTCAGCTGAAGCCACAGCTGAGTATTAGTATTGTCCCGAGCGTCCGCCATCCGCCTGAGATGTCGCATGTCTTGCGTCGTCCTGCAAGGCCAGAATCCTCAACATGGCTCAAGCGGACGCCGGCGCCAAGCGGATGAAGGAGGACCTCGATAAGGACAAGAGAGATGTCGCCGACCTTTGGAGCGATGCGCTCCGGAAGTACAAAGGCATCGTTGGCACTGACCTTCAGCCAAAGTTCAACAGCGTGAACGACATGATCGCTTTCGGGACCAAGGAGATGAACGCCTTCCACTCTTTCCGGCACAACCAGAAGAAGGTGGACAAGCTGCGCAGCCTCTTCATGGGAAACATTGGTTACATTGAGAAAGGCATGCAACAATTGGCAGCAGCCGCCACTCCGGCGTTCCCTCCAGCAGCAGCCATTGGCACAGCTCTCACCTACGTTCTGAGTGCTTGTAAGGCCGTTTCGGCCGACTACGATGTCGTTACAGCATTCTTCGAAGACATGAGTGCCTTTCTTCAGAGGATCACCATCTTGGAGACCAGGCTACCTAGTTACCCGGCGTACCGTAATTGCCTCATGGACGTCTTCACTTCTGTACTCGAGATGTGCGGCTTCGCGACTCGGTACATAGAGCTGGGAAGGTTCAAGAAATGGGTAATCAACTTGATCAAGGGCGAGGATAGCGACCTTGGTGGAGCGCGAAAGAAGATGGACACATCGCTGAATCGGCTACAAGCTGCTACAGAATTTGCCATTCTTGGCAACACAGAGGAGCTACAGCGCATGAACGTCGACCTGCAACAGAATCAGGACCTTCAGACGCAGATGATGGAAGAACAGACCAAGATGCTCGAAAGTGTAGTGCAAGGCCAAGAGGCTGTTCGCAATGACCTCAAGAGCATTCAAAAGCTGCTTTTCATGTTCGACGCCGAGCGCCGGCGAGAGGACTCATCGAAGAGGACTGTAAAGGTATCTGTGCAGGGCAAGCCGCCTACCTCATATCGTGTACGATCTTTCTTTGACGACATGGTCAATCCTGCACACGAATACCTCAACATCAAGGACCATTTTATCCCAGACACCTGCCAGTGGATCTTCGATGAGCCGGAGTGGACATCTTGGCTGAAACCCGATTCCCAAAAGCCCACGACCCGGATACTAGCAATCGAAGGACCAGCGGGGTCCGGCAAAAGCCATCTTGCGGTGTCTGCTTACGATCAGCTTGTGAAGATAGCCGATCAGAATACCGTTGTCGTCAACTTCTTCTTCCGCGAGCAAAAGTCATACGATCTGCGAGATTTCAACACGGCCATCAACTGGGCCGTGATACAGATCGCAGAGCGCTCGTCTGCTCTTTGCGAAAGGATCAATGCCGAGATCCAACGAGAGGATCTGGATCTTGATATTTCTAGCTGGAAGACAATATGGACAAAGCTCGTGACACCCCTCTTCCACGAGGACTCTGGTGCGCAGCTCCATATCGTGTGGGATGGTCTGGACGAGCTTCTATATAGCGAGAAGGACGAGCTTGTCCAGTTCTTAACCGACATCCTAGCCGATCCACAAGCAAGCATCTCTTTCCTCTTCACGACTCGCCCGGACGCGCAAATCGATTCGAAGCTGAGAGACGCCGCTGCTCAGTACATCGAGATCAACAAGGCCAAGCAAAACCTGGATTTGCAAGCACTCATATGGTCGCACTTGAACAACGACGACGGCTTGAAAAGATTCAGCAAGTACACGAAGCAAAGGATCTTGGGTACATTGGTCGAGAAAACTGATGGTAAGCCAAATTGTTCAACAGGAAGGCTGTGGCTGACAAGATCCAGTATTGCTTTATGCTGAGCATGTGCTTCGGCAGTTCAATACGATCGGTCGCGAGCATTTGGTACTCAGACAGCTCGAGCAACTACCCAAAGACTGGCAAGAGCTCTACCACGGAATGCTTGAGGATTTACAGCAGCATTCGCCTCCAGGCAATCTCGAGGCTGTCAAAGTCCTTCTGTGCTGGTTGGCCTTCTCGTATCGTGCACTGACACTCGAGGAGTGCGAG
Source organism: Nothophaeocryptopus gaeumannii (assembly GCA_031771865.1). Taxonomy (NCBI): domain Eukaryota; kingdom Fungi; phylum Ascomycota; class Dothideomycetes; order Mycosphaerellales; family Mycosphaerellaceae; genus Nothophaeocryptopus; species Nothophaeocryptopus gaeumannii. Next base: position 835,025 of record JASISA010000025.1, read on the forward strand.
GCACTCCTCAAGATCACTGATCATGGATCCTACGACCTCGAACGAGAGCTGCAGGGACGGTCACTCTCCAGCTTCCTTCGCATAGCGTCTGCGGATGAAATCGAAGACGAGGGATATGTTGACGAGCCTACATTCGACATCCTCTTAGAGACGAATACTGACACAGTACCAAGCGACTCGAATTTGCCACTGCGGTTCCATGACCGCTCAATGAGAGGATTCTGTTGTGGTGGGCTGGAAAATGAGCAAAGTCTTCGCACGCCGCAGCTTCAGGCTAACGCGGAGATATTCGTACTATGCTCGCAGATACTTTGTGGGAAGTTCGGAGACATCGAAGGGCTGGACAAGTACGCCGCCTATAACTGGGCTTATCACATGAGCTGGACCGAACCTTCCATCTGCGCCTCAAATTCGAGCACAAGCCAGGAAGCGCTTGCGAACATCATGACGAATCGATTCGATGCCGCGTCTAAGATAGAGAAGATGGACCTCGACTATGACGAGATCGATTCCGACTTCGATAATGATGAGCTACTGCAGCACATGCAGCGCTATGCTACCTCTCTTGTCAACTTGGGTGGCATTCTCAATGCAGAAAGCTCAAAATGGGCTCAGAGCGTGATCAACGACAAAGGAAACGCCTTCATCCCGCTTGCAAAGGCGCACGTAGCGAGGTGGTTCGCAGCTCAAGATCTAGATGCAGTGTGGATTTCATACAGATTCGTCCGCACAGCTCTGAAGCTGGTAAGTATATGTTGTTTATGAGATTTTCAGGCGCTAACTGCATTGCGTAGACAAGCATGAGATATTTGGTTCAAAAGGTGGAGCACGAGAATGAGGACGAGGATGATGATGATGAGGACGAGCAATACACTTCCGAGGAGATCATATCTTTGTGTAATGCCTTTGCCGATGTGCCAAAGGACGGCAATGCCAACTGGGCCATTGCAGCGCTACTTGAAGACAACGGACATTGCTCCGAGGCCCGAGACTACGTTCGCAGAGCTCTGGATGAACTGCACGGTCCGAAGCGACTCGAAGCGTTGATACTGCTGGCAACCGCATTATTGGACAACAACGAGCTCGACGAAGCGCATCTTGTTATAGACAAAGCTCTTGGACAAACTCTGGAAGATCCTGCAATCCCATCTCATCTTCTCCGCAGGGCGTACGTAGCACAGGCAAAGGTGCATAAGGCTCTCGACAAGACTGAGCAAGCCGCAGCTTCCTACCAGCTGGCTCGCAAAGCCAACCCGGATGAACCCATGCATGGGGATGACCTCAATGATGAGTTCAAGATATACGCCGAGAAAGGCGCTAATGCCGATGCCGAGACTTGCGAGCTTGTCGAGAGCTGGAATATAATGGAGACATTGACGTGGATGACCTGGGAGTACAATGTAGACAACGATGAATACGCTCACGAGCGCTTTTACAGAGCCGCCGGGCGAACAGGCCGACAAGACGCGATGGTCCGCAAGTACGAAGAGGTCATCAAGCTTCTCGACAATGTTGGAGCTGCGGCGCCCATTCGATATCAGCTCGCGTGTGCCAAATGGGATATCTGCGGCGATATTGAAGGCGCAAAGGCGCTCGTGATCGAGACCCTTGATTCGACCTGCGACGGAAATGTGTTCAAGTTTACGGAAGAAGAGCCATCGTACACGTTACAGTGCGCCATCTTATTCATGACAGACATTCATTACGAAGAGTATCGGACGATCGCAGATCGAAATCGGAAGGCTCAGCTGTTCGAAGAGGTCAAAGGGCTGATGACACGACCATTGGCACAATCAATTGTGCCTTCAAAGTCAGAGCTTCTCCACCACGCTATCATCGTGGCTAAAATGGCGCGAAAAATGGGCACAGCACAAGACTTTCAGGATGCCCTACAGGCCGCCTTTGATGGCTGCTACGAGGCACTCGTTGACAGTGTGGGATGGAATGACCTACATGAACCTTCTGAACCTTGCCATCATTGTCTCGCAGCTTGAAGGTCTTGACCGAGAAGCACAAGTACTGCTTTCCGCAGTATTCTCTGAGCTTGACCCGAAGGCAGCCGACAATGAAGAAGAGGGCCAAGCGGACGCCGGAGTCAAACAAGAGGATGATGAGGGAGATGAGAAGCAGGAGAACGATGAGGAAGATGACGAGGAAGAGGACGACGACGACGACGACGACGACGACGACACTGACGAAGAAGCACAACAGGAGGACGGAGATGAACGCGAAGCCACAGAAGATGACGAGGATTCTTTGCTCACAGGAAACACTGGCGACGTCTCCGAAGTTTGGATCGCTTGTTCAGGCGACTGCATTCCGACCGCAAAATGGGAACGCTGGGACAAGCCGATTTACATGTGCTTGACATGTGATTCCACCAGCCTTTGCAAAAGTTGTATCTGAAAGGTCCCATTGCTGGCTGGAATGGGATCACTAAAGGAATGTTGAACATTGACGGCGAGCAACCAGTGCTGTTCAAAGAGTGGTTGGAAGAGCTCAGAAATGACAAGTGGACGAAGGCTTGGGATCGGTTTTGGTTGAAGGAAGACTAGAGACTCACGCTGCACAGAGTCTGAGAGCTCAAGGTCAAAACATCGACTATGGGATATCGCACCTTGGCGCAATTCACTACCTTTCCTTTCTAGAGGAATACGTCCATCACGTGGCGTTGAAGGATAGCGTGACCGCTTCCTCCGTCCGGGAGTCGCACTTTCAATCGCACAATGATCATTCCCTGTTCGCTTACCTATCTGCGCTGTTACGCTCGATATGGAGCGGATGCGTAGCGAACCTAATATACATGTAAGTGAGACACAGCATAAGGTGATACAGTTTCAGAGTTCAGGATAATCCACTACTGCCGTAAGCTGCCATAGCTAATTCATCGCCTTGGCGGAAGATCTGTACCATCACAAGGCAATCCATAGAGTCCTAGCTTTACCGACGAACGCCGTTAATATACGAGTATCCAGTGAGATCGCTACTCTAACGTAGCTAGACATGCCCCTTGTTTCATAGCCAACAAGACAACCTTGAGAACGAGGAATTAAAAGACGATAACCTAGTTAATAGAAGTAATAGAAGCCCTTCTTTATAAGCGCTTAATTTCCCTACAAAGACCTGTTTTGCAACTCGCATTTAGACCTTAAGTATATACAGCCGCATACTCCAGTCGCTATTATACCTACGACTTTCTCCTTACCTTTATTAATTTACCTTGTCGAACCGAGAATTACAAGACTCTTGTCGGATACTATAAAGCTCTTAGGCTTAGCAACATTCGCTGCATTTCTACTCCCCCTATCACCGGGCTGGCATATCGGCACCAAATGCTGCAAAGTGGATGTCGACTACTGCATAAACTTTTCTGACGACGGCTGTGTAGCCCTCGATGGACACCCTTACTGCGTGGATGAAAACGACGACCAAGCGTGTCGGGACCAATGTGAGGCACATGTGACCATTACAGAACCCGGCAGCCTAAAGGTTTATCTGACGTACATGTAAGTAAGAGGAATGAGTCAAATGCGATATTCGCGGAGATTTAGAGCTAAGACAATTGATAGCAACGACAAAACGGCGTGCGTTTGCGCTTTGTTTGATGCTAAACAGTATTCCTCTGCGGATTGCTAAATGCTGGCGAATAACGATGCGCTTCAACGCGAAGCTATGTGTTATAGAGCAATGCTAGCCAACCAATTAAGGCATAGAAGGGGAGAGCAGACAGATTGCTCGGAATGATCCAGTGATCTATTGATCTGTCAAAAGATTTCGGTACTATACAGGCGACGCTCTTTTACAAGTAGTTGGGAGCTTCGTGCTCGACTCAATTTTCCAATTCGTTCTTTGGAATACGTTGCATTTCTCAAGACTCTGTTCCCAAGTGACATTCCGAGGTTCCACACTTCTTAGGCCAATCCATCGCGCTTTGCCGGCGATCGACGGTCTCCACCCTCCATCACCTCACCTCCTCACTTTTTCTCCGACTGGTTCTTCATGGCGACATCGGGCGAGGCTCAAGCAATGACGGCAGACTTGCCATTGCAGTGATCTGTGTTATGATGGCATTATTCGAGGTATCTATATAGCAAGGTCTGATTTCAAGGGTAAGATTTGTCTACCACATACCATACCGTTGTCGAGATGTTGTTGACCAACGCTGTAGCAGCTTTCTTGGCTGTGCTTCAGAGCCAAAATGTACTGTCACAAGCACAGAATGCAACAAAGTCGACGAACTCGTCAGTAATATCTATCAACCAAAATCCGGAAGGCGTTCTCAATGCCACAGCGTGGTCAATTATCGTATGCAGTCCAAGTTCAGAACTCGAAATCCAGATTATTGAAACTTTGACAGTACTCATACCCGCTGGTCGTCTTTTCCAACTGGTTGGAACCCATCTTTCGCAATAATGGAACAGTCAATACGATTCTTCACCAACGCTCGCTTGCCACATCAGAAGCAAGTGGGATCCTCAAGCCCAACGTCGACACTGTCTACTCTCGCGCGGTTCTTGACCTGTCAAGCCACGATGTGATTCTTACAGTGCCAAACATCACGGACAGGTATTATGTGTTCCCGGTCTACGATCCATTTGGGAACACGATCGCAGAGATTGGTTCTACATTCCAGAACAAGTCCGGAAAATACATCATCCGAAGAGCTGCGGACGCATATGCCGCTCCTGGGTACGAGACAGCTGATTCGACTCTGCAAGGTCTTGGATACCAAGGCATTGTCAACCTACCCACAAACTACGCAACAATGCTCATCCGAATCCTGGTAATCCAAAACATCACCGAAGAACTCACTCTCATTCAAAAGTATCAAAACGCCTCCTCTCTGGAACCCATCCCACGAGAACCCTCAATCACGGCTCAAAATCCCGCCCCAGCCCTCCGCGACACCCTCATAAACGGCACTCCCCTCGGCATCTCCTCCCTCTCCATCGTTCTCGAATTCGCCGCCCGCCTCATCCCCTACAACCAACCCGAACTCAATGCCGAACGTTACCGCGTCGCTACAATCCTCGCCCAAGCAGGCCTCTACAACGGCCATTACCATCCTTCTTCTAACTTGAACATAACAGCTGCGGGTGCCCTCGCCAACGCTTCTATATCATATGATGTTACTCAACCGTATGCGATGCTCGATCAGTCTAACAACTGGACGACCCAGACGCCGGACTATCAGGGGAGTTACGGCAAACATTATGCGGCTGCGGCGTATGTCGCTCTGGGCGGGTACCAGCAGCAAACTGATGCGCAGGCTCTCTATCCAACAATAAAAGGACAGGGATGGAGTGTAGCCTTCCACTTGGAACCTAATACTTCCGTGCTCTTTACGTTCTCATCCAAGCCCAAGTTAAAGGCTCTCGGGTTCTGGAGTTTGACGGTCTACGGCGCAAGCCAGTACCTCATTCCGAATGAGATCAATAGATTTGAGGTGGGGGATCGGACGTATAATTTGACGTACCAGAATGGTGGTGGGAAGGTAAGACATCCATCAACCAAATCACGGAAACTTGACGATGCTGCTTCAGGAGATACGCTGACCTCTTGCTTCTTGGCTTGATAGATATACGGGCCTGGTTCGGATCAGACGGAGGATGGGCCTTTTCAGGCATTATTGCAGCCGGCGGATTTGAGGCCTCCGGCAAATTGGACGGGAAATTGGTTGCCTGTTGAGAGGGAGTTTTCGATAATACGTAAGTCTTCTCATTCCTGTGCAGGTATTGAGTGGCTTTGGGGATGAGAGACGATGCTGACGAATGACGATAAAAACAGTGCGGTGGTATGTGCCCGAGCCGGCAATGTTGAATGGGGAGTATTTGTATCCGAAGGTGGAGACGATTCCGGCGACTTTGTGAGCGGGAGACGGGGAAGTGAAGTAATTGGTGGGAAGAGACAGGAGGATGGCACAAACTCAGTTCGAATTCTATCATGGCATAAAACTGTCAGTTAGTATTACACACCGGCTAAATCGAAAGTCCAGATGAAATGAGTGCCCTCCACGCTCAGCCTTCCATTCCAGTCTCGCGAGTTCTCAAATCGGCCTTCCCATATCCCTAAAGGCCCAAGCAACCTCATTGAAGAAATGGGTGACAGACATCCATCCTCTCCCATACCAATATGAGAATTCTGCCTCTCTGCCCAACGGCCACGGCCTCTGAAAAGCTTCTTGAATGGCAGTCTGCATGGTCACCTGCCTGACGTGGTAAGCTGGGTATCCGACCACCGCACCTTCACCTGCGCGATCAAGGAACCCATGATGCAGCAACCGAATGTGCAAGGCATCCCTCAATATCTGAGTCTGAGCATCACGTTGTCTAGCGGCCTCTCGCGCCTCCTCAATTGCGAGGTCGATGGAGCCATATCGGCGGCGTTGGCGATTCTCAGGTACTCTCGGGATATAGGTGGAGGGGAGGACATTTAACGGCCTAGGGTTGGTATATGTTCCATGATGGACCTGCTCGTAGTCTGATCGTTGAGGAGTTTGAGAAACAGCTTCTGGTGAAGCCGCAGGACCATCCTCGCTTGAATTGAACCAGAAACTGGGTCGAAGGCGTGGAGAGGTGAGCGGAGTATGGATCGGCGTGGAGACAACGGAATGGCCTTGGTCGGACGAAGCGTCAGGTGGCAGAGGTAAGGGTAGGTCGCTCGACTGCAGATCAGGAGCTTGGGTGGTGAAGAAATTGTTCAACCCGCCGGCCTGATCCCGATTGAGAAGCGGAGGTGCTTGCGGAAGTGGTGGTGTCGGCTCCAGCGTATTTGATGACGCTAACTGTGGTATCCCTATTCCTTCAAGGTCCATGTGGTGATCGAACCCGTCACTGACATATGCGCCCTGGCTGTCCAATCTTCTCCTGCGCTGTCCAAAGATCTGAGCGCCGCCAGTTCCGGTCATCGCCAGTGACGCGGGAACGGAAGGCCCTTCGTGAGAAGGACGACGACGCCGCCTGAGAGTCGATCTGTCTGCCGATGTCTCCACAGGGAATGATGGACCAAATGGACTAGGCCTACTGGGAGCGGTTGTGCTTGATGATGACGGTGTCGGACGCGGAGCACTAACGGCCAGAGCTGGTGACGGTTCAGCATACTGAGTCGTTGAAAGAGCCCTGGGATCCACAAATTGGGCCACGTTTATCGTATAGCCATCGCCGCTCTGTTCCTGCTGCGCGTTCCGGTTGCCAGAGCTGGAGAGACTGCCCGCGGGCAAAGCAGCTGCGTTCATGATGGAGTCGATCGTTGCTGGATTGTTCGGGGTTATCCTCCTGTACAACCTGAGCGTAGAAGGACTAAGTGGCATTTCGCTCTCTAGGCAGCTTGCCGGGAAATATCTGTGTCGAGTGGTGAGGAAAGTCTGCAGGCGCCTCCCATGGCACTGCTTATTTCCAAGTGTTGTCCACTAACACATGCGAAATGCAAGTGCGCCGTCTGAGCGTAGCTTTCTATCCGTCCAGGAGCTACTCAGCAGCAAAGCTGTCCATGAACGCCCCCGTACTCCATTAGAGCTGAGTTGTTATACATTATCGTATGTCCATCGAGTCGTTTGCAGTTGCGCCTTGCTGGACACTGTCGTCGTACATCCCGATTCCAAAGCCTCATGCATTTTTTCTCGCCTGCGCATCCAGCTCATTCAACTTCTCGATGACCTTCTCCCGAAGGTACGGGCTCAGTCCGAGTATGCCCTCGTGCGTGCACATGCGATATGTCCCACTCTTCTGGTATCTCCCATTGCCGTCGACGAAGTTACCAGTGCCATCGATCTCCAGACTGCCGAAGATGTCCTCAGGCCAAGCTACTCTACCAAAGTCTGGCGGATTGCGCTGGTCGCTCACATGGATGTAGCCGCCTCGTCCAGCGCCTCCCATGCCGCCTTGCGAGCTAGCACCTCCTGCGCCATCACCGCCTGTTCCACCACCGCCACCGTATTGACGCCCTGTCCTGTTCTCTCCTCTTCGCTTGCGTTGCTGGGAAGGGTGGTTGGAGGGAAAGAACATGCCGCCGCCGCCGAGTGCGCTGCCTGCTTGGGATGCATACATAGCAGCTTGCCCTTTCACGTCAGGATCATCCACCGCATTTTCCTGGATCACCATATGTACAAGCTCCATGAATTCGTGGTTCTCTGTCAGCGAATCGGGAGTCACTGGGACTTCGTTCGTGGTGCCGATAGCAAGCGATGCGATTGGCGGTTCATTGGGGAGGTAGGAGAGGAGGTACTGTCGTCTGGACGCGTTTGATTGTTCGTGCACATACTACACGCACATCAGTACCTCGTCAGGGTTATAGAAGCTCAGTACATACGATGTTCGAGTTGTTCGGTAAAGTCGAAAGAGCTCTTCGCAATGTCGTTGGACTTGTCCTCGCGATGAGCCTTAGGCTCTGGAATGATAGCGCACTACGCGCTGGATCCAGAATAGTAGCCATCTTGACGATGTCGTTCGTGTAGCTGGTTGATGGAGTGGAAGTTAGAGGCGTTAATGGGCAATGGATGTTTCATTACACCCTGACGTCGACGATGAAGCATGGACCTCGAAGAGCGGAGCCCAGCCCGATGCCTGTCCATAGTTCTAGCTGCCTGCCTCTCGACCTCAGCCCTTCCTTCTGACATACACATCAAGAATATAGAACAGCCGGGCAGACACTCCAGCGCCGAGGCAAAGAGGTGTGAGAAGCTGGCACGCGGGCTTTTGTTCTCCATCTAGAGATACGTGGTTGTCCAATCGCCTGGCAGATCTTCGTGAACTTGACTTTGACTGACATCTCCATCCTTACAACCATGTCTACACGCACCGACGAGCGCTTGGCCATCAACGACAGTGCTCCAACGACAGAGCCAAATACTTGCCCGGCTCCAACAACATACCAAGGTCCGAGGGGGTAAGACTTCGCTGTCACTCATGGACCCTACTACGACCGTGGCCTGATGGGAGGCGTTGGATTTGGTGCGCAAGAGGTAGATGACACGCTGCGAGAGACTAGATTAGCCGTGGAGCAGATCGCTGCCAGAGCCAACTTCAGAGGCTTGACGATGAGTGACATTCACAAGATTGCGAAGACTTTATTCGGTCAAGCTATTAGGAGATCCCTGAGATTTGGTCTACAGTTCATGAAGGCGAATCGATATCGGCTTCACGGAAGGACTGCTCCAGACTACATATTCAGGTCATCCACGGAATCTAGAGCTCAAGGTACTGTATGTGACTCGAGCTGGCAGGTGCATCTCGTGACAAAGGCCGATCATGTGCACTTCATCGCGGATTAGTCAGTGGACCGTGCGTCCACCATGAACGAAGCACATAGACCTCCTCTTCTATTCTTCATCTTCTTCAACACTCAGTCGTACCATGAGATTTCCAATGCGCGGTACAAGGTCCCGGAGTATAGGGATGGGTATGCGAGTCTGAGACTGGAAGTCAAGGAAGGGAACTTGCAGGTGGCCGCGGGAGTCAATGAGGTGGGAGTTATCTCGTATTGCAATGCGTCTATGCTGAGGGAGGTGAGCGAGGAGGCTCTGAAGGAGGCTGAGCGGATTGCGAAGGGGATTGCGGGAAAGCAGGGATTCAAGGGGTTTACTGTGAGTGATCTTGGGAAGATTGCGAAAGGCTTTCGGTTTTGAGGGTTTAGGAAGGAAATGAGGGGATGAGATTGGGAGAGGAGAGAGGATGAGAGGGTAGCATAGAGAGCAGGAGAGGAGAGGATAGAACAGAGGAAAGCAGACCACAGTTGAGTTCAGATGATGGGACGGATTTGGTTGGGACTTCCAAAACCCATAGACAAAAGACATGAGCCGAAGTGTATGTTAGCGAACAACGAAGCGAGACTACTCTTACTAGCAAAAGTATCTCTTGCAGAACCAAGAACTATTCACCCCATACATCATACATACAACAGTGCCCATTAAATGGCCCTACCTTCTGGGAGCCACCTGAATAAGAAGCCTAGAGGACCTCCTTCTGCTCTCCCAAGATTGATCAGCTCGCAACCTCGTACACCTTGGAGCATACGAGCCTGGTGAACCACAACAGGGAAGAGGCCGTTGGGGGAGTACGATGAGAGCCAATCTAGTTCTCATTGTCGTCTGCGGGACAGGACGTGAAGACAGCGCTGAGGCAACGCGTACCAGAGAGATCAAAGTATGGCTCGTGGAGATGGACGTGAATTAGATCCTCGGGGCCTCAGAAGACCTTTGCCACACTCTCATTCTCGCTCTCGCAATCCGTCTCTCCAAGCAGTCGACCAGCCAAGCCACGGGCGTCGCACTCAGCGCAAATCAAGAGATTGCGTTATATAGGGGAACAGCCACGGGTGTAAAAAGCTGCCAGCCACTGCTACTCACATGTAGCCGCTCTTGATCAAATCAGGACATCGACACCTTTGTTAGTTCTAGCCGCACCGATGAAGCCGTCGTCAAGCGGCAGAAGCAGTCAATTCGCTCAAGAAGTCGAAAGAGGTATATGTTACAATCCCGTTCTCATCGTTAAGATCATTACAATACCCTGGCTTTTTCAATCAATACGCATCAAAAGACGCCAGAGCCAACGCCCGATCAACATCTTTCCGTTTATATCCAGGTGTGCGGCCGAGGCAAACACCGGAGACGATCAATACTGTAGCAGAAGTCAGCACGGAATCCCTACGGAAAATGCTGAAGGCATGTTTCAAACTCACCTTTCACAAACTTCGCCACATCAATAACCACACCCTTCTTCTGCTGCTGCGCATTCACCTGAGCCGCGGGCTTCGGTGCGAACATCGACAGACTGTCATTCTGCATGTCCACGTCCTCCAAGAACTGACTCGTCCTCGAGCCCTCCCACGTAGGCGGCGGAGCCATAGAGCTCGCAGGCGCAACAGGAACAGCCGACGCAGCATTCCGATACTTCATCATCTCTCCCGGCTGTAAGAAGTTCATCCAAGAACCCGTCGACGCATCGCTGAAACCGACAGTCGTGAAGTCATCCAATGGTGCTGGCTCAAGTGGGATATTGACGCCCTGGCGGGTAAGGGCCGACAGCTGTTCGTGATCGAAGGGGCGGGGAATATCGATGGGTGTTCGTGGGGATGCGGCCATGCCCGACAAGGGACCTGCTGAACTGCTGGAGGAGTTTGATGGTGTTGGCAAGGATACGGAGACTTCGGCTTCCGCGAACGAGGACGTTGGGTCGATGAAAATGCCCTTTTCGACTAGATATCCTTCCACATCGTATGGATCGAACCACTCGCCTTCGAAACCTGCAATGTCGACTGTCATATCCGTCGTGAGATTGTCGCGAGCGGCATTCTCCAGCAATGCCAGTGTCTGTGGGCCCACGATGCCTAGATTCCAGGACTCTTTCTTCGGCTGAAGGTTACCGCATTGATCTCTTCTTGGGTAGTGCGTGCCCGCTCCACCAACATGTATAAGCGGTGAGTGTGCATCGAGGGGCTCGTGTGGCCCTTGATCGAGCATAGATTTCATGATGGCTACCAGCTTTTCGTGCCCGCGACCCATTAGCGACAGTCGGAAGACACGGTCGTAAGTTGCTGGCCTTCGCTTGGGATCTAGCATCAGTTGATAACCCGCTTCTAATGCAGCGCGATGAAGGCGTCGACCAAAGGTGCTCTCTTGAAAGCTATATGTTCTCGGCGGGCTGAGGGAGTTTGGAATTTGGACGTCCGGCACCTGAACTCTGAAAGCGTCGAATTGATCGTTGCCGACGTGTGGAATTTTGTGAGCGAGCGAAAGAGATTGATTGGTTCCGTCGAAGGTGGAGAAGTATTCAGTCGCCATAGCCATGTCGTCGTGCTCCTGCATATACATTGTGTAGCCCATGCCTATTTCCATTGGCGAACGCTGCTTGGGGCGTGAATGCAATGCGCCCTGGTCCAGCCAAGAGGGTACGTTTCTCGGCTCCAGCGTCACCTGCATTGTGTCAGATCCGTGTAGTGAGCCAGAGGGCTCTCGTATCGGTGGACCAGGGAGCTCAGGCGATTCTTCGTCTCCCGGGTTGCGGACACATTTCATCAGCGACTCGTATTGTATCGATGTCTCCCGTACATCTTGCAGTTGAGGTTCTGGCAAGCCGGCCTGTGATAGACGATCTCGACAGTCCAGGAAAGCCCTATTCATGAGTTCGACTGTGTTTGTGAGCTCGGACACCCGCTTTCGTAGTTCTTCTAGCGTGCTCTCTTTCCTCTGCCTGTAGGCCCGCTGTGCCATCCGTATCTGGGTGCGTCGACGCTAATACGATGTCAGCGTCTCGAATTACAAACGTCGACAGTAGTCGAGCACTCACATCCGCAGCAGATTCATCTTGTTTCTCAACCCGCGGTCGGCCACGTTTCTTGCTGTCATCGCCGCTACCGTCGGGAGAGTTGCTCGTCCTCGATCGACGCCTTTTGCTAGGTTTTGTTGATGTTTGTACTTGAGCTGTAGTCTCCATTTTCTTTCTGGTAGTGAAAACGATATGAGTAACCAGCTGGTGTGTTGCAACGACCGAAAGAGTGCTCAGCTGGTAGCTCCACTGTATACTGAACGACTGTATACTAAACAGCAAGTTGTCTCACTCCAGTCTCGGGAGAGGAAATGCACAGAGGCCGATATAGAAGCGGTGCTCTCAGCTGATTCAAGCTCCTAGCCGGCCAGGGTCCATAAGTATCATGTCGAAATAGCTATGCAGTGTAGCAGCGCAGCGAGCCGCGGACGAGCCCGATCCGGGAAACGAAGCCGGAAAATGAAGGCGGTGATCTGATGGAACTGTCAAAGGCAAACGAGATTCCAAACGATGACTGGTTTGTAATCGCAGCTTCGATAACCAAGTGTGCAGGCTGCACCGACTTGGAATACTAGAGCCTGGGTGAAGTTGACGAGAGCGTCAAGAGTCTCAGGAGCGCGATTACTGATCATTGAAATCCCGCCGCCGAGGCCCTAGGATTAGTTCCCTCTGCTGCCGAAGAATTTACGTCAGCACAACGGCTCCACTGCTTTTGCTTGTTCTCTCGGCCATCGTTCTCGTACAACACAGCGCGCGTTCGTTTGGTCATCGGACTGCATATATTGCAAAGCGATTGATGATGTCTGTACAAGATCAGCGCCAGGCCGAGTCTACCTCTTCAGGCCGCCTGCAACAATCGGAGTGAACCTTAGAGCTTAAAGTGACAAGATTGGTCGACGTGAACGTGGACGACTCGCCACTACCCAGGCTAGAGGCTAGACAGACATGGTTGATAGCAATGCCCTCATCAGTTTTAGATCCTGCATGACCACGGGGTCGCACGTTGTTTCCATGTGACTATAAGCGTATCTATGCCAGAGTGTAGTTTGAGAAAGACGTACCTGAGAATTGGAATGTCTGCCAAACGTTGCACTCTCATTCAATCGAATCGTTCGATAGGTATCATTCGCGAGTAATAGATAGTACTGGAGCATCCACTGATATTCCCCCGCCCCCGAGATAAACCGAAGGCCACCTCCTCTTCTGCGTTTCCGGAGGGCCGTAACAAATGCACAAACACTAAGCTTGCGAGCCCGATCAAAGGCGGTCAGTTGTCCAAGACCACGTGACTTTCAACAACAGCAGCAGCAGTAGCGCAATACGCCCAAAGCCCTTGGTAGGAAATCAAAGGTAAGTACAAAACGCTGTCTTCAAACCACCAAGTTACTCCAGCCTCACCTGACCATTCATACACCATGTTCAGGACCATGCCGCTAACCAAAATCGCAAAATGGTATCGAGGTCCTTGGGCTTGAGAGCTATCCAATTAGCTGCTATTCGCACGTATCAACATTTCCTTGGCAAGAGTCAGTAAGAGGACGCAAAGGTTATCTCAGGTATGCTCACGCGTGTCAGTGGATCTTCCTGGTCGGCAGTCACTATTGCCGGACTTTCCATGCCTGCGGGTCCATTCTCTGTGTAGCCTCGATCGGCCAGGCCAGGACGTTTGCTCGGGGTCATCAGTCTGTTGTGATCTGGGCTGGCATCAGAATTTGTTGACTCATCCTTAAGGAGGCCACGGCCATCGTTCTTCCTTTCTAGTAACGCACCGCCGAGAGTCGCACATTTGAGAATGGTCTGGATAAGCTGGTTTGGCTTCAAAGGCTTGGAGAGATATTCATCCATTTGGGCTTGGATGCACTTCTCGCGATCGCCCAACATGGCGTGTGCCGTAAGTGCCACGATGGGTGATCTCGTCAACTCGTGTGTCTTTTCATATTCACGAATCTTTGCGGTGGCTTCAAACCCTCCCATGACAGGCATCTGCACATCCATGAGCACGACGTCGAAACGTCTTCTCTTGATAGCCTCAAATGCCTCTAGGCCGTTGTTGGCCACGGTAACCTTATGGTTGTGTTTAGTTAGTATCTTGACGGCTAGCTTCTGGTTGACTGCGTTGTCCTCTGCCAATAGAATGTCAAAGGTACGAGAGTGGTCAGCTGAGATTGGAGCAGCGCGTCCTTCCAGGGCTGGAATGAGCGCGTTCCCGAGATCTATAGGTAAGCAGGGCGTCGTCATGTAACTTGATATTCCGTTCTCCAGAGCGGTCTTGAAGTTGACTGATATCGCCGCCGCCAACATTACGATGGGAATGTACTTGAAGCGCTCTAGGCTACGAAGCTTCTGCGCGGCGTCACTGTTGTCGACAATTACGCAGTCGTACTGATCGTCCGGATTAAGCTCGGAAGGCGGTGCTCTGCCATTGCCGACGACGCATGGTACCAGGTCCAACGCCTTGACACTTTCAATTATTTGGTCAGAGTCGCTAATGAATCCGTTGTCCACGAAAAGCACGTTATGCTTCCGGTACTGTTGCAGTTGCAGCATGACCTTTGAGACGTCTGGCGGGCCAAGTCGGACTACGCAGGTGAAAAAGAACGTGCTGCCAGAGCCGTAGCTGGATTCCACCCACATCTTGCCGCGCATTAAAGTTACTAGTCGTCTGGAAATCGACAGCCCTAGACCTGTACCGCCGAATTTCCGCGTGGTCGATCCGTCCGCCTGTTGGAAGGTGTCGAAGATCAGATCAAGCTTGTTGGAGTGGATGCCGATACCTGTATCAGACACAGCAAACTTGACGATGACCTCGCTTTCGTTGCATTGCACGGTCTGATCCGAAAAGATCTTAACGCGAACCTCTCCATGCTCGGTGAATTTGATTGCGTTGCCAGCCAGATTCAAGATGATCTGTCGTAGACGGAAAGAGTCGCCCACGATGTAGTCCGGAACAGAGCTATCAGTGTCGTATATTAGGCTGATATCCTTCTCGTTCGCTCGGACTGCAAGGGACTTCAAGCTGTTGAATACCAAGCTCCGTAGTGAGAACGGCTCTTCCTCGAGGATCGTGCGGTTCGCCTCGATCTTGGAGATGTCAAGAATGTCGTCGATGATCGTCAACAAACTGTTCGCCAGGGAGAAGACAATGTTCAGCATGTCGCGCTGGTTCTGTTCGAGCTCGGTGTCCAGCGTGAGCTGCGTCATGCCGATGATACCATTCATGGGCGTTCGAATCTCGTGAGACATGTTCGCAAGGAACTCGGACTTCGTCTTGTTGGCAAGCTCAGCAGCCTCCCTGGCCTGGTTGTTTTTCTGAATACTTTCTCGCAGATTCAGAACCATCTTGTTGATCTTGTTCTTCAGCTCGTTCATTTCTCCAGAGGCCTCGACATTGATCATCTTCGAAAAGTCTCCCTTCATCGCTGCTTGCGTGATGTCTGCAAACGCACGCACTTGGGAGGTCAAATTCTGAGCCATGATGTTGACATCGGTCGTGATCTCTTTCCATCGGCCTGTGATGCCTTCGACTTCTGCTTGGCCGCCCATCTTGCCGTCTACACCAACGTCGCGGGCGACTCTCTTGACCGCAAGAGACCATGCGTCAAGCCTTGTCACCATGTCATTGATAGTGTCCTTTAGCGTTTGGATCTCTCCCTGAGCATGAACCTTAATCCGTTGACTCATGTCTCCTCTCGCAATGGCCTGGGTCACGTCCGATATGCTTCGCACTTGTCCAGTCAAGTTGTTGGCCATAGTGTTGACATTGTCGGTCAAATCCTTCCACTTGCCTTCCACGTTTTCTACCCGGGCTTGGCCACCAAGGACTCCGTCTGTGCCGACCTCTCTCGCGACCTTGCTGACTTCAAAGGCGAAAGTGCTAAGGCGATCAACCATGGAGTTGATGGTGTTTTTAAGGGCTAGAATTTCACCCTGCACCTCGGCTTCCACCTTCTTACTCAAGTCGCCTTGCGCGACGGCGGTTGTGACCTCTGCAATTTCGCGCACTTGAGTCGTGAGATTGTTGGCCATTCCGTTCACGTTTTCGGTCAGGTCTTTCCAAACGCCTTCCACGCCGTGAACAGTAGCTTGGCCTCCGAGGCGACCGTCTGTGCCGACTTCTTTTGCGATCTTTGTGACTTCGTGGGAGAACTGCCGTAATTGATGTACCATGGAGTTGATCGTTGTCTTCAATGCCAGGATTTCACCCTTGCACTGGGCTTTGACCTCGTGCGTGAGATCGCCCTGCGCCACGGCAGTTGTGACTTCCGCGATATCTCTCACTTGAGCGGTAAGATTGTTCGCCATAGCGTTCACGTTCACAGTCAGGTCGTTCCACATGCCTTGGACACCTTCAATTTGGGCCTGTCCGCCGAGAATTCCCTCGGTTCCGACATCACGGGCCACTCGGGTGACCTCGGTAGCAAAGGTTCGTAGTTGGCTAACCATTTCGTTTATCGTTTGCTGGAGCTGGAGGATCTCTCCCTTGGCGGGTCGTTGAATCTTGCGGCTAAGATCTCCTTGCGCGACGGCGGTAGTGACTACTGCAATCTCGCGCACCTGGTCGGTCAGATTTTGGGCCATGACGTTCACTGGAACATTGTCAGCTCAGGCTCACACCACCTCATTGCGATACAAACCATTCTGCGTAAGCTCGGCCCAGATGCCGTCCACGCCGGGTACGACGGCCTGGCCACCGAGCCGTCCTTCCGTGCCTACTTGTTTCGCCAGATGTGTAACTTGACTTGCAAACTCTTGTAGCTGGTCCACCATAGTGTTGATCGTGTGCTTGAACCGGGCAATCTCTGGATCTTTCTCCGTGGCATGAATAAGTACTTTCTTGCTGAGGTCTCCATTCGCGACTGCAGTAATGATTGTGCCGATCTCTCGTAGGACTTTTTGATAGGTTGCGTTGATCTGCGCGTTCTTCTCGATTTCCCGTTTCAGTTGGTCTATTGACTGCGAGTTGCCGAGAGTGTCCAAAGCGGCTTTCGTGGCGGTCTGCTGGTGCATCAGCTGCGATTGTATGCGGTCGATGAATTCCTTTTGCGTCCGGATCTCCTGCGCTTGTTGGTCGATGTGCTCCCGCAGAACAGAGAACTGCTCCTCGGTGAGCTGCCGCGAGTGCGGATCTCCATCGCTCCTAGCAAGAAGATTGTTAACCCACGATGCGGAACGTTGGCGAGGGTTGAGGGCGGCGGACTTTGGCGATGCTGGGCTGTCCGCAAGAAAGGCGGTAGACAGCGGCTCACTAGGCGTTATAGGTAGGGAGCTGGATCCGCTGGCGACGCGCGCCTCCAGAAACTGGATACGGGTCGCAAGATTGGTCAACTCGCGCTCCAATGTCCGCTTCTCGATAGTGTCGTTTCCGGGCAGAGTAATCTTGTTGCCATTGATGCCATTTGAAATAGCCGAGGCTGGGAATGAGTCGGGCTCGAGCGGCGTATACTGCTTTGCAAAATTGGACAGAATACTGGCCACGGCGGCCGACGTCTCCTCGTGGGGCATGATGGTTCTCATCGAATCACTTCTGCGCGACTGGCTAGTCGTACATGGCAGTTTGAATGGCTGCCCTGTTTGGGGAAACGGGTTCCGGCGTTTCGTGATGGTTGTGGTAGTCGGAGACCGCGAGCTAATTGAGCTCTAGCAGTCTGAGCGGTGAAGATAGGTGGGAGGGGTGAATCATGTGCAGGTCCTGCGGCCTAGGGGCTATTGATAGGCGATGGCGGCGGCGGCGGCGTCGAGGGAGGGCGGTGACAGCGGAGCGGAGCGAGTTGGGTAGATTTATGGTGAGGTGTAAGGTGAGGTCGCAATCCAGGTTCGGTCAGGCCGGTTCGATGGTGGTGTTCTGGTGCTTGGTGAGAGGTGCTGGGCCTTGGGCGCGGACGAGTCGCAGAGGCTGCCAGAGGCCTGCAGACCCTGGCGACCAGGGCAAGGGAAACGAGCGAACCAGGATCGATCGTGATGGCGCCGGGGCAGTCACGGCCTTCGTCCGTCGCAGCTGCGCACGCTACACGCGCACGCCTGTCCGACACGTCGCTGTTGCGTTGTGTGTTCGCCCAGACGTCCTCCTCCCCGTCGCGCGCGCAATTCTCGCGAGGTCGATGGAAGGGAAACGTTGGCGGAGCGGGAGTGAAGATGCAACGACCTGCAGCGAGGGAAAGAGGCGTCGACTAGTGGGAAGTCAAAGAAGGGCTAAATAAACGCCTGAAGATCCATCACTATGTAGAGTACAGTACTGCTACCAAAGAAACACGCAGCTCCCTCAATCAAATCAATCGTTCGTTCCGATCTCAAACGCCCACAGTCGCCGGCGACGCTATCTGGATTTCTTCTCCTTTGCACGGCATTTAATAAGGTGACCCTCGCCTCCGCTCCGCTGCCGTCATCAACCCCTTCGCATCTCCCGGGCGTGGGCGCATGAGCGGGGAGAAAGGCGCACGACAGAGCGACGACAACGTCGCGCGAACCGCTGCCTCTCTCATCACCTCCTCCTCCTCCACCCTAGCTGTGCGCCCCTGCGTACGCCTTGAGTCCCTTGCACAGTGGCGCTGCCTGCACGCTTTGACTGCCTCTTTGGGGGGCACATGGTCTTTGATCGCAAGATTCGCGTGTCGTCACTGGCAATCTCAGCACACCCCATTTCAGCTCCTCCAGTCAAAGTATACGGGAACACAATCTCTAGCTCCGAATTTGCTAGCCGCCTGTCTTCTTCTGTAAGACCAAATTTGCCGTCTCATGCGCCGTCTCAATGCGAAACACAACTGTCCCGTTCTCATGTCCATCATTGAAACGCACTCATGAAAATTCCCGCCAGTGGACCCTGCCGTCTTGGCTCATGACGTGGAGAAATGTGGGATTTCACATGTACCGCCTCACCCCCGATGCCTGTACAAAGGCAGCTGTTATTCCTTACTTGAAATCGTCAGCGCATCCGAGGACTATCAACGCCTTCAGATCATCGTGGAATTATATTATGGAGCTGGTTGGTAACACTATCATCTGAGAATGCTTATCTCTTCCGCTAGAGATGCCCCTATCTCGAAGCCACATTTCCTCCATGAAGAAACATCCAGCTGCCGGGACGTGTCTCATCGACGACAACGGATGCCGGCAAGCGAGAGCTGGACAAACCTGTCCCAGTGACGTTTACTTGAAGCTTGAGCAACCCTCTCAGCCACTTTCCGCTCTCGAATAAAAAGATCTCCTGATGATGGTGCTTGAACAGTTTGACACCTGCAGCCTGTCAACTCAGTACATGCGGCACATATGCATATCCCACGCCGAACGTACTGTTACGCTCTTGTTTCAAAGAGGATGCCGATGTACCATGCCCTAGGCCCAGCCGGTCATCTTTCGCACAAGCTCATAGACGCACTTGACCTCAGACGCCCCCAGCATTGCCCGTAGGCTGGGCTTTCGAACTTCAGCTTTCTTCGCCAGGCGCTGCGAGACTTCCTCTCTGACCGATTCGCTCTTCTTTTTGGTTTCTTCCGAGGCCAAGGGTCCAGGCCTAGAGACAACGAGAAACTGCGGTTCTCCCTTCTTCTGGCAATGGATCGTGATATGGAAGAACTCTCCGCCGTATTGCTTCAGCACTCCTTTGATTGAAATGGTGTTCGGCATCTGAGTCGTCGATCCTGCGGCATCGAGCCAGTCTATCGACCGACGAAGGTTTCTCTCACAGTGCAGGCTGAGGATGAGCTCTCGGTTGCGATAGAGGACATCCAGAACTTCTTTTCTGATCTCTTTGTTGAGCTGTGCGAGGATGGGGACGCCGACTAGATCGTGGTTCCTGATTGCTGCCGTGTCGATTGGCGGGAATGGTGCGGAGGCGAAGAAGTAGATTGCTTCTCGAAGCTCGCCTGGTAGATCCATGATGCGGAACACCTGGGAAGGTGCGGTATCCTTCGACTCCTTTTTGGACGCCACAATTTGATGTCGAAAGTTTCGCTTGTCCCTGAACATGCTGCGTAGAAGCGATGAGGCTGCTTCATGCGCTCGTTCCTGCGCAGAGGTTATAAGTATGCAATGTTGTTCAAGGGCGGGTTTCCAGTGTGGAAACGATGTCTTGATTCGGGAGTTCGCCAGCAATTGATGCACGTCTTGTTTGCCACAATAGAAAGATGACTGACTGAAAGGATTTAGGCAAACAGGAGAAGTAGATAACCAATGTGATGCAGGGACATGACCGTAGTTGCGAGGTTGGGGTCGAGGCAGGCGCCTACCTCGTGGCTCGTGCGCGGAAGGAGGGGCTGATGGTGATGCCTCAGGTTCTCCAGTTCCTCCCTATTCTCGACAACCGCTCTTCCCATGCCAACGGGATCACTGACGGCAATTTCAACAGAAACTGCAATTTGGAGCGATCTCTATCAATCAATGGAGCCAGCTCGTCCCCACATATCTTTACCTCATCAGCTTCACCAACCCAGCCTAGCCTGCCCAGTGCTGAAACACCCTCCGGTTCCGATTTTGAGCAACACAGGCTGAGAACTTCTAGGGATATATCCCACTCCTCAATTGATCAATCTCCAACTCCAGGGCATACCTCTCCTCCATCATCTTCTGCAGCGTCTTCTCGATATCCGCTAACGTTCTTTACAGAGTGTCTCTTTCCTCCCGCAAGTCCTGGGCTTCAGGCTGGAGGGTTCTACTCTGTTCCACCAACGCTTTGACACTGTTGAGTGCATCTTCTGCGTAAGACAAATGTTGCTCTACACGAGCTGCCTGCAACGTCATCACCACGGTTTGTATCTTGGGGGCTCATTGCCTACGGACTGGACTTCTGATGCTGCAACACATGATGGACGAGAGACATCGTGAGAGAACAGTCAGGAGGGCAGAAAGAATAAGAAGATGTTGTTCTGGGTCATATGGGATTGGCTTGTTTCGCGCTCGGGGTTATGATCGTGTTCTCATCATATCGACCCCATCGATCAAGTGCTTGGCGTTTGCCAAAGCTCACAATCAGTCCGATGTTGATGGTGTCAACCAACCAGACGGACTCTTATCCTCAATTCTCTTGTGAAGATCTTCCAGCGCCGCTTCTACATCGCGCCAATCAATCGCACGGTGTTGTCGTTCGTTGACGCATCGCTTTTTGGCCAACTGCTTTCTCAAAGCTTCGTTCTCCTTCCAGAACCTAAGCACCTCCTTCTGAAGCTTCTCATATCTCGTCATCAACGCTGTCAATTTGGACGTCAATTTTGCAACCAAATCGCTGATTGGTTTCAGTTCTGTCATTCTGATATCATCATTAAAACTCATCGTTGATCGAGCAGAATGCATGGAGGGTCGGACTGCAATGGTGAGTGTCTAAGGTTAGAGCGAGTTGCAGGGGACCGTGGACGCCAGAGTGAAGTGAGAAGCACCATAGGTGTTATATACGAACGGGTCCAACGAGCAAGATTCCCCCTTCTTACGATCTGCTACAAGTTCAGCCGGTACACTCAATCGATCAAGGTCTTGGCGTTTGCCAAATCCAACAAGCACATCCATCACTTAAAATCGCCTGGTCGACTATCATCAATGCCAATTCTGAACAACACTTTCTCCATCTCTCCTGAGTAGTCAAAGCCATTAGCTCACGAATTCTCGGTCCGTCAATTGTGTCACTCGCTGGAGTTTATCTACTCAGAGATCCGTGCAACCCATTCAACCCCACTCTCGAATTGGCTTGTGCTTCTCCCAGCTTCCACCACCATCAATATCGAATTTCAATTTCAACCTCATGTTTGTGCGTGTGCGCGTACATCTCATAGTGTCATGGCATGGCAGTCCAATCACGATCAACCGTGACCGACCCTTGGCTTCCCACAAACAGAATTGCAAATTGCATGAAGTCGTATTTCTGCCTGTGTATGCTTCATTGGGAGGGCAGGGGAGATGTTAGTGTCCGTCATCTATCGTCGTCGCCATAAACAGAGGAGAGATGTAGATGACAGGTAAGTAACCTTGACGGAAGGTATGCAATGTTCATTGGAATACGAAAAGGCGCACATCGTTATTCATGCACGCAGAACGCCCTCGCCAGCCTGTCCACATCCGGACGAGTTCAAATGCCCAACCCAAGCTCCAGTGTATAGCTCAAAACGCCAACAGGATCCCACACACCGATATGCACGCCAAAGCACTATCTACCCAACAACATTGATCTCATTCAAGCTCTCCAAGGCCCTCATGCCCTCCCTCTCAAACATCTGCACCTGCCTCTCACACTTTCGCCTCAGCGCATCCTCGCCATGAGCAGCACGATATCGCACCCACTCCTCTACACTCATCTTTTTCTCGGGACTCGTCAGTCCGCCAGCCGCAGCGACCAATTGCTCGCCAACCCTACCTGGACTCGGCCGTGGTGATGGGAGTAGTATGGAATCCAAGTCAACAGGCTTCCACGGAGCATTGGAAGTCAAGTGGGAGACTTGCTTGGATGGCGAGATCAAGTTCTTTCCTGGCGATCGGTTTGGTGTTCCCGGAGCAAGTGGAATGCGTTTTGTCTTTGTCGGACTGAGTACCACCTCCGCCAACTTCTTCGCTGTCTGCGGCTCCATGATCGACGATGGTTGGTTCTCCTTGTCGCTTCCGCTGTGGCTAGGAGTGAAGCCGCCAGGCATTTGACTCTTCCTAGGTGGTGTTGGCCGCTGCTGTTTCTCCTCGTTCTGCACTCCCACTTGAAACTCCTTCAATTTAGCGCTGTCTTTCCTTGAGCGATTCTGCGTCGGAGAAGGCTCGTATTCTTCGATCAAATCCTGCTCGACTTGTATTGGTTCCTGATTCTGTGCTGCTTGCTCTGCTGCGATTCGCTCAAGCTCCTTCTCAATCTCCATCTCGTCTCTGGCAAGATCTTCGACTTCGGGTTCCGGTTCCGGCTCTGGCTCCGAAGCTGTGACGGTCGCCTTTGACGATCTTGCTGATGAGTTCTTCTTCCCCTTGGGCCGGCCTTTGCCCTTCTTCGCTGCTGGCTTCTTGATGGGTTGCGAATTTTCATCGTCCGCTTCTGCACCATGGCTTTCAGGCTGGTCGATTGCTATGCGATCTTTTGGCGCTGGTTCAGGGACGGTCTCAGGCTCGAGATCTGTAGAAGCATTCGATGCCTTTTGGAGCGGCCGACCACGTTTGGCTTTCGCAGCTGGGGCTTTTATCGGAACCTCAACCTCCACTATGCTAGACTCTTGCTGCTTCCGCAGACCGTCTGAGGTCCGCTTCACGCCGCGCTTTGGTTGAACTGGTTCAGCCATGGGTGTGGACTGCTCAAGGTCTTCGCCAAAGTTATCGACAGAATGCTCAAGCTCATCTTGAAGTTGCGCGGACACTTCACTCAGCCGTTTCTGAGCAATCGCATCCACATCAGGTGTTTTGGGGACTTGTGCAACTTCGTTCTCCGCCTCCGCCTCCGACTCTGGTTGCACTATTGGCTTCCGCCATCTCGTGCTCTTCTTTGGTGGTGCAGCGTCAATCGAGCTGATCTCAACGACTGAAGAGTCGATCGGCTGCTTGGAGTTCCTTCCAGTTCTTCGAGGGTTCTTGACCGGGACTTCAGGCGCCGGTTCATCATCGACTTGTGCCGCAGCAAGGTCAGGATAGATGTTTTCTTCCTCCTCCTCTGAAGCCTTCTTTCTCCCCTTGGCACCCTTCGCAGTCGCCTTTGCTCTTGCTCCCTTCTTCTTTCCCTTTGTCGCGGTCGCAGTTGAAGCAGCCGTCATGACGCTATCATCGACACCTGCCAAGCTGCTGTTGACCGGAATGTCTGCCAGGCTCTCTCCCATGCTGGCCGCGTCACTCGTCGCAGTCGCGGCGCTTTGCGTGCTCATTCTACTAGCTTTGCTCGCTGTGCTACCTCTCGCTTTCCCGCGCCCTTTGCCCTTCTTCGGTGGTTCAAGTGCGCCATGGTAATGTTCCAGGAGCTCAAAGAACCGGCAGTACGGTTCTCGTCGTCTATGCTCGGCGAGCGGGTCGTCTTTTGGTTCCCACCCGTCGAGGCTCAGGTTGCAGTAGAAACAAGTAACGCCATCCGGTTCCTCGCCATCGGGACTCGGATCCAAGCACCACCCTGCCTCTGCTAACTTGTTGATCTTGCACTTCCATCCCTTCTTGTTCTCGTGCGGCCATCCATCGCCCGCTGTAAATGTGGCTTTTCGCGTGTTGAACATTTCATCGCTCATCGGGTCTCGTATCTCTGGTTCTGTCGCATCTTCGGCTCTGTTCACACTGATTGCTGTCGCCCAGGCGCATCCGTGTGAGTGTGCCAAATGCTCAGATGTTGGATCGTCTGTCTCCTCCCAGCCATCGAGCTTCACAGAGCACAAGAAGCATTGGACATTGTCGTTCGAGTCTGTCGCAGGCCGGTAGTAGAAGCCGGCGCGTGCGAGCGCGTCGCCTGACGGGTTCGTGTGTGGCCATTGTGCTGTATTCCCTCCTTTCCTCTTGCTCGCGTTAGAGCTGGCGCGTCGCTTGGTGAGTTGGTGCACTTCCTCGAATGTGGCGAGACGCGCGACAAAAAAATTCATCTTCTGTATTGGCGCGGCCATCATGTTGCTGTGTTCTCCCAATGGCTGCCAACAGAAAGTCACCAGTGTATGTGCATGCGTCGTGAAGCTGTCGTGCAGTGTTGACGCGGATCAAAACAAAGCCAAGACCAGAGCTGGTCGGGATCTGCGAGAAGCTTTTCCCGGTCGCACGTGCGTTGGCCAGGAACATTCGACAGTGACGCTTGACTCGCGGCCAAAGCTGCGGGTCGTTCTTACCAACTGCTTCGCTCACTCCTGCTCTCTGTCACCGCTCTTTTCTGAACTATCACGCTCTCTAGCAAACATCCTCTCATCCATAACAATGCAATAAAACGAACGAAGCTGAACCGAAATTATGGACTCACCAGATCAAAACCACTGCTAACCAAGCTACTGCTCAAACAAACACCGCATCAACATGTCGATCCCCAACAAACTGGCCGTATGTCCCCAAGCTCTATCCAGCATTGGACGCATGTTGACTGTGTGGTAGACGTCGCCCGTGTTCCACTCTCTTCTCGGCGCAAACACCTTCTTCATCGGCCAAGCAGCATGGAACTCGCGGCCCTCCTTTCTTCGATCTTCTCCGCAGCAACGAACCTTTTCCGCACAGTCAAAGCTCCGTGAGCAAGAACAGTCGCAATCACAGAGCACATCAAAAGCCGTATCACCAGATGCTGCGCCAGTGCGGGAACAGAAAGAGGCGAAGTTGAATGAGAAGAGAGCCGACATTGGGAGCGCCACGGATGCGGACAGCACCGCGAAGGACAGTCCTATGCAGAGCTTGCCTCCGGGATGGGAAGAGAATGCCGACTACAACATCAGCAATTTCTCCGATCTGCCGCATCGATTCTTTGGGTACAATCAGCACATCAAGATCAACGAGGATTTCAAAGAGTCTTTAAGACAGGTTCTCTGGCAATTTCGAGCTCCCATTCGGTATGCTTTTGCCTATGGTTCTGGAGTATTTGGGCAAAAGTCATCCAGTGGAAGCACTGGTAGCGAAAGCCTGAGCCCGCATCCTAATCCTCCCAAGGCAGTGGAAGAATGGCAAAAAGGCGGCGCAAAGATCATCGACTTCATATTTGGCGTGAGCCATACCCAACATTGGCACAGCTTAAACTTAACGCAAAACCCGCACCACTATTCCGGGTTGAAGTACTTTCCGTACAGCTCTGCGATTGTCTCTTGGATGCAGGACGGGTGGGGAGCTGGCATGTACTATAACCCTTACATCACAGTGAACGGGATCATGATCAAGTACGGCGTTGTCAACTTGGATACTCTTGCTCGGGATCTCAGCGAGTGGGATACTCTATACCTAGCTGGACGACTACAAAAGCCGGTTAAGATTCTACGAGACGACCCACGGATGCGCTTAGCTAACCAGGTCAACTTGATCTCGGCCTTGCGTACTGCACTTCTCATGCTGCCGGAGCAGTTCACCGAGCGGCAGTTATACGAACGTATTGCAGGTCTATCTTACCTTGGCGACCCGCGCATGAACTCGATGCTCGCTTCTGAAGCTCCAAACAAAGTCTCGAACATTGTGGGCGCGCAACTACCAGGCTTCCGACAGCTTTACGTTCCTCTGATAGACAACTTGCCCAATCTAGACTTCACAGATTCGCGGACACCGAAGCAGTATGGCTGGGAGAAGGAAGACGCCATCCGCCACACTGGGACAATCACCAAGCTTGAAAACGTACTGGGCGGCGAAGATGGATTAAGCATGCAACAAGACATGGATCCAACCAAGCGCGGAAACATGGTTCGTCGACTACCAAAGGCCTTTCGCAAAAAGCTCTACTACCAGTACAAAAAGAAATTTGGCATTCCAGGAAGCGCATTTGACGATATTCTGCAAGAAAGTCAGGATGATGACCCCAGTGGCTTCAAGAGACGAGAGGGTGGAGACTTCGAACGACGCATCGCGGAGCAGTCTGACTTGCCCGAAGTGATGTCTCACTGCGTGAGCTCGACAGTTTCCTGGCCTTCAACGATGCAAACTGTCAAGGGCATTTTCACATCTGGATTGACACGAAGCGTCAAGTATGTACAGGAGAAGCGGTCAAAGGGCAAGCAAAAGAAGAAGGTCGAGGAATCTCCAGAAGCTGATACCAAGCCGAAGAATGAGAAACGAGAAAAGGCTGAATAGTTTTGCCCTCGCGCACTTGCATAGCGAAATGGAGTCGGAAAGAAACCGGTGGCAGGAAACATGTTGAAATCAAAAGTTGGCCTGTATGGAGATCAGCATCCAAGTAGACTGGAAGAGAGTCAACTGAACGACTGACGCCTGAACGAGGCATCTTCTGATATGTAGATACTTTGAGTAAATAAAAAGGCCGAAAATAGCCGATTTCGAAACGGCTCCTCGTGATTATGCCGTCAGAGGCAAAGGAGCTCTGTCTCCCTGTGGAATGGGTTACCGCTGTTACGGAACCCCTTGGGTAAGCAAAGACCTCGATTCTCCAACAGCGATCTAGGATGTAGTCGACTTCTCACTGCTATCCCGCAATGCCGTCAACAAGAAGCTCAAGCAAAGTCCGCAAAAAGCCTTCCGACACCGCCCTCAAGACCCCGGATCCCATCTCTTGCCAAGCGAAATGTTGAGAGCTCTGCGAGCGTCCCGGTTCAATCCTCAGAAGACCCAGACCTGGAGATCGACTCGGAGCCGAACAGGAACCAACTCTTCGGAAACTCAGAGTGCCCATAGCTATAATCCATCAACCAGAAGCAATCCATCCATCCTCCTCCTCTTCCACGTCACGCAACAGATTCATCGGCGCCCGACTCGACGAGACAGCAGAGTCCTTCTAAACGCGCGACTTTCAGGCCTCTACGCTTCAGAACTTTCATTCCTCGACGATCGACCACGTATCGACCCGCTATTCCTCCAGCCTCCCTCCCGCTTCTCCGATTACTCTTCGTCCGCCGGCCGCAGCCCCTCACTAATCGATACCTTCGTGTCGTCGAAGGACAGTGATAGTTCTTCACAGCAACTTCTTCCCGCCGGTGATGATTGTGGCTCGCCTCTTGCGCGGCTTGAGATACGCCCGGGGGCGGATAAGTTTGATATGGTGCTGGTGTTCGAGGACAGTGTCCGTCCAGTGCGGAAAGTAGTGGGTTTACCGATGATGTTTTTGGATGGGGGGAGATCCCCTGGATGGAAGGTGGGAGGGAAGAGGCGCTTAACATACTGTGATTGGAGTGGGGATGAGGAAAGATGGAAGATGAAACAGCTCTTTTGCGGTGGGAGATGTAAAAGCGGGTGAAGCCGTAGGTCTCGGTGAAGAAGATGGGTCTCATTTACGTACGAAGCGCATGCAGGTGCCTCGCAGCTCGTTCGTACGCTATCGTATAGAGCGAGATAGCCAGAGTCCTCGGCATGTTCCATTCCTGAGTCGTGCATGGTTCGCGACGGAAGCTTTATTGGGCAAGATAGATGGTATGCACCTGGGAAGCAGGAAAAATCGGTTCACGCTGGTGTTTGTCATGTCTGCCTCTTGTCGCCATTACTCGCGGCAGGATTCGAAGTATTCGGAAAGGTTTCTATTTTAAGACGTTTGGATGGAGGCGCCTTTTAAAGGGAGGAAAAAGCAGCAAACGATCGAGGTCGCTCTTCTATCGGGAGGTCGGTTGAGTTGACTGTTGAGGGGTATGGATGGACACCACTGCAAGACGGTCCATGTGAGCTAGATAGTTTGGAAGACTTTCTTTCCAGAATGCTGTTTGGTCTTGGGACGAAGAACTGCTGTTGCAAAATGGTTCAGCGGGATTCATTGGTTGGAGTCATTGTGATGCTACGTACTCTCTTGACAATTTCGACAGTGTGTGGCAATGATGTCCGCCTCAGTTGCAGCTGGATTTGGATGGCTGCTATCGCGTTGAAGGGATTTTCGTGGCCGACGAGGTGGAGCTGCAAAGTTCTGGTTGCCCTTTCACCACGGAATAAATATGCCAGCTCATGGCCTCAGTTCGGCACACAGCATCCTTATAATCAAAGTAGGTCCCACTGAAGAGGGCTGATATGCCTTTTTGGTGTAAAAGCGATCTAATGCGAGCCGCTAGCTGCTTCAACCCCCATAGGAAACGGGCTTGCCTCGATGGAGTAAGCAACTCGGGGGTCTGATCTACCTGGGCAACTCGCCAAGTAATAATGTCCGATCTGTGCTAGCAGAAAGAACCATTGATCCATCTGGCGAGATGCGAACATCATTCACAGTTCCTTTGTGGCCAGGCAGCTTGTGTAGCATTTTGCCATCTTTGCTGTTCCAGATCGTGATCGAACCGTTGCCGCCGCCAGCTGCTATTCGCTTTCCTTCGCTGTCCCAGCATGCACGGATCAGGTTCTTTTCGAGGCCAGCTTGCGCACCATCGAAGGTCTTGATGGCCCGATCTGTAGGCGCAAATGGCCTGATATCCCAAGTTCTGGCGGTCGAGTCGTGCGAGTACGATAGAAGAGACTGCGAGTCGGGCGAGATCGCGAGCGAAGTGATGGTGTCAGTGTGGCCTTTGAGCTCATAGGAGACTTTCTTCATCCGAAGGTCCCACACTTTGACATCATTGTCGATGCCGCCGCTGAAGAGTTCGTTGCCAGCCTCAGCCAAGCATACCGCCGTGACTGGGAATTGCGTCTCGATGTAGTCGATCGCGGCCTTCTGTCGAGGATCCCACACAGATATGGACCCATCGTCGCTTCCAGAGACCAAGAATTCTTCGCCTCGCTTGCTCACGTCCATACAATTGATAATCTCCTCGTGTCCTACATGCCGCCGTATTCTCTCTCCGGTCTCGACGTTGAAGCTTGCTACGTGCTTGTCTGCGCTTGCAGAGTACACGATTTGACTGTCTCGTGACCAGTGCAGATCGAGGATGGCGCTCTTGTGGCCCGTGAGTATACCGTAGTTCGCGCATTCACCTGTCGTGTCCCAGAGGAGGATGTTGCGGTCCATGGATCCGGAAGCAACGTGTGCGCCGGTGGGGTTGAATCGGGCGGCAAAGACCTCGGCAGTGTGGCCTGTCTCGTATAAGTCTCCATACTCTCTCTGAGCGCCTGTGCATGCTTACCGCTGAGTTCCATAACAGGCGCCTGCAAGCCTTGAGCGCTATGTCCCTACCATTCATCTTTGATCAGCCCTTCAGTCCTTCTCATGCCGCTTTAGCACTATTATGACACAGCAGAACCATATATGTAGACTCACCACCGCGCCCGCGCCATTTGTCTGGACTAATGCGCCTCCATTCAGGTCGCCATTGGATCTCTGCCTCTTCACCAGCTGCGAGCTGCCGAACGACTGATCCGCTGCTCTTTTCTCGCCCGACATTGCGACTATTCTCCTAGCTCTTCCTGCAGCGAGCCGGTATGTGTGATCGTGGCGAGCAGGCGCTTTCGAAATGGTCGCCAAAGAGGTTTGAAGATTGTTAGTGTCCGAGAAATCCTTCACATGTTCTCACACCAAAAGCTTCTTCACTAGCGTGACGCAGCGCTGGGATCGCAGCCGCACCTTCGCCCTCTCCACACTCGAACTACACAGGCACTACACTTTATCCCGACTTCAGTCCTCGAGCTACTCATCTCACCTGCCTGCCGCTCCATGTTCGAACGTCCACGGCT
Organism: Nothophaeocryptopus gaeumannii; assembly: GCA_031771865.1. Classification (NCBI taxonomy): domain Eukaryota; kingdom Fungi; phylum Ascomycota; class Dothideomycetes; order Mycosphaerellales; family Mycosphaerellaceae; genus Nothophaeocryptopus; species Nothophaeocryptopus gaeumannii. The sequence goes on from JASISA010000025.1 coordinate 865,402, forward strand.
TTCAGCACAGCGATGAAGTAAACTTGACGAGCGCCGCGTCTTCAGCAAGGCGCGTTCCAACACTCCAAAGATGACTTCCAAGGCAGCCCGATTGGGCGAAGAGTGAGAACACCTGGTGAAGGGTCGGCAGTGTAGATCAAGTCGCTGACAGAGAGTCACAGGGTGTGGAAGTAAGATCACCATCAATAACTGCAAACCTCGTACTCTCTAACGAGTGCGCACAGATCACGAGTCGAAAAGATCAACGCCGAGGTCGTCACCCTTACATACGGCACCATTGTCGCCCAGCTATGCCGCGATTTGACTCTTCCGAACACCTCAAGTAAGACCGACTATGCGGCCGTCAATCACGAGCTGGACCGAATGGGATACAATATTGGCCTCAGATTGGTTGAAGACTTCCTCGCCAAGTCGAACACAGGCTCATGCTCCAACTTCCGCGAAACGGCAGAGATGATCTCGAAGGTGGGATTCAAAATCTTCATGAACATTACACCTAATGTGACACAATGGAGTCAGGATAACAAGGCGTTTAACTTGGTCTTCGAGGAGAACCCGCTGGCAGATTTTGTCGAGCTGCCAGATGATGGGAGAGCTCAGGATGAGTTGTGGTACAGCAATATCCTGTGTGGTGTGATCCGAGGCGCATTGGAGATGGTAGTGCTCGCCAATATTTCTGCTCATCCATATACTAATGAACTCACAGGTTCAAATGCAAGTTGAGGCACACTTCATCAGCGACGTGCTACGCGGAAACGATACCACGGAGATGAGGGTGACTCTTCTACGCTACATTGAAGATGAAATGCCACCTGATGATGATTGAGATACCGTGATTGATCACGCCACTGCTGACCGACGTCAATACACTTTGTCCAGAATAATCGACAGACAAGTCAGGCCTGCCCTGGAGCTGTTCACCCGACTTCGTGGGATTGTTAGACTTTGGGTTGGTTTGAACATCTTCACGATACCATTATGTTCTGTCGACACTTGCAGGTCCTTAAATTGATTGCAAGCCGGTCAAATTTCTTCTGCTTGGTGTGCTGTCCCCCTCGTCGCCTCCCTGGAATTTACAGCAGTGATATGAGCATTTCGCTTGGTTGGGTAGGTATCCATCCCACGTCTTCTACGCACGTGTCGAGCGGTAGGATGCCGGATCGACTTCCTGCTGCACCTCTGTACGTCGGCAATTTCTCAGACGCCGGCGCACCTCCTGGTGCATCTCTTCAACACAAAGGGTCACCAGGAGGGAAACAGAAACTCTTGCGACAATGCAAACAGTGACAGACACCTTTCTCTCAACAACCGCGTCGCTGTTCATAGAAGAGCTTTATCTTGGATAACCCTGCTCAGGCGAGGCGAAGCTCGCTGTTCGGGCCTAGCGAGCGTATCACACTGAAGCCGGGCAGCTCCTGATCGTGATCATGTGTTGTTGAATATCTCACCGGCCAGCGCACACAGAGGAATCCGCTTCAACAGATGCGTCGGGACAGAGAGCGTGAAACGTCTTGACCGCAATGGATGTAGATGGGCACTGTGAACGCAGGCAGAAGTGATATGGATGACCCAAATCGGAAGCATTACTAGTGAACGACAGCACTCACAGCAGAGCAGCAGCCTTCCAGAATTTCTGAGCTTCTGTGGTGAGGTGGGCGCCCATGGTCACTGGTGTCGGCCTCCTGAGCAAGCCTCACGGACATTGTTCATTGGTTGAGACTGGGCCTGCAAATCGTGGTGACATCTCAAATCGGCCTCTGTTCTTTCCTGTCGCAATCACCTCCGCTACGCTCGTCTCAACCTATCTACACACCAGCGTATCGGTGGCATTCGCAGCAACGTACTCGTCCCATCAATATCCGTGTTCATTGTCGCGGTTGGAGGGAAACTGAAACCCGGCATCCACGACTTTATCACGCGTGACTGCTTGGCTGGACCGAGCGCCCGTCGCAAGTTCCCTCGATCTGCACCAGCAGCAGTTGCCAGTGCCTGCTCTACCACTACTGCAACGAGACTACAAGGCCCAGTGCCGGAGGCCGCTAATCTCCTCAAGACGACGACCAACATCGCAAGACGCGTGCGCCGTGCAAGAGGGAAACACGAGGGACGGCGCTGGCCTGTGCAGCGTGTTCAGCGCGTGAAATAAGACGCTCCGCTGTCTGTCGACCACCGCTCCCACCACCAGCGCGCTCATCACCGCGCCGCCGTCGCTCACCCACCGGTGGCACGATACACAACCCGCCGGCGACATCACTCCATAACCAGTACCGAGCAGCTATCCTTTCACGCGACGTGCTGTGCGCGGTCAAGGCACGGAAGCGTCGAGTCCAACCACCCCGCCTCCGCAGCCACCCCAAGACCCTACCCTATCCAAACCCATCACCACCTCCAAGCATCGCGCGTACCTGCATATACTACATACTTGAGCAAGCTGTAGCATGAGCCAGCAGAACTCGATGGCCATGTCTGGCATGGGCGGTCCTGTGGGCGGTCCCGTTAATGCCGGGACGCCAAACAGCAACTCAGGTGCTATGTTCGACCCGACCGCTGTCATCAAGAAGCTCAACACCGCCATCTACGACTACCTGCTGTGTAACGAGAAATACGATGTTGCGCGCGCCTTCTACAAGGAGATGACCATTGAACAGTCCGACGTCAAGCAGTCGCCTGGTCGACGCTCCAACCAGCCTAACGGCGTGGACAGTAATATGGATGTGGACAGTAAAGATCATCTCGGAATCCGCAACCGCCCCCAGGACCTTCCCGCGCCCAATTCGCTTTCCAGCGAGGACAGCCCGTTCTTGCAAGATTGGTGGTGTCAATTCTGGGAGTTGTACCAGGGAAATCGTCAAAAGGGCAAACCCACCACTCTGAGCTATGTTGGAAATCAGAGGCAACAGATGAAGGCGCGTACTGGCATGGTCGGTGGTCCAAACGAGATGCGGCAGAACTATAACATGATGAACAATGGCATGGGCCAGGACTTACGCCAAGCAGCCATGAAGAACGGAATGTGAGTGAAGGCAAACTGCAATGCATTTAAGGAGAAACACTGATCGTCCGCAGGACTCAACAGCAAATCCAGCAAATGAAGATACGCCAGGGTCAGCAAGGCCAGCCAGGCCAGATGCAGGGCGGCGGCAGCGAAATGCAGCGCCAAAGTTCCCAGATGTCCGGCTCTCCAAACACCGGCGGCGAGAATGCACCCTCGCCTAAGCGACAACGGGTTGAAGGCAACATGCAGCAAATGAATCAGCAGCAACGACCAGGTCAACCGGGGCAGATGCAAAATGCGAACCAGGTGGGTCCCCCTTCAGCCAGCATCCCACCCCAGTCCTCCTCGATTGCCCTTCCCGCAGAGACTCGCGAGTTATTTGATCTACACAACCTCGATCCCAACAAGATGTCGCCAGAGCAACTCCAGAGACTGTCCGCACAACCTACTAACGTCCAAGCAAAGTCTGTGGAAGTGTACTCGCAGGCGATGCAGCAGCAAATGCAGAACGCTATGCAAAGAGCAAGTTCTAACTCGAGTAAGGGAATGCTTCAGAACCCCGCGATGGGCCCCGGCGGCGCGCAGTCCAGCCCCATGAACCAGCAGCAAATGGATGGCAACACGGGTGAACTCCAGTACAATCCGCGTATGGGGGTGCCACAGAACGGAGCTGTCGCCGGCGCGACTGGTCAGCAAGGCGCAAACAACGGCAATCACGCGCTACAAGACTATCAGATGCAGCTGATGCTGTTGGAGCAGCAAAACAAGAAGAGGTTGCTCATGGCTCGACAAGAGCAAGATAGTATGGCGCACCCCACAGGAGTACCAGGTCCAAACGGAGGTCAGTTTGCAATCCCTCTGAAGCATGAGACTCTCTCTAACTCCCCAATAGCAGGCCGCGGATCACCAACTCCTGGCATGATGGACCCCAATAACCCAAATCCCGCAATGCGACCTCAAGGGCAGATGATGGGGCCGAATAATCAGGCTATGATGCGGCCGCCATCATCGAATCCAATGGGACAGATGACGCCGCAGCATATGGAGATGATGCGCCAGCAGGGCATGATGCCTAACGGCGCGAACTGGCAACAAGGTGGGCCAGGTCAACCACCACCCGGGCAGATGATGCCTGGACAGCAGCCCGGCCCCGGCGGTCAACCTGTTCAGCCTCCGAACATGACGCCACGACAGGGCAATATGCCTCCGCCACCAGCGCCCGCAAACGCAAATCAAGGCGGCACTCAACCAAGCAGTCCGGCACAGCAACCACCTGCGCCTCCCACACCTAGTCAAGCTAATAAGCCCAAGCCCGGAGCCAAGAAAGCGGCCGATAATAAGAAGGTAACTATCTCCTCCACAGTTTCGTTCGCAGTGACTGACTTGATACAGGGTCCCGCTGCTGCCAATAAGAAAGCATCTGAGGAGAACGCTCCACCGACACCAACGCCACCTCCACCAGTCACTCCTAACAACGCTGCATCGTTCAATCAGAACAAGAATGTTTCAATGCCGAACGGCCAGCCCAACCAAGGTCCACCGCAGAATCTAAATCCTGGCAACGCACAACCTCCTCAGCCGGATATGGGCGTTGCTCCATTCGGTGCCCTCGACGGCTCTGATCAGTTCAGCGGAATGGACTTCGCCGACATTGGATCTGGAGATGTTCTCGATAACTTCGACTTCGACAGCTTCCTCAATAGCAACGGGGGTGATGACGGCGGTCTCGGGTTCGATGCCAACTTCGCGTTTGGCGACGCTGGCATAGAAACCGACATTGGGGGCAACTAGCCTTCACGCCGACTGTCGGGCGAAGATCACATTCATTCCGATCTTTACCTGGCATGCACCATATTTTTGAGCGCCGCTCCACCAGCCGGGTGTCACTATCAGCTTTTGAGCCATGCCAAATGGTACAGTACCTCTGATATCGACCGGAATGCCGACCATCCGTCGGAGAAACAGGAACATCCAAGTCCGCCTTCAGAGTAGCAGGTCCCTGACAACGATACCGGCTACCAGGCCGTCCGAGGCTCAATGTCGTTTCGGGCTGTCTCACCACTACGCTTTTCATATCGATACCCATACCGCAGGCGTCCTTCGTTTACAGAAAAAGCTTCCTTCCATCTACACTGTCAACGGCTACTGGACCCAACTTAAACTGACCCCCGATCAGTGGACCACCTATCGACCTCCCTATCACCTCGAACAAGGACCATCATATTTCTGTCTTCATAATCATCTGTCCACCGCGGTACCGCACGCTGGCGGGTTTACAGGATAGGTCGCGGAGTTCCTGGCGACTTGCATTTGTTCTGACTTGTCATTCGTTATGGAAGATATAATGGCAGCACTGCGCGAAAGCGGAGTGTTTGGGAGATTTGAATTATGTTTGGACTGCTTATCTGCTCCCTATCTTGTGGTAGAAAGCAAGGATGGGCGCGAGATGCCATGTGTAGTACCGCCTTTTTCGAGTAGCAATGTCGGAAAGAGATGTGGTATTTGAAACATTGCATACACATTACGACGATGCTTACTCTGATCTTCGGCGACTCGCTAATGCTCTGCAGCGTCTATCTACTTCCTCTCCACCCTTCGCCCAGCATGCGTCAAGCCCTCAGAGTCCTCATTTCTGGGTTCGGGTAGGATTGAACCACCGTAAAGGTGTATTTGTAGATTGCGTTAAGGAGCTCTGTTGGCAGGTTGGGTAGGTGACACGCCATTTAGAGTTTCGAATATGGTCTTATGTTGGGGGATGTCGCCTAAATCAAATGGTGTTGGACGTCGAGATCCAAATGGATTATGCAAATTAGCGCGAAGTTAATCCGAAGCTTGAGCCATTCACGTGCTAGCGGAAGGTGAACGGACACCAATCTGCTCCTCCTCGATCATGTGACAATAGTTGAAGACTTAGCTACGATTGTAGATGTCAGGACGCTGGGTCTGTAGGACTTGAGCTCCCCATCAACTCCGGTCAAGCCCATTCACTCGTTGATCTCCTCCCCGGGAGTTCACTCGTCTCAATCTATGGTGCGATCGTTCTGATGCTTGGTCCGTCTGAAGACAGTGGAACAAGATACCAGGGTGAGATCCCTTCTCATTTGTCCTCTTATTCCCTCCGCTCATCTTCTACTGCCCGAGACTTCCCCTGCACTTGCCTAGAGCTTCCTCTTCAACACGAGAAGTCTCCCTCCCGCAGTCATCACGCCCCAACTCGACTCCCGAAAGCCCTCAAAACCTCATCCACCCCTGGCTCCTTCAGCACAGTCTCAATAACGCTCAACCACTCCCCCACGCTCGAACCTCCACTCCGCCTCCTCGAACGGATATCCAGCCTGGACGCAGCCAAAGTACACCGCAGGCTCATATGTGAGAGAGACATAGCGACACTATGTTCCACATAAAGAGTCTTCCACTCCTTTTGGTGGTACTGCGTTCCTACTCTGACAATATTTGCTCCGTCGATCCAGAATTTGATTTGGAACCAGAGGCCGACGCGGGAAAGTTGTCCGTAGCCTGTAAAGACGAAGGCGATTGTTTGAAGATTTTGGAAGTGGCTGGCAGGGCTACAATCATGTCAGTGATATCTTGGATCCAGGTGTCGTTCTCATCGTGGCTCTCAACATGCTTCTTTTGGATTTCGATGCCGAACAGGTGGTTCTGCTGGAAATTTCGCAGGACCTGCTTGTATTTTGACGCCGTCTCATAGTATACTTGACGGCAAGTCTCTGAGAGCGAGGATGATTGTGCTATTTGAGTAACATGCTCCGAAAATGCCAAATACTTCACGTCCCTCGAAAAAAGCTGTGTGCTGAAGTGCGAGATCGAAGATCATGTTGTGCAGCTCGGGTGGTAGTGAGAGCAGGCGAGATTCGCAGTTCACAGGCTCGGGTGTAGCGCAATCACTCGGCGTCATCTCCATGCCCTGTGTATGTTCTTTCGAAATCGAATGTAGAGCCACCAGCGCCGTGGGTTGATATCCAGAGGAGAGCGGCTGCGGCCGAGGTTGCCCAGGTGCAGGTGAAAGAGGATCACTGGTCATCATCCCCATCGACTGACTGCATTCTTGTGAGGATGAGATTGCAGCGACTACCACGGTCGGTTGATATTTAGAAGAGAGGAGCTGCGGTAGAGGTTGCTCAGATCTAGGCGCCGGATGATCAGTCGAGTTCGTCTCCGTATTCTGTTGATTTCCTCTTGAAGCTGAGTTTGTAGCAGCAAGAGCTGTCGACAGAACCTCGGACGAGACGTGCGCCTCAGCCATTTCCACCTTCTTTCGCTGGGCTTCTGCCGTTGGCTCCCTCGCAGCGACCATTTTCATTCGTGGCAAAGAAGAGATGTGTGATGTTGTGCGGTTGTTGATGGTGATGGTTGTTGTTTTTGTTGCCGTCATTGATGTCGATCAAATGCAGGACTCGTAGTCGATATGTCTGCGAAGATTTTAAGGAGCGCTGAAAGGTCGCAACGACAGATGGGTAACAGGAACCTTAAAGGAGTCATCACTGTTGTCGTGACTTGCGAAGCGTAAAGTCGAGATGCACAACCGGAATTCGAAGCTGGTCAGCACTGATCTGATCGTCTCCCTTCGTCAACGATGTCCGCGGATAAAGATTTTGGGGCTGCCGTTAGAGCCCCTGCGGATACTGCAAATTCTTACGTCGTAAAAGAGTATGTTCAAGCAGAAGGTTCTTCACTATGTTCCACTTGACCTTTATGTCAAGGTCGAATTCTTACTTACCCATGACTCCACACTCCATGCTCTAATCACTATGCCTCTATCCCATGCCATTTCGAGCGCAAATGCTTTTAAAAAAGTCGTCAAAACACCGTATTCTGTAAGCTCAACGGAGGTGCTTGTGTCGGTAGGCAGAATGCTGCTTTCAGGTTCCCGACTTCCATACGGCGCTTCGTCTCCGAAAAGTTCATCTTAGGCCCATGTCCGCTCACTGGCCCAGCTTTTGTCGCTTGTTACCACCAGCGTCCGCTGCGCTCGAAGAAGACTCATCACCTCCGATCTCAACAATCTCCCAATGCACACTCGTCGTGCCGTCCCTAGATGTGCCCCCACCAGTCTGCCTCTTGATCCGACCAAGCCGGCTATGCTCTACCATCTCCTCAAAATACGGCATGCCTCGATTCCCCATCCGATGCGGCGGCTGAGAAGCCCTTGAAGTCCGTACCGGCACCTGTACGGCCCGCCCATCAACGCCGGATGGTGTCTGCTCGTTGGTCGGGATATGGTCCTCGTCATCTATCGTCCCACCTTTCACGGACCCATCCCCGCTCTCTTGCACAGAGGGCTGTTCTTCGTCCGAACTCTCATTATCAATAATCTTCAACGCCTCCAATTTATCCAGGCTCTCATCCAGCAGCGAGCCGAGCGTGACATCCAAATACTCATGTCCTCTGTTATTGCCATACCCAGGCGCATGCAGTGCCTCATTCCACGCCGTGAGTGCAGTCCCACAGTATCCGCAAAACTGTCTCCGCGTCGGTGGGAGGAGCGGGCTCGTCGAAGGTGTATTGTAGCTGCGTTTGACGGAGGCGTGGGATTCGTCGGGGAAGAAACAGGTGGTAGAGCTCTGGTACCAATCGAGAGGGACTCTTAGCCAGGCTATGACGGGTGCAGCTTGGACTCTGCCTAGATGGAGAAGTTAGTATCAAAAGCCTATAAAGTGGTTTGATGCTGACCTACGGCTTGCTTGGCTGTTGTCAAAGAAGACCTGTGCTAGTGAGGTTGACGCTTGGGGGACTTTTATTTGGTAGATATTCCGTTCGCATGCGCAAGAGCCAAAGAGATGATTCAAGTCCGCCATGATGATGGCTTGAAAGGTGTTGGGGGCCTACAGTCAGTGTTGGTTGCTGAAAAGCTTCACTTTTTGAGTTCAGTGTCTGATTTGGATGTTTATTGTGAGATTGATGTGTGGTGTTGCTGCACGACAGCTCCGCATTGAGCTGAGGAAGGTTCGTGTGAATTCGAGAACGTCACTGTGACCGGGATCATGCCACCATCAAGTGATCAAGACTGATTGACGGTGAAGATAGAAGTTATACAACATCGTACTAAGATCTCATCTTTCTTGTCAAACGATTGTAGCTCATCATCATTGCATAGATACGACGTGCAAAGAAAGCCAGCAACGCTAATGCAAGGCACCAAACTCATCCATTAATCTCGAAAGCCAAGAATCTTGTTCGCCCGTTCCATGACCTCCTTCTGCCCTGCAGTCAGGCCAGGCTCAGAGCTATCCCACTCCGCGAGGCCAAATGCTCGCATACCCTCCACTGGGTTGACCTTCTTGACTTCCTCAACCCCCGGACGACCGATATGCTCACTCTCGCCTTTTCCACCCCCAAAGTCCGGACTCGGCCAACCATTCAGGAAGGCTTCTCTCTGACGAGCGACGAACTCAGCATTGGAGACCGTCAACGGACACGCCGGGATATATAGTACGCTGGAGTCTGACTTGCCAGCGTGAATCTGATCAACGGCGTGGATGGTATCACAATGCCAACTAACATAGTCTCCAGGATTGACTCTTGGGATGTGGACCATGGAGCTTGGTAGGTTCAGATGTGGATGCAACTGCGGACGGAGCTCCTGTCCGTGGCCCTTCGTTGCGCCCTGCAACCATGAATCTTGCTCGGCAGAGAGTTTCCAATTATCGGGTGTCAGAAAGGCTTCTTCGTATGTCTCAGAGGTGGGATCCTGAGCAGCTCTCTTGGGCGAGAAGAATGGCCGCAGTAAGTAGTACGCGGTGGCTCGGCTGAGCAATGGATTGACCAGAAGAGTACCCTCGAAAGGCCCTGTCGTACTCATAGACAGCCATCCTTGGAACATGCGGAACATTGAGCAAGCACCCACTCCTTGATAAAGATCCGAGGCGACTGGTAGACGGCAGCTGGACTCCCACGGATCGTACTCTTCCCATTTGCCATGAAAGATGGAGTCGTAGACCTTTCCACGACCGTATCCTTCCTCTTCCCATCGCTCGCAAGATCCGCCATCGACATGGGGTCCAAGAGCGAACTTTGCATCTCCTGGCAAACGCATTCTCAGACGATCCGCGTAGATGAGGGGGTGGCTCGACGAAATTTGTGCATCTGTATCCTTTGACTTCCAGAACTCCATGAGGAAGCGTTGAGCTTTGATGAGGTTGGGATGAGACCGCGCTTTGATCTGTGAAGGAGACCAGTAGAGCTCGTACACTTGCGGATTATCTGCTGGAAATGCTTTCGTATGCGGGTTCGCTTCGATGTACTCTCTGATGCCCTTCTTCAGCGCTAAAGCTTCTTGCTCAGGCAAGACGTTTCGGATGACAGCGACGCCTCGCTTGCGATGCTCTGCTTTGAATTCGTCACTTGCATTGTCGATATCGTTGAAGTCGATCTCCGGTACGATCTTAGGTCCTTTCTCAACGATGAGCGGTACTTCCTCGCGTAGAGAGGCTAGAAGTCGATTCCATGACTCGTAGAGAGCCTCTTCATTCCATGCGATTAGTCTTGTCTTCAACTCTGCGAATCTGGGCTCCAGAGGCTCGAATCGCTTTCCGGACAGCGAGGCGAACGCGTCGCTGATATCGCCTTCTCGCTTCTGTGGAGCTGCATTGGCCATGGTTCGAACGGCTTGTTGGCATGGCTGTTGAAGCTTTGATAGAGCTCGCCGGCCTCCGCGTAAGTTCGGCACTATAGTAGACGCCATGCTAAAGTTTTGGAAATAGTATTCTGAAGCTGAAAAGAGAAGAGTGATGCTGACGCAAGGATACACAAACCAGATAGGTCCTGAGGGTCAGAGCAGTCGCGAAACATGGTGCCCCTTATATTCACTACTCCACAGCCGTGGATACATAGCCTGCTGGTGCCGCAGGCGGAGGCCGCTTGTGCTACCTACCTTTTTGAGCGGAGGTGAAGATGTATGTTGTCGGCATTTGATGATATGTCGTTGTTTGGAGCGGAGCAGCTTGCAAGGGGTGTCGAAGATTCTGAGCCACTGCGGCTAGTCTGTGAGCTCACGGTTTAAAATGGTGCAACCCACCATAGCCACGACTACCCACAAAATTCGGTGCGTGGGTTTTCCTTCGGACTGCCCAAAAGGGTGTCGGAGCGCAACACGGGGAATCTTGGACAACGGAGGCAAGAACCATGTAGTCATGGAAGACGGCGGCAAGAACAACGGAGTCAACGTCGGAACACGTCCATGGCAAGCAACTTGTACATGTACCCTCTTCATCTGACTTACTTTGCACGCGCATCTTCGACGCATCCTGTACTTCCGCATAGAGAAGAGTTCAGCCCTCCGACCACTCACAACCACACAATATCTTCGAGTGGCGCCAGACTTTGCTGTCCTCGATCTCGCCTTGCATGCTTTCTGCTCGTTCTGTTCGCTTCTCCTGTCGGTAGACGCTCTTGCAGCAGCTGAAGCAATATATCACCCGTGAAGACAAATTGCTGCAGCTCCGAATGCACCTATGTTCAACGGTTAATATACTCTTTCCGCAGCAGCTTGTTTCGACCTCACGTCTGCTTTGTCGCTTGACGCTGGGCACGCGGTGGAGAGCTCTCCGTGTCTGAAGCGTGTCTAGAGGGACTGATAACTTAGTCGCACAGGTATAAGTTTGTCTTCGTTACTCACCCCAGCTCAGAAGCACTCGATGGTCCGTTTCCTCGCGATCGTGCAAAATGGTCCACCTCCCTAAAGACTTTCTGGGGGGTTCGCAACAGCAAGGTGAGTAGATCTTACGCAGAAGCGGGAAACGCAGTGTGATGGCAGTGTGATAGCTCATCCATGCCTCAGCTACCAAATCGAGGGAGCCGCCCGTGAAGATGGAAGAGGCGATTCAATCTGGGACATGTTTTGTCGCCAGCCCGGAGAGATCGCCGACGGCTCAAACGGAGACATTGCGTGCGATTCCTACCACCACTACAAGGAAAATGTAGCACTGCTCAAGCATCTCGGAGCGAAAGCGTACACATTCTGCATCTCTTGGTCGCAGGTAATCGCACTGGGTGGGCGGGACGATCCCATCAACGAAGGAGGCCTGCAGTACTACGTCGACCTGGCAGACGAGCTCCTGGCAAATGACATTGTACCAATGGCCACCATGTTCCATTGGGATCTGCCAGTCTCTCTTTACGAGAGATACGGAGGGTTCCTCAACAAGGATGAATACGTTCTCGACTTTGTTCATTACGCTCGGATATTAGTCGAAACACTGGGGTCAAAGGTCAAGCTTTGGATCACGTACAACGAGCCATGGTGCTCTGCCATCCTCGGGTATAGCACCGGCTATTCTGCTCCCGGTCACACAAGTGATCGGTCGATCAGTGCCATTGGGGATAGCAGCACGGAGCCGTGGTTGGTAGGTCACACGATTCTGATTGCGCACGCTGCAGCCTTGAAGGTCTATCGGGAAGAATGCAAGTCGGACCAGGGTGGCCGTATCGGAATCATGTTGCACGGGGACTGGATTGAGCCATGGGACCCTAATGACTCGAATGAAATTGAAGCTTGCGAGAGGAAGCTGGAGTTCTCCATCGGATGGTTTGGAGATCCAGTGTATCGTGGGGATTACCCTGCAAGTGAGGATAGCATCATCATCCTGAGAAAGGCTCGAAGGGGTCTCGAGATTGTTTAGGCGAATGCACTAATTTAACATGTGTCCGTAGGTATGCGGCGCCAACTTGGCAGTCGACTCCATCAATTTACTGCGGAAGAGTGATCACTGGTTCAAGGCTCGAATGATTTCAATGGTATGTATTGCCAGCTTGCTCTAGCAAAACGGATAAACCGAGTCGCATATCCGATGACCAACCGTTGCGTTCTATTGCGTCCTGCGATCGATATTGGCTGACTTCGCTATTACAATCCGGAATTCGTCCGCGCTGGCAAGGATTCCCCAGCGGCGGAAGACTTCAGCGGGAATCTGGAGGTGCTGAAGAACAGTAAGCGCGGCGACAGCATTGACCCGGAAACTCAAAGTGCTTGGTTACGGCCATGTCCCGCGGGTTTTCGAAAGCTGCTTTCCTGGATATCACAGCGATATGGTCGTCCGCCCATCTATGTGACGGAAAGTGGAACGAGCGTCAAAGGCGAGAACGATCTACCCCCCAACGAGATCCTGGAAGACAGTTGTCGCTCTCTGTATTCCCGTGGCTACATCAGTGCCCTCGCTGAGGCGTATGCGATGGACAAAGTTGATGTGAGAGGTGAGTACCTGCATGTGGTTGTAATACAGCAAGCTGCAACGTACAACTTTCCCTAACAATTTGGAATGCGCAGACTATTTTGCGTGGTCGTTGATGGAGAAGGTTTCGATTCCTCTTTGTCGTTTCAGATTCCTACAGAGGCTGACAGGTTTGACGTCGTAACTTCGAGTGGAGCGAAGGATATGAGACAAGATTTGGCATTACGTATGTTGAATATAGCGGAGGCCAGAAGCGTCAACCTAAGAAGAGTGCTCGAGTCGTCGGACAGATACTCTCATCTCTCACCCGTCATGGATGAGCGTACGGCGGATGTTCCTACCGGCGCTCCTGCATGTACTGTTGCTCAGTGGCACTTAATACTCCGTGTTATACCTCCACAACCATCTCGACGCCTCTTCTTGGTTGTAACAGGGATGCGTGACGTGCGCTGCTCTGAAAATTGGCAGCGGCAGGTGCGGAATATGTTCTCGCTTTCCGTAAGGTCGTGGTTGGCAAATGCCAAATGCATGACTGCAGCGACAGCTCGAATTCAAAGAGAGGAGGGAAAGGGCAGGTGACCATCTCAACGACAAGGTGTATGTGGTCGCAGCAGTATTGCAGGTGGAGATGGAGCACAGAGTTGTTGTCTAAAGGTTTCAACAGTATCCCGCACTCCGTTCGCCGCGATGGACGCGTTTGGGGCCACGGTCCTGGGCTGTTTTGGTCAAAGGTCACCGCGTGAGTTCAGTCTCAGGCGGACGCTCCTGCAATAAAGCCCAATGGCTGTGAGCTGGAGCTATGGACTCTACCTGCCAACTTTGGTAGCAGCAGCAGCGTTTCGGTCCTCGTCTTGTTGAAATTCTTAGGGACCGATTGCAAATTTCCGACGCAAAATGCCTGGGCTTGTTGAGCAGCTCCGTCTGTATGCTGTCTTGGTGCGCGGCATGAAAGCTGGTGAAGTCCCCCTACAGGAAACGCCCCAGATCTTGATGCCCAGGATGTTCCTTACCCAGTGTAGATCGACACCTCAGCGAAGATCGTCTGCAGATGGCACATCCATGTCAGTTTCTGCTGCTCATCAACAACCAGGTCACGAGCCAGCAGCCTTGCGATCCCCTCTCTTCGGCGCGTGCTTGCAACAGCCTCCATGTGAATCGTTAACCTCCGCGCTTCCGTTCCAAAGTACTACCAGCAAATCTATCCCCCAAAGCGTGGTGTCCATGTCGTCTAAGACGGATAATAAGATCGCCCATTAATGATCACAATTATTGTGTGAGGACCACGCGGCTGTTGTGATGATTGCAGGTGTTCAGAGACAAGATCCGTGCTGAGAGCGATGGCGCTCTTTCGTAAGGAAGCTAGCTAAAAGAGGAGAATCTGGAATCCAGTAAGATGAGAGCAATGAGAGCAATAAGGTTCGCAGATGCAGGTTTATAAACAGCCAGGTTGTTCTGCAGGCCATGCATAGAGTTCCGCTCCGTATGTAGTGTATGCGGGCTGCTTGCTGCCGCAACAGCTTTTGCACTCCGGAGCTTCGGTCCCTCGTATAGAGAGGGTATGTATACGAGCCGAGACTACGAGATCGGATAACGCACCGGCTAGCATGCCCTCAGTGGCGCTGATATGGCACAGCGATGATGGTGGTTGCTGCTGGATGATGAGGGGACGAGCGGCACCTTCTTGCAAACGCACACCGCTGGGAAGCTACTCTACGCATGTACAGGTCCCAATATGCCCAGTGTGCCCTCTCCTCGATGATTAAACCACCGAGGCGCATGCTGCTCCAAGGGCTCGAGCAGCGCCTTTGGGAAACAACCACAGGCTACACACACATGTCCGTGTTTCACGTTGATGGCTCAAGGAGGTACAACAGGACATTGTGCCGGATCAGCCAAGTTGAAACGGCGCTGACACCTCCATGGCTGGGCGTCAAGAGTCGCCATGGATCGTGCAGCCGGACAACCAGACCAGGCCATCGGGTGCTTTTCGGGGACGGCGAGGGCTGATGCAGCAGCGAGACAACGAAGGAGGGTTGCTGGCCGAAAGCTTCACCGCGGGCGGTGCTGCAGGGCGGCAGACAGGCGGCAGCGGCAGCAGGTGGCTGCAGATGGGAGGTGGGAGATGGGAGATGGGAGATGCGGGGCTGGAGACCTCTCGATCGCGATGTGTGAAAGAGGCTACGGCAGGGCGGGCAGGCCAAGTGGCTCCGGAAAGTTAGAGGTCGGCATGCCGTAGTCCCTCCCGTCACGTAGGGCAGAGCATTGATGGGATGACCTGGTCGTGCGGTCGCCAATGTTAACAAACAATGGTACTCACATCGAATGCCACTCGGATGTCTCCCGCGTACCGGGAAACGTGGTCGACGGGTGCAGGTGCAGGTGTGTGGAAAGGGCGCGACAGCGCAGGCATATCCTTGTTGCAGGGGTCGAAGTGCTGGTGGTGGGAGGTGCCAGTGCCAGTGTGCCACATGTGCTGAAGGCCGAGATCCGAGATCCGCGATTCGCCTCGGGTGAGAATCGGCCTACAGGCCGGACGGCCAATCAGATTCGTCGGCGCGCTTCCACTTCAGCAATGCATTCCCGTTCCTGACCTCACCCATGCGCCCGTCGATGGCCCTTTCTCCTCAGCGCATCTCTGTCAGCCTCGAAGGGTTACTACTGCACAGCGTCTGCAGTCAAGGCCCGGGGTAATGCACAGCACAGAGCATAGAGCAAGTGGCGATTCGGCCAGGACCAGATGCTGCTTCACAGCCTGCATGCGGCTCCGGGCTGTCCATATGTGCTGTCCGATATCGTCACGGATGCCGAGTCGTACGGCACCGCAGACTGCCAGGTACAGCGGTCCTGGCGATCCCGATATGGTCATGGTGGCGGCCACATACTTTCTCACCTCGCCCTCCCGTCACTCGCCCATCCACGTGGAAATATAGCAGTCGAAACTTCGGGACCCGCGCCAGAAATACCCTCTATGTCCCTGCTGCAACGTCTGCAGCGATGAGCCCTGCCCTCATCGCGCGCCACTGACGCCTCCAGGGCTTTCACCTGACGATCAGAATTGCCAGGCACTCGGGAGTGAGCTCGCTCGATGTCTGGAGCTGCAGCTGGAATCGCCCGCCGGCCGTCCACTGTGGAAAGGCCCGGGGGAAGTTTGTTGTCCTAGTGCCAACCACCATGATATGCTGCAGGAACCGTGACCCACGTCCTTGTCAGGATGCTACTGCACACTGCCTTGCACGAGCGTGCGTCAGGCATCGAGCTTGTATCTACCTCTGTGACCGCATTGTGCAATCCGCCGGTCTGTGCCGGGAGGCCATTGCGCACTATGGTCACAACTAGGTTATTAGCACAACGTCTCGCCTCCGCTTGCAATACTGCTTTCTTTTATGAAACCGGAAATCCTGCCAATGCTTCTTACTAGAGCTCGGATCTCTTCTTATGAATCGACCACCATATAGCTGCCCTCAGCACCAGGCATAACTGTCGCCGTCAAGACGAATCAACCACGGCCATCTCGTAACACCATCGCCGGATTAACTGAACGGCGAGCTAGTCAAAGACGACCATAACCATCACCCTCACCAAGGACTAGCACTGCCAACGACAACAACACCGATAACATACTTCTGGTCCACCCGAACAGCCATCCTCTATGACGTGCGTTCTTCCAACGAGCTCTTTTCATCACTTCAACGACCATCTCCCATGGTTATCAATGAACCCTGATATGGCGTCTTCCCAGCCATCGCTGGAGAAGTCGCATTCCTCGGGCTATTCACCAGGTTCGGACACCAGGAAGTCGTCCACAAGCTCAGGAAAGAAACGTGCCTCTCGAGCAGGAACACGTAGCGTCACAACGCTATCCGCCGCACAGCTGGAGCGGAAACGTGCAAACGATCGTGAGGCACAACGAGCAATCCGCCAGCGAACCAAGGACCATATCGATCATCTCGAACGGACGGTGAACGACCTACGTGGAAACCAAGAGCAGAGCGAGAAGATGGTCCACGCTACCCATCAACGAAATCGAGAGCTCGAAGAGGAAAACGCGTACCTACGCAACAAGCTGAATGAAACGGGTTTCAACTTGAACCTCTTGCCTGACGGTGACTTCTTCGACCGACTGCCACTATCCCACTCACGCTGACGACGATAGCAGGTCAACGCCAATCTGAGACAGCTCTGCTCTCCGTGCCATCCACTTCACCAGCAACCGTGGCTGGCCCCACAATTCCACGGCCTGGCTCAACATCAACGCCCAGTAATCATTCTGTGACGACCCAAGGGTCAGGCTCGCGGCATGGCTCCTGGCAGCACGGAGCTGGTTTCGTTGGTACCGCTATGGGGCTTCCCAGCGCTGCGGCTGTTGCTAGTGCGCCAGGCTTAACCGCATGGAGATCGCACGATAGCTCACAGAGCCTACAATCAGGTGCGGGCGGCATGCAGGACCCAATGCAGAGCCAGCAGCCCGCAGCTTACCCGCCGGGCGAGCGTGTAGACTGGTCAGGCAATCCGGCACCATACCAATACCTCAGCCAGGAGCAGCAACGACCCCAGCAATATGAGACTGCACCAGCGCAGCAACAGCAAGGCTACCAGAACTCTTCATACCACACCCAGATGACGCCCCAAAACGACTTCCCCAATATTTCCATGTCTTCCAGCCCGAGCACGTACTCCGTTCAAAGTCAACCAGCGTTTCCACAAGCGGCCCCATTTCAGGTCACGCCGATGCAGGTCCCGACGAGTGCGTCAGAGTACACTTCTCCACATGGACAAATGCAACCACCGCCACTTCCAAACCCCTCGTTCCAAGCCTCTCCGACTGAGCAGAGCTATGGGACGCAGCATGCAGCTCCTTCGATGCAATACCGAGACGAGAGTTCCAACCGGTCCTACTCGTTGACGCATTATCCTACTGCATAGCTTCGGCAGCCACAGCCTTAGCCTTTGCAAGAGGTCATTCGATGATCGAGCTGGTTCCTGGTGCCCAATTGTACCGCCCGCTTACCTACCGGCAGCGCAACCAGCCAAACTCACGGCGGCTCGTGTGATTCATCAAGCGGGACGAGCTGACAGTCTGGTAGCCTCATCGGGACACTCTCACCAAGGAATGGAGCATCTTCGGCCGAGGCAGGCTCTGAGTTCGATGCTCCGGATCCTTGGGTCTGAAGTCGCGATGTGCGCGGAGAATTGGCAACGCATGGCCCCGCACATGTGCTGTATTCAACCGACCAGGGTGTTTGTCCTGCACCGCACAACAACCAAGGCTGCTCTTGTTGCGATCATGACACATCAGGTCGCATGCAACGCCGAACTCTATCAGCGCCTGGGATGACCTGGCAGGTGTGGTGGAGCGAGTGCCCCGCCGGAGCAAAGCGCCCCGTCTTCATAGCCCCAGACGCTCCGCTGGGATCTGCGGCAACACCACAGCAGGTGCCAAACTCTAATTGCTGAGATCTGCCAAGTTGCGACTCCTCATGCCAACACGCCACGCCTCTTTGCTTTACGGACATTTGTCTTCGGCTTCAGGATATGCACACCTTCCTTACTATTCATCACGATCATGTACGACGACGACAGGGACTACGGCTTTTCCTATAACGGTACTAATTGGGATCTGTCTCAGGCGTTTACGAGAAAGATGTATCGAATAGCATCAGCTTTCACAAGCTGGGAAAACTCACTAGAGTAGTTTTTGGATGTTTACCATGATTGCTATTGTACTTGTACGACTAAAATACCCCAAGAAATGCTTTGTATTGCCATGCTTAAATCAAATGACTGTTAACTAATATGAACACTACGTACTTCTCTTCCCCACCTCTCAGCCTCAACAACCCGATCGATTAACGCTGCACGGGCAGAGCTTTGATGAGTGTGCGACCGAGCAGTCAGCTCCTCGCCTCTCGCACGCTTATGACGCTTTGATTGAGCAAGGAGTACGCAACGGGATTCTGGGAGATGAAGCCGTTTGTGGAGAAGTGGACGGTAGCTCAGTGCGAATTTCTGCCCAAGCGGTGCCAGGCACGGCTAACGGCTAACGGCCGACGACTGACGATCCGTCATCAGCACCTGCCACCTTCTCACTCCACACATTGACTTGCGCGCATCTGGAGCAAAAGATAGCGTCGGGGTCAATCCCGACCAGTCGAGCACAATTCACTGTAAAATACTTTTCGACTGTCACGCTTCTGCTCGGCAGACTGTAATTCTCGGGTCTTGAGGATTCTAACCACTGCATTCTACACGGGACGGGATGTAGCAACTTTCCGGGTTTGATTAGTGGGCCTCTGTCGCGACGTTGGCATTGGACATGGTATGGCTATTCTGATCTTTGTCGGCGGCTTCTCTGGCCTATTGCTCTCGCACTTGTCTCAACAGTTCTGGATACCACCTCTCCCCGACATCCTGTTCGCGGACAAGGTATGTTAGTTTCGGGTGCTCCGAATGGTACGCCTTAAACATACCGTGTGGCTCTTGATCCTATTCATGAGGGTTGCTTCGCCGAGGTGGTTCCACCTGTACCAGAAAAAGAACGTCAGCAAAACTCAGCCATGCCGCGAGGGACTTCTCTCTGGGTTCGAATTGCCTTCCTTTGCGGAACGTGAACTCCACATCGTCTTTTCGCCTGTCTTGAGCCTCGAGGATCTCCTTGCGGAGAGCTCGTACCTCATCCGCAACATCCATACTCTCAAATCGGGCATCGTAAGATACGCCTTGGAAGAAGGGGATCGAGAACCTCGCACCTGAGCCAGCTTTGGGGCTCAGCACGCGATGAGTGGTGCTCGCGCAAACACCTCCCGTCAAGGCTTCTAGGCCTTGTCCAATTGCTACAACTAAGGTGCCTTTGATAGGAGGACCTTGCCACAGCTGTCAGCCACTTTGTTTCGGAATCGGGGTTGCTTCAGGATATATGCTTGCGCGAGCTTACAGTCTACCCAGTCACCGCGAGTATTCTGTGCCTGCAACCCTTTGTGCTACGATGCTTGAAGAAGATACGACGTGAGCATGGAATCTTTGTGAGGGCCAACACCTTGTCCTACTCCAGTTCCGTTGTCGGGATACTTGACTATCTTTAGCTTGTGCTGCTGGTCCTTGTCGAAGAAGTTATCGAAAGCATTGACAGGTAGCCCAATGGCTTCTGCAATGAGGCTCGTGAAAAAGACACCGATATCGCTCATGCGCTTCATGTAGGCCTCGAAAACTGGGCGAAAATCAGGCATGAAATTTGCATCAGGCCATTGGTTAGGTGCGAGAAGATGATAGTACAGAGGATCTTGTTCAGTGCGCTCTGGATGAGGCGTGCTGAGGTCGAGCTGTTCTCGCCAGTCTGCCTTGAAGGCAGTGATCTCATTCCCTAGCTACCGGAATCAATTAGCATCTGCCTAACTCCCAGGGCTTCTATATTCGCAACCTACGCGAGAGTATCCCAAGAAACTCGGCTTGTTCTTCATCTCGATTGCCAGCTTCTCTTTCTCGGGCAGATCGAAGAAGCGAATTCCTTCCTCGCATACCTGGTCGAACGTCTGTTGATCTATTCCCGTATTCTTGATGTACAGGAAGCCCACGTTCAGCAGCGCATCCCGCAGTTGTCTGAGGAAGCCTGGCTTCGCCTCCTCGCTCCTGGCCTCCGACAGATCCAATATGGGTATTTCCTTGAACGCCATCTGGTCTGTGACAATCTTTTGCCTTCCGGACTCCCCTTCTCAAACACGCTGAACGCCTTTCCGTCCCGCCGAACGCCTGCAAGCACCGCGCTTCTACTCGAGTCGCTCGAACGCTTTCCGGAATCCTTGACCTTAGCCCGTGAGTGCGAAGGATATGAAGGCTGCCAGGACGATTTCCAACGATGACCCCTCGGGACCCTGTAGCGTATGTCGCCATACATGGTGGGGTCATTCACTTGCTTGGAGCTCAACGTGAGGTCAGCAGCAGCTCTCATCACGCATGTAGACATCTCATACCAACTCACAAGGGCCTTCTCCTACTCCTCTACTTCGGCCAGGTTTCAACACAGTCTATCCATGTCGCCAAACATGGACATCACCGACATGGACAGCCTGCCTCGAAGCCTCAACGCAACGGGTGCGCGGCTCCTCATCACGGCCAAGCGTGGCGACGGGCCTGCAGCACTGCCACTTCAACAACCTCGCCGATGTCGTGCATCAGGCACAGCAAGGAGGCCGTGGTGACCGCTGGTGTTTTGGTGACGAGGCTGCATGGTTTCCGAAATATCTGATGAAGCCGAGTACCTGGACCGGCCATTGCTCTTCAACCGGCCCCACAACGTCTTCTCCATCACTTCATGTTTCCTGGTTCACGGTTCGTCGCAACGCCAGGAACCACAACGCGCGAGCAACCACTTTGGCCGAACCAAACGACCATCACACCCGAAGTCCTTGCAGCCGACTGGCAAGATCCTACTGAGCTCCTGCATTCTGCACGCAGGCATTAGCTCCTCAGCCGCTTCTGGGAGATGATCAGAATGCGAAAGTCGAATTGCATGCTGACGGAGAAATTTGCGTCTGGGTCGTCACAGACATTGAAAAGTACCGTGGAAGCAAGTGAGGTCAGCTTCGGCCCTACGTGAGCCCCTTACCACAGAAAGACATGGGCGACTGCGAAACGACGGATTGGTGCTGCGCTTGTCTAACGTTTTCGGAATGTCCGAAAGGAGGAAGTGGTCAAGGACAGCGATTGTCTGGTCCAGTACTCGCCGGAGCACGCCGCTCCATGCGACGGTTGAGGAAGTGGTGCCTTTCTGCGCTTAAACGATTAGGTCTCACTGACGTATGAAATGTAGCGCTACAGCGAAGGTTACAGTGTCGAGAGCTTTATTGACGGGAGACCTCGCAACTTAGCTTGCGGACGAGCTGCCGGCCAAAACTATCTCGGAGAAAGCAGATCGCACTTCACCTTGTGTTGAGATGAGGTCGATGTTCGATTCTCGGCTGGAGGTCGGCTTGCCGATGGCCGAGACTGTCTCACCTGATGCCCGTTGAGGATCAACCTGCGTGTGATGCTCGCTTAACAATCAATCGTCGG
This sequence comes from Nothophaeocryptopus gaeumannii, assembly GCA_031771865.1. Lineage (NCBI taxonomy): Eukaryota > Fungi > Ascomycota > Dothideomycetes > Mycosphaerellales > Mycosphaerellaceae > Nothophaeocryptopus > Nothophaeocryptopus gaeumannii. The sequence goes on from JASISA010000025.1 coordinate 887,629, forward strand.
CTGTTCGAAGGATTCATTGCTGTGAAGATCGATATGGTTGTTCTCAGGTACGACAGAGGCTGATCAGGTCGAACGCCATGGCGTATGGGAATATCTGACAAGCGAGCAGACAATATCATCGATCAACAAGGTGATTACTTTGCTCAATATCGCATCCGCGGCTTAGCTTCTATCCCAGAGATGTGGAAATGATCAGCAGCCATTGATCTTCGATTGACTTCGTACATCTCGTATGTTATGCCAGCTTCTTCGACAGTTTTGCGACCCACTCAAATGGTTAGCATTGAAGCGGAGTCTTCGGTAAGGCCAATCGAGATCGTGATGAGTGTGAGTTGGTAGGATCTGGTGCCTTTAGGGACCGGTCGCGCGGCCAAGCGAGCGAAAGATGACCTCGGAACAGGAGATGAAGCGAAGAACTAAATACAGGAGCATTGAGCGACGCACGTGTGGGTTCTGGTTTCCCAGAGCGAAAAGAGGTGCTAGTACGGAACAAGAAGGTAGTGAGAGTGAACACCCAAAGCTCCTCACATTCTGCCCTGCTCTGGCAGACCTCGTTACGGCCTCTCTCCACTGCTCGTTGGTCTCCTGGCCATGCCGAGTTTGACGTGAGCAGCATTGAGTCCCGCTCAGCTTGGGAGAACAACGAAGCCCCGACACCTCGGTACGCAAGCTTCGGATTATGCTCTCCTAGAGCTTTCGTCACGTTCTGATCTCCATTTTGAAAGAAGGACACGCGTGACCATCGCAAAACCTCATGACCCACCGGACGAACGCCTCGGAAGCTCCGAACGCCTGCAGAAGCTTCTGCGAGACTTGCGAAGGAATGTTGAAACACTGCATGTTGTGCGACCTTGGATTTTTCCAGACTCCGAAAGCAGAGACATCATTCTCCTGCAGTATGCGAGACTCCAGCATTCGAAACCTGAATATGCCTAAAATTCTCTCAAATGCTCGAAGTCAAATCGACATGTCTCATGTCGAGTCGCGGCTTCCGCAGCGATAACTCTCTCAACCCAGCATCCGAACCTCGCAGCCAAAAATATGAAGTCGTACAACAAGTCCCCCAGTGTGTCTGTACGTCGTCTACGACCGCAGTAGCACTCAAGTCCAAGCAGCTGACATCGGAATCTGAACGACATCTATCTTCCGAAGCTCGTTCATGCTTCTGCAAGCTGGGCACGAATCCACCGTCAAGAGCATCGATGAGGTCGTTAGCCTCCATACCGCTCGAAGCGTGAATATGGCTACTTGACTGCGACGTACCTTTTGCTTGTTCGTTCGCAGCCAACCATTCCTCCTCCGCATCCTCAAATCTCTGCAACGCCTCGCACTCCTCCCATTCTAGAGGGCCGTCTTCCCTGCGCCGCCATTCCTCCTCCGCACTTCTCAAATACTTGATCAAATTCGAATCGATAGTCTGCAATCCCTTCCGACTAGCTCTCATCTCCTCAGCCTTCGCATTCAAATCAAAGATCCCAAGGGGCGCGGGGTCTGGATCGACTCGCGCAATGAAAGAGCCTAGCGATGAAGCCATATACTCCTCCTGCTCCTGGTCATGGTCAAACTCAAGCTCGGGGCATTCTTCTTCTTGTGCAGCTTCGGCTCCCACGCGAGGAGGCCATTCAAATCTCGCAAAATCCCTCGTGATGTTGTCGACTGTGGAACAGTAATGCTCGAGCGCATCGCTTTCTAGAGCTGGCGGAGGGGTCTCATACATCTCTTCGTCCTTGAAAGCTGCGTCTGTGAGCCTGGTCACATCGTCCATTTTGCGTTTCGCGAGATCAGAGCGCTGCTTGGAAGATAATTCCGTTTTCTTGGTAGGTACTTGGGGTTTGGGTGCTGGGAGATCAGAAGAAGCGCTGAACATGCGTAGAGACCGTCTGCGCAAATAGCGACTGTTTGCTGCTTGCCTGGTGTTTGCTGAGTTTGCAAATCGGGCGTTTTCCAGCAGGTCTCTTCGAGTGTTGACAGCACTTTTCCCATTCGGTGACTGGATTTGATTCGTTCATCGGCGCCAAAGGTCAACTTTGGTCTCGATGGAGTTGATTGTGTTGGAAGGGTACGGAACAGCGACGAAACTTGAAGTCTGTACTTTGCAACCTACAGTGAAGAATGTCTACGGCAGAGGACAGTGGCGTCTTGCCGCCCGCGGGATATTCTAAGTGTACTTTTCTATGGTCTGTCGTCAACTTGGACGTAGCAGTTGTAAAGCTTGTGTTATCGTCGCCCCCAGACGCTCCACCAGCAACGCACTTCCAGCAGTTCTTCATCGTTGCCAGCAGACCAGTCATCGAGGCCTACTTCCTCACCGTCCTGAAGGAGGACGAGGCCAATCGCGTCCATTCGGGACCGAAAGTCTTCGCGCTCGGTGACGTACGCGTCACGGAGTGGCATTTCAACAACGAACCTCGCGCCCTTGCTTTTGCTCAAGTGGTAGTCGACCGCTTGAGACAGCAAATGAGGGTGCTCGGGACTGTAGATGGGATCTGCTGCAAGGACCAGGGGAAATGTGTGCGCCTGACCGTCGTGCTTACCATCCAGCCAGCAAGCAGCAGGCTGGGACCAGTCCAAGATGGCGGATTCGGTACGTCCACCATGCGAACTGAGTGTCAGTGCGTTGGCTTTGGAGTTTCTGTCTAGATTTGGAACGATATCAGGCAAGTCCGTTAGTATTGCATGGCGGCCAAATGTTGCAGCTGCAGCAAGGCCAACTAGTCCGGTGCCTGCGGCTGTTAATGTCTCACTCGTCAAATTGAAGGCGTGAGGTATATCAGAAATCAATCTGTACCGGATATGTTTACGTACCTGATCCGAGCTCAAGTAGAGAAGCGTCGTCTGATAGCGCGGGAAGTATAGCCCGCAGTGAGCTTAATCGCTTCGCAAGTAAGAAGGATGAAGCCCAAGTCTTCAAGCCGAGGGAGTCTCCCGTGAGCGCCGGTTCATGCAGAGTCAGGTCCAGGTACCCGTCCGCGGCTGCATCGGGACATTCGCTCAGATCGGATGTACCACAGGTACTGCTGTCACCAGTGCCGGTGCTATGGTTCTGGGTCGGAAGGAATGCAGGTTGTAGCGGAATGACGAAAGTCCTGCTTATCGAGCCCATTGCGGTCCTCCCACTACGTTCGCTGAGCCGCTGAGATGCAGCTTCCCAAACGCGTTCCTGTTGCTGTTCATCCTCGATCCAGTGCAGAGGACTAGCAATGATCTTGGTCAAATAGCTGGGTAATCCTTCGCTGCGGACCTTCCTGCGTTTGCGATAGGGTGTTGAGGAACCACTAAGAGGCGAGCGCGGTGTGCCGCTGCGGGGCGTCGCGTCCCAGGACGCTGGTTCAGAGCTCAATTCCGCGAGAGTAGACAGCAGTAGTCTTGCATTGGGTTTGCTGTACAGCTGTGGAAGATCGAGAACTGAAGCGGGACGATCAGTGACAATTGGCCTTCTTGCCCGCGGGCAAGTATGGTGAGCACCGCCCATGTGCGGGACAGAATGGCGCACTTACCGTCTAGCGCTTCCTCTTCGTCACCACCCAAGCCCAGGTCCTTGGCAGTGAGCAGTGCTGCCGGTTTTCGATTATCTTTCTCCATAATGCAGACAGTTTGTGAGCCTGTTTCAAGATGCGACGTGCCGACGGTGAACCTCCCCGAGTCTGCATATACAGTAGAGCAGTACAAGCACTGCACGAGAGAGAACGACAGGCGCATGAACACTTGCCTTGTTTCTGCCGATCCCTGCCTCCTGTGGCTTTCCTTGGGCAGACTTGCAGAATGACTGCACAATGCGTGTGCCAATGTACGCCTGAGAACACCAATCCAGATCGAACGCGAAGAGCGAGGGCTTCAGCTTGCGCCTACACAACGCGGTACCTGCAGGTGATTTGGATCCGATATTCTTGCTGCATTCATCACTCCAAGGTCGCTTTGAAGCCCTCGTAGGCGGCGTTGAGGTCGAACTGCAGCTCCCGTGCTTGCTCTGGACTGAGCTCTTCTGCAGCGCGCATCTGATTTAGCGTGATGAGCCACTGCACAATCTTGCCCTTGTTCTCGAAGTCACGGTCCGTGACCTTGTTCACGGCTTGGATCGTATCGACCAGGATCGGATGCAGTGTGTCTTTGGACAGAATGTTCATGCGAATGGCATCGAAGAGCGTGATGAAGTTCTCGGAGGCGGACACAATGGCCGTTGCATTGGCACCGCTCGGGGCGCTGCTCGGAGTATGTGAGTTGGAGTTGCGGTTCTGATGCAGAGAGGCCGTGCGGGTGGGAACAGTTTCGATGGTGGCCGGAAGTCCAATCTTGAGCCGCTCTGTGGCCTTGGGGACCTCCAACTATGTCTGTGTCAGCCTCCCATCTCCATGCAGACCTCATATCTGGTATGCGCATACATTCCACTCGGCCTTGAAGCTCTCCAAGTCGCCAAAGGCTGCTTGCACACTCTCGGCGGCAAGATTGCTCTTGTATTGTCTCAACAATCGATCACAGGTCTCGGTATATTCCGACTCCTTGATGCTGTCTCGCAGATATGCCTTCTCCAATGCATCGAGGGTGATGATGATACTGTAGATTTCCGCCAAAGATTCGTAAAGGTCTCGCTCGGCGGCCGTGTCGGCAAGTTTGACTTCCTAGTACCAAACCACGTTAGCAGCCGTCCCATACAATAACCGAAGAGCGAATATGTCCTACCTCGTCGAGATTGATGGTCGCAGTCAAGTTGCTGGAGGGTGTATAGCTGTAAGGCGTCGGCGCATACGCCAGTTGCTGTTGCGCGTACATTTTGATGTAGTTGTCACTGTCCACTGGATCATCTGTCTGAGTTCACCGCTACCATGGAGCTCTCAGCCTGGGCATACATATCTCGCTTGGCTCTGACAGAATTGATGGGAACTTTGACTGCCTCTCCTATCAAATTTGATTTACTGCCTATTGCCGCGAACGTAGCGGAGGTCGGCTTTCCAGATCTGAACCTCCGACGGAGCCTGGAAATTTTGAGTAGGCCGAGCTTCAGAGATTCGATTTGCTTTACACTCTTCCGACATACGTCCCATTCTCACACCGCGCACCAATACTCGCAAGGATGGCGCAAAAGAAGGCAACGAAGAAGTTCGAGCAGAAGCATTTGAAGGACACTTTAGACCGCCGCAATGGCCTGAAAAGAATCAAGCAGAAGCAGCAGCTCAAAGCAAGAAAGAAGGCGAGGAGAGCAGAAGAGGAAGGGAAAGAGGTGGGCGATAATGCAAAAGATGCAGCGGCGAAGACTGGGAGCAAGACGGCTGTGCAAGATGCGTTCAAGGACATGAGCGTGGACGACTTCTTTCAAGGCGGATTTGAGATTCCAGAGCTGCCCGAGAAGAAGGGAAGCAAGCGAAAGCGAAATCAAGAGGAGGGCAAAGACTCGGACTCAGAAGCATCTTCCGACCAGGAGCCTGTTCCAGTGGCCGGCGATGCGGACTCGGATTCGGAGAGCGACATGGGTGATTTCAAAGAGCAGCTTGATGCGCTGGCTGAGAAGGACCCGGAGTTTCACAAGATGCTACAAAAGGACGAGCCAGAAGTCTTCGATGATCTGGATAACCTCGAATTGAGTGGCGATGAGAGCGATGAGCCCCGGCGGAAGAAGCAAAAGAAGGGTGCGGACTCAGACGATGAAGTGGACGGTAACGAGTTGGACATGGCTACGGTCAAGAAATGGAAGAAAGCAATGACGGAGCAACATTCGCTACGTGCCGCAAAGGAGACCGTGATAGCTTTCCGATCGGCTGCGCAGGTCTCTTCCGCAGAAAGCGAGGAAAAGGATTTCAAATACTCCGTCTCGGACCCAAATGTCTACCACGAGCTTCTCACCACAGCGCTGAAGCATATCCCAATAGTCTTTCAACACCACCTTCCGGTCCAGGAGAGCAAGAATGGTAAAGTCCATGTGGGGACAGAATCGAAGAAGTTTAAGACAATTGGGCCAATGTTGCGCTCACAAGTCTCTGGCATACTTCACCTGCTGGACCATCTCTCAGATCCTGCAACCTTGCGGCTGACCTTATCATGTACGTTACCACTGCTGCCATACATGCTATCTTTCAAGAAGCTGGTCCGCGATATTGCACGAGCAGTGACTGGAGTCTGGTCAACACATTCGAATACGGAGAGCACACGTATTGCTGCGTTCTTAGTCATGCGCAGACTGGTGGTAATTGGGGATGCTGGAATTCGCGAGAATGTCCTCAAGGCTACATACCAAGCCCTTGTCAAGGGCAGCCGAAATACCACGATCCATACCATGCCAGGTGTCAACCTGATGAAGAATTCTGCAGCAGAGCTATGGGGTCTCGCTGGTGGTGAGGGCGGCGTGGCATACACCACAGCCTTTACCTTCATTCGAAGCTTGGCAATGCACTTGCGCAGCAGCATCACCAATAACTCGAACGAGAGCTACAAGACCGTCTATAACTGGCAGTACGTACACAGTCTGGATTTCTGGAGTCGCGTACTTGCATTACACTGCGCCGAGGCCAACACACCTTTGCGCCCACTCATCTACCCACTGGTGCAGGTCACCTTGGGTGCCCTTCGGCTCATTCCCACTGCAACATATTTCCCTCTACGATTTCAGCTTGTCCGATCACTGCTCCGCGTCAGCCTGTCGACAGGAACTTACATCCCATTGGCTGGTCCTCTGTACGAGGTACTGAACAGTGCTGAGATGAGGAAGGCTCCGAAGCCTAGTACACTTAAGCCAATGGACTTCAACGTCACGATCCGCGCGCCGAAATCATATTTACGCACACGGACATATCAAGATGGCGTTGCGGAGCAGATACAGGAGCTCTTGCTTGAGTTTTTCGTGATGTGGACTAAAAGCATCGCTTTTCCCGAACTTGCTCTGCCAGTGACGGTCATGCTGAGGAGATGGTTGAAAGAAGTAAACCAGCGCGGAAAAGGCAAGGGCGGGAACAAGAACCAGAAGATCAATGGCCTGGTGCAGCTGCTTGTGCAGAAGTTGGAAGCCAACTCGAAATGGGTGGAGGAACGAAGAGCCAAGGTTGAGTTCGCTCCAAATGACCGGAAGGGAGTCGAAAGCTTTTTAAAGGACATAAGTTGGGAGAAGACGCCCGTCGGTGCATATGTTGTCGGTCAGCGGAAGACCAGAGAGGAGAAGGCCAAGATTCTTGAGGAGAGCCGCAAAGAGGATGAGGTGAGGCGGCAGAGCGAAAAGAATGCCAAGCGTGGCGCTGAAGATGAGAGTGAGAGTCAGGACGAAAGTGAGGATGAGGAGGCTTCCGACGAGGAGATGCTGAATGGAGAAACGGGAAAGAACGAGGAGGATGATGACAGCGAGTAGAAGTGCTGTTTGCGCAAAACCCACGTTGTGCACATCGCAATTGTCTAGATTTGATCTGCTAAGCAAAGCATTGCATGCTCATGGTCGTGCGACGAGGACTTCGTGATTCTCGAGACGCTTCACCCCTACTTTCGCATTTGAGCTCAAGGGGTCGATATCCTCGAGTGCGTACGAGAGAAGGGATCGCTCCTTCCTCGGATCTGGACAGTCTCGAGCTGAAGAGGCAGGAGCATTCGCGTCGCGGCACATATCACATGCAGACTTACTTGTATAGGGTCATTGATCGACCGACCGTCGTAGGCTTCAACTCAGGCTTCAAACTCACGACCACGAACAGTGCACTTGATCCACGATAGCCAGCTGCACCACAACATACCACTGGAATACGGCCCAGCATACTCGTGCATCTAACCAGAAGACTTTCAGAGACTCGTATGTGTTGTGCAGAAAAGCACCCATTCACCACACGTGCATAGTCATAAGCTCAAGGTCAGTCACATGGGCAATGCAAGCTTCACCACATGCTCAACTTGAACCAGCAACCATTACCTCCACATCCATCTTCAACACAACAACCGCTTCGACATCCACCTTTGACTTTCCGACAACAATCCCCAGATCCCTCGCTCCCTTATTGTCAAGTAGCCGACTCAAGCTTCCCTCCTGGGATTTTCTTCAAGACCATTCCGATTGCGACGACGTTACCACAGTCAACAGCAACAACGACGAGATGGCGAATGTCGAAAACGAGAAGCGAAATCGGGCACAGTGCTCACTCTTCCGGTGCCGCATCCGCGACAACGTCACCTGCGTTCTTGATGGCAAGTTTGATCGCCCGCAGAAATGGTACAAACCCAACAAGACAGGCAATAACGACGGTGCGGTGTGGAACAACTTGAAGCAGCAGCAGGACAGCGTCGCTGAAAAGATTGAGAGTCTGAAGAAGGCTAAAGACCCGATGAAACAGCACGCTATCACCATGAACTTGCGCAATGAGTTCCCTGAGATCGCGAAGAAAATTCCAGCACCAAAGCAACCAGAGCAAGAGCCACCGGCTTATGAGTCGCTCCATCAGAAGAGCGATGCCCATAATGCCAGTCAGCCCCAGGCTTCGTCGAGCACGCCTGCGGCGACCAAATCAGCACCACAGCTCTACCACCCTCATGCTCACCCAAAGCCGGTCACTTTTCCAAGCATCGGCGACACGCGTACAGCCCTGGAATCGGCACGTCAGGCCCCTCCTGCCATCAACGACCCTGTCAAGATCGAAGACGACAACGAAAGCGGCGACGACGCCAGGGACGACGACACATACAATCCTGCTTCTGACATGGCGAACGATCGCGAGCAACGAGCTGCTAAACGCCTTCGTAAAGAGCGCACCGAGGACTTCGTGACCAGAAAGAACAAAGCCACGACCAAGGCGGATCTGGAATACTTGCTTGAGGAAACTCGCATCAAGGCGCAGCTGCAGGAGATAGCGATCAAGAGGAAGATGGCTACGTTGAAGAATGAGGGTGACCTAGAGTTGCAGTTGGAGGAAATTCAGGTCAAGGTACGCTTCGTTCAATTCAATTCTGCGTGAAATGTATGTCCGGTCCGCTAACTGCATGGGACAGGCCAAGCTGCAGGAGATGCAAGTAAGACCCAAAATGGCTTCGAAGCAGTAGCAGCGACGGCGGCAAGTTGTCATACGCTGACGCTGCGTAGGCGGCGGTCGAGATGCAGCGGGCAGGAAAAGTTGCTTATGGGTTGGTTATGTGCTTCGGGAATTCTGCTGCTTCTGGTGATTGGGTTTGGGTTCCATGGGAAGAGAGTGCTTTCTAAAAGCTGCTTGAAGCCAGTCAGAGGGGTCAGACGGCGTTGAGAACACCCATCAATTCTCAAGCCGAAGACTGCGGCAGATGTACAACACAGCTGTGATTTATCTGATTGGGAGAAACACGCGTGCGTTCTTACTGGGAGCCCTTGTGCGAGTCGAGGTGATGTCTCTTGCCAATGCCATCGGAGTTCGGCAAGACGGGCCGAGATCGAGCTTGGGCCTTCGAAGTGAATCTCGAATCCTCTCAAGACCTCATCGACAACATCTCCTCTCCGGGCGCCCCTCGCCTTCGTTCACGCGCTCGCTTCCTCCTCGCCATGATATGGCTAATATAATGGCATCAAATTCGCAATCAAGCATGCCCAATCCCTCACGACAGCCCCTCCCGCTCTCCGCATCGCAAGAAACCCAAGTCCGCGAGCTATACTTCAAAAGAGTCCGACAAAAATGCGCCGATGAAGTCAGAGGTACGGATACAATCATACTAACAATGGTATATACAGCTATTTGGATGCTGATCTATCCCCAGACTTCGCAGCATGCTGCACATCCCGCACCTTCACAGCCACCATAATGTGCCGCACGCAACAGAAAATCATGAACAACTGTATGATGCAATACGCGACACAAGCCGAGCAGGACGCGGCGCGAGAAGAGTGGTTTGCGACGATAGATCAGAGAAAGAAAGAGAGGGACGAGAAAGAGAAGAAGAGGGCGGAGGATGAGAAGTTTTGGAAGCAGTGGTGGGATAAGGATAACAAGGCGCCGCCGCCGGTTGAGGGGAGGGATAATAAGGGGAGACGGCAATGAGGAGATGAAGTGTTTTGGGACATATATGGTGTTGATGGAGACAAAAGTATAGCGATGGCGTTTGTGAAAGAGACAGGATTTGAACAGGCGTTTGGGAGGAGTCAAAGGACAATCTATGGAGACCGCGCGGCAGTCTTGAAAGTGTACAGCAATACATCACACTATGCTGTGATGAGGCGCCATGTGGACCACAATCTCTATATGGCCAGTCCAACAACCGGTCTCTGTGGCGCGGTGGGAGGGTTAACCGGCCTGACCTCAAACATCTCCGGCTCGACGCCCTGCGAATGCGCCAGACCAGCTCGCGCTTCCTGCATCTCCCTCCTCCTCGCCGGACTATCTCTGGTCATGTAACTCGGCGGTCCACTGGTTACGGCCCTCTCCGCAGCAGCCATGGCTTCCTCATATGTTGGAGAAGGAAGAGCCGGGCTGTTGGGGGTAATGGGCGAAGGAACAGCTTGCCAATGCAGGAGATCTGGGTCAGCTCGTACGCTATCTCTCCAACGACCATATGCTGGAGGTGGATTCTTGAGCCCTTGCGCAGCCTTGTCCCAGTCTTGCGGAGTTCGCGTGGCTGCCGTGGGCTGCGCGACATGGGTATCTTCTCGGACTTCATCTCCTGGAAGGTGGACTTGGATTGGAGTCGGAGGGACGAATGCCTCGCCAACTTCGACAGAAAGTTTAGGCATTTGGCGCGTATGGTGCTGTCGACGACCGTGGCCGTACTGGCGATGTGTTCTGGAGTGCCCTTCCCGAGTCACCCGAACGAAAGTCGGAAAATTGCTCGCACTCCTTCTGGATGCGAGGATGAAACGGATCAGAGTATGCGTGAAGACGATGGTCGCTAGCAGTATGCCCAAGATAAACAAGACATGAAACGTCGTGGTCACCCCAGGGACGGTGGTGGCGAGCGAGACATCTACGCTCTAAAGTCAGTATCGATCATTTGCCGTGCTTTCGTATTGGAAGACCTACAAGTCGCGACCAGAGCCGCCAACAATATCGCGGATAGTGCGCACAGCAGACCCTGCGAAGCGGCGGCATTCTTCGCGGCATGTCTGCTTCCATGCCTTCCATGCCTCGCTCGAGTCCACCCGCGCTGCTGCCTTCGTGAAGACTTCTGCAGAGTGAGATCCTCCAGAGATGAGTCGCTAAGATCAGGGTGATTCAAAGCAGCTACTGCTCGAGAGTTGAAGAGAGCAGACTGATGTGCCATCTGCTGGACGGTTCGTTGGTAACTCGTGGGAGGGCATAAAACGTCATGCTCTGAGACAGGGCTACTGGATGATGCTGAAGATTCCGTTGGGCTGGGCAGGACTTCTGGTGCTGCATGTTGGCGGAGCACTGGACTTGGTGGATGTGAGCGTAGAGGATTGTTCGACTGAGGTGCTCGAAGACGGGTTGGTGTTGTTGGGGCTCTCGGCATGATTGATGGCTGTGGATGCGTCGGTGATGTTGGTGAGCTGGCTACTGATCCAAACACGGATGTTCGAAGGAGATTCCGAACGTTGTCTTGGACTCGAGAGAGGCGGGAGGCTTGTGAGGGTTGCTCGTCTTCCAGTATGCCGTTCTCCAGAGCTGATGAATCTGGAAGTGGTGATGGCATGCCGGCCCTTCCAAAGTGTTGCATGTTGTCGTTGCAGCTATCCGCCCTATTTCTCTGCACAATGTCTTTACAAATCAACGAGAGAATATAGACAACGAGAGAAGAACTCCACTAAAAGGGACGCAAAAGAGATGAGGGAAATGGGTGAAGTCACCTCGTCCTGCAAGGCACCAGCACCTCATCAAAAGAGAAAAAGTAAACAATGCGTTCCCATCCTCTGGACCTTATGCACCTCTACCAGTACTCACGTCCAAGACCGTAACGATGCCCGTGCATGCACATCAATCCAGAAGTCCCAACTCATCGTCCACAGATTCGCCACAGACACACAAGTTCCGGACCCATTTCGCGGCCAGCAATGCAGGTACGTGAGAGGCACCTTACCGGAGGTCGTGCACCTCGAAAGAGTTGCAGCCACGTACAGCCTATCATCTAAAATCAACACTAGCATCAGCAGACACACCATCGCGCAGCAGTACATGTAACTGGCGTTGCACAGTTCATCTCCAGGTTTACGCAAGGGACGCCCTCGTTCGCGCCCGTCTTAACTTTCCCGCCAGGAAGTTCCAAAAGAGATTGGAAGTAGTCGTTCCTGTCAAACGCATGCATGATGTTGTTGAACTGATCTTTCGCGGTACGGGAGGGTAAGCCTCTGGCGGGCTCGCGCCTGTTTCAAGAAATGTGTGCAGCGGCTCTTTGGAGGACTTGAGGAGTCATTGCTCATGTTTCAGGTTTTGGTTGCTTCGTGACCCTGTATGGATAGTTTTAAGGTTGGCGCTAACGCTGCAGTGGGCCAGACTGGACAGGCAGGTACGAGCCAATAGATCTAACGACACTGCTTGACTTGAATTACAACGAGTTTGGTACCTGATTTCTATTGCCAAAGATGGTGTTGTCGGGCAGATACATTCGGCGATGCGCCAGTCGGAGTTGCGACAGCTTGGTCTTTTTGAGACGCATGTTTCATACGCGGCCTGACGCTGTTCACGAACGCCTTGGGTTGCATCTTCTCTGCAGCTCCGCATGTTTCGGTATCCTCTCAAGCCTTCGCACGGCACTTGGATGATAGGAGTATTATTGAAACAGAAGCGTTGTCCGAGCTTCCCTGCTGGCTGATACTGTGAGAGGGTGTTGTGGCGAAGACGATCAATTGCACATGCCTCGACTCACGAAAAGGTCAGTGCAAGGCCGCCTCTCTTTCCACTTATCGAACAGGAACCTGAGCCCGTTGCATGCCCTGTCTTGAGCCCGACAGCCCTCTCAGCCGTTAAACTCGCAGCCAGACCTGCAACCTATCCGGTCAAAGGGGAAACGTCCAACAACACAATCTAGCCACATCGATCGGAGCACTTTCGTCGTTGGTCGTCCCGTATACATTATGGCGAATATGGAGCAATGCAAGCAAGTACTGACTCTCGATGAATTTTCGTCTTCTGGCTACGATCATGAGTCCTGCACACCCTCGATCAAAGTCTTAATCCCCTTCGCTGCCTTGACCTCGCTGAAGGCCTTCTCAGCTTGATCGAATGGGACCTTGCCAGTTATCAGCTTCTTGACATCGACCTTGCTACTAGTGATAAAGTCGAGCGCTAGCGCATAGTCTCCGCTTCCATATCGGAAGCTACCCTTCACGTTTAGCTCCTTGGAGCACATAGCGCCGATGGGGAAAGTGATGTCGGCCTTGCCCATGCCGCCTTGTACGTATGACCCGCCGACTCGGAGGACGTGGATTGAGGTTTGGATAGCAGGCTGGATTACATGATCAGTATCATACTTCATAGGGCAGGGTCAGGGGTAATATCGTATAGCGCTCTCGCCGAACACCTCCGCTGGTCCGTGGGAGAACTTACTTCAGCTCCACTTGCGTCTATAACGATATCGGCGCCGGGACCAAGGCCGGCGTCTTGGATAATGCGGGCTGCGGCATCTTGCGCGGACTCTTTCTGGGATACGACCGCGTGTGTCGCTGAGTATGTCCCGGCAAACTCTAGTCTCTCTTGGTTGATGTCAACAGCGACGACTTTCGAGGCACCAAATGCTTTCGCAACGGCCATGCAAAGCAGCCCGACTGGACCAGCCCCGAAAACAACGACGCTCGCACCAGGTGTGACCTGAGCCTGCCGTGTGATGTGTACTGCCACCGACAATGGCTCCATCAAAGCCCCCTCCTCCAGCGATACTGATTCTGGCAATTTGTAGCAGAAGTCTTCCGGCAACGAGTAGTATTTCGCGAGCGTTCCATCGAACGGTGGTGTTGCAGCGAACTGCATATCCGGGCACAAGTTGTATTTGCCCTCCCTACATCGTATGCATCTTCGGCAAGGCACACCGGGTTCCAATGCTACGCGATCTCCAACTTGCAATGTCTTCACCTCGTCTCCAATCGTTGTGACTATCCCGCTGCTCTCATGTCCAAGCACCATCGGTGACTTGACCACAAATTGTCCAATAGCGCCATGGACCCAGTAGTGGACGTCGGATCCGCATATACCGGTATACTTAACGTTGACGAGGACATCGTTGGGGCTCTTGAGCTTCGGAACCGGCCGGTCTTCGTACTTTACGGATCCAGCTTTCTCGAGGACGAAAGATAAATTCTATGCAGCTGTCAGCTAATGCAGCCTCTCGGGACCTTGATGAGGCAGCCGCGGAGATGGGCGCGTGCGGGCATCCTTACCTGTTGGCCCATTTTTGGCAGCTGCGATGGAGAGTATGGAAAGCAGAGAAGGTAGAATGAAAGGCGCGAGCAGTACTTACGAGTTCTCTTGGTGGTGGCAGCGAAGAATATCAACCATCTCGACAGTGGAGCTCTGCATTTCCCCAGGTCCGGCGGAACCGTCGCGTTGACTGAGAAGTGCCGCGTGACGATGCAGCGCGACAGAGTCGGAGAACTTCCGTGCGGCTAATACCGGATAAATGGCCTAATGGCACGTGATCCAGATGAAGAACTGCAACGATGATAGGAGATGTCCTTCTCTCGAAACCGACAATCTTCCAAGCACACAGCACAACAGTCGAGGCTCGTCTATATGCAAGCCTTCCACGAGCCATCAATGTGCGATGTCAGTCTCCTGATGGAAAGCGAGCTTACATATGCATCTTATTGGCAGCCGAGCCTTCTTATCTGTCTTTCCCCAGATCACTGATCGCCCGACCGCACATCTCGCGTGTCTGCACGTGGAATTTGAAGATAGCGAGCTCTCCTCCTCTTATCGCACAGCAATTCACATCGAGTAACAGCGGTCTATCCACTATGATGCTCCAATCAGTACGATGCTCATCATGCTCGCCGCCACTTCGGCTCCCACACTGCTGTACCCGCTGGGTTGTTGGGAATAAGAAATCAACATACATATCAACGTAGGGTAAGCCTGGAATCCAGAAAGGCTGTCTATTCCTTCAGTGCACTCCCAGTCCGCACGAGTACGGACCGAGTTGCGTCTCTTCGTTCTAATAACTACATATACTCTTCAGTGACTGCTTTTTGCTGATCGGACAGAATAAGACAACATGGCGGCCAGTCCGCCGCTCAGTCAAGCAACTGGATATGGAGTCATCGTTGGGCTCGGGTTCCTCTTTGGTAAGAGAGAAGCTTCATACGAGACCTGGGCGTCAGGGATGGCGAACTGACAGGGACGACAGCCTTTGGCATGATGCTCACGACCTTCGTCCTGAAACGATACAACAATGAGCTGCAAACCTCTGAAGTTTTCAGCACTGCAGGCCGCACCGTAAAGTCTGGTCTTGTCTCTTCAGCTGTGGTCTCTTCTTGGACTTGGGCTGCGACACTTTTGCAATCGTCGGCGGTGGCCTACAACTATGGCGTATCTGGACCTTTCTGGTATGCGAGTGGAGCAACTGTCCAGATCATTCTCTTTGCAACGCTTGCCATTGAGCTAAAGCGAAAGGCGCCGAATGCACATACGTTCCTCGAAGCCATCAAAGCTCGATATGGCGCAGTCACTCACGGAGTTTACATTGTCTTCGGTCTTATGACAAACATTCTGGTCACGGCCATGTTGCTCACAGGAGGATCCGCGGTCGCTACTTCATTGTGTGGAGTTCCAACTGCGGCGGCTTGCTTTCTGCTTCCTATCGGTGTCGTGCTGTATACTATGTTCGGCGGCATAAAAGCGACGTTCTTGACGGACTACATTCATACAGTAGTCATTCTGGTGATCATCATGACATTTGCTTTCACGGCATATGCGACAAACAGCATTCTTGGATCTCCAGGTGCTGTATGGGACGCGCTCCAGGCTGCCACCGCTCGCCATCCCGTTGAGGGCAACGCCGGAGGCAGCTATCTTACCATGAGATCTAAGGAGGGCGGCATCTTCTTCGTCATCAACATTGTGGGCAATTTCGGAACAGTTTTCATGGTAAGACGTCAATGATTGGAAGCTGATCGCTGTCTGAGACACAAGCTGACCATCCACCTTTTACCTCGTAGGACAACGGGTACTACAACAAGGCAATTGCGGCGAGTCCGGTACACGCGCTTCCAGGCTACATCGCTGGTGGCCTTTCCTGGTTTGCCATTCCCTGGTTGGCAGCAACGACAATGGGTCTCTCCGCACTCGCTCTGGAGAACAATCCCGTCTTCCCGACCTACCCAAACCGGATGGATCCTGCAGATGTGAGCGCAGGACTGGTCTTGCCGAATGCAGCTGTTGCCCTTCTGGGCTCTGGCGGCGCTGCTGCCACGCTTCTGCTCATATTCATGGCCGTCACGTCTGCTATGTCTGCCGAGCTCATCGCAGTGTCGTCAATCTGGACCTACGATATCTATAAGACATACATCAACCCTCAAGCCAGTGGCAAACGGCTGATCTACATGTCGCATACGAGCTGTGTCGTCTACGCCATTTGCATGGCTGCCTTCAGCACTGGACTGCACTACGCTGGCATTAGCATGGGTTACCTATACCTCTTAATGGGTGTTATTATCAGTGGCGCAGTACTACCAGCTTCACTGACCCTATTGTCTTCCCGTCAATCCTGGGCTGCTGCGACATTCTCCCCTCCGATGGCTCTCTGTTGCTCGATAATCGGCTGGTTGGTTCAATGCAAGAGTCAGTACGGTGTGTTCACGGTCGAGACTACGGGATCCAACTATCCAATGCTTGTTGGCAACGTCATAGCGCTACTGGCACCAATGGTGTTCATCCCAGTCCTGTCACTGGTATTCAAGTCACCGAAGTACGACTGGATAAGCATGAAGATGATCCGAAAGGGAGACGACTCAGATCTGGCCGCAGCTGTCCATGTCGACATCGAACAGGTCCCAGGAGAACGTCGCCACTCGATTCAGGAAGATGAAGCTGAGCAAAGGCAACTTTCTCGGTCGGCCAAGATCGCACGGATCATGACTGTTACCCTGACGCTGGCACTTCTCATTCTGTGGCCAATGCCGATGTATGGTTCTGGCTACATCTTCTCCAAGAAGTTCTTCACTGGTTGGGTAGTTGTCGGTATTATTTGGATTTTCTGCTCGAGCTTCACGGTCGGTGTCTTCCCACTTTGGGAGGGCCGTAAGACATGCGCTCGTACGTTCAAGGCTATCTTCAAGGATATTACCGGGAAGGGCAGACCGATTGCTACTCACGGTCGTCCTGCCATGACTGACGACAAGGAGTCTGAGGAAGAACATGAGAAGCAATCTTCAACTCCTCCGCAAGTTGAGCTCGAGAAATGAGTGGGATTGTTGATGAATGATGAAATGAAAGACGCGCTCGTTTTCACGGAGCTGTTGCGGAACGGAGGAAGTTTAGACGTTGATACCCAGGCATGGACTGTCTTTTAGAATACTCCTCTAGGATAGAGCTAGAGAAGGCTTGAGATCAAGCTCTGCAGAATATTATCACCTTGATGGCCATTCTAGCTCATATATATTGACGTGCCTGTCTTCCGTTCTTCTGGTTACCTCCGAGTGACGAGGGCAGAGTTCGTTGACGCTCGCTTCTCCATGATCGAATCCGGTTCCAACATAGAACTTACTGAACACGAATAAAGCAGCAGCATAGAGTGTGATGGGGCTAGGGCGAGAGCTACAGGCCCTTCTCTCGCGTCAGGACGCACTCTATGCTTCTATTGTCGCATTCAGTGCATCGACAGCATGAGTTCGCGGCGAGAGGAACGGCAATGAGTTCGGACTTCCGCCCTTGCTCGCGAAGGCCTGGATCGGCTCAGCTGGGATGTGGTTCGGCCTCATCGCGCCCACTTCATGGAAGACTCGAAAGCGCGCTCTTCTACTTCCTCTGCACAACAAGCATCTGTTCTTCCAACATCAACACGATGCGCACAGCATCTCACGACACCGTTCACAGCGCGTGGAGAGGAGATGATGTCGCTGATGTCGCTGATGTCGATGCGACCCGTCTGCGGCCTTGCATCCGCTTGCACATCTCCGACTTCATCATGACGTGTGCCTGACAGCTTCTTTGAGATGCGCGTATCCAGCGGATAAATGTACGGAGGCCTTGCCACAAGATAGCAACGGCTAAGTTCAACATCTCTCTCGTACTGGCGCTGCAATTTACGACAGAAATTGTATTATCAAATCAGAATGGCTCTCTCACAAGCAGCAGCGAAGGCCGAGGAGTACATTGGCCACGGCGACAATGCAGCCACCGCGCAAGACGTCACGAACCCCGCGAGAAACCGCGACAAATATGGCGACCCGAACGAGAATATGAAGGCTTTGGCCTGGATGGGCAAGAACACAGTAGAAATGATCGACTGTCCAAAGCCCAAAGTCATCGAAGACCGCGATGTCATCCTCAAGATCACCGGAAGTACTGTCTGCGGCTCCGACCTCCACCTACTCCACGGAAGTGTTGTCGAATTACAGAAGGGAGATATCCTCGGACACGAATTCTGCGGTATCGTGGATGAGATGGGCTCTGCTGTTAAGAATCTGAAGAAGGGAGATCGAGTAGTGGCGTCTTTCCAGATCGCCTGTGGAGACTGTCTTTACTGCAAGAAAAAGCTGAGTTCGCAATGCGCAAGGACAAACTCAAATACGATTGAGAATGCCATGTATGGTGGCAGGACTGCAGGAATGTTTGGATACTCGCATTTCACGGGAGGGTTTGCAGGTGGACAAGCTGAGTATACTCGTGTACCATTCGGCGATGTCAACCTTTTGAAGCTTCCTGATGATGTGCCGGATGAGAAGGGGCTGTATCTCTCAGATGTTATTGCAACCAGCTGGAACTGCGTTGTTGATACCGGTGTCAAGGAAGGCGACGTGGTCGCGGTCTGGGGCGCTGGACCTATTGGACAAATGGCCGCCGAGTTCTCATTCATCAATGGAGCTAGCAGAGTCATTGTGATTGACTGCAACTGGCGATTGGACTTCGTCAAGCAGAAGTACCCGCGAGTCGAGACCGTGGATTTCTCGCAGCTCAAGGGCACGAAGGCCGTCGTCTCCAAGCTGAAGGAGATGGTAGATGGCCATGGGCCAGACGTGGCGCTGGAGTGTGTTGCTGGCGAATATCCAAAAGGCTGGTTCCATGCCGCTCAGATCGCTGCAGGTCTCGAGACCGACACCAGCGAGATCTTGAACGAGATGATCGAGAGCGTCAAGAACTACGGCCGAGTTGGTATCACTGGTGTCTACGTCGGCTACACAAACAATTTCAACATCGGATCTCTGATGGAACGAGGCATTCGATTCATCGGCAATGGCCAGGCTCCGGTACACCTCTACTGGGAAGAGCTCCTCAAGCGCATCCAAAGTGGCGAGATCGATCCGCTGAAGATGGTGACACATCGTGTCCGTGTCGAGGACTTGGACAAGGTGTACTACAAGTTTGAGAAGAAGGAAGATGGCATGCAGAAGGTCTATGTGCAGACGAGGTTCTCGGCGCCGCCTTGTGAAGGCAGTCCAGCTTTGACCACATATTAAGCATCCGGGATCGAGGTCAGAATAGCATAGCGAGTATGATACCAGTCAACGATATGAACGACAGCAAGTGCATGTAGTGAAGAACATCAAGACCTTCGTCTTTCTTTGTCCTCTGCCTTCGCCAACGCGGCTCTTGGCGGCCAAGCCGAAAACTTGCTCAAAAAGTCCCACTTCGGCTCGCGGCTTCCTTTCTCAATCGCTTAGGATCACGACGAAGTGCAGAACAAAGAGGAACGGTCTTCCCACTGCCGTCAGCAGAAAACGTAAGCATCCTCTTTACTTACAACTCTCCATACTGTTGTTTCTTGTCTCATTGGTGCCTTTGCTGCGTATCTACGGTTCTTACTGCAGAAACATGCTCAGTGCGCCGCGTGTGCAAGCGAAAGCAAAAGACAGAGGCTATTAATCGCCAGCTTCGGTGGCATATTCCGTGGAGTGGTATCAGGAGATCTCAGATTGTACTGGACGTTCTCATCACCGGAAAGTCTTGGGGTGAGGACTTGGCGTGTAGAACTATTCGCTTTGAAAGGCCCACATTCCAACTGGTCGTCACGGAGCCACTCGCAGAGATCGAACTGCTCGACTCCACAAGCCAACGACACATACCGACCAACATGGATATCCTCCGACGGCATGGCGACGACATGGACATGGACATGGACATGAGTATGAGCGGCATGGGATCCAGCTCATCTTCCTCAATGGGGCCGCTCTCAGCACAAGGCGTGGATTTCGCGAATGAAACACAAGCATTCGACTTCCTTCAGGAGATACTGGACGACACATACCTGGAAGTCGATGGAGCGAGATATGCCAGATACTTCTGGTATGGAGTTGTTGCGTTTGTGGGTGTTGCGATGTTGTTTAAGTTCTTGAGATGGGCGACGCTGCAACAACGGTTACGTGAGGCGGCGAGAGGAGGAGAAACTCCGGCAAGACCGAGGAACTTTCTGACGACGAGTCTGGCGACAGTGACTGCGCTTGGACGGGAAGCGACTTATCTGCAATTTACGCCGACCGGTATTGCCTTCTTCAAGATGCCGCCGGTTGGGACTATCGTCCTGGTACTGGTCTACTTGGCTTTTGTCCTGGCATTGGAGTTCGCAAGCAATGATGTTGAGGGTGCTCAATACTGGCAAGCATTGGGAGTCAGGGCGGGCTGGCTTGCTGTGGCACAGATGCCCTTGCTCATCCTGCTGATCAACAAGAATTCAGTCATCGGGACGTTGACTGGCACATCCTGGGAAAGATTGAATGTCCTCCATCGATGGTCGGCTCGAGTTCTGCTTCTACTGGCCATCTTTCACTTCGCCTTCCAGAGTACGGGCTGGCAGAAATATGGTCTGATGAAGCTCGAATGGAATACAGATGATTGTCCTCCTACTGGAATGGCGGCTTCCGCGATTCTTCTCTGGATGAATATCAGCACCGTGGCACCCTTTCGAAGGCTATCCTATGAGTTCTTCGTTGTTCAGCATATCGTCACCTTCTTCGGCTTTATCATTGCGATCATGCTCCACCTACCGAGCACAGCGCTCTCCAGCCGGGTCTACGTCTACATCCCCATTGGTCTCTACCTGGTTGATCGCATTCTCAGAACGATGATGCTGGCTTGGAACAATGTGCGAGTAAGCCGTGCCACTCTTGTACAGCTTGACGGCGGAGCGACCAAGCTTCGTATCTGGAACAAAGCGATCAAGAGCTGGCGGCCAGGCTCGCATTGCTTGCTATCAGTTCCCAAATTTGGCTTCATGCAGAGCCATCCGGCTACTATTCTCTCGACGCCGATATCCCACGACGGAGACCTAGTCTTCGTGCTGAAAGGCCATCGCGGCTTCACGAATAAGATCTACCAAGGCGCCAACGGCTCTTCAACAGCTCTCATCCCGGAAACCAAAGTAACTGACGATGACATCGAACACAACATCCAAGTCTCTCCCGCTTCCCATATCGCTTTCATCGATGGCCCCTACGGCGGCTCTCAATCCGACTTCGCCGCTTTCGACTCCATCTGCCTAATCTCCGGCTCCACAGGCGTTACCTTCAATCTCGCAATCCTGCAAGACATAGCTGACCGAGCATCGATCAACAAACTCGCCGTCCGAAGACTCCAATTCATCTGGTGCGTCAGAGATACTAGTTGCGCACGCTGGGTCAACGAGGAAATCCAAACAGCACGCGAGAAACTTCAGGAAAATGGAATAGATGTACAAGTCAGCATACACGTTACTTGCGCGAATAAGTTTACTGAGACGACGGATTCGCCTCCGAAGGAACGTGGGTGTCAGTGTGATAAGTCCAAGGGGCCATGCTGTTGCGTGGTCGTTGATGAAGAAGATGAGAAGAGCTCCTCCGGAGAAGATATCGATGCCATCACACCCACCAAAGACGGTGTCGAAGTTGGCGAGCGTTCAAAGTCGAAGTCTTCCTCATTAACACGTATCGACCAACCCAAACCCTCACCCGGTCTCCGAATGCCTTTCCTCCCCTGCGCTACATTCTTCTCCGGCAGACCAGATATTCGAGAAGTCATCAGCGCTCTACTCGATGGCGCGGATGGAGAATCAGCTGTGAGCGTCTGTGGACCTTTGGGCCTTACATCTACGGTCAGGAACACCGTCGTCCGCGTATCAGATGAGAGGGCGATTCACAAAGGAAGTGGTGCACAGGGGTGTTATTTGCATGTTGAGAGCTTTTCGTAGAGACATACAAGTATGAAAGAAAACGTGCAAGACCATTCTATGTCTGTCTGCTGTGTCTCTGAGTGTTGTGGCAAAGGGGATATACAACTCGACTTCTGCGCGTCGTCAAGTTGTCTATTATTACAAGCCATTTCCGTTCCATTTCAATGCGTTCCGTTCCGTGGGGAGTCCATCTCGTTCTCATTGCCCTTTTTTCTCGTTTCCGGGTTCGTTTCGTGGAGGTCCAGTCTCCCTCTCGTTCTCGGGCTTTTTTTCTCGTTCTCGTAATCCATGTCTTCGTCTTATCATTCTTTTCTCCATTTATACAACCAAAGCAACCATGCTGTGATCGAAACAAAACTCTTGTCAAAGAAAACTTGTGTGGTGAATGCGTCTGCTCAACTCTTGAAACAACCCTTGTTACGGAGGCTCAAAGGTTCAGAAGTCGGGGTCCAGGACTTGATGATGGATCAAATGTCGACCTCATTGCAAGCGTGTGCGGGAAGTATGTGCAAGAAGCGAAGTTGGGTGAATGTGCAAGCGATGTGTTGAGGAAGCTCAACGATCAGCGTACGAGCTGACGTGCAATCTCCCGGGGCGGGAGGTGCTGGAGTTGTTTGCACACGCGTTGTAGCATCTCCGCAGCTTTCTGAGTCTCATGTTGGGAGAGCGCAGCACTCTCGGCTAGAATGCGAGCCCGCTGAGCACTAGCCTCTGCCTCATGGGCATTCTTCTTTGCCTCGCGGGCATTGTCCTCTGCCTTGCGGAGGTTGTCCAGGTAAAGAGTAAGACCCTGTGTTAAAGTTAGCGATTGTGAAAGGTGGACGTGATAGCTTGGTCTTACAGTAGCAAAGTAACGAAGCCGCGTCTTTCGCTCGTCCGAGTCCTCATTCTCAGCGTTACTGATCAGAGTCCTGGCGAACGAGGCCACGACCTCAGGGCCGCTTCTATGAGAGGATGTGTTGCGAGGAGAAAGCATATCCGCTGCTTCTAAGGCGTATGAGGCGCTGCGCTCCTCCGAAGCCAGAGCTGGAGTTGGAGCAGGAAGTAGCGGCGGTGAGCGGGCGGGCATATCCGTAAAATCAGCCGTAGTTGTGGCGGAGGCCAAGAGCTCTCCGCCTGCCGCTGGCTCCTGGGCGCCCACGGTAGAGGGAGTGGTTGTGCTGAAGTGATGAGCCGAATACGTGGCAGAGGCCGAAAGCTCGCTATCTGCGCCTGGCTCTGATGCGTTCGTGATAGAGCGGGGGGGCATGGTCGAGAGGGGAGCCGTAGTCGAGACCGACATGAAAGGCTGGCTGTCTGTTGCTGTTTCTGCCGCTGGCTCTTGCTTCCGAATGCTCGTAGTATGATAACCGTCCTGAGTGTTAGAAGACGGGTCTGCCAGAAGGGTGTCCGTAGTCGCCATTAGGGAGAAGGGCTCGGTATCTGCCACTGGTTCCTGCACGCGCGTAGTACGGTTCGCATTCTGAATGGCGAGGGACGGCACAGGCGGAGGACTGTCGATGCGCTGATCCTTCTTCTTAAACAAGCCTTTCACATTTTCCCACGCAGCACGGCCCCTTGATCGAGACCTCGGTGTCTGTGCATCATCAGCTTTGAGTGTTGCTTCAATATTGCAGCGCTGCTCATTTACCTGGCGTGTGCTACCGGCAGGTGCAGACTTCACGGTGGCAGTGGTGCTGTCACGGCCACGTTGGCTACTCTCCGTCTTGCGAACTGTCTTACTGATTGATTCTGGAGTCCGAGCGGTCTTCTTGGATGCGGCTGCAGCGGTCGTACGGCGGTACCCTCCACGCGAAGGAATGTTGTCACGAGCCTGCTTGACACTGAGTGCGCCACGCTGCGAGCCGCCGAGAGTGGGAGAATCATCGCGTCTGTTGCGAACATGGGAGGCGTGACCAGACTTCGCGACATGGGAGGAAGTAGCGACGCTAGGAATGCGAGACGACGAAACATAGCCGATCGAGCGAGTCTTGTCGTCGCGAGGAGTATCGGAGGGGTTTGCAGGTGCCGAAGGAGTGCTGTCCGACCACTTGCTTGTGTGCGGCGCCTTTGAGGTCTCGGCGAGAGCGAGTGAAGCTATCGACTTGCGCACACCATTTTCTTCGTAGTCGCACAACCCGACATCTGGGTAGGTAGCTTCTGAAGAAGAGGTCCAATCGAGAGGTCCCTGTTGCACGATCCTCTGTGCTGCAGCTGCACTGGCGATCAGCGTAGCGCTCTTTGAAGTGTTGCTAATACTTCCAGCAAGTGTGCTGAACATGTGCTGAAGCGTGTCATCGTCCACGTTGCATACAGGAGTACTACCATGGCCCTCGAGTGCGGAGAGCGTGCGCATGATATGACTCTTAGTCTTCTTGTCAAGTCCCGGCCCGCCCTCATTGCGACAGAGCTCATCGTCTTGCTCAGTCTCAATGAGCAGCTCCTTGAAACTGGTTCGGGTGCGCTCCGTCATGTCGTCTCCCTCAATGGTCGGCTGTGTCATGCGCCATGAATGAGCAGCTTGCATGTCCGTAAGGCGTTGAGAAAGGACCGACAAGTCTACAGGCTTTGCGGAGGCGTCGTGACCGTCTTCCACGTCGTCATCAGTGCGCACAGGTAACGTTGCCTGTGAGTGGATGGTAGGGAGTGGACCGGTGCGTTGGCTTCTAGAAGGCGGTGGCCTATTGGGTCTTGAAGCTTGCGAAATGTCCATTGAAGACTCGTCATGGCGCCGGAGTCGAGGAAACTGGTGAATAGGCTTCGTGGAACTATCAAGGTCATAGGGCTGACTAGTTGGGGTCTTCATCTCGTCATCCTCAGAGGAACTTAGTCCTGTTGTGCCTTCAGGCGTGCTCTGCGCGCTGATCTTGCCGCGGCTGAACTTGTGCCCGACACCGGCGAAGTCATGCATTCGTACGGAGGATGAATCTGTACTATTCATGCTCTCGTTGGTGTTTTGGCGCTGTAGTCGACGCCGCTTGCCATGTTCGAGTACTCTCAGGGGTTCGGGAGAGCCGAGGCGTTGACGACCAAAGGATGGAGAAGGTTCCAAAGGTGATGCAGATCGCAGGGATACATTATCAGCTTTTACGTCGACAAGTCTCGGCTTTTGCAGTGGGAGACGAGATGCTGTTTGCTGACGCACGGTTTGGTCTGAGTTTGGAGTGTTGATGGACCTGGACAGGGAAGGCACCCGACCACCGAAAGCGCGACTGCCTGGTCTTGGTCGCGACAAGCTGGCTGGCGATGGGCTATGAGCGCGAGATCCAGCGACAGCGTTGGTGACATTGGTGACACGGGAAGCCTTGCGATGAGAGTCCGTTCTGGTTGGGATGGAGCTGTTCCTGCTACTCCGCTTGCGCAGAGACTGATCGCGAGGAGGATACTCGGGTGACGGTGTCCTAGCAGCTCGGCGGGGGACTTCACCTTTAGTACTGCTGAGGAAGTCCTCATCAAAGTTGCTTGCGGCGTTGTTTGCATCGCTTAGGATAACAACATCGGCTTCGGTGGGTCCGCAATCGCCGGCGGGCTCCTGCGCGCTGACAAAGGAGTGAAATGAGGAGCGCTGTGATATAGCGGACACACGCGCGTCTCGGGCATCGTCAGCTACGGGAAAGT
The DNA here is from genome assembly GCA_031771865.1 of Nothophaeocryptopus gaeumannii. Taxonomy (NCBI): domain Eukaryota; kingdom Fungi; phylum Ascomycota; class Dothideomycetes; order Mycosphaerellales; family Mycosphaerellaceae; genus Nothophaeocryptopus; species Nothophaeocryptopus gaeumannii. Next base: position 913,387 of record JASISA010000025.1, read on the forward strand.
CTCCGGGCACTCTCAGTGCGCTCGAGGCTGGGCGGGGAAGATTGCTGGAAGGAAGCGTTGCTCTCGGAGAGGCGACTTCAGCATTCGGCTGTGGCGCACTGACGGAGCGTGGATTTGGTTTAAGGACCGGATACTCGACGTCTTTGTTGCCGAGGTGGAGAGTGGCATCGAGGAGGGTACGACCGTCCTTGCTTGGGCTCACGACGGATGTGACAGATGCCACCGGTCGCGATGGGAGCGGCTTGTTTGTGGAAGCAGGCGTAAGCGTCGCCGGGGTCGCTGGCTTTACACTCTGCTCCATGCCCTGCATTATTAAGTGATCAGCGTGAAAGTAAGTTGGTCGTAAAGACGGAGGGCGCACGTTGGGTGCGGGAGAGACTTCCGCAGAGTTGTTTGCTGCCGGTGCACTTGAAATGCGGGTCGGTGCCAGGTCTGAGGGGACTCCGGCAGCCAACGGAGGAGTCATCGTGCTCGGTGAAGTGCGGCGTTGCGGCAGCTTGGATGCAATAGACCTCGATCCAGGAGTCGTCTCATTGCGTGCGTTTCGATGCATGGGCGTGATAGTATTAGCTGAAGAGGATCTGGCCGGCGCAAGGGCACGTCCTGGCGGCGGCGTCGGCATCGTCTTGGGTCTGTGTGGGTGCGCACTCTCAGTCGGTGGAAAGTAGGCCTTGTTGGTGAGGTAGTATTCGGGGTCGTTGCGTCTGTGAGGGTCTGGTATCACTGCCGAATCTATGTCAGTCTTTGGCCCCTCCATCAACAACGTAGCAGCAAGCGCTGGCGACGACGATGGCGGTGGAGGCAGTGTCGAGATGGCGTTGGAGCGAAGTCGAAGTGAACAGCGGCGAGAGATGTTTATCCAGGGGTGTGCGATCGGCGGAAGTGCGGCAGGCGGGCCGGGGTGCGAATAGCCAATGGCTATTCCGTGTGATGCCAACAGTCGGGTCCGGTATTATCATTGCTATTGTGCGATGGATGCGAGGTGGCCAGCAAGAATAGACTCCGGTGTCCAGGTCCAAGTTCGATGAGATCCGTGACAATGAGGTTAGCGATGGTAGTATTCTTGAAGAGTCAGAGAGTGAGACGAGAAGGTACGCGACATGGCACGCGACTCGAGGTCGGGCATCGGCATCGGCATCGCGATGTTGGTGTTGATGTTGAGGTTGATGCAGCGGGGGCGGGGTTCCTGCAGCCTGCAGCGAAGCCGTTTGATTGCCAAACACGGAAGGCACGTCGACCGACCAGGTGGAGCGGCATAGTGCAGGCGTACCAGAGAACCTCGATTCTGAGTGGAATGCTATGTAAGCCTCATGCTATCTTCGTTGTAACCTACTGCTTCGATTGCACTGTGCTCATGGTGATGATGGGACTGCTGCTTCGCCGCACTGTCGCCTTCACCCATGACCGCTGGAGCTGCGACCGTTGGGCTCTCAACAGCCGGATTACGAATACAGCGCATCACCGCGTGGTTCATCATGAGCGGTTGGACCAGTGCTGAAGCTCTCAATTGTCTTGAGAGCATATATTACAGAGTATCCAGAGGATGGAAATCGCGCGAAGGACGTGAAAGGAGACGTGAAGTCGGGGAGGCTCAAAGCTTGCAGGGAGGCACGGTCCATTTCGCCGGCAGATCCTTCCGAGCCCGACGACTCCCGCTGCCCTGGTTGATAATTTCTCGAGTCTAACGAACACGTCCTCTTCTTCCCTCGTCCGCTCTTGTCTGTCTTCCTTCCATCACACTGCGTTTGCTTTGTTCGTGTCAAGGTCACACGTCGGCATCATGACGCCGGAATACAAGGCGCAAAAGGAGGCCGCCGTGTCTTTTCTGGGAGGCGGTGGAATCTGGGAGATTAATCATGTTGCCCTAGTCGCTCCGGTGCGACCTTCTGCTTCATGCTTTCCAGGACATCGCTAATCTCACAGGCAGGCCGCTGCCTTCTTGTGGGCTATGCTGCAGAGCCGACAAAACTTCTTCAAACCGTACACGATCCCTGCCGCGTTTACCGACTTTCTCATCCAATGCTGCGCCATCCTGTTCGCCACGACCGTGTATGCTGGAGGCCCACAGATGCTAAACGGCCTGCTCATCCTTCCAGCTCTGGCCGCATATCTACAGCCCAGCCCGGAAGCGCTGAAGGAGAAGACTGCAAAGCCTCCATCCAAGGAAGTTCCAAATGGAAAACCGAACGAGTCCAAGGATGATGAAGCTCACTCCGAAAAGGACCCGTTGCCTATCAAGCCTTTCGTCACCACCTACCGAGGCGCAATGATGATCATTACATGTGTATGCATCCTTGCCGTCGACTTTCCAGTATTTCCTCGACGATTCGCCAAGACAGAGTCTTTTGGCACGTCTCTCATGGACTTGGGTGTGGGCTCCTTCGTCTTCGCGGCTGGTGTTGTCGCAGCACGTCAGAAGTTGAAGGAGGACATCACTGGGGCTCCATCAGTTTCGACGCGTCTACGGGATTCCATGCGTCATTCGCTTCCACTCTTCATCCTGGGCTTTGTTCGCCTTTGGAGTGTCAAGAGTCTCGACTATGCGGAGCACGTGAGCGAGTACGGTGTCCATTGGAACTTCTTCTTCACACTTGCACTACTTCCACCGGTCATGGCGGTTCTCCAGCCGCTCCTCAAATGGCTCCCTTACAATATCTTCGCCTTTATCCTGGCTATTGAATACGAGCTTATCCTCTTCTGTATCCCAGACATGAAGAGGTACATCATTTTGTCCGAGAGAATACAGGGAGATTGGCTATCCCAGAACCGAGAGGGAGTCTTCTCTTTCCTAGGCTATCTTGCGATCTTCATCGCTGGTATGGGCATCGGCCTCAACATCCTCACTCGCGATCCGGGCCCTGGTGCACCACTTACCGGGAAGAAGGACGTCCTCGACGAGGACGCCGACTGGCTGGCATCTGTTCTAGGAGCTGCAGAGAACGAGGATGATGAGGTGGAGCCAAAGCCACAGCCACCGATGGAGGTCCCTCCGCTAAGACCAGAGTGGCCAGAAAGCGCGCTTCCACGACTCGGAGCCTGGACGATTCTCTGGTTCATCTTTGCGCTCTGGGCCATGTGGCGATACGGACCGAGGCTATTCGTGTCTCGTCGTATGGCTAACCTGGCATATGTGTGCTGGGTATGCTCTTTCAACACTGCGCAGCTGTTGCTGTTCTGCATCATCGAGACCGTGTTCTTCCCCAACATCTACGCGGCGAAGACTAAGGAGGGCGAGCGCCAGCGTATTCAGGATGCTACAAGTAAAGTCATGCAGGCATACAACCGCAACGGGTTGGCCATCTTCCTGCTTGCAAACTTGCTGACTGGGGTTATCAACATCACCATGCCGACCATTTTCATGAGCGATGTGTCTGCGATGTCAGTTCTTGTTGCTTACATGGGAACTCTGACGACCGTCGCTCTTGCGTTGGACCATTACAACTTATCTATCAAGCTCTAGGTATATATGTAGACTCTATACGGTGCAAATGAATCCCTGTACGCGAGATATCGGATAGACCTCGCTCCCTTGCCAACTCAATCTGCGACGCCTTGCCAAGCTGTCATCGCGTCTCATCAGCATTCCTCGCTGCTTCCATTTCTCTTCTATCACTTTTGAGGCTCGCGGTCAGTTGCTACCTATATGCATCGCTTGACAGTCATTCTCCCCAGCGAGTGACTACTTTATCGCGCCTGCTACAACAGGAAGCTAGCAAGACCTGTCTGTCTGTCACGGAATCGGCGACATGCGCACGTCGTATCAACACCTTTCATCATCCAGCGCCAGATCCAAGAGATGAAGTCTGCTTCAGTATCTGAAGTGGCGGACCACTGGATTGCAGCATATCGCGACATGACCTTGGCGACGAGGGGCTGTCGCGTCTTGACGCGCTTGGCTATTTCTTGGACCTGCCGTCTCCAGCTCTGTGCTCCGACGCTTGTTACTCTACTATCACTTGGCGAGGTAACGTCAACTTACGAAGCCGTATGTCGTGCAGGAGAAGAGATGCGCCGAGAGATGCACTGCTGCAGCAGGATTGAGGAACGGCCAACCATTTGCGAGAATCATGAGTGATATTGCGGATATTCTACGCCATGACCGGACGGGGGAGGCGACTGCATAATGATTGAGGGTAGTATGCAGGTACGTCCGACAATTTGGCAGGAAGTTTGGACAAGAAGCAGGTGGGTTCTTGCGCGCATGGAATGATTTCTTATAAAAGGTACTCTACCTACCCATCAAGGTGGATGCCTTCGAGATCAATTGATACCGCTCTACTGTCATGGCTCGATCTATTCTTCCCTTGGCTGTTACAGCATTGGTGACTCTGACTCGTGCTAGCTTTGGGCCTCTCGATCTCGCCGGGCGACAGACGAACGGGAGTGGGCCCGGATACGGAAAGCCACCAGTCGACTCGAAAGCCCTCCAAGATGCGATCCAAGAGAGTGCTCTTGCAGCAAAGGCCAAAGAACTAGAAGATGCCGCCTACAGCACTCCACAACGCAACAGGGTGTTCAGCTCTCCGGGACATGAGAACACTTTGAAACTTATTGAGGGGTACTTGGATACCGTCAGCGACTACTATACATTCGGAAGACAGGAGTTCACTGCACTCTATGCTGAAGCCAGTGGCAACTTCTCAGCTGGCGAGACTACCTACGCTCCGATCATCTACCAATACTCTACCTCTGGTGATGTGACGGCAAACTTTGTGCAAGTCTGAAATCTTGGCTGCAATGCTACCGACTTTCCAGCAGAGACTGAGGGCAGTATAGCTCTGATCTCGCGAGGATCATGCGAATTCGGTGTCAAGAGTGCATTGGCTGGCTCTGCTGGCGCTGTGGGTGCTGTCATCTACAACAACGCTCCTGGTGTCGTATCTGGCGGAACACTCGGACCTGGACCAAGACCCGAGGGCGAATATGTCCCAACAGTGGGTGTGTCTCAGGAGAATGGGACCGCGATCATCGAAGCTCTTGGTGCTGGTGCTGTAGAAGGCGTGCTTCAAGTTAGCAGCATTATCGAAAATCGCACTACGTAGGTCTCTCACCCTACCCACAATTCCAGACTTGCACTGACAATGACGAGATACAACATCATCGCAGATACCAAAGGCGGCGACAAGCAGAACATCCTCGCCCTCGGTGCCCACTCAGACTCCGTCTTCGCCGGTCCAGGTATCAACGACGATGGCTCCGGCACAATCGGCATCCTCGAAACCGCCCTCCAACTCGCCAAATACTCCACCAACAACGCCGTCCGCTTCTGCTTCTGGTCCGCCGAAGAATTTGGCCTCCTCGGATCAGAACATTACGTAACAACTCTCCCAGATGCTGAACTCGACAAAATTCGCCTGTACCTCAACTTCGACATGATCGCCTCACCCAATTATTACACCGCCCTCTATGACGGCGACGGAAGCAGCTTCAACATCACCGGCCCGCCAGGCTCCGCCGAAGCAGAACATTTCTTCCAATCCTACTTCGAATCTCTCAACCTCCCATACACAGCCACCGACTTCGACGGCCGCTCCGACTACGGCCCTTTCCTCGACGCCGCCATTCCAGCAGGAGGGGTCTTCACCGGTGCAGAAGGGATCAAAACTGAAGAAGAAGCTGCGTTGTTCGGTGGTGAAGCAGGCGTGGCCTACGACGTCAACTACCACCAAGCAGGTGATAACTATACCAACCTCAATTTTGTGGCTTTTACTCAGAATTCAAAGGCGATTGCTGCGGCGGTGGCGGAGTATGCGACGAGTTTTGAGGGGTTGCCGGTGAGGAATAGTACGGTGGGGACGAAGAAGGTGAGGAGGTTGAAGAGGCATTGGGAGCATCCGCATAAGAGGGGCCCGTTGAAGGCGAAGCATACGCATGTTGAGCATGATTGTGGAAAGGTGGAGAAGGTGTTTATTTAGAGCTATTGTTTGGCCATTTTGGTCATGAGGGAGTAGCAGAGCCGCTCGAGCCTCCATACCTATCAAACTGCGCATAGGCTGATGTACTAGCCGACCTTCGACTGTTTCTCCATGTCCAATCTTTTCCCCATGATTCTCGTTCGTGATCCGCAATCACAGTTGCAGATAGAGCCACTGGAAATGTCCCACTTACCCCTTTCACTCCGGTCCGCCAGGTGGAAAAGTCGCAAATATCCACCAAGCAACTCCAACGGCTGCGATACACATGATCTCAGGCAAGTTTTCCTTGGCGCGGTGCGATATTGGCACGCACACCAGTCGCATGTAAGTCCATGCAAGCCTTGCAAGGTGCGGCATGAGAACAGCCATTCCCGGCGGATCAAAAACTGCGTACCAGAGCATATAGCCAACAAAGCCGCGCAACTCTCGAGGCGTATACCGTTTCGCCATTTGCTGAAAGTGAATGCGCTTCATAGGGTTTCGATAAGCGACAGTCAGCTGGTTCCGTGTGACCTTGGGTTGGCCGAGGAGCTGTAGGTCTTGTTCATTGCGAACCACCATGGCCTTGACGCGGAGAAAGTGTGTTCTCGGGTATGTAGCCAGGAGCTGCATCATGTGCAACTGATCCGATGTAATGTAGCAGTCTCGATGGAATTGAGATATTGACACCAGCATGGGCATTGGCTATGGCATCAGCTTGAGTACCAATGCGCTAAGGTCCACGAGCACAGGAAAGACTGCCGGGTTGTATGAGTCCAAGTCGCCGACCTTGAGGACGAAAGGGTTGGCGTCGTGGATTATAAGACGCATTTCGTGTCGCATCTGCCGGCAGATGTTTGTGCATTGTCGGCGGCGGAGGAATTCGGGTGACATTAAATCCGGTCGCTCCGGGTACGTGAGCGTGTATGTCCAAATGGTGTTTCTGATCTCGGCTGGCAGTTCGAGGAGCTTGCTTGGTAGAGTTTGGTCAGGCTGAATAGCCGGCTGCTGATCTTTATGTAGGCCATTCTCTTGCGATTCTTCCTCGTCCCGCTTTTCGGAGTTTGGCGACATGATCGCATTTGTTGTTGTAGAGCATGCAGGAACTGTGTCGGTTCAGTCGATGAAGCGACGAATGGTGACGGTGCTGAAGGCCAGCGTTGTGAAGCCCGGGCCAGCCGCGAGTTGTCGAGAATGCAGGTTGATATCAGTAGCGAAGAGGGAAGTACGGCTGAAGTTCGATTGTTTAGCGTTTGCAACAAACGCGACTGGGACCGCCGAAGTTCCGCGCACAGACCTGAAGCGGCATGTGACAACCCATACATTCGCAGTCTGGGGTTGTTAGACTCGTCTTCCACAAGTATGCCAAGTCTTTGCGCAGCTGAACAATAATGCATCCGTCACCACTTTCTTTCACTGTCCACTTGCATCCTCTTTCTCGCCTTCTGTGCTACCAAACCGGTGCCTGCTAGAATCATGAGGTAGACACATATGAGCGCGTCAGATCCGGCCAGCCTTCCACGGTGAATACACGACAGAAGCAGTATCAAATCTTTCAACATCAGTGTCGAAAATGAGGCTAAGGGTTTGCTTCCAACATGCGTTGCGACAGGAAGAGACGCAAGGGTGAGCTGTTGTGGTGTGCAATGAGAGAGAGAATCGACGTGGGTCTGAGTGAATAGACTGACACCCGCTAGCGCCCGTGACCACCAGCCAATGAATAGCCGTCGCGTCTCAAAGGTCAAGAATCACCACCAACTTCTCTTCTTCACTGCTGCATCGTCCGCGCTTCTGCACCATTGCCACCAAGACATTGTCCACACGACTGGAAACGCTTCAGTCCTTCTATTTCATCCGATCTTGGCGCATTGCGAACCGCGACGAGGCCATTGGCCGCCGTTGTGCCGTCAGCAACTCGGAAGTCGTCTGGCGAAAGCTCTATCTCTACAGAACGCGTTCCCTTCAACGTCTCTGCAGCTTCAGCTTCTGTCGCAATTTTTGCGAAGCAGAGAGTGTAGATGACATCGCGTTGACAAGTAGAATGGAGAATAGTGAACCTCAGAGGGAATCGCTGAATTCTGGCCTGAGGCAGACAAACCTCTCAGACTGCAAGCTTCTCGCCTGGAAGCTCACTTCGCACTCACCACGCGCGACAGGTGTGGCAACAGACGCAACATTTTATCAAGAGCCAGCTCGTGGGACTTGAGCCCATATATACTGTACATTGTGTCCTCGTGCCAAGACCATTTTTGCATTTCCCTCATGCGTCTGAGGCGTGTCTTGGTCGCACCACGAAGCCACCAAGCTCGCTAAGATCGTCACAGTGCATCTTCCGCAGCGAATCGCTCCTCACCCATTAGCAAACTCCTCGCCGTCTCGCAGCTACGACGTCTGCATACACCCACCTCCATACACCCACCTCCATAATTTCACCTCAACCACCAGCAGCCGGCTGGCTGACCGCGATAGATCGGCGACGATGCATGGCCCAAAAGCAAAGGCAAAGGTAAGAGACCGGCTTGAGTCTTCCTTTCTCTTCTTTTCCATCATCTCCATATCGTTTGAGAGCCAGCCTTGGACTATTGGAAGAAGAAGGGCACCAAAATGGGAATAGTCGGAAACATCACCGGCGTGTTCGTGGACCTATCAGTCATAGCCTGGGACAATGGCCTCGCGATTCTGAACCTCGTCCTCCCAAAACTCAATGAAGGCCAAGTCATACCCCAAGGATGTCCGGGCCACCATCTCAGCTCATTCGGCGAATACGTGCCTCCTAAGGAAGGCGACTCCCGCTCAGCATGCCCCATGATCAATGCCATGGCGAATCACGGAATCCTCCCTCACGACGGAAAGAATATCAGCTTCAAGCAGATGAACGAGACGATCCGCCAGACATTTAATTTCGCACCGAGTTTTTGCTTCTTCGTCCCGAATTTCAGCGCCCGCTTCCTCAACAAATCGTACTTCTCGGACACATTCAACCTGGAAGATCTCAGCTTACATGCAAAGAATGCGATTGAGCATGATGCTAGTTTGACGAGACATGATGCGGCTCTTCAACCGGACCAAGGCAAACCGGACCAGGAACTCGTGGATCAGCTTCTGAAGGAGGCGACTGGGAAGATGCCCGATGGAACTGCCCAACTCACCAAGGCGGATCTTTCGAGGGCGTTGTCGAAAAGGAGGGCGGATGCGAGGAAGACGAATAAGGAGTATTCGGAGAGTTTCTTTCATAATATGTTTGGAAGTGCGAAGTACGAGAATGGTTTCTCAGTTCTGATGTTTGGTCCATACGCTGACTGATCCAAGCTCTGCCACAATGTTGACGATCTTTGGTGGCCGGATTGAGGATCTGACGCCTATGTTGAAGGAAGAGCGGTTTCCAGAGCATTGGGAGCCGAGAATACTGGATCGGTATGGGTTGACGATGGCGAAGTACGTACCGGATCGAGTCTGGAGCTGCAATTTGTATTTTGTCATTACTGACCATGTGTGTAGGTTCAATGGCACAGTCATTCCAGTCGAGCGAGCCGTTGACCCCAAGAAGTTCGTATGAGCCAAGGGTAAGTGAAGAATACATTAGATCATGGAAGATGCAGATGAAGAGAGAGGGCTGGAAATTGCTGTCAACCTAGATGTCCTCTCCAGCTATTCTCCTGATCAGTTGCGCGCATTCATCCGGCCGCGATAGAAACGGGCTGTGGCTAGCGCCTTCGAAGGTTACAATGCTCCACCTTTCCTTCTCGTCCGCGGGCATACTGTCGAACATGTAGGTCTTTGAGGTATGTGGCGGAGGTGCTCTGTCGTCTCCGCAAACGACATATGTGACTGGAAACTGCAACCAAGGTGTGTGCTTCGTGGTGCCCATGAACGCACTGTAGCTGTTCGGTACAACGTGTCTCGCGGCTTCTGCTGCTAGATTTGGCTCAACGTCGTGATAGAAAGGCTCAATAGGTTCAGGCACGTATGCCCAAAAATCCTGTCCGACTTGTGTTACTACATGTGACATCAATGACACCTGCACAGATGTTCTGACACATACCTGCCTCCTCGCCCAGAGCGCGACTTTCCCACCCGCCCTGGTCAAACACGCAGTGCCTTGCGGTAGGACAAAAGCGGCCAGGTAGATCACATGCTTTATCTTCTTCCTCGTGGCTTCACTGGCTTCGCAGGCGGCTTCGCCTCCTGGGATGCCACCGTATGAATGATTGACGAGGAGGATATTTTCGGCCTGCAATGCTGCTGCTTCCAAGACGTCTTTGATCGCGTCAATGTCGGCTTGCAAAGCGTTCTCTCGAGGGAGCTTTTCTGGGTCTGGTCCGGACGATGGGAGATCGAGCGTTGAGACTTTATATCCTGATCCTTCAAGCTTGGCCTTCAGGAACTGGAGGTGCCAGGCGCGATGGTATGCGCCGTGTACGAGAACGACGTGCCATTGAGACATCTTGATGTTTTACGGGTGTGTCAAAATGAAAGATAGTCAGTCTCCTACCTTTTGATCGCCGCCATCATAAGGCGCCCTATTCATCCACTCGGTGCGCTGCCAGCGTTGCCGATAACCCCGGACATACCAACCGCTGTCTTGGGTATATGGTGCGAACTGACAAAGCTACTGAAGTTCTACCACAGCTGACGGAGCATTGAAGCTGGATAGCTGAAATCAATGCCGTCTCTCTACAGCCCTTTTAACATCGCTGCTCAGGTGCATGTAACATTCCAAGGCAAGTCCATCCCAGCTCTCGAAATAGTTATAAATGCTGGGTTGCCACTGAACGGCTCTGGTGGGAGGCGGCGGCCAACGAGAAACAGCGCAGGGTGGTGTTTCGATATCCGTACGATCAGGCTAGCCCAGACAAGATTGAGACAGCATGGTTTCACGGCTTAGGCAGTCTTGATTTGGTTATGGCATCTGCATGGCTCCTCCTCGGCGTTTGACTTTATGTGGGCCGCGTAAGACGGCCGCCAATTAGACCTTGGCCCAGGCGATGCTCCCCTGGCACGCTGGCTGCTGGCTTCCGCTCTGCCTGTCCATCTCTCCACACTCTCCTTCCTTTCCTCGAGACTGCATCGTCGTTGCGCCGACTGCTCTTTCGTCGCGCTTGTGTATATCATTTCTTGGAACACTCGTTGGAGAGAAGGAGAAACACGGTCGCTTTGTCCTCGGACCGATCAATACTACATTCGCTCTACACAGCTTTGTACCCGGTGGCAACGAACCGAAACACGGCTACATTCCAGTCCGAAGCATCACAGCCTTGCCCGACGCTGTCCACGGAGTATACAAGACCTCGATTGTGTGGCACCAACCCTTTTGATCGAGGTGCGACCTACTGCGACACAGTTGAATATACCACTCACATTGTTCTGGCATCGATAGCGCGTCCAGACGTCCACACGCGACCATGAGGCCTACATTCAGCTCCGCGGCTGCTCTGCTCGCCACCTTTACCATCGCCAACGCCGCCACAAATTGCAACGCGAATAGCAAGTGCCCGTCAGATACACCCTGCTGCTCGCAGTATGGACAATGTGGTGTTGGAGCATATTGTCTAGGTGGATGCGATCCCAAGTCATCATTTGACCTGCAATCATGCGTCGCCGCACCGGTCTGCCAAACGAAAGATTACAAGCTCACATCTACCGACGATATTGTCCCGAATACAAAATATCTTGGAGACCCAAGTTCAGGAAATTGGGTCAGCTCTGGAACACCTGTGGGATACAATGGCGACTCAGTGCTTCTCACCATGGCGCCGAGCACTGTCGGCACCCTGCTTTCGAGCACACACTACGTTTGGTACGGAAAGATTAGCGTGACCATGACATCTAGTCAGGGCAAGGGTGTTGTCTCTGCTTTCATCTTGATGAGTGATATGAAGGACGAGATCGACTTCGAATTTGTTGGAGATGATGTCTCAAGCGCGCAAAGCAATTACTACTTCCAGGGCATTACTGACTGTAAGTTGCGCAACGCCTGTGATTTTCGACATGGATACTGACAGATCCCAGATCAGAACATGACACCTCTAAATGTTTCCGACACACGACAAAACGTCCACACATACACCGTCGATTGGCAGCCGGACACGCTCACCTGGTCGATTGATGGTAACGTGATGCGCACGTTGAACAAGGCGGACACCCTGAACACAACTACTGGTGATTATCACTACCCGCAGAGTCCTTCCCGCATCCAGCTCTCTCTTTGGCCTGCCGGTCTGCAGAGCAACGGCGAGGGAACGGTCCAGTGGGCAGGTGGTCTCGTCGACTGGAACAGCCAGTACATGCAGAACGGGTACTATTACGCTATGGTGAACGAGGTCAATGTTGAGTGCTACGACCCTCCAAGCGGCTTCGCGAACGACCACGGCGACAAGGCTTATTACTACACGAGCACTTACGGCACCAACAACACAGTCGCGATCGGTAACAACAACACCGAGCTTGCATCTCTCTTCGCCAGCGGAGACAACGCGAGCTACGACCCAAATGCGAAGTCAAGCTCCAGTGCGACAGCATCCTCTGCATCAATGTCCGCAACTCCCGAGACCGTGCCTGGTATCTCTGGTGGTGGCAATGTCGCTTCCAGTGGCCAAGCTCCTACGGAATCTGACAACGACGGGAGCTCCGGAACAGGTTCCAATGCTGCCAGCTCAAGTCCCTCATCAAGCGGCTTCTCACAAGGTGGCAGTTCGTCTGGCACGAGCGAAGCGCCGAGAATAGTTGCTGGAAGCGCAGTTGCTCTGCTTGGTTTCTTCGTCGCGGCATTGATGTTATAAGGGAATGATTTGGATAGGAGAAGCGAAGATGTAATGCCTAGGTACGGCTTCCACTCCCTTGAGACAGGCGAGGCGCACTAGACGCCGCCTTGGACATGCATGGCAAGGCATTGGATTGTACAGCACCTGCCCTTGTTTTGTGAAAAGCGGGAATGTTCGGCTTCTTATCTATCTTGAGAACAGTGATCTGTGTAGCGGGTTGCATCGGCACCGCACTGTAATGTTTGAATGAGATGAATATCCAACTCCATCGCAGTCTCTTCATCTCTCCTGAAACGTCTCGTATTTTCGTGCCTGAGGCATTAAATTCTTCGGCCTTGGCGCACCGTGCACGGGCATTTCGCTTCCACTCCAACGTCTCGAATCTTGAACATCGTCGCGAAAGGTTGTACGCAGCCTAACACCACCGAACACCGTCCAATACCTCCAACGACCCAACCGTCATCATGGAGAACGAACGCGGAGAGCTCGTCGACCTGTACGTTCCACCAAAACCTCGAATAGCGCTCCAACTTCCCCGATAAATACTAAAAATTTCCTTCCAGTTACGTCCCACGCAAGTGCTCGGCCACCAACCGCATCATCAAGGCCAAGGACCACGCTTCCGTCCAGATCTCCGTCGCCAAGGTTGACGAGTCTGGCCGCGCGACTGGCGAGAACCAGGTCTACGCCCTCTGCGGCTTTGTCCGCGCCATGGGCGAGAGCGACGATGCAATCAACAGACTGGCACAGCGCGATGGTTTCCTCAAGGGTGTGTGGAGCGCAAGCCGGTAGAGGAAGGCATGAGAAATGAGCTGGGAAGGAGCATATGGTGAGTGGATATGTGAGGGCAGAATAGTAGGGCAAAGAGTGAGGGCTAACTGCCGAAGTCTAGGTCGACGCTGTGTATGATGAACATGGCATAGCTGGATCACCTTTGGCGTACGGAACGGATCTCATGAAATTCTGTCACGATGGCATCGAGCGATTTCTCTCGTAGCTGAGGCAGTGCAGCAGCACTTGAGTGTGCTTGCAAGTTGAATGCACCAACCAGACTTCCAACGCCAACAGCAGCCGACACCTTTCGTACTACTCTTCACATGTTTTCTGTTGCTGCTTCTGATAAACCATGGCTGTATATGGCCTTCTCTTTCCCTTCTCGCTAAGGTGAGTTGGATCCATGAAAGCAGGAGGAAAGGCGCGAGGTTCGGGCTTGAGCGGAGGGGTCTACGGAAACCGTGCTCTCTTTCGACTTCGCCAGCCTAGAGCAAACATGCCTTCGGGCTATCCGCCTTGAAAAAGCTGCGGTTGTTGAGCTCATTGGCTGTGGTACAGATACGGGCGGTACAATCTAACGTTACAGCTCAATCGTGAAGTCAATTGTTCACAGGCATCAGAACTCAACAGACAATCTCCACGATATCAGAAGCCCGTCATGGCCCGGATCCGATTCTGAAATGCGAGCTTGGCGATTGTCGATTCCGGCGCGAATGCTTCGAACGAATGAGGCACTCCGGGATAAACATGCAGCTCGCAGTCGACGCTTTGCTGCATGAACATCTTCGCATACTCGATCCCTTCGTCTCGCAGGATGTCCAGCACCGGAACGTCTAGATACAACGGCGCCATCCCCTTCGCGTTCTGCAGCCTCGAAGGTGACGCAGGTGCAGAAATGTTACTCTTGAGCTCATGTCCCCCACCAAGATACGCATCCCAGCCTGTAATATTATCCTCCAAACCCCATGTCGCGAACGGCTCCAAGGCTCGAATGGGCGGATGACTTGGATTCACTGTCCGATCATCCAGGTTGCCGTTGATCACCAGATGCTTCGCGAGCTTGATGCCTCTGTTCCGGGCGAGAATCGCCGATCCAGCACAGAGCCCTCCGCCTGCCGAGTCGCCCATGACCGCAATGCGCGCTGAGTCGATACCAAGCAAGTGCGCATTCTCGTGGACGTACGTCAATCCAGCAAAACAATCTTCTACTGGTGCCGGAAATGGATGCTCAGGCGGAAGCCGGTAATCCATCGCGTAGATTGGTACGCCAGTCATGGATACGTACTCCGCTAACAAAGGTGAGTAGAGCTCAACGCTCAAACAGAAGTACCCGCCGCCATGTGTTTAGATGATGGCGGAACCAGTTCTGGCAGCACCGATTTTTGAGAATTTGTACAGCGGGACCTCGAAGCCATCGTATGATGGGACTTTGCCGACGAGGGTCTTTTGGACATCTTGGATTGGTGGGATCTGAGAAAGCAAGGTAGGCCAGAGGTTGTTGATAGTGGTCCTTCGAGTTTCGATGTCGCAGACCTTGGGCTTGGGTGGATTGCCGAGCTTGGGTGCGAGGTTCTTGATGTGCGCTACATACTCCGGATCCAGAGTGAATTTTGCCATGTTGTTGGTCGACTGCTGGATTATACGCCTGGAAATGCTAGCAATGTCTTTTGAGGGTATTTGAGAGGTATGAGGGGTCACAAACAAGCTCGGCACTCGCACTTTACGAGTGTCGTCATTACCGCTTTGGAGGTTTTGTTAGAGCGAGGCGCTTGCAGCCTGTCGATTGAGTCTGAGAGCGACTTTTGATATCGTGGTTAAAGTACGAGAAGACATTACTGACCGGCTCTGCCTGGTCCCCTTGAACTCAACGCCCGCCAGCCATACCCAACCCTCTATGCGAAGCAAGTGTCACCCCCCTCATGTGCTTTGTTCGTCTCAGTATACAGTCTCAAGTACCACGGCCCTCCATCTTTCACTTAGGCCATCCCCTTTCCCCCACCACCACTACCAGCCCTCCTAACTTTCAACCAAAGCGTTGGCAAAACAATCGTCGAGCAACTAAACAAAATCGCCAAACTAATACACAACCCCCAAATCGCCTTCGTCTCGTAACAATTGACTCTCGTACTTCCCGCCCAATTTCCCAATCCAAGAGTCGATCCAGACTTGCCCAAATTACTCGCGAGAGCTTGAGTAAAAGTGGCTGCTGACTGGGCATTTGCGGCTGCGCTCTTGTTCTCGATGATCTGGCAGTTAAGGAAAGAGAGTGGTTTGCCGAGGACGATGGAGACGATGACGAAGGAGAGGAGGAGGAGGAAGTCGGTTGCAGCCATGATCAATAGACCCAGGTTGGCCTGGGCGTAGAAGAAGGGGATTGTGATGAGGCAGTAGAGGGCTGCTAGGCATGTCTATGGGCAAATTAGTGTTGACGGAAATGGCGGAGTGTGAGTTTGTTTACGATTGTGAGGGTTCCGACGATTTCTCGAGGAGCTTCGACGTTTGAGCCGACGATCTCGGCGACGAAGTTTGCGGTCATACCGACGATGGCGACCATTGCGACGAGTGAGAGGCCTCGTACCATGACGAAGGTCTTGGCCAAAGGGGCGGCGCCGTAGTCGGGGACAGGCATGTTGGAAGTTGTTGTCATGGTAGTCGTGAAGATACTAGAGTCGTCTTTTCCTCGTGGATATTGTCGTGATCACAGCCAGCGGGTGATCAATTTGGGGTCAGGGCGTTTTTGGCGATGTAGGAAATTAAACAGTAATCAATACTGCGATTCAAAGAGAACAGAAGGAGTGAAGAAACAAGAACAGAGAAAAGGAATTCGTAAGTGTTGCTCTGGAGGATCGTGCCAGAGCGATGAATCCCTCATACCCAGCATACTTATACTGACTTTTCTCCTCATCGTTGAGGCGACTCAAACATAGACTGACTTATTCCTGTCTCTCAGTGAACTTGTTTGAGGTTATGGCGGTCTCATAGTCGTCCTCCAGTGAACGACTCAGAGCCAATGACAGCCGGCGGCTAGCGGAAGGTACATACTCGGCGCCTACGCATATAGAGCCGCACAGACCTTAAGCGTGTGGGCAGCAGAGGTTTGTGGCAGCCAAACCGGCTTGAGAAAGGCCTTCGGAGGTCCGTGGGGAGCGGTGGTCGTTCTGTGAGGCGCTCTGGTCTTTTGATCGATGTGGATGGAGGAGGAGAGCGTCTGCGGATGTCTGAGATCTTCTCCGCGCGTCTGGATCATTGTGGCTCAGCTCTGGCCTGACTCGGAAATAGCGGTTCAGACATCTCCAGGCACAGAGTCTCGAGTTCGAGTTGGGGACAGAGCAAGTTGATGTGGGTGAGGAGAGGAAGTCGGAAAGCGTGTGAGGACGCGCAAGGTGGACCTAGACAGCTCTTCTCTCATTGGCCACTCAAACGGAAGCTAGCGGAAGTTAGTCCAATTCACTCGCGAAGACCTACGTCGATTCTTGCATTCATCTTCTGATCCGACAAAAGTTGTGAATGCTTGGTGATCACGAAACTTTCCGTAGAAGCTCAAATTTGAAGCAAAAGCCTTCTGGAGAGGGCAGTCTGCTTTGAGTCGACGTTTTACCATCGCGGGAGACAATTCTTGAGCCTTGCACTGGGTAAACAACATCACTCTTGCTAACTACTCCTGAGCCCGCTTCACGAGCTTCCTTGGGTATCATGTCATCATAATTTACATTCAATCAACCATCATAATGCATTGTTCACCTAGCAACACTCGACTCCCTGCTTTTCTCCTCCTTCTCCTCCTCCATCCCCCGAAGAGTCCCCACCGGCTCATTCTCACTCATAGCCCCTTGATGCACATGTCCCTCCAAATCAAGCTCCGCCTTCCCCTTCCTAACATCCTTCTCCGTCCACACGGGGTTCTTGCCTTCCTCGTGGGCCTTTTCGAAAATGGCGTCCATGGCTTCGAGCTTGTAGCCGTTGGTCTCGGGGAAGAACCAGAAGACGACGGGGGCGTGCATGTAGTTAAAGCACATAAAAACGAAGTAGGTTTGCCAGGAGATTTTGTTGATCATTATGGGGGCGAGTTGGACGACGCCGTACTGTGGGTTTGATGGGTTAGCAGGTGATTCTTGGGTGGGGTTTGGGGGATAGACTTACGTTAATGAGCCAGTTGGAGCAAGTTGAGAAACCGTTGGCTGTGGCTCTGATCCGGATAGGTGTGATTTCTGCTGGGTAGAGCCATGTTACACCGAGCCAGCCGATAGCGAAGCAGGTGTTGTAGATGAAGATGAAGACCGTCGCCGCGTACGCTGGGGCTTTGTACGTGTCTGTAGCTTGCGACAGGCAGGCACCGATGATCAAGAGACAGGTTCCCATGCCGATCGCGCCCCAAAGCATGAGTCTTCGGCGTCCAAGTCTGTCGACAACGACCAACGCGACCACGGCAGCCAGGAAGAACTCCGTGCCGAGACATCCGGTCATCAGTCGAGATAGCTCTGCATCGAATCCAAGCGAGTCCTCGAAAACAGTAGTCGCGTAATAAGTCACAAGGTTCAGCCCGCCGAGCTGCTGGAAGGCCTGAGACAAGCAAGCAACAGTCAATCTCCAGAGATTCATCTCCTTGCCATTGCTGAGCAGCTCCTTAGCCGTAAGCTTAGTATCCGAAGCGATAGCATTCACGCGCTCCATGTCTTTGATATCTTCGATTAGCTCTGGGTCATCGACTGGCTTGTTCTCCAGAATCGCCATGACCTCCTTCGAATTTCCTGGTTGTCCGCTCTTTATTAGCCAACGTGGACTTTCGGGGTATAGGAGCACGCCGATAATGAGTCCAACGCCGAAAATGGCTTGCAGAGCGATGGGAAAGCGCCATTGGAATGAGCCGTATTGGGTACAGAACCAGAAGCCGTAGTTGACCCAGTATGAAAGCATGATTCCTGTGGGAAGTTAGTATCAATACCTATAATACCTGAAGGGCATGTCCTACCTCCAGCGATCAAAGCACCCTCGAATAGCACCAAGAATCCTCGAATCTTGGGAGGTGCCATCTCAGCCTGCCAGACAGGAATACTGCTCGTGTTCATACCATTTCCGAATCCGGTGACGATCCGGCCCACTATCATCTGTGCAATGCCAAACGAGGAAGCTTGTATAGCAGTACCGACGAGCATAATCGTAGTTCCTATGAGTACAGAGCGCCGCCGTCCCAGCTTATCTCCAATGAACACGATGAGTAATGATCCGACGAGACAACCGACTTCGTAGATGGCAACGACCAAGGCCTGAATCGCACCGCTCTTGTTCTTTGGTTTCATTTGGGGGAAGGTCTCCAGGAAGATCGGCTCGGTGATGATGCCGGACATGATGCCCTCTGTGTCGAATCAGTGAGTTGATCCGAAGTTGGGCGTTGTTGTGTTTGGCTTACGATCATAGCCGAAGAGCAGGAAGCCACTGGCGGCGGTGATACACACGCCCAACTGCAGTGACTTCCCGCTGATATGTCCGCCCAGCAGGCCGCTGTGCTGGAAATTTTTATCGAACATGTTGTTTGTCCTCGGATGCGTGCTCCTAGAGATGGGGTTCCAGTCAGACCAGGTGCGAGCAAGAATAAGTCCAGACTCGGGGAGAAGAAACCAACAAAGTACGAAATTTGGGGTAGCAGGCATAACGTCAGGGACCTACCGCCAGATATACGCAGAACCAAACGACAGTCAACATATGATGCTATGGCTCCTCACCTCCAGTATCTCCCCCTTCGCCTCCACGCAGCACGAAAAGCTCTTCAGAGGGCCTGCGGGAGCTCCATCGGAGCACTGTTCAGCAGAGCCCTCAACAAATGACGAACGTTTAGTGTGCAAGACCCTTTGGGTTAAGCAGCGTGGAGTGGCTAAACGAGGGAAATGACATGTTTGGTCAACATCCAGAGTATTTTGGGGTGAATAGCGGGTCTCTCTCTGAGTTACAGCTGAACAACTCCAGGTTGACATCACAGTCGCAAGGGGTGATGTTGGTGGCATCTTGAGGGTCATGCAGGCTGTCTCCAGTCTACGATAAGATAAAGGTGATGCCCCAGATCGCCAGTGTGTGAGTGATCGAGAAGTTGGGCACAGTGGAGACGGTTTGTCGGTGTTGGACCATTCTCGGAGACGGATATCTTGACCGGTGAAAGAACACTCTACGAAAGGCTTCGGTGGGCGCATCGCAGTACCATTTCACGAGTCTCGTTGAGAACCGCCACCACCTGAAATTTTGATAAGGCTAAATGCGAAAGGCTGTTGGCGTTGTGATGAGGTTGTATTTGAGGTGAGAGCGCGATCTTCTCGACCTCCGCGAAGCCGCCGAGCCAACGCAGATGCCTGTTGGCTTCTGACCACGCCCGCACGTTGCGTCACATCTTCAAGTCGTTGTGAAAGCACTGTTCAGCTGTCAGTATTTGGAAGGGCCCATAATCTACATTATTCTGGACAGCGGTAGCTGCGTGTTCGGAAAGGCACTCCACCGCTTCCGAATTTTCAAACATCCGCGACAGCCAGACCTGAGCGTGGCAGTCGCAAAGCTGAAAGGCCATGCAAGCTACACCTTCTCGTCCACCTCAGTAAATACCTGTGCGCTTTGCGCGCAAAGCCGACATGAGCACCTCGTCGGAAATCATGAGAAAGCAAAGAAAACATCTTGTAGGATGGTCTCCGCAAGTTCACCCCGCGCGGGTAAGCCGGAGCACGAGAGGAAAATGGCAGACCTGTCGCAATGGGGATAGAGATTGGAGAATGGGGTCGGAAGTCTGGAGTCTCCAATGTTCTTGTACCGCATGACTGTCGTACAAAGTCTCAGGCCCGTGCTTTCGAGCGATTTGTTGCCATCATCGAAGCAGGCCATCTTCTTGATCACCGTTCTCGCGCCCCAGCCTGACCGACCTGCGCCGATGCCAGAAACGATCCGTCAGCTCAGGAGTTTTGAGGCCCCAGTGCCACACCAGACCGGCTATGAAACCGACAGCGTCATTCTTGAAAGCAAGGCAACCAGCAACAGTGATCAGCATCACCATCCAGCGATCCCTGCTTTCTTGTTCGGCAGCGTGTCTAGCTTTTCGTGGGGGCTGGCCGTCTTCGTTATCCTCTTCGGCCTGCTGCCACAGATCCTCTCCCACACTCTGACCGACTTTACTCAGTTCGACACCCGCAGCTAGTACCATTATGCCAAGAAGACCGTTTGGAAACCGCTGTAGGAGAGGTATGATCGCTTCTCCCACAAAGAGCCCAAGGATCAGCTTGACTAGGCCAAGCACAATGATGCTCGATCCACTGCGTGCGCCGAAGCGGTACTGACCAGCAAGGCCTCCGGATCCGTGACAGATTGGCATAGCTCCGAACCAGGGTCCAATGAGGTTTGCGATGGCGACTGAAAGTCCGACAGAGGTGGTGCTCGGTGTTGGTGGGAATGATGGAAACAGACTAGCCGCCAGAGATGTCACGGCCAAGATGCTGTTCAAGGTAGTAAGAGGCAACTGTGGTATCGCCGCGTCGATAGCTCCAATCTTCCAATCGTCACCGCGAGGGACAAAGGGCGATGGATGCCATAGTCCTGATTCGAAGTTGTCCTGGTGTCCAGAACCAGGTACTGCAGCGGCTATGATCAGGCCAATGATGAAGACGAGAAGAGCATAAGGTATTCGAGGTATGATGGCCGCCACCAGTAAGAACAGGAAAGCCACAATGGCCCATATGCGGTTATCCCAAGCTGGCGATGCCCATTCGAGAGGCTTCACCAAGCTCGTCCCGGCACTGATAACGAGACTTAAGCCAGCTCCAACCTGAATGCCCTTGACCACGCTGACTGGCACAACGCGATGCAACCAACGCAGCAATCCCGTCGCACTGAGAACGAACACAGCTGCTCCCATAACAATACCCGCAGCAGCTGTCTGTTCTTTAGTGAAGTTTTGACTAATCGCCACAGCGGCAATAGCCTTCATCGGCTGTACTGGAAGCGGGATGCCAAAGAAGACTCCAGTAAGTATATTGGCCAGTCCAGAGAATACGAGGGTGCTCCCAAGGTTGATAGATCCCTTGATGGCCATTGCAATCATCAGAGGTAAGAGGGTTCCTAGGTCGCCAAGTGCACCAGAGAGTTCCGCCAACGGGGACTTCCTGATGGTTCGTAGGTTGTGCTCCGCGATGGAGCGAAGTTGAGATGGTATCGTCATGTTGCCTGTCGTATAGTTGTGTCGTATCTGAAGCTGGAGTAATGCCTACGCTATGCTATGCTATGCTATGCAATGTCGTTGCTGGTGAAACAAATGCAAGGAAAAGAACGCCCGTAGAAATGCTGACAGGGTATCACATGCTCCAGGTCAACAGGGTGGGTTGGACAGAACGACGTGTGAAGGTGTTGTGACTGCCCTCGTCAGCGATCAGCTTCTCCGAGGTGCAGGAGCATCCCACGATCCCACGTGGGCGACATCAGCAAGCGGCAGGAACGTGGGTAGATCCGCGATAAGCAGGGATTACTTCGAGCTTCGAGCCATCGGGACATTGGAACATCGGGACATCGGGACATCGGGCGCGGTTGGTTCGGGACAGACGCGCGACGCGTCTTCAGTTCTGCTGCATCTTCACATGTCACACATTCAGCGAATGGACATGTTACTCCGATAGCCGCCATGACGAAGAACTCGCGGCTGGTTAAGGAGCTGCGACATGCTCCAGCCTCGGGACGAAGCATGGTCCAGAACCAGGATGTACAATTGTCACCCAAGGCGCCTCGCTTCCTGTCGCAACAGAGCGTAGGCAGCATGGACGGCACTATGTCGAGCACACCCATGCCTCCACGAAAGAGACGGCTGATCCAGGACATATCACGAACACTACTCGAGCAAGCCTCCGTCAGCCTAGAAGAAGGTCTCTTCTCGCAAGCCTTCACGCTCCTCTCCAGCAACTTGTCCGCTGGCGCCGACACCAATGCGCCGGCATATCTTCCCCCGGCGCAGCACTTGGCTCTTGCGGCCACTCTGGTTGTTCACCCGTCCTTTACCACTCGTACGAACGATTCGGACAAGAAGGCCGCTGCGGACAATGCGTTGAAATATCTACAGCAGGTGGCAGTGACAACGGATCCGGAGACTTCGGGCCTGAAAGAAGCATTGCGATTTGGTGGCAGCATCCGACGTTTTGATCGAGGGAAGCGGGCAAAGAGCCGGCGCTCCGACACGGCTGGTTTAAGCGATGAAGACGAGGATATCAGCAGGATAAGAAGTCCATATGCCGACAAGCAGGCATTGGCAAACAACGTAGAAGATTTCTGGGCAGTAGTGGGATGGGCCTTCAACTGCAGTGTACGTCACAAGGCTCGCTGGGAGCGATGGAAATGCTGGCTTGATCTGGTGCTTAATGTCCTGGAAGACGACCTAGCGATGCATGCACCGGGCGTCAGGGCGAGCAAGGGCAGGGACATGTCGAAGACTCTTATTGCACAATATCTATCAATCGTTGGCGCAAGAAGAACGAATAATCGCCGCATTATGCGTGCAGTCGTTGCAGACGGAAGTACAAAGAGCATGGCTGAATTCAAGGAGATCTGGGACAACGAGTGCGAACCCCCGAAGAAAGAGGATGCGAGTCGACCACAAAAACGTCGCAAGCTTGACATTGACAACGATCAATACGGCGACTACTTCAATGATTCAGATGAGGAGCCGGAAGAAAGTCGGGATGGACGGTCTCGATCTACGACGGCGTTCTCAAGTAGGCCTCGACGCAGCGGTCAAAAGTCGGCGGCCGGATCTGGCAACGAAGATAATTATGACCACGATAGCGCTACTACGGCCTCGAACAATGCAGCGGGAACGATTGAAGACTTCGGCGGTCTGGATTCAATGCGTTTGCGGCAGAGATTCCTGAGCTTGTTGACACGCTTCAGCCTGGTGGCAGCACCAATCTTCGTCGACACCGAAGAAGTGTTCTCGCTTTTCACCGAGTTCATCAGACCACTGCCACTTAGCGTTTTCCAAGCGTTTGTCCTCCCGCTGAAGCCGTATCTGAGCTCCAACCTCCATGCATCTTTCAATGAGATGCTATCTCGTCCACTCTTGGGATCGAGCAACTCAGAAGGGCTCATTGACCAGCAAGAATTCGATAGAACCTTTGCGTCAAGCACCGCCGCCAACACCAGCGCCTCTGACAACGCAAAAGTCAGCCTCGTCACGGAAAGCTTGCTACGCGCTCTGTGGAGCTCTGGTCTGCTTTCTGATGATCTTTCTCATCTCAAAGCTTCGATCGAAAAGGGTGCTAAAGCGAGGCAAGACAAAGTCTCTGGCGACGGGCGCAAGAAGACTGGCAAGAAGGCGGGCGCAGACGATTACGCGAGGAACGCACTGCAGTGCTCCGCAGATCGTATGAGGCTGCTCCTGAGGGTCATAGCCACATGACAGGCTCTTTCCTATTGCTTGAAGAAGTCTATCCAGCAGGTATGCTCTGCGTTCTCATTGAAACATTCATCGCCGAAAACCTCGAATCGGGAAGTAATACCTGGAGCCACCTTTTCGAAACCAGATTTCACCCTGGTCCTGTATTGCCGGTAGATTGCTGGAACGAGGGTCATTTCTGCTAGAGCAAGGTGCATGCCGATGCACATTCGTCCTCCACTTGAAAATGCCCAGAAAGCTTTCTTCATGTCGGACACCTTCTTTGGCTCTGCAAGCCATCGATCAGGATTCCATCTCAAAGAGTCCGGAAAGACGGACTCGTCGCGGTGCAGACTGTACGGCGACATGCACACCGTCGTGCTGGCAGGAATGTGGTATCCATCAATGACGGTTTCTGTGAGCGCGGATCGTGGTTCTGATGCTGGAAGTGGCGCGTACACCCGCAAAGTCTCTTTAATCACTGCATCCAGATACGGCATTTGATCCATTGCTTCTACAGTAGGTGCGCCATACTTGTCAAGCATGCTTGGCGCAACACTCCGCGCTTCGTCGATTAGCTTCTGCTGGGACTGCTCGTGACTTGGCAGCGATAGAGCCCATATCAGGAACATGATCGTATCAGAGGTAGTGTCGATACCCGCTAGGAAGTGATCCGCGCACTCAGAAGCAATCTCCAGATCTGTAAGGCTCACGGTGGCGGCCGAGACCGACTTGTACAATCGACCGATGATGGAGTTCTGCGAAGCCAGATCCAACTTACCGACACCCTGTACAGCCTTGAAGTCCTGCATTGCCTTCAAAGCGTGTGCTCGAATTCCCGTGTATGTCGCTGGCTTCTTCATTGGCAACATGGGTGCCACAGCTCGCCCGATCAAGCCCATTCTGGTGTACAGCCACTTCGTAAAGCCCGGAGAGTGCACCGCAAACCAAGTGAGACGCCTTCGAGCCGGATCGAGGATATCAACCAGCAAAGCCCGATGTCTCTCGTCACCTTTCATCGCCGAAGTCCCTCCACAATGCGGACCGTAAAGGAAGTTTGTAATCGAATCCAGAGAGTAGTAGTGCAAACTCGTGAAGATCTCATCAGCTTTCCCATCCCTTTGCTCAATCAGCCGCAAGTAATCCTGGACCTTCTCAGAAATCATCTCTGCCACAGGCCCTCGAATCACACTAGACTTGCTATACGCATTTGCCAACAATTTCTTCCTCTCCCCATGGTCCTTGGCAGAATGGAACGTGAACAGATTCTGCTTGCCATAGACGTCGAACATGCGGTAGAAGGAGGTGCGTCCGAAGCCGCTTCCGGGGCCGTAGATTGTTCTTAAGGCAGAGTGGGAGTTAAAGTGGACTTCATTTGGACTTCATTTGGACCGATCCGTACTGCGGGTCCGTGTTGCTGGTGTAGATTATGGATTGTTCGAGTTCGACGGGCTTGCCAGTCTTCCCATGCCAGACGCCATTTCGTTAGGGCGTATAGGCGTGGACCTGGGATGCGGGAGAGGGGGTGGATGTAGAGGGGGTGTATGATGAGCTTGTAGATTGCGGCCAGGGACGTGATGATGACGATTACTGGAAGGATCACCATTGCTATTATCCAGAGAAGGTCAATCTCTGTGGCGAACAATTCAGAAACGAGACTGTAGGAGCAATGTGTGATGGGCGAGACTGGAGTGGTTGTCGTCCAGGTTGGAGCTACAGTACAGTAGAACTACCCCGGCCCGAAAGCCCCACCGGCTGCAGATAGGCGCACACTATCGCCTTGTGTTCAACTCGGCCAACACACGAGACTCTTTCCAACCTGGCATCTGGGACTTCTTCGCATCGGCGGATACGAACGACCATCCTTCGGCCAAAATGGATTCTTCCTTGAACGAAGTCTTTGCTCAATCCCTTGAGCCATGTCGTTCTTTTCGACCCGACCTCCTCTTAAGAGCATTGGCACCCGCGCGATGACTTCCGACTCCGAGAAACACCGCTACGATGTCAAGAACACGGCCGCGAATGTCACTACCGGTGATGTCGAAATCGGCGAATCTTCCCAACAAGAACCGACAGCAGACTCCGAACACCTGCAACGCAAACTCGGCTCCAAAGAAGTCCAACTCTTCGCAATCGGCGGCGCCATCGGAACCAGTCTATACGTTCAAATGGGAGCGGCACTTCCCAAAGGCGGACCAGCAGGATTGTTCATTGGGTTTGTGGTTTGGGGTGCGGTTATGCTTTGCGTGAATGAATGCTTCGGTATGGCTCCCAAGGATTCCAGTGACACCTAGACTCGGATGCTGATTGAATTGACGATACAGCTGAAATGGCCTGCTACGCTCCAATAGCCTCACCCTTCCTCCGTCTGTCTGCATGGTGGGTGGACGAGGCGCTGTCATTTGCCATGTCCTGGAACTTCTTCATCAATATGGCACTGCTTGTGCCGTTTGAGATTGTGGCTTTCAATATACTGCTCAGCTTCTGGACGGATGCGGTGCCTGTTGAAGCGGTTGTTGTTATTGTCATTGTGGTCTATGCGTAAGTTGAGAGATCAGGCTTTCGTTGATAATCAGCCTGACAGAAATAGGGTTCTGAACATCGTGTCAGTGAAATACTTCGGGATTGCGGAGTTCTATCTCTCGATCTTCAAGGTGTTTCTGATTGCGATGTGTTTGGCATTTACTTTCTTTACGATGTTGGGATGTAACCCGCTGCACGATCGGTATGCCTTCAAGCCAGATGCCACCCCTCAGAAAGACTGACACTGTCTGCTCCAGATATGGCTTCCGCTACTGGTCCAACCCGGCGCCTTCGTCGAGCATCTAGTCTCAGGGTCAACTGGCCGCTTCCTCGGCGTCCTCTCCTGCATCGTCCAAGCCACATTTTCCATCACCGGTCCCGAATACATCGCAATGACAGCCGGCGAAACCGCGCGTCCCCGACACGTGCTCCCAAAAGCCTATCGCTCGTTTGTCTGGCGCATCCTCCTCTTCTTCGTCTCATCTTCCCTCGCTATGGGAATCGTCGTACCTTACAACGACCCGACCCTCAACGCCGTCTTAAATGGAGACATCGGTGGCAGCGGAACAGGCGCTGCCTCCCCTTATGTCATCGCCATGCAGAGACTACGAATTTCAGGCCTCCCTCACCTCGTCAACGCTCTCATCATGACTTCCGTCCTCTCCTCCGGAAATGGGATCTTCTTCTCTGCGACGAGGACGCTTTATGGTATGGCGGTCGAAGGGACCGCTCCGAGATTCTTCTCCAAGACTTTAAAATCTGGCGTTCCGGTCTTCTCTGTCATGGCAGTTTTGGCGTTCTGCTGTCTCGCATTCCTGCAAGTTAGCAGCTCGAGTGCGCAGGTTTTGACTTGGCTTGTGGATTTGGTTACGGCTTGTCAACTACTCAACTACTTTAGTGTTGCGTTGACGTATCGGCATTTCTATGCTGCGCTCAAACGGCAAGGGGTTGATCGGAAGAGTTTACCGTATCGGGGGAAGATGCAGCCGTATGCGAGTTATATTGCTATGTTTGGCTGCGGGCTGATGTTGTTGTTGCTGGGGTATGATTTGTTTGTGGCTGATGGGTGGAGTATGGAGGATCGCGAGTGATGGGGAAAAGTGCGGCCGGTTTCGACCGCTTTCTGCGCCCGTTTCGACCGCGATTTTCCTGTAGTAATGCTGCGAGACGCAAAACGCACGCGCAACTTCGAGTCCCACCTCTTTCTCCGCCGAATCTTGACCCCCCCCCTCCACCTATGCCATCCTCTCACGGCGGCAACGCAGGCTATATAGCACCACATCGCGCACAGCCATGGCTCCAGCGTCTCGTGCAAGCGTTCGTGATGGCTCCCCGGCCGCGCCGCCCACCGAAAAGGCCAAGGAAAGAGACCGCTTACGCGACAGCGTTTCTCGAAGATGCGTCGATCACACCGCAGATCCACCTCGCCCGTAGCACAAGAAAAGCCGCGTTATCGGCGTGGAGATCATGGGTCAGGCAACAATGTGGATATCGCTCATTTGATCAGGACATCCCACTTACAGATCATAGATTCTGCGAAGCTCCTGGGATCCAGCTTTCGTCACGCCCCGAAGCCCTATCTAAAGTAAGCGTGCAGGACCTTCGCAAGTTCCTGCACTGGCACCTTAACCACTCGGAGATCACGAAACTCGGCACTCTCTATGTCTTCGCCCGAAAGTTCAGACAGGCGTACAAGATCCAGACCGGACAGGTGTTGGACACGAAACTGATTTCGGAGATGAAACACGTGCGCCTCCCTCGATAGTATGTTCGCACGGGCTGACTGTTGACAGTATATCGAGTTCGAACACGCTACGAACGGAGTTCGATCTGCAGGAAGATCGATCCGACAAGCCCGTACTCAACGTCGATGACCTTCTGGCGACCTTGCATGTCCACTGGGTTCAGTGTCAGGAGTGGTACGCAGCTGAGCGTCAACGGGTACAGCTCTCTCTAATACTCTTGCTCATCGTGTATACCTCTGCGCGGCCTTCGGCGGTCGTGGACTGCGAGGGCAAAATGCTCCCTGCTGATCTCGACGAGGATGAGCTGAACTTCCCGGGACAGTTTACCTCTTTCGAGACCGCTGGGGACTGCTTGAAGTATAAGGATATCCAGATATTCAAGGTCAAGGGACAGTCTCAAGACGACCACGTCTTGCTCATGATTGTTACCCTTAGGCTTATGAAAGGCCAGCGCAACAAGTCTCTTGCGTAGGTGTGTTCTCCCCCATAAGCTTGCTGGACATGAATCGAGACATTGCTTAGAAGAAGCAAATCAGCCTATCCAAACAATCGCCTTCTTGAGAACAGCTTTATTCTCGTACTGCTCTCCTTCGGCATTGCCAGCAACTAGCACTAGCGGGGTACAGAGCAGAGTGATGCTACGGCCATCAAGAGCCTCCGGAGTGTGCTCGAGATCTCGCTTGTGCAGAGGATGAACTTCAAAGACATCTAATGTAACGTCCGTCCCTACGTCACGGGACGCCCGCCGTGCCGGGACACGAACATCTATTTTCTAAGGTATTTCGCCATGGCCTCAATTTCAGATCTCGATCTTGGTTGACGCTTCGTTCTTCGCCTCTTTGCGCAATACGTCCACTTCCCCTTATGCCAAATGACCGACCCTAAGTCCAGATATCTAAGTTCAACGTCAGCGGCCAATTTTGTGTCAAAGACTCAATACACGCTGTAGCACGCTCATGGGTCTGCAAAGGGCTACAACATAAGACCTAGGAACAGCCAGAGCCGCGAGCTACCATCTACAATAAAGTTTGAGATCAAAGTAGGCAATGCTAACGCCGTTGCAAGGGTAAGAAGGTAAACAACTAGTATCTGCGATAGGCGAAGCTCGGATAGCTCGGGTAGCGGAACGCTTATTCCTAGCCGGCTCCGGAGAGTGTGCGCCAGAATGACGTAACTGTGAAGCGCTCGATGCGCAGCGACTAGATGCTTCTAGTCTGATGTGATCCACGCCGCACCGAGTAGGTAACAGGCCTTGCTTCAACATGAATCGTCGTTCCACATAGCCCTCAACTTTCACGGCTCTACGTACTCGCAACTGTAAACATAGAGCGCAGCAGCTGCCGACTCATGAAATACGTTTAGCCAATACGGCTGTTGCGTTAATGAGCTGCTGTGCTACAACGCAAGCACGCAGGCTTGACGCCGCGGGAGTATAACCGAGCGAGATGCGAGATGAGAGGCTGAGCTGCTGAGCTGTAGGCTAACAGCGTCGTGTGCTGATAATCGAGAGACAGATCCTCGGCCCGATAGTATTCATGACAATACGTATGCTGCTGAGCAATTAGCCTGCTACTACTCGCCGCAATGCAGACGCCCAGCCGCGATCGCGACGCATACAGCGTTGGTATCATCTGCGCGTTGGCGACAGAAAAGGCCGCAGTAAGGGCGATGTTAGACGAGGAGCATCCACGCCTACCTCCCGCTGCTGGTGACGAGAACGACTACACTTTCGGCAAGATCGGTGACCACGGCGTCGCTGTCGCCTGCCTCCCTAGCGACATGGGAACATCATCCGCGAGCGCCGTTGCTGTACACATGATGCGCAGCTTCCCGATCAAGATTGGCCTCATGGTCGGAATCTGTGGCGGCGTCTGGAGTGACGATCGAGACATACGGCTAGGCGATGTAGTGGTAAGCAAGCCGACTGGACAGCATGGCGGAGTAGTGCAGTGGGACATTGGCAAAGTGGAGGATGGAGGAGAATTCCGGCGTACGGGCACTTTGGACAAACCTCCACGGCCGCTGCGAAGTGCAATAATAGGTCTGGAGGCGCAACACCTCATGTCGGGCCACAATCTACAGCAGCACTTGGACGAGATGTTGTCAAAGTATCCGAAAATGGCCAAGACGTACGGACGCCAGGGCAGCGCAAATAACCAGTTCTTCGAGGCAAGCTATAGCCATGTCAAAGGCAACAGTACTTGTGCGCAGTGCGATCCTAACCACTTGCAACATCGACCGGAGCGCGAAGAGGAGCAACCAGAGATCCATTACGGTAACATCGCATCGGGCAACGCAGTCGTCAAGGATGGACCGACACGAGATCGCATCGCCAGGCAGGAAGAGATCATTTGCTTTGAGATGGAAGCGGCTGGGTTGATGGATAATTTCCCGTGCGTAGTGATCCGAGGGGTGTGCGACTACGCCGACTCGCACAAGAACAAGCGGTGGCAGCCGTACGCGGCGGCGGCAGCGGCGGCGTATGCCAAAGAGCTGCTGTTATGGATGCCGGCGGCAGAGGTGGCAACGATGCAGTCAGCGCGTGAAACGACGCGTAGGTAGTGTATGGTCGTCTGAGGCAGCGCATGATCGACTAATCACTGTATAGGACCGTCGAAGCGTGCCGTGTATATACCATTTTCGAAGAATCATCAGTTTGTCGGTCGGCGAGCCCAACTTGAAGTCCTCGGGCGCCGAGTCTTCACAGCTCCAGATTGCCAGAGATTAGCTATCGTTGGGCTCGGTGGCATCGGCAAGACACAATTAGTGCTCAGCTTTGCATACTCAGTGCTAGAAGAGCATCCGGGCATATCTATCTTTGGATACCTGCGCTTAGTGTCGAAACCTTTGAGCGCGCGACCGAATTGATTGCACAACAGCTTAGGTTACGATCGGGTGCAAACCATGGCGAGGACTCAAAAGAGCTAGTCAGGCGTTATCTAAGCGCTCCAAGTGCTGGCAGGTGGCTCCTTATTATCGACAATGCGGACGATATCGAGATTCTCGAACGGTCAACGCGTAGCGATGGCTTGCTTCGATACTTACCAGAGAGCCGCTTAGGCGTAACGATCTTCACGACACGCACATCTGGCGTCGCGCAGCGTCTCGTAGGCAGCAATGTACTCAATTTGAAGATTCCGACAACAGAGGAAGCGACAGAGCTCTTGAGAGGTGCCTTGGTTAATACAGGCTTACTTCGGAATCCAACGACAGTAACAAGCTTCCTTGCCGAGCTAGAGCATCTACCTCTCGCCATCACTCAAGCAGCTGCCTACATCAACATCAACCAGATGTCCATTTCAGAGTATTCAAAGCTTCTTCGGAGCACCGATGAAGACTTGGTATACCTTATGAGCGCCGAAATTCGAGACAGCACGCGCTACGAGGAATCGTCTAGTGCTGTCGCGACGACATGGGCCGTGTCTTTCAAGCAGATTCTTGAGCAAGATCCTGTTGCAGCAGACCTCCTGCAGTACATATCATACATCGAATGGAAGGGAATCCCGCGTTCCATTCTGCCTACCGTACGGCCAGAAGCACGGACGATAAACGCAATCGGCACACTATGCTCATATTCGTTCCTGACCAAGCAGGCAGACGGGACAACGTATGATATGCATCGGCTAGTGCACATGGCGAGCCGTATCTGGCTCCGAGAAGGTAGTCGTACAGCCCAGATGCTGGCGCAAGCCACAGGTCACCTTGTGGCAATATTTCCTACAGATGAATATTCAAATCGCAATGTTTGGAGGGCCTACTTGCCGCACGTCACACGAATGAAGCTCGACTGGCCGAGTGTTAACACTGGGCTCGACAGATTAGTGGAGGACAAAAGCAAGCTTTGTATGAAAGTAGGACAATGCCTCCTAGTTGACGGGAGGACAAAAGAAGCACTACACTGGTTGAACGAATCCTATCAACTAAGAGGCAAGCTCGTAGAGGATCATCCTGATCGACTCGCATCGCAGCACGAGCTCGCACGTGCATACTGGGCGAACGGGCAGACGAAGGATGCCATCCAGCTGCTCGAGCGTGTTGTCGCTATCCGAGAGACATCGCTCGCGGAGGATCATCCCAGTCGACTCGCATCGCAGCACGGGCTCGCACGTGTATACGAGGCGAACGGGCAGACGAAGGATGCCATCCAGCTGCTCGAGCGTGTTGTCGCTATCCGAGACATCGCTCGCGGAGGATCATCCCAGTCGACTCGCATCGCAGCACGGGCTCGCACGTGTATACGAGGCGAACGGGCAGACGAAGGATGCCATCCAGCTGCTCGAGCGTGTTGTCGCTATCCGAGAGACATCGCTCGCGGAGGATCATCCCAGTCGACTCGCATCGCAGCACGGGCTCGCAGGTGTATACGAGGCGAACGGGCAGACGAAGGATGCCATCCAGCTGCTCGAGCACGTCGTCGCTATCCACAAGACATCGCTCGGGGAGGATCATCCCAGTCGACTCGCATCGCAGCACGGGCTCGCAGGTGCATACGAGGCGAACGGGCAGACGAAGGATGCCATCCAGCTGCTCGAGCACGTCGTCGCTATCGAAGAGACATCGCTCGGGGAGGATCATCCCGACCGACTCGCATCGCAGCACGGGCTCGCACGTGCATACGAGGCGAACGGGCAGACGAAGGATGCCATCCAGCTGCTCGAGCACGTCGTCGCTATCCAAGAGACATCGCTCGGGGAGGATCATCCCGACCGACTCGCATCGCAGCACGGGCTCGCACGTGCATACGAGGCGAACGGGCAGACGAAGGATGCCATCCAGCTGCTCGAGCACGTCGTCGCTATCCGAGAGACATCGCTCGGGGAGGATCATCCCAGTCGACTCGCATCGCAGCACGAGCTCGCAGGTGCATACCAGGCGAACGGGCAGACGAAGGATGCCATCCAGCTGCTCGAGCGTGTTGTCGCTATCCGAGAGACATCGCTCGCGGAGGATCATCCCAGTCGACTCGCATCGCAGCACGGGCTCGCACGTGCATACGAGGCGAACGGGCAAACGAAGGATGCCATCCAGCTGCTCGAGCACGTCGTCGCTATCCAAGAGACATCGCTCGGGGAGGATCATCCCAGTCGACTCGCATCGCAGCACGAGCTCGCAGGTGCATACCAGGCGAACGGGCAGACGAAGGATGCCATCCAGCTGCTCGAGCGTGTTGTCGCTATCCGAGAGACATCGCTCGCGGAGGATCATCCCAGTCGACTCGCATCGCAGCACGGGCTCGCACGTGCATACGAGGCGAACGGGCAAACGAAGGATGCCATCCAGCTGCTCGAGCACGTCGTCGCTATCCAAGAGACATCGCTCGGGGAGGATCATCCCAGTCGACTCGCATCGCAGCACGAGCTCGCAGGTGCATACGAGGCGAACGGGCAGACGAAGGATGCCATCCAGCTGCTCGAGCACGTCGTCGCTATCCAAGAGACATCGCTCGGGGAGGATCATCCCGACCGACTCGCATCGCAGCACGGGCTCGCACGTGCATACGAGGCGAACGGGCAGACGAAGGATGCCATCCAGCTGCTCGAGCACGTCGTCGCTATCGAAGAGACATCGCTCGGGGAGGATCATCCCAGTCGACTCGCATCGCAGCACGGGCTCGCACGTGTATACGAGGCGAACGGGCAGACGAAGGATGCCATCCAGCTGCTCGAGCACGTCGTCGCTATCGAAGAGACATCGCTCGGGGAGGATCATCCCAGTCGACTCGCATCGCAGCACGGGCTCGCACGTGTATACGAGGCGAACGGGCAGACGAAGGATGCCATCTAGGTTTGTCATAAGGCACAGTTGCTTTCTTTTCGCAGGATAAAGACAGACCTTGAAGTAAGACGTGATTGCTTTCATGAATGCGTGTTGCCGCCTATCCTGCATAATATGCTGCCCCAGTCACTTCCTTTCTAATAAGATACGATTGTCCTAGTCGCCCAACAATACCTCAATGACCTCATCCTCATCTCGGCTACCACATCCGCGCAACTGGGGCTCCTTGGGGAATCGTCGCAAGTGCATCCTCTGGATCGTGCATCTCGCTCAATTTCAATGATGCTCTCGCAGATTCTGGCATGTCGGTGACTCGGGTCATCTCTGCAATAGGAGGGGAAGAACTTGTCTCTGGCTCGTCATTCTTACGCTTTCGACTCTGCTTTCTGTTCTTGGCATTCTCCTTGGCAGCGTCTCTCTTCATTCGCTCCGCCCGCGCTTCCACCAGGTCCTCATAGCTTACTACCTTTGCCCTACCCAGTACCAATGACTTTGTCGCACGTCGGGGTTTAGCTTCATTATTTGTCTCAAGCAAGAACCGAATTTGATCGCGCTGGAGAGCATTCTTCGCAAGGAAAGTTTGGGCGGCCTTCGTGAGCTTCTGCAGGTGTCTTTGGAGGCTAAGTTGCCCCACTGGTCAAGTACTTGGGCATCGTGCTCAATAATCATGTTCTGGAGCGACATAAAAAGGCTCTACTGATACAGGCGTAACAGGTGTTACAGGCATTGCTGGTACTTCTGACATTGCCGGTACTGTCAAGGTCGTGCTCTGTGGGGCAGGCCCGGCCGTCACCTCGTCAGCCTCCGTCAACTCTGGAGGCTTTGGCAGATGATCCAGCACTCTGTCCGGATTGAATGGGAACAATCCACTTTTGCTCCATCCTGCGAGAATGTTCCGCTTGGTGAATGCCCTCTGCCTTGCAGGGCTATATAGCGAAGTGAAATGCTCCTTTCCGATGGTCTCCACACCTCCCGTTCCATTCGCTCAACGTTGTCGCGGTAAGCTGTCTTTAACGGGCCAAAGACAGCAACATCGCAAGGCTGAAGCTTATGGGACGTGTGGGAAGGGAGACGACATAAGAGGATATTGTTAGCGAAACAATGCTCTAGCACCTCTAGCGTTTCGTGTGTGCCGAAGCAGTTGAAGCTTGGAACTAAGAACAAGTGTGATGCTTCTATCTATGAGTAGCCACATTGCTACCTATATCTATTACTCCTGCTGCTAGCAACCTAATCGCCACTGACTGCCTACTAGGCAGCCATCCCAGTGGCGTAGCTGCCTACCAGGCAGTAGGCTGAATATCACGTGACCATGGGATTCAACTGAAGCCGTCGCAGATCAGCACCCTTGGCCTATGGCCGGCAACTTCCTTTGTCTGTGGATCGAAGACACGCCTCAGCCACTCCAAGCTAATCTTGGAGTCAGTATACCCAGACTCGGAGCAAGCATAGTGCCATCCAGGCGTAGGGAACGTTGTCCAGTTACTTCGATGCGTCGTGGCTGGCCAAATAATCATGGGCCGTAAGTACCTACCGTCTCCACTGCTACACTCTATCGCCGTCACTGTCGTTCGCTTGACACGAGCGCCTTTGTAGTCTCGTGTATCATCTTTCCCAACTAGGACCTTAACAGAACCCAACATCGAAAGCATGACTCCCGTCTCGTTCATGTTATAGACATTCTCAGCCAAAACATCTGGATCTTGTATCATCTGCTGTATCACCTCAAACCAGTGCACGATCTTCGCATAGATGTTCTTCTCATGGCGGTTCCAATCAAGTGCCTTGACTCTTCTCGCCTTCAGTTCCGGATGACGATTTTCTAGCCCCTTCGCCCAGTTCTTGCCAGGAGGCTTAAGCGGTCTATCCAGCGTGGATCTATGGCGAGTCGCGCTAAAGGCAACAGAGGGCAGATGCTTCATTCGCACGGGACGTCCGAGAGCAGACATGTAGAATGAACTCGATCATCGCCTTCTCCTCAGAGGGCATGAGATACTGCTGGCTCTGGGCTTTGGCCTTGATCGACGGTCGTCCGTGTGCACGGTAGTAGAGGGTAGAGCGTGGAACTCCGGTGCGATCTGCGAGTACGATGTACTTCTTTTTGGACTATACGTTTCTCGCGGCGTTCCCGCTGGCGTTTCTGTTTTGGAAGATCGTCAAGAAGACCACATATGTCAAGCCTGGCACGGCGGATCTGAGTGTTGGTGGACTGGTGACGGACATTGATGAGTATGAAAGGCGCCTACCGCTGAAGGGTCAAAGCCGGTTTGAGGCGTGGAGACAATCAGTCTTGTCAAGAAAGAAGAGCGGATAAAGAGTCTGCATGGAATGATACGTCTATCACATCAGCAAACACCTTGTCAAGCACTTATGAGAGAGCTGTTTCTGGTCTGATTTTCGCCTTTACTCACCCACAACCTCTCAGTCATGGAATCCTCCAAATTCCCACCACAGACCGACTACAAGTACGCAGTCATGCGCCTGCGTAGCCCGCCACCAGACGTGCTACACACTCTCTCCCACAAGAAACTATACCTCATTCTCTCATCCGCAATCATCATGGAAACCTTCCGAATCAACAAGCTTAAAGAGGAATGAATTATGGCAAGCCATCAATTTCTGGTTCGATGCAGACGTCAAAGACCAATACAGAGCAATCTGCGATCTTGTCGATAACAATGTCGATGGAGCTGTGCTTCCAGACGTCCGCCTTTACCAAATCAGTGCCAGAGAAGAAACGGACGAGCCAGGAAATTTGTTTCTCGTGGCTGGGAATGGCGACGCACGGAAGGTGTTGCAGATACTTGTGCTTTCGAGTGTTTTGGACGAGAAGGGGAGGATGGACTGGCTGAACGTTGCGATTAATGATGAGTTGATGGAGTGGTATGAGGGAGGGGTGTTTAATTGGAAAGAGGCCGAGGGTGGGACGATGCCGTGGGAGGTGGAAGAGGGTGGTTCGTGGAGTAGGGAGCAGAGTATTTCTGTTGAGACGTTGAAGACGAGTGAGTCTGAACAGGGATCTGGAGCTGGGAAGGAGACAGGACCAGAGCGTGAGCTTCCAACCCGGTCTGGTTCGCAGAACCAGATTGACGCTGATGTTCAGGCCGCGGCTGCTTTGTTCGCCCCTTCGATCGCTGAGGATGACGAGGAAGGACATGAGAAGATGGAGATACGCAAGGGAGGATGAAGTGAAAATTATCAAGAAACACGAAGCAGAGGGCGTCAGTGTCAAATTTAAGCAAGCAATCAAGATGGCACAGCTCTGGAAAAGAACGTTGAAGCGAGGCAGGGTTCCAGTCATCTAGGATTTCCTGAACGGTGATTCCGTACACTCATTGCTTTTACGTTCTTCCTCTGAATCTCCCTCTTGTATCGCGCAGCCGAGTGAGTGAATAGCGCCGCAAATCAAGCAAGTGATCAAAAGCCATCCCTACGACCTCGCCGCTCTGTCTATCGCTACACTCTTCTCAAACTTACTGCATGTTTGACCTCCCCATCAAACCCTTCGCCCTCGCAATCTCATAAGTCTCGCAAGCAGGCACATATCTAGGCAAACCCATTAGCGGCCTCTTCACCGCTCCCGCAACCTCCCAGTCATTTATTTTCATCACTCTCGGCGTGTAGTTCAAAAATTCCAGCATCCGATCAATTTCCCACTCCTCCACAAAACAATTTCCTTTGGAGCACATGTATCCGTCGGAAGCCGGCCACCACTGATCGGACAAAGCGCAGGTTGAAGGTAGGTCTCGGAGTGCTTGGTGGACGCGATGGTGGTGCTGGACGATGCCTTCTTGACCCCGGCGGAAAGCTTTACGACGATGGAGGCCGACGCCAGGGGAGGAGGAGCCCTGGCTTAGGATGAGGCGACTGGAGACTTGGCAGTGAATGTCATGCCCACAGTCTGGTGAAGGCTGGTCGTGAGTCTGAGGGTCTCGATCTTGTTGTAAGAGCGACCGGACAGATTCGATAACATCTGCAAGGCCCGCTTCTACTGCGATTTGCTCATCTTCCTCAGCGTCAGCAAGTTGGTGTTGGATCTCTCTCCATGTCAGGTCTGATGCGTCCTTGTCATAGGTGTAGGAGCTGCTAAACAGGTGCTTGAGGATTCTTTGGGCCATTGTCTTGCTCCTGCTTTGGTGCAGCCATGAATTTATCTGGAAACGTCGGCGTTTTATAACTGTACATATGATCAGCGAGAACACTCTCTTCATTGCTGTGATGAAGCCGTTCTTTCCATGTCGCCGCTGTGAATGGCATGATGATTTGCTGTTGAGTCGAAGGGACGCGGCTGGAAGCCTCTGGACCAACAACTTCAACAGTCCTGATTGTTCACCTCACATCGTAACTCTACACCTTTCCATTTCCTTCCTTCTCCCTCCGAATCGTTCGATCAACGATCTCAACGAACTCCTTCGGCATGCTAATGAACGGATCATGCGCCGAGTCGATTTCCACGACCTCCATATCGTTTTCTCTCGCCATTTCGACCTACTCAAAGCGTTAGCAATCGCCACCTTTCCAGCACCTCCATCTAAAAGTCACCCACCTGCCACTCAAACGGCAACGCCCTATCTCTCTTCAAACAAAAGTGCACTTTCCTCCCAACACCCTGCCACGGCTTCTCCTTTCCCGCCTCTTCCTCCCCCGGTCCCGACAATAATTTCTGCCATTTCATAGCATCCACATACGGCTGCGCTTCTTCGCTGCTCATATCTCCCTCAAAGAACATTTCGTACGGTTTTGCACAATACATCTTCATTTCCGCTGCTTCAACCCTTGTGTAGGAGTTCTGATTACCCCATTCCACCATCTTTGCATACTCGAATCCGGAGCCGAGGAAGTAGACGCTGATCTTGGATTTCCAGTCCTCGGCTTGGGAGGGGTTCTCGCTTAATATGCGATTTAATGCCGCGATACCCATGAGTCCTGCGGCGGAGTGTGGAATCGTAGCGATCGAGTTTCCTTTTTCCAACTCACTTCGCATAGGACCAGCCAGAGCATCGATGTTCTCGTCGAGGGTGGTTTCCGCGCCCACGGATGGGAGTGGACACACTATAACATGATAGCCGGCTTTCTCGAAGTAAGGGAGGCAAGGATCCGTATGGAAAGTTGTGTGCCAGGCGCCAGGGCAGAGAATGATGGTTGGTTTTGCGGAGTCGGTCATGGTGCTGAGAATGTATTTGTGCTTATAAGACGAGGCTCCTGATTGGAAAGATGCCCGTTCTTGTTCCAAATGGATGAAGCCGGATGTTGAAAGGTGGCCGGATCGCAGAGTGGCTGGATGTTGTTTACGCTTGACAGCTGGTGTCTCTAGCACGCCTAACATAGATTACTGAGATAAGCCGCCGCACCCTCCATCTCTACTGCTGGCATGCTGTTTTCCTGCAGCGGGTCTCGCATCAGAATGCATCGAAGGATCCTCCAGGTCAGATCTGCCTAAACAGGCAAGGTGTGCGCATGCCAAGATGGCCAAGCCAACCGCATTGCTCAAATACGTGGTTGCTATGTTCTTCAGCCGAGGACGGAATGTTGCGGCCTAGAACGATGCGACAGACTTTTCTCGGTGTAAGCTCATATTGATCATGACTATGTACTCTCATTAGGTGGACTCAGTCTCCTGCCACCACCACCGAATCGCACACTTTTGTTCGTGCCAGCGCCAGTGACAGATCTGGCAAAGACACTGCTCTTGAGC
Organism: Nothophaeocryptopus gaeumannii; assembly: GCA_031771865.1. Classification (NCBI taxonomy): domain Eukaryota; kingdom Fungi; phylum Ascomycota; class Dothideomycetes; order Mycosphaerellales; family Mycosphaerellaceae; genus Nothophaeocryptopus; species Nothophaeocryptopus gaeumannii. The sequence continues at coordinate 952,935 of JASISA010000025.1, forward strand.
GCCGATGGTGGGACAGGAATAACTCCACTGGCTCTTAACTTCCTTGCGAAGGGCGTAATCTGCGGCGTCAGTCCCTCAAATACATCGTTCGTCTCGGCCACCTCATCCTCTGGTTGTGCGTTTGTCAAAGGTGCCGGGGTGGTAGCGAAGAAGCTTTGCTCAAAGGCCATCGGTGTTACATTAGCGGGCGTGGGAAGAGGCTTGAAGCGACCTGGTCTTCTTGACCGCGACGGCGTACGCATGTATGCTGGAGTTGCTGTGGGCGCAGGCGGCGAGCTTGGAAATGTTGGTCGTTCGGCAGATCGAGCAGCTACGCGGCTTGCGGGTCTCAGGCTCGGGCTGTCTGGATCACGACGTGCGGACTCTCTCTTTGCTGTCCTTCGAGCACCAGCCTGAGACGCCCAGTGCCGAAGCATGTTCTTGATGTGTTGATCACGATTGCGGGCCCACAAGGCATCGGCGCTCTCGGCCCGTCGAGCAGCGGTGAATGTTACCCATTGCACTCGCTTCAAGGCGCTCGCGAGCAGTGCCAGATCGGATTCTTGTCTGAATTCCAAAGCCTGCTGCTGCAACACCTCCAGATCTGATCGCTCGTTGATCAGCGCGGATAAGGCCGAGCCGAGCAGCTTCTGATGATCCATTGCAGTCGCTTGCACGTGAAGCTCCGAGTACTCAGCAGCTTTGTCACGCAACTTGTCGAAACCTTCAGTGCCAATTTGGAACGCTCGGTCTCGCGCCCGCAGCTCTGCCTCTGCGTTCATAGCCGTGATGCTTGCCGCCTTCGATTGCCACGAGGCGAAGCAGCGTCTGACAAGTCGCATCTTGACCGCGGTACGGACCTGAACGTAAGCATCGCGCCGACGTTGATGCTTGTGTTGCTCTGTGCGTTCTCTCCATACCTTCAACGTCCTGGTAGTGAGATAGTAGAATCGTGCATCCGCTGCCCACTTCGCCAGCATCCTTGAATGTTCAGTCCGTTCTTTCCATAGATCAAGGACATTGGGAATCGCGCGGCTGTTGGCAAACTCGATGGCTGCTCGGTCAGCGTCTTCACGGTCCCGCAATGCCATATTAAGGCGCACCATGCAGGACCGGAGTTGCCTCGATCGTTGATTAGCAGCAAAAGTGGTTGATGCGTGTTCGAGCGCTGCGGTCTCTTGCTGGCACTTGGTGTTGAGCTCATTTAAGACTCGATGCGACAACTTGCCGTCCAGTGATCGCCGGAAAGCTTTTAAGCGCGCCTGAAGTACCCATTTGTACAGACTTTCAACAACGACTCGTTCATCAATACGCTGACCCAATGCTTTGCAGCGAAGAGTGTCATTCCAGCTTGTCCATGCAGATTGAAGGATACGCTTTCGATCAACCTCCGCAGCTTGTCGTGTGAGTGTCAGATTCAAGTGCCAAACTTTGAACGCCTTTCGCTTGAGATCCAGCGTGACCTTCAGCGACACAGACTTCTCGCGTGGCGTCAGCTTGGCCCGGACTTGAACTAAGTGGAAACACCCAGCAACGAGATTCCGATGATAGTGAGCTTCAGCAGAGGCAGAAGCATGCTGTCGTTCTCGATAGCGCTGAAACAGCAGGGAGAGTGCGTTGCCTCTTCGCTTGTTAGCTCGTACCTCTCCGGCATCCAGACGCGGATTTCGAAAGGTTTGCAGCCTGTCCTTCCACGTATTCAGGGTCCGTTGCAAGAGTTTATTCTCATACCATCCTTCCACACGCCTGGAGCAGAAATCCCAGAACCAGCGCTGAAAGCATCGCTTCATCAAAGTTTCCTCGTAATGAACTTCTGCTTGTTCGTACATGAGAGGTTGTCGAGCAGTCTTTTTGCGCCAGATCTCAATGTATTTCTTCGTCAAGATGCTGCGCGCTTTCTTCGCATTCTCGGCAGCGATCCTGCGCCATCGTCGAAAGTAGCGGATCTTCAATATGCGTCTCTTCACGCCCTCCTGGATCTGCTTTTGGTAGCGGTTCGACTCTGCCCAGTGACTGAAGGCCTTGTACAGGATGTCACTGTCCCGTTTACGCTGCCTCTTGTCCAAGATCGCGTTGAGCTCAGCAATGCGCCTCTCCTCGCGCTCTTGCTCTAGCCGCTCCAGTCGCTGAATCTCTGACACACGAGCTTGTTCCTCTTTACGGGTCACGCACGCGGCGATCCAGGCGTCGAGTGACTCCTTGAGCAGCTTGCGACGATCATGGTTCTCGGCAAAGGACCAAGCTTGAGCGTGAGAAGACTGAAGTGCCAGCGCCTGATCATGCCACATGTGCAGATAATGTCGCGCCGATCGCAACTCAGTCGTCGCATAGAAGGCCTCTGCATTCTGCTCGAGCTGTGTCTGCGACACCTCAAAGACAAGTGTGGCGTTCTCCTGGTGGCCAGCCGCGGAGTCGTAACGCGACGCAGGCGATCCGTTCTTATCGTTATTGGGTAACGGTCTGCGCGATGCAAATGGCCTCGAGCTGCTTGTAGACCTTGCGCGCTGAGTTGAAACAAATTCTCTTCCTCTGCGCGCAGGCTGACTGAGCAAACCCGACTGCGCTGGCGGCGGTCTCGCACCTGAGAATTGGGACCGCTCGCTCAACCACGTCTCTTCGACTTGCGCATCTCCAAATGACACGCGCCTGCTAGGCTTGATGCCTTTCTTCCTAGGCGGCGTATTTGAAACGCGCAACGAGCGCGTCTCATCTTCCGACTCCTCATCTTCCAATACAGTCTCAATGCCATGCGCGGCTAGGACGCTTCTCAGACTGCGAATGAGATCGATTTTCTCGCCTGCCACATGCTGCTTTCGCGTGCCATCACCGACTGAGCAGATCCAGCGAAACAGTGCATTCTCCTGTCCAGGCTCAAGCCCTTGCTGTACAACGTACGCATCGTATTCGGTGAAGAGGGCTTTAATCGGCGGGTATTGCGATCTGGCGGCGGCTACGCATATTTGGTATAAAGTCTCGATATCTGTACCAAATCAGTACGCTGATAATCAGCAGAGAAGAAAGTACGCACGATCATTGCTCAGCTCGGGAAGCTCGCGGTCATTGGGATATCCATTCATGTGAGAAATAGGACGAGGTGCTTCCGCCGGACGCGTTTCGAGTACGGCCTGGTCATCGGGTGCGGCGCTCCATCAATTGGTGCTGAGAAAGGCGCGTTCACCGGCGGTATGACATGTATTGTAAGTGTTCGTGTCGAGGTGAATGCAGCGAGACTGCCCGACATTCACGACGCGCCGAGCTTTGTTGTTGTGCAGTGGCTCCGAAGAGATCGCAGGCATGCGCAAGTGGTTCGCGATGAGAGATCTGCCTGCAGCCACCCGCTAGTCTCCGCGATAAGCGAGAGCTAGGGATAGGCTAGAGCCTAAGGCCAATGCGCCAGCTCATAACGACGTCAAGGATCTTGCAGACTCTCCTTCAATCACACTTTCCCGTTCACTTTCACCCAAGGAGGAGATGCCCGGCAGGACGAGACCCATCGAGAAGTTCGCGGAGGCGACGGCGAAATGTAGCGCTGAGGTCAGCGTTTCTCCATCAGGCCCATCACCAAGATACTGACACAGAATAGGGAGCCGTGTACGGCAAGTGTGTGGCAGAGAGATACCAGAACATCAAGAAGGACATGTGCGCCAAGGAGTTCCTCGCTCTGAAAGACTGCTACATAGTATGGCCTCCATTCTCTGTTCCGCATTCAGCTGCTAACGAGAGACAGAAAGCCGCTGGTAGAAAATCATAACCTGGAGTTGCCGCACCACAGCCAGATATCAAGACCGCCCACATCTTACTCACAACAACCATCCTTTCCCCCAGTTCTCCAGTCCCCTAACTACCGCAAGAATCATGGTGACCTTCAAGAAGAACATCAGGACTACCATGTGGTCCCCCGTACTGTGCCTCAACAGATCGCCAATCTTGACCGTGCTCCACCACTGGTCTTCGGCATGTCGAATGGCCCAAATCACGCAGTGCCCGTGATAGATGTCACCAGCGAGATGCCCGATAGTCAAAAGCCTTGGCGCAGCGCCGGCCACCATGCTCCGAGCTACCTCAACGGTATCTGAGCCAGAGCCCACGCTGAAGAGGAAAGGCTCGAGCTGTGATCTCTAATTTCGCAAACAACTCAGCTGAGTCTATTGGCTGGACGAATACAACTCTGCGACAGATTGAGCAGCTGTTGTGCCTTCTGAAGTACTCATCCCTGCATGCTTCGCAGAGCCTTGACGTGCAGCAGGGCAACTGGTATCTTCTTTCTGCCCAATTGGACGAGGTAGTTGCTCTTCAATGGTGTCTTAGCGGGTGGTTGCGGCATGAGTACGAACCAGATGTAGCTGCCGGCAAGCAATATGATGCCGTGGAAAGAGTGACTTGATAAGATCAGGAGCGCAAGTATGAACGCAATGGCAACTTCCGCGGAGAACATCTTAATGCACTGCCGTCAATTTGAATGTTGAACTTCGGGGCTTTGAGATGACTCTGGAAGCAGTGGGATTTGCACGCGTACTATATGAAGACTTGTGTGCAATGGTGAGTGAACTTGGGCTCATTGAAGACGCTCGACGAGCGTATTCACAGACACCTGTCTCCCAGACGAACTTGACTGAGACAGCCCTGTCTGATACCAGCAGCAAGACAAGTGCAGTTCATCTTTACGACACTCATGGGTCGGCGCGAATCGTAGTCTCAGCAAAGCGTCGTGTTGACTCTACTGTGAGTACTACATGGCTTTTGTCCTTTCGAATCCTTGGCTCTCCTTCAAGTCTCGGATGTCTGGTTACCTTCAATGCTTCTGAGCCTATCGATCTGCTATTGGAATGCCCGCGAGCGTCTCCAAGCAAGAGACTCGCCTGCTGCCACATCCCTTGAAATTTTTGGCAGGAAAAATGCACCACATCGATTCCACATCTTCCGGGCCATCGTGGTCCGCGAGAGATAATCTTCTTGCACCCGAGTCGTCAATCTTTGACGAGAAGCGATGGAGCTCCACAATCCCTCATGTGATCTGGTCAATCCTATGCAAAGCCGTCTATGCATGAATTCCTTTCTTACATCAAATCATGAGCCTGACCCTTGTCTTTAGCAAGTACCGAGAACGATACAGCTGTCAGAGACAACGTATGCCCTCGCCAAATTTTTAAAGGATTGATCCCAATCTCAAAAGAATTCATCCGACGGCCTCCAAAGACCCTCCGCCAACCCGAAACAAGCTTAGCGTCAGCATCGCGCATTAGTAACCGGCGATAAAGGGAACAAAGCCGTCTTCGGCAGGTGAGCAGTAACAACTTTAGGGGCACGGATTAGGCAAAAGTCTCATTGTACGTTGTACGAAGGTCGAATGTAGGCAGCCGAATTGCTTTCTAATAGGAAGAGGACGCTTTCTGCAGTGTGTCGATCCTTGCCAAAACTCGTACAACTGTGATGCCAGAATCCGGAAGCATTTGTAAGTCAGAAGTACCGGAGCGGGTTTCTGGATCTTCAATATGGGGCCTTCTTGTGCGATGTGCTCATTATAAAGTAAACGCAATGCCTGGAAGTATTGCAGTTGCATCAACTCTTGGTACTTCAGCCACAAGACTCTTGCAACCTAACCAAATCAAACTTGCTCAAAATGATCGGCAAAGCGATTCCTGATGGTTCCTTGGTCCTGGTGACAGGTTTGCTTCGATGAGATCCCAGTTGTAATAGGTGCACAAGCGCTGATATCTCCCAGGTGTCAATGGCTACATTGCCTCTCACATCGCAGACCAGCTCTTGAAGCATGGATACCAAGTCCGAGGCACATCGAGATCGCAGGAAAAGCTCGATGGAATCCTGAAGACATTGAGATCCCGGAACCCCTCTGGAAAGATTGAAGGCCTGATTGTTACCGACATGCAGTCTGAGGAGGCTTTCCATGAGGCGGCAAAAGACTGCGTCGGTATTGTCCATGTTGCTTCGGATCTTTCGATGTCCAACGACCCGAATGTTGTCGTCAAGGGCACCGTGAAGGGCATGGAGAATGCGCTCAGGGCTGCGGCGGCGACTCCATCCGTCAAGCGCTTCGTGTATACATCTTCCTCTCTGGCCGCTGTGAAGCCAAAGCCCAACATCAAATACAATGTCGACCGGAACTCTTGGAACGAGGAGGACGTGAAGCTTGCGTGGGGATCTGAGCCTAGTGTATTCGAGGTTTACAGCGCGAGCAAGGTGGAGGGCGAGCGGGCCGGCTTCAGGTTCATGCAGGAGATTAAGCCGGGTTTCATCTTCAATGCGGTTCTGCCAAACATGAACGCCGGCGAGATCATGGAAGGGTCGAACAAATCAACTGCAGGCTGGATTGACGGTGTTCTTCATGGTAACGAGGACATCACCACCCAGATGCAAAACCTAAACCCGCAGTACCATGTCGACGTTGTTGATGACGGCGTTCTTCATGTTGCTGCCTTGGTCGAGGAGGACGTCCAAAATGAGAGGATCTTTGCCTTCGGTCAAGCATTCAACTTTGGTGATTTGGCTGAAGGTTTGAGGAAGATCGATCCAAGCAAGAAGATTGCGGGCCCGCTGAATGATGATCGGGACTTGAGCAATGTCGATACCAAGAAAGCGGTGGAGTTGTTGAAGAGATACGGAAGGCCTGGGTTCAAGAGTCTGGATCAGAGCTTGAGGGAGCAGTATGGAGTCGCGTAAGGGGCTGTGGTCAGCAATTCATTGAGCATGATATAGAGACAACATGGAAAAGCGTAGACCAAGCAGATACGAGGCGACTTACGAGGCCAGAAAGAGCGTAACAAAATAAACCCCTCCACGCCGCGCGAGTGGCATAATTGTGTGGCTGGTGCTTTCCAAGCTGCTCCCTGCCCAGCTGGTTTTGAGCGAAGCCAAAGTGCGCTGCATTCATGAGCCTGAGACTCACCTAGGTAGACGAAATCTTGAGTAGATGCTGGTGGTGGTGGTGGTGGTGGTGGTGAAGGAGGACGGGTTCTCTTGGACGCTCATGTCTCCATAATGGAGATAGCATAAAGCAATGATAGCCTTAATCGTGCTCGTCCACAAAGACTAGGAAGGTGATCTCAAGTCTCTGCATGCAATTCGAAGTCCAAAATCATTTCCCCCTCTTTACCGAGGGTAAGAGATGATATCGCCGAGAACGCGTTCGGAGAAGGTTTGGGGACGCGTTCTGGGCAGAGCTGAGGAATCAATATTTGATGGGCTTCAAGGGGCCTTTGTTGACGGAGCTCCTTCCCATTGCCTTCATCGTCGCATCTTGCACCTCTCTGCCACAACGACATGGACGTAGGCACACTTTTGTCGTCCGGTCGCTCTCTGCATCTATACTTGGTCATGCCAGCGATGTCGTTGAAGTCTTACAGCTTCTCAGGCAATGTGAGCGACCTGTTGCACCATCCTGAGTCCGCTGCCCTCCACTTTCACATCAATTCCCTAAGCGTACCATGGCCGATCTTACGAGGCCCATGGCATCTCTGCACTGCCCCTGAGTAGCGGAGGAGTAAGAGCAAGGTCAATAGAATTGAGAACAGTGTTCTAGCCAATCCTGACTCGCCCAGAAGTGCGGGACTCGTTGGTTCCAACCGACCGCGGAACCATGTGGAGCCACCGCATCTTATGCAAGGTTCATATACAACAGAATCTTCGCGGCCGTCATCCAACACGACGGCCTCGTGGCCCAATGGCAAGGCGTCTGACTACGATAGAGTTGTAATCAGGAGATTCCAGGTTCGACGTAAGTTACAGTGCGATACATGCCTTATTATTCGGCAGTCGAACTAATGTGCGTTGCAGCCCTGGCGGGGTCATCAAATATCCTTCTGTTCTTTTTGCTTTTCACTTTTGGCTCTCCCACAGATGAATGCTCACTGTCGGTTGCGACTCAACCGGAGCACGCAGTGGGTGCATGATGTCCTAAACACGATGGAGAAAGGTCGGTGTGAAACTTTGAAATTTTTGCTGACTTCGTCTTTCACATGCTGGATTACGCAACACAAACAGGTATCTTGCCATGTCAAAGCAGATGTCAGGATAAGTCGATGCAGGATCGATCGTGCTCCCGCTTTCGACAACCGTGTCACAATCGCACATGATGTTTCTCTCCGCTGGCACACTTTTCCAGGCAGGCTTTCGACAGGACTTTGCCATGATGTCCATCAATAAGTACTTGTTTTCTCGCTTGAAAAGTCCGCTACTTCTTCTGCACTACGGAAGCTGTCTCATTGCTTTGCCGCCAACACCTATTAGAGCTTCTGCACTGTTCATGGATCAGATACCCGTCATCACCCTGAGCATGAATCCGGGTTCAACATCTGCTGCGCATCCCATATCCAACGGAATGCGCACCCTTCGAGCTACACACATTCCTGCCTTCGGCGTCAGTGATCCCCGAGCACATGGCTCTTCGCAAAGAAAGGGGTATTTAAACCTTTCATCCAGCCTGGTGTCGATATTTGAACTGCAATCATTTGGCCTTTCCTTGTCCGAAGTTTGCCTCAAAACAGACAGCAGAAGCCACCGAAGACTTCGACCTTGCTTCTCACCATCGAGTATTCCATCTATCGACTCTTCTGATCCGCTCTTTCAAGCGCATTTCTCTCACCCCACTTGGTAAACTCTCCTCATGGTAACGTCCGAGAAGCGTTCCGACGTGCCGGTTCAACGAAGGGTCTTGGAGGCTCTGCGAAGTTTTTGAACGCAGAGCATGACTCTCTCAACAATCTTGTGTCCGCTGACCATAGCAGGAAAAGAACACGTTCACGAAGGATCATCTGCAGCGGCGTCTCAGGCGAAAAGCAGTTCAAGACAAGAGACTCTGAACTTTTGCACTCGGAACGAGAAGGAGTGACCCAGTCTTCCGTGCGGCACGGTTGCTAAACGGAGTTCCAGCAACTCCGCGGTAGGACATTTGTCGTTCACGGTCTGGCCTGGCCAGAACCGACCAACAGGCAGGACTCAAATCGCAACGGACGACCAGAAGGTCACGAGGAAGCTGGACAGAAGGCAAATTTGACGGACATTATCGGCGGAGCGGACACCAGCCCCACTCATGTTCAGCATCGAGGAGACGGTTCCGTTTGAATATACCTCGAGAGGCTTCGCAAGAAACAAGGCATGCCACACGCGGCCCCTTCCTGGTACACTCACGCGTATGCATGCAAACACAAATGCGGAGTTCCATTGAAGCCTATCGGAAGCAATGCAATACTGTAAGAGATGATCCGGCCCCTCCCGACATCTGGCAATAAGGATTCCCGACCCGTTTGGAAGCTATACAGAAGGCAAGAAATTTCAGCACTTGACTGGAAAGAGTAGGCGACAACGACGACTACCAACAGCACCTCTGTGCAACATGACACGAGAGGACGATCTGGGGCTCCGCGGACTAGTAAGATAGACTTCGATCGATCTGGGGAACACGTGTTGCTCAATCAATGAAGTCGCTCATTTGAAAGCTTCGCACTCGCTAGAGCCGTCTGCCGGAAGCTTGATGAGTCCAGCCCAGTCTGGAGCAGACCACAACCAACCCTCTCCATTGGACGGCCTCGTCTCAACACGTAATCAGCGTGCCTCGTCTCCAGGTCGTTGGAAATGAAGAAATACGCCTATATGCATTAGGAAGCCACCGCCGTCACTATAGTGCTTCAACTCCAGCTGGAGGACATACGAGCCGAAGTCTTCCAAGGCTCTGGCCTCAAGCTGGCCATGTCCGTACGCTACCCCAGATCCCCAAACCGCCGTTCATCCTAGCCTGTGGAGATGGGCCACGACCAGACCTGTCGTTCTATCTCGTGGATCAGGATGGGTCCCAGTATGCATGCGGAACGGGATCCAGTCCTTCAGCATTCTTCCCTATAAGACCGCCATGGAGACTCGAGGGGAACTTCATCAAGCCCAAAGCCTTCCGACCAGCTTCCACTCGATCATTGAGCGATTCGTATCACAACGGGTCCACTACACCAGACTCTCTGAGATCCTCGGCAACAACTCACCAACATGGCCACCCACCACGCCCACAACTCCTCCTCCACCCTCGACGACATCAGCCCAGAGAAGCGTCAAGTCCAGCATACAGAGAACACTCTTCAGCAAACACCATCACACTTCGAGAAGCTCTACCTCGCTCCTGAGACACCCGCTGCTCCTCTCCAAAAGACCCTTCAATGGACCTTCGGCAACCCAACCCCTATTGCCATCGGCGGTTTCATCCTCGCCAACACCCCAGCAACCATTGAGCTCATGGGCTGGGGCGGCGCTGGAGGTCCTGGCGGCGGTAACGCTTCTGCCGGTGTTGGCAGCTACTTTTTCATCGGAGCCATCCTTCTCTACTTCGGCGCCATCGGCGAGTGGATCCTGGGCAACACCTTCCCAGCCGTCATTTTCTTCACCTTTGGCGGCTTCTGGGGAACTTTCGGAGCCACACTCATGCCTTTCTTCAATGCGATCAATGGATACGGTGACGACCCAGCTGGCTTCTATAACAGCTTCGCTTACTTCCTCATCTGCTTCGCCCTGCTCTGTCTGCTCTACATGATCGCGGCGCTCCGAACGAATATGTGCCTGGTCGCGATCTTGTTCTGCTTCGTGGTTACTTTCCCCTGCTTGGCTGCCAGCTACTTCTACGCCGCCCGTGGCATGCTTGCCGTTAGCCAGTCGACTCGAATCGCTGGTGGTGCTTTCGCTTTCGTGGCATCTGTTATTGCTTGGTATCTGTGGTTCAGCATGATCTTGGAGTCTGTTGACTTCCCATTCTCGCTGCCGGTTGGAGATCTTTCGCACATTGTTAAGGGAAAGGCCGATCTTGCGAAGGCGAAGTCTGACCGTGGGATGGTCTAGACGTTGGTTTTGTGTTACTGAGAAACGATAAAGCGTCGGCGCTGGGGACATGAGAAATGAATTGGGATGGAACACTCGTCATTCTGTATTCAAGTAGCAATGCGAGTGAATTGCGATGTGAAACCATCACTTCATGAACCGTGTAACTGAACACAGATGCGTCAATCTCTCTGTCCGAATAAGCGCTCTCCAAATAAACGAAGGGCGTACCGAGATGCTCCATTTGTTAAGAGGCAAAAGTGAGCGTCTCAAGCAGCTCTGAACGGCGTCGGCTACTCTTCGAAGTGGCGATCGGAGCGAAGCTGCCTCCGCACCCAGTCCTTCAAGCTTCAACCGAGGTGACACTAGTCAGTAAGAACGTATCGAGCACGTCACAAGAAAACCATGCCAACGACTACCAGATGCATTCACAATCGATTCATTGTTGCTGGACACAACGTGCTTGATCGAACAGAGACATCATGCCTTTTCAACGCAGCTTTTTGAAGTCCAACAGTGCAACATCGACTCGCGTCAACGATCAAGTCGTCAGTGACGGAAAGCCCGTCACTCTCGAACTCGACGCCGTAGTTATTGGAGGTGGCTTCGCGGGCGTCTATCTCCTACATCGTCTGCGACAGGAAGGCTTCAATGTAAAGCTCGTAGAAGCCGGATCTGGTCTTGGAGGGTATATTGCACCACATCCTGCAAACTTCTCGTCTCAGATCATCGAACTGACCTCCCTCCATAGCATATGGCACTGGAACAACTACCCAGGCGCACGAGTCGATAGCATGTGGCCCGTATACCAACTCTCAATCCCAGAAGTCTTCAATACGTGGGAGTGGACGCAGATGTATCCCGGAAGCCAGGAATTACAGCGGTATTTCCGACATATCGATAAAGTTCTCGATATCTCCAAAGATACACTCTATCACACGCGGGTCAATGCAGCTACATGGGACGATCAGACTCACAAATGGAATATTACTTCCGACAATGGGACCAAGATCTCCGCCAAGTTCATGAACTGCTGTCTGGGCTTTGCTGCAAAACGTCATTTTCCAGATTGGCCTGGCTTTGAGGATTTCGGTGGGTATGTATGCCATTCCTCGTTTTGGCCTGTCGAAGGAGTTGATATGAAAGGAAAGAAAGTCGGCGTCGTTGGAAATGGCGCCACAGGGATTCAGATTGCACAGGAATCCTCCAGGGATGCGTCCAAGCTCAGCGTTTTCATACGCACGCCAAATACTTGCATCCCGATGAAGCAGCGGCCAGTGGATCAAGAACAGGCGAAGAGGGATTTGGAGGATTACATCCCAAGGAAGTTGCAGAAGGAAAGGTTTCGCACGGGGGGCGGCTTCTTGTACGATGACCCAACGCAGAAGGCGTTCGATGTCTCTGATGAAGAGCGCGAGAGGGTACTTCAAGGGGCCTGGGATAGAGGTGGCTTTGAAATTCTTTCCATGTATGATGACTTCTTGACAAACGACACCTCGAATCGATATCTCTACGATTTCTGGGCGAAAAGGGTCCGTGCCCGGATCTCGAATCCAGAGAAGCGTGACATCTTGGCGCCGTTGGAGCCACCACATCCATTCGCTGGAAAGAGGCCAAGTCTTGAACAAGACTACTATGAGCAAATGGATAAAGACCACGTCGAGCTGGTCGACCTAAAGAAAACACCAGTCTCTCATCTTGTGAAGGAGGGTGTAGTAACAGCAGACGGCAAGCTCCACGAATTGGACATTCTGGCCTTAGCGACGGGGTTCGACTCATTGACTGGCGGCTTCACGCAGATTGATATCCGCGGAGTTGATGGCGAGAGTCTGTATGAGAAGTGGAACGGCGAGCAGGGAGCTCTGTCATATCTAGGACTGAGTGTCAACGGCTTCCCGAACATGTTCTATACTTACGGGCCCCATGCTCCCACAGCATATGTAAATGGCCCGAGCATCGTGGAGCCACAATGCGAATGGATCGTGGATACCATGAAAAGAATGGCCAGCAATGGCAAGACCAAGATCAACGCCCAAGCGCAAGCAGAGCAAGCATGGAAGAGGAATGTCAACGAACTCCACGCGGCAACCGTTAGGGACAAGGTGGACTCCTGGTACATGGGTAACTTATTTCCATCCTTGTGAATGCGTGAGGGACTTGCTAACGAAGTCTGCAGGTACAAACATCCCGGGAAAGCCGCGACAAGCTTTGAACTACGCCGGAGGTCTGGCGTTGTATATTGACACTATACGAGGAGCCATGGATGAGGATTTCAAAGGCTTCGATTTGTCCTGAGGGCTTGGATTATGGAGTATAATGGAGAACCCCGCTGGTGAGGACCTATGTCAGCTCGTGAGAGCTTCGCATGTTTCAAAAAGGCTACGTCCGAGTCAGCATATGTCAAGAATGACCCAGCACGATTTCGAGGTGCTCTCTGGACTGCGTAACGCGGGCGTTAGGGCGACAGGCACAGACAATCATCCTCGGATATAGATCACTGCAATACTGTGCTCCCTGAGATCCGGTTCAGCCTGTTACCATGGGTGGAGCTCCACAGTTTCGTGAAGGCTACATGTATGAGTGAGGCTGAGTCGGTTGTAATGACATTCTTCTGGAAGCGAACATACATGGATCTGCCCACGACAACTGATCTCGTATATAGGCCGTCGTGTATATTGTTGTAACTTCTGAAGGGCGACATGCCAATGGAGAAGGTGTGAGGAGAATCGCGCCTAGATGGCGTTCCGTATTCCTTGCTCGCCGATCGGACCGTCATTTGCCGACAGCGGCTCCGCAACGGAAACAAAGACCGACCAAGTATCCTGATAGGATCCTAGTATCCTAACCTCCTTGCTCGTTTGCTCCATTCCATTACTATTGCTTACGTACAGAGCTGAGACGGAGACGCAACTCTGATTCAACCTCACCTCACCTCTCGTAGGTGCTTCGGGCTGCTCGGACGAGCTGACGGAGGAGTCCACCAAACGGATGCCGTGAGAGCATCACTAACAAGCTCGCAGGTAGCTTCGAAGCTACCGTGCCTAGACGACGTGCATTGCAGTGCTCACGCTGCGTCTTGCCTCCTCCCAGTGCTCATGCTCTGCCATTGAGAATACTATTGTTTCTGTTTCATTTCATATCCGGCTTCCCACACCGCCAGACATCAATTGTGACTCCCACAGATCCCATACCATCCTCTAGAGAAGAAAACCCAGAAAGACCTCAAACCAGAACAAATCTCCGGTCAATCCAATCAACAGAAAACCCCCTTCCAAAATGTCTGCTGAAACGTCAGTCCAACCCTCCCATCAACACGAATCCCTCGAAACCTGCATCCGCCGCCGCCACTCCATCCGCTTCTACAAACCCACCCCCCTCCCCAAACCCCTCCTCTACGAATGTCTGTCCCTCGCCCAACTCGCCCCTTCAAACTCCAACATCCAAAACTGGCGCATCACACTCGCCTCGGGCCCCGCGCGAGACCGCATCGTAGCCGCCTTAAAAACCGAATCAGAAACCCACGGCGGCGCCGTTCCCCCATTACCCGAACAGTTCCGCCATTTCCGTTCCGAATTCGGACATCTCCTCTACGGCGAGAAAGGGTATGACATTGCGAGACATGAGAAGGAGAAGCATCGCTGGGCGCAGATGAGGAACTATGAGTTCTTCGGTGCTCCCACAGTCGCCGTAATCACGATGGATAAGACTCTCACGCCGGTTGATAGCATGTCCGTGGGAATGTTTGTTCAGACATTCATGTTAGCGTTGACAAAACGAGGAGCAGGAAGTTGTTTGCAGGTGAGTGTGACGGGGTATCCGGAGGTGTTGAGGAGGGAGTTTGGATTGCCGGACGATCAGGCGATTCTTTGCGGGATGGCGATTGGGTGGCCGGCGGAACGGAATCAGGTAAGACAGATGGTAGCAGGGTGTAGATGAGGGGTTGGCTGACTTTTGATGGGTAATAGGTGAATGAGATGACAATTCCGAGGGATACTTTGGAGAATTGTATGACGATGCTGGATGAGTAGACGGTGTTGTGGGTATTAGTCGTCTCAGCCGGGGTTGCTTCTGAATGAGTACGCCGTACGTCTTCGCGAATGGGGCGATTGGTGCTACCTACTGAGAAGCGAAGATCGAAGCGAGTGATGACATGGCTAGGATGTTTATCAGGCTCATCCTCATCCTCATCCTCAGGGGAAAACTTGCTCTACTATGACTGCAAGAGCTATCCAACATGTAGACGCCATCCTACCCCTTCAGTCTGCTCTGTCCCTCCTACTTCACCTCGCAGCAACCGGTCAAACATTGTTCAGCCCCTCATCCATCACCCACCATTCGTCGTGCCGTGTCGTGCCTCGCCTCGCCCCGCTCATCCCTCATCGCACAGATTGGCTCTTCTTTCCTGGCACCTCGATATCCCTCCGAGATGCGACCGAAGGTTGGTCGTCTATTGGTAAGGTTACATGTTTGCCTGTCGAATTGCTCTCAAAACCAGTCAACACGACGGAGTGAGAGCTGAACGTTGGATTTCGTCTCACGACTCATGGTACGAGTGGAGGGTTTCGTCGTGGGGCTACAAATGTTTGTTGGATGACAGTTCTTGGTATCTTCTTCAAGCTTCTTGACACGTTGAAAGCGAGTCAGCCAAGAAAGGTGGCATTTATTTTGCATTTGTCCAAGTTGGCACTCACGTAGCATTTGTCCGAAAGCGCCACCCGATAGCAGGTGTAATTGGCTTTTCCGCTCAAATTCACATATCCGCATATGTGTGCCCAAAGTGCCAGGGCTATCCAACCCAGAAACTCAAAACGACCCAACAGTGGTATTCCGGTTCTGCCGCTTTGGGAGAGTGACCCGAGAGCTTGGGAGTGACAAGCTTAATATCTTCTCGCGTTCAACTGTCGTGTTTCACACCGAGAATACTTTGGTAGACGTACCCATATACAACTGAACGAAATACGTGTCTCGTGACGGCTCTTTTGAGCAAATGGTTTCCGTCCCCAGTTCCATGTCACGATCAGATCTCGTACCTTGCATCAAGATGTGTTCTCGGCAATATCGGCTTCTCGTCTCCAGATATCCATTCAATGAATACACGGCCGCTGCCGTTACCGATGCTTGTAATGACTTCGATCGATGGTACAGTCATATGCGAGTCGAGGACGAGACTGTTTGTTTTCGTGGGTCAGCACATCCGCAGATGGCGTAATAGTGATTTGAACTTGACACCGTTTGGTACGAAATCACCAGGATCAAAATGTACGACCGCGGAAAGGGAGCAGCGGACATTGTGCGCATCTTCGCTTTGACAATATTGCAGGCAAGATTTTCGAGGTCTCGTCCAGCTGACAGTCAGGACAAGCATGGCACAATCCCTTTTGAGTAGTCGTGAGATCTCCCATTTCGCGGAGATTTGTACCCTTATACCCTTGTACCCTCGGGCAGTCCCGATGGCGAGGAGGCAGCCACGGCCGTTACCGGGTTGGCCCGCGCGCTCATCATCCGCACCCGGGGAAGCATGTCCAAGAGATGATGAGTAAGTCCCACAAGCAGTGGGCTCGCGGATTGGTCAGATCAAGTGTGTCATCGGATCAAAGCGTCGCGAACTATCGAGCATCAATGATCAGCTTTGTTGGCGAGCATCGAGATTTGCTCCAGTATCAAGGACAGGCTGTGCTCTTGAATTTACGGCTCGTCCAGGGTAATGGCTGGCACGTGAGAGTGAACTGCCCAGCAAAAGCAACATTCCGCGTGGATGTTTGGACACGCGTCGCAGGAGGGACGCACCATGTCATGGGGCTTGTGCTTAACCGTGAGAATGGTGGAATTATCGCTCGTCTGCCGCAATTGCGGCACCAAGATAGGAGGCCGGAAGCTGCGAATTCTTTGTAAATCTGATCGGCTGGTTAGTTCCAAGCATTGAGTCTCTCGAGATGGTGCTGTTGTAAACTGCTTGCCACAGAGCATGAACACGACTGTCCAGTAGTGGGCCTGGGTAGACATATCTTGACATTGTGTCCCTCATTTTCCCCCAAGTGTCAATAGCAAGGTCCATTTGCAGTCTCTTCAGCGTGCGCATGTGTATAGGATCACATCTGCCAGTAGTGGAGCAGATCATCACCAATGTCCAGAACGTGCACTCTTCGTAGACTGTGCCAATGAGAAGATCTGCGTGGAGAGAAAGAGCGTCGTTGTAGATATGCTCGAGAGGGTCGTTCATATTAGAGCCCATTGCGAGTCGGAAGAAGCCACAGATGGCGATAGCAGCCAGTCTGAGGTGCATGCTTGCCTGACGAACGATGGCGTCTTCCAGAATCGTTCGAAAGACGGAGCAAGGTGCAGCGTTCATCTCCTCATAGGTCCAGTGGATGAGTGCCTGCTGTGTGTCGTCTAGTCTTCCCCTAGAGGCTTGATCATGTGGAACGATTGCCGCAAGTCGGCTGACCATGTGCAACAGACCAGGCAGTGCAAGGCGTTGCGCCCTGAGCTGTTCCAAGCCTGCCGACATGGTGCTCGGTAGTGTGGGCGTTGTTGCCGAGAAAAGCTGTCCAGGCTGATCGAAGTAGGTCCGTTTCGAGGCGTACAGAGGGAGATCGTGGCCGGCGCTCAGTACGAGGCTTACGACGTCTGGGGGGAGCGTTGCTTGGGCGCCCGTAATGCCTCCGCACATATTGGTGACGATTGCATGCAGTCCGTTCATGTGCGTGTCGTATGTTGCTGCGTCGCCGTACTCCTGTGAAGTCATGAGGTTCGAGTTTAGACTCCAAGCCACAGAGCGGGACTTACTAGCTCCCAGCCGCCTACCAAAGCTATGGCTGCTACTACGGGGTCTCCGATGGTCTTTGAATCGGACTTGGGGATGGCGTCGTTGATGCTTTCGATCGTGGTGTGCTTTAGCTGGCTGAGTAGGGAGATGGGTATCGACAACGCTCGTGATACCGTCGCATGGCTGGCTGAGACAAGCATTATGGCGCTGAACAGGCACGTGTCGCTGAGCGCTGCAGGCCATAGCCGCGTCCGCAGGTCTTGACGCCTATCACTCTCGACTGCAGGGGCGATGGACGTCGTGGAGGGAGTAGGTGGAAGAAAGAAGCGGGTAAAATGGTCCACGATGCTTGGAATCAGTGGGTGCCATCGCGAGACTGGGTATTGTCGAAAGGTTGTCTCCGTAGGCGTCGCGCTGAGCGATCGTGAAGGGCTTCTTGAGATGGTGATTTGAAGATTGTCGCTGTCGGTGCCCGAAGTGGATGATGTACGGCTCTCACGGCCAGTCTCTGATGCTGAGGAAGGCTCGGGCTCATCCGATGCTGTCGGTGCCTGCTTCTCTGCGAGTTTTCTTGCTATGGTCCGTTTGCGCGCAGCAGCACTTGCCTTGGCTGCTTGTACTCGGACTGCACGCCGAGTATCTTTGCCTACACCAGATGAGGTGCCGATCTCAAATGGCACGAAGGCAACAGTTCTGCTCATCGGATCGTCTCGTTCATCACCTGGAGAGGACAGCGGGCTTCTCGAAATTGATCTGGGCCGACGATCTTGCTGCTCTCGTGGGTTCTGCATCGAGCCAAGGGATGCTGTAAGTGAATGAGTATGTAAGTCAGTCCGTACGTAGCCCGTGAGCATCGATCGAATCCTACTCAGGGTCTCGGACAAGACAAGGAACGGGCAGAACATATAATGACTATACAGTGACAGGCAAGCAGGGCTCCGGGTTAAGCTTCCCATCTGCCTACAACTGGCATGGGTACTTGCCTCGAGGATTGAGTAGTCGCTGGTGCCGCGCTGTCGGATCCAAAACGCACTCCAGGACCTGCATCTTGCGCTCCAATCCCTATCCGTGGTGCTCTACGCGATCTGTGCGCCGGGGAGAAAGTGTCTGGCTATCGCGAAGCATGGTCGTCAAGGTGAGGGTGAGTAGGAAGGCAGGGGAAGCCACTTCCCACATGGCGTGATTCAGCTGCAATGTAGAGCACATGAAGGGAGCTTTGCATCTCAGCTGAGGAGAATAGCAAGCGTTGTACAGCCAGCCACGGTCCATACTATGGCGCCACAGCCAGCTGCTATTGGGGCATTCGACTTCATGTTCTGAGCACTAACGTTACCTTAGCTCTAGCGGCCACGTTGTGGGCGCTGTTGATAAGGCCCAAGCTTCGCGGACGGATGATGCATCTGCCGGAGCTGGCTGCAGGGCATAAGGCGTGTGCACGCCGACGCAAGATGTCCGTCGAAGGAGGTGAAGGAATGCTGCGTCTTGGCGGCGTGTGATTAAGTGCAAGCACAATGATAATGGCCGTGGGTGCAGGTATCGGCTGGGCTGTGATGCCCTACTGTAACTGATGGTGCCTGCAATGTGGAGGGAAATGGTCTGCCCATAGCGTAGCAGGCACGGAGGTAGCAGAGGTAAAGATGGTCATGGCACGGATGGGCCTTAAGGTGTCTGTTAGGCGAAGGCTGCTGCAAGGTCAAGTTTGACTTCGAAGTCGATAGATGGGATCATGGCCTTCCTCTGCCAAGGCTCCAACGCCATACAGTAGAACTAACCAATCGGACGCCTCGGAAAGCCACGGCAGGACCCGCGCACGTGCTGCCAAGGCTCCGTCGCGCACTCCTTCTGCCACGCCGCAAGCCAACTACGCCCGTTATCGACGAGCGACCAATCGCCGGCAGCCAGTAGTGGGCATCTGCAGTCACATCCTCAGCTACGCAAGCCTGCCATCTCTCGTACTATCCTCATCTATCTTCAAGCCTGCATCATCCACGAGGCAGCCCCGTAGAAATGTGGTCATTCGATCTGCCCGCCAACCCGCGCGGACACACATGTCAGCTGAAGGTCTAACCTTACTCGGCATCTTTGCTACGCTATGACTTCGCACGGGAATGGACTTGATTCCTTGCCGCGGTAGAGAAGGCGAGTCTGCCGGACGCTTGGATTAGGCTTACTTGCGGAATCGATGAGCAGAGAAGAAGGAGCGAGGCAGTAAGGTGGGCATCCGTAAGATGCATGGAGCTCATCTCAGAAACATATCGCAGAGATCTTGAGACAGACATCTCAAGCATCGCGAAGAGAAGCAGAACACCGACGCTTTCACAGCAAGACGGGTTCATCATTCTCATCATTTCGTGTCGAACTATAGCGAGTAGGATGTCCCATTACCGTATAGACATACTTCTATCAATCATCAATCATCACTAATCCTCATCGTCATAAAACTCCTCCGAGCTAGGCCTGTTCTTCCTATTCTTCTCCCCCGCAATACTGCTACTCCGACTCGGACTCCCATACCAGCTATACCCCTTCCTCGCCTTCCTCTCAGTCTTGGTCTCAACCGCATCTTTATACATATCTCCCAAAGAACTCAGAAACCCGCCAGACTTCTTGACTGGACTGTTACTTTCTCGTCGGTCGTGTAGAGGGCTCTTCTAACTCCCTCGTCGACCATACGAAGGACTCTCATCCGGATACCGTCTGCCTTTAACACCGGTCTCTGCGAAACGAGTCTGTTTGGGCCTGCTATGCCTTCTGTCGTCATCGTAGTAGTCATCTTCGATATCAGGACGGCTGCTACGTCTGTCTCGAGAGTAGTCTCGTGGATCACGATCGCGTGGGTCGCGGGCTGGGGGCATGTCTCGAGGATCTCTTGGCGATGGGAGAGCTCGGGGGTCTCGCGGATCTCTCGGAGGAGGCATGTCTCTTGGGTCTCTGGGCGGTGGGCCACCAACATCCGGCGGATAGCGAGGATCGCGGTTATCTCTCGGATCGCGTGGAGGTGGTGGTCGAGGATCTCTAGGGTCATCATAACGACCACCCATGGAACCTGGAGGCCCTGGAGGATATGGCGGTCCTGCAGGTGGCGGCGAACGGCCGTCATCGAACGATGTTGGTGAGTCGTACCTCCCTGGTCGAGGACTTGGATACCTTCTGTCATCAGGATGCCCTGGCTCCGGACTACGGCTTGGGTATCTAGCCTGCGCTCGGCGGATTGAAGGGTTGCGAAGAGGGTTTCCGCCTTCATACGGACTATCAGATGGTAGCGGTGGATGACCTGCTCCGGGTGGCGGAAGGCGCTGCTGGATAGACGGAGGCGGAGGAGGATGCTTTGCTACGTGAGCAGCAAATAATGGGCCAGCTGAAGGCCCAAATGATGGACCAACGCCGGTCTGTTGGACGGGCGGTGTCGCAGGCTTGTCATGGACTGACATTCTTCTAGGAGGAGGGGCTTCTCCTTCAGTACCCGGACCGAAGTAGTCTTCACCGTCTGGCCTGCTAGGCGTCGGGTCATGACTTCTTGAATGTCGAAGTCGCTGGTCACGATCAGACCCGGAGTGTGGACCGGATGGATCTCGCCGATGGCGATGCCTGCTGGAGTTTGAGCCCGTAGGTGGACTATACACTTCTTCATCATCTGCCAGGTCCTCATCCGCCACCATGCCAGACACTGGTCGTTCCGGACGATCAATTTGCGAGCTCCGCCTACGATGCCCGTGACCGCGACTGCTGTGGTGGCTGTGAGTAGACACTGGCCGTTCGTCGTAGCGATCACCGTGAGGGCCAGCAGAGGTAGGTGGCAGGGGCTCGTCTGGATCTGCGCCAGCCCCAGAGTGGCGGCCATCTGGGTGACTTCTTCTCCGTGAATGATGATCTCTTGAGCCGCTTCGACTGTGTCGTCCATTATGCCCATCCCACAGATGTGGACTACCTACGTTGCGCGCAATGCGACCAAAAGTTGAGGCTGCCTCTTTGCCCTTGTCCAGCACGGTCGCGCGTGGACTAAGCGCAGGGCGTCTCGAGCTCCTCTGAACAATAGAAGGACGACCATCCACGTGCCTATACAGGGGATTGCGGAAGTATGCCAGTGCAGGTCCTCGAGAATCTACTGAACCTTCCTCATCACTCAGGACCTCGCCTTCCCGTCGCGGTGGATGCACCGGATGTGCGGGGTGGGGACGATGATCCAAGCGGCGAGTTTCGGGATCGTGCTCAACCTCGATCTGCTTCAGGCGCTCCTCGTCATCGGCTTCCCGTCTCAGACGCTCCGAGACACCCTCATACCACGCAACCATATGCTTATCCGGCTCGAATGGGAAACATTCGCGTGGGAGAATCTTTGGAAAGATCTCTCCCGTGTCATGATCTTTAATATCCCACTTGGCGACTGCCTCGCGCAAGAAGCTTGCGTGTTCTTCGGGACCCAGCAACAGCTGAATAGTCTGCCACATGATCCATCCCTCCGTCTTCAGCGCAGGCACAGTCGGATCTGTGAAGGCGGTCTGATGGGTGTGATGAAGGGGTTGTAGACTGTGTAGACATCCGAGACTTTTGTAGATGAAAGCGATGCTCTCGCTTGGCGTTCCGAGGAAGAGCTGGTCATAGTTGCCGTTTAGATCGCGGTAGAAATGCGCAAGTTGATTCGGCGTGAGGTCGGGGTTGTCAGAGGTCTCATATAGTTCGTTCTATTGGGTTGTTAGCATTGCGCCGATACGGACTGATATCGCGCGCATACTATTAAGTCCTTCAGGCCCCTGAGCAAACTCTTGAGCTTGTCGGTGCCTGTCTTGTCCGGCTTGAACAGGTATCCCCAATACTCGTACGCCTCATGCTGCTCGACTTGTCCCTCGTGCTCATCGGCCTTCTCTCTTCGCTCCTCGTATTGCGCGGCTTCGATATTGGGCGGCGGCGATGTCGGTGGGACAGCCGCTGTCGCCATATTGGCAAGTCGAAGTGTTTCCCGCTGCTTCAAAGTTCCGGATCAGAAACAGCGGGCCCAGTCTAAGGTCTTCAGATGGTAAGAAGTAGGTTATGAGCTACCGGACGCGCTCGGGTAGGCATGCGATCGGAAGGATTCGAGGCGTTGATTACGGAAAGCGGTATGGTGTGTGGTAAGACGCAAAGCTGCTTCTTCTCTCACAATCCAGGCATATCAAATTGCGTTTAAGCATCGGTATAATAGGTGTCTGTGTATGGGAGAGAGTGATGTCTTGTGTCGCATGTGACACAACATCTCACCTCACCCGAATCCAAGCTCAATCCCCGACGCCACTGAAGCAAGCATCACCGCCAAGATGACCAACCGATGCTCCTCTCCCCACTCTCTTGACACTTCACCTGACATTATTATTTACCTTTCACCTTTACTCCATTAGCGTGCTCGTCATCATCCTCCTCTCTGTATCATCTACAGGCTACATTCGCCCCGTATGACTCGTAAAGCGCGCTGCTGAATCTGAGTCCTCGCCCCGACGCGAGCGTCCACCGATACGAACTACTAAGCTTAGCATTACCTAGCTGCCATGCCAATGAACGAGGCCTGCGACCACCAACGAAGGCATACGAATCTCTTGGAACACAGGTCCCTTGGGAGCGACCTAGAACGCATGCCTTCGTGGCTTTCGTTGTATGCTAGGCTGTTCCTTTTCGACTATGCCTACAGCGATTCTGGCGAGAGTTCGATTCGTAGAACTTGGTCTTTATCTTTCATATTTCTTCCGTCTTCTGCAGCATAATGGGGAAAAAGTCGAAGCGACGTTTCCTTCGGAGCTATTTCTTCTCGGAAAGAGCTTGGGCTGCATTCTCTTGACACTCATCACTGATACAAACACATTAGATGGTACATCAAAGACAAGCCTGCAGCTTCGAACATAATTACCGAGCTAGACTGAGACTCTTGTTCGAGCATCAAAGACTTCTCATATGTGCTCCAACGCAGCGCTCTGGAAACAAAGCCATGAATTCATCCTATCTCGAATGAACAACAACGCGCTCCGCTCAAACCTTCTGAAACGTGCCACAAGGCTCGATGGTATCTTTGATCAATAGAAGATCATTGACAAATCCCTACAAATGCACATTTGGCAGAAACTTTCCATCTCATCTGATCATGATCTTTAGGCGAGATGTCCGGTCCACTTCTCATCGAGTACGCTGACCTCGATACTACCGCTCCGAGTACAGGTCCCCTCTTGAACTTGAGTTCCACCCGAGAGCATCGGCGTCGTCATTGAACAGAATCATCTGCGGCGCGCTGAGATCGCAACCTTGCGTGATAGCTTCAGCATTGCCAATCTCGAAGACACCGACATTAATCGCATCATCGCCAATATTGACACAGCCTCGCAGTCTTTCGAGCCACTTATAACCGCTTTGTGGCAAAAGATACCAGCGCAATTTCGCCCATCCGCAAGGTCGGCAGCCAAGGCAATGGAAGTTTTCAGAACTCCAGAACTTCTCGAACACGTACTTTCCTTCCTCTGTCCAGTCGAGCTCCTTAAAGCGCAACATGTCTCGCGCGATTGGAACGACTGTATGACCGGCTCTATCAAGATCCAACGCATGCTAGAAATCATACCAGACGCCACTGCGCACTACTACTCGCCCTTTGACTAGTATGACTCCATCTCGGATTATCTTGTCAAGCGCTGCTCACCAGGTCTCACGTTCGATCAACTCAACTGGGGCCCGTTCGAGAGCGGATACTCGACTGACGTCACTCCACTACACAACAGACTCGAATTTGAAGTATCATTCTTCAGCCTGTCCCGTCTGGGCAAGCGATGTCGATCGATGCTACTCTGCCAGTCGCAGTGATGCTGGTGTTGCTTCAAGGTTGAGTTGTTCGTTGTTTGAAGTTGCTATGCGCGAGTTCAAGCGCAAAGAGTAAGCACGTCGCGGAAGTCCAAGCTCAGGTTAAGCTTTAAGCTTTGACCGCTTTCACATTCACTCAAATCTCCGCAAGCCGCCATCCTCTTATACATGGTTCATCGCTCCAAGGTCTCATTTTGGGATCTTTTGCATTTGAATCTGTCCTGATATACACGCTCTCGATAGCTCTATGCCCTTCATGCAGATCTTCACCTCAGTAGTCATCTTTCGATCGCATGTGCCCTACCGCACCAATTTCGCAAGTTTGTAGAAAGGTAGGGCCGCTTCTAACACCCCCAATACAACAAGAAGATCCCAAGATAAGGTTCCGTGACCTCAATGGGTGTCGCAACCTTCCAGACTCTCTGCCAAGCCATTCCTCTACAACGTCTCTAGCCAGCGTAGTCGTTCCCGTCATGGTAACGAAGAAGAGGTGAGCTGGGTCGTTGCACGTCATGTCATCCAAGATTTCTTTTGCAGCATCGAGAACGTGACCCACGGTTGATGCCCGTCTTGGATGTGACTATTTGAGTGAGACGTGAGGCTTCGTCCTAGCCGCTGACCTCAACCAAGACTTGTGCATCCTTGAGAGGAGGCTGACACGCCAGCAGCTTCCGGCATTGGGAGCCGATGATCGGCAAGTGGCCGTTGCATTCGAATTCCAGGCGGTTGGGTCCGTACTGGTTGTCAACAGGCCTGATCTTGTGACTGGAATAATCACCGATGAAAGGCTGCCAACGGTCATCGCATGAAAACGGCGTGCACGCGAAGATGTGTCCTGCTGCACCATAGCTTTGTGTAGTGTATTCGAATGGCGAGTAGAAAGGGGCTGTGTCATCCGGAATGAGGCCCACTATGCGCTGAAGCATGACAGATCCCTTAACGCTATCTCTTCAGTCTCGTCCGGTCTGCTGTGCCTTTAATAGCTCAGACGGCGCGAGAAACGACAGGACGTGCTCTAGAAGCTCCGGTGTTCCGAATACCTTGGCAGCAGCGACAGTAGATTGGCTTGTTTGCCGGTTGATGGCAGGAATCTGCTTCCACAGAGACTCGAGAAGCGGCGTGAGTGATGCTGCAGCTGTACCTGCGGTCGCTATAGCTGCCTCAATTCCAGCGTCTCCGAGAGTGCTTGACTTTGAGCCGCGTTGGAGGGTTTCAAGGCTTGCTTGGAGTTGCTGGTTCTGCTCGAGTATGTCTTGTAGGTCCTCAAATGAGATTTCGAGCTTAGGTGGCGTTGATTTGTGACCGTAGGGCGTTCTAGAGTAGGTCGAGGACTTCTTTGGTGACGCCCGCTCGATATACTCAACAGCCAGGAAGCCAGACATGTTGGGCAAGTGGCGCGATCGAATCGTCCACGGGAAGGTCTCGAGGTGTGCAGGAGCTAGCGGACGGATTGACAGCGTGGTGCAGGCCGTAAGAGGCCGTGACAAGGCCGTTCGAGGAGGACTCGGACGTACGACGCTGCGGTAAACGCGATTCTGTCTGCGGTCGTTGTCTCGGCGGTGCGTGTGCAGGGATACGGGATGCAGGTTTTAATCGTTGTCCAACTGCTCCGAGGAAGATATGGAGTTGTCGCGCATTTGGTCGTGAAGAGGAGAGGCCTGTGGCGTGAAGCTTGTTCTGCGCTTTGACCAGCTTCACAGTCAACTCAGCCCACAGACAGACAGACCCCTGCCTTCTCGACACCGTCACGTCACTCACAGCCTGAGTCTCAAAAGAGACGGCTACTCTCAACACCTTCCATTCCACCTACACAGTGTACACCACAGTGAAAATACTAAACAATCCAAAGGAAACTGTCGCGGTCAAGCCACGCGCGTAGTGGTATCTCAAACCCATTCTTCCCAAACTTCTTTTTGTCCTTTCCCTTTACCTTTCTCGGGCGCTGCGACCGCTATTACGCAGCAAGCCTCCCTCTAATCCCCTACCTCAAATTGCATGAATTGAAACATCCATCAATCAAGAAGCCTTCCCAATCACCGCCACGTGCTCCTCATCCCTTGGCCCAATCGTCGCACTACTACTGCTCACAGCAGATAGATTGGACGACGCCACCGAGGGACTGCGAGATAGCGTATCGAAACTCGGCGCATAGCTCATGGCGCTGAGCTCCGTACCCTCCCTTCTCAGAGAATTCCCTTTGCTATTTCTCCTACCAAACACTCCCTTGACGCGATCCGTTGTCCGTCTCGTGAGAGACCTTTCCATGCCTGACTGCTGATCTGGTACCTAACCAGAAGGCGTCACGCTACGTTCCCGCCTGCTCATCAGGCGACCCATACCCTTGTGCTTGCTAGCAGGTGACTCGCTCGGTGCGATACTGCCCACATCGGCAGGTTGGAAAGCAGTTCTGATGACGACTACACCGGCACCAGCACGGACCTCACGCTCGCCCCCAGAGGACTGATCATTGATGAAGAAGGTGTTTTCGCCGAGTGCCTCGTCTCTACCGAAGGTCTTGTCGTTTGCCACCCTCAACTTGAACGGAGCCGCTGCGTTGCATTGAACCTTCTTCTCTTCGTCTTCGTATGTCGCTTCGCCAGTCTTGGCTTTGATGGCTTTCGTCTTGAGGATCTCCTTGCTTCCTTGGTAGATGTGAACCTCTAGCTTAGTGTCTTCTGGGTAGCCGGAGGCGCTTAGCACACTGATGACTGCGGTGCCGGTATCGCCTGCCATCGCTGGGCTGAGCGAGCCAGCGCCGAACGATGTGTGTCGTTGGTGAGGCGTGCGAGGCGCCTGAAGCGAATCTTTTCCAGCGATGCCATCGATGGAATTCCCATTTGCGTGGCCGTTGGCGGCGGTAACAGGTCGACTGTCTGGTTCGCCCGATTCCATGCTGGTTGGTCGGAGTTCGCCAGTTGCATCTTCAGGCACCTGTACGTCTTGGTTGCCACTCACGGTTCTCCTCTTGAACCCGCGGCCAACGAAAGTCGCACCACGGAAAATGCCTCCTCCAACTGCGCTTCCAACTTTGCCCACGCCCTTCACTGGCGCGCCAATGACCTTTCCGGGCGCCGCGAAAGTACCGCTGAACGTGGAAGACCCTTGCCGCGACCGAGTGATGTAATCTGGCTTGAACAGCATCTTCAGGCGAATTACACCGCTCTGGCCATCCAGATTCAATTTCATCTCCTGCGCCTGGAATGGCTCCAACACGTCGAGTGGGATGTGTGCAGCACCCAAGAAGTCAGCCTTGTCGCCAAAGTCCCAATCGTAGACATTGACAAGGAAGTTTGCGGCCGTTCGACTCCGAATGGGAACCTCGAAGAATTCATTCCAAGACGGGTGCAGCGTCTTCTTTTGCTTCGACGTCTTGTACACTTCCTTGCCACTGAGCATAAAGCGGCAGTACGGGTCGGAGAAACCATTGCGATCCGCGGCTGGAAGATCATCTGCATCTAAAACCTCAACGCGGAGGTTGCCCTGGTTGTTGAAGGACTCGCTGGGGTCAAGCTGCATCTTAACAGGCAAGTATCGCATTGAAAGCGTGATCTTGCTGTCATGGCCATGCTCGTCCTTCAATGTGACGGTGTGCGGTGTATACAGGCAGCGCTTGAGTGTATCGACCGTGTTCGCAGATACTTTGGCCTTGATGTCATCTTCCTTATCACCCTTTTGATCCTGTTCCGACACTACTCGCAGTGTTATGCGAGACAAGTCGAGTTCACGGACCATCGCGTCGCCAGTCTCGTTGAAGGTGTGCTGCTTCGATTTCGTTTTGCCACTTGACCATGCGGGATATTTCATGTCATCCATCAGCACTTGCAGGTACGTGTTTGTGTGTGCTAGCTCGGCTTCATGCATGGTGAAGACAACGAGGCCAGACTCTGTACCGATTAGCAAGGATTCGACGAAGTGAAATATCGCATTTCTTACCGTAGTTATGGAGGTCATCCACGCCAATCTTGACTTTGGGAACTGCTTTCTGATGGACCTCTTTGGCCTCAGTCTGCTCCTTCTCACCCTCAGCAAGAGCCCTTCGCATTTCTGCTTCTTCGCTCTTGCCGTTAGTTGAACCGGGTCGAAGACTGCTGATTGTGCCAACAGTTGCGCTGCGCATTGCACGAGGAGCATTGACGTTTTCACTGCTGCCGGTCTGTGACCCAGTCTGGGAGCCATCAGTACTGGTGTGGACCTTCTCTTCTTCCTCGTCATCCGGGTTGATCACGTTCAAAGTCGGGTAGAATGCGACAGTAAAGTTAAGCGTGCCCTTGGGAGGGCTCCTTCCCATGCGCAGAGGCGCGGAAATGACCTGATTCTTGCTGTCATGGATCTCATATTCTCCGTTCTCGCCCTGTCTGATGTACTCCGCAGCAGAGATCTCCATCTGGCCCATGGTTCGGTCTTTCCCAACATTCTCTTCGTCCATGACCTCAACCACAAGCTGCTCGCGAACCGAGTGCACTGGAACGTAGAACACCTCGTCCCAGTCCGGATTGAGATTATTCTTGAATGTCACGGTCCTGCCCTTCTCGATACCAGAAAGTAGAACACGAGCGTATGGGTCGGATTTGCCAACAGTATCTAGATTCTTCAGATCTTTGCCGGACTGGAAGTGGAAGCGCATGACGCCGATAGGGTCGATGTAGCCGTTGTTGCCTCCAGCACTGCCGCTGAGGGCGACTGGCTTCCATTGGAGTGACATCTTGGCGCGTCCTGACTTTGTTCCTGCCAGATTGAACCATTCCTGGCCTTTGGTAGTCAAGTCGAGGAGGTCATCAAGCTTGATTTGGTAAGAAGCAAGGATAGGATCAGTCGCCAGGTCGCGATCGTCCTTGATGACCAACCCTAAACGAGCCTTCTTACGATCCGTGATGAGCATCTCTTTGGCAGCATTGTCCCAGACCGGATTGTTGGTACGCTTGAGCTTCTTGGATATCTGCACCTCCTTCCCATTAAGAAGCAGCACAGCGTATGGATTCAGCTGTCCAATCATAGACTTGCTGCCGTCCAAATCCTTGGCTTGCTCAACGATGAACTTGGCGATACCCGTCGTGCTCTCTGGTGGAGGAACCTCCTTGCCATCTGCCAGCTTCTGACCTTCGAGAACTGGGAAGAAGTTAATGTCGCATTGCACAGTGCCGCGGGCCCGTCCATTGGCAATGACCTCCAAAGATTGATTCTCATGCGTCGGGTCGTTCTCCAGTTTTTCCAGATTGAAAGTAGCAACGCCCAATTCCTTGTCTTTGCGGAACTCGTTGTAATCGAAAACGGCGATCGTGAGCGGCTCGCGCAAGCTAGTGAGAATGACGTTGACAACTTCATTCCATCTTGGGTTGGCGTTCCCTTCAACAGTCTTCGTTTTCCCAAGCACTTCCCGGTTGTTGACGGAGACAGTAGCGTAAGGATCTGGAGTACCAGAGAACTTGTCGGGATTCTTCAGGCCCTGCGCGCCATGGAATCTGATTTGAAGAACACCAATGGCTTGGTCGACTGGGGAACCAGCCAACATCTTTGCAAGCTCGATTGGGAAAACATTTGGAGAATACATCATCGGTCCGAGATTGGCGTGGATTTGCTCCTGGATGAATCCCTCCAAACCCGGGATAAAATTGATGTCAAAGCCCAGCATGTCTCCTCCGAGCGGCTTGCAGACATAGTCGATTGTCGGCCTCTCCAAGAAGCAAATCTCGACACGCTCCACAAATGGGTATGACAGCATCAGCTTCATCTTCACACGCATAACGCCTGAGCAGGCCATGTCTTCCACAATGACGTCCAGACCTTTCGAGATCATAGCCTTTCCAACGCGCACCTCTAGGACGACCTTTGGGTTGACCTTGTTTTTCAATTGGCGCGCAGTCAAGTCTGCAGTATCGTTTGGTGTAAAGCTGAACTTCCAGTCCATGATCACAGTATCGTCCTCGGCTCTTGGGTATGTCTTGACGTGCTCCATCCTCGGCGGCTTCGTGCCCAGTGTGAACATCTTCATCCTCATGCTGTCCAGGAAAGCAGGGGTCGACGTGCTCAGGACCTGGTCAACCGAGGCAATGATAGAGCCGCACAGAATCGGGGCATAGATGGGCCAGAATTTGGCCATGAAGCTGTTCATCCACTCCAGCGACTCCACATCCGTCTCCAAACGGTTCTTGGCGAGCTCTCGCGTGATATCGTCTCGGAAGTTTCGTCGCACTCGGCGCAGAGACGTTCGGTAGTATGTCCCCAAAACTGTCATCAAAATGAAGATCCATCCTAGCCCACCTCCTAGGACCGCAATGGTCCAAGATGCCAAGCATGCAAAGGCGATGACTGCAGCATTGTGATACCAGTCTCCAAAGAACTTGTCGTCGAGCTTCCCTTCGAGTAAGGTCTGGTGATCTCGCATCTCGTCCACATCGTCTTCGTCGCCCGGGTTTCCAAAGCGCGGCGCCCAGCCGGTCTTCTCGTATACATCGCCCTCTTCCCTCGTGATATTGCCATTGGCGGTACTGGTCGGCGAGGAAGGGATGGCGATGGCGCCTTCTTTGCTCGGAGGTGGCAGATCGTATCCCGCATCTTGCCCATCGTCTGCATCGGTCACTAAGGCGGCGACCTGATGTTTCCGGTGCAGGGCGGGGCCGGCGCGCTGTACGCGTGGTCGGTCAGTATACATTTCTCATAGCCCTAGAGTGAGGCCGCTTCCTACCGCTCTCGCCTGCGCTGCCTTCTGCTCTGGCGTTGCATCTGGGTCAAACTCCATTGCTGGTGCTCCCGCCGCTCGCGCCTGGTCGTGAATGGCCTTTTCCGCATCCGCGGCGTCTACGTTGCTTGATGGATCCTGGGCAGCTTCCACGACGCCCTGAGCCTTCAGCTCGTTCTCTCGCCCTTTTGTGCCGTCCAACATGCTTGCGGTGGCCACCGTGTAAGCCGTGGTACGGAGGAAGTCGACGGAGCTGGCAGCTCAGGGAACTGCCGAGCTCTCGTGAAGGGATACGGTTGTCTAATCTCTTGGCCTATTTCCGGATTGCTGGGGAGTGTTTGGGCGCAATCGCCGCGGTGGAAGATGGATTCAACGGAGAGGGAGAAGAGAGATAAAGAGCGTGTGGAAGGTCCTATGGGACGAAGGGGAGGTGATGGTGGCGCCTGTGAGAGGCTGAGGTGTACAGTAATATGGAAAGTGAAGAGGCGTTGACGCTTTGCTGGTGGAGGTACGCGCCATCCTCCCCAGCTCGTTTGGTAGCTTCCACGATCTCAATGTCCCTCGTCTATATTGCAACTCTAATCGGCCTTGTTCGAGGCATATCTTGCATCTTACATGTGATGCTCGTCAATAATAATGTCTACTGCAGCTATTCCTGCCCTTTTCCATACCAATGCGCCTTCCCTCCTCGTGGAGTTCGTCTTTGTCGTCGTGATCGGCCAAGATGTCGCCAACAGCTCGCAGCCACGCAGTCAGCCACACTCTGCAGTGCCATGAGCGCCTTGAGAGACGTGCGGCCGCAAGCTCGCGTCACGCCTGCAGGATCCTTGTTGGCCGTCCATCGTCTTGATCAACTGCCCGCAAACTTGGAACTGTCACGGTGAACACTCCGTTCGCCTCGCACCACTTCGCGCTGTCCGATGTCACATCAAGGCTTCCTTGTTGTGCTGCAGCAAGGAGCGCGGCAGTACAGACGGGACGGCCTTCTTCAGAGCTTGTATGCGTGCTGAAGCAGGAACTGTGCGATGACGAGACGCCTGGAACGTGCTGTCCGGACGAGACGTTTCGTAGCTCCGGCCAATGACACGCCAAGACATCCACTCCGCCAACTGTATATGTACAACGTTGCTGTCTCTATGTCCGCTCGTGCGAATCTAGCCACTCAATGTCACCCTCAGACACCAGCCCATACCTTGCAGACGAAGCCACTCGCACGAGACTGGCGTCTACTATACCGCAACAGATGTCTTCAGCTTAGACTTCTGAACTGATGGCGGAGATAGAGATTTCCCCATCCGCTGATGAGGTATGCAGAGGTCAAGTATAAACAACCAATATGTCTGCTTCGTATTCAAGAGATGCAAATTCCATACAGCTTCTTCTTCTTCCCGAACGGCCAAATCTTTCACCATGGCAGCAATCACCAAAGAAATCGTTCTCATCACGGGTGCCAATACAGGCATTGGCTTCGAACTCGCCAAACAGCTCCTCGAACTCAACCGCTTTTACGTCCTTCTCGGAGCTCGAACACCCTCCAAGGGCGAAGCAGCAGTGAAAGACCTCCAAAATCAAGGTCTCAATGACTCCGAATTCATCCACATCGATGTCACCAAAAACGATTCCATCACCGAAGCCGCCCAGACCGTGCGACAAAAGTTCGGCCGTCTCGATGTTCTTCATGTCAACGCAGGTATCGCACCTGACAAAGACTTGTGTGGAAAAGTCCCTATTTCCGAGCTCTTGAGAGAAACATTTGAGACGAACGTGTACGGAGCGGCACAGACGGCTGAGACGTTCATCCCATTGCTTGAGAAGGTAGATAATCCGCGGATAATCTTCACGTCGACTGGATTGGGAAGTTTGACAAGGATCAAGGACCGCTCGAACGAGACTTGGCCATCGTATTCGGCGAGCAAGGCGGCGCTGAATATGGTGATGTTGTACTTTCATCACAAGCACAAGAACATGAGGGTGAATGCTTGTGCGCCGGGGTTTAGAGTAAGTTCAAAGAAGCTGTACGAGAGGTGTCGAATGCATACTGATTTAACACCAGGCTACTGCTCTAAACAACTATGGTCAAGGAGGTGCAGCGAAACCGGGTGACGTGGCTGATGGAGCGAAGAACGCAGTGAGGTTGACATTGCTCGGCAAGGATGGCGAGACTGGTACGCACACGGACATGGACGATGCGACTGGTGAGGTGAGGACTGTGCCTTGGTAGAGGAGGAGCGACAGGATATCACAGAGCGGACTCCGCAGATTGATTATGGGGTCTTACGAGGGGCTTCATCAGGGAGACTATTCCCAACAACTTCGGATATGTGGAATGCAGAAGTCTGACAATCCGATATATCGCCTTTCGCAGTGATAAAGTCTCCAACCAGCGCAACCACATTCACCAAGCCCTCATCCCATTGCTCTTTCCTCATCTTCATTGTCATTCGTCTCTCCTCTTGGCAGATCGGAGCACAGAAAGCCCGATTCCGCGCGACCGTTGCGATCTCTCTTTTGCACCTCATCGTTTCGCGTATCTCAAACTCGGACTCAAGGGAAACAATAGCAGAGCACATATAGCCGCTATTCTTCCCTCCACTCGCGTGCGGCAAGGCCTGTACCCGGGCCATTGAGGATTATACTGGATTCCCGGAGAGCGAAGCACAAGAAAATCTTCCCAGTGGGACACACTGGCAGGGCACCTCTCGAAAGATATTTGGAAGCTACAATCTGGATGAGGGATTGGACCGGAGAAGGAAAAGGAGCTACTGCAAGCGTTGCGGCCTCTGTGCTGGGGCTCTGGAATTCGAAAAGACTGGTAATCCGACAAACGTCAAACTTCCTCTAAACAACATACAACTGGCAAACACGACATCTATTGCTTCTCTCACTCAAGACCTCCTCTCCCAGCTCAGGCTTCCTCCATCATGACCGCCGCCGAACTCCCCGATACATCACGCGTCTCCACCCTCAACACCCGCGCCTCCACCAACACCCTCGCCAACAGCATCTCCTCCACCCACCGGGATACAATCTCCCTCCTCAACCTCCAACTTCCTCATGGCCTCATCGCGCCGGACGTCTGGGGGAAACCAAAAGAACAACCTGCATTGATAAGCCTCACATTACTGCTGAATCCTACTTCTGGAGGTTTCTCTTCGGCAAGCGATACGGATAAATTAGACGATTCGACGATTCATTACGGCCAACTGGCGAAGAAGATACGGGCAGGGAGTAAGGAGGGGCAGACTATGGGGGAAGTCATTTATGTGGTCGAGAAGGCGATATGCGAAATGGCCCGCAAGTCCGCAGGAAAGTTCATCGTGAGCAGATCTACAGTCGATGTCAAGTTACAGAAGGCCTCCATGTTCGGTGAAGGCATCACATTGACGAGCGTCACGACGTATGATTCGAATGGGAAGGTTTTGGGCGCGCAACGAATGTTCCAATTAGAAGGAGTAAGCATCATGGCGTTGGTAGGGGTGAATGCGTATGAAAGGACGATGAAGCAACCGTTGGTAGTGAGCGTGGTATTGCATTTGAGGTCAGATGCGGAGACGAGGGACTCGGAGAGTACGGTTGCGGTATTTAGTTTGGAGACGACGATTGTGCAGGTAAGTAAGATATTGGGAGGCGGATTTGGTCTGATAATAGCAGAGACTGACTTCAACCAGATCATTCAAGGCACATCCTTCGAAACCCTGGAAACGCTCATCGAGTTTACATATACTCAGCTGCGGAAGAAGATGCTCGACTCTATCTTGCCTGGCACACGCGTGCAACTCAGGATTGAGAAGCCTCGAGCGATTGCCTTCGC
This sequence comes from Nothophaeocryptopus gaeumannii, assembly GCA_031771865.1. Taxonomy (NCBI): domain Eukaryota; kingdom Fungi; phylum Ascomycota; class Dothideomycetes; order Mycosphaerellales; family Mycosphaerellaceae; genus Nothophaeocryptopus; species Nothophaeocryptopus gaeumannii. The sequence continues at coordinate 987,789 of JASISA010000025.1, forward strand.
GGATGCTCCAGTTGTGGAGATTGTGAGAGAGGTGCCATCAAACACGCGAAGTACTAGAGTCAGTACGGCGACAGCGATTCGCAATTCCCCAGACGGTGTGCGCTCTTCTTCGGCAGCCACATTCGACGACGGAAGGTCTGTGTTGGAGACGGAGTCTAAGCCGCCTGCTATGGAGAGGCTGAGTGTGATAAGGCCGTACTCTGGGTAGAGGAGACATCGAGAAACTACGAATGGCTTGCTTAAACGCTCGACGCAGAACCTCGGTCTTGGGCAGACGGGGCAGTTGCTGACGTACGGCAGGCTCGAGATGCTCTGTCCAAGATCCGAAGAACTTGAATGAGGTTGGGCTGAGTCATCTGCAGTGACTCGTTAAGCCACAGATGTGAATGATAACGAGCTCGAGACACTCAAACCCCCGCTTCCGTTCATTCCCGGCTTGTAGGTCGTGGGGGCGGTCAACTTCTTGACTGGATAGAAGTACCTGGAAGCGCATATATCAACTGCCTCCAAAAACGGAGCTCTTTCCGAGCCATGCTGCCCGTAATCAGTCACAAGGCTGATGTGACGGCCCACGCGGTTTCAAGGAAGCACGCAGATGAAACAGGTAGACCCGGCAAGACCAGCTTTAGTTCAGGAGGAGTGTCCGGAGTCAGTCCGGATATCGACATGTGGCTTGATGAACTGCAGGAACAGGTGGACGATTTTCGTCCAGACGGAAGGGCGCTCATCCCTCTGTGTCCGAATCAAGATGCTTGAAATGAATGAGAGTGTCCACGTTGCGTCCGTTACATCTGTGCCGTCCATGTCCACAATTGGTCCAGATTGGACGCTGAGTCTCCGAGAGATAAGGCGCTGACCATTTTGAGCTCTCTACTTCGTGTCAGTGCCATCTAGAGTGCAAACCTTGTACGTCAAGTGAATGATTGCAATGATGTATTTGCGTCGCATATCTCTTGATTCTTCAGAGCGAGCTGCCAGGGATGTGGTTCTTGTAACACAGCAACGAGGCTGTCAGTGCGTCTGATATGGAACACAGCTGCCGTCTCCAGTGATTCGGACGTTGCTCGATCTATTTGAAAACATGTTGTCTATCTGCCTCTGAAACTCGCACGTGTGAAGCTTCAGCGGACAGCAACGAGAAGCGGGTGGCGTTCGGACCTTGCAGTTGGGGCGTTGAAGATCAGCGACTGGGGTCCAAGAGGCCAGAGCTCCGGCGACGACCGATCTCGGGATGTCGTGAGATAGCGCCTGCGCATGAAGTTGTAGGGTGGTTGGGAGGGTGAGTGCGACCGTGTCAGATTCTTTCGTGTCAGATACAGAAGGAGGAGAGGCGCGTTATGGCGAGGATGTGGTTGAACAGTTCCTGCTTCTCCAGCGTGGAGTGCTTGGAGGCGTGGGGATTGCAGATGCCGCGAACTATAAGCCGATGCCGTTCCGAGGAGTCGACATAAAACTGTCGGTGTAGAGTGTAGACGTCACGGTCTCAGATGGCAGCTGCTGAAGCGAATGCAATGCTTCCAGCCATCATATACTTCTCGCTTCTTCCACACGGAAGCGATGACTGAAATCGCTGCACGGGCGCTCGGACGCCAGCGAGATTGCGTGCGATAGAGAAGGCATTGGACTCCCGCCACGAAAGATACATGTAGAGACGAGCGGGAATGGAAATAGCAGCGGAAGAGATAGTCGATATGTGAAGCTGTGCGTGACGAGTCTGATGAGCGAGCTAGAGCGCCACCTGCATTTGCGCTGCATCATTCCGCACTACCTGGCCCAGAAACAACATTCTGGTGTTCTGTGGTTGGCGTTAGTCGGGCAGTGTTTCCCAACAAGGTGTCTGATGGACCATGGTCTCAAGCGGACCCTTGAACAGCCCCGCCAAAAGCTGTTTTGGCTGATACACGCGGTGCACGTCCCGAGAAGTTGAGCGCGCTAATAAGAAGTCCACGACTCTTTCCATTGATCTCTCGCTACTCTGCCTCTCCCTCTCCATCCCATCGCCGTTCTCTACAACACTCTCCAAGGTGAGTCGTTCTTTCCCTTACCAAAAGCATGCGCGACGAGCGAATAGCACCTGCCAAAACCCCGCCGTACCTACCGTTTGCCGTGAAGTGATCCACAAACGAGCTCACTTCTGCTTCACTCTTTGGAAGCTTCCTGGAAGTTTTCTAGTAACCTGCGAGGCGCCTGCTGTTTCTCATTCCACCAACATATCTGACAATACGCCTGGCAGAACTCCCTTGTTAACCACCACACACGACATCAAGAGAGACGACAGACGAAAATGGCCTCTAAGATCAAGGACGCGCTGCCAGCGCACTTGAAGCCCTCCAATGGCACCGCTGAGGAGACGGGCCGTCACCATGGCAAGAGCCAGTCTCACGTGGTAAGTCCAACTTTTCCCTGTTTTAGCGGCGGCGACGGAGGCAGCGGGCGGGCTGTCATGAGTTTCAAACCAATTATCGGCGGTGAGTGGGCGACGGTGACTGTTCAAGAGATGGGCGGGCGAGCGAGGTCAAGAGTACAGTGAGCGGACAGCTGCATACATCCACCTGCCGTGTCTCAGCGGCGACGGCAATCTCACCCTCGGCAGCACTAGCTCAAGCACATGACGAGCGGCAGAACGACATATGAAGGGCGGCTCACCGGCGGCCCACCGGCGGAGATGCTGGGAGGCTCAGTGCCTTATGGCGAGCACCACCACCAGCAGCATCCTCCATCTACTACAAACAAGCTTGCAGCAGACATCACCAACAGACTGACCAATGGCTCCCAGGCCTTCGAGAACACCTCCACGTCAGTCGCCGCTTCTCAGATGCGCAATGCGCTCAACAATCTCGCGGATACCGTCAAGGATCCACAGGAGAAGAAGGTGAGTTTTGGAGATACCCATATCACACGCCTTGAGCAGTCCACTGATCCTCTCCACAGAGGTTCGAGACCGAGATGGACAACTTCTTCGCCCTCTTCCGTCGTTACCTAAACGACAAGGCCAAGGGAAACGAGATCGACTGGGCACGCATTGCCCCACCAAAGCCAGAGCAGGTTGTCGACTACAACTCTCTGGGCAACTCTGAGTCTGTTGAGTTCCTCAACAAGCTCGCCGTCTTGAAGCTCAACGGTGGTCTTGGTACCTCCATGGGCTGCGTCGGTCCAAAGTCTGTCATCGAGGTCCGTGAGGGCATGTCCTTCCTTGACCTCTCAGTCCGTCAGATCGAGTACCTCAACCGCACCTACGATGTTAACGTCCCGTTCGTGCTCATGAACTCTTTCAACACCGACTCCGATACTGCATCGATCATCAAGAAGTACGAGGGCCACAACATCGATATTATGACCTTCAATCAGTCCCGGTACCCACGTATCTTGAAGGACTCCCTCCTCCCAGCGCCAAAGTCCGCCGACTCCCAGATCTCCGACTGGTACCCACCAGGACACGGTGACGTTTTCGAGTCGCTGTACAACTCCGGCATCCTCGACAAGCTGCTCGACCGTGGCGTCGAGATCCTCTTCCTGTCCAACGCCGACAACTTGGGCGCCGTCGTCGATTTGAACATCCTCCAGCACATGGTTGAGACAAGAGCAGAGTACATCATGGAATTGACAGACAAGACCAAGGCCGACGTCAAGGGTGGTACGATCATCGACTACGAGGGCCAGGCCCGCCTCCTCGAAATCGCCCAAGTACCGAAGCAGTACGTGAACGAGTTCAAGTCGATTAAGAAGTTCAAGTACTTCAATACCAACAACATCTGGATGAACCTCCGTGCCGTCAAGCGTGTTGTTGAGAACAACGAGCTCGCCATGGAGATCATTCCAAACGGCAAGAGCATCCCTGCAGACAAGAAGGGCGAGGCCGATGTCTCCATCATCCAGCTCGAGACCGCGGTTGGCGCTGCCATCAAGCACTTCAACAACGCGCACGGTGTCAACGTACCGCGTCGCCGCTTCTTGCCTGTCAAGACCTGCTCTGACTTGATGCTTGTCAAGTCTGATCTGTACACCCTCAAGCACGGCCAGCTCATGATGGACCCGAACCGCTTCGGTCCAGCTCCCCTCATCAAGCTCGGCAGCGACTTCAAGAAGGTGTCAAACTTCCAGTCCCGAATTCCGTCCATTCCCAAGATTCTCGAGCTCGATCACCTCACGATTACTGGTGCAGTCAACCTCGGCCGTGGCGTCGTTCTCAAGGGAACGGTGATTATCGTTGCCACTGAGGGGTCCACCATCGACGTTCCACCGGGATCTGTGCTCGAGAACGTCGTCGTTCAGGGATCGCTCCGACTGCTCGAGCACTAGGTGAATCGTACAGGCAAACGACGCATCCGCTCCTTCAGCGACAGCGAGCATCACACCAACTGGCAGCACTCCCGTAGTATTAGATGGGGACCCGGTTTTGAGAGCCACGTCTGGTGGCACAGAATGAGTAGATGAAATGGCGCGATTGCCGGCATGAAGAAAGGTCGATCAGTGGATCTGGCGACCGATTGTACTTTGAAGCGATTCCAGCAGGGCGGCTCTCTGCGCATGAATGAGAATGAAGATATAATATGTGCACCCACTGTTTCAATTTTTTCCTCTCAATTGCAGGATGCTTCGTCCTGTCTGGCTCTGGCGGCCCTCGGCAGGTCTGGGGTGATGCGCTGACAGAGAGCAGATACTTCATCAAATAATTAGGCCTGTGACCGCGTGGCGACTTATGTATTTATTGCCACTGTCCAGGACTTCCCAAAGACGATCAGCTGCCGCAAAGTACACCTGGGCGGTCTGCGGAGCGATGTCAAGCTGACGGCTCGAGGGAGAGCGCGCGCTGTGCTCTACGTCTTGGGTTTGCAGGACCGATAAAACATCCAATCGCTGTGTTGGTCAGGATGAAGCAAGGAGGAGTGAAAAGAGCGACATCGAGATACCGAATGGTTATGGAAGTCGAAGATAAAGAGGATGTTTGATCTACAAATGACTGTGCTTCCTGACCATGACACCGCTCCTTGCTGGGGCCGGGGACCTGCGGCCACAAGCACGGCGCCGTTGACTATTAATCTGTGTGCTAGGATGTGGAGGAAAGGATCAGTGTTAGGAAAGGAAGAAATCAATAAAGATCCTTGAAGACGGTGTAGCACAGGTCTACGTTGAAGCCAGCACCACAGTTACTACTCTAGTTCTTGCGGGAAGAGCAGCGGTAGATTCCGAGCATGGAGTCCGTCTCTACCTGACCAAGGCCAGTGATGGTTTGGATGTAGGCTTTGATCGCGTCCTGGGGTACGTGAACCCGCCTGCTCGTACGTGTTGACAAAGACTTCGACACCACGCTTCGTAGCAGCCTTGTTAAGGCCGCTCTTAGAAAAGCGGCGCATAGCATGAGTACTGCCGCGAGCAACAGCGTATGGAAGGGCCGTCTCCTGGCAGGTGAAGGTGATACACCAGTGCTTGTAATCAACCATCTGCGATACTGTCAGTCTTGTTGACAATCTTGTGCTCATGCATAGAACGCCTACCTTGTCGGCTTGTCTTTGACACCAACGACCGAATTTATCAGAACTATGCGGAGATCAGCGATGGCCCAATGTTTGTGCTTGTTGCGTATGATTATATCGTGAGCTTTCATTATGGAGTGTGAAAAGCCGTGGGCCCGTGCCCGCAGAAGCCAGCAGATTCTCGCATGTGGAAAAGCTATAGGTGAATGAGAGAACTCAGCACTCAGGTTTTGTCCGCGCATTTGGCATTGGCCTCATGCTCGCGCAGTGCTCGCACAGAAGTATTCCCCAGCGCGACTTGCAACGGATCCCTGCCGTCCGCTGGCGAGGGTTGCACGTCGTCAATGGTGGTCACACCCAGCTACGAGACTGGTTCTGTGCTGAATGCTATCGCGGAGTTTCCTCTCACGTTCCGAAGAAATAGACTTCGCTAATTCTATGAGCGAGGAGACAAGAGCGTGCGCTCAAGCCGCAACGACTGATAGGAACGGACCGAGTTGCATGCATCCATAATACCGTTCCAATGCCTAACAGTCGAGGTAACGTGAATACCATTCTTTGCCATCTACTGGGCCTGGCCTTTGACTACTAAGGCTCAGGGATACAAAGTAGACCAGACTGTGATCATACGCCGAGCGTACCTCGAATCAGATGATGGACGTTGCCTGCGCAAAGACAAGTAAGACGAACTTAGACGCCCGTGGACTTGAAGCAGACTTACATGGAAGGAGACTATCTTCGAAAGCGCAGATATATAAAGCCAAAGAGGTCCAATCTGGGGTCGAGCATCATACAGCCATCTCTGAGCCTTCGCCCAGTGTACCCGTCTCTCATGTCCAGCGGCTTGAGATCAACATCGTAGTCCCAGCTGGCAGGATAGTTTCTAGAGCTTCTCCAGAGAGCGAAGTTATGCTTGAAAGGATTGATGTGCAGTGTCAGGAAGAGTTATCAAATTCCACCAGCCAACATGGCCATCCGTTTCCAAGCGTTGGCTGTCTGGAATTGGCACCGTGCAGGTAGCCGGAGGTCTCGCTGCTGCGAAGCAAGTAGAGATTGACAGCACTAGGGAATGGCTGTCCGACAATCGCGTGGTTTCCGATCTGCTCAAGCTCAAATTCATCGTTCTGCTGGGTCTCGGCCTGCTCGGAAGGCTCCCACTCTTCAGCTTCTGCATGATGAGCCTTTGCAATGTGCCAAAAGTGAGCGAAAGGGCAGACTTCTTACGCGATGTTCATACGTCCGCGTCTGGGCCTTGTTCTCTCTTGACCGGTATGTCGCTCTCCCAGAACTTGCAGGTCTAGATGCCCCATTCGTGAAGGTAACGAGTTGCGAGCGAGCTGCTTGAGGAGCTTTCTCAGCTTCGGTGCTCCCGGAAAATGCTGGACAATTGTGGAGAACGAAATGGTTGCCACTGTGGTGATCCCTTCTCCTTGGTGGGAGTGCGTGCGTCCTTGCTCTCATACGCCAACTGTCAGGATACGAGCCGATGCCACTTTGCTCGCTGTAATAGCTCAGGCTGGCCGGACCAGCAAGTGATCCTCCAGTTGGGTCACCATCGTCATGTATCTGTGTGAGCGAACAACGGCAGATTTGAAGCTGTAAGCGGAGAGCTGGGAGTGGAAATGCCAGATCGATCGACTCAGTTGTCAAACACGAAAGCTTCTCTCCCTTAATCTTCGTCCATTCAGATAAGCCGACCGCGAGGCTAGTAGCAGAGTCAACGCACTGCAAGCTGAGAGCTGCAGACGAGATACTCAAGGTCCAGAATGAGAGCTGCGTCACAACACTTTGAGCAAATATGCGACGAATGCGACGCCACGCCAGCCCACTAGACCGACTGAAGTGCCGCTTCGCCATAGATGCTCAAGAATGCTGCTTTGACCTGGGTTCGGAACATTATGGCAAGTTTGTGGGTGCTAGATATGCCTGGTGTCTAGAACGAGAGCTGAGTCTCAGCGATTACGGCGAGAAGTCGACGGACGTTCTAGTGTGAATTGGGATCGCAGCGTAGACGTAAAGAAATGGACATCGTAGTCTTCGGTACCGTGCCACTGCTTGTATAGATCGTTGCGGAGTATATCAGTATGCTTCGGGATGTCCTCGTGTTCTGTTAAGCGGATGCCTTGGGGGCGAAGCCGGATGATCGATGCTCTCGTCCATCTAGCACCGGATTTTCTTTCTCCCTGTCCTCTGACTCATCCAAATAGGCCGATCGTGAAACCAGCAGCAGCGCTGACGCATCGCAACAGGGAGCCAAAGACGAGAAGCGCATGATGATTGGGATCACATACAAAGTCAGTGCAGCCTGTCTCTCGAAGCTTTGGTACGTTTGGATACGCCGAGTGTGAAGCCAGTAGCATAGTCGATGGATTGGACCAGGAACGAGTAGATGGAAGAGACCAGCATCGTCGAAAACAGAGCCAGGATCGATGTGTTCTCTCTCTCGCTTCATCCCGCCTAGACACACCGATATTGCGAGGAGCATTAGAGGAAGGTTCCAGAAGTTCACACACAGCTTGGAGTCTGCACAACGGTTGATCGAACCAATAGCATAGACGCAGTCTCCCTGGAAGGTGAGCGGCCGAAGAATTTGACTGAAGATGAACTCAGATCGGAGGTTTCGGCCGGTATTGCTGGTACCCTTAGGCGACAGCATAGTTGATCGATTGGAAACAGAAAGCCAGAAACAGACAGAGCTGGCACCATAAAATCTTCACCCAGATTCGACGTTGCCGCTCTCTAAGCTTCCATTTAGGAGGTACTCTGGTCGAGAAGGCGATAGCATAGTCCAGTAGTCGCAAACAGGAAGCTGAAGATTGCAATGACTGCAACAAAGGAGAGCAAAGCTCTCGCCGAATCTTATGATATAAATGGGTCAAGTCGTGGCAGCGCCTTCCAACCTGAGTCCTTCAAACATCATGTATATACCCATCATCCTGAACGATTGTATAATGCCAACTATACCCGAGATAAAGTTGAAAGGCATTCCTGGATCCAGCAAGAGTCGATGTGAATTCCATGCGGCCGACAGCAACGTCCTGGAATCGCTCATCGATAGCGAAGCAAGGACAGAGCCAGAAAATGGTCCAGAGAAGGCCTGTGAGCTTGCTCTCCTGCAGTCCGCTAGACAGGAATAGCTTTACACGCAAGCATCTGCTCGTACCACATGCGGCGCGCAGAGCGCGGTTGTAATCAGGTGCTTTCAATATTCAGGGCCTGCTGGCCCACATGTCGAGTCCGGATATCGGCGGTGTTGTTCCAGGGTCAGGCGACATGTATAGCGATGACCTTTTCGCCGTCTTTGTCGTTCTTCTTGAAACCATGCGCCTCCACAAACCATGTATCCAGTCGGCGAACAAATGCCTACGCATCTGCAGCGCGGTCTCAATGGGATTCTTCATGGTCCTGAAGGTATGTGCAGACATCGTTCCAACTGATTATGGAAATTCGCTATCCTCGAGGTCTGCTATACAGCAAGTCCGTACTGACACTGACAATAACCAGGTCGAAAGGCTTCTACCGGGCAGGACTCGAGCAGAATCAGATGCTCCTCGGATACAGCGCATATGTTGACCACGGAAATTGCCGGCATTGTTGCAGTCTCTTGAGATATTTGCCAACACGGAAAACCTCCTAGTTTTTGTTGTTCCTGTCTTGAGACAGTGCTGGATCTCCGGAGCCTGAGACGTCCTGGAGGTCTCACTTTCACATGCATTGAAAAGCCGCCAGATTTCTGCCGCCAGGAGGATCTTCAGCAAACGCTGCCCGCCCAGCCTACACAGAGATTTCTTCCGCTCGCCCTGCCAGACACAACAACTCTTGCACCAACCTTTCCTGACAAGATATCGAACCCATCAACTTGTCAGCACCATCCTCAAGCATGGCAAGAGAAGTAAGTACTCCTGAACCGAAGCAGACAACCTCAACACCCTCACTACCACCCCTGAACATAGGTGACATCGTATAGGACTCCCAGGTAGAGGCGTCCAAGCCGCCACGAGCCGCGAAGGTAAGCATTCACATGCTTGAGCAATCACATGGATGACTCGGCGGCGGGCGCACATGCAGAACCGCGCATGCTCGTGCTAACAGCGCTAACACGTGTTAGAGCCAGGCGGCGTCAGCTGCCAGCGATTTCGAGAAGATCACCGCGAACTTCGCCGAGAGCATCACGGCTCTCAACAACAAGGCAGGAGACCATGCTCCTGCCGTTGCATTCACGCCCGTAAACCCTCGCGACGACCACGAGAAGCATGTTGTTGAAGAGCTGCGGAAGCTCCTGGTGGAAGCCAGCCCCAGCGTACGGAACGGCTTGGAGATGAAGTTCGCTCTCCTGCTCCTTGTGGGCCTTTTTCAGGAGCTGGCAGAAGAACTGCGGGACGAAAGGGACGACTGGGTGCACGAGATCGCCCAGCGGATCGGAGAACAAGAGCGGGACGATACTGTTCGATACTGGACTGGCCGTGTCGTCTCCGATGCCGTTCAGGATGCTCCTTGGGGTCTGCAGAAGCCAGTCGACTCCTCTTCTTGCGACACTGTCCGCACCCTCAACGCTGTCTTCGTCGGCATGATTCGCTTCGTCCGCCAGCTCATGAAAGCGTTGGATCAGCAGGCCCAGGAGGGTGTCAACCTGGCCGATTTCGACGTCGAGGAGAACAAGTCCGGGTCAGATAGCGATGAGAACTTCGAGGAGCGGGGAAAGAAGAAGACGAGCAAGAGGCCCATTTCCCGAAAGAGCGCAGCCAACAGCGCTCAGGTTCAACGCACAGCGCCTCGGCCATGGAGCAAGGCCGAGAACGTGTCGCTGCTGAAGACCTGGCGCGACAATCTCGACGACCCGAACACTTATCACCAAGACAGGACCAACATCCACAACAAGACCTTCCTTCACAACGGCGAGGAGGGTGTGCGCACAAAGGAGGGCTGTATTCAGCAGATGGACAAGCTGGTAAAGCGGACTCCTGCCGGCATGGTCGACCGTATCAACGCGAAAATTGCCGAGTTGGAGGCGGAGATGGCGGACGAGCAGCAGGTCGAGGAGGAGTGAATAGATGGTCTTCGTACCGTTCACAGCTTGCGAAAAGGAGTACCACCATAGATATTCTCCTTTATGGGCTACATGAAAATGGTCATAGGAGAGTACGCAGGCCGGACAATGAGTGCGCGATGATTGACGATGATGCATGAGAGAACAGCTGCAAAGGACGAGCTGACGTTGGAAATGGACCTCGGCGCTCACCAGGATTCGCGCCAAGCTCAAATCCAAGTCAATTGCTGCCCATCAATAGCCTCTCCTTTCTCTCCCTTACAATATCAGCATCGTCTGTCTACCTTTCATATGCAACATGTGAATACAATCCAAGTCATCGAAGCACATGTGAATATGTCAGAAGCGGTCCTTCAACCAGCCGACAATAGCCTCTCCCACACCGACCGGATTCTCCAGCATGAGCCAGTGGCTCCCCTGCACCTCCTTGATCATCGCATCCGGCAGCATTCCCTGCGAAATGGGCATCTGAACCGCCTCTGGAAGAGCCAGAGGATCGTCCAATGCTGTCACGAACAGATACGGCGCATTTACCACTTGACCACCGGCCTTTAGCACGGCCTTTTCCGCTTCCAAATCCAGGTTGTCCCTCGCGAAAGCCTTATACCACAACAAAGGCGCCTTCCAACCATCCCTCTTCAGCCTCCCAATCCACTCCTCGCGAAATTTTGGCTCCGCAGCATACGGTAGGACTGGCTTTTCCGCATTACGATTATCCTCCAGCCATTTCACCATGGCACCCTGCTCGCAGCAGACATGCTTCATCACTTCTCCTCCGCCGTAAAGAGCCGTGAACATGTTCTCCAACTTCGCATCAACAAGCTCATGCCCATCATCAGACAAAAAGAGCTGGAAATACCACATCGAATGATAGCCTTGCGTGGCCTCTTGCATGGCACGGATCTGCTCCTGATCGAAAGGAAACGGCATTGGTGGGATCATCGCCGTGCCCAACGTGATGAGCCCGGCGAGTTTCTCTGGCTGAAACATGGCGAAGCGGCTGGCTAGGTAGGCGCCGATGTCGTGGCCTACGGCTATGACTTTGGAAATGCCTTCGTGCTCTAGGATCTCGACCAAGTCCCGGCCGACGACGGTGCCGGCGTAGAGCTTGACATCGTCCGGTTTGGAAGTCTTGTCGTAGCCAACGAGGTCTGGAGCGACGATACCGTAGCCATTTGGGACGAGGTAGTTGGTGATAAGATTTTTCCAGACTGTATGGTCGTCTGGGCAGCCTTGGAGAAGGAGGAGAGTCGGCTTAGCGCCTTCTGCGGAGGATGTCCAGTAAGTGTAGTCCACGCCGTTGCGTGTGAGGTGGGTCTTCTGATTGAGGCCCATTATGTCTGTGGGTGTAATGGTGTTGCTGATGGTTGATGTTTGGAACTTTGCGGATGCTTATCTGCCATGCCACAGACTGCATCTTATATCTTTCCATTGACGGTTGATTCCTTACTGCGCCCTAGTTGCACTCTACTGAACGTGCAAGGCGCCTCGAGTACAGGCTGGTGTACGCCCTGGCTGGGCTTGGCATGCGAGGATTCGCGAGCACCGGCTTTCCAACTTGGACATCACACGAGCCGGGACAGAGCCGGCCACAATTTCCCACTTTCCCTCGCAAGTACTTGCAATGCGCGCTTCATCGCGCAGAAAAGAAAACCCGGTGCCGCGTCCGAAAGTGATTGCATGGGGATCCGACATCATCTTGAAAACATCTTCGATACGCACGACAAGTAAAGTATTTTCTCTCAAGCAGTGGCATACTCTCCCGCTTTCATTCGCGCCTACTTCAGCAATCAGAAAAGATTTTGGCCTTCTACAGCATGCCATGGGAAACCTGGTGCCGCGTCCGATAGCGATGGCATGGTAATCCGACATCATGTTGAAAACAGCTAGGACGCACATCACCGGTCAAGAAAAGTAAGTGGAGAGATTGGCACACACTGCTTCTTCATTGGATTGGACACTGACGAAGCTATGAACATCATGCCCGCAATATCTTGACTGCACTTTCATGTGCCGAGTCCGTATTGCCATGTCTAATCATGCTTCAAACGCCTCCCAGTCCCGTCAAATGCTTTGAGTCCGGTCAATGGTGGTGGAAAGGTCACGCAGCATCCGTTCTTTGGTGTGCCGTGAAGGCGTCGAGGCGCATATCACCGTACAGGTCCTTGTGGAAGGTACCATTGCGGCTCGCACTGTCGAGGGCCTTCGCTGAGGGGTGGCATGGCGCAGGCTTGGGTCCTGAGCTATCCTTGCGGCTGCTCTTGCACGGGTTGCTACGGGCGCTCTTGTCCAGATTCTTGTAGATGGCTTTCGCGTTCTTCAGAATCTGCTTGCTCGAATTCACCTTCTTGGATTTCGGAACCTCAGCCGGGGTTGACTTCTTGTTGCGGCTCTTCTTTGAATTGGTCGCCTTGGAAGCGGCCTTGGTGGTGGAAGTCGCCTTCGCTCTCGAGCTGGACGCAGCGGCTGCGGCGCCGTTCTTGGTGGGAGCCTGCGGGCTGTTAACAGTGGAACTCGAGTCTGAGAATTCTATGAGGACTTACCATAGCTGGTCGTCGGTCGGGGATAACAAGAGCTTTACTTTTTGTCTCGTGCTGACATGCGCCTCGGGAGGAGGATGCGGTGTGTGTGCTCGAATTGTCTGATTGAACGTCGAAGCTGGAGAGAGGCGAGGCGCGCTTTTAGAGTCCAGATGGCGAAAAGAGGGAGGGGCCGGTCCTCATTCACTTCCACACCTGGTCAATGCGTGCAGCGGGCTTGTGAGGCGACGTAGTCGCTATGGATACCACTCATTGACCGCTGCATACTATGATACCGCTGAGCGCCCAGTCGGTCCTTACGACAGAGCGCTAACATTGAATTTCGCAGAGCTGCGCCGAACTGTATAGGAGCGTTTATTCTCGAAGGCATGGCGAAAAGCTGGCGCAGGACCTAAGCCCCTCTTCTGAAAGCCCGTCATGTTTATCTCGTGGCAGATATATATTTTCGGTCTTGCGAACCACCAATCAACCTCTGGAGAGTGGCTGATTAGTCAGGGTTCTTACGAAGAGGCGGATACGATGGGGTTCACAATACTCCGATCATGCCTTCGAGGTCTCTCACTCATCTTCGTAGGGTACGCATGACGCTGTAGTCTGAAGCAAAATTTCTGATTTGCGAGCGAGCCCGTATATTGTTGCGTATTTCTTGGCAATGATTTTATCGCCCTCCGATGTCCTTCCCGGATTCGCTTGCAATAACAAAGAAATCACCTGAACTGCCTCAATTGCTGAGCTAGGGGGACAAAGAATGGCTTCACATTGGTTCCTCTTTGTCTAGGAGAGGGAACTTCTCGTGAATTGTTGCAATGATTCCCTGCGCCTTGCCCTCAGGAACACGATGGCTACCGCTCGATTCGCAGACCGGCTCGGCATCCTGAGAGTTGCGAGGCTACTTTCGGGCGACGAAGGCAAGGCAATTCGTTCGCAGGGCTTCGCAAGAGATGCTACAATATCAGCAAGTCTACCAGCTCCGGCAACCGGAAATGACCCGTGGATAGGAGCATGGGGTCAGGGAGGCGGAGCTTTTGGCACCTGCGGCCTGTTCATTAGAATTGATCCAGCTACAAACACTGTGCAAGAAGTACGTGGAACGCAAACACCACGACATGCCACAAGCTTCAAAACTGACCTTCAAGCAGCGAATGGCGGTCAAGGAATCATACTGCAACAAAGACACATGGTACGACCCAGTGTCTTGGGATGGAACGAAAGATGCTTTAGGGGTCAGAGTCTGTATGTTCACATAACCCGTCACTTGACGACAAGCCTGACATATCGCGTGCAGTCAACGCCGGCATTAATCATGCCGAGCATATGGAGACACTGGTACATCGCAAGCTAGCAGCACGGGACTTACCCACCATCGTAGGTTTTGTTGGTTGTTCAAACGTCCACCACACACAGTGGTGGTATCGCGTTTATCTTCCTTTTTGCGCGTGGATGGATCTCGAAGCCGCCATCTCCGCATATCGCGACACAGAAGTCTTTGAAGATTATCCCGTCACGACCTACACAGATCAGTACGATGACGAGTATACCATTCCAGATGCGCCGATTCCCGAACCATTCATTTGTACGTCTTCGACAGCTTGGCTCGAGCCGGACAAGTGATGGCAGCAGAGCCATCAGTCCAAGACGGCGTGGTAATACACCGCGATATAAAACCAGTAAATATTTTCCTTGACGATCCTGATAATGGACCTGGGGCACAGTGGAGACTCTACCCCAGGATACGCCTGGGTGACTTTGGACTGGCTATTGAGACCAACGATAACGATCCTTTCGCGAACAATCCACGAGCTTACCGAGGAACAGGTTCAGAGGCATTCTTCGCCCCTGAACAGCATGATTGGATTCATTTGAATCGCCGCGACTTCTTCGACCAACCGCGACTTGGCTCTTACACCAACGTCTATCAAATCGGGCTGATCATCTACTGCCTAATCTATCGCGTATTGGCACCGCCCTCATTCGATCTCGTCCCGGGCGAGAACCGTCGACAGGGCCCAAAGCCTCCTCCCAACCCGACCGGTCCGATAACCGGTCCCGGTTATTCTCCTGCTTTGATAACCTGAATGTGGGATTGCCTGGAGTTCGATCATACACTTCGTCCGAGCCCAGAGAACATCCTTGAGCGTATCTATCCGAAAGCTTTCGATTTTGACCATGACTACTTCAAGGGCATGCGCCGGATCACTCCTAAGCCGGGGCAGCCATGGTACAACAATGACCGGGGACGAGCGTACAAGTTTGCCGCATATCGCGACAGATATGCGATTGGAATGTCGAGGGATGTGTTGCCGCCTAGGTAGTGTGTTTTCGATTCATGCACTTGAGATCTGATACATACTCGAATCATGCGGTGCTTACAAGTGTCTACATGGCAATGGTTTGGACTTTAAACGCAGTGATCAAGATCATCAGCACGGGGCCATGAACGCACATGGAGCAGTGTCGGCGTTTTGCACACCGATATGTTGAAGCGAGATAGGTTCGTACTTTCACAAGATGTCGTGCTTGGTCTGTGCTTTGCGCTTCGACGCCTCCAAATCTCAAATGACAGCTTCCACGAAAACATCTCAACCACGACCACGACAGTCTTCTCGCGTCTGCCGCCAACATCGCCAAATTTTCATAGAAAAGCGGTATGTTTTGGTTTTCGATGCTTCTCGACCTCTCAGCTAATCGAGTCATGGATCTAGGCGACTCTGCATCACACTGCTCGTCAATCGTGCTCACGCTCGAGAAGAAGAGCGATGGTCGAGGAGATGGGGAGTCGTTGGGGGAGATGCGAAAGTTCTGCGCCTTGGAGAGAGCATGTCCAAGGACGGCAGCCGCGACACTACACTGCTTAGCCTCAGGGTGGCCACACTCTACAGCCGCTGGAACATGGCCAACATGGACGTAGTCGCGCCTGGAGCAGCATTCGACCTGCTTGTTGACCAGATGAAGAAGCGGACCAGGGCTCAGAGGAAGACCCGGAGTGGTGCTCAGATGAAGAATCGGAATGGCGATGAGATGGCATCCGCGCTCGGCTCATACGACGTCTGTCACGCAATACGTGTGTTCCGAACTAAGGAGGAGAAGAAGGATGCAAGAGCGCAGGGTTAAAGGCCAATCGCTATGATACCGCCGCGCGAGGCACGAGCAGTTCGAGCTGACGATCGCGCTCGCGCTCGCGCTTGATATCCGATTCGATATGCATCCTGCAACAGTGCAGACTAAGGAGATGTGAGGCGGTCTCACTGGCGCAGAGTCTCGTTGAGTTATAAGGAGGCTCTTGATGGTTCTCTTGAAATATGAACAAGGCCGTGCTGCAAGTATCGCGCTTGGCATACCAAAAGGACGCAATCCTAGTAAAGAGGTGTCTGGAGTCTTCTGTACTTCAGACTCTGGCCAGTGCACCTAATCCAACAGAAGGTCATCTTTGGACAGCCTTCAAGTCTCATCTCCAAGGCCCACTTATCCACTTCTTCTGTTGTGTCGTAAGAGGGCGATCTCTTGAGCGAGCTTCGTGATGGTAAAGTGGCTGTCTCGCATAGCGCACGCCTTCACTTCCACGTAGTCTCCCAGGTTATCTTCCCTCTCCTAAACGGAATGACCTCCAGCGACCCGTCATCATTCTTGAGGCTCTCCGCAATGGATTGCGATCCTCTGCCCAGAACAATTCTCTCATTCTTCTCATCCTTCACCTTGTAGAACTCTCGTCCGAAATTGCAGAGAAAGCCTTCCAGCTTCTCCACAGTCACGTCGTCGGCGCTCAAGTACCCCTTCTCGACGCCTGACTCCCAGGCATTGACGACAAGGCCAACCGCATGAGGCTGCGTGAAAACACCTGCAGCCACTTTGTCATTGCGTTTGGAGGCAGCCGGATGTGGAGCAGAGTCGGTTCCAAGGAAGAATTTGGGGTTGCCACTGAGAGAGGCGCCTAGCAAAGCTCGTCGATCTGATGGGTTCTTCGCGACTGGTTTGCAGAAGCAATGTGGGTCGCCTGCCCAGTCGTCGACGGTCATGAAGAGGTGATGAGCTGTGATGGTGCCTGCTACGTTAGGCCCAAGCGACTTCACGGTCTCAACTGCGGCCTTGGTTGTGCAGTGCTCCAGAATGATCCTGAGCTTTGGGAAGCGTTGGTGGAGGTCTTTGAGAGTAGGTAAGAAAGCTTCCTCCGCGTTTAACACAGTGATATCGGCTCCAGCAGAAGGAGGGAGCTCCCCGTGCAGATTCAGAACCATGTCTTGGCGTTCCATCTCCTCAAAGACAGGGTAGAACTGCTCATAGGACATGACGCCGTGAGAAGAGTTGGTAGTCACTCCGTGCGGATATGACTTGATTCCAGTAATGCCAGCCTTCTTGGCTTCTATTACCGTCTCCGGCTTGATGTGAGGGTGAAGGTATAGAGACATGAGAAACTTGACATTCGGTTCGAGGTCTTCGAGACGCTTCTTGTATTGAAGTGCATGTTGGACTGTTGTAACCGGAGGTACAAGATTGGGCTTCGCCATGTTAGCGACAGTATTGATAAAGAGGGTTTGGCTTCTTCCCTTACCATCACGAAGACGGTGTTGACGCCGCCTTGGCGGATGGTTGGACTGTTGACAATCAGCTTCATTGCCCTTCCATAACTCACATTCAAGCCTACACGATGAGGTCTGTCATGGCACCTTCACGCAGATGCACATGCATATCTGCGGCTGCTGGCAACTCAACGCCATGGAGTTTCTCGAGCTGCTCGCCTGGAGGCATTGCGGCGTTTAGTGGTGAGTGATGGAGACGAGGTGGGAGGTTGCGTGCCAGACGCTGGCGTCGTCGTTTGAGCTGAAGAGAGGTCGCCGACCTCAATGACTCCGTTTCTTTCACTTCATTCGTCGATGATCGTGCGTGGTCAGCGTTGTCACAGAATCCGGGCTCTTTTCCTTTCCTCCCTCTGCGTTCCAGAGAAATAGCCGAGCAATCCCTGTCCCTTGGCATACTTAGAACTAAGTAGTTCCACGCCTCAGGCAGGAACGACCGTTGAGCTTCGCTAGATGATCCTCTTCAGCTGCTCCTGACTTCAAACAACTATCTTCTCACTCCTCCACAGACATTCGACATGCGATGTCAAAGGAAAATCGGCCTCATTCATCGGACAAAGATGTTCCGACAGGCCACAACTATGAGGCTGATGCCCAATGGCGCAAGAAACCGCTGACGCCAGCCCAGCTCCTTGTCCACGATGTGCGTCTGGAAACGTTACGCGCTGACCGCGGTCCCATGCTCGAGATCAATGAGAAACCCACCTCAAGTCTGGTTCCTGACACCGCAGCATACACGCCTTCAGCGAGCATTATACGCGTCTCCAATGCCACCGACAATGCCATTGAGCGCCAGAAGCTGACCAATCTGGAGGAGGACTATGGCTGGCTCCGGTACCTGCGATTGCAGAATTTTCAGAAGTCGGTGTACGATGATGGAGACTCTGCGAAGTGTCGATGGCTTCACTGCTCGAGCAAGTTTCCGGAGTACCTTAGAGGTTTTCTGTGGGCTCTGTCCGATGATTTGGAGAATGTGGCAGATTCGATGCGGATGCTGGACATCGCCATGCAGCGTCAGACGCGCTTCTCAAAGCATGGGCAGTACTTCGCACCATTTTCGCAGACGTTGAGACCTGCACCACCTTCTATGGATGAGCAGGAAGTCTATCCGATGTTGATCTCTGTTCCATTTTTGGACTGGACTGTTCAAGGCCCCACCCCGCCACTCAGGTTCCAAGTCGACAGGAAGGAAGGCTTCTTGTCGTCAAGTTCATCCGCACACGTCTTGCGATCCATTCTGCAGTATTACTACCGTCTGGAAGATACCGTCGAGCGGGAAGGCTCCCAAGTCTTCGCGAAGCACAAGCCCTGGAGCACGAACCGCGAAATGGATCTAAAGGTCCGGCAGTGGTACGGTAGTTATCCCACAGGCCTGAACGTCGACGAGCTCTGGATCTTGGCTGTGGATGCGGAGCATATCGTGACGTTCTCCAGTAATCAGACATGGAAGTCGAGATGGCCGCCATTCCAACTTAGCTCCAGGATCTCAGACGTATCATTTCGTGGCATCAGGAACAACTACTTTAGGTCAGATGAGCAGCGTGAGTACACTGCCATGACGCATGCCATCGCAAGTCTGAGTGGAGCTATCGGTATGCTTCATCGCAACTTCTGGCCGGATCTGTATCTTTGCCTCGCCGATCGGTACGCTGGCCATCTTGGCCATCTTCAATACCGGCTCCATCGCGCTCCATCTACAAAACTCGTGATGGACCTCATTGCTTGCCAAGAAGAGCTGAACATTGTAATTCAAGTCACAGAGCAGCAGCTCGACGCGATCAGTGATTTGCAAGCAACCTTGGACACCGCGGAGCCCAAAGCCGACAACGTAGTACCTTCCCCTTCCAGCAGAAGACCTAACTCTTTGAGAGAATTTGGCGAGTTTGACGAATATGATACGAGGCGAAAGCTGGTACCCCGGCGTTCTACGTACCGACAGCTCTCGGCTTCTGCGCTGTCCGATCCAGTCGCCCAGCTTGTGGACAATCTCGAGAGGGAGCTCGCAGATCTTCGAGATCTACGAGACAATACCGACAGACTAGTCACTCGAACGATCCAGCTCGTCAACATCCGACTCGAGGATCACGGAAAAGCCATTCTTGTCTTCACCGTAGTCACTATTGTCTTTCTGCCACTGAACTTCGTCTCGAGCTTCTTTGGTATGAACTTCAGCGACATTCGCAACATGGAGAAGACGCAATGGCTCTTCTGGGCTGTTGCTATCTGCGTGACCGTGGCGGTCGTTGCTGCGTCGCTGTTCCTGGCTTTTTCGGGCGGGCCGATGCTTGAGAAACTACATATGTGGGGAGATTCGAAGAGGGAAACTCAACTTGCTCCTACGACTTTACTACGGCAGAGGACTTTTACTGGAGGCATTCCCGGGTTCAAGGTCTACGGCACTGATCGGGATGGAAGTTGGAATGCGCAGACACATTGATGCGTTATTTTTCGCTGGCGGACTTAGCGAGATGTGCAATCACTGCGCTTACCTGCTGATGAAAAGGCCGAACTCTGTCCACAGATGTCCGTGCTGGCATATATTGGCTTTCAACTCATTTGAGTCAAGCCGTGTCCATAGAAGAGCGATAAACGAAGAGCAATGCCTTTGACAAGTGAAAGCAAGAGCACGACTCAGCATGCTGTCGTGATGCCACGTTGAGATTTTCGATCCACCCCACCGCCACGCATTTGCTATCTTTGTCGATGTTGTAGAGCGAGATTTGAGTGATTCTAGCCTGCTCGTGAAGGTGAAGCTCATCTCGTGGGACAAAGCCACGTGCTCTCGGCTGTGAATGCCGAACAAAGAGGGCTGACCAGTGTCCACTCGGGAGGAAGCACTCTCGAACACGCCATCTCAACGTCGCTGTCAGGAACCACAGGCACAGGCACCATGCACCACCACTGACAATTTCACTTCTCTCTTCACTCCACTTCTCTCGGCATCTGGACTCTGCCCGATCACCACAGTCACTCGTTGTTTTCTTACCATTGTTGTTCTCGGGCGGATGCCGGACGCGATCGGATAGGCTCAGGCGCAGGCTGGCATTGCGACGACCGTGCGGCAGCTACCCGCAGCTGAGAAGCCGTGCGACGACGACTACTGTAACTCGAGAAATAGGGAGTGAGGGGTATACGAATTCGATCTGAGCAGGAACAGCCTGCAAGTGACGCGGACGAACGTTATCAGGAACGGCGCCGGCCAGAAACACTGCGCTCTCCATGGCCACATCCCCGCGAGGCAGCGCATCCGGCAGCATGGCTTACGGTACGGCGCCAGAGACACCCAATATACTCCATAGCGATGCTAAACTCACGATAGAAGTCGAGCGGACAATGCGAACCATCTTTAAGCGCTGCGTACAATGTCCGACCGAGACGCCGACTTGCCCGGACTGTCCCAATGGCCAGATCTGTTCGCTTGTGCCGCAAGACTGCAATGCTTGCGCACATATGACTTGTATCGCGAACCCGAATCCGTCACCGAAGGGTCAGAAACCGAATGTCGGCGCGATAGCAGGAGGTGTCATTGGAGGAGTCATATTCATGGCCATCATCATGTTTCTGCTATGGCGGTTCTGGATCAAAAAGAGGAGAGAGCAGCAAGACATGGAGGCGGAGGAATGGGAAGAGGACGATATTGCACAGCAGAAGAATGTGCACCAGTTCAACGCGATGCGATCGGACGCTGCTTCGACTAGGACAAGAGGGTCGATCGCGAATAGCATACTCAGCCGAGCGAGCAACATTATCCAGATTGCGTACATTCCGGGCGTTACGAATCGAAATGGAGGATCTGGCCATAAAAGTTTTCTGACACAAGCGCCCGTACCGCCGATTCCCGCCGCATATGCGAATCAAGGCAAGACGACACCGAAGAGCCCACTCAGCAACGAGGGCGACGCTCTGTTCTTCCGACCTGGCGACTTACGCGACAGCTCTTACTCGGATGGCTCTTCGATCAGATCTGGAAAGAGAGACACACAATATACAACGCACTCGATCACACCATCTTTGGCGCGCTCTTCTATGATGTCCGACCTCTACCGGGACGATGCAACTCACGAGCCCATGCCTAGCAACGCGACACAGGTCATCCGCGCCCTACCTCGAATGGTATCCGTGAAGTCGACCGCATCAACACCATCGACCGAATCGCCTGCCTCTTTGGACTCCAGCAGCAACTCTGGAATTGGACCCAAAGTGATGGTTGCTGGCCAAGGAGCCGCCAGCAGCTCTCCTTCGCCACAGGCAGGCTTCGTCAAAGCAACACCAGTCGTGGTCGGTGGAAAGGGCAAGAGCAAAGGACGCTTCCCAGTGCAAAGAACCATCAGCGAGGAGTCTACTGGACTAAGCTCCACCAAGCCTGTCAAGTCTTCGCCCCTGGTCGAGACCGTCAATGACTCAGATGATGAGGATGAACATGCTCGTGCGCGCAAAAGCATGATCAAGGACTCTGCTGCGAAAGCTGCTGATCCGGCGCTTCTGATTCAACCTCTGGAAAGCCCGTTCTTGGACGGGAGTGAAGTTCAAACACCTGCTCCCTCGGCATCGCAAGCGCAAAGACCAAACCCGTATGCTGCTATGTCAGCGACTGTTGGCAGCGGCGTGAGACCGAAACGGACAGGAGATAACAGAGGGCCTGGTGGCTTGAGCGCGGTGATTGAAGAAGCTGCTAAGAGAGCTTCCAAAGAGCCGGAGCATGACGGCATTGGTGGCAAAAGAGATCAGAGCCCATTCGGTGATGAGCATGCTACGACTTGAGGACGCGAATAAGAAGCGGGAATACCGAGACGTGATTTTGAAGAGTCTTATGGGAGCAGAAAGAATTGTACCGCTGGCTCGGACTGATGAAACGAGCCACGACCAAGCCTGACGTATGCCGCGAGAATCTGATTTGATTTAATTTGGGAAAGGCGTTCAAGGGTAGGTACACCCGCGAAAGCAAGCGAGGTCTTGGCTTGTCGATGGTATGAGAAGAGAAAGAATGGAGTTATAGGCGGCAAGCTTTGCTTATGCCTGCACTTCGACACAGACTAAACCTATCGTTCAGTTTCCTTTCGTATACTTTGGAGAAAAGAGAGATTGAGGGTGAGAATTGAGATTTTGAGAACGATATCAGAGATGCTTGCCGTTTCGTTTCTATCTTCCAGTCTCAACCCATCTTGACTTTACCGTTGTCTTTGGTAGCTTCGGCATGGGAACCACGTTTTCAACAGACTTCGGTACAGCCGCTAGCACCCGCAGATCTCTGCAGAGTGCAAGTGAATGCTGGGGATGCGATAGAAGGCCTGAGGCAAATCAAGTTTAGTCAGCTCTCTTTGACCTCACCTCATTCATTTTACTACAAAGTCCTTGTGGTCAACAACGGAAGAACATCAGGCCTTCTGTTTCCCCGCCAAGCCCAATAAGAAGCTGTATGTTTCATACTTTGTAATGGGATGGTCGTTATGCAGATGATGACCTGTCACAAAGACAATGACAGTTCTAATTTCGCGTTATCAAGGATGCGCGACGCGATGGTCAGAACGCGAGTTTCAAACGATGTCCTTCTCCTTCTCTCACATGTTCTGCTATCCACCAAGCTCCTCTATCAGCCACCAACATCACGACCTCGAAAACTTTGCTTAGAAAACTCGCAAGAATGCCCCCCAAGAAACCTGCAGCATCAGATCCATCCAGCTGGCTTAAACCTGCAGCCGCCACCTTCGGCTCAAAGCAGTGTCCACATGGGTCAACCGCCGCCAACCCTGTCACTAACATTAGCATCAACCCTCGTCACCCTAGCTGTAAACCTTATCGTATCAACTGACGTGCAGAAGTTGCATTTTTGTAAACACGCGTCTTCTTGTGCCTTAGACGGTGCGTTGAGACAGGGTGCCGCGCACTTTAGGCCCTCTTGAGTATAAGGAGTTGGATTGGCAAAGGCCCGAGCTTAGGGCCCAAGCATGTGACTATGCCTCAGGCAATACTTGGCAGGCTTGGCAATCCTCCTCATCAGGTCCACACGCTGTATACAGCCTAGACTCCTTATCGAATACTACATCTTCATGCATACCCTCTAACTACCTGTTCACTAACCGTATCACATTGAGTGACTGGATCTAGGCAAGCGAGGACGTAGGGTAGGATAGTAAGGAGGATGGTTGGGAGGATGGTTGGGAGGAGGAACTTCGTTGTCTGTAGGTTTCGGTGTGGTTTGAGCAGATAGTGTAGTGCGTATGTAAGCAGATAGTGTAGTGCGTATTGGAGTAGATAGTGTAGTGCGTGTGCGAGCCGATGCGTTGCATCTTATAGATTCTTAATCCTCGAAGAAACCTCAGCCGGGACGATGCGGCAGACGACTGAAACTGGCCAAATTTCACCGGGACGACGCGGCAGACAACTGAAACTAGCCAAGTTTCGCTAGGATAGAAATTTCCAGTCAAAGTCTGAAGAGGTATTGACGCGTTCAAAAACGCGAAAGTACCACACCGACCTCACGCGTAAAGTGTCAACTAGTTGACCCATATGGAGCCTGGCTCAAAGCGAAACTTGGACGCGGGCGACGATGCTGTCTGCGAGAAAGAGAACATTAATTCTTCTGATGCTGAAGAAGCAGACTTAGATCCGGCGCCACTCAAAAAGAAGATAAAGAAAGCAGTCTCAAAAGCGACAGCCATCGAGCCTACATCGAAGGCGAAACATACTTCGAACGGTGTAACACTGCGTAAACGGTTCAATGGCGCCGTGAAAGAATCTGAGAAGAAGATCTCCGCTCTGAACAAGAAAGTCAAATCAATGAGCGTGAACTTTTGAGCTATCACCATTCAAACCTACGCCGACGCAGCAGCTGCACATCTGAAGGTGGCGAAAGCTCTTCAGCAAGCGGACCCGACTCTTGACTTCCACCTCATGCTGCAACTCGGAGACGCTGCGGCTACAGATCTTAACGTGTCTTGGAAGATGAGTGGCTATGGGGATCATCGCGAATCGTTTGTGGAGTTGGATGAGGCCCTACTTCCCTTAACCGAGAAACGAGATCTGCCTGCCACCAAAGCCGAGCCTCCTGCGGTACCTCATCGGTGGAATTCCAAGGATGCAGATGTCGGCGACTTCAAGACCGGCAGACCGAATAAGCAGCAACGAAATCAGATGTCTAGTCAGAAACTCGCGTGGGAGAAAGACCGCCGCAAGGATAGAAGTGAGAGGAGAGAAGTGCCAGGGTTGAGTATCTGTTGCCTTGGCGGACCTGACGGAGCATAGAGACTATCTGGACCAGTACGGGGTCGAAGGCTTCTCTGCGAAGAGCATCACCAAGCTGCAGGAGCTGGATGCTGCAAGACAATGAACAGCGACTCGAGGCCATATGTACAAAGGGCATTGAACACAACACCTTTGTTGTATGATGTGGTCACAAAGCAGCTTTGTCTTTCTTAATGCCATTCACAAGTGCTTTGTTCACTCCATCTCGAGGAGGTACATATATCCACCCAACAGCTCTCTTCTCTATCTTTCCTCTCCCCGTGCTCACCGGTTCTCGACAGATTCGATCCTCGACTCTCTCCTCGATCAGCTTCGCACACTCCCTCATTTTCGAGTCCTGCAGTGCAGACTTACCACAACACTTGAAGCTAGGTCGAAGAGAATCAAGAGTACGAGTCGGACGTCGAGCTCCCGGTCACCACTAATCATCTTGCCATCAACAGTCGCGGGTCGACTTCCCTCCCCAGCAACCATGTGCTACAAATCCACTCTCTATCACACCACTTGCTCCCACTGGGGCAAGTTCGTCTTCTCCTCTGAAGGCCCTTGCTTGCGTGCCCTCAACACAAAGGGTATGTCACAGGGGTGTTGGGACATCGTGGACATGGGTGTCACTAACGTCGACTACCCATGTACGGCATGTACTCGCGCAACAGCTTCCCTCCTCCTACCAGTCCCCGGCACCAACGCCCGCTCTGTCTTGAGCAGGTCCACTTCGACCATGTCATTGGACACGCTTGCACCGGGTGACTCTATCTCTCGCTCGACGTCCAACACGTCTTTGGACACGTTGGCGCCGGAGGATAGTGCTTCTAACTTCCTCCCTTCTCGTTCTAACACTCCAGCACCCTCTATCGCGCCCTCCACAGCATCTAACGCTTCCACATTGTCTTTGACTTCTGTGGGCGGTGTCTCCTTCAAGAACGGCACATTCTCTCCTCGTTCAAGCCAAGCCACTTCTACTTTGAATATGCACTGGCGGTCTCATAGAGACTGGGAGAGTCAAATCTCCTCGTCCTCGTACGGCCAGGCTTCGGAGAAGATTGTTAAGGAGAAGATTGCGGAGAAGCAGGAGAGGCCGGGTAAGGTTTTGAGGAGTTATATGGAGTAGGCGGGTCAACATTCATTCATCGGGAGGTAAGTCTTTGACAAACATTTTGGGGATGGCTGACTTGTTAGGGCTGCACAGCGCTGGGCGCTGACAACAATCGGGTATCGGGTCTATTGCGTTTGGGTGGCTGAGAGTCTTTTGATAGAACATCTTGGCAAAAAGAATAAAAACATCGCAGGGACGGAATAGGGGTGTTCAAGGTCAAAGGACAGGTAATATACTCGGGCTGGATCAGGTAAAGTCAATCAACAACGGTAAGCATCATTTCTCTCTTCCTTCTTTTTCTTCTCTCTCCTTCCCATTTCTTCCGGCCTTTCAATTCCACGTCTCGCATGCAAAGTCCTGCGTCGTTCTTAAAGTGGCGAAGGTGGCTCCTGGGAGTTTACAAACGACGTGGAAAATGAGATTCTTAACAACATCATTTCCATTTGCAAGCTCGAGCCATTTAGCTGACACTACAGACGTTCTGATGCTCAAGCAGGAGTGACAAGTCAAACCAACGAGTCAATCAGGCCAAGATATGCCCGGTTCCCGTCAAAGTACTGTCCAAGCATACGACCACTCTTTTTGCTCTCCAAGCTGGCCAGAATTCCTTTGCCAACAGCCCAAGCTTACGGGCACCGCAACAGTTCTGTCCAAGGGAAATAACGCTAGTCAGGTCAATCCACCAAGTTGTCGCCAGGCGGACTCAAAGAGAAGTCTACTTGCGCATCCGCAAGCCAAAAGCAGTCGCTCTAGTCATCGCTTCGGTATCGGCAACCTTGTCGCCGCCAAACGAAGCCTTCTTAGCCGGAGGCTTCTCCGCCGAAGTCGAGACGACTCGCTTCCTCGCTTTACCAGTCGCGCCGGGAGTGCTCTTGCTCGAGCCACCTCTCTTGGCAAGTCCTTTCATCTTCTCCATCTTTTCGCTCTCCTCCTCAAACTCATCGCTCAAAACACTGACATCCTCATGCTCAGCATCGGCATCGGCATCGGCATCGGCATCGATATCGGCTTGCCTCTTGCTCATAGCGAGCAGAGGCAAGCGTCCCGCCTTCTTCGCATCCCGCAAACCTGCAGCAATAGCAGCCTCAAGCTTGTCCCAGCTCTGCTTGTCCAAAATCACAAATCCATCCTGCACCTTGGTATAATTGATCTGCGGATAATCCACTGCGCAACTTGGATGATCATCCCACTTGGCGTTTGGGTCTCGAGTGGCAAGCTTGCATTCTGTACCGCCTTTCCTGTGATGAGCTTTGACATCCATCGGGTGCGCGAAGCGCGTACCACATGCGCCGTGGAGATATGGCTTGGAGTCTCGAGCTAGGACGGCGCGGCGGGTCGGAAAGACAGGCCCGTAGTGGGAGACTTCGGAGCCAGGAAGAGAGCCGAATCGGTTCTTGCCCTTGCGAGCGAAACCCTCGGAATCCGGAACGTTGTGGAGGAGGGATGCCTCACTGGGCTCGATCGGAGTTGGCAGCCCAGCAGCAACAGCAGCTTTCTTTACCTTTGTAGTGGTGTCGTTCTTGCCGAACTTGGCCGGTAATTTGATCACCGTCTTCGGCTTCGTGGCCTTGACATGCGGCTCTGGTCTGGACGAGTCTGGGCTTGACGGTGGAGAGTGCATGACGGCAGGACCATCAAGTTCCGGATGCTTGACTTGCTCGGACTGCTGTCGGCTAGGAGCGTCAGGTGGATCGGACGCCGAGAAGCCATTGATAGGACGCTTCTTTTTCGGCTTCTGTTTGACAGCGAGAATGGACGGGTCAACGGTACCTGGCTGCATCTTAGGCTTCATCTTCTCAATGCAGTCGTCCTCGATGGCGCGATTGAGCCCTCCCAAGTCAGCGTCCCTCCAAGACGCTGGCAGGAATGCCAAAAAGCCTGGGAACAGCTGCATCGACTGCGTGCGAAACAGCAGGCGGTAGACGCCAACGTAGAACTCCGTCTCATTGATGCCGCTCCTCTGGTAATCTTTGGTGAGCTTTTCAAAAGAGGCGAGGGCTTTGGCGTCCTTTTCGAAGTGGTTGGCGAAAGCAGTGACAAACTGCTTGGCTTCTTCCAACGAGCTCGATACAGGCGCGGCAGTTGGCTGCGTGTTTGGGTCGCGCAGTTGCGGCACATCTGACGTCGCAAGCTGGTGTCGCTGAGTATCTTGGGCAGCCAGTTGACCCTCCAGAGCTTCGATGTCCTCCAGTGGCGATGGGTGCACAGGCGAAGAAAGCTGCTCGATATCGTGCTCAATGCTAGCTAGTGCGTCTTCAATGTGCGGAAGACGCTCTGAGCCCGCTGAACTAATCTCTGGCTCGTCTGCACCTGCGGTCACTACCTTGAAACGTCTCGAATTGACTCGTGACGCCTTCTCCGGCACCACATCATCAGAGCCTGCTGTCACCACTTTGCGCTGTCTTTGTTTGGATTGCGCTGCTTTCTCCGGGACAGAATCATCGGCACCCGCAGTCACTGCTTTCGCTTGCCTTTTCTTGGATCGTGCCGTCTTCTCCGACGCCGCATCATCAGCGTCCGCAGCCTCTCGAATCTGCTGGCCTTCTCGAGGCGAAGGACCCGTCTTGTTGCTTCCCTTCGTTTGTTCTGTCTTCTTCGCCTTGCCAGAGACTACCTTCTGGTTGGGAGGGACCTGCGCAGGAACCGAAAGAGCGGACGCAGCTGCAACAACAGGCTGATACGTGTGGTGCGGCGCAGCTGGGTACACCGGAATGGGAGTGCTCAGATACGACCAGCGCCCATCGTCCGCCGAGTTGCGAGCAGAAAGTAGGCTGTGTGCGCTCGTTGGCCGTGGCTGGAAGTGAGACTCGTACGTGGCTGGAGCACCGTTGCTACGATTGAAATGAGGAGCCTGCTGCCAGCCGTGATGGTGATACTGCTGTTGTGGCTGCATGAAGTCCTGCGAGCTACGATGATAGCCAGCAGGTTCATAATGAGGCTGACTCTGGCGTCGAAGAGCCGCCGGCGCCGTAGGTGGTGCGTACTGAAAGCCCTGGGGCACAGTCGGACTTTGCGTTACAGGCATGTACTGCTGTTGCGGCAGCAGTGTCGAGAAGTGCGTCAGAGGATGAGGTGAAGGCGCGGCAAGCTGCATGTGCCGGCTCTGCACTCCGTACGCTGCTTGGTAGTGCTGCGGCTGCGAATTGTACCTCACCTGCATGTTTGAGTAGGTCTGTCCGGGCGGCGGCATTGATTGAGTGGCGTGGTAGTTTGCCGCCTGTAGCTGCTCCAAGGAAGGCTCTTCTGAATGCATTTGCTGATTCGTCGTGGCCAACGCCGCTCTTGGAGTCGAGTTGTGCGAGTTCTGGGCGTGCGCGCTGTACGGTGACTGAGGGATTGGATAGCGAGGAGGGAGCTCGTCCACAGTGTGTCCGCCGATGACATTACCATCGCCGTCGTAGTCGAGCACCATGGGCGCCATCTTGAAGCCGTTTGCGAAAACTTCAGTTTCGGAGGAGTTCTGCTCGAATTTTCGTGTGTTCAGTCGAAGTGGCGGGGCTCTCGTGGGAACTCGCTTCATGCACATGCAAGCAAACGGTTTCCTTGGCACGCCGTTTGGTCCCAATGCTGAAGGAGCCGTTGCCCTTGACTTCATCTTGAACTTGAACTCGAGCTTCGTGCATCTTTGACCGGCTTTCCTGATAAGATCGATGTTCTGCCCCTGCAATGGTCATACAGATACACTGCTTCACTGACGTTCTGTCTAGTCGTCCAGCCCCTTTCGTCCCCAAACAGCAACAAGTCGGCTTTGCTTCCTGGCTGAATCTGCAGGCCTTTATCTCTCGAGTCCTCCCTGCCATAGCCTATTGCAGCCTTCGCTCGCGTAGTAACACACTCCAAAAGTAGCTCTGTATCGAGCTTTGTCCCGGCTTGATATATGCCCACGCCTTGGGAGGCCAAGCTCAACGGGTCGCAGGAGCCTTGCGGAGTGAAAGCGTTGCCGATGTTGTTGATGCCAATACAGGCATTCAGCGCGTAATCTTTGATTAATCGAGGGACGTTCAGCGTACCTCGCACCTCAGGCTGTCTTCCGGTGCGCATCATGAAGAGATCAGATGTGGGCAGACCGACGAAATGGATGGGAAGCTCCGCTTCTTCGATCTCGATGGTCAGGTTCTGCCATTCTTCATTGTCGAAGAGGGTCAGCCGAGTGCAGTGACCGAGAACGATGGTCAGCCCCTTCGTGCGATCTCTCCATTCTTTTTCTCTCAGTGCGTTGACAAGATGCCAGATCGATGAATCAGATTTAGGGTCAAGATTGTAATCCAAATGGAAGTCCAGATGTTTGCCATGTGCGATGGCTAGGTCTACCATCCACTCGATATTCTGCTCCAATTTCCTCCTGTCAGCTTCGACATAGGGAGTGCTGCCAATGGCCTCCACTTCAGGATTCCGTGCTGCATTCTGCATCAGCTTTCCATTCACGTCTCCGTTCTCGTCATCTTTGGCAGATGAAAACAGAGGCAGCTGAGCAAATGCACAAAGCTGGACGACACAAGTCCCATCTTGAGCTGCTCGCCGCCGGAGAGCGATTCCTGCATCCAAGCATTTGGTCCCGACCCCGGCATCAATCTCAACAAAGGCTCGCATGTGTGTGACACCAGCGGCGACGCTCTCGTCTATTACTCGCTGGCCACGCTCGAGAAGGTCTTCGTGCTCGAATTGGGCTTTTGCCTGGCCGGTCAAAGTCATTGCTTCCTGGAAATCGCCCTTTTCGACCTGGAGATGGGAGTATTTGGGGTGTGCCAAGAGGTATGCTTTATCAATATGAATGTGAGGATGACAGAAAGACGGGGCCATGAGAGCACCATGGCCTTCAATACACGAAGATGGGACAGCATCTCTTGGCTGGGTCTTCTGGACACTTGACACCAACCCACTCTGAACGCAGACGTCCCATCGGCTGCCTGGCTCCTTCCCTGGCAAGCAGACATCATGTATGTCTATGCCAGAGCTGTCCGAGTTCTCTCTGATGCCCTCACACTGGATCTTAGCCATTTCTGCATCTATGTCGATGCCATGGCTTCGTAGGAATTCGCCTGCCATGACATGCAACCACGGATGAGATAGTACTGCTTCAATACGCAGTTGCTCGGTGAAGGGTAGCGGTCCCGCGAAATGATGGAAACGACGCCAATTTGGGAAGAGTGTGATGTATCACAAGAAGGTGCTGGGGTCCTCACTTCCTTGAAGCTTTGACGCCGTGGCCAGTGCGCGTCGGTGTTGATACAGTACACGCGAATCGTAGGTCCTCCACTCCATCAATACACACTCTTGAACGTCTTCACAGGCCACTTGACCATCTTTGAGCGGGCACAGCATTCGTACGAAGCGAAGAGGTCGAACTTGAGCACTTGAAGTTCTTCTTCAACCCCTCACCTCGCTACCTTCCAGGGGTACGTCGCGACTGCACCACACCTCCTCCACACGCGTCTACCTCCGACCTTTCTTCTGCCAACCTTCACCGACCGCGACCGTCCCTGCCTTCCACCGCCATCATCACTGCGCGCCTCTTAACCCCCTTCGAAGCCCTGAAGAGAAGCTGGACGCCGGCCTTGGCGTGATCGGCGGGAAAGATGCAGAGCCTCCGAGGCTATCAACAACCCAATAATCGCAGCCCTCATGCGCAAAGACGAGGACCTGGTGAGTCCTCTCAATCCACTTACTTTGTTGGAAGATTGTCGAGAAGCGCAAACAACAACTTTTCCTCCTCTTTCCCTTCTCTTCTCGCTGGATGACCGCGCCTGGCGTGCGACAGCAATCCCAATCCCAGCCTCCGCGCACATTGCGAAATGCAGCGAAGTCACAAGCGCAAGATCTCTTTTGCGGATCTTGAGACGACTTTCCGCCGCGCAGGTGCGACAGTGCAGTCAAGAGTCAACATGCGCCGGAATCTCACTAACACGCCTATTCTACAGGGCCTATGGTCGCGCCTCCACAAGCAGCGCAGCCACAGTTAACCCAAGCGCAAATCCAACAACAGCATCTTGAGAACATCCGCCGCAATGACCTCGCGCGTCGCCAAGCGAAGAAGCCGACCGATCGCGAAATTCCAGACGAAGTAAGTGAAGCTGTAGTTGGCGATGGCGTGGAACGGTACAAGAAGCTGCGCGAGGTGGAGAAGAGGCTGGACGCTGTCATGATGCGCAAGCGACTGGACATTAGCGACAACTTGCAGCGGCGGTATACCAGGCGTGAAGGCATTCTGCGAGTATGGATCTCGAACACTGCAGAGGGACAGCCGTGGCAAGTCGTGGAGGAGGGTACGGCCAACGAAGACGGCATGTTCGAAGTGGGAGAGAACCAGGCGACATTCAAGGTCAAGATCGAGGGCCGTCTGCTCGATGACCCAGAAGAAGACGAAGCAGACAAGCCTCCACCAGCACATCGATCGCGCTTGAGCACGTTCTTCAAAGCCATTACGATCGACTTCGACCGCGATCCGGGTCTTCAGCCAGACGGCCCAGTCGAATGGCGCAAGAAGCAGGTGCAGCCTCCTCAGCAGCTCGATCCGAACGACTCCGAAAACAACTTCGACACTCTCGAATTCACGCGCAAGGCCGACGAACATATCAACATCACAATCAACCTTGTGCGCGATGAGAAGAGCGAGCGTTTCAAGCTCAGCCCGGAGCTTGCTGAGATTCTCGACGCCGAAGAGGAAGACCGCGCTGGCGCCGTGCAGGGTATCTGGGAGTACTGCCGCGCAATGGGTCTACAAGAGGATGATGACAAGCGAAAAATCATCTGCGACGAGCCTCTACGAAAGCTGTTCAATCAAGACATGGTCTACTTCCCATACGTACCGGATCTTCTTGGAAATCACATGAAGCCCATGCCACCTCTGCAGCTGCAGTACACCATCCGAGTGGACAAGGAGTACATCAAAGGTCTGAAGGACGAAGGCACGCTGGTCGAAGGTGAAGAAGCAGGCGAGCTGAAGCCAAGCCGACCTACTGTTTACGACATCCGCGTTCCGCTGCCAAATCCACTGCTGCATCAATTGACGCGCTTCCACACGTCTAAGGGACATTTGAACGACCTACAGACCATCGTCAAGATTGATGATGACCTTGCTCTGTTGGTGCAGAAGGTCCACCAGACCAACGCAAAGCGCAAGTTCTACAACAATCTTGCCAAGGATCCGACCTCCTTCATCAAGCGCTGGGTCAGCAGCCAACAGCGGGACCTCGAAGTCATTCTTGCCGAAGCTACACGCGGCGGCGGCGAGGAAGCGACAAACGAGGAGTTCCGTAAAGGTGGTAAAGACGGTGTATGGGGCTCCGATCTGGCTAGAGAGAGCGTTGGCCTTTGGCTGGCGCGGAATCAGAAAGCGGCGTAGGACTCCACGCGGAATACGTTTACAACGACATCTCTACCACCTGAAGTGGTCCATCAGCAGCAGCATCATCATCAACAACAGCAAGTCCGGCAGCAATCACCTTTTAGAAACCCGCACACCTCGTTCGGCGAGGACCACTTGCGGGCTCACGTACTGCGAACTCTTGGACAGCGACATTCGTCGCGCGATATCGCCTCTGAGGCTAAGCTCGGGCAGCAGACTCCTCCGACCAATCACTCTGTTGCTGCTTTTCTCCCAACCAGCGCTGGCCCATCGCAACTACTATCGGTCAATAGTGCGCCAGCATCGCTCCAGCAAATGTTGAGACAACAGAGCGGTAGCAGGAGGAGCCCGGCAATGTTTCCCCCAAACCCATATATGAGGCGTCCCAATATGACTGGCTAGAAGCCAGGTTCAGACAAGTCGGCTGTTGGGTCTGGTGCATCACCCGATGAGACGAGAGCCGAACGTCAAGTGCCCCCAGTCACTACTTGGAAGCAAATATGCGACCTATGGATCGGCTTGCCAGTGAATGCCAGAAGTCCGCCCTTTGCCAGCTCCTAAATCCATTCGACCATCAATGGACGTCAAGGCTCTCGAAGCAGGCTTAGAGCCAGTCGAAGACGAAGAGGGAGGGATACAGGCACCTGAAGAAGATTTCGTCTTATTTGAAGGTCATGGATCAAATTTCTACCTGCCTCGGGTTCTGCCGCTCATGTCTCCAGAAGCTTGGGAAGGTCTTCTTCGAAATCAAAGTGCGAAGGGCAGGACATTGGCGGGAGCGTACAATGAACAGGGTAGTTACATACCTCTGGAATCATTGAGCAGCTCGAGGAAGAACTGTTCAATCTCGATACCTGAAGAAAGCGTATAAAATTTCGAATCAAATATGCATTCTCTTCATCTGACTATGTTCCACATGTCCTCTAATCGCCCCTCGTCGCACCGATTCTCTCCAAGAAGTCTGGGTCAGTGCTCATCCTCACAGCCTCCTTGGTCGCCTCGTGCAAATCCTCTTTTGGCAATCCAAGCTTCTCATTGACACACATCCCCTCGACATCCCCTCCGCCGTTCGTAGAGAAAGCCCTCGTATACAGGACCTTAGCGAACCCGGCCATGCTCCCATTGTTCTTCTCCTCTACAGCCCTCTTATACCTCGAAGCCGTATCTTCATACTTCACCGTCCAATCTGCTTCCTTGCTCCCCGTCACGCGACAAATCGAAGCTAGCATATCACGTTGTGTGACCGTGAAGGATTGGACGTAAACAGGAGAATTGTCGAAGTCGCTCAGCGCAGTGCCTCCGTTGGAGCTAGTGATGGGTAAAGCGAACAGTTTCGCTACGGCTCGACCGCATTGCAGCCAAGTCGAAGTCGTGAGACGCGTGTTTCCATCGTCGAAGAGAGTAACGGTTTTGGTCGGGATATCGAATCCATAGCGTGTGCCACTTCCTGCGAGAGAGAATTCATACCAGAAGGAACAGCTCAGGACCAACCACTTGGTATAACCTCCTCTTTTCGCAGATTGGGATTCGCAATACTCCCTGTATTTCCTCGCCGGCCCACCAACACCACTTTCCTCCGCCAGTGCCACGTTCGAATTATCAATCCCATATTCATTCAGCATCACATACTGTACACCTGCCTCAATCGCCGCATCGATCAGCGCGGGCTGGGCATTTGTAAATGCAGCGGGGACTCCCAGTGTGATGACGAGGGCGTCTTGGCCGTGCATAGCTTCGACGAGGGCATTATGATCGTCGTAGTTGGCTTTCTTGATGGCATGCACAGGAGGCAATTTGGATGTGCTGTCTGGACGGGTGATGGCTGTGACTTGATGTTTGCCTTGGGAGAGGAGGGCGTTGGTGATGAAGGAGCCGATTGTGCCGCCTGCGCCGAGGATGGCGATGTTGGTGATTTGGTTTTTGGTGGACATGGTGGTAATTTGTTTCTTTTGCTACTTCTGTGTGTCCGATCGTTGTTTCTTGATGTTTTCGCTTGACTGAGCTTGGCTTCTTTATCATGGTATGTTCATCCTTCCTCTATGCGGTAAAATCATAACTCCGTCTATCCCCGGACGCCTCAATGCCTCATCACAGCCACATGAGTTAACTCCAGTGCCGCCGGTCTCACGCCCAGCATGTACTCTAACCAACATAAATTGTTTCAGGCTAGATCTTGCTCCTTCGAGCGCTGCAGGCGCATGTGTTTCCAAGTACGAAACATGGCTAGTGGAACGTCGGTGGAATGTAGCCTCCGAGATGTGCCCTTGTTTGCTGATTTGTGGTCCTTGTCGAATGAGAAGAACATTTTGTCGGCCGAAATCGTGGCAGATATCGGGAGAGGGCGCTTGTAGTGTTGCCGATCGGGTGGTTCAAGTGCACAGGAGTGACTGTATGTCCGGTTTGAGGCGGCTTTCCCGAACACGGTATTCAGCGCGGCGTAAACATGTCTGAGAGGAATATGAGACGCGCGCGTACACATACTTGCGCGGTGCTTCTCCCGGAGTCTCCTGCTGCGTTGTATTTCTGCGTACATACATACGCGTATCCGATGTGTATAGGGCGTACAGAAGCGTCGCAGTCGCAAAACAAAAGAGTTCGTTCATTCTTTCGAATGAACTACATCTCTCGCAGTAACCTGATGAACCACTTGGGTTGCAGTCAAGATTTGATGAACCCCCTGGGTTACAAGCAGATTTTATAACTGGCAGTAATAGAACATGCACGGAGTCATTTATGTCCCGTTGACTCAGTTGGTAGTAGTTGTGGAGTATTGCGCACAGATTACGCTGAAGCTCTTAATTGAATGAGATTACTTCAAGCGCACTAACAACTGAGCTGTTCCGTACTGATGGGAGTCCCTGGAAACTTTGTTGTTAATGTAGCCTGCCTGGCAGAACGTCGGCGTTCCGCCCTGCCGGCGGACGAGAGCGGTCGTACGTCATGGCGGCAGTGTTGTTGAGTTGCGCTTCGTGCTCCAGCTCGTTGTGCGCATCGTTCTCAAGCACATCGCGGTGTCTTTTCATCGTCGAGGGTGTTTTGTCATCGCGAGGGGGTTCCTGTTGTGAGGCGCCAAGGCTCGCATATGAAAGTCGGCTTCGGTCGCCTTTCTTGCTCTTCTCGCTCAACTACTCCTTCTGCACCACCAGCTACTTTCCAACACGTCGCAAATCCGCAGATGCAGCAATTTCCCTGGATCTGCAGCATACCAGCATACACCATGGAGAACGACATCCCGCGAAACTGGACGCGCCAAAACCTGTCGATGTTGCATCTTCGAGGATGGCAAACGAGTTCAATCGAAGAAGTCATCAGTGAGCTTTGATGCGAGATATTGAAAGTTTAACACTTGCATGTGACGCTCACTCCTCCTCACTCTCCTCGCTCGCATCATCGTCCGCAGCCATCGCCAACGCCAACTGCTTCTCCATATCGTCCTCCTCATCTTCTCCGGCGCCGCCATTACTCATCACAGTCGCAGCACTCAGACTCGGCCGGTGCTTCGTCGCAGGACTCGGGAGCTCCAGATCATCTACGTCGGCATCATCCTCATCTAATTGAAGCACACCATCATCATCTGCATCATTGCCGGCATCCTCTGGCTCCGGACTACTCGTGGTGCCGAAGTCGAACTCATACTCCTGAGGCTCTTCTTTCTTCTCAGACATTGGCGAAGCAACGTGAGTCGCTGGACTGCTTGCTGCTGAACGCAAGCTGATCGGCCCTGTTCCGAGCTGGCCTTGGAGCGCCAGCGCCATAGCGCCTTGACGAGGTGGCTTCTCCGTGACGGGGGTCTCACCTTCCAGAATGAGCTCGCCAGAGTCGTCGATTGAGGGTTTTCGGATAGAAGCTTTGCGATCCACGCGTATTTTGGGTGCCTCAGGCTTAGCCTTCTTTGTGGGCTCGGCAGGGGCAGAAGCTGGTCCACCTGCCTTGACCCTCTTCGTTGCATTCTTCGCAGGTGCGGCAGCCTTTCGTTTGGGCGCTGCCTTGGCCTTCGCTGGGGCAGACTTCGTGGGTCTCGAAATTGGTGTACTGCTCGCCGGCTGGTGATGGATCAGCGGCGTGCCAGAGGACGTCTGCTGACTGGTCTCAGGCTTCTCCTCTAGCTCCGCCCTTAAGAAATGTCGGAAGTCGAACGGGTTATCCTCGTCCGGAGGCGCATCATCGTCGTCGTCACCAAACAAATCATTCTCTCCTCCTCCATCTTCAGGAAGATATGGGTGTACCTTCTCCAACGTCTCCTGACTCTTCTCTCCCGGCGTACTCGTCAAGTTGAAAGCATGGCACCCGTCTAGCCTCTCCAACACCATCTCCCTCTCCTTTCCTTCTCCCCTGACCACCAGCACATATGCGCTCTCATCCTCTCCATATGTTCCACTGTATACAAACTCTCCTTCCTCGGCCTCTATCAGGAGTCTACTGTCCCCAGCACGCTCGCCCTCATCTATTCTGGCTGTTACTGCCCCGGATGACTTGATCTCCGGCCTGTAATTGTATTTCACACTCGCATATCGCGTTGCATCCTGCTTGCCGTCGATACTCGCACCCAGGCGGATCGGAAGTGAGGCTTGGGCTCTAAGGTCGATCATCGGAGAGGAGTGGACTGCGGTAGCCATGGTCGTGTACTGTATCGGGCGATTCGAACCTGTATGGTAGGCCAGTGTACGGAAAGCTGCACGCTGCAGCGGTAAGGATGCTTGTTGAGCATATGAAGGAAAGATGCTACATGTTTGCTTGAGTGAGACACGGATTTCTTTGTTCACGAATGATCTCGGGATGAGACAAGGTCGTGCACCCATGCATGTTTAGGAACGGGGTCCGATCTGGATCTCCCGGACCGTCGGCACGAAGGAAGGAACGCTGGTCGTAGGAACTATTTTTGGATAGCATATCAATGCCTGCACGGCAAGCAAGCAATCGCTCTTAGTGCCTCGAACCAAGCACATATAACACAAGGAAGGCATGTGATGGTAATGAACGAGTACCGAGTCTCAATGGGTGAGGATATCTGTAGAAGATTGATCTTGAAGTTGCAAGTACTTTGTTTTGTATCCCATCAAATATTCAAGCCGCCCATAAACGAGTCGAGGCCCTGACCATTAAACGTCTTCATGAGGATTTGCCTTGCGGTCGGTTATACAAGTCTTCAGTTTGAAATACGTTCGTCACAAGCAAAGCCCCATGATGGCTCAACAGATCACAAGTCGTAAGATCAAGCGTCTCCTGATCAAGCACAGTGGACAGACTTCAAGCCTCAGGCATCTACAATCCTTCTCAACTTCACCTCTCTAAGCGCCCATTTTTATCGCGTAAACATTAACCTCCCATCACGATGTCCGGGCACGTAACCAGCGGATCCGGTAGATCATGGCACTCCCACATCACCATCGACCTCCTCGCACGCGTCCTCTCCAACAGCGTCTTCCATCCCTTCGTAGCATGGATGGTCCCTCTCTGCCTCCGCTCCCTCCAAGCCCCCTACGAAAGCACCGAATTCATCACATCATGCATATACGCCGGCTCAGTGACCCTCTTCTGGTTCCTCTCCATCGTCAACAAACTCATCGCATACGGCAGACCCCGCCACCTGGACTGGAACGAAGAAGTCGTCATAATCACAGGCGGCGCCAACGGTCTCGGCAAAATCATCGCTGAGATGTACGGAATGCGAGGAGCCAGCGTCGCCGTCCTCGACATCTGCCAACCTTCCAAAGAAAGCGAAGGTCTCGCCGGTGTTCAATTCTACACTTGCGACGTCGGAGACCCCGAAGCCGTCTCTCGCGCCGCCTCCCAAATCCGAAAAGATCTCGGCCCGCCTACAATCCTCATCAACAACGCAGGCATCATAAACGGTCTCCCAATCTGGGATCTCTCGCCATCCGACATCCAACGCAATTTCAATGTGAACCTGCTCTCCCATTTCAATACAATCCGAACTTTCCTCCCCGACCTCCTTTCCTCAGAAACCGGAGGAACGATCGTCACAATCGCCTCGGTACTGGGGAAACTAGGAGCTTCTCACCTCTCCGACTACTGCGCCGCCAAAGCCGGTCTAATCGCAATGCATAAATCCATACGCTCTGAATTGGCTTCTGCACAAGCTCCTGATGGAGCAGAGGATATCCGTATGATCCTCGTGACGCCCGGACAACTCTCCACAAAGCTATTTGCGGATCTGGAGACGCCGTCGAATTTCTTCGGGCCAGTTGTGGAGACTGTTGAGTTGGCAAGAGAGATTGTTCGGATGGTCGATGCTGGAGAGAGTGGTGAGATCAGTATGCCTTTCTATGCTCGGTGGGTTGAGTGGA
This sequence comes from Nothophaeocryptopus gaeumannii, assembly GCA_031771865.1. NCBI lineage: Eukaryota > Fungi > Ascomycota > Dothideomycetes > Mycosphaerellales > Mycosphaerellaceae > Nothophaeocryptopus > Nothophaeocryptopus gaeumannii. The sequence goes on from JASISA010000025.1 coordinate 1,027,412, forward strand.
ACTTTATCCTCCCTGCTGGTATTGAGCGTATACTCCGCTATATCAGCGGGATTGATCGAGCTATGAGCATTGCCGCTGCGAAGACGAGTATAGGTTCCAAGAAGACCACATAAGCGAGTCACGAGCCGATGAACATCCTTGCGAAGCATGGAATTATGAATAATTGATACAGCATATCGAAGCTACCTGCGCTTCCACTTACCTGAACAAATTTAGGAGCCATCTATGTCCCAGGTCAACTCTTCTCCAACTTATTCAGCTTCCGAATTTCAGTCCAGCGACTCTGGCTTCCAAGCTCCAAGAAGTTCATACGCCTCATCTTGCCAGAAGGATGTCCAATGACCACGGCTTTCCACATCGGATCTCCTCCGCTCGGATCCCAGTCTTGAGGGCCTCTCTTCGTACCGAGCGTGTAATTGGGAATGACCTGGACGTCTTTCCAACGCCACATGACGATCATCAACAGCACAGTAACGAACAGCATCACACCAGCCACAATGGATGTCGCTGTTTGGGTTCCGTACTCGTTCGTGACTCTGCCTGCAACGACAGTGGCGCCAGCAGCGAGGAAGAAGCCCAGAGCTTGCGACGCAAACCATCCAGCGCAGATGCGAGGGAAGGAGGAATAGTTCGTGCGTCTCCTCTGATCCGTCGTCGACATAGACTGCTGGCGATGCCTGGTATTGACACCCGGCTGAAGATCGCATGTATCAAAAGTTTCCATCATCAACCCGACACACTCTCCGACTCCAAGGTCTGAAAGGAATCCAACCACGCCAGCGAAGATGATGGCGGGGCTCCAGTGTAGAGGTGGACCAGGAGAAGACATACAGAAGCCAAGGCCCGCAAAAGGCAGTGTCAGCGAGAAAATCACACGGCGCAGCAAATGCGACGTCCAGGTTATTCGACGCTGGAAAGTCATGCTGTCCGTCCTGGCTGGCGTGACTCTCGATCGGCTGAACAGCGAAGCTTTGGTCAGTGGTAACGCCAGAAGCGCGCCGGCTGGGACTGCGAGGGCTGCGAAGCCGACCCACTGCGATTGCCAAGAGTAGCTGCGAGACAGCAGTGCACCCAAAAGCTGCGTTCGTCAGTGAGATATAATAATTGGGATGCATCATCACTCACCAAAATCACGAGCGTAAGCTGAGCTTGGATCCAACCGGTATATATCATCAAGACCAAGAAACCGAACTGGCACATCATGCGCTTGGTGAGAATCAGCCCAGCCCAGACTTCCTCCCACCACCACTTCGGTCCATCATTGGAAATGTGCAGCTTGACCTCTCCTCGAGCTATCCTGCGTCGAACCTTGTCGGGCTCCTTCTCGTCAAAGAATTGGTGTACCGACCTCCGGTATGGTGAACGGCGGGTCTCAGGAGCGATGACGTTGATCAGCAAGAAGAACGCCAGCAACATAATGACGATCCAGAAGCCCCAGCTTGGATTCAAATTCGAGATGATACATGCGCCGACGCAGAAGCCAATGGAAAGCGAGCTGCTGAAGCAGAACGTCCAGAGTCCGAGCCAGGCACCGATACCGCCGCCTTGTCGACGGACGTCGTCGTAGGTCACGTATTCTTGGTGAGGTCGATCTGACATCAGCGACGCGCCCCAAAGGTCCCAAAGGGTCGGCAAGAAGTTGATGTTGGCGAAACCAAGTGCTATGCCTGTTAGAGCGCGAGGCAACAGCAGACCAACGCGATACAAAATGTCCGGCCTTTGGGAGTTCGTGACCACGAGTGCCTGCGGTAGCTGCAGAGGAAGTATGATGCCGAATGCAACTAGAATGTATGGCCGGCGGCCATGGAGCAGAGGCAGTGGCCAGAAGATCAAAGTGGTCAGTCCAAGGCCAGCGAACAGGCTTTCGCAATTAGCAGAACCCGTTTGAGAAAAGGATAACAACTCACAGCATGTTGCCAAAGATCACCCAATGGCTCGTATCGCCAAGCTGAAATTGAATGCGCGGCACTTCGCCAGCCTGGTGAAGGTCAGCAACAGCGGATCAGCCTGCAGATTGGCGAAGCCTCACGTAGATCCCAGCGATAAGTCCGACGAAAATGGTGTTCAGACAGGCGATTGAGGAAGCCAGCCGCTTCCGACTCACGCTCCACTCTCTTGCGATGGGTCGGCGTTTATGGATCTTCTAGATGCTGAAGCCCTCGCCCTCTTTCACGCTGACATGGTTTCGGCGAGGATGTTTCAAGCTGAAGCCACTACATATCATCAGTGTTGGCGGGGTCACAAATTTCAAAAGGGTCTATTTTACCTTGCATCCGTGTCATTCGCAGCCATCTCGTCCCGATTTGACTTGCTCTCGCCACAGTAGTAAGCGCATTCCAAGAATCGAGAGACGTGCCCTGTGCGCTGACGTTCCGGAAACGGATGCTCGTCATGCCTGATCGTTCGTGATGGGATGGCGCTCGACGGCAAGGGATCCGCTGATCGCAGTCCACCGGACAATACACCCTGTATCCTGCGAAGTGGCTTGGCAGGCTCTTGGGAAGCAACGCTATCACCACGACCCACCTCAGGAGGATCATGGAGGCGGTGGAACCCGCGAGATCGCATGACACGGCGGTCTTTGCCTGGCATGGTCCGGCTGCGTTTGTGGGCCATGGCAGGTACCGTAGGCAGGACTTTGTCTACTTTGGTGATGCTCCGACGAACCCCAGGCTGAGAAACAACTGATTGGCCTTGATCGCCGTAGTACGTAGCTGCGGCGCCATACTGAGTCCGCTCTAGTGAGTGATATGAGTGCCGTCGTGGTAGCTTTGACTTATTGTAGGCAAAATCCCGCACGATAGAGTCTGCGGAATGCGGCTGGTAGAGGCGAGGTGGCGTAGGGACAATGGAGTCATCCCTAGAAGACAAAGCTCGGCCCTGCCAATCGTATGGCTTCAGCCTTGCGCCCTCTCCAGACGCCAATGGCTGCATGCTTGGCTTCGCGCTCTTCGTGTACGTGGTAGGCATAGTTTCCGCAGAAACTCGTCTGCTCGGCCGCGATGATGCGTTTGGAGAGTTATCGGTCTCTGACGATCTTTGAGATTCTGGAGGCGACAGTCGCAGAGGCTCTGCAGTTGTTCTCGGTGTGCTTGCTTTCCGCAAAGCCTGCGTTGCGCCGTTCAGGACAGTAGCAACCTCTTCAGGGCGACTAGTTCGAGCGGCAGACCGGGCAACATGAACCGCTTCTCCCATCAAATTCTCAAGCCCATTGACTGCTCGGTTGGGTGAACCTTGTGTCCTGTCGGCGTGGGAAGTCTTCGCAATTGGGATTTTGACCCGATCAGCTCCAGATGAGGATGAGTCTTCCACCGACATCAGATGAGGAGGGAGGCCTTGTAGTGTCGGCGTCTTCTTCATCGACTTTGGTCCTGTCGACTCGGATGAAGAGTCATCAGGGAATGCGATTGATTTTCCTTGATGCTTTGCTGGCTTGCTCATAGTCTCCCTAGATCTCGATGCGCCGTCCCAAGTCCTTGACACTTGCGGGCTTGACAGACTGTCGGGAGACATGAGCTGATTTCGGTATGGATTCGGATTCGGCTTCAGCGTGTGGGTACCCCGGCGCTCTTGTTGGTTCCCAGTCGAGATTCCCGCACCTCTCGTCGGTGACGGCCCAGGTGAGAAGCTGGGTCGAGACTTGACGAGCTTCTCGTACGATGCCGGATCCTTCCTGGGCAGAGATGCTGGCATTGGCTCTCCTTCGCTTGGGGTGGTCGTACTGTAATCAGAAGATACATAGGAAGGAGTAGATATGTATGTAGATACTTGTTGGTTAATCTTCCTCACCGACGCCGGGATCCGTGGGCGGGGCGGGGGGTCTGAGGTCTGCGAGTACGCATTTCGTTCGAGAGGACTTGCGCGAGGCCGAAACAGCTGTACGGAGCCAATGGGTCGTAGCGCAGGGTCATTACTCAAGGCGCTCGTCCCAGGCGCGAGTGGCTCAACCAAAGGTTGTGACGCAGGACGGCTTGTCTGCTGTGGGTTCGTGCTTTGGGCCATCATCGTTCCAACGTTGAGTTCCTGTCGAGGCACCTCTAACCATGGCAGCTTCTTCTTCACGATCATTGTGGTCGAGCGTATCGGCGATCTCGTGGCCGGCTCATTCCGACCGCCTATCCCGGAACCCAACAAATTCGAACTTCTCGCAGGTATTTCTAATTGGCCAGCTACCACAGTCGCAGAGCCTCCGTTGCCGGCATCTGTGGCGGTGGCGCCGGTCATTGTCGTTGATATCGCCCCAACGGTTGGCGGGACATGGAGAGAAGTTCGCCGGAGAGGTGTAGCGGAGTGAACTGCAAGGTGTATGCGATGTGAAAAGGATCGAGAGGCCTATGACCGGAGGGCGACGGATGAGATGTGATCAGAAAGAAGGTGGTAGCATACAGAATCGGCCGGCGACCTGCGCTTCGAAGGTGAGGGTTGCGGTGTTGTAAGAGGATGGTGATGATATCTTGGCGAGGAAGAACAGAGATTGGACAGATCGGTTTGATCCCAGGAGAAACAGGGCATTTACGTACGTCACTGCCGAATTATACCTTCCTGCCTGTTTGTGCCTGCGCGCAGTATGTAGTGCACCTGCCTCGACTTTCGCCAAGCCTGCCGGACAGTCTCGTGCCTACCTTGAGTGTTTCACCGAACCTGCATGTGATGCAGTATTTAAGTTCACTCATGGTACCGCACGTTACCAGCGCTTACGTCCGGATACACGTCGAAGCGACGCTGTGTGTAAATCGGAATACCCTTCCTCGACTCCTGGATGGTATCATCGTCAAGATCGGCATACACGATGCTCTCGTGCTCATCTGTTTCTTGCTGAATCGAGGCGTTCGGGTTGACGACCACTGGAAGGCGTCAGTTACGTCCATGTTCTGATGATAGTACTCATCCATGCCGCTAGGAGGAGCACACGGCTTCCACTATTGTGGATGGGAAGTTGTACTTACTTGAATGTCCCCATGCATTATAGTCAGCCTTCATATCCCGTGCCGGGCTACAAAGTCCAACATAGATCTGGTTGTCCATCGCCCTCGCCCTCGCCTGCAGTTCCCAATGCATCGCACCAGTTGTCATGTTGAATGCGCCCGGATAAAGCAACAGGAAACAGTCTTTACGAGCGCCAATCATGGCCAATTCCGGAAACCGGATATCGTAGCAAATGGCCACTGCAATCTTTCCAAACTCAGGCAGGTCTATGATCGAGACTTTGTTCCCAGGAGACAGCACCTCGCTCTCGTGGAAGGATATCTTGCCCGGAATATGAATGTCGAACAGATGCACCTTGCGGTGTGTGCCTATTAACTCCCCGCTGGGATCGAATGTCAAGGACGTATTATAGTATTTCTTCGTCTCCTCCCAGTACTCGGGAATACTGCCACCGACTAGGTAGGCCTTGGCTTCCTTCGCGAGCTCGGAGAGGGCATGGAACGACGGAGATTGCTCTTTGGTCGGCGGCGATGGAAGTAAAGTCTCGGCATACTTGGGGAAGTACTTTGTTCCGTACGGCGAGTTGAAGCATTCGGGGCTGTGGTGACAGTCAGCACATACCGTTCAATGCCTCCCAGCCTTGGAGAAGACATGCAGCACTACAAGATTGGCGCCTTTGGACGTAGCTTCAAGCACTTTGCTTCTCGCGCTGGCCAAGTTGGCCGTCTTGTCCGACCCGGTGGCCAATTGTACCAGAGCGAGCTTCAATGGCTTCTTCAAAAGCTTGGCCATGGTTGTATCGTATGAAGGTGCTGTTTCAAGTCTTGGTCATCGTGTCGAGGTCGGCGGGAAGACGTGCTGCCAAGACCGGAGCGGACCCACTTCCGATGCCACGCCGATGACCCGACTGAATTACCTTAGCCTTACCCGATACTTTAGAGAGGCAGCGATAGGCTCACTTCTCCTTCGGTGCCGTGAACACGGCATCGGGCATCTCCTTCTTGATCATCCTCCGTTGTCGCCTCGCCGCGCTGGCCGAGCAAAGGGCGGGTGACGAGCTCTTCGACAGTCCGGATTCACAGATCACAGCACCATCAACACAGGAGGGAGGACGACGTGTTGTGAGAGGAACGGCACCTCCACCTCCTCCTTGCTTGCGCACTGCTCTTTCAACAAGGACGGCGGTTCACCCACCAGGCGCCGTAGAACTACAGAGTGGAGACCATCTATCTGCAACAGAGTGGATATTCTCCAATCAAGCTTCGGTCCTGAGACGGCGGAAGATACAATCTCTTGTGTGCCTTCTCTTGGCTTCACATAACAGATGGGATCGCGTTGTCGTCGTTTTCCTGCTGACTGCGGTAGAATTAAGACCTTGGTCCAGCTTTCTACCGCCCAACATCTTCTGCCTGAAGCACAGTCAGTCTCACGATGGCGGAAACAATGTATTCCTCACGAAGATCTGATAATTCGTGCGTATGGTCGGACGCCGAGGAGGTCGATGACGTCGTTCTTTGTACTCCCTTTCCGGTTGCCACGGGCTCAGCCTACGTGCGTTCGCGTCAATTTCTTGTATACGGGGAGCACTTGCCTGATGATCGCATCTGAGAAGTATAGAAGCGGGCTACGATCCGTGTTGATCGTACAAAGGAAGCCATTCTTCGGCAGCTCTGATACTAACATACCAGAAACAACGGTACCATTATGGCGGAGAACGGGGAGCAACAGAGTAGTTTGAAGCAGTTCCTTGCAGCACGAATATCTCCGCTACGGCCACCTTCACATGCTCGTCTGACGGTGAAACATAGTCCATTGCAACAATCAGAGGCGATCTCTCAACCATCACCGCTCCACCTTTCGTGCTCGCAGACAAGAGCACAACGGAGTTCCCCAGATACTGGATCGAGCAGCCAGACCTGTTTACCGCGCCTGCCCACGAACACAGTCCGGAGAGGCGAATACTCGCTGTCCTGAAATGGTTTCTGGCATCTCTGAAGTCTCAACAATATGCTGGCCGCGATCCTAGTCAGGGCGTCAAGAAACCGTTGAATGCCTACCTAGGCGAGGTGTTCGTTGGCGACTGCGGACCTGAAGACAACGAGACGCACCTCCTTGCCGAGCAAGTGAGCCACCATCCTCCAGTAACTGCTTGCATGCTTTGGTCGGACAAGCACGGTGTGAGGGCTGAGGGATATACTCGCCAGGTGAGTACAGTAGGGGGTGCTATGTGCGCAGTAGCATTGGCGCTACCAGAATTGGCACAGGTGGTCGATTACTTACCGAAGGCAGGACATTCGCTTCAATGGCGCCGTGAACATTACTCAGATAGGCCACGCCATACTCCATCTCGACGAGTTTGACGAGGATTATCTGATTCCCCTTCCCAACGTGCGCGTGCAGGGTATTCTCACCGGATCTCCGTACCCAGAACTGCAAGGATCGCATTCGATCATCAGCTCATCGGGGTATAGAGCAGATGTGGACTTCTCCGGCAAGCGCCTGCTAGGCATGGCCGGCCAAAAGAACCATTTTGAAGCGGCTATCCACGCCCCGGGTGATGGAGGCAAGCACGCCCTCTACACGGCAGAAGGTAACTGGAGTGAGGGCTTCGAGATCAAAGATGGCAAGGGTGAAGTGATAGACACCTACAGTGTAGCTAACACCAAAGCCACCGAGTTCCGGACTCTGCCTATCGAGCAACAGGTACGCCGAAGCACATGCATTAGGGTGGCCAAGACATGCTGACGTTTCTAGGATCCTTGGGAATCAAGGCGAGCTTGGCAGGGAGTCATTGAGGCCATTCACGCCGGGAACATGCAAGGCGTGGCAGATGCGAAGAAGAAGCTTGAAGAGGCTCAGCGAGAGCTTCGAAGGAAACCGGAAACAAGCGAAGAACATTGGAAGAGTCTATTCTTCACGAAGGAAAGCAGCCATCCGACGGCTGAGAAGCTCCTGTCCCAAGTCGGCGAGGGCCTGGAAGTCGAGTCGACCTGCGGCGTCTGGCGGTTCAATGAGAAGGCTCTACGGTCTCTTCGAAGACCATGGCGAGGGGGTTTGACTCCATATGGATGAAAGACATGCCGCGAGCCAAGAGCCGTCATTGTGGTTGTGATAGAGCTCGTCGACCGGGATGTAGGAGGTGACAAGGTGGTCGAGCTTGGCTTGTAGTAGTGGAAGGCCTGGCTAGGTCGCAATGCGCCGCAAGCGAGGCTGATGGAGCCGGGATCCTTGTTTCTTCCATTCACGACTTTGTCGCTTTGCCTTAGGCTGAAGGGCTCCGGCAGCCATCTGAAACAAGCGCCATTGGAATAGACAATATCTTTGCGACACTCTTCCGACCTTGTAGGTCGCCTCGTATAAGATCGCCATTTGGATGATCGGCAGAAGGGGGCGTAGTGTGGTGTGGCTGAAATCTCATCCGGACCCCCCCTTTGAAAGACGCTATGCTACGATTCTTTTCACTCCACCTTCTCATCGCAGCCATGTCCGTCGCGCCCACATGCCTCGCTGTCGCCCGCCATGTGTCTAGGTCGGAACAGGCCGACCTACCTCCTCCACCATCCCACTTCACCCAGCTCGGCCGACCTGGAAGCTGTGGGCGCCTCCTACCGTGATACGAGCACATGCGAAGAACTAAGCTCGTCTGCCATATCTGGTGCTAATCAGCCTTGTGCGACACACGCTGACAAGGGACCTCTGCTTCTGGACTTCATCGATATCATCAGCAACGGAAGTATTCCCGAGAAAGGACGAAAACACCTTCCAGTGGGATACGGCAACTTATTTGGACCTGCGCCGCATAGCAAGGGAGAGTATCGGTGCCGGCGGGGAGGTACAGCACTACTCTCCTCAATGCTATTTCTATCCTCGCGCCTTGGCATCATTAAATCTGGAATCGAGAGCTATCAGCGTCGCGGAAGAGGCCAAATTCTATCGTCATTGAAAGGGGCCGGCATTGGGGATGTATGCTGCAACCTCACCTTCGACTGTCGCGCCTATGAAAATCCATCAACCAAAATCGTCACTTGCAGGTGCGTCGCCCGATGTGCTGTACTGGTTCAGTATCGGCGCCAGCCGAACGGTCACCGGCTCGATGTCAAGCACTACGAAAAAGACACGGAAAGGACAGCCTTGATCTTCACATGTTGAGCTTGGTTTTGGAGACACTAAGAGGCGCTTCAGTGTCACAAGGCTCATCATTAAGATCAGGGGTACTACCTGCCAAGCCTTCTTGTTTGATGTTGACAAGTCCACCTGCAGACAACCACTTGGGACGAGGTTGCACAACTTTGCTCCACCGAGGGGAATTGCAAACCGTGGAGTCCTGGGACGCTTCATCGTGGGCCTCTTTGACGGTGACCCGGGGATCAAGCTTTGTCTGGAGATGGCTCTGGCTGAAGTTCAGCGTGTGCCACCGCGTGTTCCTGCAGTCATATCAAAGCCATCGAAAAACGACACATCTGTGTCTCTCATTTCAAGCTGCTAGGAGCCGTCAGGTCTCTCGGGTCCTGTGCGCCACAGTTTCGAATCCGTCGGTACGCGTCCACCGTGCTGGCCTTGAAAGTGCAGGCAGCACTCGAAATGAACAACCAAACCGATGACGATGTGCTCCGGACATTTTTCGTCTTTCGGCCACACCATTTGCAATTCTGTATCTGATCCGCCAATGTCCCGTTCGGCATGGGCTTCACGATCTGCTCTGGTCGGTGGGTCTCTTCCGAAGGAACATTGTCACAGACTCACAGACCGTGCCGAATCCATAAATCACTGGGATGCGTGCTCAGATACCGCCAGCCGCTTAATCTACTGCACGGCTTCCTGCACCGGAGTGCAGCAACCCGACCCGCTTCTCGACTTCAGCCTCGAACGTCGCTACCCGCAACGTCCATGTACCTGAAGTGGATTTACCTACTGCCCAAAATAATCTCTCTTCCAGTCGCCCTTACAGTCGCGCCGCTGGTAGAGGCCTGGGCCAAGTGATACTCGGGTGTCACGAATTCAAAGGCGCAAGGCGCCGACTGTTCTGCAATGGCGAGAGGGCTCCCGTCCTGTAAATTGATAGGCGATCTGTCATTCTTTCCTTGTGTTATTATACTGCACTCACTTGCCACTGGTCCACTGTTTGCTCTGTCCCTCAGCGTCGCCCCTGATGATTTGACTCTATCGTCGTCTTGCCTATCGTTAATGCCGATCTTCTATCATACCTACTCTTCGCCTTGACCTTGTCCTCCCACAGTGGGACATCTGAACGGACCTGAACGAGGCGATCAAGGCCGAGTTGGGAGGGTTGAGCACGTCGTCGATTGATGATCGTTCGTTCCACGAGGGCCAGTTGCCGACAGTCATTTAGCTAACCTGGAGCCGCTGCACGCGCCTGCGAAATTCTCCTCGGTCCTTCTTTTGGGTACGACCTCGACGCGTAGACGTTTGCTTCCACAATGGCGACGTTTCTCTTTGATCCGATGGTTGTCAAGCCTGAGGAGGTCGGACAGTTTCAATCGTTCCTCGTCGACGCAACGAAAGCTCTGTCCGTGAACCGCGTACACCTTCTTACTACTATTCCTCGCTCCCCAACGCCATCATACGGTCCATTAGCAACACTCTCGGCATTGCTCGATACAATCCAAGGACCATGGCCTGTCCTCCAGCTCCAGAGGACATACACCGAGTTATGGAAACTCCTTCCGGAGGAAGCCAAAGCCGGCCGAGCTCCAGCAGCGGCCCAAAAAATGATCGCTTGCGTATTACAACAATGCAAGTCTGCTTACACGTCGCTCGTTGACCTTTATCATCCTACATCGAACACCATCGCATTAATCGATCCGGAGTCTGGACGATCCATCTCCCACAGTGACCTGGCAGCAAGCATCAGCAATTTCAAGCTCCCAATACAACATACACCGGGCCAATCGAAGCCTGTCATAGCAATCTCATTGCCTAATGGACCGCTTCTGGCCATGACAGTGCTGGCCACTGCCACATATTACACAGCAGCACCCGTTGCGCACGGCAGTGGCGTAGGAGCTGAACAATTCAAGTCCGATGTCCTCCAATCGAAGAGCAATGCGGTGCTTGCTTCAGCTGCAGATGTTCAGAGGCTTGGTCTCCGAGAGTCTTGGCTAGCAGAAGCAGGTATCCGAGTGCTGCTGGCCGATTTGACCGAGGACATGCAACTATCCGTTGCGGATGTTGACGGGCGCGTTGTGAGAGCACAATCCAATGCCATAGCGCCCCAACGGAACAGCGGAGACGATACTGGAATAATGCTCTTTACGAGCGGAACTTCTGGATCGAAGAAGCTTGTTCCGCTAAGCATTCATTCCATGGTGTGTGGAGTCGCCATGGTGGAGCAGTCGTGGGGACTGGATCCATCCATGCGGTGCTTGTAAGTTGCATGAACCAATGTGGTCTGACTTGGCCTTCAGTGACTGACATTCTTCGTTTAGGAACCAAATGCCTCTCCACCACGTGGGTGGACTAATCCGCAACCTCTTTGCTCCTGTCTTTTCCGGCGGCTCGGTGATCTGCTGCAGTGCCTTTGATGCAAACCTGTTTTGGGATTGCGTTGAGGACTATTCGCCCACATGGTACTATGCCTCGCCTAGTATGCACCAGATCATCCTTGAGGCTGGAGCAGAGCGACCTGAGAGCGTTGCTGAGAGCCAAATTCGACTCATCTGCAATGCAGCCGGTGGTCTCCTTCCCAGTGTGGCAGGTCAACTAAGAGACACCTTCTCTACTCGGACTGTCCAGTGTACTGTCCTGCCAAGCTATGGTATGACAGAATGCATGCCAATCGCCACGCCTCCTTTGGACTACAAGCTTGATCGGACGGGAACGTCTGGCATCAGCGTCGGCCCTGAGATCTGCATCCTTAATGGCCGTGATCAACCAGAGGTACTAGGTGAAGTCGGCCGTATCTGTGTTCGCGGTGCACCTGCGTTCGGCGGATACCTCAAGTCTAACAACGTTGTCGACAAGTCCTGCTTCAACCACAACGGCTGGTTCGACACTGGTGATATGGGCTACCTTGATCGTGACGGCTACCTGTATATTACCGGCCGTTCCAAGGAAGTCATCAACAGGGGTGGCGAGCTCATCAGTCCATTCGAAGTCGAGGAGGCCATCGTCGCTGCGGCAAATAAGCCTGGATCACCGATCTATGGTCGTGTCAACAAGGCTCTGGCATTCTCTGTTACCCACGATGTTCTTCAAGAAGTCGTCGGTCTGGCTGTTGCAGTGCCGGAGGGTGCGCCTCGTCCTTGTCTGAAGACTATCCAGGAGGCAGTCAAGTCGGAGCTGTCTTCGGTCAAGCTACCAGTCGTCATTGTGTATATGGAAGGCGGCGTGCCGACCAACAACAATAAAGTCCTTCGAATCAAGCTCGCCGCCCGTCTTGGGCTGCCTGAGGTATCTGATAGCACACCTGCCTCCGGCAGAGTCTTCGAAGCCATCAATCCACCACCGAACACACCGCTCAGCACTCCGATCAACTGCGATGCTCTTGTTGTCTGCTTCGCAAGCCTCAGAGCTGCGCTCGAGTCTGAGGTGCCAAGTGGCTTTGACTTCCATGTCAAGGGCACCGATCTCTATCCAGAGCTTATCTTGGCACCCAAGATAGGTGAGCAAGAAGTCAGTGAAGTCAACAAGCGATCGCTTGTCGACAGCATCTCCTCACGGGTCCACGGCTATAGCATCCCGAGCAAGGTGCACCAGCTCAACGAGCCTTTCCCGCAAAGGTCTTGCGGCGATGTTGACGAGGATGTCTTGGGCCAGAACCTGAGCAGGCCTAATCCGACTGTCCAGATCTCCGCACCGACTTCAAAGGAAGGCGAGACTACCGAGACGACTGTCAGCCGCGTTTTCGCTCAAGTACTCAACTTGCCTATAGATGAAGTCTACACATCATCAGACTTCTTCGAGCTTGGCGGAGACAGCATGGGAGCCGGTCGTCTGCTCAACGCCCTCCGAAAAGAATACCCTCTTCGTCTGCCGATCAACGTCCTCTTCACCAACTCCAAAGTCTTCCAGCTCGCCGCAGCCATCGACGAGAAGATGCCCAGGACCGCTGCCAAGGAAGAGAACGTCGCCTACAAGGAGCCTGACATGCTGCCTGGCTGCGAGAAGACCTGCAGCTCCACGAATCCTCTGCTCATGCTGATCCAGCTTATACCCATCGGAATATTCTATCCAATGAAGCGTGCCTTGACCTGGACCATCTTCCTATACATGCTTACAGAGACGCAGGACTGGCTCACGAAAAACAGCGTCCCCGGCCGTCTCGTCGATCTTGTCGTCTCCATCACCGTAGGCGGAATGGTCACCCGCATCGTTGCTCCCTGTCTCGCCATCCTCTTCAAATGGCTCGCTGCTGGCTCTTACAAGGAGGGTCTATACCCAATGTGGGGTTCATACCATACCCGCTGGTGGCTTGCTCAAAAGACAACCGCCGTGTGCGGTATGGGTGTATTCTCTCTCTTCAACTGGACTCGCATACTTTATCATCGTCTTCTGGGTGCCAAGATTGGCAAGAATGTTACTATCCAGAAGGGTGTGACGTTTGGCGAATGGGATCTCCTCACTATTGAAGACAATGTCGTTCTCGAGCGAAGCATCGTTCGTCCCTTCGCCGTCGAGCGAAACACTTCCATGTATCTGGGTCGTATCCACATCGGCGCCAACGCATCTATCGGTCTCTCCGCCATCGTCGCAGCCGGAACGTCAGTACCTGCGAATGCTTGCATCGGTCCCAACTCGTCCAGCTGGGAAATCTCCGACGCAGACGAGGCAAATCGCGATCTTGCTTCCAACAAGATCCCCGGCGCCCACTGGGCCCTCGAACTTTTCGTTGGCAAACCTCTCGAAGCAATCGTCCGCTTTATGGGCGCCATCCCCTGGCTCGCCTGCCTAGTCCCCCTCGTCATTCACGAACCCATCGGGACAGCCGACATGCTTTCATCCGTCATCAAATGGTTCGCCTCTCCCAGTCGTGTCGCTTGGCACTATGTCGCATTAGCCGCTAATGTCGCCATCGGACCTGCTTTCTTCTTCGTCGCGGTCTTGGCTATAAAGAAGTTCTTCGATCTCTGCTGTGGCAAAGTTGGATCTTCGAGTGTGGATGGGCGAAGCCAGACGACCAAGTTCCGAATGCAATGGTTAAGGACTATCATGCCGGCGCCACAATTTAATAAGCTTACGGAGTTGTTTGGGACGCACTACAACGCCACTTCTCTCTTCGCCAGAATGATGGGGTCCAAAATCGGCAATCGCGTCTACTGGCCTGGTACAGGTCCTTCGATTCAGGACTTCGACTTGTTGGAGATTGGCGATGATGTCGTCTTTGGATCTCGTTCGCATTTGGTCACATCTGACGGCATTGGAAGCGACTACGTCAAGATCAGATCCGGCGCCATGATCGCAGACCGAGTCGTTGTCCTCCCATGCGTGGAGGTCGGTGAAAAGGCAGTCATGGGCAGCGGTGCTCTCACGAAGAGAGACACACGCTACGCACCAGAGACAACATGGGTCGGCGCTAAAGGCGGTGAAGCCGTCTGTCTGTCGGCAGACACTTCAACCCAGAACAATTCCCCCGACCAAACTCCCTTTGACGAGAAATCCCGCAACCCTTTCGCAAGCGGCTTCAACTCCACTTCCACCACCCTTGTCCGCACCCAGCTCAACTCAGAGAGCTCCAGTCTCAGCGACATCGAGAAGTCCAAGGCAGATTTCCAGTCCCATTATGGATACATCGACAAGTCCAAATCCGGTGCTTCTACGCGTGTCGTCTCGCGGAATGACACCGAGTCGACGAACCAGGACGACAACAACAACGACGCCTCTTCCTCGCCATTCGGTCGGGCCTTCTATGAAGGTAAAGCAACCTATCGCGTCTGGTCGCAGTTTGAAATCTTCATCTATTCGACTTTTATCGCCGTTGCCAACGATGTTTTCTGGAATATCCCTTCCGTCTCTGCTGTTCAGATTGTAGCGAGGCTGTTCAAATCCGGTAACATCGTGGCGACTTTCCTCCTCGTGAAGGGACATTGGTGGCGTCCGCTGGCTGTGTATGCTTTCTTCACGGCTCTCATTGTCGCCATAATGGCGCTTCAGGCTATCACTGTGATCTTGGTTATGGTTATCGCGAAGTGGGCCATTGTGGGTAGGAGGAAGCCGGGAAATTATGATTGGGATAAGTGAGTTCTCCTCTTCTTCACCTCTCATCCCGACCATCACCATACTGACTCCGCTTTCCTGTAGGTCTTCGTACTGCCAACGCTGGCAACTCTGGCTGAAACTGGAAACTTTCCGCCGGCACTGCTACGGCGGCCATGGAATCCTCGGTCTCTTAACCGGTACAGCCTGGCTTTCCTGGTACTTCCGCTCCCTCGGCGCCAACATCGGCAAAGACTGCGCACTCTTCGCCGGCGGCTTGCCTTCGCTCATGTTCACCGAACCCGACCTCCTCACTCTAGGCGATCGAGTAGCCGTCGACGACGCCTCCCTCGTCGGACATATCAACACCCGTGGAAAGTTCGATCTCAACCCTCTCTTCGTGGGTGCGAGGTCCGTCCTGCGTAGCGGTTCCAGGCTGTTGTCAGGGGCCAAGATGGAAGAGGATACCTGTCTATTGGAGCACACGCTCATCATGGCGGGTGATGTCGTCGATGCTGGAAGTACATCTCAAGGCTGGCCGGCTGAGGAGTTCTCTGGGAATAGAGTTTCCAGTATGGAGACGGCGAGATACTGGAGAGTTAAGAGCCAGGCTTAGGCCTGAAAGATTTCGACAGATGAGCTGCGCTGAAAACGTACTGACCTTTTTTTTTCGATTCTTTGACGGCGTTTCAGCGCGCGCATCCTTTGGGGCATTCTTGTTTGGGTTGAGGCGTTTCGATCGGCGTTGATGGGCAGAGATACCCAGGACCCAGAGCAGCTCATTTTGCTGGGGACCAACACAGACACAGTCGTTACCGCAAGTATGCTATAATGTGTATTTAGCTTCTTGATCGAGTATTTCTTCCTGTCGTCCTGTTTGATGCTCTGCGTAGGACACAGGCCTCGGATGTCGTTGTTATTATAGAGATAGAGTTAGATAGTTCCTTCGCTGAGTCGTTTGGAATATTCGGCGCCGTGTGTTGGCATTATTTGAGTTCTCGATGCTCCATGTTCATGCCCCCAGTCGTGAAGCCCGTCCGTTGGTCCGTTGATTGCTCGTCCTCTGAGAACAGTAGAGGTGAAAAACAGGGTAATTTTCAGCACACAAGCTTCGTGGCAAACGGGTATGTGTTAAACTTCACATGCGGAGGTGATGGGCAATGCTCTTCTTGATGCACGCAACAGTCTCCGCTGCATCTGCGTCAGCGATTGCGCGGACAAAAGCCCAAACGAGCACGGCTGTGCAAACGAACACGGCTGTGTGGATGAACCGATGTCAAGCCGTCGTAAAGACACACGACATCCAGTGCAGGGCCACACTTCGAGCACACTTACATTTGGCCTCTGGTCGATAGCCAATGGGACAATCGCCGTTGCTGGCGTCTGCGGTTCTTGCGATGCCTATCCGTGTAAGAAGAGCTACAAGCAGAAATCCATCGCGGCGCAATAGAGGTGGCTGCAATCTCAAACCAGCAAATGATGGTATATTCGACGGGCAGTCAAAAATCTTCTCGGATTGTGACTCAGTCGAGATAGTTGTCGGAACCTTAGCCAGTCGCTCGTTGTTGTTCCTGTGGTGCTTTCGCCGGTAGGGTCGGCAATGCGTAAGGAGAATCTGTCGTGGTGGCGCTGCAAACGCGTTACAAGTCGTTCACCGACCAATGGTGGCCTTTCCAATAGGAAGACTAGAGAGACTCTGGTGCGTGGCAATCTCAGCAATGTGAAGAGCCTGTGTTTGCAGGAAAAATATCTCCAAACACCGCAGGTGGTTAGAGTGCATCCCATTAACTACCCTGTTAGTGTTCAAAAGCTTGCGAAGAGTGAAAGTGCCTGCTCGTCAATCGTGCATTCATACCCTTCTTTCTACTGTATCATCATCAGCTCACTCACTCATACTCAAAACTCAGAGCTGGGTATTAGGCTCCATCCAACTCCGGTGCCTTCTCAATTCGATCGAACGCCTGATTCTTCCCTGTCGTATTTCCGCGCTATGCTGCAATTTGATGACAAAGAGTAAGAAGCCTATTTAGGCTGGCGCTTGGTAAGGCTTCACGAGCATCTCGGAGAATCTATAATACTGTTAGCATCATCCGTGTCTTCACAGGCTTGAGCGCAACATACTTTGATATACTCTCCACCCCTCTGACCTCATTCACGAGTAGCGGCATCTTGACGACATGGAAGTCCTCCCCATAAAGATCATCAATCTGCTCCAGATATTTCTTCTGCATCTTCCTCCTGGAGTTGCACTGCTCGCAGGGATTATCCTTCTTTGGGAACAGTAGCTGATTGACCACCATAGCATGCGTATCAATCTCATAGGTTCCCAACTCCTGAATCATGCGCTCCGTCTCATATAGCGACAAGAACTCCGGAATTAAGACCGGCACGAAGGTGGTGAGGTCCGGGTTCTTGAACTGCTTGTTGACCTCGCCAATTGTATCCTGCAACTCATTCATCTTCTTCAGCACATCGTCGAAGCTCTGTCCATTCGGTAGACCGCCTCTCGCGCCGATCAAGTTGTTGATCATTGGTCCGAATTGCTGCGACAGCTGGCTGAGCTTTCCGAGCGCTTTCTCCATCACAGTCGGGAACTGCAAGAATCGAAGCGTGTGTCCTGTAGGCGCGGTGTCGAAAATGATCAAATCGTACTCCATTCCCTTCACCTGCTTCAACACCTCTGCAAAAGACATGGCCTCATCCACACCGGGAATGCTGAAGGCCATATCCTGGAACATATTCCCCACACCTCCAAGTCCTGACATAGCATCCTGCGCATCTTCTCCTCCAGCAGCAATGAGGTCTGAGATACTGCCATTCGGGTCGATCTCCATAGCCGCAAGGTTGTCGATTCCAGGTACAGGTCTAGCATCTTTGCCGAATTTCACGCCGAAGGCATCTGAGAGGTTGTGGGCGGGATCGGTGGAGATGAGGAGGACAGATTTGCGGGCTTTGGCCATTTGGACTGCCAAAGAGCAGGAGGTTGTGGTCTTCCCCACACCTCCTTTGCCGCCGACGAAGATCCATTTTAGAGAGTGTTGGTCGATGATGGGCTTGAGAGAAGGCTCCATTTCACTCTCGTCGGCCATGATGGGCAGTGGTATAGGGTGTCGGCGGTGAGCTAGACGGTAGTGTTAGTGTAGGCGGCGGTAGAGGACTGGAGTGGCAGTGTGTTGTAGTTGACAGGTGGTTGGTGTTTGTTCAAAGTTGTCTTTTGCTTGTGACCAGGCTCGAATGACCCGCCTTGGCCGCGGGGCAGCAGCAGCTTCCTTGTTTCACCTCGAATCCTTGCAGAAACGCTCGGGCGTCATCGTGCAGCCAATCCTGACGCGTGAAAGACCGAACTCAAACCATCACTTGCATCACCACCACAACCACCTGCACATTCCCTTGCACATCTTCAAGAGCATGCCTCCTCAACCGGGCCCAGTACTCCGCGCCTGGTATCGCTGGAAGGCTCTCCGTCTACCCTGGCGAAAGACTTTCTTAATAGGCTTCGACCTCTCCGGCAACACATTCTGGGAATTTAAAGACGCCCTAAACGCGAATCGATGGCGGAGGATAGTACGTTATGGAAATGCAATCCACTATGCAGATGTCAAGATTTCCCGTACGTCTCCGCTCCCAGCATGCATCTCCGTCTCTGTCCATCATACTAACGTCTTCTCTCCTGCAGCTCAATGGCACCAATGGCTCCGCCACACCCGCGAAGCCCCTCCCTCCATCCAGGAACAACAATACGACCTCTCCCGGCAAGCCATGATGAAACAACTCGCCGCCAAAGCCGACGAGCGCTGGCGAAGCATACCCTCGTATCTCGACTCTCCCGCGAAACAACAACCGCAACCCGCAATAGGCGTGCAAGATCCGGGAGGATATGTGCAGCAGACGGAGCCGGAGGTGGAGGAGGGGGTGAGGAGTGCGGTGAATGACCAAACAAAGGTTGAGGCTGCGAAGGAGGGGAGGGACGAGGAGATGGATGAGGGGAGGGTTAAAGGACAGACGAAGGAGGAGTCTAGGAGGAGGGAGAAGAGGGGGCCCAAGGAGAATCCGTGGGAGAATTTGAGGCCGAAAGGGAATCCGAGTGAGGATTGGCAGCCGGGGACGTGGACCCCAGGGGTTGCGCAACGGCGATGACGATAAGAAAGAGCTTGTAGCATATTGTAGAATACAGGATACGGGACACAGGAGTCTCCGCCCAACGCCTTCCTGTGGGTATTTCGTCTCAATCGCGTAGAACTGCAGTAATCGTTTGAGCCGCCTTTCTATCGCTAGTCGCTCAAAAGTCCCGAGAAAGCCTCCTGTGCCAGACCGCTGCCGCCACGCCATGTTGACAGGAAATTTACTTACCTTGAAGGTCCTCAATCTCGGGCGTCGTCGAAAAGGCCCATCATTTGCCACGGCCTCTGCACTGGCTCAGGCGAAGGACTTCCTTTCAGCTCTTCCTCCAAGACATTCAGCGCATCCAGCCCTCCACCGCCACCATCACGATCAACCGCAGAAGCCTCCTTTTTTCTCTGCTTCAACATCCTGTTCGCATGCGCCTTGCTCCAAGTCTTGATAGGTGTCAGATCCTCCCTCCTCACATACTCGCAATCGTCGCCCCAGTGGTCGTCGCCCCCACATGCATAACATCCCACCCTCATCTCCCAGCTCTCCATCGGCCGGATGACATCGACCTTACCGGTCGGGTCAATACGCCATAGACCGGGACACAATTCCTCCACATGATCTGTCATCTCCCCGCAGACATCGCATTCCGCATTCCCTTCAAAAGTCCAGTTCGAGCAAGTATTCGAATCATGCCCCCTCCGTCGACATCGGGCACATTTCCGATGGGTAGGACACGCAGAGGAGGCGTGGGAATTTTCGGCGCGGCAGTGCTCGCAGGTCCGAGCGCGACAGATACTAGCTGTGTGACCGCGGCCGCCGCAGGAAAGGCAGTAAATTAGATCATCGTCGCGAAGATTTTCGAAGTAGCGGAGTTGGTCGTCTTGCATGCGAGGGGTGAGCTGATGCAGGCGAATGGTGCCGTAGAGCGCGCTGACGACCGGGTTGGCTGGGGACGTCGAGCGAGCGGTGCTGTGAGGCATTATGTTGTCGTTTTCGTTGTCGGAATCGTCGCCACCAGATGAGGATGTGTCGGTTCCGGAGGAAGAGGAGTCGTCGTCGGAGCCAGAATTGGAGTCGCTGATTTCGCCTTCCTCACTTGGACTTGCGTGTTGCGCGTTTTGAGGTGCCTCGTCGTCGCTCACTTCGCCCTCTTCACTTGCTGCGTCCGTGTTTTCATGTGAAGATGGACTCGAGATCTCGCCGGACTCCTTGCTTGATCGTCTGCTGCTTGGGTAGCTGCCATATTTTAGGTCGCCTTGCGCATTTCTCTTTCGACCGACAGCTTTTGTTCGCGACTCGCTCTCTGAGTCTGACATGGTGACATGTATGTGGTTTGATGAGCTCTGTTTGTTGTCATGCCAGGATTTGAAGAAAGGTGAAAGATACATACTGAGGCACAAGTCGTGGCATGAAAGCTTAAATCTGCCAGAGCAGCAACACTAACCATGAGGATGCAGTCGGCATGGTCTGGCCGGTCCTTAGCTTCTTCTAACGATCGAGACTTGCTCTTCCAATCGAAGATTCGCAAAGGCAAGAAACCGCGTGCAATGGATGCTGAAGAGCCCGGCTCACAGGAAGCTCCTTGCCCAGTTCTTCACATGGCCAGGAGGATTCTCAGGGTCTTCGAACGAGCCGTGCCTTTGCATTGCCGCTCTCCGTATGTGCTAGCATGTTGCCTGGTGGAAAGACAGAGAGGTTTCCGATCAGACGATTCTCTGCAACCCGCCATCGGGACCGTGAGGATCCCGTAAAGCTGTCCAGGAAACCCGGCTTCTGTTGTGGCAGTCTACAGTCGTTCCACTGATGAGAAGCGTTTGATTTGTAAGTCGTTATACTGCTCGTACGTTGTTGATGATGATGTGTCGTGAGAGGAGTCGCTACTGTCAGCAGGCTAGGCAATGGCAGAGACCTTCGTGTGGCTGATCATCGGGGCGTGTGTTTATTTCAAGAACATGTTCTGCGAACATCAAACGCCGTACGGGTCTCGCAATGCGGTCATTGTGCGTGCAGAGGTTGTGCCACGTAGATTCCCACAGATAAGAATTATTCCGTAGCAGATGCCAGGCGAAAAGTCCAAGGTAGCAGGTGAAAGGAGGTCGCGTTCTATTAAAAGTAGGAAACTCGTGTCTAGACGTCAGTAGAATCGCCGACGAGGCCAAGGCCAAGGCACACGAGGCGAGCCGGTCGAAGAGAAGCAATGACCGACATGGCGTACCTTATGCAAAGTGTACGTAGACCAGACAAGAACGACCACCCCCGTCATTTGACGTCTTTTGGCCGCGCTGGCGACTGCACCTGCAGCAATCAGTCTACTTCACTTTCCTCGTTCTGCGCATTTATTGCTCTCTGTTCTTGCTGCTTCACAGTCCCTATTGACTATTATTGATCCGGATATTCACTTTGATTCCGCCGCGCAAGCCAAACCCTAATCGGACCCTGGATTCTGGATTGCTCGGCTCGTGCCAGTTGCTTGCGTTGCTTGCTTTCCCACCCGAGCTACACCTGGTCAAGCCCACGAACAAAGGACAACAAACCACAATCGACACACCTCTTCTATCCACGTCGGGAGTCCATCTGCGGACTACACGCCGAACACTGTACGACCGCGAGAACACGCCCACATCCGCCACGCTGGCGCCGAATCTCCTATTCTTACCACATCGGAACAAGTCCTCCGACAATACCGCCAAACTGTCTTCTACAAGTATCCTCCAGCGCGGCGGCATCACCTTCGCCGACGGGGTGAACACATCGCCGCCACTCTGCGTGCAGTCGGCCGAGCGGAAAATGAACGTCAAAGATGAGAATCGGAGGCGGCGGAGAAGTAGCAGTCTCATGTATCAGGAGCCACCGGAGAGCTTGGAACAGCAAAGCGATCAGGCCGTACTGCCCAACCTCAACGCCCAGTGGGTCAACGCGAAGGGTGAGTCTTTCACAGCAAAATGAGGACGTAATATCGTCGGTTCTATGAGATGGAGGGCCGTCAAGGAAGAGCACGTGGGCTAATACCGCATTCATCACAGGAGCATGGATGATACACTTCGTCTTGATTCTACTACTCAAGATTGTCTACGACTGCCTACCTTCTATTACACAAGAAACCTCATGGACGCTCGTCAACACCACATACATGGCGGGTTCTTACCTCATGTTCCACTACGTCCGGGGTATCCCCTTCGAGTTTAATGCGGGAGCCTACGACAATCTCAATATGTGGGAACAGATCGACAACGAAGACCAATATACGCCGGCCAAGAAGTTTCTGCTCGCAGTGCCGATAACGTTATTCCTTATCAGCACACACTACACACATTACGACTTGGCCTACTTTATGATCAACTTCCTGGCGACATTAGCAGTGGTGGTGCCTAAATTACCGGCGGTAAGACTCACCGTCTCTTTCTTTCTGACGAAATGCTGACTTAATTCAGTTCCATCGAATGCGCTTCGCTCTCTTCAACAGTCCGGGCCCCGAGACCGAAAGTCATGTCAGATAGCAGGGTTTGGGTGTATCAGGACGGTTGCGGAGAATACCCGGACTGTAACGGCGTTTTTTTGTTATCGAGCAGGACCACAAAAATGGGCTGCCTTACTACTCACACCACAGCGGACCTCTCACATACCATGTACTCATAGCCACATCTGTCTGGCAAACCCATCGAAAACTTAGCCCGAACTCCTTTGATGAGATGAAAACACCTTGAGACTACCACGACACGACAAGTGAGGAGGCTCGCGCTTGCAAAATTCTGCTGAATGAAGCCCAACGGCACCCTCAAACTTAATCTGCCTTGGGATGCTATCTCTAGGTTTACTTTGCTGCCGTTTTACTGAGCTCTCGCAGATCTCCACGTGGCCCCATTCTTGATAATCTCCGCGTACTTGGCCGCCATCTCATCATAAACAGTCTTTGCCTTGCCGTCTATCACTTCTTTCGTGTACTTCGCGTACTTGACGAACTCGAAATCGGGATATAGGTCTTTGCTTGAGATGTATCCAAGATTCTTGGCGTACTCTGGCGTGTTCTCGCCTCGAACTGCCCAGGATAGGAGGTACTGCGCTGGGACTTTGGCTAGCAGAGCTTCGATATTCAACTCGTCCGAGGAAGCTCGAGAATCTACGCTGTCGATCTGTCTCTGCAACGTCTCGGCTGAGACGTATTTTCTCTCGATGGTCTCTCCGGATAAAGCCTCCCAATGCTCGATCAACTGATTCTGCGACCAGAGCTCATTGTACACGAAAACATACTGATTGATCGTCCTATCGTCGAGAATGACACGGCCGGTGTATCGGCCTATGTCTCGAAGATCGGTCTGCGCTGAAAGGACGGAGCCATCTCCGGCGATCTCAAAATTGGGGAGTGCAATGGCGTATTTGGTGCGACCAGAGGGGAGGGGTGGGATGGTAAGTTGGTACCACCAGCCGACGTCGAGGATTGTGTAGGGAATTCCTAGGGATTTGACGTGGTTATATACGACCTCCTTCTGTTCTCGGATTACTGTGCCGCCTGGAGAATCGTTAGCAGGAGTATGGGGCAAAGGGAGGGAAGAAGGCAGAGGGGAGACGTACCCGGCGGCATGGTAGTAACGAAACCGCATGGAAGGAAGCGTTTGACACCTGCAGTCTTGGCTGCTGTTGCGAGAGGGAGCTGGGCGAGTTGGTCCATGGGGCCGATGGCTGAGATGAGGATGTCGATGTCCTTCAAAGAGGCAACAATGGATTCTTGAGAGGCTGTGAGGTCGCAGGGGCGAATCTCGGCGCCACGGGACTTGAGCGCTTGGTTGTTTGGTTTCGAGAGGGAGGATGGACGAGTCAGAGCAATGACAGAGAACTTGTTGGGTTCTTCGAGAAGGGCATTGGCGATTGAGCCGCCTGTCTCGCCAGCGGCGCCGATGATGCCTACACGGAGGGGAGCCATTGATCGAAGAGTGCTGTGAAGCTGCAGCTATACTTGGGTCGTTGTAAGGTGTTGTTGAAATAATATTCTTTGAGAATATCTTGACCAAGGCCAATGGACTGGGCATTGAAACTCGCTCTTTAATGCCATCCCCTCCGGCAAGGTCTCTCCGAATCGACGTCCGCCTCCGTTCCTCGCTGTTCAATCTGAGTGCTTGTTTCTGAAACCATCTGCTGAACCAAGTAGCACAGCGGCCGCACCTGTTGCAATCGCTTTCAAAGCGAGTCTGCTGTGCGAAGTTATGCCGGCTTCACAACTGTGCATTGCGTTGTGCACACGAAACCCTGCCTGAGGCTAGCAACCTCGAGATCCCTGCTCCTTCCCGGAGATCTTGACACTTCGCCTGCACGACAACTTCGCCGAAACTCCATGCTTCCATCGCCTATCTATCGAGTGCTATCACAACTTGGTCGCCGGCAGAGACATGTTTCAACTGTTGCCATTCCCAAGATCGTGTGCCAAAGAAGATCATTCGCCATCACGATGAGTGCCAAACGCCATCATTTCGCGCCTCTGGGCTCCAATGGCAATACCGACCTGATGCAGCTCAAAGGCGTGGTTTTTGATATGGATGGCACACTATGTCAGTGATGTCGCTCTCGCCGACTATCGCGGCTCTGGACTGACTGATAGAGAAGGCGAACCGCAAAACTACATGTTTGGCCAAATGCGCGAGGCCCTGGGCATCACAAAGGACATCGACATCCTGGATCACATGCATGCGCTGCCAGAGCCACAGCAGACAGAAGCTTTTGGGAAAGTCCAAGATATTGAACGAACTGCAATGGACAAGCAGATCCCACAGGCCGGATTGGTCACGTTGATGGAGTTTCTGGATCGGCACAACATCAAGAAGGGCATCTGTACTCGCAACTTCGAGTAAGTGTCCACAAAAAGGCTTCGATATATACCCCATACTGATTTATATCCAGCGCTCCCGTCAACAATCTTCTGAAGAAGCACATCCCAGGCCATCTTAATCCATTCGCGCCAGTGATAACGCGAGACTTTCGCCCGCCAAAGCCTTCGCCTGCTGGCATCCTACATATCGCTCATACATGGGGCGTCGTGGATACGGCTAAAGTTCCGGATTCACCAGCACTTGAGCGGCCGATCCCTTTGGTCATGGTCGGCGACTCCATCGATGACATGATCGCAGGGCGAGATGCCGGCGCATTGACCGTCCTACTCCGGAGCGATGGTAAGGGGGAGTTGGAGACAGATGAGCGAACTGATGTTGTGGTGAGTAGGTTGGACGAGCTGGTAGCACTGCTTGAGAAAGGCCTGCAGCCTTCGCGGTAAACAAAGAACGAATTTTGGACTGAGGCACCCTTGCAGCGCGGCTGGGTCTGCATGCATCTCTGCTTTTCTTGCCGACCATCTCTTCCACTCAATCTACCTTTACATGTCATCCGATCATCGACGCGCTGGGCCAGATGACCACTGCAGGAGACACAAACGCACTCAAGCGCACGGCGGAGTGCTTGTCTGAAACTGAAAGTCATAGCATCAAGCGCCCCAATCCAGGCGCCGAAGATCGAGAGCCCATCGAAGCGCTCACTCCTGACGTCGATACTGACGGCGAAGACTTTGACCTGAATCTAGAATCTGACGACAGTGACAGCTTGCTGGACCTCTTCTCGGGCGACCCTGACTTCAATCCAGTCTCAAGCGTGGCAGCGCCGTCCACCACGCAATGGCAATGGGTTCCACTGCTGTCTGTCGATAGCATCCGGTTGCTTTACATCGATCCTGCTGACAGAGACACTGATACTATTCACTGCCGCTTCCACACAACCAAAGTCAGTCGACCTTTGCAGTACAGTACGCTATCTTACACGTGGGGTCCAACCTTTCCGGACGGCTCTCACCTCACTCACGAGATACTGTGCGATGGACTACCTTTCCGGGTCACTGCCAATCTGCACAGCGCGTTGAGGCAGCTACGCAAGCATCAAGTCCCAGATTCATATATATGGATTGATGCAGTATGCATTGACCAAGGCAATGCTGCCGAGAGAAATCGTCAAGTCATGCTCATGGGCGCGATCTACCGAAACGCACGCCAGCTCTTTATCTGGGTTGGCGATCCGGGGACATCACGGTATCCATTCACTGCATCTGAGGTGGAAGATTTCGCAATAAAGCTCAGAATGGCGGAAGAAAGCCAAGACGAAGCGGCCATTCGCGTTTGCGCATCATTCTCGTCTGATTTTCTTAACTGGAGGCTACAGCGACATGAGTACTTTGGCCGTCGCTGGGTTGTGCAAGAAATCCTGTCATGCACCGGACCACACATCTTGCTTCTCGGTGACCGCGCGTTCAAGTTGAGGAACGCAGACGCAGTCCTGTCCCTCGAGCATGAAGATATTGATGACTTTTCTCTGTGCCTCTCAAACGTGGAAGAGCCCGTTATTGCTCTAGAGAATAATGGAGACAGCCCACGTCTGCAGGCTATTGCCCACTCTCTACTGTTCAATCTAAACTGCTTCGGGCATACGAAGTGCGTGGACGATAGGGATCGTCTGTACGCTCTCAAGAGTATCAGCTGCGATGGAACTCACCTGAGAGTAGACTATCGGAAGTCTGTGGCGGAGGTGTATCTCGATTTCGCCAAGCAGCTGATAGAAGCGGGCCATGCTGGGCCTGTGCTCACCAGCGCCGCTCTGCGCTCGAAAACCTCATCGATCAGGGACGCCTATGGTGACGGAAATGAGGGCGGATCTCACATGTCAGAGCCCCTGCCCTCCTGGGTCCCAGACTGGACAGAGGATGCTGCAGCTTTCCTTGGAAACCGACTAGGCTATGCAAGTCAATCACACCCCGGGCATCAACTATTTGGAGAAGCGACACTTGGTCCAGATCTGCAGGCTGGACTGAGCTCTATGCGTGAATCAGTCAGCTTCAGTGACCGCGTTCTGCACATTCGAGGCTGGTTGTGCCTGCTGTGCCGCGACCACCGCCACTCCGATAGAGATCGAGAGACAGCCACCAATGCTCCATTGGCATATCAACGAGGCGTAGGCAGTTGTTTTCCTTTGCCTCAGGGGAGTATTTTGTACAATGACCCGGAATCTGACTCTGAGCAGGTCTACCTCGTTCTGGAGGAGACACTCGCAAAGTTTTCGATTGATGCTGAGGATGGTGCTAGATCAGGGTCCGCTGCGGAGTTCTCCCAGAGATATCGCATCAAAGACTGGATTCAGGACTTTGAGCTCGTCCAGCGAGATGAGTCGGGCTCAGTATCGTATTCACCAACCTCCTTGGATGACGGTTCCGAGGACGAGGAGCGTTCGAGCGTGTGCTTTACCATCGTAGGGAGCGAGTCCAATGAATATGAGGGTTCACATCCACGACCGGTTACAATAAATCTTGTGTGAAGCAACAATAATTTCAATGCCGTGAATTGAAAGCTTTTCTTTTGACCATTATGCAGCGCATATGCAGGTACAGTTTCACGCATTTGAAGCAAGGCCGTGCGTGGGGCTGAGCAGGAGCCCGCTTTCTCGCCAGATGGGCTCCGATAGTCGACTGCCACAGTCAACTCCCAGATGCGAAAGCACTTTGACCATGATCGTCCTCGACCACAGCAGCCTGGAGGGTAGACTGATAGTTGAGAGCAGGAATCAAAATTCGGTCGTCGCGTAACGATTCACGTGCCAGGGTGTCTTGCTGCAGGCCGCAGACTGGTTGCAGCCTCGCATTCAGCACGTCCTATACCGTGGCTTTCTTATGCTGGACCTTTAAGCGCTTCAGACCACCTTTCCTGCCAGCATGATGCTTTCGGAAGCTCGAATCGCCGAAAACGACGGACAAGACGACGAATTGGAGCTTTGCTCCATCCTCAGCGATGACGACTCTGCGTGGGAATTTGCTTCCAATCCGCCATCAGTTGACGAATACCCGTTGGTTGGAGTAAAGGCCACTGACAGCTCAGTCTCCCGTCTTGGTGGGCAAGAACACACGACTGAATGGCAATGGGACCGACTGGCAGATGTGGACGAAATCAGAGTCCTGGAGTTAGAGCCGGCTCCGCATCTCGACGCCCCCATCTCCTGCAGATTTATACACATTCGACTTCACCAGCCTTGCGACTACTACGCATTGTCGTATGCATGGGGGACGATCAAAAAGGACACATCTCACCTGAATCAACAAATCATCTGCGATGGAGTTTTACTAGCAGTAACTACGCATTTGTACTGTGCACTGAAACGTCTTCGCGCCATCATCTCAACAAATGAGTGTCATACTCATAACGTCTGGGTTGATGCTGTTTGCATAGATCAGAACAACCCAGTAGAACGAAGTCGGCAGGTCATGGTCATGGACCAAATATACAGCCAAGCTAAGCATCTGTTCATATGGTTGGGAGAGTGGACAGCACTTGATCCGCGCGTCGAGATCGAGTGGCTGGAGCCTCATCTTCGTGTGGAAGGATCGCAAGCGGTACAGAACTGCATAGCAAACGCGCAGATACTACAGCAAGCTTATTTCACAAGACGATGGGTGGTTCAGGAGATCGTCAACTGCAAACCACCTCACACAATACTCGTGGCCGATCGCAAGTACTCGGCATGGAACACGAGGGACTGTGTGGCGACCAGCAAGTATGACAAAGGGCTTGACCTGAGATTGCACTCGAGCTTTGACCTCGACACGGAAGCGAAACAAAATCCTGATGCCAGGAAGAGAGAATCGCTCCTCACCAACCTGATACGGTACTCCCAAGCACAGTGCTCTGATGCTCGCGACAGCATCTTCGCACTGAAAAGTATCAGCTCTGATGGTAAACACATGGTCATTGACTACCGACTGGAGATGGATGATCTATTTTTGGATCTATCAAAGCAGTGGATACAGTGCGGCAGTTTGGTGTCTATCCTGCATTGTGCCATCGTTCCAAGACGCATCGGTACCATCTCACCTGGATTGCCATCCTGGGTCGTGGACTGCCGGACTATCGGTCAGAACAGGTACTGGTCATCTGACACGGCACTTGACGAGAGTAAAGACGTGGTCCTAATTCCTGTCCAGCACAATGATCGCATCGATTCAAAAGTGGCAGCAGGCTACCAACAGCTGCACGACTCTGCTGACCTGTCAACTCTTGTTGGTATTCAGCGCGCGGCAAGCGAAATTGGAGGAGATCAGACTTACAAACCGAGCCACGGACGTTATGAACAGGATCTGGTCGATAGACCCCACGCATTTTGGGTCACTCAATGGAGAAAGAGCTGGCAGAGCAACCGCGCAGTACTTTCGAGAGATAATTTGCAGCTACTCGACTATGAGTTCGTCAACACACCTACAAGCATCAGTCCCATCCTTCGAATCAAGGGCTGGCTATTCATGCCATCTGAGCACTGCAGCAACCAAAACAACGCCATCAGCGATAAAAAGCTAGAATTGGCCGAGGCTATTGGTTCTAATTATCAGATTGAGGAGATCTGGGGGATGGCACCATCTAGAATGTTCTTCATTTTGCAGGGTGGCATTGACTTTTTCGGCGTAGAACTAAAGAATTTGGGAGCAAGTGCCAGCTCCGCAAGCGCAAGAGACCAGTTCCGTCTCCAGAGCCATACGGTTCTGCAACCCTCAGGGGAGACCTATGTTCTGTTGAAGATATGCCGTTCAAGAGAGCCGGTTCCGATAGACCTGGTGTAGAGAGTCAGCAGGCAGCGCTCTACTCTCAAGACTCAGACTATCACGGGTGGTCATCGAGGCGGATCTACGTTGCGTTAACAGATCATTTGCGAGGAGCATTCTTGACCAAGTACTTTTAAGTACTATCTAACAAGCGAAAGGCTTGCCCACTACACCATTCGCATACGCCAACACAATCGACTTGATGATAGCATAGAGTCCCGCGACCCAAATGAAAGCCCCTGCGATGATGGTAAACAGCGCAACTGCGAACATGAGAGGATGCTTCCGGACCGCTGCCCAGCCTCGAAGCGCGACTCCGTGAGGGTACTTGTATGCCTTGGCATTGCCGAGGAAATGTGTGTCTGTACAACCCATGTCAGGAAAGCATCTGGAGGTTCAACGGAGTACTCACCATGCCACCAGAAACAACCTGCCAGTCCATATGTATACCACGAGGCAAAAGCCGCCGCCGCCAGGCCAGCCAGATATGTGAATATCGCAACGCCGATTGCAAGGACGTATCCAGCTGCGCATGAAACCAGCAGTAAACCAAGCCATACAACCCACGAAAGCGCAGTATGAGAATGCAGATGTCTGCTGTTTCGAAAGATTCGCACAAAGACAATCTTCGCCGCAACGTGATTGTACAGGGCTCCAGTGACCAGCAGATTAGGAAGCAGAAGACCGAATGCGGCTTTCGACCATACTGGTGACAGAGACAGGAAGCTGGGGTTTGAGACTTGTCCTCCCAGGTACACATAAGTGACTACCCCGAAGAGGACGTAGAGGCTGGTCGCGAAGGTCTGGAGGAGGACTGCTGCTTTCTTGGAGTCGTGAGGTTGCTTCATCTGAGTTCGTGTGTCAGTGAAGAGCGGAGTCTGTCATTGCTGAGGCCTCTCACCTCTGAAAGAAGAGGGAAGAACATGAAGTGGCCAGCGTAGGCGAGGACGGGATTGGTAATGGTTAAGAAGGCAACGTAGAAATTTGATGGGACCACGGCCTCTATTGCACGACCTGGTGTTGGCTCTATGCCAGCTCCGACCTGTCCAGCGTCAGCAGGTCGCCCTTTTGTAGGCCCTTCAAACACCCACCATTCCGACAATGGCAGCCACCAGAACGGATGCGCAGGCCGCGACGCTCAGCCAGTGCAGACCGAAATCGAATGTTCGAGGTATGGAGAAGATGCCAATTAGAATAGCCCAGATTCCAGTGCCCACTGTGATACAAAGGCTCCCGTTCGTTAAAGTGTTCAAAGCCAGACCTGCAGTTAAAGCCATGCCGCCGACAGTGAATATGGCAAAGATGATTGTCCCCGCACTCAAGATTTCCCGACCAAGCCAGCCCAGGCCAATAGGCGCAACGAGTATGTAGCCCGCATCGCCCATATTGTGTACCTCGGGGTGATTCAATTTGAAATCGATGAGCATGAATGCGGTGAGCATTGCGAAAAGGCCGAAGAAGATGGTGATGATCAGGCCTGGCACCAGACCCACGACTGCGAGAGCCTGCGGTATGCCCAATGTGCCTATCGTCACGATCTCGGTCGTCATGATGAAGGTCACGAAAGGCCATGATAGCGTGCGGAACTGGATTTGGTGGTGTTTCTCATCGCCGAAGACTTCTCGAGTATTGTCGGATGCGGAATCGGTGGGCGAGACGGCGCCCACCATAGCCTTCTCCAGGTGTGCCATGGTGCACTCAACTTCGTCGTTGTTGAGCGAGGAAGGGATGCGCGAAGGTAAAGGATGGCTTTGGACGCGCTTTCGTTCGTACTACTGTCGATCAAATGCCACTTCAGCTCCGGAAGCTAGCAAGTCGTTGGACCATCTGCGGTAGGGCTGAGTACGGTACATAGCAACGTGTAAGGACCATATCGGGCGAGCGCAGCCAAGCCCTGGTCAACAAATTAGAGTAAGGACACGACATGTCTCAAGGCGTTCGACGAGCCTAGGAACTCGGCTCAAGTAAGCCACAGGTACGCTGCAGCGCAGCATCGGGAGGAGTGCCGGTTCAACGCGAATGAGAGCTGAAAGCCATGTAACTTAGATGCATATCTAGGCCCAGATATGGGTAAAGTAGCGCCGACAGAGCCATGCGGGGTTGGAGTACGAAGACTGTATGGAGAGCGATGCTTCCAGCCATCTACTGTGGGCTGGTCTTCGCCATGAGAAGGGGCATCCTGTCCAATAGCCGGATTGATTGATGTGTGCTTTGTGAGAGCGAAGCTGTTACAGTGGCATATCTGACGCAACACGCTCGGTCTGTGAAGTTCTTGTAAACATCGAGTGAGGTTGAAAGAAGATGTCCATAGGATCGAACAGGATCGAACAGGATCGAGTTCATCAGATTGAGCAAGCCCTTGGCTGCCAGCAAAAGGTTGGCGCTGGCGCGACAGGGGTATAAACCTTAAAATATATCCTCGTCGGACGCGGTCACGCGTCTGGAACCTGCATCGAAACAATAACCGGGTCATCAAAACCATATCAACAAGTCCATCATGTGGGCGCGCGCAGTGCGGAGCTGTCAGCGTCAGAGATGGCAAGCTCACCGTACGATACGCTTCTCACGGAGATACAATAATGGCGACGCAAGTCAAGCACACAAGACGTATTTCCAACAACCAGCTGCGCAGCCTAAGCCTCCCCGGCGTATCTTCAGGACGATACTATGGAGCACAGCAATGTTCGGTCTGGGCGCGTACACCTATCGATGGATCTTTTCGGGCCCTCTGGATATGCTCGGTGCACTGGCTGGCGAGGCTGGTGAGATCATGGAAGATGTGGTGTCAACTGCAGCGCTGGATGCTATTGCCCGTGAGGTGCCGCCTATCACCATGGAGGAAGCGGATGAGCTGTTGAGAGCGCGATCAGGTTACTCAGTATCTCCAAAGGTAAGAGCGTTTTCCTCGAATCGGAGAGCCTTTTCCTGACAGATCGCAGGCAGTGGCGCACACATGCCAGAGCGCAGCGAATATGCCTTGTGAGGATACCTGGTCTGCCGGCCAGTTCACTTTGTTCGCCGATCCCAAGAAGGATTGGTGTGAGTGGGCAGTCTTCGATGGCCACGCTGGAGCTCGCACCTCACACCTCCTCAAGCAGTTGCTCCCCACGGTGGTAGGCTCCGCACTTTGGGAAAACAAGTGCATGGAGCAATCATACGTCCCGAATGACTGGCATACCGTTAACACTATCAAGAAAGCATTTCTTGACCTTGACGACGAGATGGTGAAGGAAGCCGGCAAGCGCATTGAAACAGGCGGCCCATTAGCGGAGATAGTTTCAATGGGAGCCGCTGCATTTTCCGGCTCCTGCGCTCTTCTGGGGCTGTATGATCCGACACGGCATGTCTTGAGGGTGGCGAATGTTGGCGACTCTCGTGCCGTTCTTGGACGATGGAACCAGCAGATCGGAAAGTACGAGGCTAATGCAATGTCCGTCGACCAGACCGGATTCAATCCGGACGAAGTTGCGCGTCTTGAGCGTGACCATCCGGGCGAGGAAGGCGTCGTCAATCCTAATTCTGGTCGTGTGCATGGCATTGCTGTCTCGCGGGCTTTTGGCGACGCTCGATGGAAGTGGCCTGAATCTTTGACCAAACTGGCGCATGACAAGTTCTGGGGACCTTCACCAAGGCCGAATGGAGTGATCAAGACTCCGCCATACCTGACCGCGGAGCCTGAGGTGACTGAAACCAAGCTACAAGTGACCGGCGCGCATCCTGACTTCCTGATCATGGCAAGTGATGGACTCTGGGATCAAATGTCTTCCGAAGACGCGGTCGCGTGTGTGCAAATGTGGCTGGACAAGAATAAGTCGACCGACTTCCTCAAGGAGCCGGCGCCCGAGACGGCTTCGTGGAAAGACTTTCTCCGCAATCAAGCCACTGCTGGACGAACTCCTTCATACACAAGCGCTTTCGACTTGGCGGCTGATGACACCTATTATGACGAGAATGAAGGATGCCTCAAGTGGCGCACTGAGCCGAAGTACTTTGTGAATGAGGACGAGAACGCCGGGATTCATTTGGTCAAGAATGCGCTTGGCGGTAAAAGACGCGACCTCTTCACTGGTATCATGAGCGTACAGCCACCGCTCAGCAGAAATGTCCGAGACGACATTACTGTTCATGTCATCTTCTTTGGTGTCGATACGGAGCCACTGACGAAAAATCTCAAATGAGCACTGGAAATCGAGACACAACATTATTATAACATCCAGCGCCCCAGCAGCTATCTAGAGTCGGCCGTCCCTGCTTGCAATGGCTCGTGCGCTGCAACGCATTTGAAGGCACTCCTACTCCGGAGTATACGCCCTCACTGGCCACAGAGACTCGTACACAATCCGAGAGGATCTACATGGCTCGCATGGCGAAACGTGGCAGCCGTAAGACAGGCAGCATCCGGTGAACTCTCCATTAGAACGCTCCAATATAAGAAGTACAGCGCAAGCCATTATTAGTCTTGCATTCGTACAGGCGCTGATCTTGCGTCGGCACTTGTTTCCGATGTTTAGCTTTAGAGTTGGACGAAGTGTAGGTGAGCCGCAGGTACGAGACGTGAAGGTTTGGGCGGCTTGCTTGGTATGTGGAGTAGGTGGCAATGGTGTTGAATCGGATGCAACGCGAGACTTCACACACGATCACACGCACATCACGGAAGATGATCAATCCGAAACACAAGAGCGTGAGTATATATGTGCAGCAACCACTTCCCAAACTTTCGAACTCTTGAGGCCTCTTCAGTGCAACACAGCGCCAAGATCAGTAGCAGCTGGGATTCAAGAACGTCAACACAGATTCCCACAAACAACAGCCAAAATGCAGCTCCAACACCTCCTCGCTTACCTGCTGGCCTTTGTCACATTCGCCGCAGCGACTCCCATCGATGCGCGAGAACCATTACTCAACGGCGCTCTTCTATGCCCGCTGACCGGAAGTGGGACTTGTACACTGCAATGCGAATTGATTACTGGGACTACTGGACAATGCGCGCCAAATTAGTACGCAGAACGACCAGTAGAGCAGGCTGAGGTTTTGGACTAACCATGACTGAACAGTAAATGCTACTGCGCCGATGCCAAAGGAACAATATTGAATTAGCGCGTCCTAGCGGTCTTTCGAGAAGAGCGAGCCATGAATCGAACACGACAGCGGCGTCTGCATGGACGACAGGACAGTGCATGGGCGTCACAATATCGAACAGCAGCACATTTTCATCAACAAGCCAAAAAAACCCCCCGAAAAGCGTAAAGTCATTCGTTGAACCTCCTAATTCATCTCATAAACACGCTCGGGCCACCTTCCCACTTCCTCCAGCTCTCTTTGGGGTCAATCAAGGATCTCAGGATAGACTTCGATACCTCCAGCCTTTGACAGCTATTGGCCGTGTCGACCAAGCACATCTCCCGAGGTAGGGTACGCGGGGAACCACCATGTGGTATAATCCTTGAGATATGATATTGTTCATGATGTCTTTAAGTGAAGCAGTCTTACTCCAACCCTCCTCGTTGTCGTAGCATACGGACACACTCGCGGCCATCACGAGGACTCGATCGCTTATCGGGAAACATATTGAACCTCGTCAGATTGAACGGCATTCACAGGACAGCTCCGTCGATCACAGAGCACACATATCAAGATGCCTCACGTTCAAGAGACGGAACGAGAAGTGCCTGATCACCCGCAATGCGACCCGCAGAAGGTATGATTTGCTTGCTTCACACACAGTTCGAGACTGCTTCTCACGATATTGCCACAGATCAAAATCATCCATATCGGCATGGGAGCCTCTGGTATGCTCTACGCTTACAAAGCGAGAAGGATGTTGACCAACTTTGAACTGGTTTGCTATGAGAAGAACGCCGAGGTTGGCGGAACATGGTATGCCATCCAACTCGTGCATGACGTGGCGTGAATCACTCTGACGATCTGAGAGGTATGAGAATCGCTACCCAGGCTGCGCATGCGACATTCCCGCCCACGTCTACACATTTCCTTTCGACCCCAACCCCAATTGGAGCTCCTACTACGCCTACGCCCCAGAAATCCAAGACTACTTCCTAAACTTCTACAACAAACACAACCTCTCCGAATACGTCAAACTCAACACCGAAGTTCTCTCAGCAACGTGGGATGATCTCGCCGGCCTCTACAACGTGAGCCTCAAGAACATCATCTCCGGGGAAATCTTCCAAGACACATGTAACATCCTCATCAACGGCTCCGGCGTGCTCACAAAATGGAAATGGCCCTCCATCCCCGGCCTGCACGACTTCAAAGGAACGCTCGCTCACTCCGCAGCTTGGCCTCAAGATCTCGATTGGAGCGGCAAACGAGTCGCAGTGATAGGAACCGGTTCCAGCTCAATTCAAATCGTTCCCAAAATCGCCGAAACCGCATCAAGCCTGACGGTTCTCATGCGGAACGTCACTTACATAGCCCCCCAATTCGGCGCCAACATCACGAATAAAGAAGCCGACCCGGAGAGTATGGATCCCGCCGCCGCCGGGAAACACTTCTACACGGAAAAAGAGAAAGCGAGGTTTCGAGAGGATCCGGCGTATCATTTTGATTATCGGACGAGGGTGGAGAGATCCTTTGGGAGTGGATGGGAAATGTTTATTAGGGGGAGCGAGCTGAACCTAAAGTTCAAAGAATTCACTCAGAATCAAATGAGAGATCGACTTGGGGGAAGAGAAGATTTGAAGGAGAGGTTGATTCCGAACTGGAGTCCCGGGTGTAGGAGGCTGACGCCAGGAGAGGGATACCTCGAGGCCTTGACGAGGGAGAATGTGGAGGTTGTTTGGGGTGAGATTGAAAGAGTTAGTGAGAAGGGTCTCGTCACAGAAATTGGGCGAGAAGTCGAAGTCGACATTTTAGGTACGTTGATTAATTTCGCCACGCCTTTCCTGTCACTTACCTTACTGACATCTCGCGCAGTGTGCGCAACTGGCTTCAACGTCCAATACCTCCCTCATTTCCAGCTGGTTGGCTTGAACGGGCATGTGATTCAAGACCAATCTGATCCAAACATCTACGCCTCAATAGCCCACCCCAATTTCCCCAACTACTTCGTCACCAACGGACCCCGAGGGAATTGGGGTCAAGGCTGTGCTCTCCCTTCTCACGAGTAAGTCACTCCTCTCTAACTTCTCTCCTTCACCATTCATACTCCCCCTCTTCTGCTAACAAATCCCTCCTCCATAGCGTCCAAATCGAATACATGCTGCAGTGTGTTAAACACATGCAGGAAGATCAAATAAAATCCATGCATCCGAAACAAAACGTGACGGATCAATTGAATGCGTATGAGGACGCCTGGCATAAGAAGCATTCCATCTGGTCGGAAGAATGCAAATCGTGGTATAAACAGAATACACCAGATGGGAGGGTGTATATCGTAAGTTAACCCTCCCTCTCCCCTACTTAGCCATATAAAGCATCTCGCTGATGGCTGCATAGTGGCCCGGCTCAATGCTGCACCATCTGAAATTCCTCAAACGCCCCCGATTCGAACATTATGAAATCGAATACAAAGACGCAGATAACATTTTCAAATTCTTGGGAAAAGGGGAGACGATAGGAGAAGTCAAGTATAAGGCGGACGTTCCGGTGCCGTATATTCGGATGAGGGAAGATGAGGCGTGGGATATTGAGTAGGAGATGGGAGGTGGAGGTGGAATTCTCCTCGAGAGTCTGTGGCAAATGCTTCTGCGTTTCATTGCGAGACGCCATACCGATGATCCTCAGCAGGTCACTGCGGGATGTACCATTTGCATTAAAAACAAACTTTTCCGTCCACGACGCTTTCCAAAAAATGGCTCTGACGTATAGGGCCTTGTACTGGACATTCTTCACAACGTAGCCAGTTGCATGTAGAGCTTTGCTATCACAAACACCGTCTGCAGACTGTCCCTGGGGATGGAGTGACCGGCGTCAACCGCTGTTAGCGCAGACATCCTAGTAGTGAAGGTCCATTTGCTGATCGAAACGACGGCACTGCTCGCGCACTTGTGTACCATCCGCCCGCATCTAAGCAGCAGGGATTGCAGTATCTTTGATGTTCTCAGTCTTTCCGTCATAGAACAGGGCAATTTGAAATCTGCACCAACATTGCTCTAATTGTTGCCAATCTCCTCTTGCAACGCCCACATGTTCCACAGCTTGGTGGGTGACTCTGAAGGCTGGAAAGTGTAGTAATCATCGTCGTCGTCGAAGTCGTTCGTCTGCAGCCGAGGAGGCGGCAATGCTGTGCCAACGGTCGCTTGGGGTTGCACTTCCTCCTTCTTCGGCACTGGAATGAGCAGTGCATCCGCATAGCCAATTGTGAGTCGCTGGGTTTTGGTAATCCTCTCGAGCTGTAAAAGGAGTGCGTCACATGCGGACTTGTGAACCTGCGCGACAGGCGAGTACGCTGAGGGGCCTGCTATGATGAAGAAGGGGCCTCTTGGTATCCTTGAAATGGCGCCGTTTGTGCCGTTGCTTGTTGCAGGCTTGCACTTGGCCAACAGGTGTGGGTATGTGGTTTTGCTGGCATTGTGCAGGAAGGCCACGCTCTGCTTGTATGACTGCTCCAGGTCCGTCTCATCGAGGCTAAAGACCTCAGTCTCCGCACTCGGATCGCCAAAGTCTGGGACACATAGCACTCCCGAGAGGCCACCTCCGTTCCTGCTCGCCTCTTGCACTGTAGCTTCCATCTCCGCTTGTGTCCGGTCGTCCTTGGTGAACACGTACACGCTCATTTCCCTTCTCATTTTGCCAATCAGGGCATAGATGTCCATCTTGAGCTGCTTCAGCTTGTCCTCCTCCTCTTTGCCTGCCACGACGCTAATGCTTGAGAAGAGTTGCTTGGAGAGCAGCATCTCTAGATATGAGAAGGTGTTGGGGTGGAGGGAGGTGGCAGCCAGTACAAGCAGCGTGCCGAGCGGCCCTGATGTCGAGTCGAGGTTTGGTTCGCCATCGGCATTGGATGTTCTTCTGAAGGACGTCGAAGATGCGGGAATGGCGGTGCTCCTCATACTGGTGTCGCGGGATTGTGGCAATGAGGTCGGCTTTCTAGGCACGATATTCGACATGTAGGAGGGTGTGTAGCTGGCGGTTCTACTACCCGGACGGCTGGTATTGGATGTGTTGGCGGTATGGACGCTGGACAGGCTGTCTCCATTCCGATGGTCCGAATAAATACTGCTGCTGGTCGAGGGACTGTGTCCGCGGAGTCGGTTGACGTCGTCCATGGTGGTGATGCTGCTGCTATTCAATTGTCTGGTATGGTTACGAACAGGAGTTGTATTCGATTGAAAAGCGTATATAATGCATACAATAAACAAGTCAATGTGAAACAGTGGCCTGTTCGGCTAGACTTACGACGTTGCTCGCGTGTCCAGCATTGAGGGCGAGGGCGGAGGGATGCACGGGAGCTGTGGATACGAGGCTCCAAGGTTGAAGGAGGAGCGGCGGGGCGGAACAGAAGGGAGGCGCTTCCGGAGACCCGCCTGACTTCCAAGTTCACGCGTGCATCTTTCACATGACGAACGCTGTTGGTGCAGATGTGACGGAAGAAGAGACTGGAAGAAGTGTTGGTCAAGCTTTCGAGGCGCCAAAGAGCACAACCTCACCAAGCCAATCACATGTCCCGCCCCTTCATCTCCGGCGGAAGACCCTCTGACTGCACCCCTTCTCCTTCTCCCACACATCGATGCTCCCTTCATGCAACACCCACATAGCATCAGAGGAACGCTACGGCTATGTTCAGACCGCGGATGAGGTAGAGCCGGACCAGCAGCCAAGCACGAAGTCCAAGGCTATTATAACGAGCATTGACGTCCCGTTTGACCACGAGCTTCCACGGAATCGCACAACGAACCTGGGCTGTGTAAGACGAGACGACAAAATGACAAAATCAAGCCCCCTGACACTACATTGGGTGGACATCGACCGCAAAGCATATGCAGTCCTCGCTCTTGTACAGCGACCAAGACCAGCTTCAATCGCCGACAGCCCCTCTGTACGGACTAGCAGATTTCCGGCGGGCCATGGACGGCGACGAGCAAAGGCTTCAGACAAATTCGTTTCCGGCTGTCTCTCCTTGAGATCGAGCTCTTCTCGATAT
The DNA here is from genome assembly GCA_031771865.1 of Nothophaeocryptopus gaeumannii. Classification (NCBI taxonomy): domain Eukaryota; kingdom Fungi; phylum Ascomycota; class Dothideomycetes; order Mycosphaerellales; family Mycosphaerellaceae; genus Nothophaeocryptopus; species Nothophaeocryptopus gaeumannii. Next base: position 1,067,314 of record JASISA010000025.1, read on the forward strand.
CTCGAACGCGATTCTAGAAGCGTAGGCTGTAATCTCGCGAGCGAGAGTCCGGACGACTCTTACTTCTTCACCGCAAATTCTCACCCGGCTTAAGACGTCGCGCTCAGACTGTCCAAGCCGCTTGATCTTGATGAGTAGCTGAGATGAGAGCTACGAGCGTCTCCCAGAGCAGCTCGGCTTCCAGCACTGTCCTAGAGCCCAAAGCCGTGGACACGCGGATACATGCAGCTCCGCCGTTTGCATATGCGAGGCAAGTATACGTCAGACCGTTTGCTTCAACTTCAACTTCACTTCCTCAGACTTTCGGCTACCTGCCGGCCCGCCGCGCGCGCACGAGCAGCTCTAGCTCTGACTGTTCTGCGGCGCTTGTTTGTTTCCAGACCTCTCAAAATTCCTCGCCTGCTCGTGGCATCAATACAGCCATCCGCAGACATGGCACTCACGCATCAGGAGCTCTGCGCCAAGTGCCAGGCGCAGGGCAAGTCGGCGTGTAGTGGATGCCGCCTGGTCACGGCAAGTATCCCTTTTTGCACCTTCCTCGAACCACGGCTGACCGAGACATAGTACTGTGGTAGGGAGTGTCAGACCTCGCATTGGAAGGAGCACAAACAGTACTGCAACTCGTCGCTGATGAAAAAATCTTGGGCGCCATCATGGGTCACAGAGAATCGTGAGGCGACTTTCATGGGATCGAATACCGCGAGCGTCGGGTCTTTCGGAGGACGCAAGTACTTATGGGGCAACATCCCCGCGATCGACATTGTTCAGCTCGCCTCGAATGAGGGCAAAGACTATCAGGAGGACCTGAATCTGTTGTTTGCCGGTAAGCTGTAACACACGATTATATCATGAAGTCAGGCTGACCACCGCTAGCATCTGGCGATCTCCGCAATGTCATCAAGTCGATATCAAGCCTACCAGCAGATTATCCGGGTCTCGTCGACGTAGTCATCAACGATCGAGATTTCGATATCGTTGCTCGCAACCTCATCCTCTTGCTCATCGCTTCGGCTGCACCGGACAGTGAAGCAGCAACTGAATGCGCAATCCATGTCTGGTACTCTGCCTTGCTTCGCGAGAGCGACATTGAGCTTCTCGCCAATTATGTCCGTCCTCTCTTCCAGAGTGTGGTCGACAAGATCGCGACCAGATCGCCAAACAAGTCGTTTGGCAAGACCTGGACATCGGGTTCGCGGTCGCTCCGCGTGGAGCTTCTCAAGAAGCAGTGGGATATGCTGCTCACTTTCCTTGATGTTCCTGCCGGCCTCACTTGTGACAAGGCCAGCAAAATCCGACACGAGGTGACTCTGGCACCTTCTCGTACCGACCACAGAGACCGACGTATGATCCCTCAGCGCGGTACTCTGCGAGTCTGCAGAACGAGATTCCGAGAGGACGGCATCCTGCTTCCGTTTGGTCACTCTCGCAAGGAATTTGGTGTTCCCAACCCGTGAGCTTTTGCAGTCGACCTATTCCATGACCATACAATAGCTGACTGTATCAGGACCCTGTTTCAGGACACAAAGTGGCCGCTGATGGACGCGGCGGACCCTCTCGATGGCTACCCACATGCAGAGGTTCATAAGGTCGACACTGGCCCAGCCGTCAACGATGCTTACGGCAAGCTTTACTTCTATCTGTGCGAGACCTTCTCCGCTTTCCGCGCTCGCATTGCCAAGAGTCCTATCAAGATTAGGGTTCTCAATGTCGACGCCAGAGACCTCTCGCAATATGTCGAGAAGGATCGCTTTGCGCGCGTAGAGGTAAGGCTCGCTGAAGCGTGTCTTGTTATTTCTAACCAATCGAGCTGGAGTGTACTATGTTGGCACAGAGCGGACAGTCGCTACTTTCGCTCCTCTCCTCCAACCGCGCAGTACGAACCCACATGCCACGCTGATTTGCATGTACATGAATGCCGTGCACGAAATCGCCAAGCGCACTCGAGAACAAGCCCACGAAGTCGACCATCGCGAAATGGAGAGGGTCGTCAAGTACCTGGGGCCGTATATGCCGAAAGATGTGACGAGTCTGCAGGCGGCAAAACTACAGGTCCAGCTCTTCATGCCGCTTGCTTGGGATGCTCTACCGCTGGTCCGTGATGTCGACAAGTACTTCAACATGTAAGTTGTATTCGAGCAACAGACTCGATCACGTCAGCTGACATGTGGCAGGTACATGAAGGAGTGGTTCAACTTTGAGCCAAGCACGTACAACGTCGAGATCAAGAAGACCAACACCATCATCGAGAAGAGGCCGATGAGGCTCAAGCTCAAGCCGGGCCAGCCAGGCGCTCAAGAAGAGTTCGATGTGATGATGAGATCAGGTCACGTTGGCAACGAGCGTTACGTCGAGTGGAAGCGAAAAGCTTGAGACACCCGACTGCGATGTAAGCACTCACGACGAGAACATGATCGAGGAGACGGGTATACCAAGATTGATAGATGGCAACTTTGCTCAGGGACCAGCCCAAGAATCAATACATGCATGTTCGTCGCGCAGCTGACGAGGGCACGCTAGTACTTGGGAAAGATACGAATGCACTACAGCGTTCAATGCTGTATCCAAACTGTCTACTGTTGCCATCTCTAAGCCTTCAGCGCATCCTCCTTCTCCCCGAACGGTCCCTCCCCCTCAACGAACGAGCTGCCACTCTCACTACTCCCCGCCGTACCCACTGCCTTCGGATCCTCATTCGTCATGAACTCATCATCATTGATCCTCCTATACCTGAACCAGAAAATGACCGTCTGCGCAGCCAACGCAATAGCCGGGCCCGCCCAGACCCAGATGAGATATGGGTCTTTAATAGCAGGCGAGATGATCTCGCCAAGTGCGTAGCTTAACGCCGTCGTCGCCAAAAACAAACTCATGACCAGCGCCTTCATCCCCGGCGGACTCCGGGCATAAGCCAATTCATAAGCCGTCACATTACAGAAACACTCCGACAGCGCACCCAACGCATAATTTGGGATCTGCACCCAAACGGATATGGGGGAGACGCCGGTACCGATATCGCAGTCTGTGGCGTTGTAACCGCAAGGAGAAGTTTTGTAGACTTGCCATTGGATGATGGCGCGTATGACTCCGGAGATGGTGGCGAGGATGAAGCCAAAGGTAATGCGGCTGACACGCCCGAATTTGATGTTCATTTTTCGGAGAGTGGGGTAGATTACGTAGGAGAGGATGGGGACGGCGACGATGATTGTTAGGGGGTTGAAGTTGTTCTGAAGACGATTCAGCTACGTTGGACTGAGGCGCAGTACTTTCAACTCACCAAAAGATCATTGGGTGCGCCATTTGTTGTGAGCGTGGAGCCTTGGCTTGTAGCGACGGAGCCAATGCCACCATCGTTGAGGTTGTAGATCGGGAAGTACAAGAAGATGGCGCAAGCTACCATCGTGCGTCGCACATCGTCAACGTCCTTGTCCGAATACCCAGAGACATTGACGCCCTTCGAAGCCAGGACGCTGGGCTTAGCAGCCTCCCAAAAGATCTCGTGCTTCCAGAACTTTCCCTTGCTGTGCTTGAAAGCTGCTGTGAAAACCTTGAAGACCTTGGTAAGAGCACTACCATCCGGAGGGTATTTAGTAAGTCGAGGGTATAGGTACCACAGCAGGGCCGGCAGAAGAAAGTAAACGATACCAGGAAGGAGGTAAGCGAGCCAGTAGCCGATGTACTTCTCCGCGTAAGCTGTAGCGATGGCGAAGAATGCGCCAATATTGATGAAGCCGTAGAAGAGCAGCATAACACGCTGGACAGTCGCCTCTGGATCAACGACCACACGCTCGCCAGATGGGAGAGCCTTGATGTAGGCCTTCTGGTGCCTGTACTGATCAAGGACCGTGGGTGCGATGTTAGGCTTGAACAGGCCAGCTCCAATAGCCAGGAGGAAGAGCGAGATCATAAAAGGCGCAATTCCATTGCCAGCTTGCAAGATAGAGGGGATAGTACCAATGATCATGATGATATGCGACAATCCGCAAATAAGGACACCGATCAAAATGGTCTTGAATCGGCCAAGCTAGGTGTCTGCGAGCCAGCCTCCAGCGATGGGGATGATGTAGGCCAGGAAAGAAAACAGCAGGACGAAGGCGTTGGAGAATTGGAGGCCTTTACCCAACGCACCAGCCGTATCTTGAGTTCCTCGGGCCGGAGCACCAGCGCCATTGCCCCCTTCAGGCAGTGGAAACTGCATGAAGTTCGAGAAGACCGTCTGGACACCGTAGTAGGACGCACGTTCCGCGAGTTCCACTACACACAGCAGGTATGCCACAGGCGGAATGCTGTCCGTAACTTTTCGCAAGGTTCGTGCTTCTTCTTCAGTGGGCTGAGGGTACATCTCCCTTTCGATGACAGATGCGGTGCGATCCCCAACGGCCTCAACATCCACGCTCATGCGCTTGGCGAAGTCGGGGTCTTTTGTTGCAGCGCCATCGTCGAGGGCGAAGCTGTTCTTGCCGTGGCCCCGGATGACTTCCTGTGGGATTCGAGTCGCAATTATGTCGTTGATGAGCTCGCCGCCCGCTTGACCCGCTGTGGCAAGAAAGGTCAGCCCAGGAGGTCGGTAGTCTATCAATTCTTTTCACCTACACATTTCGGTTGAACAGCGCTCGCAAAACTGCTCAAACGGGAAGTGGAACGTACGGCGAGGGCTACAGTACGCTTTTTGAACTGCTTGTCAGTAGCTCGGTCGATCTAACCTGATATATGGCTTCTGCGATGTAACCCATACTTGCAATTTCTCCAATGGTCGTAGACTGATTGGAGCTCCTACTCGTACACGCGAAGGCCGATCGCAGCATGAGGAACAGGTGGCTGTTGCACTGTGGTCCCGGAAAATGGGGGGCTTCTATCTCCACGGCCAATGATACGGAGGATCTGGTTGCAAGAGGCTCCGCGATCAACAGATCCGATACATAGAAGCCTTTCAGACTTCATGCCGTTCGTTTCGGCTGCAGGCAACCGGCATGGAGATATGAGGCCAAGATAGCAGAGTACGGCGGGCTTTCCGCTTGCAGTAAGAGTTGGGAAGTTGGCGCTTGTCTATGGCACCATACAAGCACACAGAAGTACCGCAAGCTTCAGCATCGCGTGCTTGTCTTCCGCAATGGCGATAAGAGCCATGTCTTGTCGAGAAAGCTTGTTTGGAAGAAGTACGATCACATCAACTCTGGTGCGGGTGTCAACTCGCCACATGAGAAGTTTCTCTTACCAAGAAATGCAGGAAGAGCCACGCTTGAAAGGTATGCTTGCAGACCAATGGATTGCGTGCTGCCCGGCGCACGGGTGGAGGCCAAGCGAAGCATCGAGAATAATATTCATTCGTGCCGCATGATCCTGGGCGATCTGAAGAATGATTGCGTGTCCCACTGGCAGAGGCAACATGTCCGAGACCCGCACTGTGCCGTGGGGGAGATAAGGAAATCGGTCGCGTCTTCTGAAAGGCGAGGCAGAGGTTGGAGTCGAACTAGGCACCTCACACAGAGCCGTCGAAAAGCGGCGGATCATCGGGATTGCACGGACCATTTTGCTGGAGCCAGCGACGTTGGGGACGACGGCTTCATCGGTAGTTACCTTATCCTTTCTTTCGTCTTCATCAGTGGTCTTTCGCAGAGTCGTCGGCCATCTTTGTCCAGCTGTTACGGCACTGTAATTTTAACTGTGCTTGAAGACGTCACGGCCGTGCTCAATATCTCCAGCGGCTCATGTACTCGACTTTGGCCAGGCCTGCAACAATCGCGTACCAGCAACGAAAGGAGAAAGCGAGTTCCTAGGATGATGCGGGATCGTCACACATGAGGAAGAGAAGATGAAGCGATGAGTGTTGTTGAAATAGACATGGCCTGAAGGATGCGAACGCGAGATTGCTCAGAACCAGGCATCTTCCTTGGCAAAATATATCTACCGCACGGAGTTCGCTTCACCAGCATGATGAGTCACTTTGGGTCTGTCCCTCGATTCTGCAAACGAAAGTCATCACGAGACGGCTTTGTGAAGGCTTCATGGTCGGCATTTGATCGAGACAGAATTGGACTTCGAAGCTTGAGTTCGAGATTTTCCAAGGCAGCACGATTGTGAATCTGAATCTGAAGTTGAGCATGTGACAGAGTGAGTCTGTGTCTGAACCTCTCACCAAGTGACACGGTGGCTCACGAAGTGCTCACTGCAAGTTCTCCAGCTGTCCGCTGCTTGCGTGGGAGGGATCCTCGTCATCATTCTAGTCTGTGTATCAGTGCTGATGTATCCTCGCTTGCTATATCTCCCCCCTCAACTTCGCCCTTGTCTGACACTACGGAATTCGAGCACAGAGGCACAGAAAGCAACATATCAGCAGAGAGGCACAACGTATCCTTTTGACTCCCCAAGCCCAGCTCGACGTAGATTCTTTCCGAACGACATGAACATTCGAGACATGGATTATTAGCCTCAGGAGTACGTACAAAGCATACCAACAAACGCTCACAGCACGCAATTCCGATTCTTGCTGCTCAGAACCCTCTCGCGAAAATCGCCAGTGTCCCTGTCGTAGTGTTCCCGCAAGTTCCTGGGGTATTACTGCCGACTGCATTCCCTCCATTGCAAGTATAGCAATTGTTGTCTCCTGCGTCACCGAAGCCTGGCCGAGACCGTTGTAGCCGTTGCTGCAGTCGTGCACATGTTAGTTTCTCGTCCAAGAAAGTCCGGCTCGGATATGGTGTGAACATACGCAGCAACATAAGTAATCGTATTCCCACACCAACAATCCACATTCGCCCCATCATTCGTAACACCATAATAAATCGTCGAGCTGTTGTAGCAAGCATCTGAGCACTGGCTATTCGCAGTAGAGCTGTATTGCGCCGCATAAGTCTGCAGAGCACGGCCGGCGGTACCTGTCGCAGTGGCGGTTTGCACGTAGCAGCCCAGGTAGCCGTAGTTGCGGGCAGGAGAGGCGCTGGCTCCGGCGGGCCCTGAGGGACCTGATGGCTATTGGAGAGGCAGTAAATAGATGATGATGAGTGGAGGATGAGATTGGGCTTACTCCTGCTGTGCCTGTGGCTCCTGATGGACTGTAGTCGTGTTAGTCTTATGAGAATCGAGCTTCGCCATGCGCTTGAAGGCGTACCCCGTCGAACCAGTGACACCAGTTGCTACGCAGAACATTAGTCTTGCGTCATGTTCGAAAGGTACATAGCATCTTTACCTCCACTTGGTCCGGTTGGCTGTGGCCATTGTCAGTATATCATTTCTGGCATGCTTATACAATGGACATACACCCGTAGATCCCGCGACACCCGTAGCTTTTGGAGGATATTAGCCTGATTCTAAATGACAGTCGTGAGTGTGTAGACTCACGCCCCGTGACACCGGTGGCGCCTGTAACTCCAGAAGCTAGTAGGAATGTCAATCGCTGTCCATGTCCTGAGATGTATGTACTCGAACTCACGTCCAACTGGGCCAGTCGCTAGAACAAACCGTTAGCAGATGTCAAACCGCGGCTTATGAGAGGATACATACGGCCGGTCGGGCCTGATGGGCCAGTAGCTGTTCGTCACTATCAGTATCGCTCTGTGCTCGGCCTCTCTTGAGGACTTACGGCCAGTAGCTGCGAGCTTGTCAGTTACATTATCCCGCATTAAATGAAAATCTAATGCTCACGCCCCGTCGGCCCAGTGATTGTCGAAAGCTTGAGACCAGCACAGCTTGAAGTCGAGAACAGACTGAGCTCTATGTAACCACATCCTTCTGGCCGTCCATTTTCCGTGAACACGGTGTATACGGTTCCGTTGGTAACAGAACAGAACTGCGCCTGTCCATTCCAAAAGGCCGGGTTGTACCAAGCGAGTGTCCCAGACCCAGCTAGTTGAAAAGTGGTGGTGATGCTACCGGGCGTCGTCGAAGGAATGAATGGGGAGTACGTAAGTCCCGGATTGGTGGAGTAGATGTACGAGACTTGGTCGACTATGGCGGAAAGTGAGCCATTCTGAATCTGATAGATTGGCGAAGTTGTGCAGTCGTTTGTTATTGTCCCATTCGCAGTCATGTATGACTCCGCAATTTCATTAGCAGAGGCAGAAGATATGACGCGAGTTTGAACGAACAGATCCAGATTGCCTCTTTTGCAGTCCTCCTCCGCCCGCCATACCGCCCGCCAGCATAACGAAGTAATCGTTCATCGGAGATGGAGTCGGAGAGACCGAGATCGTGGCCACCGCGGACACGGTCGAAGATGTCGAGGGCGGTTCATAACTCCGTGATGACATAGAAGACATAGGCACTTGCGCTTCCGTCCATTGAAATGTTGTCATCTCATCGATTCGCGTTGGAGCGTTCGTGACCGTTACTGCGACTTGTGGAATGGCGTAGAAAGTGGTATTCCCTTGCACATCGGTGCTGATCGATACCGCTTGCTCGCGAACTGTGACTGTTTTCTTGAACTGCGAGGCGATTGCGCAGGCGGGTTCTTGGGCTTGCGCATATTCTGAATAGCTGAGTACAAGGCCAATGATGAGGCTTCGCAACGGGGCTGAAAGTGCCAACATGGTGGAGATCGTCCGAAGAATGACAAAGCATGAACCGAGTGTGGGCGATTCTCAAGTGAGAACGCTGTGGGCGAGTGTGAGCAGTTCTCAAGTGAGAATAAACGAGTGAAGACAACTCTCAAGCATGAAGTTCAGAAAGACCGCCGAAGCGAGCCTACCTTTTGACAAGAGGTTCTGGCGTGTCTGGAGAGACACGGGGTTGGCTTGCGAAGCAAATAGGTCCCTGTGACCCGTTGCCTGGAGACGAGGAATGCGGAAGGAAGGAGCGAGAATTCAATTAGCAACCGTGCCGTCCGCTGCTCTCCAGGCCGTCTCTCGAGCACGTGATGGGATCTTAGAAGTGGAATCGACTTTGAGTCCTTGGTGCATTATACTCATTAGGAGTTGCATACAGCGAGCTGGAGCGACTACGTCGGTCTCAGTGCCAGGGCATAAGTGTTCCATCCACCACAGGTTTTGGCCATCTGCGCTCTTCGAGAATTTCATCTAGCAATGGCCACCTGTCGATACAGAGGCTGAATTTTGCGATCCTTGACTGAAGCTTGATATCCATTTCATCTCAATTGGAGTACCCTATCGAAGATGTTCCTCGGAGTATGAGCCGAGCGCGGGGAGGTGACAAAGCTCATTGCCGGCCGCGCTCTCAGCGCTACTTTCTGAACCAGTCGCCGAGTGCGACGACACCGGCTCAGAAGACGGCAAGTCTAGACAGAGGCAACGAGTATTGTCACCTGCCCTTGGACTATCTTACAGAGCGCTGTTGGCGGTGGCATATCGAGGATACGAGCCGCATTCTTCGGTTTACCTGGTGACGCGTTCCTGGTGCTTGGTAGCGAGAGACGGCTCTGGACACGCAAGGGCAGGAATATCAACGTTGCAGAAGCGCTCTAAGTTGCCGCCAGTCGCCTCGTTCATCTTCGACGTGACAATCAAGGACGTGTGATGGACGTGTCGCGCACGCGAAAGGAGGAGGAGAGGTCGTTTCGACGACGGGCGGGCGGGCCGCAGCCGATGAACTGCCGATCACCGAACGCCGAGTAAATTTCTCTGGCAGAGGTTTGAGCTCTACTCCTTGAGCATCTCTCCGAGACAATGTCGCGATAGCTGGTCAAGCAGCTCGCGTCTGAATCATATGGCTGCTGAAGTCAAGCAGCTCGCGCCCATACGCGGTGCGCCAGGTCCAGCGCCACAAACGGCCGATCAATCTTACTGGAAGTCGTTCAAGAACCAGCTTCTGTTGCCATCGCCTCACAACGCCGGCGTCACTTCTATCACGATACCCGAGTACAACCCCTCTGGACAGCAAGCCGATACCTTCGCGATTACGAGCGGCAGCCGAGTTCAGACATACAGTGTCAAGACCCGCAAGTTGATCAAGACAATCAGTAGATTTGGCGTAGACGATACCGCACGGTCTGGAGTTCTGAGGCGAGATGGACGCATTCTGCTTGCTGGAGGCGACAGTGGAATTGTGCAGGCATTCGATACCGGGTCGAGAGCAATTTTGAGGCAATGGCGGGGTGAACATGCGCATAAGCTGCCAGTGCATGCGGTCCGATGGAGCCCCAATGTCTTGACAGATTTGATGAGCTGCAGCGACGACAGGAGTGTGCGCTTGTGGGACTTGACTGAAGATGCTGCGAAGTGGACTGGTATTGGACATCAGGACTACGTGAGGAGCGGAGCGTTCTTGCCTGGACAGGGTGGAAACATGGTTGCCAGTGGCAGCTACGATCAAACTGTGCGCGTTTGGGACACCAGACAACAGGGTGGCAGATCGGCTTTGACGTTCAAGTTTGGATCCCCTGTTGAGGACCTCCTGACCGTCAACAGCTCAACACTGGCCGCTGCTGCTGGTAATGAGGTGGCCATTGTCAATCTGGTGGCAGGTAAGGCTGAACATGTCATTCGATCCCATCAAAAGACCGTCACTGCGCTGGCCACGGCGCAGAACAGCACTCGAATCCTCACTGGAGGTCTCGACGGTCATGTCAAAGTACACAATACCGCAAGCTGGGAGGTCGTCGCCGGCTTTAAATACCCATCGCCAATCCTCAGTCTGGCCGTGATCCCCACAGCAAGCAGCGAAACGGAACGAGAAGATCGCCATCTTGCAGTTGGTCTCCAAAATGGATTGCTGTCGCTTCGTACACGTCTGGCAGGGGCAGAGAAGGTCAAGGCAAGGGAGAAGGAGAAGAAGATGCAGGCATTGATCGCCGGGGAGGCAGACGAGTATGAGAGGAAGCAGAAAAAGAAGGATATGCGACAAGGCATTCGTGCACGCGACCGAGGCAAAGACTTTAAGGGTGAGGGAGCGGACATTGTCATTACCGGGAACGACCGCCCACGAGAGAAGAAGCTCAAGCCTTGGCAGAAGAGCCTCCGATCTGGTGGATACGCTCAAGCTTTGGACCATGTCATACCACCTGAGAGCTGGAGACGAGACTTCAGCAAGGATGATTTCATGACACTTCTGACTGCGCTGCGACACAGAAGTGCGTTACGCACAGCCTTGGCGAACCGTACGGCGGATCGATTGGTCCCGGTCATGAGCTTGATTCACCGATATATTGCGTTTCCACAATACACGCATCTCCTCTACGATGCTTTGCTCCTGGTACTGGATCTATACAGCCATCGGCTTGGGGACTGGCAGGAGGACGACGGACATGAGAAGGAAGTGGTAGACTTGGTACACAGTATTAGAGCTCGGGTCAGGCAAACTTCTGAATGGGCTGGCGCTGCGCATCGGACGCTGGGTATGATCGAATTTCTGGAGTCTGGGTGAGGTCCCTATTTCATCGAGGAGCAAATTCCAGCAGCCCACCGTTTTGTACGAGCGCAAAATCGAGCTAGGGACACGGCTGCGCGACAGCGACTGAGACCCTTCCTGATTGTCGTTCGCATCCCATCCTCAGGTCTTCTGGCTCGCCATGCTCTCGCCAGTATCGCCGAAGCGGCCTTTGCCTCAGAGCCGCGCTCTCATGGACATGAACGCACCCAGCAATTCTGGACCTCGAACTGCCATCGCGCACATCGATTGATGCGATATACTCGATCATCGAGGATGGCAAAGGCCAATTCCGCAGCGTAGAATGTGATGAAATAGTGGAGGCGAGCGAGGCATCAGTCCATGTTGATAGACAGGGACGTCTACCGCCACGTCGAAATGTAGATCAAAGAGCAAAGGTCGAACACCACAGGTAGAATCGGCCAGCTCCGCATAAAGGTCGCCAATGCAATGCATGTTGCACATCACGAACGACACAAAACCCCTAATCACCGGCATTCAAGACTTTCATTGTCTTCTCAGGGCGAAGTTCACTCTGATCGATCTAACAGCGGTGAAGCAGAGCGATTTCGAGGTTGCTGAGAGTCCCACAGAAACGATGTCGTTGCACGTTAAATGAGCTGACAAGTTCGCATGTTTACGCATTGCTCTGGTGCTTTTTCGGAGCGAGAAAGTCGGATCAGACGTGGGAAGCGGCTCACGAAACTGCTCATGTACTCACGCCATCACGCGACACCCGAATCCATCCATGCGCATATTCAATGCTTACATGCAGCAGCCATTCGCTGCGGTAATGATCAGCACACGACCACAGTTCACAGCCAGCCTGGTTCCTAACCACGTTTCCCACAACATCGAAATTCTCAGAGTATCAAAGATGGCGACTCCAAGAACCCTCCAAACCGCATCAAAATCACTCAACGTGAACGGTCCTCGCCTTCTCCGCACATGCACAAACACCACCTGCAGTCGAAAGTGCAAATACGCTACCAGCAGCCCAGCCACGGAAACCCATGCCAACATATCATCTATGCCAACCAGTCCAACCCTCGCGACTCACCGCTCAATTTCCAAGCTCCTCACGGACAATATCTCAGCGGGGAAACATACATTCGCTGCAGTCAAGTGCACTGTCCTGGACAACGGCATACTCGATGCGAACATCTCTGCTGCACCAACGAAGGAGGATCTAAAGGATACGAAGCTGGGCAGGATGGAGTGACAAGAGGCAGGTGCCGAGAAACTGGTGAAGATCCAGGCGCTTGTGGAGTTGATCGTCCAAGCGAAGGATGTGGGGAAAGTTGTCGATGAGGCGAGCGTGCCGATTATTGAGTGGGTTTGCACCGAACCTGGCTATTTTGTGTTAGGGAGAGAAGCTGAGACTTTTTTGTTTTGTCTGCAAGTTGTATCGGATGGGGTTTGAGGAGGAGGCGTTCTTGTGAGGTGAGGGTAGGATGACAGGCGTTCGATGGCGGCAGGTGAATCGGGATCATCGTACAGCAGCTGAACACTGACAGAGTTCGTATAGAAAACAGAACGAATCTATCTCAATCAGCGCATTGGGGTTGTGGTCTTAATGGTAAGATCCTCACATGTCTCTCCTGGCCATTGCCGGCGTCTTCGTGTGTGAGGGATGTTGGTTCGAATCCGGCCTGCTCCAACAAGACTCTTTTTGCTAATCTCAGCTTCTTGAGATCTTTTTGCATCTGGCCGATATCACTTGGATTGCTCAGTGTCTTGCCATGCCCTGAGGCGGCACTCAAAATTCCCATGCTTGCGTTCAGATGCGATATGTATGTCTCGCTCAGGCAGGTGAGACAACAGCGGAAGCAAAGGGAGCAAGAGGCTTTAGACGGACATTTCGCTCGCATTTCACTCTCGTCACTCTCCCTTTGACCACACAGAGCTTCTCGGTCGCTCACTCACAGTCATGACTGCAGCGGCGATCGGCCTCATCCTATCCGCAATCCTCAGCATCACGTACAAGCTCGAAAGATGTCGCAACTCCAGCTGTCGCCTCTGCTCAACTATCAGTGCGATCCACGCCATCGCGATTGAACTCGTCGAAATCTTCTTGCTCGTCACCACCGTCCTCACAACCCTCAGTCTCATCCTGACTGCGACGAATCAATCAGGCCCATTGTGTCTGTTCGCGACCAACGTATGCGTTCCACAAAGGCTCGGAGTGTCGATCAACATCTTCATGAACCTCACGATGTACATAGGCTGTGTCTGGTCGATTGGTGTGACGGACAATCTTATTCAATGTGGAAGTTGGAGTCATCCAGTTCAGATCCAGACGCTGCTTTTGACCAGGAGTAAGATGTTTCCAGAGACAGTTTTGAGGAGAGAGAGAACGGCAAAGATACAGAAGAAGCCGGTACAGAAATGCCAGAAAGAGACAACCAAAAACGCTCCATCGCGCTCAGACGACACATCGATCAAAGAAACCACAACAACCACCCAGTCAGCCGACGAAGTCTTCGCGAGAGCATATGATTCGTTCATCAAGGAAGCTACGATAACAAGTCAGCTTAAATACAAACCAACACGTTTGAAACAGGTTGATTTCGGATCAGCATCCCAACGACGAGCCTCAACACCCTTGACCGCTGCTACGGATGTGCTTAGCCCGGCTGCTCCAAGCAAGCCGCAGAGGTGATCGACTGGCGCAACATTGCCAGGTTCGAACATTCCGCGAAGTATCGTTGGTCATACCAAAAGACTGAAGGAGCTTATGATCTTAGAAGACTCGAACACGATGTGAGAAAAGCAAAGAAAAATCGTAGTGTTCCGGATAGCGTGCGTGTAAAAGCGTCGAAACATCCACTGGCTCTCAGTAAAAAGAACAGAAAGATCAGATTCCAATGTAGATAGTACACTACGAGTATTGTCGGCATGCGTCCACCATCCGAGGGCTCATGCTCACACACAAGACTTCCAGGCGCGGCTACTTGCGACAGCCTTCGAAAGAAACAACAGCAATGCAAAATTCTGATCCTCGTTCTCCATATCAAAATGTCTCACTCCGACACATTGCCATTCCTCAAATGCCCACCAATATCGAATAAAACGTCGCCTTCCCAACATCCAACATCGTCCTTATCTCGGATGCTCCGAAATCTGCTTTACTCTCTCATGATCCCTCACATCCAACGCCTGAATCTCATTCAAAATCTGCGCCTGTCGTTCTCCCTGCTTCAAGCCCAAATAGTACCCAATCGCCGAGGGCAGAAGCGTGACCGGGAATGGTTTGTTGTATTTCGATGTTAGGATCCTGTCTGCGATAGTCGTTAAAGTCGTTGAAATCGGCAATGGTAGGAGATTGGTACGGACCGAAAAACTTTGAGAAGGCGCCCATATTTGTGTGTGTTGTGACTCTGATTGTATGCTGTAACGATGAACATTCCGGTATCCTGGTCGAATGAAGAGGTGAAGTGGCTGGTCCATTCCGGGTAAATGGAGGAGCCCAGGCCTGGAAGGATGGGGATTGTAGCGTCTTGTCTAGGGCGAACTCAAAAATCGGCAGTCAAATTTGAGAAAGGGACATTCGAACAAAGCAAATCGTTCGATACCTGCGCAAGTCATTCAGAGCTGCCTACCTGATCGAAGCTCTACATCTTCTGGTACCTGGTAATTTTGGCAATCCGACCCTCGAGACGCAAAGCTCAGCAGGCTCAGCTCCACGACAAGTCTTCATATATGTCAATATCGAGCGCTTAGTCATCCAATACTCTACCACTCGGGCACTTTGGCGGTTCGTCCTGTCTGTCGCAATTGTTACGGCGCAACGGCTAATTCTGGCCTAGGAGTGGTTAACGGTGAGGGAGAAAGGAAAGAAAAGGGTAGATCAGGAAACTGACTTCTCTTCAGCGCTGGCCTGCTAAGCCAGTTCCGTACGTTCTGAGCTTCAACGCGTTGTTGTCCCTTCACTAACATGCCCCAGTTCGGGAGCGTGAGGTACGCATCAATTTGGATGTCTCCATCGGATTTGAACCTAATCAACGCACAGTTCGAATCTCACAGGGTAAATGAGCTCTCCAATTAATGCATCGTACAAATTCTGACATTCAGCCAGTGTCGGAACTGAAGAATTCAATTCCTCCAACCTTAGCAATATTTTTTGGCTTTTCTTTTGCCCTTAGTCAACAACTCAACGTTGTATCTTTGTGCTTTGATGAATCTGTCTTCCTTACCAAAAGATGGATGCGGAGCGGGTTCAGTAGTAAAGCTTCTCAAGTACACAGCAAAGCTTTTGCTACATCCGCACTGCTCACATACATCTGACCAATCTTCGGACATTTCTTTGACCTACTTGCTGTGTAGTAAGTGTATGTATCAGAGTTGCAATCAGAATGTTCGTTCATTCATTCATTCACCTGCGGTGCTTAGCGTCTTGGCATTTTCGACTCAAGGAAGGAGCGCGACCAAAGATAAAGAAAATGTGGACATTGACATGCATGTCATCAATGACGGTAATTCTATCTTGTAACTATGCGCTGGTGTCGTGGATTGGTCTTACGTCTTATCAATGTCACTGCCCGGATCGAGCAAGTTCGGACGAGTTGGATCTGAAGAGTCCAAGTCTTCACATCATGCGCATGAAAGCTTCTGAACGTACAATCAAACCATATCGCTGCGATCCCTCTTGCAATAATAATGTCGGAATCATTGCCCGTTGCCCTTGCCCTTCCCAGAATGACGAGTCCGCTAAGTCTGGCGGCTTGCTAAGGGGATAATTCTCCGACCAGCCTGCGATCGTTGCCCGTAGTATTGCTTTCGATCGAAGATGTCTCAAGCTCCTGCGACGGGATAGAGGAACGAATCTCGGTCACGGTGTCGAATGAGCGGCCCCTCGACACACAGTCAACTTCGACGCTCTCTTGCAGCCATCTCTTTCGCCACGCTATCGGCTTTGAGGAAAGCAGCATAGATAGTAGTCTACAATGAGAAATATCACCGGGTGCTCCTTTCCTAGGTTTCCCAGTCTTCGAAGACCATCCTCACTCAAGTAGGCAATGCGGTGGACCGATACACAGGCATGCACCAAACCCATAGTGGAATTCTCCCCAGGCTAGTAACGCTCTGTGATGACACCGATCGAGACAACCGTAGCCCAGACCTTGATCGGAGTAGAGAGACGTGTGCACATCTCGAACTTAACAAGTTGACAGTTCAGATCCATTTCGAGCACAAGCCTTACTTGTTCCTGCTGGCGGTCGACTTAACCAAGCTATTGCATTAAGAGTATCTCTGCTGCAATGCGTGCTCATGATGAATGGAGTTTCACCTGACGCGCAGGGATTGGACTTGCTCTTGAGAAGATGATTGCGGTCGGGAGTTATTGTGTTCGGTTTGCCAACGTTTGCATGTACGGTACCTCAGGTTGCTCCCGATGGTAATGACGAAGGACATCATTCACCACTTAAGGTCTGCAAGATCTCTGCGCTCCGGGCGAAGACGCAGCTAACGAGTACGAAGCTGTCGCAATAATCGCTGATTGATATAGGGAGAAGCAATTGCTGGCATCGTCTGCAAGGTAGCCTTGCTTCAAGGTATCCATTCGGTATCTCAACCCCGAGCGAGCTCCAGCGCCGCGGATCTTTCTCCCTACATGGGCCATACTCTGTACCATCATAGTCGGAACTGGAGGTCCGACTCAGCTCGTACTGAGAGAGATCCATATCCAGTTGGCCCTGCCGTGTCATGGCCAGTGAATTTGGACCGCTAGCAATAGTCAAGCGCAGAGAGGATATTTCTCACGTTGCTCTCCGCAAAAAGTCCGTACCCTGCACCAACAGCCTCGTAGACAGTCTTGTGGGTTGAGCTCGCTCTATGAGAGAGCGATTCGAGAGCTGAAGCCAAAGGAACGACATGCTTCCGACCTGCGAACGAGTGACAACTGGGACTACAAAAAAGTCCACCCTTCCGTATCTTCTCTCCCAGGAACATCTTTCTAGTACTGTCGCCCGAGAAGGCCACGCCATGGATCTTGAAATTGTGACTGAGATACAGGGAGCTTCTGCTGTGACGCAGCTCAGTCATGAGAGCGGCGGATTGAATCGGATCTCCGACGTCTGGGCTTGCTCAAGTGAAGTCAAGATCCAGCATGCTTAGCGTGTCTATTTCACTCATTCACCCCTCTCCTCTCCTCGCTTCGCAGCCAGTATGTACGGCCTCTTCTCCCAAAATCCATCGCTGATGATGTCGACATGCTCGACCGTGATCCTGGCCTTCTGCTTCCTCTTCTTCTCTTTCTCCATCTGAGTCTTGCTGATAGAGTCTGCCATCTTCCCGTTGGTTTCACCATTGATGCCATCATCATAAGCTCGATAGATCACAGTGCCCTTCTTGTAGATCTCCGGCTCTTTGTTGTAGTTGATGCCGAATCGACTAAACAAAATCTCATTCTTATCAGCCGATAGCGTCCCTTTCAACTCCAGTTCTGCTTCTGTAGTAGACTGCCCTCCTTTCAGAACCATGTTCCAGAAAGTCGTATTGTAAAGGTTGTTGATATGACAATCCGCCTGTCGCCACTTCAAGTAGTCTCGCAGTATTCTCCGTTTCGGATACGCCACGCATCGTCCATCGAACGTCGGCCAAGGCCTCTCGAGCTTCGAATCAGGAAGGAAGTCTGGCCATTGCATGCAATACTCTGCCGTAAACATCGTCGCGACACTCGTTGCTAGTTTCGCTGCTCTCCTTTCGAATAGAGTTGCTGATTCGTGGAAGATGAAGCTGTATTCGTCTGACTGGCCATATGCGAGAGCGACATCATGATATGAACGGACGACTTCAGTAGCTGCTGAGTTCATCAGGTCCAAAGCTCGCTTGTCATTTGGCTTCTCAAAATTGTATTTCTTGCAGACTTTGCTGAAACCACGGCCGTCGATGCGAACGACGATCCAGTTGGAAGGCGGGATAGGGTCCCATGTTTCGAACTTTCTGACGTATTCGAACTCTGAATTGGCCATCGCGTAAAGGGCTTCGTTCACTGGTTGTTCACATGTTGATGTTGTAGGTTGCAAGTTCAAACAGAGATTAGACGGAGTGGTTGCCTTAAGGTTGTAGCCTGAGAGTGTGCCTTGTGGCCTTGCGGTCTTGTGATGAGATTCTCCGTACACGCGAATATTCCAGCACGCTGAAGCTGTAACGCGTCGCCTACGGATGCGCACTTTCACTTCAACCTCGACTTCGCAACAACAACATCAATACCAACCAGATCTTGCCGCATCTCTGAGGCGCTCGATCACATTCTTCCCCAACGATCACGCCAGCGACTATGACGCATAATGGACAGCATGGCACACCTTGACCTTGCGACCTCGTCGCCTCTGAACTTGATCACATCTGCGACTCTCCCGAGTTCAACTTCAGCCACCGCACGCGTCGCATCGATGTCACTGCACGTTCGAGACGTGTGATATCTTGAGAGCTGTGCGCTTCGATCTCGAGAACACACCTTGACGCGCCCTTACCGCACATTCGAAGCGCTCAGTCACTTGAAGTCTCTGCACGTCGGATCTTTGTTCAGCCTTTTGAGACAATCCATCAGCTCTGCAATTGCTGCGCCTTAATACACGAGCATGGAGCATAACAAGGCAAGCAGAAGAGCCAGAAGCCTTTCCCCTGACTTTGCAATACGCTCTCCGCTTATGCGATCGCATTTCATCTATTGAAAGTATTGCATTGACAGCGAGAGACAGAGAGATCTGACCTCGCGCGCGGTCGTGACTGCATTTTGTTCGCGCCCAGCTTCACACTCAATCACCTTGGGCTTCAGTTTCTTTGCGACGACACAACAATCTAATTGTGAAGCGACATCGACACTGATACAACGCAGATCTTGCCTCATCTCTGAGGCGCTTGATCACATCACACCAAATCGAAACACTTCGTCATGGCCAACGGTAAGTCCGAAGCGCCTGGTGAGCACACTCTGCAGCCAGCTACTGCCTTGCGATCAACTGGCAATGGAACACTGGGCGCAGGTAAGTTTTCTCTGTCATCTGAGGACCAAATCACGGTGGGAGCCGCTCTTCGAAAGCCGCTCATAACCAAGCCTTCTACATCGTCTTCGTCGGTCGCCAACACGCATCACACGAAGAGCTCATCACTGCAAAGCGGATCTATACCAGACATCTCAAAGAGCAACGAAGTCACTGTGCGCGACGATGGAGAGTCCCGCAAACAGAAGCTGCAAGGGCAAGACAGAGAGCGCGCTTCAAATGCCCGCAAAGCAATGGTTGCAGCAACAAGAAGAGGTGGCAAGAGCTCGGCATACAGGACACCATCTCAAATACCCTCGCCGCACGCAACATGTCCGCGCCTTGGCCGCACCAAGCCACCGTCCTCCAGCTCTTAGGACGTTACGACATCGATTCCCTCATTCTCGAAGCGCCTACGAGCGTCGGCAAGACTGTTCTAGCTGCAGTAACTGCTGTCCAGCACGCCATCCAGCAACACTCTCGTGTTAATGCCGATTATGATGGCGCTACCGTCATGCCCTCTGTGCTCATGCTCGTCCCTCACAAAGGCCTAGCCGTCCGACTGTTGAGAACATCAAGTCTCTGGTTCTTGGCAGCATTAGACCTAACGTGCAGGCCACATATGGTGGACGCGGCTACATTCAGAGCGTCAACGGCGAATTTCTCCCGACGGACATTGTGCTCGGCACCCATGGCAAAGTCGCAGAACTTCTTGGACACTCTACAATGCCTCTCGAGAAGCTCAGTCTGCTCATCATCTACGAGGCACAAACGATGTGCAGCCCGTCTTTGAACCGCACTGAGAAGAAGGATCTGCGTGGCATCTTCGAGAACGTGACAGGGACGTTTGCTCATCAGGGAGGACGAGCGTTGCAGAGTCCAGCAGTTAATGAAGACGGTCCTTCAACGAGACTGCAGAAAACAAAGAATTCTCTGCACAGTGTGCAATTGCGCTGCTGGTGCACTCGAAACTGGGCATAGTATAGGTACATGCTGAACTTGAGAGCTACAGGTGCGGTGCTTCGCGATATCAGACGGACAGTCAGTACAGATGGACTTCAGCAATGACGTTGTGCCTTTCGAGTGCAGCATA
The DNA here is from genome assembly GCA_031771865.1 of Nothophaeocryptopus gaeumannii. Taxonomy (NCBI): domain Eukaryota; kingdom Fungi; phylum Ascomycota; class Dothideomycetes; order Mycosphaerellales; family Mycosphaerellaceae; genus Nothophaeocryptopus; species Nothophaeocryptopus gaeumannii. Next base: position 1,087,708 of record JASISA010000025.1, read on the forward strand.
AAGGACAAACTAGTCTGCCCTCTTCAACTTTTATCCAGCTCTGTTCCTGCTTATGCCGAATCTCCAAATTACACGGGGCAAAATCCGCATGACAGCGCTTCCGCCGTCTTCACGGCAAATGCCGGCTGAGGTCATCTGAGGCCGTCGCCTCGAGTCGAGTCCGGCCGGCGCCACGTGCAGCGCATCTCCGAGCCAATACGCAGGCACGCGACCGACGCCCGCTTCTACAGATGCGATGAGGCTTGTTGTGGCCACTCTCGATGTTGAAATCCTCACGGAGGGAAAGCAAGATGTCCATCAAGGTCTCCCTCCACGTTATCGTAGCGCTGAACTTAATCTACGAGTAAAATCTAGGTCACGGTCTAGGTCTTGGAACGTGGATATCGGCAAACCTCCCTCATCCGGATGCTTGTGCTCACTCCAACCGCGGATGCTTGCATGGCCAAACTTCACCACCACGCCATGACGTCCCGTCTTCGCAACGGTGAGTATCCAAACTGCAACACCCCCTCTTAGAAGCTGCCACAATCTTGCAAGAAATGTGAACCCCCGACGGCCGAAGTGTTCGTCACGGGCTAGTGATTGACGACGTCGTGGCTTAGACTCAAAGGAGCCGAATGTCCGTCTCAAGAGATCGGCGGTCTTGTTCTCGGGGATCTTGGAAGGCCAGCCGAACAGCAAACGGTCCTTCTCTGCATTCCCCTCTCAGGCCTGCCGTCGAATGCGAGGATGTTGCAATCTCCGCTCTTCTTGTCGCCTGATGTCGGCGTTTGCTTCGTAGGAAAGCAAGTTGCGTTTCAGCAGACGCTGTCGGGTCGCTTGGTTTGACAACAGCACGCAGGAGTTTTGCGGCAGAGAAGCCACGCTCGGTTTTAGTCGGACAGAATCTGTCGATCTTAGCAGTCCAGACGATCCGGCTTGAGCCCAAGGAGAGACAGCGGCCAATCGAGCGAATGGCAGCGGAGTCAGGCTGCCACAGTGGGTCAAGCGCTACCACGTTGCATGCTGCGCAGCGTTCTGGAAGAAGTCTATCAGCCGTCTTACCCCAACGGCGCATGCGGTCAATGCGAACCACCAGGGCAACGTTGCTTCCTGCTTGTCCTCATCGCTGCTCATCAAGGGGCCACACACGCACATGTGCTGTGGCCGAGCACCTCCAGGCGCTCGATAACCGCCTATATGCACCCGCCCCGGCCCTTCTTGTTTTCTTGTCGATCAACAGTGAAAGCGGCAAATTTTATTCTTTCTGCAGGGTTCCGTCTGGACCGCTCACAGGTCTCACGCCGCACACACAACGGCCAACGGCCTCTGTCTAGCCCGCGCTATCCCTCAGCCTTACAAGCATGGATTGAGCAATTTGCCTCCACAGGCTTTAAGGTCCGCCTGGAACCGGTCCAGTTATTACACCTGACGGCCCGCTCTGGTCTTGCTTAGGAGTGGATTTGCACACACCTATCTGGTGCTTGCTGATTGATATACGCCTGTATCCCGTCCGCAGACGTCTGTCTCACAAGGAGGCACTCGATCCAGATCCTTCGAGGCTACCCACCTACGCTTCCCTACCACACTACATTAAGCGAGAAGATGTTTGAGAACTTCTCCTTCGACACGCCGCGGTCGCCATCGCTGGACTCGAACGTCACACTATCGACAAGGGACACTTCGAGATCAGTATCTCCATGTTCACCTACTGGACCGTTCCCTGCACCATGCTTCTCCGTAACGGACCTTGCTGCAAGCTTCGCCAACTCGAGATTACGGCAAGACTCTCAAATATGCTACGACTCTTGCGATGCATATGCGAACACGGAGGATGACGCCGGCTGGGCGATACCTTCGGCAGAGGATGATGACTTTTCAATCATGTCTCGATCACGAACAGTACCGCAAAGGCCTCACTCTCCTTCGAGGCGCATGCAAAGGCAAATGAACGCCAGACTGCTGTGCTCATCAGCGCACGCCAAAGAAATCGCTGCATTGGTATCTCAGATGGTGGACTGCAAGGAACAATGCGAGGTTATGGAGTCGGAGTCGTCGAAGAGGGAACCCGAAGTCGACGACGAGGGGTATGACAGCAGTGACGCAGCTACATCTTGTAGATCCAGCCTCGCAGTGCAGAAGACGAGGCTCGACTACCGCCGGTCATCAGAGATGAAGGGCACTGGTGCACGAGTCTGCAAGGCCGTGCGATGTCAAAAGGATAGGAAGCATAGGAGGATAAGGAGTTCGGAATTGGAAGCATGAGATACCCCAAGGCATGGCACCATTATAGAGAAGCCGCTTTTTTGTTGATTATTCAAAGCGTGGCGTTGGAGGTTAAGTGACACGGTCCACTAAGGTGTGACCAATTACACATCCGATTCTGGCCTCAAGACAGTGAGAAGCCAGTTGGCTACGGGCCGCAGCTGAGCGCTGGAAGATACCAGACAGTAACGATCAAACCGAGCAGTCATACGCTCTTGTACATTGATGCAAAAAACAATCGTTCCCACGTTCTGAACTGTTCTCCTTTCCTTTGAGCTTCGCTAAACTACTTGTCCACGATGCCACGAACATACGCAGTAGGCCTTCGGTAGAAATCTGGACAGATGTTAAAACCTGTAAGACATTTCGTAGACAGCTCGCTATGCAGCTACTAATGTCTATACTCAGTGAATCGGGCCCTTTGCCTGGTCAACGCAAGATGTTGCTTGAGACTGCCAGCAGCGCCCGCGGGTTGATGGCGTCAGGTTGTCGTTCAATACCTCAGCGCTCGTGTGCATCTATAGCTTGCTTTCCTTCGCTTCAGGCAGATCCACAACGACCTTGCCCCACGTGTCTCTCGCACCCAATGCTTCCAATGCCGCCGGGACGGACTCCAATCTCTTATACTCCTTATCAGTATAGTTTGTCGCTCGAATCCTCTTCTGCTCCATCAACTTGTGCAGCTCATTCCACACCTCCGGAATCTTCTCCGGCTCGAACTTCGCATACGCTCCCCAATGCAGCCCCACGACGGAGATATTCTTCAACAAGATCCTGTTCGTGGCAACCTTCTCAATCGTTCCACCTGCAAATCCAACGACGAGCAATCGTCCATTCCAAGCGATACACTTGGTACTCTTCTCAATCAACCCCACAGAATCATACACAATATCCACTCCTCTCTTCTTCGGCGTCAACTCCAACACTTTCTGCGGCCAACTCTCATCCCTATAATCAATCCCATAATCCGCTCCAAAGCTCTTCGCTACATCCAGTTTATGCTGCGTCCCTGCAGTCGCAATGACCGTAGCTCCTAAAGCTTTCGCAATCTGCACAGCAGCCAAACCCACCCCTCCCGCAGCAGCATGGATGAGAACCCAATCTCCTTTCTTCACATTCGCCCTCGTCACAAGACTCGCGTAACTCGTCGGCATCGTCACAAAAAGTCCCGCGGCTTCAAAAAAACTCCACCCTTTCGGAATCGGTTGCAGTTGCGCCTCTGCCGCACATACTTTATACGCATACCCTCCCTGCGCAGACCCGAACACTCGATCTCCGACATTGAATTTGGGTGGGTGGTGAGCGGGGGACGTTGGGGTGGAGAGGATTATTCCTGAGAATTCGGCGCCAGAGACCCAGGGGAGAGGGGGTTGGTGTTGGTATTTTCCGCGGATTTGGAGGAGGTCGAAGAAGTTTGTTGCGGCGGCGCGGACGGCGATGAGGTATTGATCTGGTTTGGGGGTGGGGTCGGGGATAGAGGTTACGGTGAGGTCGCGGGGGCCGGAGACGTATTGTTTGACTTGAATGGCGCGCATTTTGGAGGCTTCGGGTTGGGAGTGCTATGAGAGCTTCTCTGGAGGAGAGTGGAGGGGTTATGGGGAGGTGTTGGAAGATAATGGCTCAGTGGTAGAGAGCAGAGCCGAGAGTCAATGGTAATGACAGGAATGCTGAAGAGAGATTGAGAGAGACGACACTGCACTGTCGAGTCTGACTTACCTTGGTTGTCTATGCGAGAGCGTGATGCAGCCGAGGCTGAAGTCAGTCGGCTGTTCTGTGTTCAGGCCTGCTCCGCGTGGAGAGCTGGGCAAGAGCGACCGAGTCGGACCCTGGATCTTGGATCTGGACATTCTACCTTCGCAGTCTCAATAGACATCTATTAGAGAGCGCACTCAATATCTTTATCTGAGCATTTCACCCAGAATCTGAAGCTACGAGTATGGAGTTCAAAGCCCGGTAATAGACACGTCAGAACTCTGCCTTTCGGTCTGCTGACTGTGGATTTCTTTTGCCTACATACACAATAGCCCATCTCCAACCACAGCTGAAGTGAAACCGCTTCTAGATATCCCTCTCTCAGGTCGCTCCGAGATGACACTGTTGTCTGCAAAGGTAGTCGTGTGGAGGAATGTCCATAACTAGAAAGCATGACATTCTACCTGAACCCTTCGCACCTTGAGACGCGACTGCAGTTCAGCACGGGATGCACTATTTTGCCTGTCAGGTCCCTTTCGCCGCCTCCGCTGAGTTGTCCTGTTTGAGAAGTATGGGTTGAGATGAGGGCGCCGTGGAGTCTACATTGAATGGGAAGAGATGAAAAGATGAGATAGTTGAATAACATTTTTAGATATCAAAATCCCCCTTCACAAACGCAACCCACAATCCCGTCCGCTCTGCCGCCTCTCCCTTCTCCATCAGTGGCACACACCTACAATTCATCTCCCTCGCACCAGCTCCTGTACCCCAAGCACTCTTACAATCAAACTCCCCACCCTTCATCCAGTTCTTCGCAACAGCCGCAACCAACCCCTGCTGAAACGAACTCGCCTCCTTCCCACCACCCGGACCTTCTTTACTTCCATACCAATTCTCCCACAGCTGCGCTGAGACCCCTGGCAACCGCATAGTTGACGGTATGCCGTTGGAACGGTAAGATGAAGGGCGAAGGATGAGGAATTCGGAGTGGGATTCACTGGTATAGGATATTTCCGAGAGGAGTTGGAGGGTCCGCATACTCGCAGACTCCGGATCCAATTTCGAGATCAGCTCGATTGTCTGATCGATAGTCTGTGCGGTATCTGCGTCGGTTTGGAGATCATCGGCGACGGCGATCCAGTCGATTAAAGGAGAGCCGGAGGGTGTTGGACTAGAAGTGGAGTCGTCGCAGATTTCGATCTCCTCAACAGATTTGCCAATTGCTTCGGCGAGTTCAGCTAGAGCAGCTTTGCGAAAGGAGTCTGTAACATCGATATCTGTGACGAGGAGGTTGACATTCTTTCCGGATTTGCGGTCCACGACCTGGATGACGCATTGCAGGAGGACTCTCAGGGTGGCATTGTAAGGTGATGGAGAGACTATTTGAAGGGACGATTCCATGCCTGTGCCGAAGATGTTCAAGAACGTGGAGGAGCCGATGTTGTTCAACTTCGTTCCAACGCGGTAGTCGTTTGATGCGAAGCTGATTGGCGTCCCGTGGACTTTGGGGTCGCAGAGAGCGACGCCTCCGAAGGGGACGTTGACGGGTGAAGCTGATGTCTTCTTCCATGTTGGACGGTTAGGAAAGTCTCTGCCAAACTCATCCCCAAGGGCGGCGTTCCTGACTATGGTGGAGCGTTGCTCGTGCAGGAAGTTCTCGTTCTGCTGCGAGTAAATCGTCGAGGCAGACGTCAATGTCGGAAGCGAGATGTTGCTCACCGATTGCATATCGACCATGCTTCCATCGTCAGGGATGTCTTCTGCGGGATCCCACCAATCTTGCCGGACGTGCTTTTGTAGCATTTTGGAAGTGGCGAGCGTGAACACGAGTCTGTCCATCTGAGCAGACGTGATTTTGAGCATGGTGCTCTTCTCCGGTTGGGGACGGCCACCAGTGTAGATGGCGCTCACTGGCCGTGAAAGCCTGGGCGATACCTTTGGCGTGTCATCATCATATTCGTAGCCATCTTCCTCAGTCAAGTGTGGTAGAGTTGGACTGCTATGGTTTCGTCCCGGGCTACTTGTCGGACTGCTCAGCGGGCTAGAAAGGAAGATCAGCGACTTTGTGACATCGATTGGGGTGAAGAATATCTCAAAGGTCTGTGAGTCTCTTCTCCGCCTGGAAGGTGTGCTGGACGTGCTAGAAGCACTTTCGTGGCGCTTGTGAGCAGAGTCTTCCGTCTCAACATACAGGTTCGCGTCCTTGACACGGTCTTCTCCTTGAGTTGCTTGCTCTTCAATTCCCTTGATCATCTGCTTGACGTTGACGTTGACGTTGACGTTGGAAAAATTGGGGTTGCTTCCGCACTGCTGAGCATCATAGCGTACAGGCTGTAGAAGCTCAGGCTCTGTTACTGGGCACGCCCGAGGCACTGGATATTCCGGCAATTCGCTGGAATCGATCGATAAGGTACTGGCATGAGGCGAGTGAGTAAAGGGGTCCGTGTCTGCTGTGTCCCTTGCTTCGTCTCCTTCACCTCCACTGTTGAAAGTGGTACTAGGCGTGAAGTGCACACTTCTTGGCTCCGTCTTCCTGTTCTCTCTAGCAAAGTCCATTGCCTTGACATGCTGCATGTGATCGTCATCGTACTCTGCATGTATTCCCCTCGGACCGCGAAGAACATCCGCGGACGCCACTCTGTACCCACTGTTCCCGGGCATTGTTGTCGTGGTGGCGCTGTCTCAATTTCTGTTTATATGTCTTGAAATATTTGACTGACCTGCAGTATTCTCAGAATGAAGTCCATATGTCGGTCTCAGACCTGGATTTGAGAGTGAATGTTCAATCGTCAAAAGCTCGTCAAAGTGAAACGGAATGGTTGCAGAACCGGAGCATGTGCGAATGCTCAAGGGATGGAGCACGGGCGCCACAAAGATACATTGTCTTCATGTGGCTCATTTCGCATGTGCCGACGATGACGCACGTGAAACAAAGAAAGACAAGGTGACCAAGGAGTAGAATAGAAATGAGGACAAAGAGATACCGAAAGGTCGCGCTTTGACGGGATCGCAAATTGTTAGGTCTCGGCTTTGACATCGCTATCGAAGAAGACGGTCGAGGATGAATGCCTGAGATCGTTGAACTGCAGCGTATCATTTCTCATAGCGAATGATTGAATCTTGCGCTTCGTGAACGCTCCATGATGTCCGTGACGCCGTCGCTGCATGCTTCGTGGTTACTGTACAAACAAAGCGATAGTCCATGCTTTAAAGAGACAACTCTGTAAGAGAAGTCATAGCTAGTATTTTTGGGGTCTCGTTCGCCGCGCACTCGCTCAAGGGTTCGAGAATAGGTATTCCACGGCGCCTTGCACGCTCCCTCCACTTCTGCGCAAGGCCGTAACGTTGCGGTCGAAATCATAGAATCCCATCTCGTTCAGCTGTCGCAGCTGTTCCTCATATCGCTCTTCTGGAGGCCGGTTGTCTGGTGGTCCTTGCGGCTCAGGTGGTCCCCCAAGGCCACCGAATGGGTTTAATCCAGCTCCAGCTCCAGCTCCAGTGCCAGTGCCAGTGCCAGCGCCCGCACCGGCAGCTCCGCCACCAGCTCCGCCGCCGAAAGCCTGCATCATCTGCTGCATCATCTCCGGGTTCTGCATGAGCTGTTGGGTCATGGCCTGGAGAGGATTCTGCTGCCCAGATGGAGTCTGACCGCCGCCGAACAGGTTGCCAAACGGATTTTGCTGACTCGCCGGGTCGGTGTTGGCACCGCCGCCAGGCGCTCCCCGTGCACCTGGGAAGAGTGCAGCAAACGGATTCGCCGGCGGATTCTGGCCAGTCTCTCCGGCGTTTTGAGCCGCACCCTGCTCACCACCAGCATTTGCGCCGGCATTGGCGCCTTCTGTGGATGGAGTGGTGTCGGTCTGGCCAGGCATAGGAAAAGCTCCCTCACCACCCGTACCGCCGTTCCTACCCATGGCTCTCTGCATTTGCATCTGCATTCTGATCATGTCCGGGTTGAGCATCATCCGCCTCATCTCGGGATTCTCGATTGCGGCACGTGCCATTGGGTTGTTTCGAATCATTGGATTGTTGCGCAGCATGTCCAGGACCGCTGGGTTATTCATCGCCTCATTCATCTGCTGTGCGAAGTTCGGGTTGTCTAGCATCCTAAGCATATCGTCTGGGTTTGGCGGAGCACCCATTCCTCCGTCCGCACCAAACATATCCGCACCTGGCAGGCCATGAAAGCCAGCATATCGTGCGCCAGTCAGTTGTGCCAGCGGGTTGCCTGCACCAGTCCCAGCTGCTATGTTGGAAGGTACGTTTCCGGCGGGCTGTCCAGCACCAGGCGGTACTTGTGGACCGGTCTGACTGGCTGGGTTTTGCCTCTGATTGCTGGCCGCACTCTTGACCAAATGCACAGTGTTACCATCCTTGATCTTGTAGCTGCCTAATGTGTCGGTATCCTTCAGCACGCGTCCACTGTATATCAGGCGCTGTCGCTCGGGTGGAACATCTGCGTATTCTGAGGAAGACAGCTTAGTCTTCAGGTCGGCAACGGTCGTTGTTGCCGGAACTGTAAGAGCGAATTTCTGATCGGAGGAAGATTTGACGTTGAAGGTGATTTGCTGCTCGCTGTCTTCGGCGGACATGGCGGCGGTGAGGATGTCGTTAATGGTGGAGGCGGCAGTGGGATATAAGCTGAAGCGTACTGTCCGTTCCACTGGCCGCTGTTTGCCGGCCTTTGTTAGATGGAAGGATGTTCGTTGGTGTTGTACAGATGCCGCTTAGGTGGGTATTAAGGGAGCTTTGATGATCGATTGCTGCGGCTGGTTCGGCTAAGTGCGAGGGCAATGTGTCCTTTCCGATGTTGATTCGTACGTGCCTAATCGATACAGAAGTGAGTGGAAGGGCTTCGACATGCGGCGGCGGCGGCTTGTGAGGCGGAACACCGGTCGGTTGATTGGTGATGTCAATTGAGCAGCCGGACGGAAGTCGTCTACAATCAGCCGCTTATCGTGGTCTCCATGTGCCGCGACTTTTCATTCACTTACCCGTCTTACGCCCGCAAAACTCCTCGTACGGAACTCTCGTGCTACAATCACGACGCCCACGCCTGCTAGTGCGCAATCATTATCCGGACTTGTAACCAGATTGTTGGAGAGGTGTATAGCGATATAGACACTAGCGCATGCCTGGACTACTTGAATCCACCTAGCTGAACTTCAGGTAATCTCTAAGGACAGGACGCTCAATTTGCTTGGAAAGGCGCACTTAGGCTCCTAAAAGCGGCTTAATACTAGCGAGAGGGGCGGCAACGAGGTCTGTTAACGTCCTTGGATCTAGACGGTCGACCCCGCCAAGCGACTTCCGCTTCTCTCCTACGAAATCGCATATTTGTCTATATGTGTTCACCGGCCAGCTAGCGTGCCTAAATTCTACCTAGAAGAGCGCGTAGAATCGGTCCAAAGTACGGCAGACAGACATGTTAGTAGGTTGTTGTTGTTGCGCTACTAGACTCATGGATTTAGAGCAGCTGCTCCCTCTTGCGACGTAGGCGACGCTACTGCTAATGTCAGAGTCTCGGCATTTTTCTTTATAGGAGGGACGGAGAAGGAGGTTACGGGCGCGCATTCTCCTAACTACTAGGTTGTCAAAGACGAAGATCGATGTCGAGCTGTTAGGTGGCTGTTCGGCGCAGGGAAACGGTGTTGGCGATGGTGCTGTGTGAGGCGGACACGTTGTGTGGCTTGTGGCGCAGCAGCCGATCCTCAGGCCGATCCAAAGCCGATGATGACCTCTTGCTTCGAGCGACGCTGATTTCTTGACGCATCCCCTGAACATCATGCACCAGACGACAAGCTATGCCTCGTCAGGCTGATATTGACAACCATCCACAAACAGGAACACCGTAAGAAATGACATACTTCTAGACTTGTTCATACGCACACAGCCTTCCTCCTCCTCGTCAAACACCCGTATCATTGCTACTGCCATTGCTGCGTTCTAGCGTATTCATATACCCGCATCATCTCTCGTTCACGATTCCAGCTACACCTACGATACCACCACCGCCAAGATGAGGGGTGTCATGTATCGCATCTTCCTCACCTGTATCAACATCTTCTTTCCGCCGGCCGCTGTCATGATGCTCTGCGGTGCTAGCATGGACTGCCTACTCAATTGCTGCTTCTTCCTCCTAGCTGTCGTTCCTAGCCATATCCACGGCTTCTACATCACTTGCACCTACTTTCACAGGAGACATAAGGTCAGTGAAGAAGCAAAGAACTTATGCGTCCAGCACTGACAAGCTATAGGTCAAGAAAGGCAAATATCCAGGTGGTCCCAAGCCCCTCATCTACTCCAACTACGTCATCAACGGCGGAGCAAGCAAAGCGGAAGTCGAACGACTGTACCGCAAAGAGAAAGGCATATCCCGAAGAAGCAGCAGGCGAGGGAGCACATCTCGCAAGGAGGATACCCAGCAATTGGTACAACGTGAGGACAGCACGCTTTCACGAAGGCCCACGAATGCGAGCAGACGCTCGAGTCGACCAGTGCCGCAGTCCTCGATACAAGGGTATGATTCGAGGCAACAAGCTCAATATGTTGCGAGAGATGGATATGGGCCGCTTCCGAATGGCACGTTGTCTGGCAGGCCGGTCCCGCCGACACCTGATCAATTCTCGCCTGTTAGTCCGGCTGTGTCGAACGTCACTGGCAGGTCCTGAAGATGGTAGTACACAAATAATATTGACCATTGTACATCATCCTCGATACGTCGGCATTTATGTGACCTTTCTCCTTCCGCGATTACTGCGACTGGGTGAGTGTTTCGAAATTGGCATGAGGACAAGACTCAGCTTCGCCAAATTCTGGCATTCGAGGACATCTTCGAGCACAGCCTTGCACGTCCTCAACAGCCTCGTGATTGAGATACAAATGTCTCACTACAGTGGTCTCTTTCGCTCACACTGTCACAGACTACTACTACTACCACTACTACTGCATGCACAGACTATCACGGAAGAGATCTCCGTTCAGCATCAACAACACATTATCCAAAACCATGAAAGGACGCACGCCACACCCTTCCAGGTTGCGAATCATGACGGGGAAAGCACGCTCTCAGGCCTTTTCGCACTTCCCGAGCAAAGTGCTTTGCTCCCACGAAGCTTTCGAGTGCGATAAGTGCGATATGCGCAGCTCCAGAGAAGATCCTAAAAGCAGATCGGTCTCGCCCCAAGACAGATTCAAGAAGGAAGCATTCTTCTCCGAAGAAGATTTTGACAAATTCGATATGCTCTGCTCCAAGGTCAATCTCAAGAACGAAAACCCTATCCCCTCCACCCCTTTCGATTTCATGGCCCTCCCCCGCGAACTCCGCGATATGATCCAAGACCACGCCATCTCGAATGCATCGGATACTTCTGATCGGAATTTCCTGCTAAGGGTCGACACGCCTATATTACACGCCAACGACCGCAACATGTTACTCGATGGCAAGCAATTTAGTCGAGAATATCGTGAAGCTCATAGCCGACTCATAAAGTCCGCCCGCAATATGCTCGAAGGTGATGCCGGCGCAGTGAAGTTGCTTAGTGGGGCCGTGGTCAGTTGGGTTAGGGTGAAGGATGATTGTTCTGGGAGTGTGGGGGAGAAGGGAATTTATGTTTCTGTTCCTCGTCGGGAGGCTCGCTGCAATTTGGGACAGAGTAGGATGTGTGTTTTCTTCTTCCATCCAACCTCATTGTTCTATAACGGCCTCCGATTCACGCATCGTGATCCAGATATGGCTGTTCTGAACGAATTTTTGGAGTGGCTGGCGCAGACTGAGAAGAGGGTTCCCAATACAGAGACTGAGCCGGCTGGTTTGTGGGAGATTCAGGAGCTTGTCGAGTGTGCTATTGAGATGCCTCCTCACACGAAGTCGTCTGTTGCCGCGCCTTGGGCGCTGGAGGTTAGGAAGAGAGTTATGGCGGTGGAGGAGAGGTATGGGTGGTGTTGGGGAGAGGTTAAGGAGTTGGGTTGAGGGGTGGGAGGGGGAGGTAGGGTTTCTGGAGGATGCCGCCGCTCTGGACGATGTTGGTATTCCTGCTGGAAAGGGATAGGAGGGTGAGGACGGTGGAACTGAAAACCATTAAACCATACCTTTGAATTGACTACCTCTCGGTGTCCACTATAACAATTCCTGTCCCTTTAAAAGAGACTCAATGACCCCAGAATCCATTCAATCGTCTCCACGTATCGTAACACCTGACTCACTTCGTCTGCCGCTTGTCCTCTCAACTCTTCAAATCCCAATCAGTGAGGACCCTGCTTCCGTCCTACAGCCCCCTTTCAAATGTCCACTGGCGTTCCATCACACAGAGCTTTGACATTAAGATATACACCCGAGGCACAGTCTCTGGTGAATAAATTGCTTCTGAAAGGACCGACAGCGTCATATCCACTCCCTGAGATTCGGCCTCGATACGGCCTCCATGGACTCGAGGCTTCTCCTCAGTCCCGCACGTCGACTATGTCTTCTTAAAGGCTTCTTAAAGGCAGAGTCGCTCAGATGGATATTTGAGATGTTGGCAGTAGCGCTGAGCCAGTGGGTGTCGAGCTGCATCGTAATGGTGTTGTTGTCGAGGTCGTACCATTGGTAGACGTACTCATTGGATGTAGCGTTGAAAATGTTGGAAGCTGTGAAGTTGCACGCCATATTGACGAACAGGTCCAGGGAGTCGAGCGAAGAGCCGGAGGAGGATGATCTCGAGAGGCAAACCGGGTCATTGTAGCTGATCCCACCACTGTTGCGGGACTGGAGAGCTTGCCGCTGCTCTTGGTTGCTCACACCCAGATCACGGTCGATCAAGTCAAGGCCATTATCAATGACCGACATCCAGAACGTCATCTCAACGCCTTGAAACTTGGTCTTGACCATCCCACCAACCATCAGAGGCTCCTCATCCCTCTGACAGTTCGAATTGATGAGCGCAAATCCATTCCAGCAGGCCTGAGGATTCATTCGGACGCTGAAAGCGCCGTTCGGAGCCGTCAGCCAGTCAGTAGTGATCTCAAACGTAACCGTGTTGTTGTCAGTAGCGTCGACGGTTTTGGTCCAGGGGTTGTCATTCGCATCGAACTCGGTGCTCCCTAGCTGCTGACAAAGGCTTGTGGCAAGCTCGTTCAGCGTGGTGACAGTGGAGCCAGTATCTGCGGAGGTGTCTCCACAGTCAAGTGACCCGTCCACAGCCGTGGCTGTAGGCTGTGAGATGGGCGTTTCCAGGGTTGTTGGCGTGGGTTCGCGGTCATATTCGAAGTCGGCACTTGTACATGTCATACGCTTCTGCACTGGTCAGATGTTTGGCGTGGAGACTGGAGGGAATGTAGCCAAGGTGGCTGTTAGGACAGAGCATGCGTTTTCGTCGTTCTCTCTGGCGGTCGGGGGACATGTTACGCTCGTAGAATCTGCGTGGGCAATGGCCATGAAGCTAGCCGAGACTGTAAGAAATCCGGCAAAGGCTTTCTTGGAAACCATCTCGGTCCAATTAAGTCCTCGAGTTGTACGAGTATGGTTTTGCTTGTAAGAATATGAGCCAGAGCAAATCGCGGAAGTAGCCAAAGGCCTTTCCAGCAATAGCGTAAGCGCTCAAAGTTGCGTGGCTCTACTCAGTATACTGTGCGTCGCTGGTGGTGGATGATGAATCGCAACGGAGAAGTGTTGAAAGCGGTTGCGGTTGCAGTTGCGGTTGCAGTGTGTTGTGGTGTGTAGGGGCGGGGAAGCAGAGCGTAGCGAGACGACAGTTTTGCGCCCATTCGCGAACCCCTTTCATGCCATGCTGCAGGGCTGGCGGTAGCTGCGTGCATGTGACGACGGATGGCAAAGAATGCAAGTGAACGAACATGCTGTGATGTCGCTTTTGCAGCATGTGCAGATGTTGCAGATGGTAGCAATTGTCTCTTATTCTGAGCAGAGAACTCATTACATGCCATTGTGTCGCCTTCAGAGATGATAAGAATAAGTGCCCAACTTGAAAATCACCGAAGGAAAAGGGACCAAAACGCGCCCATGGAACAAAACCTGGGTTCCGAGCGACGTTGGTGATCAACATTGCCCGGCTGGGGTCTGGGGACAGTCATCTTCGACCTCAAGTGCAAAAGTGTTCTCCCAATACCCAAGTGGTGTTCGTACCACTGCGTGTGAGAATCTGGGCCTGGAGCGTAGATGCCACGGAGAGAGAGGTCGGGTTGTGCAAGGTAAGAAACCAAGCCCCAGATGTAAGGACCCAGACTTTGAAGCTCTTGGTCGAGAGTTTTCCGCGAGTTCTTCGAACGGAAAGAGTCTGCGGACAGTAGTGTGTCGAGCATGTTCATTTTGACGATTGTATTCATGGACGTGATCTCCATAGCTCGAGGAATGTCTGTAAGATGAAGGAGTTCGGTCATATTAGTAGAGATCGAGAACTATGATGACATAACAGAGGCTCCAACACTTCACCCTCTCCACAGATGTGCTTAGAGAAGCGTCGACGTGTTCTGTTGTGGCTTTGCTAGGGATGCAGAGTAGAGGCATTGCAAGTAGGCTGGTAGCGACCAATAGCCTCAATTGGGGCGAGACATCTAAAAGCGTAGACGAAGACCCTGTCGAGGTGTTGAAAATAGAGTAATGTCGTTCATAGAGCGCTGGACATATGGTGAAATCGATATTGAGAGAGCAGGCAATGTTGTTGCTCAAGGAGTGAAGTTCGCTGGGAGACTATTCGAGATCGTGAGCTAGCTCGATTGGCTCGGCATCTCCCGCCGCTAGCAATCGGCCGCATCTCGCGCCTTCTTCGCCTGCTTTGCCGCTGTCATCGACCAGAGCTTCATCCCGGCCACCGATGAAGCTACCAGCTTCTACATCATGAACCACCAAATGATGTAGTGAGAAGTAATTATGGCCTTAGACGCCCCATCAGCACAGCTTTGTCGCGAGCTTCGATCAGCCATTCAAGCTGCGCTTGCGACACGACGACCGATCATCCATCATCTCAATGCCGACACGAGCTGGCTGTTGCAGATACCTCGACCGGAGAATGCTGTCAAACGTGGCGCGAGATCTTACTACAATATCTTAATTGACCCTTGGTTACGAGGTGGACAGAGCGATGTGGCCTCATGGTTTTCGCAGCAGTTCCATGCGACAGAGAGCTCAGTGCAATCCGTTGCAGAGCTGGAAGAGTTGATACGAGAGCTTGAGATTCTGGCATCAGGCCTTCGATTAGGCGCAGGCAGGAAGACCAATATCGATATCGAAGAGCAGCTTGGAAGAGAAGAGACACTTGTCGACTGCGTGGCTGTCAGCCACGAGTTCACGGACCATTGCCACAAGGACACGCTGCTTGAATTACACCCAGATGTGCCAGTGTTTGCGATCAAGGAAGCTGCGAAGCTGATCGAAGGATGGGGTCACTTCCGATCAGTGACCGTCGTCAATGTTTTTGGGCAGGATGGAGATACGGACTGGCGCAGCACATCTGTTCCTCCACTTCCGGAGTGGATTGGAATTAGCAGGCTCTTGCAGACTAACGATGTGCTCAACTACCATGCAGCGCTCATGATCGCTTTCAATAACAGACATAGTGATGGACCCTCTAAACTGGTGAAAGCTAGTAAACCCCTCAAGAACGGCACGAGAAAGCGACACCATGCTGCAATCGAGCCGGACGAAGACGAGGAGGGCGCAGAGGCTGTGGTATACACTCCGCACGGACTACACGCGAGCGACCTGACAGTCATACCGAAAGCATCACCTTCAATATCTACTCTTGCTTTCTTGCACGGCCTGCACACCGTTCGTGTCGGCACGGCGAGCGGGACCACAGCTTTGCAATCGAACTTGGGAGCGTACAATGGCCTCAAAGCGCAGAGAGTTCTGCAAAGCAAATACTGGATTGGCACGCATGATGAGATCAAGAAAGGCGGAGGGTTAGTTGCTTGGTTTCTGCACCGCGATATCTTGACACCGCAGGATGCATTGGATCAGGAACGAAAGCAACGACAGAATGGCGCCAAAGGTGCCGCCAAAGGCGAATTTGGGAAGGTGTTGGACAGCTTTGATGATACGAATTGGCTCGATCTGCGGAATGGTGAAAGCAGGGTGCTTTTGTAGTTGTGGCGCGAATCGCTTTGGATGAAGATACCCGTTGATGTGTTCTAGAAAGGCAGCAGAGCGCTTTGCCAATAAATGCAGCGTGCAGCATTTACACACTCACTGTTCGCCTAACGCTACGATTGCAGTTCTGTCGTGCATGTTCGCATCAACCGTGAGGATATCATCACACAATCAGACATTAGCAGAGTTGAGCCGCATGCACTGCGCTCTCAGATTGGGATCGGTGTTTCAGTGGCTGAATTGTGCTGTCGATCGTCGACCTGCATGATATCGATTCTGACCGAGGAGCTGATGGCTGTCTGGAGTGGAGGTTCATGCGGCTCGGAGGTAGGATCTCAAGCGAAGGGGGATCTGAAGCGACGTCAGAATTGATGGGCGAGCATTTGTTTTTCGACCGGGAGAGGAAGGCGCAAATGATTTTGGATTCTGTTCATCTCGCAAGACTGTTTTTTGACGTGAAGACGGAGCTAGGCGGTAGACCTTCCAGCACTACCAGGGCACGCCTTCTCCAGATTTGCAGAGCGGGTGGAGAAGCCACAACCCACGACCTGGTAGACGGCGTGGAAACTAACACAGACCTCGCAGACCTCGCTACGAGGCTGCGTCTTTGTGCTGCGGTGGAGCACGCGGCGAGCAGCCCTGTGGTATTCTCGACATCTACGTCTCACTCTGCTTTCGCGCTTACCTTTACATCGCCGCCGCCCACCTATATACAACATACAACGATCGGATACATTCCCGCCCGCCCGCCCGCCCACCGCACCGAACCCAACAGCCGGGCATGGTGACCTCACACTGCCGGTCGAAACTCCACCGACAGCCGCCTTCCCTGTCAAACCCATGAGCGAGCAGGACTAGCGTGGGATATGCTGCCTCGCCATTGTGCCTCTGCCCAGGAATGAATACCAGCAACTCGACCAAACAGTCAATCTTCACCCCGAAAGACAGCATACGCCATCAGCCACACCCGGACCCTATCTCTGCGGCATCGCGCCGCGCACCGCGAACCTCATCTCCCTTTCGCAGGCAGAGCATCCCCGACATCCTCGAGCGAAACGATCCTCAGGCAGCTCACGTCGCCCAAGTACACTCAGCGCGAACTGCGCCGTTCTCGATATCTCTTCCGCCGGTGGAACTCGTTCTAAAAAGCACTGTCCACACGCCGACCCCGCCGAACGCAAGAGGGAGCGCGGCCTCGCCGTCGATATGGTCTTCGTTCGCTGAGCCGAGCTCGAATACAAGCCCAGGTGCTGGCGCTGCTCCTGGAACCAACACATTTGCGCGTGGTCGAAGCCTCAGTGCAAACGCAGGCACGCACGCTGGCACCCTCACTACGCCGCCAGCCATTGTCGAGCACCGGCCGTCTTTCCCCCGGACACCGTCAGCGTCTGAGCCCAATCGTCAGAAGCGGAAGCTGAAGCTTGCGCTTGAAACAACAACATACGACGATCCCGGGCCGACGTCAGAGCCGTCTACCAAACGGGCGAAGCTACGTCCACGAGTCAAACACACGCTCGACAGCAACTCTTTCGCTCCACCATACTCCTTCAATCACAACCTCCAGCCGCCCTCGCCTCTATTCTTCAGCAACAGTCCAAGGCCCCGACCAACGCTGCCGCCACGCTTTTCGAGTAGCGAGGCGGCAGCTAGAATGCTTAGCAAGGCGCGTTCAGAAGAGAGTCATGTTAAGACCGTGAGCTTAGCTCGCGGTACTGTGAGCACGCCTGCGGCGGGAATTGCTTATTCTACTAGTGCGCCACTCAGCAGAAGGAGTCTCGAACGGAGTGTCACAGCTCGGAGCAGTAGCCCAGAAGGCAGCGGCAGCAATGGAGGTCGTGAAGGTCTGAGCGGAATGGGAGCGATGCTCAACTCCATTGGAATCGTGGAGCTATTAGAGCAAGATGAGAGACCGACGTTCATTGTGGATTTGGGGGATAGCACAAATTACGGTAAGGGATTGACAATCGAAGCCATTTGACAAATTGAACTCTCGCGAAATGCTGACTTCTGTAAATGCAGGTCCTGGCCCGTTGCATCCCATCTTCAGCAACCAATCTTTGAGGTCATACGAGGGCATGCAATCCCTGATCTCGGGCACTGCACCGGGAGAAGCCTCTCCTGGACCTAGTACATTTTCGCAATTCAAATCGTGGCTGCTGAGTGCCGCTGTCAATGGCGAAAGCCTCAATGTCTGCTTGCCGCCATTCAGCTATGCAAGCATGACATGGAGTTGTTCAACTCTGCGAAAACGACTACGACTCATCTCAGGGGCTTTCAATTCACCTCCGCCGTCGTCTACTGCCGCTATGAGAGTCAGTATTCCACCATCAGAGTCATTACCTGACAAGCTGGCTCTCATCCCCGAGCCCGCGGACTATTTTGGAGAGGCAGTGGGAGACAAGACATCGACGTCAGATGGCTCTGGCAGCGTCGCAACGGAGGTCGTTCCGACCATTGAGCCTAGGGCCGCTGTTCTTGCCAACGGTCAAGACGCAATGCTTCAGATTTCTCCCGATCTCGACTTGTCAGGTGCTACGCAATTGCTACCAAATGCAAACACGTATGTACAGCCCTCTTCTTCCAATACAGGACCGAATGCGTTAACTCCTGGTGCATTATCTGCAACATCGCATTCTACCGCCAAGGAAAGCCTGGTTGCTGACAATGGCGCGCTTGACAGCCAAATATCGACCGTTGCATCCGATGCGCCTTCTTTCGACTGGACCGGGCTACCAGTTTCAGAGAACATGCCTCGCCACATACAGTTTGCCCGCAGCATCGATTGGGCTTCCACCAGTTTGGGCCCGATAGAGACGTGGTCGAGCGACCTCAGGCAGATGTGCAATCTTATTATGGCGTCTCCTCACCCAGCTGCGATGTACTGGGGAGAAGACCTCATCGCAATCTACAACGAAGCCTACATCCTTCTCGCGGGTCAAAAGCATCCAGATTTGATGGGGACCAGTTATCGGATAGCGTGGGCTGAGATCTGGGATGAGGTCAAGGATGTGTTTGCGAATGCAAAAACGACTGGCGAAGCTACGATGAAGGACGACGACTGTTTGTTCATAAGACGAAGCGACCATCTGGAAGAAACCTACTTCTCGTGGTCCATCATACCGATGGTGGGGCGGGATGGCTCCGTAATGGGGTTGTACAATCCGGCATTCGAGAAAACGAGACGCAAATTAGCCGAGCGACGCATGTTGACGCTACGTGAAATTGGAGAGAGAACGGCTACCGCCCGAGACGTAAAGGCGTTTTGGACGCAGGTGCTCGATTCCTTCGAGTTCAACGAGTTTGACAGCCCTTTCTTGCTCCTCTACTCTGTTACGGACGAGAATGAGAGCGACAGCAGCAGCATACATTCAAACTCTGTATCTGTCTCCCGACAATGCATGCTCGAGGGCGCGCTTGGTGTTCCTGAGGGCCATCAAGCCTCCGCTGACCAGATCGACCTCAAGTCCGGAATGGAAGGATTCGGACCGGTGTTCAGAGAAGTCATGAGGACTGACAAGCCTGTTGTCTTGGAAGTTGGCAGCAGGGACTTGCCAGAGAGTCTACTGGAGGGCTTGGAATGGCGCGGGTTCGGTGACCCTGTCAAGGCCATAGTCATATGTCCAATTCATCCTACTACCGGCGAGAGTGTACTTGGTTTCTTGGTCCTCGGCATCAATCCAAGGCGGCCGTACGACGATGACTATGCGCTTTTCATTCAGCTGCTGAGCCGTCAATTGGCAACGTCCCTGGCCTCTGTTGTTCTGTTTGAGGAGGAGATCAGAAGAGGGCAAAGAGCAGCCAAGCTCGCCGCGTTGGATCGAATTGAGCTCTCCGAACAGCTCGCTGCCCGCACTCAAGAGGCCATTGACAGCGAGACCAAGTTCACGCGCATGGCTGAATTTGCACCTGTCGGAATGTTCATCGGAGATGCGCAGGGCAAGATCACGTTTGCGAACGACAGCTGGTACGAGATATCGCGAGTGCCAAAGCACAGGGACTTCGCGGACACCTGGATGGACTCGATTAAGCCAGAGGATCTCGGAATAGTGAAACAAATCTGGACCGATCTGGTTGTTAATGCGAAAGCTGTATCGCAAGAATTTAGATTCAAAGCGCCATGGAAAGGCAAGAATGGTGATAGCGGAGACACCTGGGCCTTGTTTTCTGCATACCCAGAGAAGTACGACGACGGCAGGCTCAAGAGCATTTTTGGCAGTATCACAGACATTTCACAACAGAAATGGGCAGAGGGAATCCAGACCCGCAAGATGGAGGAGGCTGTGGAGCTGAAGCGCCAGCAAGGTAAGACTAAATCATTGTGTTCACTACTGCTTATCATCAGTGTTGACCACGCAACAGAAAACTTCATCGACATCACGTCACACGAAATGCGGAACCCTCTCTCCGCTATATTGCAATGCTCAGATGACATTGCGACTTCTCTGACCAAGTTCCGGCAGAGTGACGAGCGCGAGGTTCCGGATGAACTCATCGCAAACTGCCTGGACGCGGCACAGACAATCAGTCTCTGCAGTCAGCATCAGAAGAGGATCGTAGACGACATCCTCACACTCTCGAAACTGGATTCGCAGCTGCTCCTGGTCACGCCCGTGGATGCTCAGCCTCTGACTGTTGTGCAGAGAGCCCTGAAGATGCACAAAGGAGAGTTGCAGGCGGCGGATATCCAAATGAAGTTTGTTGTTGACCAGTCGTTCCGAGACCTTAAACTGGACTGGGTACGATTCGATCCGAGCAGAGTGCTGCAGGTCCTCATCAATCTCACGACGAATGCCATCAAGTTCACAGGAACTGAAAAGAGAAGGACCATTACTGTGACTATTGCGGCCTCTCTGCAAAGACCCAGCGATATGGCAGATGCGCCTGTTAAGTACTTCGCAAGTCGGCGCAAAGCATCAGACTCATTGACCGACAAGGAATGGGGCAACGGAGAGCAGGTGTACATTCACTTCGCTGTGAGTGACACTGGACGCGGTCTTAATGCAGAAGAGAAGAAGCTCCTTTTCATCCGCTTTTCGCAGGCTTCGCCACGGACCCACGTGCAGTACGGTGGTTCTGGGCTCGGACTGTTCATCAGCAGAGAATTGACGGAGCTGCAAGGCGGTGAAATTGGTGTCGAAAGTGAGGCTGGCAAAGGTTCCACTTTCGCGTTCTACGTTTCTGCCCGGAGAAGCACGAAACCGAAGGATACCATCGACGGCGCCATTGGCATGAAGCGACAGAGCCAATCAACTACTAGGAGCAAGCCGGGTCCTTCCGCCGAGAGTAAACAGGAAGCTGCGTCCACTAATGGTGCTAAGCCCGTGGTGAGGAAGGTCCTGATTGTGGAAGATAACCTTGTGGTGAGTCCTAAAGGTCGACAACCCGCTTCGGGTCACATCAGCTAACTCGTTTCCAGAATCAAAAGGTGTTGCAGAAGCAGCTGAAGAACATCGGGACCGAAGTCCATCTGGCGAACCACGGCGTAGAGGCACTAGAGAAGTTGATGCAGTCCACATACTGGGCCGATGCGAACAGCCTGCAAGACAAGATTGAAATTGGTGTGATCCTAATGGACGTGGAAATGCCTCTTATGGGTCCGTTACTGGAAGCCATCCGATGTCTAAGATGCTCGCTGACCTTGCTCTGCAGACGGGCTGACGTGCACCCGCAAGATCCGCGAACTGGAACAGCAGGGCAAGCTGACAGGCCATGTGCCAATAATTGTAGTTACTGCCAACGCGCGGTCAGAGCAGATCCAGACCGCGCTGGATGCAGGAATGGTAGGTCATGCCGCACCACACCCTCACGTTCTTCGCATAAGGCGTCGGCCGGCGAGCGCATGAGCTTTGCGGCACATGCACTCGTATCGACGCGCATGAATCTACATCCAGGATAAAGGCCGCTGACATTTTTGTGTTGCACAGGATGACGTTGTCAGCAAACCATTCAGGATTCCTGATCTCCTTCCGAAGATAGAGCAGTTGTCCGCCAAATACCCCATGCCGAGGCGCACAGCCGCATCATGATCATTTCTGTACAGCGTCTCGAAGGGCGAGTGGATCAGAGCCGTGCATCAACCCGAATAGGCTGATTGCATGAATACCTGGTCACTCTGATGCTTTTGCTGGCGAATGAATATCGGACTCGTGCCAGAGCTGCATATGCGCGACAGCGGTCATGCAGACCTCTCCCGTGGTCGCCTTCATTACGGCCACGAGACCACCCATGCCGGCAAGGGTCCTGTTTGGCGTGGGTTCGGCGCAGACTACGGCTTCTGGAATATACACTCTATTCGCCTCATCGTTATTGATGTACTCGCCACTGGTAGCGAGTTGAGTAATTGGGGGAAAGATACATTGGTTCATGGTGGCCCACAGCACACCGGGACTTGTGAGCAGATCTAGGCCAGTGCACTGGAAGTTGCGCAGACCTGCTGGCGGGACAGGCGTGTGTCTTTCTTTGGTTTTACGGCATTTTCCATCATTGATTGGTGTTGAATTTGGATACCTGGCTACCTAGCGACTTCCCTCTCTACGCAGGTCTACGAAGACGGCAGCACACCAGAGCACAGGCAGAGCACAGCACAGCACAGCACAGCGCAGCGCAGCATCGGCGGAGGGCGCAAAGCAAAAGGATTGATTGGACTTGGATTCTTCTGGGCAGAGTGCTTGCTTCCATTTCTAGCGTTACGACATGCGAGACAGGTGCGTGGACGACGACTTTGTACGCGATACCAACGACTACATACTACTACTATCTACCTGACGTCCCGACTATCATCGATATTACTACAGTACTCACTCATGGGCTGCTACAGATGGTCTTGAAAACACCGGGCTAGTTCTGAGACTCTTGCTTCCCATTCCCGTTACCGCACACTACTCCTATCGTCCCGGAGATTCGCCTTGTACTGGTAGTAGTACCCGAAAGACCGGGCCCGCCGATTCGCACTAGAATACTGGGCCGGGCCAACAAATTGTTGCGGCGTGTATAGATGTATCTGTGCGTCTTTTGTAACCGGCACCCGGCAATCTGGAAATTGGTAGGATCCTCCTTCTCCTTTTTTCACCTGAGTGCACGCGAAAAGTCGAATGTCTCTCTCGAACGCACATGTAACATGTTCGCGGAGTTCGTCTTCCAGAGATTTCTGCTTTGGGCGTATGCGTCTGCCTGGATACGGGGGAGCGAATTGTGGGCACGACTCCCCGGGGGTAATAAGGGAGATGTATGTATGTACTCGTCGCTTTGTAACGTGCGTACAGGACTTTGTTCTAGTGCTCCAGTGCGGTGGGATTTGACTAGTACTGTACAGCGGCTCTCGGACTCAAAGACGGTGGCTGGGTTCGCGGGACGGAAGTTCCAGTGGGCCTGTTTGTGACCTCGCGTGAGCCGATTCTGCCCTTCTGCATTGATAGGGGGAGAATGGGCCTGGTCTTTCTCTCCGCTTGCGGATGTTCGGCGTGGTGGACCACGGCGTAAGAGTACTACTGGACAGGGGAAGACTTACCGTGCTCCATTCTTGCGGGTCATCTGGCCGGAGTCACGAGAATCGAAGGCTGCGTTTCAGCGTGTCAACGGCGATGTTTATACTGCGGCGATATCATTAATCTCGCGTGGCAGCCACCTCGTTTTCACTTTCTGCTCAAGCGCGAGGCCTGTCCGGTCGGAAGTTGGCCGCGGGCAAGCAACGACAGGCATTTCGATATGCGAAGCTGAATACGAGTACTGAGGGGGAAACGAAAAGCATGGGCGTCGTTATCCATGGTTCGAGATCAAAGGCATCGTGGGTATATCACAAGAGCACGAAAGCGTTCACCTGGCTGGCGAGAGATGCTGATCAGCCTTCTCCATGGAGGTGGACGTGAAGTCTGTGTGACCCAAGACATCTAGGGACAACGTGGCAGCCAGGGTGGATACAATGGTCGTGGCTTGCATCGCGCATCGATATTGTTTCAACTCCACTCGATGTGATAGACCGACAAGAGTGAACAGGAAGATTCCACAAGGACCGATGATGCTTCATTGCTCTTCGTATACCTTTCCATATGGGAGATTAATGCGGCTCCTGCCATCAACTCAGAGAAGGGTGGGTTTCATCCGGTGGGCTTTCCCGGACCGGAGTATCTTGTGTATGCATTTCCAAGGCCAAGTCGCATGACTCTCATCTTGCTTGGTCCTGATCTGATTTGCGAAGAAGGACTACGTGCCGTCCTTCTTCGCAAATCAGGCCTACTCGTCGATTTCGCGAATGCATGGCCGCCCGATACTGCGACCCGACCGGCTTCGACACGCATGATCTGATCTGGCGACAAGGCCTCGCTTGAATCACGATGGTTGGGATAGACGGCTTGCATATACTCGTGGGCATCTCGCAAGCCGAGAGATACGATGGTACGATCCAGAGATGGGTTAAGAGGATTGGTGCTAGTGGTTCGGGATGAGATGAGGTGAAGGGTGAGCGGGCCCGCAAACCAAAGACCGACCTCACTTGCTCACCTCGTCCGCTCCGCCCTGGCTATCGCAACCCACCGGATCCTCCACCCTCCACTCCACCACCGCCTCCGTAGCCACAACAGGGCTCGGGGATTCGTCTGCAGATCGGCATCTCGTGAAAGGAATGACGTTTGCATAAAGTAGCTTTAATGCATCGCTTCGAGGATGCGGCAGGAGGTCGACAGCCACGAGTTCTGGCTCTGCCAGCCGCTTCCTTCCGGTCGCCCACGCGCCGTCCACGGGAGCATGGGCACTCTGGCTGTGGATCGCCAGACTCCAGACTCCACTCGTCCGTCCGTCCCGGCTACCAGTCTGCTGGGCCAGCAAAGCGAATAGATGCTGGCCTATGTTCAACCGCTCGACCTTAGCTGCTCCGTCCTATTCTCCCAGAGAACAGGCGCATTGGAATCTGCCGAATCTGCCGAGCGCGCGCCAACGGGAACCGCCATCTTCCACGACCAGAGCAGCGGTGTGAGAAATCCCGTCGTGTGACTGACACTGACTGGGCGCCTGTGTTCTGGTGCTCCTGCAATCTGAAGCAGCAAACATTTCCCCCATGCTCGTAGCAGCTAGCCATGACGGCAAAGGCTTTGGAGCTGGCCTGCTAGTCAGACATGCATGAGAGCAGTACGTGCCAGCTCGTCGTATTGAAGGTGCACTAGTCATGCTGTATCACAAACCACCGCACATCTTCCAGAACTTCCGTCTAGGTGCCGGTTTGGAGGCGCATAAGAGGCAACAGCTAGCTTGGATGGGCCTCTGAGATGGTCCAGCCTCAGGTGTACAGCGTTGTACTACGCCCATACACACAGCGCGTTCCATACACAGCGCGCCATGATGGTGTCACGACAGCAGCGCAGAGACATTATCTCAGCAAACTTCCGACCGGTGTTCGGGCTTGCGACGATGGCCCTTGTAACGCTGACAACTATTCTACGTACTGTGTGGGTGTACCAGCCGGAAGGTGGATGAGCATCCCAGCTCGGTTGGGAGGCCATCCAAAAGCGAGCAAGCGGCCCGACCAACTTCATACACTTGCACTTACCCGAGTACGGAGGCGCGTACCAAAATACCTTGCCGGTAGCCTTGTCAGTACGTCAATATCCTTATCGAGTCTACCGGCAGATTGATGAGGTCCTAGCCTGGTTGCTGGGGTGAAAACGTTGCATCGATTAACCGCAAACAGTGACCGTTAATCAAAGCCTTACTCAATTGAGACCGGCAAGGACTTTTGGTACGAGCCTCCGTAACCCGACGAAGTGGCACCCATTGCTGCAGTAGCGCCCACACCCAGCCCATGCCCGCGGCAGGCATTGTCCTCTCATGCTCAATTCGTGGCGTCAAGAAGTCGTAGGCAAGCTGATGACAACTGCTACTATTGCAGCAAGCAGCCGCGTTTTCAGCTGACGATTTGTGCCATGTGTGCATAGGGCGCCAGGACGAGGTGGAGCGCCAGTGCCCAGGGCCGGGTGCGTCTGCATGTTGCTGTAACGTGCAGCGGCCGCCAAAGCAGGCCACGGCACCAGACCACCAGACCAGCAACCACAGTCCTCAGCGTGCATGTACCGTATGTACAGTACGTAACGACCGGTGGTGGCCAGAAGCTGAAGCAGGAACCGTGAAGAGGTGAGCCGGGAGGCGTGAGGGAGCGAGGAAGAGACAGGAGAGAGTGCCCTTTGTCGATACAAGCGCCTCTCCTGCCCGCCGGACGCCAAGAGCAGCTCCCGATGCACTGGGTTGACTTCAGGTTTGACTCGAGGCACGGTGCGAGCGCTAGGATGAGCTCCTTCGCGCAGGTCAGGCAGGATACCGTCCCGTGCACGGCGCAACCGTCTGGTAGTGCTCCGCAGCCCATAGCGTGCTGCTCCTGGCATATCCTGGCATCCCAGGGTGCAGGCCTCGTGAAATAAAGGTCCCCGCCCGGCGCACGCATGTCCCTGCTGCGACTCTTCACGAGAGACTCTGATCAGACCAAAAGGCTGATCTGAAAGCTGGTGAGGCTGTTGCAGCAGTTGGGTGGCGCCTTTGCTTTTAACGTTTCCTACGTCGCCGACTCTTCCCACTCAAGACGGGACTCACTCACACACATCTGACCCTACGCTTCCCACGAAGACTGTACCGGATGACCACTACGCAGCCCCAGCTCGCTCCGTGCCACACCTCTCCTCCTACCAGCATACGAATGACTGCTGTGCAGGCCGCGCCTGTGCTGAGGAATCCTCATGATGCGAAGATGCAAAGGTGAGTGGACGGGCAACACCTGGGGTTTCTGGCCAAGGCCGTCGTGCATTGAAGACGTGCTGACCAACGTCTCTTCCAGAGTCTCCAACATACATTCGCTATTGAGGCCCGATTCCGAGATCGAGAAATTCCAACAATTCGGTCGAACGTACTACAGGTTTCGAAATGGCCACTACGTGTTCCCCGCCGACGATGTACGCGCAGCAAGAGAATTGGACATGGATGAGTACTGATTGTGGGCACAGATCGAGCATGAACGATTGGACTTGATGCACCATTTGATATACGAAAATGCTCTCAACAGACAAATGCATTCTACCACGTTCAGAATGCCGCCGCGTCGCGTACTTGACATCGGCTTTGGTAGTGGCTATTGGATGATCGAGATGGCAGATCTTTATCCCAATGCGCAAATAGTCGGGTTTGATCTGGACAATGCTGCTCCAAACGCTCCTAATCTAGCAAAGAGGAATTGCTACTTCCAATCACCTGTCGATTTCACAGAGCCGACCTGGCCTGTGGAAGATGCGACAGTGGACTTGGTGCACATGGCTCAGCTTTGCGGCTGTGTCCCGAATTGGGTACAACTATACACAAAGGCCTTCAATTCTCTCCTACCGGGAACAGGGCAGATTGAGCATATCGAGCTCGATTGGACTCCTCGATCGTGGGACTCCTTCCCACCTCAGGCCAACGACCTAAGAGATTGGTGGGAATGGACGAAACAAGCCTCGAACTACGATGGCAGGTCTTTGGCCTACCGTGAGGATACTGAAAGTCTCCTAGAAGCTGCAGGTTTCGTCGACGTTACACACCAGAGAGTTCGCATTCCGCTATTCAATGGCACTTCGAGGGATACACGAGAGCAAAGACTGGCCCATGACTACCAAATGGCCATGGGCTATCAGGGATCGGTGTCATTCACTGGATTCAGCATGCAACTGCTCACCAAGTACTTCAACTGGCCTGAGTTGAACGCTGCTGGCGTTTGCAGTCGAGCATTGGCCGTTGTGCAAGCACTCCCCCTACCACTCTACGTGACGCTGTATGTGATCTCTCCCACTTTCTAGCTCATGCATGTTCAGCTAACCGTTTCCACAGACACGTCTGGACGGCGCGGAGACCACAGGGCTGAAAAGGTTGATGCTTGCCCCACCTCTTTCTTGATACCTGGTGCCACTTCTAGGGCATAACGAAGTACCACGACATATAAGGCAATCGCATTGCCGTTAATGAAGACCGTACGAGATACCCACTTGAGCCTTGAGCGCACCGCAGCAACGGAGTCCGATCGCGATACGCATGGAGTGGCGCTTGTGGACCTGTCGTAATATGTCTACTTCACATACGGCGGACGACATTCTCTCTAAGCTTTGGTCGCCGTTCTAGAGACCCCCCCCCGGTCATCGGCTTAATGAACGTTTCTGGCGATTGCCATGGGCGTGGAGTAGTCCTCTTCTCGATTTACTCGGATATCGACATCTCAGCGAAGGCGTTATTTCTTGAAGATTACATTTGCAACGGCAGCATCAGGGCTATGGCGAACGGGACGGACTGCGGAAGCTGCGGATGAACCATGAGGACCATGGCCGAAGAGAATTGTCTCATTGGCCATCCCGTTCTGTGAATGGGCATAATTTGCTGGTCTGTAAAGAACGAGGAATGATCGAATGCCAAATGCGCATTCCACCAACTCACTCCGTACTCTCGTTTACATCCGACAGAGGCCAGAACTTCAACTTAGAGTACTAAACCCAGCATTCATACTCCATGATGTGACCGTCGGCAGGCTCGCGGAGAAGTCGTCAGGCGATCATGCCAGACTGCTGGGTCGAAGCTTAACTTTAGTCTGAAGAGACGCTCCTTACGGTCCTTACCCTAGGTGCAACCCGCAAGATCTCAATTCTGAAAATATCGGCAGAGGCCGGCACCCAGTCGTGGACGATCCAGATCACGATTGAGATCGCTTATCTGCAGGCTTCTCGTACCTTAATAGAGAGTTCTGATATGCCGTCTGGCATCAATGCATACACACCTGCGCCGACGGGCAAATACGTAGAAGTACCTCATCCCATCAGCAAAATGAGCAAGGTTACGTAACCCTAACGACGGCTCTTGAAAGAAGGGAACAGTTTATCCTTGTCTATAACATCTTTTCCGCTTCCCGATGAAACGAGCTGATGAGGCAGTTCATCATCCATCCTGTCGGCTGCTGAGACTTTACCAGGAGCCACTTTCCCACGCCATCCTCCCGAATTGCAGCTCAGACAACTCGACTGTGCCATCGCCGTTGCCGTCACATGGCAGCACTGTGAAGAATACAACCAAGAGATGTGTATACCGTATTGCGGTCCGCGAACCGAGATCACCCGGCTTTGCTATAACACTCTCTTGCTATGAACTCTCTTGCTATAAACTCTCTTGCTAAGACGAACGGGCTGCACCCGGTTGAGTACAGTTCGCAAACCAATGCTTTACTGCATGTGCAGCATTGGGCGTCAACGCCTATGTTAATGCATACTCCTCCAACAAACGCTACATGCACTTCGTTGTGGCCGGGATGTCGTTTCATCAGGAAGAGCTTGTGGTGAGATGGCGCTAGATGGTTTGACACGACAGAGACCCGCGCCATCGCATCAATGCGGGGACTCCACCAGAGCTAGGGTATAGGTCGGCTTGCTGCTTCGTGAGATAACGAGATCACTGGCCACCTATTGCCTTTATTGGAAAGAATTGTACAGTCGAAATCCTACTTCGAGCTGTCCTGCGTGTGGCAATGCCTGCATCTCCCAGCGAGCTGCAGTATTGGATGACAATTAATGCAACATGGGGACCGCGGGGACTCACTGCGCTGTACAGCATGGGTTCGTATCATCGTATCATCTGGCCCTTCAACGCCTCGAAACCTCGTCGATGGGTAGGCTCATATTAATCCTTGATGCCCGGATTGACCTCCGAATTGATCAGCACGACGACCTTGACACTCAATTGATCGTCTTGGATTCGCTTACGCCGACGGCCCTGAGGGCTTACATGCAGCATGCGAGGTCACTATCATAGAACGGTGCGAGGCATGAGCTTGTATCATTCAATGCTTCAACAGCACAAAAGCTCTTTGATGTGAGTCTGGGCTCCAAGATTGTCCGTCCTCGAAATCCAAATTGACCTTTGTTCATTGACACGAAGTGACACGCAACGGAGGCACACCGTCGAATCGGCCAAAGGACCTTCCAAATTAAGCAGCGTCTCAACCTCAAGACATGGCCATACCAACCAGTAGAGAACCACGTAGTGCCTTGCGAGTGGGAGCGATGGGTTCAGGAATGACAGAATTCACTTTGAACTATGTACACCTCTTACCATTCAGCATGACATTTTCAAGAAATCTCATCGCGGAATTCAATTTTGACTCTCGAACTGGAGTTTTGTCAAGCTTGGCGGCGACGAATAGAGCCACGTTAATCCACTGCGGCTGGGGTACCCATCCAATCTCCTTTGACAGACCCTTGTCGTCTTGTTCTTACCATTCAGCGACCTCTCCAGGCCTGGGCGGTTGTGCGCGAACGATCTTGTCGCAATTTAGCAGACAAAGTGGATCGAAAGCTTGTTTCATCTGTGGTTGGAAGAAGGAACGGAAAGTTAGCGTCATGTCCATTCGGTAGCCTAATGTGGTTGCGTAAGACTTGCGGCCGGTATGCCTGGGCAGCATAAGGGAAGAATTTGTAGGAGGAAAGCGCGGAGACGGGTGCGGGTGTGGATGCGGGACAGGAGGATCTGGTAAAGTATGGGGTTGGTAGGAGCGGCGTGGTGGGAGGTCTTGGCTCGTCCAATTGAGCATGACTCGAACATATGTAGGTCATCACGAGAGTCTCCACGCTAAGTGCAGAATCCGTGGTGGATATGTTGAGCCTACTGGGCAGGGTTGGGGATGGCAGCGAGTCAGTGCGGTACGCGGGAAGATCTGAACTTACCTTGCGCATGAGATCCACGGCGCTTTCACCAATCTCATGAGGAAGATAGTCTCTCTTGACCAGGCCAACGCCATGTTCGCCGGTGGCGGTGCCCTCCATCTCGATGGCGCGCTTGACCATTTTATGAACGACTTCATCGCATATAGCATGCTCTTTGTCGTTGTACAGAATGATCGCGTGGAAGTTGCCATCGCCGACGTGACCGACGATGGAACCCATGAGACCACTTTTGGTAATGTTTTCCTTTGTTTCCTCGATGATATCCGGTAGGCGAGAGATTGGAACAGCGACGTCTGTCGTCCAGACGTGGTCTCCGTCGTTCTTCTTTTGGGCCATGACGGACCAGAGAGCTTCTTTGCGGGCAGACCAAAGTTCAGCCTGTTCTTCCTCGTTCCGGGCAAATTCAAATGTTTTGCTACCAGCCTTTTTCGCCAAGTCCTTCACGATGTTGATATGTTCTTTCACGCTGGTCGGCGTGCCCGCGAATTTGAAGAACAGAGTCGGCACTTCTTTCCATTCGCGAGAAGTTTGTCCAGCTTCGTTGATACATCGCATTTGCACATCGTCCAAAATCTCAATGGCAGCGATTGGTACACCGGCGCCAACAACGCGGAACACACAGTCAGCCGCAGTCCGTATGGAAGGAAAAGTACAGACAGCGACATTGGTGTTCTGAGGCTTCGGCGTGACCTTCAAGGTGGCCTCCGTGACAAGCCCAAGAGTCCCCTCAGAGCCGATGAACATGCGCGTCAAGTCGTAGCCGGCACTGCTCTTGCGTGGGCGTTGCTTCGTTTTGATGATCGTGCCATCGGCTAGGACCACGGTGAGAGACAGGACCCAGTCCTTCATTGTGCCGTACCGATATGCATTTGTTCCAGAGCAGCCAGTCCCGACCATGCCGCCAATCATTGCGCCTGGCCCTGGATCTGGAGGAAAGAAGAGGCCTTCGGTAGCCAGATCCTCGTTCAAATTCTCCCAGCCTACTGCCGGCTGAACAACAACATCCAGATCTTCTTTGTGAAGTGCGAGGACCTTATCCATTCGGCTGAAATCAATACAGATACCGCCTCGGGTTGAGGCAAAATGTCCTTCCAGTGATGTCCCGCCGCTGTATCCAGTAACAGGAATCTTTCTGCCATGACAGATCTTCATTACCTCTGACACTTCCTCTGTGCTGCCAGGCTTCACAATGGCGAAAGGGACTTCCTCCTTCCGAGTACTGTACGAACTCCACTCACTCCCTGCGTGAGACATGCGATCAGACTCTGTCGTCGAGATGTTCTCCTCTCCAACGACAGATTTGAAGTCGCTCCAGGCTGCTTGTAGCGTCGCATTGGATACATCATGCTGTGGCGGCTTGGTTTGAGAGAGTGGGAGAGTTGAGTTGGGAGCAGCTTCCTTTGGTGTTTGCTTGCCCATGAACCAACCCCCAATGGCTCCTACTCCGAGCACTGCGCAGTGTCAGAGGTTATCTGTATTTTCTCTTCAACGTTGCCTACCGACTGGTATGAACCATATCCCGCCGCCGGATGCCGCTTTTGCCTCCTCTCTCTGACGCGTGAATCTCGCCTGCTCTTCCTTCTCTCTTTGTAGCCGCTCATGGGTGCTCTGATACAGCTGTCCCTTGAAGGACTCTTTCTCCTCCTCCTTTTTCTCGGTGGCATAGAATCGCCGCCCGGCGATGCTGCTTCGGCACTGTGTTGCAGCTGGGCATTGTGTTGCGGAGTCGAGGATTCGACGTTGGAATGCGCGCCTAGGAACGGCCATGGTGGGAAAGGAGGCGAGTGCTCTTACATGGAACACTGCATGCAACAAAGTTAAGAAGAAGTATATAAACAAGTATTGTTATCGAAACAGCGACATGGCTGACGAATTGATCCCAATATGTGGATGCTTCATTCGGCACGCAATCGACTTCTCTCCGCTTTAGCTTCAGCACGGACCACTATCACTTTGTCCACGGAAGAGGCATTGGCCGTTCGAACACAGGCACAAGACCAGACGGACTTCGTGCGACTTGATTTCGCTATTCAGAAAACTCGTCGGTGTAATCTACAGCTACATAATCTTCCACACATCTCGCTGAGCAAGTAAATCTAATCTTGATATCCCTCGCACTTCATCTTCCGCTGGACCGGCATGATGCAGTGACAGCCGACGCAGGGCACGCATTCATTTTGTAATATTGCTTGAAGCTCCAGAATAGACGACGAATTCCCGTAGGATTCAGCGTGGTGAGCAGAGCAAAGGCGGCGAGGCGAGGCTTGTTGCAGTGCTCTTGCAAAGCGTTGACCTCAATGCGTCGCTCTGTCTTCGGCCTTCCAGGTATGCGGTATGCATAGGTATGTGACCACTCCTGATGAAGCGAGATCTGCGCAGCTATGCTTGATCTGAGGCGAGCTGTGTCTTCTCAACAACCCGCTCTTAGGCTTGCGCTCTTGTCTGATGGCCCTCCGAGGCTCCTCGAACCTGGGAGCCAACAGGATACAGCTGTGGCCATACTTTACGCATATGCGACCATGTGACGAGCAGACCCTGAGAAGTAGCTGTCGACTGCCTACTCCACGCTGTGCATCTGCCCAGTTGTGCGCTCATTGCGCGACTCACGGTCACCCCAGGGGATGATTTGACATCCGCAATCATAGACTCGAGGGGAGAGTCCAGTAGGTGTTTCACGACTATGGCTCCGATCCAGCGCATAGTGGCTGTCGTTGTTGAGGTTGAGGCTGCCAGATAATTTCCAACTCTACATGGTCATGCTGTGACTGCTGTCGGTACTGTGTTGCATGGGCAATCCAGGAGGCTGTCCCGCTGAGGTCAATCCAATCGGCGCTCCAGGTAGCGGAGGCTGTCCGCCCAGCGCACCACCACCAGGACTGTTGTTCGTCTTGATATCATCTCCAGTCCGTTTCTTTTCTTTCTTGGCCCAGCGTAAACCACAGGCATTGCAAAGCGTCTTCGGTCCTTTCGGTCCCTTGCGCCACTCAGGCGAGTCCAGAGTCCCGCAATCTGCACACACATATTCATCAGCAACCTTCAGCTTCTTCTTCTCTTTCTTTGAGCCTTCTCTGTCTCGGTCTAGCAGAATTGCTATACCCGCATCTCCGCGTATCAATGCAGGTGAGGTGTCGCCAGTGCTTATGCCGTGGCTACGCTCTCCATCACGATATCGCAGGCCGGTCAGCAACTCGATACTTTCAAGGTGCGTGTTGTTTGCCTCATATCGTGACATCTTGTCCGCTATGCTGTCCACTTTTTGACCGGAAAGTGCGCTGTCCAGATTCTGCCGCGTAAGAGCTGTGTTGGAAATGGGGGGTTTGGCAGGTGGCGGCATTCCTTGGTAGTTTGGCGTTGTTCCAGGAGCCTCCGAGCTTGCTGCATCCTGTCCTCTTGATCCTGCTATGTCCGACTGCGAGGGAGTCGCGCCGGGTTGAGACGCATTGCCCTGCTCTCGGAACAGCTTCTCCTGCTCTGCGTTCTCTTCCATTTCTTCCCGCTTGAGCTCTTCGATGCGCCTCATGAGCCTCTCGTTCTCGATTTTGTGCTCCAGAAACGAGTCCAAGAGCGCCGCGTTCTTGGTCGGGTATGGTCTGGCCATCATGAAGAAGCCTCTGCAGAGTCCCGCTACTGGAAGCGTCTGCCCCGCCGGCGTCTGACCGAACGTTGCAGCTCCTGCCGGCTCTGGAGAGATATGCGGGTGTCCGTCGCATTCGAATATCATGTACGTCCCGTCGTCTTTCTTGAAGCGGTAGAAGAATCGCAGAGCATTTCCGCTTGCTATGCTTTCATTGAACTCACGCATGAAGATGCCGCTGTCGTCTGGGTGTACGTACTCGCCGATGAACTTCCCGATCAGCGTGTGCGGTTCATAACCTGTGATGGTCTTGCAAGAAGGCGAGACGTACAGGATGCGGCCGTCGGGGGTGAGGATGTGCAGGAAGTCCTTCAGCTCTTCAATAATGCGCCGCGACCAATTCCGCCTCTTCGTGAACTCGGTCAATGTACTGCTGTTCGACTGCGGTGGCACGCCAAAGCCTGTGGGCAGCGGCCCAGTATCCTGCTGTTGATTCTGTTGCTGCTGACCCTGCTGCTGCGGAGTGTAATTGCCATTGATATTGCCATTGCCGTTACTGTCGCTGTGGCCGTGGCTGTTGGCACCCATGCTCAGCTCCTGGGAGGATGTGGACATGCCATTCACGCCGATGGGGTTGAAGGTGTTGTCTGCCGAGCCGGACAGGTCGAGATCGAGGTCCATGGGGAGACTCATGTCGATGTCGAGGCTGTTCAGGGCGGCCTCAGGGCCAATAATGCCCATACCCGCCGCAGTGGCAGCCATGGGCCCGGTCTCATCGCTGTGTCCAGGGTATAACGACATTCACGCGCGTGGAGCGGTCGGCTAGAGCGTGTTTGCGCGCCTGTACGGAGCTTGCGGTTTCGTCTCGGCCTCGATCGAGCGATCTGAGTGCTGTCGTGCGGCACTGTGCGGCTGGCGCACGAGTAAGCCACGCTGCTGCCAGCTGCAGATTCTGCGACTATGCGTGGGTTGCGAACAGGGGAGACGGAGACGGTGTGTTGCGCTGGCGAGCACAGTCGGTCGTAAGCGTCGCGGACGTTGCTGCCGCGTACAATAAGAAAAGCCCTGTACTGTGCACACATGCGATACGACAGACGGCCGAGCAATGCTTCCAATGCTTCCGCGCTGCAGAACCGCACGACTTTGTAACTTATGTGCTGTCGCGCGGTATCGCCGTCCGGGGCTGGCCAGTCGTCTCGGTGATATGTCTGCAGTGCTATAGGCGTTCCGGCAAGGATGCTCACAGCGCCCGGCTCTCATTCGGTAGGTGGCAGGGAAGCCAGATGGCGCACAATGTTTCAGCTCCAACTTCGACAGCTACACGATCAAGAAGTTCAACAAGCGTTTCCAATGTCTCCAATTGTCATCCACCACCACTCGCTCCTCGACATTTCAGCGGCGTCCGGGTGTGGCGCCGCGTTTCACAAGCCTCAGTGGGCACATGGAGACGACGATGTGTGCGTGCTGGACCTGGAGCTGGACCTGTCGCAGACACGACTGTTTGTTGGGCTATAGAAGGGATGACTAGACAAGAATGATGAGGGGACTGCTTCTTTCTCGTACAAGACATGTCACCACTGCCATTGCTACCTCCAGTCATTGCGTGTCGGCCTCCGGCTGGGAATGTCTGCCTTGCACGGCAATTGATGCCTTACCAATGAAACCTAGTGGATCACGTGAGTCAGTCTCGGCGGCGCGTCGTGCCTAGAGCGCGTTTGCTCGGATCAACTTCACTTCGTCAAGCTTGCACGTCCTTTGTTCGGGCACAACATCGTCTTCACTCGAGGCGGCGAGCATGAGCCACAGACTCTCCTTCTCCCTCGCTGCTCCGCCCCCCAGACAAACAACTTTTCCACACTCGCTCCACTGCGTTTCCATCAGCGCCACCTCCGTTCATCTCGACAGTCCTACTCACCGGATCGGACAACTGCATCCAAAGTCATCATGTCGAAAATCGAGAAGTTGTCCATCAGCGGCGTGCGGTCGTTTGACCACCGCACCGCCATGGCCATCCAGTTCAAGGCGCCTCTCACACTCATCGTTGGAATGAACGGCTCGGGCAAGACCACCATCATCGAGGCTCTGAAGTTCGTGACATCTGGCGACCTGCCTCCAAACGCAGCGAATGGCTCGTCATTCATCCACGACCCCAAGCTGGCAGGTGAAAAGGAAGTGCTGGCTCAGATCCGACTGATGTTCACCTCGGTTGAGAAAGTCAAGATGGTGGCAACTCGCAACATGTCTGTCACTGTCAAGAAGGACTCTCGGACCTTCAAGCAACTGGAAGGCTCCATTCGCATGCTGAAAGACGGCGAGAAGAACGTTCTCAGCTCCCGAGTGAACGAGATGAACGGCACGATGCCACGCTTCTTGGGTGTCTCCAAAGCGATTCTTACAGATGTCATCTTCTGCCACCAGGAAGAGTCGTTCTGGCCCATGTCAACCCCAACTGAGTTGAAGAAGAAGTTCGATTTGATCTTCGAAGCGCACAAATACACCAAGGCTATCGAGAGTATCAAGATTCTGCAGAAGGACAAAAAGATTGAGCTTGAGAAGATGAAGATCGTGGAAAGCAATGCTAAGGCCGACAACGACAGGGCCAAGAAGCTGAAAAAGCAGATCCTTGATCTTGACGACAAACTTGCAGCTTTGCGGCAACAGGTGCACGACTTTGGCGATCAGCACAGAGAAGCGCAGCGCGAGTTTGAGAGAGCTTCCAACGAACTCGGCGCCATAGAGCGGATCGTCGATGACCTCGATAGAAAGAGATCCACACGGAATGACAAGGACAAGAGTGTCAAGGACCTCCGCGAGGACCTCGTGGTCATGTCAGAGACCGATGTACAGCTCCAAGAGATGCTGAATACACATGATAAGCTCCTTGAAGACCACGAGCAGGACATACAGCGGCAGAAGGATTTGTATCGTCAGAAAGAGGAAGACGTGCAGAAAGCCCGCGGTGTTCAGAGCGCCAAGGAACGCGAATGCGGATCTTTTGAAGCCCAGAAGGCGAACTACGAGCGTCAAGTCGAGGCCCGGAACAAATTAGTTCAGGATGCAGCTCGAACGCACGGTATTCGCGGCTATGATCTTGACATCGACGAAGGCCGCGCCGAATCCTTCACGCAGGTCATTGGAAAAGAGGCAAGGGACCAGCAAGGCAAGTTCGAGCAAGTGCGAGCTGAGGCGCAGGAGGAAGTTCAGAACCAGCAGAGAGTGCTGAACCGTCTCAATGAGGGCAAATCCGCCTGGAGACAGACGAAGGACAATAGCCGGCAGCAAATCTCAGTGTATGATCGCAAGATCAGTGAGACTCAATCTAGACGCAATAAGATCGAGGTCAACGAAGGCGACAAAGTCAACATCGAGACTCAACTTCAAGACTCGCAGAGCAAGCTGCAAAAGGCCAAGTCCGAGCTGGCGAATGCGACTTGGAACGAAGAGATCAGTATCGCTGAAGCAGACATCCGACGGCTCGACGACGCGCGCAAGAAGCTCGGTGCCGAGCAGGCAGAGGCCGCTCGACGCGCAGGCGACTCTGCTCAGCTAGACTATGTGCAGAAGGAACATCAAGACCGACAGAGACGTCTGGAGACCATGAGCAAAGCGCATACGAGCAAGATCTCAGCTACTGTCGGCTCCGAATGGCAGCCCAAGACCTTGCAAGCCTCGTACAACCGCGTTTCTCGAGATGCTACCGCTCAAAAGGACGAAGCCGAGAAGCAGCGTGATGTTACCAACCGGGACCTGGAGATGGCTACCTCCAAGTTTAGGGAGGTGAGCCTCAAGCTTGAGTCGACGCAGAAGGAGGCCAAAGCGGCTACCGACGCGATCAAGAGAGATGTAGATGTCAAGCCGGAGGAGTACCACGAGGAGCTCGAGTCGATCGAGAAGGAGCGAGACGGAATTAAGCGACAAGCGGATTCTCTTGCCATGATCTACGAGTACTTGGACGGCTGTGTGAAAGTGGCTCAAAAGAAGTCGGCTTGCAAACTGTGCTGCCGTCCAGTCAAAGGCGGAGACCTCGACAAGTTGTTGAGGACCGTTGAGGAACAGAAGGCAGATCTCAAGGACCGCGAGAAAAGCAAGACCGCTCTTGCGGAAGTCGAAGAGGCATTGGAAGCCGCGAGGAAGGCGGGCACTTTCTTCGATACGTGGGAGCGGCTGACTTCCAAGGAAATTCCCGCGCTTAAAGAAGAGCAGCGAAAGTGGCAGAGTCAACGAGAGATGCTGAACAGCAAGCTTGACGACCAAGACTCTGACTTTGCGACAAAGAAGGAAACGATGCGGGATGTCGAAGCTCTGAAGCCTACGATCGAGACCATCTCCGCGTACCACAACGAGATCACCAAATTTGAAAGCCAGATCGAGGAGCTCATTGAAAAGCAGAAAACGGCTGGTCTCACACGCGGCGTTGAGTCCATCCAAATTGACATCGACAAGGCAGAGAGCGAGAGAGAGTCTCGTCAGGCCACCCTTTCCGAGGCGACAACTAATCGCGATCGAAAGAAGAACTTGATTGGCACACTCGAACTGGAGGTCAGCAACCTTAACGGCCAGCTCAGCAAGGCTGAATACTCTCTCAAAGAGAGAAAGGCTCTGGATGATCAGGAAGCAGAGTACAAGAGCTGGCAGGCTGAGCAGAGAGAGAAGCAGCGCGAATGCGACACGAAACTCCAGGCCATAACGGAAGAGCTTCGCATCGAGCAGGAGAAGTATGACGAAGCCTCTCGTCGGGGCGCCGAGCGAGATCGTGAGGAGCAAGAGAAGGTCAATAAGTTGAATAGGAGCATCAACAACCTCAATGCCGTCATGCAAGAGCTTAAAGCTTACCATGACCGAGGCGGAGACAGACAGCTCGAGCGCGCTCAACAGGAGAAACAAGACGCGGAGAGCACGGTCTCGCGGTCCTTTGCCGAGCAGCAGCAAGTCGCTCGTAAAATCAAGAAGATGGAGGAAGAGAAGGCCAACTACGCCGAGACTCAGCGCACAGTCAAGACCAATCAGCGGTACCGCCGAGACTTGCGCGAGCTTCAGGAGGTGCAGTCCGAAATCGAAGCACTCGAGCGACGTGGTGCTGAGGCCGACAAGGGTCGCCTGGAAGCAGAGGCGCATTACTGGCAGCAGAAGCGCAACGAGCGTGCAGCGGAGCAAGCCAGTGTCGTTGGGCAGATGAAAGCCTTGGATGAACAGATCCAACAGAGCAACAAAGACTACAACTTCGAATACAAGGGCGCGAGCAAGAGATATCGCGAGGCGCACGTCAGATCCGAGACCACCAAAGCCGCCATCGACGATCTGGGCCTGTATGCCAAAGCTCTGGACAATGCCATCATGAAATATCACACAATGAAGATGGAGCAGATCAACGCCATCATCGATGATCTGTGGCGGAAGACCTACCAAGGCACCGACGTCGACACTGTTCTCATTCGAAGTGAAAGCGAGACCGTCAAGGCCAACAAGACATACAACTACCGCGTTGTCATGGTAAAGCAAGACACGGAGATGGATATGCGAGGTCGCTGCTCAGCCGGGCAGAAGGTTCTGGCATCAATCATCATCCGCCTCGCGCTCGCCGAGTGCTTCGGTCTGAACTGTGGTATGCTGGCGCTTGATGAGCCCACTACCAACCTCGATCACGAGAACATTCGCGCTCTTGCCATCAGTCTGTCGGCCATCATCAAGGAGCGCCGCACCCAAGCCAACTTCCAGCTCATCGTCATTACCCACGACGAGGAGTTCTTGCGCTTGATGGGAGCTGGCGACTTCACCGATGACTACTGGCGTGTGTCCAGAGATGACAGTCAGAACACGGTGATTGAGAAGCAGAACATTGCGGAGGTGTTGTAGAGACAGGTGTGTTTGATGGATGTGATCTTTTGAGCGAGGCGTTCGGAGAAAAGGAAACCGAAAGGGACATTGCAACGTGCATGAAGCGGGACGAAATTGCTGAGGTTGCATTTTACTACCGTGGCGTTCAAAAGAAGCATGCCACTGTGGCTTGCAGAAGGTGGAGCGAGGTAGCCTATACCACTGAAGGCTTTTAGCATGTAGCGGCTTCCAGTTCTTCGCTCGGAGCTGTTTGTATCACTATACCCATTGCATGCTTTGCCCGACGATGTAGCTCTGCTCGACGGAGTCTTGTGATGTCCTCGTCTTCTCTTTTGTTGCTCTTCCCGGGGCTCTCGTCCACCTGCTGACCGACCCCGCAAGGAGTCGAGCAGGCATGTTGTAACTGTGTATTGTGAAGATGGCTGGAATATGCAGTGAGCTGGGTGATACCGGCCATACCGCCACATGGTCCCTCGACGTGGATGTTGTATCCAAGGTCGACGTCACAAGGTGGTTTTACAGCGTCTGGTCACATCTCGCCATGGCCATTGGGGTTCTGATGAGGGGTTACAGTGCTATCCATGAGACATGAGCAGTGTACAGTACTGTGCTCCTCGATTCTATGAGCTCTAGGCGTGCTTTGTGGATTGGCGGAGGACGGACGAGCGTTCAGGATGCTGCCGTTGCACGGAGATGTGCAACGAAGCTTGGCGGGCGGCATGGCGTGGTACACACGCTAGACGTTGGTAGCCGTTGGGTAGACTCGGCAGGTTGCTGGGTGGAAGTGTCATGCGCGCAGATGGGACGCCAGGGACGGCTGGCAACAATTTGCACTTTGTAGTACTCAATGTTGTATGCCCGTGCTGTGAGCGAAGGTAACGTCTGTCTTGGGTTAGAGTGAGCGCTGAACGAGACAGAAGAAAGATGATGATGGGTAGGCGGTGGGTCTCTTTGTTTGGGAGATGCGGAGAGCAAGGCTGACGGCGTGTGCGCTTGCGAGAATAGCTTGTTTTCACTTCGACATGGTGGGTTTGAGCTCCCGCATGGCTTGTAGCATCTCCAATCGAGGTCAAAGTCGACGACTAGATAATGGCGCGTCTTTGATGAAGATGCACGCCGGACATGAGGCTTCAATCGGGCTTGCTCCTGATGATTCTTGCTGAGATTTGCTGTCAAATGAGTGGATGGCGGAGACTCGCGGGAGAGGCGCTACTATAATTGTGCCTACACGGTACCAACCTTGCATTTTGCTCCTTGGAGGCGCGCCCAGCGCTTGTCGTCAAGACGCAATGTGGCTTGGCTTGCTTTGCTGGGCGCCAGGCGGGTACCTCACCTCTCACCTCTCACCTCTCGCGGAGATAGCCTCCGTTGTTGCGCTGCTCGGCGTGTCGCGCTGCTGTGTCAGGAGGGAGGTTCCCATGACTAGTACTAGGACTAGGACTAGCTCTCCACTCATGTTTCCCGGGTCAAGGGACTTCGGCGGCCGAGGCGAGAGCGTAAGATGCTCGAAGAGATCATGAGGCAAGAGTTGGTGCTGCTCGTACAGCTTTGGGTCTAGTCGCTGTCCGCCGAGGTTTGTTGTTGCTTCAGACGGAGACCCTATAAGGCTATAACCACTACTGACGTTGATCTGAGCATAGCCTAAAGAAGTTCGCCCACGAAACGAACCCCCAGGCTGGCTGCAAGGAGTCGCTAGACGCCGGGAACAGGGAGGTGACTTGCAGCGAGCAAGTGTTTGCGTTCTGCAATTGGTCAGAATGCCACGGCCCTTTGTTCATCCTTGGACTTGGCGCCGGAGACGATCGTAGCAATGCTGGCCCCTGTTGCAGTCGGTGTGGTGCCTTGTGCCTTGTTCCTCGACCCAGCACATGGCCGATGACTTGCCGCGTGGGTCGTGCGTGCAGAGGGTGGGAACTGGACAACAGGCAAGCCTGCTTCTTGTTTTTCTTAAGAGCATTGTTCTACCCTCCCGTTGGCCGGCCTAGAGGCTTTCCAGTTGGGGTGTCACTTTAACTTCACTTGCACCCAGGAAGCTGGATTGGCGAGTCGAAAGGAATAAAACACCATCCGTGACCAGCATTCTTAACTCTGAGCCTGCGGAACTCGCTCTCTTCCGATTCGTGTCGACAGGCAAGATTGCAGGAAACAACCCCGTCATTCCAGAGCAGCCGTGCCTTCTGCCCAGACGTTCGACAACCGTTTCATCGGGGCCCGGTGCTGATCACTCGTCGTCTCGTCGTCTTGCACCTTCCTTTGCTCGACGTTGTTGTTACGGTTACGCACGCGACTTCCTGTGCTTTGCTTGCCTTGGCTTTTGGACTTTCGAGAGGAAGTTCTCAAACCATGTGAGATCAACAGTCTCATTGACAAGCACCACCACAGCAGGCAAAGTTAGGAAGCATGTTGTTCACGAGCACATTTCTCGCGCTATGCGCTGTTGCATCTACCTTCGCTGCTCCGTGAGTTCATCAACCGTTCCGATGCTTCGTCCTTCGTCACACCTGCTAACATACAACAACAGGAGCATAGACAAAAGCAGCGCGTTCGGCTTTCCATGGGGTCGCTGGAAAGTATGTGGACTTAACATTGGCGGCTGGCTCGTCCTGGAGCCATTCATTACACCGTCTATCTTCGAAGGGGTTGATCCAACTGGCTCCAAAGGCATTGTTGACGAGTTCACCCTCACTAAGAGCCTGGGTGCTCAACAAGCTCGCCACCAAATACTCCAGAAGCACTGGGACACCTGGGTGACATGGCGGGACTTCAAGAAGATCGCAGACTCTGGGTTCAACATGGTGCGAATACCGATTGGATTCTGGGCATATGACAACGCCAATACACCCTACGCTAAGGGCGCTGCTCAATACCTTGACGCCGCCATTGACTGGGCAAGATCACTCGGTTTGAAAGTCATTATCGACCTTCACGGCGCTCCAGGATCCCAAAACTGTTTCGATAACTCAGGTCAAAAATGTGGCCACCCACAATGGACGACCGGTGGAACCGTTAAGCGCACACTGGCCGTTCTGAAAACAATTCAACAGAAATACGGTGACCCTACGTACGACGATGTCATTGCAGGCATTGAGCTCTTGAATGAGCCTCTCGGCCCTTCGTTGGACATGAACACTATCAAGCAATTTACATATGACGGTTATGGCCAGCAGCGAGCTGTGAGCCAATCGAGGGTCGTCGTCTTCCACGACGCTTTCCAAAAGACCTACTACTACAACGGCATGCTCACTCCTTCCGACCACAACGCCCAAAATGTCGTGATCGACCACCACGAATACCAAGTCTTCGATAACGATCTCGTTGCGATGCAACCTTGGCAACATCGCCAATACGTCTGCAACAACGCAGCTGTCTACAACGGCGCCGACAAATGGACCATCGTTGGAGAGTGGAGCGCCGCTATGACCGACTGCGCCAAGTACCTCAACGGCTACAGAATCGGTGCCAGATACGACGGGACCTTCGAAGGCTCAACATACCACGGTTCTTGCTCCGGCCAGAGCGACATCAGCACATGGGATCAAGCGAAGAAAGACGATATCAGAGGCTACATTGAAGCTCAAATGGAAACCTTCGAGCGATACACCCAAGGCTGGATCTTCTGGAACTTCAAGACGGAGAGTGCCGCTGAATGGGATGCTTTCAAGCTCATTGATGGTGGGGTCTTCCCTCAACCTCTGACTGATCGCAAGTTCGGCGCAATTTGCTCTTAGAATGGGACTTGGACCTGGCGACATTGATCTCGGAACGAGGAAGCCATGGACTGAACAGGGGCCTCGAAAAGGGCGTCCCGGATGCATCTGAGCGCATGAGCGGAGCCATTGTCAATCTGATCTTCTCGTATGATGACATGACCCAAAGGTATATAATGGCAGCGAAACAGTACGGCCTGTGAGTGGGGAAACTCTTTTTGGGAAAAGAAAGGCAAATTGGACAGCATGCATGGCGCATGGGAAGTCGGTCGTTGTTGTACGGATACGGATTGGGCGTGCGCTTCTGATACCCAGAGAGACCCACCGAGGCTCTCGCACAGGCGGAATTTCTCCTTGCTCCTTTTGTTTCATACAACACATAAAATC
This sequence comes from Nothophaeocryptopus gaeumannii, assembly GCA_031771865.1. Lineage (NCBI taxonomy): Eukaryota > Fungi > Ascomycota > Dothideomycetes > Mycosphaerellales > Mycosphaerellaceae > Nothophaeocryptopus > Nothophaeocryptopus gaeumannii. The sequence continues at coordinate 1,131,934 of JASISA010000025.1, forward strand.
TGGTAACATGTCTAATCGAACGTGAACGAAGGAAGCTGGAGTATTCGTCTCCTCGCTATTCCCAATCAACGTAGTACTCCGAAACAATTGAATGTGATTGAAGGGAGCCATCCTGTCTGTCTCCTCTTTGTGGATTGGTAAGATCTCCGGTTGAGTCGCAACTCGCTCGTGTTATGAAGGCGGATCTACGACATGAAGATTGAGGGCTTTGCTGACAGGGAGGTACTTGTCTGTAAAGAGATACATCGTCACATCGTTTAGATGGGTGTTGTTGACAGTGTGAGTGTTCTTGAATGATCATGATACTACACAATGATGAATGTAACGCTAAATCACCAACCAGAAACGTATCCAAAAATCCTCAATGCTCGCTCATACGCTCAAACCGCTCCTATACCATCGTACCAACTCCCGACAAGCACACACAAACCGAAATCGTTAATAATATTAAAACAACATTAGAAAGCTCTCAAAAGACTCCCAAAGAATCCCGTCGACTTCGACGAAGAAGGCTCCGGCTGAGCACTCCTCCTCGTACTCCTCCTCTCGCCATCCCGATGATGATGACGAACCTCTCTCTCACCCTTCCTGTCACTCTCCCTGCGACGATGTTCCGGCCGCTCAGCACGCTCGCTCTCAGTCCGATGCCGTCGACGTCTACGATGCGAAGAACCGTCTTTCGAACTCGACGTAGGTGGAGCTGGAGCAACATCGTCTCGAGGCTCTTCCTCTACAGCGGGCGGAGGTGCCTCTTTAATTGCGAGACTCTCGCGTCGCGGACGATAGTCGCTGCTACGGGTTGAGGAGGGTGGTGGCGAGCCGCTGTGGTATTTGCTGGCTCTAATAGGACCGCTATAAGTTCGTCCGAAGAACCCACCAGATTTGCTTGAAGGTTCTCGGTCTTGAGAAGAAAAGCCGAACACCTTCGTGCCACTGCCGCCGGAGTAGGATTTGCTTTCGCGGTGAGAGCGAGGTCGTTCAGTGTACGAGTCACGTCTTCGACGACGTCTCTCAGCGTTCTCTCGTGCAATAGCTTCGGCTTCTTCTCTTGCGATTCGGGCAGACTCTTCTGCGGCTGCTATTCGGGCTGCGCGACGAGCCTCGTGGCGAATGCGGCGTAGCTCTTCCTCTTCCGCTCGGCGACGCTCTTCTTCCATCATGCGTGCTGTCTTTTCGGCTCTCCGAGCCTCTCTTCTCCGTTGTCGGGCAGCTTCTTCTTCTGGACTTCGCGGCTTGTCAGATTGATGGCGGCGGCTGCTTCCTTTGCTTGATCTGGACTTCTCGGATGACTTCTTGTCAGAGGATGATTGCTTCTTGGATGGGTGTCTCTCCCAGCCACGAGGCTTGTCCTTGCTGTGCCGGCTGGACGTGGGCGATGCTGGAGCGATAGCTTCGACAATGGGCTCTGTTTGTAATTCCTTCTCGCCTTCAGGCTGGGGTTCGATTTCTAACCCCTTCTGTGCCTCTTTTGCTTCTTCGCTGGGTACATCTTCAGCCAAGGCCTCTGATTTGTGCTCTTCGGGACTCGTTTGATCAGAAGCTGGCCCCTGCTCGATTTCGCCCTTATTGGCTTCCTCCTCAATAAGCGGAGCATCAACCACCGTCTCTCCGCTGGGCTCTTCTGAACTTGGTCCATCATCAACTGGCTGCAACTCTGCATTCGATGGCTCGGAAACTTGTTCTGGGATTGAAGACTCAATGTCCTCTGGCACAGCGTCTTTGGCGGCTTCTTGAACCTCTTCAACCACATTCTCCTTGGCCTCTTCGTCTTGTGGTATCTCTTTGCTTGCTTCAGCCGACTTCTCTCCCTCAGATTCGACCAAGATCTCTTCCATTTTGCTGTCACTTGCATCGGCGACAATTGGCTCTGCTTCGGCTTGAGGCTCAGAATCAAACTCTTGAGGCTTGCAACTCTCATCTGAGAGTGGACTATCGTCTGCTTGAACCTCGTCCTGCAGCTCGGCCTGAGTCTCCTCAGCATCAACGACATCAGCTTCACTTATACTTGTATGTGGCTGCTCCGTGTTCTCATCGGAACTTGGAGACTCCATCACAGCCTCATCTACTGGACTGCTGATGACTTCTGCGGGGTTGTCCGAGCTGCTATCCTCACCTGGACCAGCACTTTCCATGTCCGCGACGGGCTGAGGCTCTGAACTGGCCTCGTCGACGGCCTCACTGGTCGCTTCGGCGGCCTGGTCCTCGACCTCCTTACCGTCACTTGATGGTGCATCTGGGGTCGCTGCAATGTTATCGGACTCGGTTTGCTGCTCAGACTCGTGGACGGTTGCTTCTTCCAGTTGAGGTTCAGACTCAATTTGAATCTCTTCGGAGTCAGAAGGTGGCACCGGCTGAGGTTCAGAAGCGACCTGATCCTCCTTCGCTTCATCGTTGCTCGAGTCAACCAAGGGCACGGGTTCGGCGTTGGTACTTTCCATCTCCTCGTCATCAACCGAGTCGACTTCGCCCCTGGAGATGCTCTCGTCGTCCACATGGTCGAATTCAATTCCGGAGATGGCATCGTCTTGCTTCACCACGACGACGATTTCGTCTAGCGCTGCTTCCGACTCGTCATTGGCGCTGCCACTCGCCTTCTCTGTCGTCTCATCCAAGTGCACAGCACTGTCCGACGGCGTCAAAGCTTTCTTCATCTCTTCCTCTTTGACCGCTTCACCTGACGACTTACTTGGCTCCTCAATTGCCTCTACCTGGGTCTGGTCATCTTCATCACGTGATGACTCTTCAACGACCACCTCGTTGACGTCGCCTCTAGACTCAGGAACGTCTTCAGATAGTTGGGAGTGTTCAGGAGCTTCACGGTTGATCCCAGTATCAGCGGGCTCCTCACCTTTGTTATTCTCATCCTGGACCTCGTCATGGTGTTGGGTCGGACTATCGGCTGCCGAATCGGGGCTTACCGGCTGCATGTCTGCTGACGGAAGCCCCAAGTCTGCAGGTGCTTGCACCTCTTGAGAAATCGGAGGCGTCTGGTCTGCATCACTCTGCTTGCTGTCTGCATTCGCCTCAGGTTGCTCCGGTACCTCGGCTGGAGGTGTTTCTGCGATCTCCTCGGAAGGGATTTCGGGTAGAGACTCTGACGCTTGCGGCTCACTGAAGTCAATGCCAAGGCCTGCGGGAGGACTAGTATCTTTCGTCTTGCTCTTGGACGACTTCTTGGACTTTTTGCTGCCCTTGTCTTTACCCTTCTTCTTCGGCTTGTCCTCCGAAGGGGGTGGTTGTTCAGTTTGAGGCTCGACAATGACAGTTTCGACAGGCAAAGTTTCTTCGGTGACTTCCACCTTGGTGTCGTTTTGATGCTCGACCTTCTCTGGCTCCGGCAAGGGTTGACTGTCCAGATCCGGCTCGCTTGCCTCTACAGGAATCACATCTATGGCCTGCTCTTGCTCTTGAGCTGACGATTCCTCGATACTCGATTGGCTCTCCTCTGGAAGCGGTATATCGTCACCAGGCCCCTCTACGATGGCCACAATGTCGTCCGGATGGCCCTCATCAAAAACCGGCACAGCCATCTTCTTTTTCTTCTTGTTACCTTTCACCCCTTTGCCGTGCTTCTTCGGTCGATAGGTTTCTTTTGGCTCGGGCGTCCCAGGTGCAATCCGCACAACTTTCTCAACGATCACCGGATCAGACTCTTCGCTGCCAGCTGGGATCACATCGACAATGACCGGCTCCTCCCCATCCTGTGACTCGTTCGGGGGCATGGGTGCCTCAGGGGGTGTTTCGCTGGCCATGGCCTCTTGGGGTTGCTCCATGTCACCCTCTTCCACAATCTGAGGCTGCTCACTCACATCTTGTGAACCGGCTCCGTCTACACAAATTGGCACCTCAGGTGCTGGTGGTAGGGTTTCCTCGTTGGACTGTGGACTGTCTGGAAACTCGCCTGGAAGCTCTTGCTCTGCATCTATTACCTCTGTAGGCTCCGGACTATTCTCGTCTGCCTGAAGTGCCTGTGAGGACTCTTCCGCTTCTGAAACGCTCGGTTGGTCTTGTGGCTGCTGTTGCTCCGGCTCGCTACCTGCGGGCTCACTCTGCTCCGGAGTTGGTTCTTCTGATGGAGGACTGGCCTCTTCTAAGGACTGCTCGGGTTGCTGCTCAGTTTGCTCCTCCTCGACAATGGGTGGCTCGGATTCCGCACTTGTCTCCTGAGGCTGCTCCTCTGGCTCCGAAGGAAGAGGAGGCTCGGGGTCGGCATCTGCTGGAGCTTCGCAACGTGAACAAGTGATTAGCAATGGTGAGCTTGCTTTGAACATACCTTCAGGACTAGCTTCCTCCTGCTTTGTATCTTCCCCTTGGTCCTCGCGTTCATCCTTTAAAGGCTCCTCGCGCTCATCCTCTGAAGACTCCTCATCGTCTGTTGGCTCAACGGGCGGCTTGTACCTCACCTTGTAGGTAGGGACGAATGGCTTTGCCGCACTCTCTGGCGATATCGTTGGTGATTTAGGTCCTCCTCTCGCTGGATGCACACTGAGCTTGGGATCTCTCCATGTTGCCACTTTGACCTCTCTGAAGTTGTACTTCTTCTTGATCGTATCCCAGTTGGAAACCGACATAATGTCGATCTTGGAACAGACTTCGAGCCTATGCGGCTCCAAGTCACTGATCAAGGAAGGCTAAGTCGATAAAAGCAAAGGCCGACTTTGCATCCAAGTCTTGTGACATGACAAAAAAGCGTGAAAATATGCTTCCTTCTGGAAGCGTGGGATGATGATGTGTGCAGTGGAAGGTGCTTGGGCCGACCTTGCGCAGGCGAGCGAGACAACAGAGGGGCGTGAGACAAGCAGAGTAGTGCAAGGATGAGACCAGCAGACTGGCACCGATGTGAGCGTTCGGTATGCCTTCGTGGGGACTTTTGCTCACATTCGATGGACGCGGGTACGGTTGATCGTGACTTCCCAAACGTACACGTATAGAATTAATGCCGAGCGAGGAGCGAGGGCTTTTGGAGCATTCACCAGTGAGCTTGCAGCCATGGTACGACTGGAACCACGTTGGCCGACAGGTCGGGTGTGCCTGTCCGGCGGGTATTTGCGGTGGACGTTGGCTGGTCTACTAGGGATGCAAGAAGAGACCAGAAAAGAATAGTCGAACGCAGCGCTAGACAGCGACGTGAATGAAGGGTTGGGTGCTCATGCGTCGGAGCGAAGGTGTCTGGGCGTTGCATCTCCGATCCGCCTGTAGTATTCGCCGTGGAGCCCAATGCAAGACCAGCTGCACACCCAGTGCCTTGCATTTCCTGAGAGGCTCATCACACAAGACTCGCTCTCCGTGAATGGCCGTTCCCGGCCAATGGCATGTGGAACGCTTCAGGCGGACCGATCGCAGGCCTGTCGCACAGAGTCAGCAGTCCAATGGCACAAGGCACAAGGCACAAGGCGCGTGTGCTTCGGGTCAGAAAGGGAAGATGATGTGAGGTCGGAGGGCGCCATTAATGAAGCGCGACTACGTGGCGAGCTCTCAGGCATTCCGATCTCCGCCTTGGGCCGAGCCGCCGCTGGCGCCGTCCGTCCGCCTTTTGACATGTGCATGAACTGAGCGTGCATGTGTGGGTAGAGTGAGTCTGTACACTATACTACAATCATATACATTACACATCAAGTAATCAACATCATCGTCGTGGACACGTCAAGTTCCGCAGATGATTTCACCTCATTACACGTGTCTCACCTATGACACGCCCCTCCTCATGTTCACCTCTCCCCGCAGCTCTACCGATTGGCCTCCCCACGCAGACCTCAACGTGGTTGTCTTCCACAGGCGGACTCTTCTTCAAGTAGTCGTAACCCTCCCAATACCCGCAGGCCTCGGTCCTCCTACCCCGGCAAGACTCTTCAGCAAATCCCCATGATCGACCTTCAACCTCGTCGGCTCCATCGAGATGCGTTGCTTCTTATCCTCATCCGAAGACTCATTCGCCACGACGGTGCTTTCCGAGCCAGACCGACCTTCTTCGCCCAATGTCTTGAGAGGCTTATTCTCCGCATCGCCCTCACGTAACTTGCGCTCCTCCGCTTCATCATTCGCGTACGAAGACTCTTCTACCTTCCGTCCATTCGGCAAAATATCCCCATTTGCCTCGAAAGATCGCGGTTGGTCAAACGTCCCAGCACGTGGCTTTTCCGTCTCCGCCAACTCACGTTTCCTTTTCTGGAACATTGACTCAACATCATGACCCTTTTTACGAGCCTCAAGCGCCGTCTCAGCAGTGTGGATGTTCTCCATCGCTCCAGCTTCATGCCATCTCCGCTTCTCGCGGTTCAACTTGAACTTGTTGACGATACCTCCACCGACAGGCCCATACATATCATACGCAGTCTGCCATATATCCTCGTAGATCTGCCAGCCTTGGCGGACTTTATCTTCAATCGTCCGTAGCTGTTCGTGCTTCTCCGAGTCTTTCTGTTCGCGTAATGCTCGAAGATCTCTGCGGCCTTGGACGAGGTGTGCTCTGCGTATGGATGCCTTGCTGCCGGGACCGTCGTGTTCACTCTTCTTCTTGACCCACGTGAGGATACCTTTGCCAGCGTACGCAGGTGGCGCGACAACTGCACTGACGTTCTTCAGTACGAATCCACCAATGCCCTTGCCCATGCCTGTGCTCATGCCTGCTAGCTTCGCTGGCACTGTGTCGCCGTCTCTGAATCCTCCTACGGGTTGAGTGACCAGGCCAGTCCAAGCATCGTAGATGCCATATATGAACTCTTTACGAGCTGCCACGCATCCTGACTTGAAGCCCGTGATTCGCACCGGCTTGCGAACAGTTGCATCACCCCAGAGTCTCGGTGCGTTGTGGAAGCCCTGAGCGATGGCCATGTGCAAGTCATTGGGCATGGTCAACAGTGCCCATCCCGATTGCTTGAAGCCCTGGTGGAAGTCCAGAGCGAGCTCTTTGACGAGCGGATCGGTTGGGTCTGCGGAAAGCTGAGATCCAAGTGTGTTCCTGGTATCAACACGCTGGGCCGTAGGCCTGTGAAGTTCCACGCCGTGCTCTTGGGCTTCTCTGGCGGCCTCCTTCATGTGCCTCGTCTCCGCCTTTCGCCGCTTGGCCCCAGCCTTCTTGCGCTCGTGCTCAGCGCGCTTCTTGAGATGCTTGGCAACTCGAATTGGCACCATGCCCATCCCAGAGCCGATACCATACAGCGAGTCGGTCAACGCACCCACTGTGCCTGTGACAGGCTCCCCGGGCCCGTCGAAGTCGTTCCAGTGTACTTTGTGTAGCAGCTTGAGGTCACTACTCTTAATCTTTCCCCTCTCCATCAAGAGCTCAGCAGCGAGTGCAGATAGGCGCAGAGCAGAACCTCGAATCCGCCAAACAGCCACGCGGTCTTCCAGTATTGAGCATCGCATACTGTGAGGTCCAGAGAATGGTAGGCTGCGCTCGAAGCTGCGAACTGCATTCTCAGCTCCATCACCTTCTTTGGCAATGCCGTCTGCAAGCTTCTGTACATTCCGTTGCGCTTCTTCAGTAAGACACTGCTTAATGCCTTCCGCGAGCTTCTCCGCTGTCAGTCGTTTCCACGGGATGACTTCATGGGCACCAGCTTTTGCTTCCGCTACTCTTGCTGCCCAGAAGGGTTGATCGCCGAAGAAGGGAATGATCATAGTCGGCTTCGCGCACTTTAGCCCGATTGCGGTAGTGCCAGCACCTCCATGGTGGACCACAGCCTTGACTTTTGGAAACAACCAGTCGTGCGGCGTATTGCCCAACATGAAGATATTATCCGGTGTATCTTTATTACTCTTCCCAATGCCACCCCATCCCTTGTTCACCAGAGCCCGCACACCCGCCAATCTCGCAGCCTCGAAGATCATCTCAGTGAAACTGTTAGGGTCATCCACGACGATACTTCCAAAGCCAATGTAGACTGGTGGCTCTCCTGCATTCAAAAAATGGACCAGATCCTGAGGTGGTGAGAAGTTGTTCGCAAGCTCCAAAAAGACAAATCCGCTGATGTCGATCTCGGGGCCCCAGTCACCTGGCTTCGGGACCAGCGACGGACTCCACATGTAGGTATAGGGCACCTTCATTCGATACAAGGCACCGGGAGCCCAGAGCGAGCTCACGGGTTCCAGTCCAAGCGTCTTGACTCGAAACTTGTTCACGATATCGCCCAACCCCTGCCAAGTCATCATCTCCACTAGTGGGTAGGACATGAAGTTGACATAGTTCGCATCGACATTGCTCTTGCCTGGCTTGATGTTGGCGAGCGGGTGAGGGAAAGCTTGCGTTGGGCTATACGGGAACGTAAACATTATGTGCAAGGGAATACCAAGCCTCTCAGCAATGTGCACATGGGCCATGGAAGGAGGGTTGGCGATAATTGCGTCTGCGACGAAGGGAGCCCTCTCGCCCATGAGCTTCAGATTGATTTTGTCGTTCTCATCGTCCGTGGAGTTCGTACATGCTCGATACATGCCATCGAACATCTCTCGCATCGCTACTCGTCTTCGATGGATTTCGCCTTCCTTGATAGTCGACAAACTGGGTATCAGACCGGGGTTTTTGACCATGAAGGCCATGAGTTCGGATGGGTCACCGCCGACGCTGAAGAACTCGAGGTCGCTTTCCTTCTGCACGAAGTCGCGGAAAGTCGGATGTGTAGCTATTCGCACGCGGTACCCGTAGTCATGCTTCAATATCTTGCCAATCTTCAGGAATGGCTGGATGTCGCCTCGGCTGCCGATAATCATAATGACTACGTTCAGACGTGGTCGAGTCGCATTCTTGTGCAGCGAGGAAGCGATCGAGTCCGCACCCTCCGTTATGTCTTCTGGTACATGATCTGCAGCATGTTGTCGTGACTTTCTGCCTGCCTGTCTCCTGTTTGGAATATCCAAGTGGTGCTTGATAGTCTGGCCGAGAGCTTTCGCAAGATATCCACTGTTCGCAGTCTCATTGATCGAGATGTTCAATCGCCCGTCTCTCTTCGACACTTTCCCTTTTGTCTTGAAGTGATCGTTGGAAATCCGAAACCTCGAGTACGATCGACCCTCTTTGGTATGCTGCTTTTCCAATTCGTCCTCTTTCTGCTGTGCCGCGCTCCTCTTCCGGGTCATACGCTTCGGTCTCGCGGGTGCTTTCCTCGCCTCTTCATCGTCGGTAGTAAAGTCTGAATCCGAGGACATTGGATCGAAGGTATACGGGTGTGCAGCAGGATGTCGTCTTACGGCGCGCAGGAGAGTACTACTTCGACCAGCAAGTCGTGGACGCGCTTGACTGGTCGCTGGTGCCGTAGTCGCCCTCTTGAGCTCCTCACCATTTGGATCAAAAGGGTCAAAGCCACTGTGCGGCAGAGTCTTGCTCTTGGCTGGTGGTTTCACGTTGCTCGATCGGCTTGGTTGGGGTTGGAAGTACGAGTCGTCCTTCGATTGCCTCTCATGTGTCTGTATTCGACTTGCGCCCTCCTCGCCATTGAGATGTGCGCCGAAGTCGACACCTGGCAGCTGATTCGTGGGCAGAATGGGTTGTCCATCTTGATCAGTGAGGACAGCTGGTGTGCTTGACTCTCGAACGCTCTCCAGCCTATTCGAAGCGTCCGGCGTGGACATCTCTGTCGAATGAAGCCACAAAGTAGTAATCGCGACTCAGATGTACCTCCAAGCGACAGCAGCGAAACGCGAGGCAAAGAAACGCGAGCTACCCCTCTTACCTGAATAATGAACAAACACAGAGGATTGACGTACAAGTACATGGCTAGCCTCCTTCTAAAGGTCGAAGCCTCACATCAGTCTTTCCACAAGAAGAAGTCGAAATGAAGACTCCGAAGCTCCAGCTGTGCCTGTGTGATGTCACGCTCAATATTTTCTCTCCGCGGCTTTCCACAAGTTCCTGAGTCCGAATCCGCGCTGAGCCGCGAAGAACGAGCCGCTTTGACAGAGATCGTGTGTGTCCTCGGTGCGGCGGTGCCCTTGCTGATGTGATCACGCGGTGGAAGGAGGCAGGTCAGGGCGCTGGAGTCGGAAACAGCGTGTTTCCGAAGAGCGGGACTGCTTCCTGCCTCAGTCAACATCAACAAGGCACGCCCTCTTCGAACAATGAGAGAATGTTGAGATCTCCTCCCAAGACGACCACATCTGACAAACAGCCACAGCTCTTCTCTGCACTCACGGCACGGGCGCGAGACCCGAAGACGTCCGGTTCGTGCCTTTCCTCCTAGCGTATGCCCGACTGTCGATCCCTCTACGCCTCGATGATGCACGACGTGGATTCTTTGGTTCGCGCTCACGAACAGACCACAAGGTCGAGATCAGTCTGGAGTACCACAGGTATCGTCATGGGCTGGTATTGGCTCCGATGATACTGCGCAGAAATGTCAGTAGAACATGGTCACAATAACATCCTCGTTCCGACCTAGATAATAGTGAGTACGAAGATGGTGCAAAACATATTTAGAAAAAGGGGATTTGAGTGATTTGAGTGTTTCCATAGTGAACAAGTACGCATTATAGCTGTCCTGTGAAGCTTTCGAATCTCTAACATTGATGAACGTCTTAGCGATCGCCACCAGTGCTTGCTCGCTGAATGGACGCTTAGAAGAAGCATTAAATACGAGAGTCGTTTCATTATACAGCGTGCGGATTTCTCCATCTCTGATCATGGTCCGTCTTTCCAAGCGTTTCATATGAACTTCGTGAATCAAAGCGGCGTTCCACCTCTCATACCTAGTGGTAAGAGAGAATGTTAGCCAACCTCATCACCCTTTTCGTACATTTTTGTAATGAGGATAGGGTATCAATATCAATCGTGCGAGGAGGTGTGTAGGTTTAGACCTGGGACATCGCTGGTCCGCGGCGGATACCTCCTCGTGGTGCGCTGCCGCCACCCATGCCCATGCCAGAGAAGGCAGCGGAAGCGACGAATGCGGCGAAACCGAACCAAAGGAATGCGGTCGATGCTTGTGCCTCGCGACACGCGCCGTGTTGGTTGCTTGCGCCGCGGATGACGTGGTTGCTCCGGACGTAGCTCTAAAGTATTGTTAGAATGAAAGCTATTAATTGTGGAGGACATGTTGAACTCACGTCGCGGCTGCAGCTGTGTATGCCAAGCTCGGCAGCGAGCGCAACAGCGGCACAGAACCAGAAGAGGGTGTTGAGGAGATCAAGCGCGAACGGCAGGAAGCCCATGATCTTGAAGCTGTCGCTGACAGTCGCAGGTATCAGGTAGAGAAGGGTGAGCATTGCGAATGCGGCGCAGAACATGGTGTAGTTGACGACTGCTGGGTGCGCGCCCATTGCGATCATGTTACCGACGAGGGCCATGATGAGCAGAGCCCAGAGGAACTGTGACGACTGTTAGGCTTCGGTTTCCGATTTCGTCTTCACCTTTGACCGCGTACCTGAAGACCGCGAAGGCCCAAGCCAAGCATCTCCTTCATCGCCATTGCGTTGGTTGTGGGTGTTTACACCGGGCGGGTAATGTGGGGTTCGACTTTGGTCGCGCGAGGTGTCAGTGTCGACGAAGGGTGTCGAAGTCACAACACTCGAAGCGACAGAGGAGCAGTGCAGTTGATAATCGTGGCGTGAGGTGAGGAAGTGTGACGGAGAGGAAGGCAGAGCTCTTATTGCTGATGAGCGGTGCAGCTGCGACTCCGACGTCACTCGCTCGACGGAAGGCGCGGCATGGATTGGTCGAAACTCAAAGTCGGTCGATGCGGTCCATTCACCAAAGCCGCTCCGCTCTCCCTCGGAATGTGAGCAGAGTCTGCCTTATGTAAACGTCACTGCATTCGTCGCAAGAATCTAGTGAAGCGCATTCATCAATTCGTTGGTGCTGGTGACCGCTCCCTCACACGCTTCTCACACTCCTCTCACAGCCTCCGAGCGTGTTGTTGATGGTCCCAGCGCATCTCAAAGTCCACATCTTGTCCCCTGTCCACAACTTCGCCACAGCAACGGCGCGACGAAGTCGTAACCACTCACACGTGGCTTGCAACCGTGCGACGTGATCTTTGTTCATCCAGGACTCACCCGCTTAGTTGCGTTTCACACTTCTTTCTTGTGCTCGAAAGCCTGGTTTCATGGATTGCAATGGACAGGACAAGCAGGACACAGCATACTCACTCATACCAAGCTCGCGCCACAAGTCAAAAGTCATCGTTGCGCTCTCGGGACTAACCGAAAGAGCGGCGCTAAAGTGTGGCGCCTTTTGGCGCATCCTCGTCCGTTTTCTCACTCACAGCGTCACTTCTACCAAAGTTTTGTTCGCGTGTGGAGGTGACCTACTATCTTACCGTGTGAACAATGACAAGTCGAGGAGAACTCGTTGAAGCATTCATATCATTTCGTATACCACTGTCCAAGCAAGCATCCGATGAATTTCGAAGCTTGTTGAATTTTAACTGCGAATGCCTCTCCACAAATCCCAATGCCCAGCAGGTATCATCGCAGAGAGAAGTACTGTCTGCGCGACAGAGCTATGAGTGTGTGATGCCACCATGCTCCAAGAGAAATGCGTCCCATGCCCATAGCGAGTGGAGGTTTGTCCATCGACAATGCCGTGCCCATCATAGCCAGCTATGCCCAGCCTGCTGTATCCCAACCCATGCACTCATTCATTCATATCCACGCGCTTTGCATGCACCCTTTAATCGTTCGCCTCAGCAAGCTGGATTATCAGTCTGCTGGCAACGTCGAGAAAGGGAAAGGGACTGGTGATATCCTTCTCCTCTTGGGAGCGTCCAGCGCCGACCAACTCGTCTCCGTTGACGTCCACGTCAAGGTCATCAGAAGTATAGCCATCCGGCGCGTTGTCTTTGCGAATGACATCGCTCTCGTTGCTTCCCGTCACTTCCCTTGCAAAGCGCTTGACGAGTCTCTCGTATCCAGCACATTTGAAGTCGACCAGGTAGAAGTCCTTTTCAATGCTGTAAAGTTGAATGGTCACGTAAACCCAGACACTCTCATCTGGCTTTGACCCGCCACCAACAGTCGCGCTGGATATGGAGCCGGTACGAGAGTTGGGTGCGGTGGATTGCGGCGGTCCAGTAGCAGCTATGTTCTCGGTGCTGTTCGCCATGCTTGCAAGTTGACTTGACGGTCCAGATCCGCTACCAGAAATACCACCCGAACTGGACTTTCGACTGTCGCTGAAAAGGTTCACCGAGGAACTATGCGCCGAGGCTGGATGTGGTACTCCTGGTGGGAACATGCCTTCCTTCTTGAACCTAGCGTTGATAACCCATGGATCTTCCGGAATCTCGTACCCATAGTCGTTCCATCGTCCGTGGCGCTCTCGGCCACGTGCACCCTCGCCGTTCTGCTGGCGACGGCTGGCTCGTCTGCGCTCTTGCTCCTCGCGAGTCGCATACTCCGGATCAGTACCAGATCCAGGGTCTGAATCGCTGTACTCGGGACTGTTACTTCGTGTCCGATCGTCCCGCCGCTCAGGGCTGCCTTCACCACTACCAGCACCGGGGTCCTTCAGCTTCGGAATCTCCCACTCAGCACCCATCTTTTGAAGTGCTCTGTATATCGCTAGCATGGCTTCCGCAGGCGAATTACGACTCCTAATGCCAAACTGCCACTTCGTTGGGCGCTGCTTCTTGGGTCGGCCTTCTGGGATCTTCGTCATGTCAAGATCTGGCTTCTCGTGTCGGTGCAGGTTCGTCTGGCTGTTCCTGCTGTTGTGCGGTTTGAGTCGCCGAGCCATCGCCTCTTGCTCTTCCTTGGTCCGTGGTCGCTGGTGATCCTCATCTGTCGTTGTTGGGGAATGTGACTTATTTGTATGTCCTCTCATGAACGCCGCATGGTAATCCGGTAACGAAGAAGGCAGAATGGCAATGGTTGACGCAGGTGAACGAGCTTCCATGATCGAGCCTGAGCCCGTGGAACCGTGACGTGGGTGATTTAAAGGTGATTTCGCAATCATGCGTGGGGGCGCTGGTGAAGCCTTGGGTCGAGGTGGTGTCATACCGATGCTACCTGGGTTGATAGGTGGCGAGTTGGGATAGTCCGGTATGGCCCTTTGTAGCGCGGGATTGGCTGCTTGAAGAACATTTTCTCGTACTATGAGGTACGCGTCCTTGATAGCGCTAGGCTCATCCTTCTGCAGCGCTTCTTGAACATCGTCCTTGTGGTATCCCATGGTCTTGCCAAGCTTGCCGACAACGCTCTCGTGGATCTTCTCCTGAACAACTGCGGGCTTGCCTTTGGCAAGAGCCGATGGATCAATGGCCTTGTTTGGATCAACACCAGTGTCCATGAAATCTTCGACAGGAGGCTGCAAGTACTCCGCAAGGTCTTCCTTAAACCAGGGATCGTTACGGATGTCTTGAATCGTGATTCTGTTGACTGGGTTGACCTGTAACATGGCCCTGATCAAACGTTTCGCGCCGTCGGAGACGTAGGTAGGCACATTGTATTGTCCTTGCGCAATCTTCTTGAATAGCGCGGGGATGTACTCGTCGTCGAATGGGAGCCGGCCAACCAGCAAAACGTAGAGAATAACACCGCAACTCCATACATCGACCTCAGGACCGGCATAGAGCTTGCCGCTGATAACTTCGGGCGCCGCGTAGTTTGGACTGCCGCAACTGGTCTTGAGAAAATTACCATCAGTCATGATGTTGCTGAGACCGAAGTCGGCAATTTTCACGTTGAGCTGCTCATCCAACAACAGATTCTCTGGCTTGAGGTCGCGATGCACAATCTTGTGCCTGTGACAATACTCCACAGCGCATATTATCTGCTGGAAGAATGCCCGGGCTTTCTTCTCCTGCATCTTGCCATTCTGCACGATGTAATCAAACAGTTCGCCGCCAGCATATTCCAGCACCATGATGATATCAGTGGGCGTCGTGATGACAGTGTAGAGCTTGATGATGTGAGGGTGACGAAGAAGCTGAAGATATTGGATCTCGCGCTCGATACGGCCGGCCATATCCCTGGTGACAAGTTTGCGTCTTGAAATGATCTTCAGAGCCACCTTCTGTCCGCTGACGGCATGTGTCGCAAGTTTGACCTTGCCAAAAGAGCCTTCACCCAGGGTCTTGACTATGTTGTACTGCCCCAATCTCGTCAAAGCCTTTGTCTGCTGTTGAATTGGCGGGGCGCGCACCACCGGGGTGCCAGTCTGCGGCTGGGCAGCTTGTTGCTGCTGGGAGCTGGGCCGCTCATCTTTGGAGTTGCGGCGTTTCTCAGCAGGCGTCGGAGCGATGGATAGAGCCAGATCGTCGTCGTCGAAGGCGGACGTCATGGCGGGCATCCAGCGCAAGCCGGTTGACCCGGCTCAGTGTGGAACGCAGTGCAGCGATGCGGCGGCGGCGGAGGTGGACTAAATGGTGTCGGTGGTGGTTGATTCTTGGACGTCCGGGTCGGGAAGCGGGTTGATAGATCCAAACCACTGGGTCGAGTTCGCTGTGCGGGCTGCAGTGAAGAATAGCAGTGTCGTCGGTGCGTCTGGCGGATGCGGCCTCTTCTTCGGTCAGGCCTTCGGTCAGGCTGGAGAGGGTGGATGTGGGTGCGGTGGGAGAGTGCGGGACCGTCGTGCTGAGTTGTGGAGAAGATCAGAAGGAAGCGAGTGGAGGTGATAGTAACGTTGTATGATCCGTGCCCTCGAGATTGGCTTTGGCAGATAGCGCCAGCATACTCTGGAGTACAGGTATGTGCAGTCTGAGCAAGGCCAGGTTGATTATTCGCGGGCGAGTCGCTCTTCAACCATTCACTCGCTACAATTCCAACAAGGACGGAAGAACCGCTAGTGTAATGCGACTCACACTAGCAGCTTGAGAAGCACCACCTCCAAAGACCCTACCACTACCACGCTTTACCTTGGCGCTAGGTCGCGTTTAGAATGACTTGAATTAGCGCGTTTTGTCGCGCGAGTAGATGCCAAGGCCAGATTGATGCCATGTGAGTTGGCACTCCAGCTGAACCCCGACCACGACGTCGATGCGCTGGACGGACATGCTTGGCTGGAAGTAAGCCACGATGTCCGCATTCTATGGATACCGGGCAACCGCTTATGCCGTGATGGCTCTCGGCTGATTGCATTCGCTCGCTTGACAACCCGCCCACAGCTGTGCCATGTTGGAGAGTATGCAGAGTGCTGGAGAAACATCGCGACACATCGCCGGCATTTGCCTATCTACACTTTCACATGCTTGCAATGCTGACGTTGACTGGCTCCAGCACCTCCTGCATTGACAGCCCATCCTGGAATATCAAAATGGACACCACCATTCGGGATATTGACTGAACCGCTCCAGGCCGGAGAATCCTTACCTCATGAACTCAAACGTACATACACATGACTTCCTCTCCTCGAACGGGGTTGGAGGAAGCTTACGAGAGGTCTGTCATCTTAACTGCCGTCTCCTCGTCTCTGAAAGCACTTCACCTCCTCAGACTCAATCGTGGAATGCGGTTCGCGCACCTCAGGCCTGATACACTTTTGAACTGCCACGCCTCGCAGTCTGATTGGTGATTGAGACTGTTTAAAAAAAAACAATTACAACGTCGAGACCACATACCGTAACGCAAGACGCTACAAACACTGAGCATCTCTGCACAACAGTCAAGCGCGGTGGTAGTCAGAGTCTTCCGGCTTGGTCAGATATTTCAACGGCATCACGCAAACGTCATGGGACAAGTCGGCAGCTGTTTCGGAGACCTTGGAACTTCTATCGCGCGGGACGTCGTCACCTTGGCTCAACCCGATCCATATCGAAGAGACTTGGTATTACCTCGATGTCCTTCTGCGCTGGACATTCGACGCTCTCGCTCTAAGCTGGTGCGCAATCCGGAACACGCGCCTGCGCGGTCGCGGAGGTCGAGCGCGACCTCTTCAAGAAAGTCTCGAAGATACTCGACAAGGGAATACTTTTACAGCTGAATATCTTGGCGTCGTTCGATATTTCACAGAACTCAGGCGCCTCAAACCACTGATGAGTCTGAATGATGGCCTGGAATGAAGTGGAGGCAGGAATGTTCGCGCATCTGGCACACAGTACAATTTGGAGCTACGATATCATACCATGTGCTTTACAATTACGGAACTTCTGCTAAGCAACTCCGCCGTCTTCCGACTCTCCTTCTCCTTAAAGACTTCAGGCACCTACGGCTTACTAACGTGCCAAGCACACGTACACCCTAGACTCGTTGTATTGAAACGCGCATCACGGAACTTCAAGGACTTGCTGTGACTTTCCGATCCCCGTACGTTGGCTTGATCGACTACGCTGTTTGGGAGCTGATTATAGTGTTTGTGACCTAGTTGTCTTCACAACAGTGCGCTCTGACATAGCCCATTTTCTACAGGAATTGGCGCAGCACACGAAGTAGCATGGCATCTGAACTTGAGCCTCTCATCGTCAAGACCACAAGCAACAATCGCGGTGAAGGGGACAACGACTACTGTGACTTCGACCATTTCCGTCTGACCCCAGAACTCGCGGCAGCCACCGGAAACTACTGGGCTGCCTCGCCGATATCTGCTCTGCTCGGCGTGCCAGTGAAGGTGATCAATTGGCCAGAGGCAACTGGCACTTAATCAAGCAACTATGTGTCCGATCTTCTGTTCGTCGAGACCGACCTTGCAAGACCTACATTCGGTGTAGGTGCCAGCAGAACATTTCGCACAGATGTTCTCATTGCGAGGTGCGATGGACAGAGCTTGGTACCAGAGCACATCCAGTTTCTTGCAAGGTACGTTCATGATGCGACCTACGTGCTGAAAGGAAAGGAGTTCAAGGCAATGGAAGAGCGTGCGGCCAAGCAGAAGGTGCGCGAGAAGGTGATGTCTCGACTCAATCCCCAGGACTTTGCCAAGACGTTCAACAAGCACAAAGCTGAGCGACTTGCTGCAGGCGAGGACATCTGGGAAGTCGTCGAGTGTCCAGTGAAGTCGCTCGAACTGAATACGCAAAAGTGCTGCGCGACTTGCGGAGCTGCACCTGGTGACGAAAAGCCTTTGCTGGTGTGCAGCAAATGCAAAGCCCGATATTACTGCAACCGAGAATGTCAGACCAAAGACTGGAAGCAACACAAGAAGAGCTGCGGCAAGAAGATAGCTCCCGACCATCGAGTGCCGTGTGTATTCACATCGCCAGGGGCGTTTCAGAATGGTGCGAAAGCAGTGGGCCACACAGAGGGTACATTTTCAAACTACATGGTGTGCTCCCGCAAATCGTCGTGCTGATCAATGGCACAGGCACCTACCCAAAACACCTCATCAACGGCCCAAACGTCATCCCATCAAAAGTCTCCGAACTCCTGGGAAGTCCCCTTCTCATCATCAAGAATCCCATCAAGAAACCAGACATCCTAGACTTCACCCAAAAAGACTCCCACGTCTCCGCGCAACGAGAACACTCCCACGCCTCCGAGCTCGCGATAGAAACCAACCCACAGTCTCCACGCTTCTGCCTCCCCGCCGAGACGATCGCCGGCGACGTCGCCTTCGTGCGCAAAGACGGCAAACACTTGGATTGGCGGCTGGTGGAGTACATGGCCATGTACATTGACATCGAGCTTCGCTATCGTGTTCACGGTCTTGTCGATCCAAATCCGGGAATGAGCTTGCAGGAGAGCGCTGTGGCGAGTATGGAGAAGAACGCGTTTAGGGGGACGTTTGAGAAGGCAAGGGAGATGTTGGCGGGGGGTAGTTGGGCTACGGAGGCTTGGAAGGAGGAGGTTGGGAAAGAGTTTTTCTAATAGGCCGAGTCTTTTCATCAATCAATCTTGGACGAGCCGATCCTAACAACAAAGCTCTCTGGCCAGCCACAGCTTCGAAGAGTCCTCACCGAGAAAATGATGCCGGTTGGAGTTGTACGTGCATCGTACCTAGATAATCGGAGGAGTGACCTTCGAGAGAGGAGGTCAAAGCCGGGAGACTAGCTTACCACGGACCAGAAGAAAGCCCAAGAGACGCTTCGAAAGTCTTGCGATAAGGCGGTCCAATTGGAAGGCCTAGATATTGCTGCCAGGCGGCAATCAGGGCTGGTGGCGGGAATCTAGCTGCATGTGTATCAGCAATGGGTGGCTGATTGATCCGCTTGACTAGGACCTTCCTCAACATGTTCTCAGACTTCTGTACGACAGTACATCTCGTCGACCGCGACTCCGAAAGCGTATTGTCTATCGAAATGATGAAGTCATTTACGAGAGACTGCTCAAAGCCGCGGTGACCTTTTGCATACAGGCCCTCTCAGTCAATCAACGCATAACGTTGTGCTGATCTCAACCTTCTTCGGTCCTTCAAAGCACTTCGTCAGTTAGTTTCAAAGTTGATCGAGCAGGGCATATCCTTTGCCCTTATACCAGATTCTTCCTCGTGGAACGTGCTTCGCGATTCGACGATGTGCCTCTTGAACAGCACAAGAATTGGAGTTGCCTTTCAATCTTGGTCCACGCGCTGCTTCATGGGCTCCTCAGCCGGCACGCTACCAAACCGCTCACAATCTACTCGGAACGTGCCGAGGCTGATCAGGCGTTGAAGACCTGGAGGAGAGAATGTCAGCAGGTGTGAGGGGATTGAAGCGGAAGCTTTTGATCACTCACCTGTCCACAGCTATCGTTGACGCCGCTGTCGAGATGATGCTGAGGACAATGGCTCGGAATGCTCCTCGTGGTGGTGAAGACGGAAGTGGCAAGGTAGGTCGGTCAAACCCAGTCGTCCGCATACACGACCTTGCGCTGCTTGTCGGATTGGAAGTTGCGACCCTTCCCGTCGTGTGAACCTCTCGACGTTGGGGCGGCGGCGACGAGTCGCCACGATTAAGAGCGGGATCCGGCATCCTTAATGCCCTCGGGTAGCACCTTCTCCGCCTTCTATTGCTTCTCAGTCGCCAGACGGTCACGAGACCCTTCTTCAGACCGAGCTACATATATTGAGAACCTACCAGCAATCAACCCATCAATCAAGCTCGTCACTTCTCACTAGCCTACTACAAGATTATATCTCAAAGGTATCTCATTCTCTACGCCAGGTACGATGCTCGCGACGTCGGATCTCGGAGATCTGGTCTGAGTAATGGGTTCTGAGAGGTAAACGCGAGAACTTGGTCCTCTTTAGCCTAGTTAGTCATAGGTCTCTCCGTCTTCAGGCTGAGGACTATGCTTCTGAGATCGCAGCTGGTATGGGTTGCCGAACTGTGCGGCGAAGAGAAAGGCGAATCCGGGCTAGAGAAGGCCCAGAAGCTCCTCACTCGATCGTTATGAACGTGCCCAGTAGCGTTATCCGCAGCATTGGAGATCAAGACGTTCATCTGAAATTCATCTCGGGCGGCCTTGCCGACTTCGTTCTGAACTTCGTCGTTGAGGACTCGGAGGATGTTCAGCCTCTGTTCGACATGATCTGCCAGAATCGTGAGATGCGAGCGGCTGGCTTAAGCGTTGGAGCCTCAAACTGAGTGAGCATTGGATGCCAAGCTTGTCATGTGAAACTTGGGGGATTCTAGCGGAGATTTGTGGCTCAATATAGCCGCGGGTTGATGTACTTACGAAACTTCCTCGTCGTCCTCAGGAGCTCTCCATGCGCTGCAGTAGTATCGCCTAACGCTCCCGTGCAATCCAGCCCCCGAGCGACAGGTACAACGCCGCTGCTTCATGAACGCTAGGAGTCTATTGATCATGCGGTCCAGAAACTCCAAGAAGCCCGGTCGAAATAGAAGCTTCTCGTATCGAATGTCCCGTCGAAGGAACTCAATTTCAATGAATGGATACCAGCCGCTCATGCCGGAAGAAAGGAAAGCTTCTCCGAACGCTAGGTGGATCTCCCTCTTGAGCTCTTCGTGTAACTGCCCAAGCTGGCCTTCGACACCCATATGCGTCAGCAGACTGTGCACGACGGCTTGATCAGCGATCTTGAACTCCTTCGTGAACACTGGGTTCTGGGATTTGAAAGTAGAAAGATGCGGCTCTTGCTCTGCTTCTCTCACCAAGTGTCTCCATGCGTCGAGGAAAGCAGGGACGATCCGTACCTGGGTTTGGTCAGTTGGTGAGACAAGCTCAGTATCCAAGTCAGCGCATGACCGCTCGTGATTCTCCCAGTGGTTGTACTCATCACCGGCATGGTAGATACCATCCTGATCTACGCCCGCGTCAATCATATCCCGTGCCTCGTCACTCCACATATCCCCTCGACAGTTCGGACAACTCACATCTTTCACACCTGCTTCCTGGATCCAATGCTTGAGACAAGCCCGGCAATACAAATGGTTGCAGTCAGTGACCACCGATCGCGTCTCCTCATTGTCGAAGGTCTCCTGGCAGATCGTACATTGACTCTCCTCGCTCCTCTCAACGTCAGCTTCGCTCGCATCAGCAATATGCCCAACCGCAAGATCAATATCCACACCATCGCTCTCGCGCCAGTCATTCTTATATTCTGGGTACTCGTGACCTTGTCTCTCAAACTGCAACCTCACATGTCTTACAGCGCGATCTGAGATGCCGAAGATCAGGTCTTTCATGTTCTTGTACCACAGATCTGGCAGTTCAAGGTCCAGGAAATGCCTCACCAACATTGTATAGTTTCCCGAATTAGTGGCTGCTCGTGGACGGATATACGGCCGTCCTTGGTCTACTGCAAAACGGAACTTTGTTTGACGACGGATACGGAGGGTGAGCTGATCTTTGGGCAGATGAGGAATGTCGTCGCGTCTAGCGCAGACACAAAACTGCAAGGAAGTGCGGCCGGCGCAGATACCTAGTGCCCACATATCTCGCTGGAGGGTCTTCTCCGGAGTGAGGACGTTGTCCGCCGAGTAGAAGAGTTCTGCTTGCCGTGGTTGCGTGGCAGTGACGCATGTGAAGCTTGATTCCTGGAGCGTTTCGCGGCCGGCATGTCCGACGACAGCTGGGTTATTGACCAGAGGCTGTGGCTCGTAGCGATTCGCCATGTTGTACGGCTCCTGTGTGAGTGGGACCTCATCAGGATGAGCAAGGTTGAAACGAGGATATTGGAAGTCGAAGAGATGGTGCAGCTCGAAGGTGCTCGCTGGTTGATTGACTGGACTGTCGTAGTCGGAGCTCATGGTGCTTGTGCCTGGTGATGCTGATTACCTACCCTAAGGTAGTTACGATTGGATTACTAGGAATTTTGGCACCAACGTCGATTGCCAGAGAGATCGTATCTTTTCAAGAGGTCAATGTGAGGTGAATCTGGAAGGAAAGAGACGATGGTATGCAAAGAGACTGATAAGAGATGAAGGGTGAGACAGAGTACAAAGAGGTTTCAGGCCGACAATATGCTTGTGTCTTGAACTCCTTGGTCTTGATTTGATGTCTCTGAGCTGCGTCGACAAGGTCAGTTCGTACGAATCGTATTGGATTTGACGTAATTGAAGATGATAACTGAGGATTGAATGTGGCTGCACGTAATGAAAAATCGAAATAGCAAAGGTAAAATGCTCAATACAAACATACCTCCAAGCTTTAGTGTCTCAATGCGTGTCCGTACAGACAAGGTCCTGTCTCGCAAAGCTTGGGTGAAGGGCGGTTTGGAGCCCGCTCGATGGCTCTTACAGACAAGTGAATGAGTGCTCGCATAAGCCCAAGGGATGTCTGTGATGTACATTAGCATTACAGTAACTATGTCCGGCCGTGTCACTTCGCTGTTCTCGTCCCATGCTGCTTCTGCGTCCCATGCTGCTTCTGCGTCCAGACGAATGATGTCGGGTATCTCGGCGACCATAATCAGCAGTCCAAAGCACGCTCGCTGCATAACTCCCAATCCAATCTGAACCATTCCCAAAACTCCACGCTCTTCACACACAATGAACACTCTCAACAACACTTTCCACCCCCTCCACCACTACTCCTAGGTCTTCCAACCTTAAACACGCTGCCCCAATTCCCTTTTCTCCTTCTCCTCCTCATACTGCCACCATATCCACCATACCCATCACTCGTCAGCCCACCGCTCTTGATACTCGATCCTCCATCATCATCATACCTATAGTAATCCGCATCTCCATACTGTATCCCGCTCATCGGATCATCGGGATCAATCTCTCCCAGCTCAATTTTCGTCAAGATGATCCTCGCGAGCTTGTTGAAGACTTCTTCCACGTTGTCTCCGGACAAGGCGGAGACCTCCATGGCGGCAGGTATCCGCATCTGACTTGCCCAGTTGCCTGCTGTGCTCGCTGCCACACCTCTCGACGGACTCTCACCCGCCAGCGTAGCTCTTTGTTGACTCCCCAAACTCGGTCCGATCGTCCCAGTCCGGCTGGAGATACTCCCCTGCCCAACACTCGTCCCAAAGGCCGTATCATCATCTAACAAACTTGTACTACTGGTCCCTCCTCCCACCCTACTACTTTGCTGTTGTTCCTGGTGCACCTCTTGCGCGAGTTCCGGCTGCTCAACCAAATCCCTCTTGTTCCCCACCAATGCACACGTCAATTGCGGACTTCCCAAGGACCTAGCATCTTGCAAAAAACTCCCCAACCCTCGAAAACTCTCCCCATTCGTCACATCATAAACCAAAACCGCACCCGCAGCGCCCCTATAGTAACTCCTACTCACACTTCTAAACCTCTCCGTGCCCGCCGTATCCCACAATTGAAGTTTGATCCTTTTCCTCCGTCCCCCACCACTCCTCTCATCCCCCACCTTAATAATCTTACTCGCGAATTCGACACCGATCGTTTGAGAGGATAATATGCGCCACTCATTTTTGACAAAACGATGTAAGAGGCAGGATTTCCCGCAGCCTGAGGGGCCTAGGAGGATGATTTTGGCGAGGTAGTCGTACATGGAGGCCATTTCTTGGCCGGGCTGCTGGCCAGAGGAAGAGGTAGGGACATCGCGGGCGGCGGAGGTGGATGTGCCGGTTGTGGAGGAGAGGGTTGAGGTGCGTCGTTGGCGGGGCATTGTGTGAATCGGGGGTCTGCTTGCAAGATTGTGTATGGTTGTGTGTAGGTGCAGAATGCGAAACGGGCTAGAGTGGTGTTCTGTGCTGCCGGAGCTGTCGCTATCGTTCGTGAATGGGATGCGCGCTATGTCTCGATTATAGTCTGATGCAAACTCATCATCCTAGGCAATGCACTCGTGTTCCTAGGCCTGTGTTGCCTGTGATGCTGTCACATGCGGTTCTGGATGGCAGCTTCCGATAAGCCGTTGTGGCATGTGAAGGTGTGATAGGTCTAGAGAGAAAGTCACGTCACGCTGGGCTTGGCGCGGATTTAAGCGAGTGTCACATGAAGACCACCATGGTGGGACCATACAGAAGTCAAAGATTACGAAGAAAGTGACTCACAGGGAAAACCATCCTTAACAAAAATGTGTGTATGTACAGTATCCACGCTCAATGCAAAGTTCGCCATGCAAATGCTGTAGACGCTTCCCAGGACATCCAAAAGCCAACTCCAACGCTAGGATGCAAAGTGCTTCTATCTGAATCTTTCCATATTAACTCATCGCTGCGTCCGGCAGGTGCAGACTTGGCAGCGGCATTTCCGTCTTCATACCCATCGTCATACCATCGCGAGGAGATGGCATGCTTTTCGAGGATACGACAGAGAGCTTCCGAGTAAGCGCTCTAATTGCTTCTGGACTCGCTGCTGCCTTCTCATCCTCAATCGATATCTGAATCCATTTGCGGATCTCGCCACTCTGGTCTAGTATCTCTGGATCGTCTCCGCCTGCGATCTCGATACCAGCTTCGCGAAGGACTTGAGCTTCCGCGCGGGTGTTCAAAGCCATGATGTACTCCGGCTCCTGTGCCTTCGTCACACGCTTTGCAATCCACGGGAAGAGTAGACCGAAGTCCGACTGGTTGAAGTGCTGACTCTGCTTGACGAAGAACAAGTGAGTACCTTCTCGTGTTCGCCGCCCGCGGTTCGAGGACGTCGATGGTTGGATGGAGACCCGACTCTTTTGTGCAGATGTAGCCAACGAGGGCGTGCTGAGTCCACTAGCTCTGCTTCGCTTTCGTGAAAGCAAGTTAAGCGGTGATCGCGACATCTCTGAAGCGTAACCAGAATCCCGTGAAGGTGATTCGCCCCGCAGTCGAGCCCAGTCTGGAAGGAGCTTTCCTTCACCACGCGAAAGACGAGGAGCAGTTGACGGTCGCCTAGACACTGAAGGAGCTGCAACAATGTGCTTGGTGATTCTGAGGTTGTCTTCCCAATTGTAGAAGGCCTCGGACAAGATCGAGATCACGTTAGAGCCATTAGGGCCTCCCATGGCATATGTGGGTAGGGGCTTGTCCCACAAGTACGCCTGACCAGGAGACTTGAAGGGTAGACACCACATGTCCAGCAAGATCATGGGTGACTCCGGCATGATCTGAGGCAAGATCGCAGCATCCGGGTTGGGAGAAATCAGTGGCTTATCAGCTGCCGTGGGTCTCTCCTTGTGGTAGAAGATCTCTTTGAGGAGCTGAACAGTGGTACATGCGCCGAACGAGTGGCCAGCCCAAGTGACCTTTCCCGCTCGGTGGATATCCAACATGCCATCGAACTGCCATAGCACTTCCACTCGCTCTTTCCGCTTGGTCGAGGCATTGATGTCCAGATTCTCCAATCTTTGGCCAGCGTCGATTTTCATGAGTGCCTCGTATGCCATACTGATCTCCCACACTCGTATCCGTAGCTGCTGGTCTCTTCCCTGATATACTTCGGGACTCGGCTCGTGGCTGATTTTGTTGGGTTTGACGATATGCGCCTCAGTGTTGCTGGTTGCGCGGACGTACTGGATGGGACTGCTGCCGTCTCTGTGATCCAAGGCGATGACAATCATGCCGTTGCTTGCTAGATCTCCACATACGTAGCTGTATGCATTTCTGCTGCCTGCCAGACCATGGCTAAAGACTGTCACAGGCCATCTCCCGTTGCTGGTGGGTGGGTCTAGGAGTTTCGCGTTGCGCTGAGCGGGAAGCGTGATCCAGTATAGCTGTTGGGGCATGTATGATATCAGGTTGCACATGCGCGGACTTTGGACTCCGATGAAATTTGCAAAGGCCTTCATGGTCGCGCGCTGCGGCTGAGGTATCCATCGGACTGGGCGGCTCGCGTCGTCGGGAGTTGGCTTGACGCAAGGGTAGAATATTCGGAAGGATATCGTAGGTGCGGCACCCTCTGGCGCGTCGGCGGGTGATGGCAGGTCGGCGGCGGGTATTTCGACATCGACAGTGCCTACGTCGTATGGTCCATGGTAGTCGGGGAACTTTACTATAGGGTTCCACCCCGTGAGCCAGGACGCCATGCCTGTGCTGGCCTACAATATACCCAACAGGAAGTCCTTGGCCTGTGACGAGAGCATGGAATTCGGAGGTTGAAGTAGCGAGAGAAAAGAGCGCGGCGCTGTCCTCAGTCGTCGTCCGTAGTCGTCCGGCGCCGGAAATTAAGCTTTCAGGAGATGTCTCAGTATTCGAGTCGGCCAGCTGCGGAAGGCGGGAAGGAAGAGTCTGTGTTCGTCCAGCGAGAAAGACAGAGGCATCCAAAAGAAGGAGGTAGTGGAGGTGGTGAATGAGTGACAAGAGATTGCAAGATGAGTCGCGTGTGAAGAAGAGCAGTGTGCGGGTAGAACCCATCTACCGACATAAGTTGGTGACGTTAATTGCTACTAAGCCAATCTTAGCAGCCCGAACCAAGATCTGGCCCGGTAGTTAGATGCGTAGTAGATCGCTGCAGACTTGCGGAGAATTTTCGAAGGTGGATGTGAATGTCGTGTGATGCCAGTGGGCTGTGAAGAATGTCCTTCACATGAAAGGAGAAGATGGCATTGCGGTCTTGGTCTTAGTCTTGGCTATTGATGAGACGCGTTGAAATTACTACCTCATGGTACTGCCTTTTCGAAGAGCTTGATGATTGATGATCGATGATTGAGGCTGTGCTCTTCCGCGAGAAAGCACCGCAGACACAGACGTCAACGTCAACATCAACGCCAAGTGTGGCAGAGTTGTTTCAATGTTGATGCATACACCGGCGCTTTCCTCTCCAGCCATGCTGCGGCGCTGGTCTCACTGATCACTGACACCGGCCACTGTTTGCCCAGCCACGAAGCGCTGATGAGGACATTCTACCGCCTTGCTTCTTGCTTCTGACACTCTCCTCTCAGGACATGCACCCAAGCAACATACCGACCTTCCGAGCAGTGTGAGCTGCTCAGCTGACCGGCATGATGCTCTCTCTCCTCATTCAGGTTTACTTCCGCCGGGAGCAGAGATGACCTTGGCCTTCATTGCTATTGGCACTTCGGCAAGCAGCTTCTCTGACTTGTCACATGGCCATGTGCTCAAGAACTTGGCCAAGACAACTCATTATGCTCTCTCCGCTCAGTCCGACGGCCGGTGACGACGTCTGGAATCTACGTAGTATGTCCCGTCAGCCCGTCTCATGTGGCCCGGATTGACATTTCGCGCTGCTTTGTGCCGTGTACGGCATACCCTTGTCAACATGCATCTACACGCCGGCATCTCTGATCCGCGGATTTGGCTTTGTTCCGCAATCCAGCTTCGAGACCGGTGAGTCTCATCACGTCGCTTTGATGCGGGCTAACGGTATCACGACTACTTCCGTGGGGCCAGTATTCCAGTTCGCTGGTGAGATGTGCATACGGAGTGCGTACTGACGTGGCATCAGAGGTGAGCAGGACCGTCGAGATCCTACAATTCTTATTACAGTAAGAGGAGAGCAGAGTTTCGCCAAGATCAACAATGCATGCGCAGCCAGGACGCTGCACCTCAGCCCTACGCTATGCGCGAGGAAATCATCAATACCTTGCCCGGAAGTCTCGCATCGTTCCTTAAACCGGAAGCTCTGTGCGGTGCTTGGGTATCCTGCTTACCTTGAGATGCTCTTCCCCTTTCCTGTCCACCCTCCTCTTCCTCAGCTCACCTCACGACAAGTACTCTCGGCTCCATGAAAAAGGCCGTATCAACGATGAAACATACTGTTCCTGTCGATTTCAAGAGCTGAGACTATCCTCAGGCGCTGCCCAGTTCGCAATCTCACCAACTCTTCAGCCGACTTCTCAACTTGGTTCAACATCCTTTGCTCGCGCGATAGACAACATGGCTGGCCACGACATGTCTGTCAACGTGCGCATGTCGCTTCTCACTACGCAGATTCTGGAATACTGGGGAGTGTGCCAAACGAAGCTCTCCAAACCGAACGCACGCAAGCCGCCAGTGTTCGTTCCCCAGGTTCACGGATCTTTCGTATCCGAGCAAGAACCTTTGTCGAAGAGGAAGGTGAGCGTGCATCGGGCGCATACAAGCCGCATATACTGAAGACGAGGTCGTCTGATCTGTCAGCGCAGGCGACAAAGGGCAAACCGTCCGATCGGTGGCGAGAGAAATCCGCAGCAACGTGCTTGCTACAGGACTTGACCGTTCTGTCACAGAAGTCTGTTCCCTCACGAACATATCCTCGAATATGAGCTAACTTATCCAGCCACGAAACACCGCAATGGCATCCGGACGAGACTCCAGACTGGGCGTTGGCTGGAGAAGACTCGCCGAGGTGCAGCTTGGACTCACACAAATCTTTTGGGATCGAAAAGCCACGACAATACATCCATTTGAGTGACCTCATGGCAGCTCGGGAAGTGGATAGCCAAAGTAGCAGCAGCAGCAGATGCACAAGCGTGTCAAGGCAATCATGATACCAGTGGATGAGTGTGGGCGACATATCACGCCTCCACTACTGTAAAATTATACGCAGCTCTTGTCTGGTTACTGAACGATAGCAAAGCTCACGGTTGACGGCACGGTACCTGGCAGGTTCAAGCCGAATAAAAGCGAGGACAAGCAGACCTTTCCAGTGTTGAGTGGTGCATTGATCTTGGCTTGGTCTTTCTGGCGCCATAACGAAAAGTTCTGACAGCTAGCAGAACAAACGCACTGAACACTAAGAAGTCACAAGACTCCTTTGATACCGCTATGGCAGACTAGCAGACAAGTATGACGAAGTTGAGTGGGAGGTAGTGGAGCTGTTGTCCGTTACGAGGCAGAACACTAGCCCACCAAGTGCCCCCGTGACATCTCCAGCGGAGACAAGAACACGGAGATGGGTGCAGAAAATGGTTCGTGTCGCCAGCTTCACGATGTTCACCCACGTCTCGGTCGGCAGCGAGGGCCGTTATTCCTGGGGTTCTCTCAGCACCCATGTCTGCTAGCTGCCCGCGGCCAAGACCTGGAGCTGCAGGAACGACTTTGAGCTCCTCTTCAACATTGCCTTCCCTCTCTTAACCTGCTTGATCTACAACGACTCTCAGATTGGAAAATCTGTTCCAAGCGTTTCAAACGACTCCCCATTCTTTGACACGACCGTCTAACGTCGAGACCGCGATTTTGATGAACCGAGGTGGAGGCGGAACCACTCCGTCTCGAGTTCGGCCTGGAGTCGGCGAAATACTCTAGCTAATTCGTATGGGGCCGAGTTGTGGACGTCTCATCATGCAAGGAAAAGAATGCGACCTTGGAGAGCATGGCGGACATGGATAGGCCAGCGAAAGCAACGACCCTTGGAACGATATCCGATCCACCATCACTGCCGGCCGAGGGCGCCATACCCAATGTGAACCTGCGAATGGAAATGCATCTCTTGGGTACCCTCAAGGTCCTCATCATTCGCGTCCGACGTGATTGCCGTGGTAGCGACGATTGGCCATCCTCGGTCCTGGTATATAGATAGGTGCCTACCCGCGCGTGGTTGGGTTTCCTCAGGCGAGTGGGAGCTTTCTTTGCTTGAGTCTGCTGCTTCAACAAGATGAAGTCGTTCGGTACAGCTCTTCTGGCTGCTGCCACCTCGGTGGCGGCTTATGACTACTCGCAGTTGGCTGCTAGCAAGAACAACTACGGTGCTCCGGTAAGCTAAGTTGAAACTTCTCACTTGGAATAGACGAGCTGACCAAATATACACAGAACCCTGACACTGTATACCCGGGCTACGAGTCCGAGAATCCCATTGCGGCCGCTGGAAGCAATGACTACCAAGCCAGCCCTCCTAAATATCCATCGCCATGGACAGAAGGCTTGGGCGACTGGTCGGATGCATACAAGAAGGCAAAGGACTTCGTGAGCCAGCTCACATTGGCGGAGAAGGTCAACCTCACAACGGGCACTGGATGGGAGCTTGAGAGGTGCGTGGGTAATACTGGAGGCATTCCCCGTCTAGGGTTCCGCGGTCTGTGTCTTCAAGACTCGCCGACTGGTATCCGTTTGACAGACTTCAACTCCGTCTTCCCAGGTAAGCACTATCGAGGATTTGACGATTGCAAATACCGACAATAGTCTAGCCGGTGTCAACGTTGCGGCTACCTGGGATCGCAAGCTCGCATACGCGCGTGGTAAGGCTATGGGAGAGGAGCATCATGGAAAGGGTATTGATGTTCAGCTTGGAGTACGTTGTACAAGACACACGAGAGCAAGAGCGATTCTAACAGTCCCGATAGCCCGTCGCTGGTCCTCTTGGTCGCACGCCAGAGGGTGGTCGTAACTGGGAAGGTATGAGAGGCCTTTCAAAGTCATTGAACGCCTGGAGATACTGACGTGTTCTTAGGCTTCAGCCCTGATCCAGTCCTGACTGGTGTGATGTTCGCTGAGAGCATCAAGGGTATCCAGAGCGCCGGCGTTGTTGCAACTGGCAAGCACTACCTCATGAACGAACAGGATCACTTCCGTCTGGTCTCCGACTCATCCTCGTACGGCTTCAACATCTCCGAGCCCTACTCCGCGAACGTCGACGACGAGACCCTCCACGAGATGTACCTTTGGCCATTCGCAGATGGTGTTAAGGCCGGTGTTGGCTCTATCATGTGCTCGTACATCCAAGTCAACGACTCGCAAGCCTGCCAGAACTCCTACTTGCTCAATTACCTTCTGAAGGGTGAACTTGGCTTCCAGGGCTTCGTCATGAGCGATTGGATGGCCACTCACTCTGGTGTTGGCAGTGCTCTTGCCGGTCTGGATATGACAATGCCTGGCGAGGCTACCCTCTACAACCAGCTGGATAGCTTCTACGGCACCAACTTGACCGTTGCTGTCCTCAACGGCACTGTCCCAGCTTGGAGGATCGACGACATGGCAATGCGTGTCATGGCCGCCTTCTTCTACGTCGATGGCCAGATTGAGCGTGAACCAGAGAACTTCTCTTCATGGACGTTAGACACATACGGCTACCAGCACTACTACACCGGACAGGGTGGCATTGTCCAGGTCAACCACCACGTCAACGTTCGCGGCGACCACGCAGGCTTGATCCGCCAGCTCGGTGCTGAGAGCACCGTTCTGCTCAAGAACGTCAACGGCGCACTCCCGCTCACTGGAAAGGAGCCACTCACAGCGGTGTTTGGTGAGGATGCTGGCGCAAATGTTGACGGACCCAACGGATGTAGCGACCGCGCCTGTGACAACGGCACCCTGGCGATGGCCTGGGGCTCTGGCTCTTCCAACTTCGCGTCCCTCGTCACTCCTGACACCGCCATTCAAAACGAGGTCATTGCCAAGAACGGCTCATACGAGTCGAACTTCAACAACTGGGACCTCGATGTCCAGGGAACTCTCGCACGTCGGGCCAACGTCAGCGTGGTGTTTGCAAACTCTGACGCTGGCGAGTGGTACCTCGAAGTCGATGGCAATTTGGGTGATCGCAACAATTTGACCTTCTGGAAGAACTCTGACGCTGCCATTGAGCGTATTGCCGGCAACTGCTCCAACACAATCCTCGTGATCCACTCCCTCGGACCAGTCCTTCTCGAGAAGTACAAGAACCACCCCAACATCACAGCGATCCTCTGGGCCGGCGTACCCGGCCAAGAATCCGGCAACTCCATCGCAGACGTCCTCTACGGCCGCACCAACCCATCCGCCAAACTCCCCTTCACAGTCGGCAAACACCGCAGAGACTACGGCGCCGATATCCTCTACACCCCCAACGACCCGATTCCCCAGATCAACTTCAAAGAAGGCGTCTTCATCGACTACCGCTCCTTCGACCACCACAACGAAACTCCCACCTACGAATTCGGATACGGTCTCTCATACACCACTTTCGCCTACTCCGACCTCAAGGTTGCCAAGAAGAACGCCTCCGCCTACGTCCCATTCACAGGCCACACATCTGCCGCTCCTACATTTGGAAACTTCTCCAAGAAAGCAGAAGATTATCTCTTCCCAGCAAACTTCTCAAGAGTCGCTCTCTTCCACTACCCCTGGCTCAACAGCACCAACTTCTCCGCCGCAACTGCAGAACCACACTACGCCCTCCCAGGCTTCATCCCCGAAGGCGCGCAAGACGGCTCGGCCCAGCCAATCCCCAAGGCTGGTGGTGCTCCAGGCGGTAATCCTTCACTCTACGACGTCGTCTACGAAGTTTCCGCAACCATTTCCAACACTGGAAAGGTTGCCGGGTACGAGATTCCTCAACTGTATATTTTCCGAGGAGGACCTTACGATCCGGTTCGGGAGTTGAGAGGATTCGATCGTATTTGGATCGAGGCCGGTGAGAGCAAGACTTTTACTGTGGAGGTTACGAGGAGGGATATCAGTTCTTGGAGTACGGTTGAGCAGGATTGGTTTGTGAGGAACTCGACTAAGAAGGTTTGGGTGGGTGCGAGCAGTAGGGATTTGCCGTTGTCTGCTGTCCTTCCATAGGCAGCGAAGTATTTAACGATAAGGTATCGCGAGAACTGATCAAGCTTTTCCCAAGCGGTGTACTGTGGTTGATCATTGCTACATATCTCATCGTCATATCGTTATGCTCATTCATCAGTGTCAGTTCAATGAAGTTTCCGTCGAAGTACCATATCCCTTTCCCAATCGCCATCATCACGACACCTTTTCTTCCCACCCTGCTCTAATCAGAAAGGCCATTTAAACTCGTTAAACTCCTCCGGATCCAATCCAATCTCATACGAGTAATTCGCGGCCCGGATCCTCTCCTCCACCAACTTCTGTCTCGGCCCACTACCCTTATTACCAAGCACATCTTTCAAAAGATCAATAGCCAGGATAGCCAAAGAGAAACGATCAGCCTCGTTGCGGATAGCGAGTTCCAGAGGAGTATCGATATTGCCCTTCTCCTTGTAGCCACGGACGTGCATCTTAGCTTGGCCGATGCGGTTGTAGGTCAGACGGTGGACGAGCCATGGATAGGAGTGGAAGTTGAAGACGACGGGTTTGTTGCTTGTGAAGATGGCCTCGTATTCTGTCTCAGTGAGACCGTGTGGATGGTAGCCGTTCGGAAGGAGCTTGAAGAGATCGACGACGTTGACGAAGCGGATCTTCAGTTCGGGGAGGTATTGGCGTAGCAGAGCCGTTGCAGCGAGAGCTTCCTGAGTGACTACGTCTCCGCACGAGGCGATGACGAGGTCGGGTTCCGCGCCGTAGTCGTTGGATGCCCAGTCCCAGACACCGATGCCCTTTGTGCAGTGAGCGACGGCAGCATCCATGCTGAGGTATTGGGTGTGGACCTGCTTGTCTGCCACAACCACGTTGACGTAGTTCGAGCTTCGCAAGCAGTGGTCCATAGTGCTGAGGAGAGTGTTGCCGTCCGGAGGCAGGTAAATACGAACGACCTCTGGAGACTTGTTGACAACGACATCCAAAAAGCCAGGGTCTTGATGAGTGAAGCCGTTGTGGTCCTGTCTCCAGACCGTGCTGGTGAGCAAGATGTTCAGGGAAGACACCGCTTGTCTCCATGCCACTTCGGAGCACTTCTCAATCCACTTCGCGTGCTGGTTTACCATGCTGTCGATGATGTGAATGAATGGCTCATAGGAGTTGAGTAGGCCGTGGCGACCAGAGAGGATGTAGCCTTCGAGCCAGCCTTCACAGGTGTGCTCACTGAGCATCTCCATAACGCGACCTGGAAAACATTAGCAACGCCCAAAAACAGAACATGGATTTCAATCACGTACCGTTGACATCCAGGTTGCCGCCATCTTCGTCCTCAGGCAGGTATCCATTGACCCACACCTTCTTGCCAGCCTTGTAGATCTCTGACAGCTTGTTGCTCTCTGTTTCATCGGGACCCATGACACGGAAGTTCTCTGGGTTGTCTCGGACAACGTCGCGCAACCACTTGGCGAAGTACAGCATGCCCGACTCATTGACGACACCAGGTCTGTCGATCTTTAGAGCGTAGTCGCGGAAGTTCTGGAGCTTCAGCGGCTTCCTGATGAGACCGCCATTCGTGATCGGATTCTCAGACATTCTCTTGCCCTTTGGTGGTGCAAGCTCCTTCAACTCAGGAACAAGCTTGCCCTCCTCGGTGAAGAGCTTCTCCGGCTCGTAAGAGCGCAGCCATTGCTCAAGCTGCTTCATCTGCTCGGGATCGGTGTGAACCTTAGTCAATGGAACTTGATGCGCGCGCCAGAAGCCCTCGAGGTAATGGCCCTCGACCTTGCGTGGAGCGGTCCAGCCCTTCGGCGACCTTAGAACGATCATGGGCCACTTGGGTCTGAAGACCTTGCCCGAATCGCGTGCCTCCTTTTGGAAGCGACGGATCTCGTTCACGCAGTGCTCCAAAGTGCCAGCCATGGCTTGGTGCATGGTATCCAAATCTGATCCCTCCACAAAATAGGGCTCGTATCCGTAACCCTTCATCAATGCCACAAGCTCTTCTTCTGAGATACGGGACAGAATTGTGGGGTTATTAATCTTGTATCCATTGAGATGGAGGACTGGAAGCACAGCTCCGTCTCTGATGGGGTTGAGGAATTTGTTGGAGTGCCAGCTGGTGGCTAGAGGACCAGTCTCGGATTCGCCGTCTCCGACAATGGTCAAGGCAATGGTGTTGGGATGATCAAAAACGGCGCCGAATGCGTGTGAGAGTGAGTATCCGAGCTCACCTCCTTCATGGATAGAGCCTGGTGTCTACCAATCGTTAGCCCTTCCAGCGGTTTGTAGCTGTCTTGTGGAGAGCCCACCTCTGGGGTCATATGGCTTCCAATGCCTCCAGGGAAGGAGAACTGCTTGAAGAAGCGTTGAAGGCCCTCAACATCCTCGCCCTTGTTTGGGTATACCTCGCTGTAGACTCCCTCTAGGTAGAAGTTTGAGATAAGACCTGGAGCACCGTGGCCTGGTCCAGAGATCACGAAGGCGTCAAGGTCGCACTTCTTGACCAATCGGTTCATGTGAATGTATCTGAGTAGGTGTTAACAGCTGCATTCTCGCCTCGTTTCTGTTTATTAGCGACCTACGTGAAGGACTGGCCTGCGTCCGATCCCCAATGTCCAAGCAATCTCGGCTTGAGGTGCTCTTTCTTCAATGGGTCTCTCAGTAATGGATTCTCCTTCAGATACAGCATGCCCAGACATAAGTAGAGAGTTGCATGGAAGTATTTGGTAGTCTTCTCAAGCTCCTCTTTGCTCAATGGCTGCTCTTTGATGGTAGATCTGGTGGCGCCGTAGACCGACCATTTGTCCTGCTCCGCCGTGAGCGAATAATTGCCACTGCTCTCCGCCATCTTGGTGTCGCTGTGTGGGCGAAACTTCAATGAAGCTCCGATGCAAAGGCAGATGATGTTTCGGTTGTGAAGAAGAGAATGGAGAGAAGTGAAGACCACCCAGAGGTAGTGCCTTCCTTGCTTATTGCTGAACGAGAGAAGCTGCGATAAAGTAAACAAAAGGATAGCTGCCCTGCCGGAGTCGCCGGAGCTCGACGTCCAAAGCTGGTGATGTAGTGTGATGTCAGGATGCGGCTCCCACGCTGTGCGGACGACACAACTTCAGTGCCACTGTGTGTGCTTGGGATCCACTTGCATCGAGGCCACGATTCCAGAAGCCAATGCAGGAACCTCCAGCTTAGCACGTTCCGTGAACTATCGGACGAGCCATGAGCGTGTGGCGCGTGGTTCGGCCACGGAGTAGTATCAAGACCGGGATGGGTCGGTTATCAGACGAGCGTGCCGTGACTTCTTGCTATCACTGCTGAAGAGCGAGGCGAAGTTGCAGGCTCATTGTAAGCAGTCTGCAGACGCGTCTTCCAGCGCTCGCCATGTCAAAGTTCTACGCAGTTCGAAGGCGCGTCGCAGGTCTCGCGTCGGGACGCGTGAGTATCCGGTATAGAGCAGGGACCCAAGCAAGGAAGGGCGACATCCTGGGCGATTGCGGCTCAGAATCATCTCAGTACTTGGTTGCACGAGCGAAGCGACAACACGATTGGGTCGAGGTGAATGAGGATGTTGTTAGAGAAAGAGGGAAGGAGATCCTCGCCGGCAGAACCAGAGACAGATGGTATCCTGGGCGAGCACGGAGATTGCCGGCTGTCAATCTCTCATACCAGGATTGAATCTTTTACAATCTTTCATGCTTGTCGTAACCAGCAAGGCCCAGCAATCAAGCTCCTGGAACAATCCCCCGTCCACTGCCATGCCTCCTAATAGTCATCAGCACTCCCCGGCCGATTCGTCGCATTCCAACTCTTAAAGAACTCCAACACAACCGGCGCATAGTCCAACGCCTTATCCAAACACTTCCTCGTCGTCTGATTGTAATTATCACTAGCATCCCAATTCGAGCTAGTACTACTAGGCCAGCAATGTCCCAGCTCGAAAATTTGATAATGGCTAATCACATCTTGATAGTCGCCACATGAGTAGCAAGTCGTGTTGTAGCCGCCCAGATCGCTGGAATTGACGGGCGTAGCAGCATCGCCGCAGGTTCGATGGCCCCACCAGGAGACCCATTGGGTGATGTCTGGGATGGGACCACCGCTGCCATCGTGAGTTGGGTGGTAGGGGATTGTTGCGTCTTCGTCGCCGTGGGATCCGAGGATGGCTCGTTGTTTCGTGCAGTGGGTTTGGTTCAGGTCGCTGTATAATGCTGGGGATGCCTAGCAGAGGGCGAACAGTCAGTGCAAAATTCAACACAGTAGAGTGGTCTGCTCACCATAGCAAAAGCACTGAACTCGTCGCCGTTATCAGAGCAGGCGAGCAGGTCAACGAAACCACCTCCGAGACTCTTTCCCGATGCGTATACCCTGTCAGTATCTATACAGTACGTCTCCCGAATGTGTTTCAAAAGATCCGTGGTGAATGTGAGGTCGTCGACTCCTGGCACAGAGTAATTGGCACCTTGCCAGCTCCGGTCAACGCCATTCGGATACACCACCAGGTACTCCTGTCCCTCGTCATATTTGTAATACTGGGAGTTGTCGTATTGCTGCCATCCGTTGCCGCCGTTTCCATGATAATCGATGATCAGGGGCCATTCCTTCGTAAGGTCGTCGTTATAGCTGTCCGGTACGTTGACGCCAAAAGTCCTGTTGTAATCTCCAGAGGGTATTGTATGGTTTTCTGTGCTGTTATGGAAGCCGATGCTGTGCTCTATTCCGCATCCTGTAGTCGACCGGATACGTAGAGGGGTCGCGATTGCTGATCCAAGGAAAGCTGTACCAACTGCTAAGGATATGAAATGGTACATTATGTCCTCGTAAGGATGCTATGAGGTTTAGATCGTTTGCTGTGCCAAGAGCCAAAAAGGTGTATGCAACCTCGCTAAAATGCTCTGCAGATTCAATATCAAGTGCTAGACATTCGGATAAGAGATGCTGGCGGGATTGCTGAAAGAATACGTGGTTGAAAGGAGCAGATGAAGAAGGGCACACAAGAATTTATAGAATTCCCTACATAGCTATGGGTATCCTCAGACCGACGACCGAGCTGAGATTAAAAATGTAGCAAGCTCCAGTAGTGTAGGGATCCTACATACCTTTTCCGGTGGAGATCAACAGAATGATTAAGCGCACCATGCTGTCACGAGGCCTCGTGCGAGCAAGTGTGCAGATGCAGGAGCTTTTGGCGAAGATGCATACTCCCAAAGCGACGCTTGAGGGACCCTACGGCTGTTGCGGTGAACGAGAGAGGCCTAATAAGACCTCGTCAGCGTCGAGGCGGACATGGCAGAATATCCAGGAACACGAAACGCACGTCACCTTCCAGCGCATAGAGTTTCGTAGGATCTATTCTTAACTCAAGGAAGGCTGGTGAGGGCATCCGCCATGAGGCTGTCCATAGCGCACGAGAGGATTCGCAAGCCTGCCTGAAAGCGGGCATTTAATCGGATGCGGTATGAACGGGAGGAGGGCTACCTTATGCTCAGGAGGGTCTGCTCGGGATGCAGTCGGCTCGGCAATTCCAAGTATCTCGACGGCACCTGGTCAACACGTCAGCGGCCACGAGGCGAGGAAGCGAGGTACCGTTGCATGTGGATTGCCGTATCGGCTCGCGAGTGTTGTGACCTGGATGCAGCGCAGCTACCGGCGCATTCTGCGCTATCTTGATCGTGATACAAGTAGATGAGTCTGTGTAGGAAAGAAGGGAGACCCGAGACGAAACAAGAGAGAGTTCGCCGAAGATCCGTGCACCTCGTGGCAGTGACGTGACCTCTAGATTTCTTCAATGGCGGCGACAAACCTCAACGAGTCTCTCATCAGTTGAACGCCATCAATTGACTAGTGAGTATACAGACTGAGCACCATGGCTGCCACCTTCGCACGCAGCGCATTTCGCGCAACAAGACTTTCCGCAAGCCACAATACCTTCGCAGCGAGACAAGCCTCTCCGGTATTCAAGCGCTTCCTGGCAGTACCGGCAGAGCAGCCACGGTTACGTCTGGGCTCGGAAGCTCCCAACTTTCAAGCAAAGACGACGCATGGCGATATCGACTTCCACCAATGGCTCGGCGGCAAGTGAGCAACACCGCCAAGCGAAGCAGAAGTTGTGACATTATAGCTGATACTCGGCCAGGTGGGCTATCTTGTTCTCTCATCCCGCAGACTTCACGCCAGTCTGCACGACGGAGCTTGGAGCATTCGCCAAGCTGAAGGATGAGTTTGAGAAGAGACAGGTCAAGATGATCGGTCTTGTAAGCAATCTTGTAATCATTGCTATATCACAAATCAACTAACGATCAAACAGTCGGCAAATGATATTGGCAGTCACGACAAGTGGATCGCAGACATCAACGAGATCTCTGGCACTAATCTCCAGTTTCCAATCATCGGAGATCAGGATCGCAAGGTCGCCTTCCTGTACGATATGATCGATCAGCAAGACCTGGACGACATTGACGAGAAGGGCATTGCCTTTACCATCCGCTCTGTCTTCGTCATCGACCCGGCCAAGAAGATCCGCCTGACCATGATGTATCCAGCGTCCACAGGTCGTAATACTTCTGAGGTCCTCCGTGTCATCGACAGTCTGCAGACTGGCGATAAGAAGGGCGTGACCACTCCAATTGACTGGCAGGTCGGAGACGATGTCATTGTTCCTCCATCAGTCTCGACTGCGGACGCCAAGAAGAAGTTTGGTGAAGTTCGCGAGGTCAAGCCATACCTTCGTTTTACCCAGGCCTAGGCCGAGTACGACTCATGTATGATAGAGAATAGAGACTAGACGCGGGTCTGTCATGTAACATCAACGAGTTGCTCAAGAACCGGAAAGGACTTTTCAATTCATTTCATACTTTCTCGACCCTCTCGGTACGAGTTGCTGACGTCTTCGGTTGCACACCCTGGAGCTTCCGAGCAACCTCCTCAGTCATATAGTCTTCCACATTTAGTACATCAAATGACGGCGGCCGCCAGCAAGATCACACCGAACGGAATTGTACACAGAAAGACAGTCCGGAATGCCATCGAATACGCATGCTGGGCTGCCAGGCCAACAGCGTCAATGATTGTAGCATTGACACCAGGCATCGAAGAAAAGCTTCCCGCACGAACTCCTGCTAGCAGCGCCAGTACGCTGCTCTCAGGAAGACCTGCTTGAACTGCGACTGGAGTCACGTATTCTGACAGGTACTCCTTCAGCTCAGTGGACAAAATCCTGCTGTACATTGATGTTGCCAAAGCTTCAGCAGCAGTTCGGATTGCACCAAGGACGCCAGCGACAAGACCAATGTCGTCTGGCTCCCACACCAATGCCGTTGTGGATAGCGTCAGGATCTCGAAGTAACCGGCGGCTGCTGTACCGATCAAGAGGAAAGCAACCGTTCGGCCTTCTGTCGCCGGCGTAGCTGATGCGACAGCCGCAATAAGACCATCAAGAAGGTTCCGACCACAGTCATCCAGCTGGATCTTCATCCTTGGTAGATATCGAACGCCAAACTCAGCAGAAATCTGTCCGAAGAGCAGACCGCCTCCAACGGCACAGGAAAGCCAGCCGATCCTGATGACGGAAGTCGTGAATATCGCTTCGACCATGGTCGGCCAGATGACAGTTCCAGAATAGTACACCAGACGGGAATCAATATCAGCGGCCCACCTGCATCGAATCGGAAGGACAAACCATCGCCCCAATCGAAGCACAAGCCACAATAGCATCATACTTCAAAATTCCTGAACAAACTCATCGGCATCAACGGATACTCATGCGGGCAGTACGCCTCCCAAAATCCAAAAGCAACTAATCCAGTAATCCCAGCCCACCAAAACCAGGAGAGCAGGCTAGAATTAAGCAGCAGATGTATTAGACCATTAACCAGCCTCGAATGGTTCCAAACGAATATCTAGAGTTTGCGGGGCCCCAGTCTCCTTGGTTGATATACCCATACCCAAAAGTACTTCTGATCGATTTAGACCAGGTAGTTCCAGTATTCCGGGTCGGCATTGAAGGGCAGCTCGAGGGTAGCTGGTTGTGGCAGGATAACGATTCCCGCCATATGTGGTTACGCAAAGGCTGAGTGGAGAGGAAGCCATCCGAGGCACCAAACATTCAACAGCGTTTCCGTGCTGCTCATTTCATATGCTGTGACTGCCCTACCTTTCGAGCTCAATGCGAGGAACCACTGTGTGAATGCAGCAATCTGCGCGTCACGTGCATATGGTTCTGCCTGTCGAGATCCGTGAAGTCGTCAGTAGAGAGGGTACGTACCTGTCGTACCCGCAGGTCGAAGAGAAACGGAATAAGCAGAGGAACCTCTTCACGATGAGACAGCCAACGTGACCGCTTTTCGCTACGATTCATTTCATGCAATGCAAGAATACCGCTAGAAAAGACACAAATGTCAGCTCAGCTACCTTCCATCTCCACTCCTCCCAGGCCCTGCCTCAGCCTCTTTCATCTCTCCTTCCTCGCCGGGCAAGAAAATCTCGTGTCCACTGCCATTTCGTACTTTGAAACTCGCCACGCATCCGATGGAAGCGACTGTTGCGACTACCCACCAGGCCATGCCCACTATTCCTCGTTCCGTCCAGATACCAAACCAGTAGCCCGCTAGCATCGGACCGATTGTCCTGAAAGTCGCCGAGCATGCGTTGCCAATACCGTGAATGGTCGCGAGAACGCTAGGATGAGGTGAACTGTTGTTGAGCAGGATGATCGAGGCTGGAAGCGCAAATGTTCGAGCTGCGACTTGTAGGAACAAGACCCAGCTAATGCCGAGCCAGATCGTGGCGCCGCTTGCCGGCTCTGGCGGCGCGGATGTTGATGGTAAGAGAGCAAGATAGGGAGCTAGGTAATAGGCCAGCGGGAACAGGAAAAGCGACATTCGGAAGCATCGCATCAAACCGAAGCGCCCGTTGGCCCAAGGATAGAGGAGGAATTGCAGCGCAACTCCAATGAATCCAATGATGGCCATGGCAAATCCAATGGTAGGGGGCGGAAAAGCTAATCCGGAGGAAAACTTGAACATGCTCCTTGGTCGCAGCTCATCGTCCTCAGATTGAGCTCCAGCTTCCGGCACGAACTCTCGAGGCGTCGCGAGGAACAGAATCCAGAGATTGGCAAAGGCGCCCATGTGGAAGTCAAAGATCGCAATGCTCAAAAGCGTCCATAGCACGTTGGGTGTCCATATCCTGCGGAACGGCAGTCTCTGAATTGGCCGTTGCTGCTCCTTCTCCCCTGCCGCTGTAAGTCTATCCATCTCTACCGAGTTGCGCTCCTGTCCTGACAGAAGTCCCTCTCTTTGCGTCTGCTGAAGCATCCTGTAACCCTGGTTCTTCATTTGCAT
Source organism: Nothophaeocryptopus gaeumannii (assembly GCA_031771865.1). Classification (NCBI taxonomy): domain Eukaryota; kingdom Fungi; phylum Ascomycota; class Dothideomycetes; order Mycosphaerellales; family Mycosphaerellaceae; genus Nothophaeocryptopus; species Nothophaeocryptopus gaeumannii. The sequence continues at coordinate 1,173,799 of JASISA010000025.1, forward strand.
GGCCTGCCCGTAGGCCTGTCGTACCAGGGTAACTGGGTCGAATTTCGAAATCTCCATCGGTATTCTCCCCTTCAATGTCTCCTCGAGTCCGACGTGCACGACAACTGCTTCAATCAGAAGAAGCACAGTGCTGATAAGATTCGCCGCGGCGTACGGGTAGTCTCTCATCCAAGTCACTCCTTCCGGTCCTCCAAATGTGCTCTTTGGCCCAAACCACTCCGGGAGGTTGATCACCGGATCTGCCAGTACGCCAGCAAGTATGGGGCCTGCCACGTTGGCAAGATTGAAGGCTGCAGGGAGCAGCAAGAATGCTCGTGGATGCCATGGCTTTGGTGTACACTCAGCAACCATCGTTCGCGCCGAGCCCACCGTGCCATTGATTGCTCCACTTATGAACCTCCAAAACACGGCCTGGTTGTACGTCGTGCTGAAGCCCACGCCAATGCACCCGATGGCTGTACCCACCAAGCCGATCTGCAACACCGACTTCCTCCCCAGCATAGGATGGTCCGCCGCGCGTCCCCATAGTATACTCGTGATGATCTGCGCGGCAGTGAATGCGCCTTGTAATACACCGGCTTGATGTGAGATGGTCACATCAGACAGCTCGCGATCGAAGCTCTTCAGCTGATGCACCATGAAGGTTTGCAGAGCAGCCATCTGGAAAAAGTCCACAAAGCGGGAGGCAGCAAGAATGGCCAGCTGGCGCTTGTTGGGCATGTTGCCCCATGTTGGCTTAGGCGGCGGGAATGTAGCTGGTGCTATCGGATTGCCATGCATTGTCTCATCCCCCTCGTCCAAAGGCGTGGATGCGCCTGTCGGCAGCATGGGTTCGTCGGAGATGATGTTTGGCTCGAACTGCTGTCGTGAGAAGGACTGCGAGCGGCGTACCGCTGGCATGACGTGCCCATTTTCTACAGCGGCCGGAGGCCACTCGTTCGGCCGCAGATCGGGCGTCGTCTTGGAGAAGTAGGGGTCGTTGGGGTTGTATGGCGAGTCCGGCGGGCTTGCGTTGGGCTTGGGTGGAAATGTGAAAGTGCTGTTCGTCGGCGTGCTGGGGGTGTTGTTGCTTATGTGTGAGTTTGAATGTTCGGGTCTGTCGGCGGTCTGGCGATGCGGCGGTATGTGGTCCTGCTGGCGGAAAGCATCGGATCCCAGACGGCTGCGGACGTGTGAGGGGATGGTGTGCCTCGAAGTGTTGCGCTGATGCGGTGCTGCCATGCCCAGCGGAGGGAGCTGGCTGGGTCCCCTCAATAAGCGGACCACCTCAGGCCTTCAGACGTCAGGTGCGATCACCAGGCCCAGCAATTGAGTGCTCTTTTGGAAGGAGCAGCGCGCAAGGAACAGCGGCTGATTAACACGATCAGATCTGATGTGCCGGACTGGTGTGGTGATGTGCTTCGGCAGTTGTGTGCTAAGAACAGAAACAGTACTGTACATCCAATGCGCAGACACAGTCAATGGTGGTTGCTGTTGCAAGCTGTCTGCCCCGGCAGCAGATGCGAGTAGAAGTGAGATAGCACTGACGGACAAGAGTGACCCGCAACGCCTTCACCCTGTCCAATGCCTATGCCTCCCGGGAGTTTGCACAAGGGAATCAAAGAATAGCACAGACTGAGCCCCTCCAGTCTGCGTACCAGCGTACGTGTTGTCAGTAGTCAGTGGCAGTGGCAGTGGCAGTTGCGTGGTGACTGCTGCTTTGGCTCGCGCTCACTCCGTCCGGAACAGCTTGCGCAGTGCCGCGTACTCTTGTCCAGCTTCGCGTGCAAGATCTGCTGCTGGTCCTGCTGCTGGTGCTGCTGCCGCTCTGCTGCTACTGCTGGAAGACAATGACCGATGACAGCGCCTCGTTGGTGGAACTCCACTCTCTCGTCTCCCCAGCGAGCATGTCCTTGCTGGTGGTGGGACAGAGCCGCGAATGCCAAGCAACAAGTGCATTTCTGCCCCTGCGACTCGATGCACGCGAAGACCGACAGCGCGCATCAGGTTTGCAGGACGTCGTTCTGGTTCTGGGACGAGGAGCCGCTGTGACAGGAGGGGTGGCGTATCATCCGTCGGCTCACGGCAGTCGAGCAGACTTGGCGCCAAGGCGGACAGGGGCAGTGTGGTCCCGCGTTGGCGTGTGGCGTTGACTTTATATCCGATCGCACGGATGACCTCCTGCCTTCTGCATCCTCGCCCCACCATCACATTCACATGGGTCTGTCTTTCACTTGCTGTTGTCTTGCATCTGTCTCTTCTATGCCTATTCTTTTAAGCACACAACAAAGAGGAAGAGCTCGTCCCAGTGGCGTCCTCAGGCGGCCGCGTTCTGAATCGCACAAGCAGACCTCATGACACCCGTCACATCCAATTCGGATTAAGCCCTGTGTAGCATTGGCCGTTTCTGGTGAACGAAACACTCCCACGGTCCTCTCAATCACTGTGCCCCCTCCCATACCATTGTTTCCGAGATCCGCTACCGGCGTAAGGTTGAAATTGAAAATCTCTCGTCTCCTGTTTCCTCTTGATCAAAATCGCACAAGTTTCGGCCTCGTCCGTGGTTTGTCCGGGGGCGCGCTGTATCATGTCTAGTAGTGTCAGCCGGCGATAAGTTAGCCACCTCAGATCAGTGATCCTTTGCTTCCGATGACGGGGGGATGATGGACGGTCCGGATGATGGAATGGTACGGGCTGTGTTGTACGTGCCAAGTTGCAGTAGTGAGGTGAGGTGGTGCAGCACTGTCAGCACCCGAGAATTGGGAAAAGGAAAATTGAAACACTGAAAGAGTCTCCCAGATTCTTGTACTTCTACTAACCCGCAGTGATCATCCAGGAATACGAATGTGCGGGTGAGCTACCCATTTGATGTGAGTCGTGGTTGGCTGAAATACGAAGTGATGAACTGTACGAGTCGACCACAGCCACCGATAGGAGATGCGTACCGTGCAGATATCCCTCATGAATGAACTGATAGATATGCAAGCCTCAATCACTTATGAAGCTCATTGATCAACTAGCAAACACTTGCTATTTACAAGTGCAACTCCGCCAGAATACTGTTCGCTGAAGTGCCAGGTCACCAACCGTTGAAGATGCTCATATGCCACGCCGACAAATGCTGTGTCCCTCTGCCGACTCTATAAAATACCCTAGAACGCCATGCCCATGATTATAAAAAAAGTTGTCACTGTCGAAAACGTCTGCGGCAAAGGCGGCCAGTGCTGTATCCAAAGCGTACCGTTCGTGAATGGTAAAGATGCGTATCAGGTCGCCTTCGCCTTTGGGAGTCAGGAGAGGATGTCATTTCCAGTATGGTTGTAGTCCTCTTCCTTCTGCCGCACCTGCGCATATCGACCGAGATTAAGCTGCGATTGTAGCAAGCTGATCGGGAGTGCCTCCTGAACTTTTTGCCAGCCTCCGTTGCGCAAGAATAAGAACCCGAAAATGACAGCCATGACACCCAGCATCAAGCCAACACCTGCTGCGAGGGAGTGAGCTTTTGTTCGACCACCGCTGGTGCTGCTCCCGCCCAAGCTGATCAAGCTTCCTGTGTTCGGCAGGTCCATGTAGTAGTGGCTGGTGTTATATCCACGGTGGGTAGAGAGCTGTTCTTGTGGCACTGAGTTTTCAACCTCGTACGGTACCTCCATCTCGGGAGGCACTCTTTCTGCATAGCTGCACCCGAGGTCATCGCAGAATGGCCGTAGCCCTACGCTGGGCACAAAGGATCTGGTCACAACACTGCGTTCTAGCGGATGGCCCTCTCCATCCAGAGCCTCGGCGTACGCCCACTGCGCGAAACTCTCGATATGGAATTCTGTCTCGAACTTGGTCTTCCAAGTGTTTCCAGCATACTCCCAAGGTCCGTTGGCACTGTCACTGGTGTAAAAAGTCCAGCTCTTGACCTCTGTTGCACCGTTCCATGACACCCAGAAGCCGGTCTTTTCCTCTCCACTCAGACTGTATGTCCACAATGCGGGCTTCGTTACCGGCTGTGCGGTCCAGTTGTACTTGTTCGACCTGTATATCATCACATTCGAGGCTCGTTCCGCAACTTTGGCATACATGACAGTTTCGCCGTCGGCTGTGTGTTCCGAAAAGTACGCATGTTCGCCCCAGCCAATGTGACATCCCCCATTGGGAAGTAGCTGCATATTGCCCTGCGACGTTGACAGCAATCCTCCTTCCGGCTCCGGTGCTCCCCATTCCTTCACCATCGTTGCGGTCTCCTGGCTGTGGTCGATCGAAATGATCCAGCCATGAGAAAACTCGCTACTCTGGTTGTAGTTGTTGCTTGCATTGTCGTAAAATGAGAAGACTGTACGCGTGTCGTTCTCGGATATCCAGCGAGCGTGATGCTGGTAAGAGAATTGAAAGTTCGTCTGTCTGAAAGTTGGGCTGTTGCCTCCTAGCTGCCACATTATGCTGCCATCTTTGCCGGACAATTTGTAGATTGCGCTGGTATGGCGGGCCGAAATAAGATAGTCGCCGTCTTCGTTCTTGTCGATCGAATTGATATGGAAGTAGTCCCAGGGCTCCTCCTCGTGCAGACCCGTCCCGCTCGTATCAGTCGATGCGGGTAACGTCCACGCTTCTGAGGGATCCACATGGTCCAATGATCGCCATTCAAACACCACTCTCCCAGTGTCAATCTCGACCTCCTGGAACACGCCTTCCACTATCCACCCCATGCCATTGTGCACATTGAACCTCGGGTTGGTCATGAGATCGTACTGTCGGGGCTGATAGACCGTGATGAGCACAGTAGTCCCATCCGAGTGAGGAGTCATCCTGAACTCGTGCATATCGCTGCTTGCGCCTGCTCCTGAGCTCTCAATCCGGGCCACCTCTCGGTATCTCTGGTCCATAATGACTCCATGACCACGCGCAAAGCCTTGGTGCTGTTCTCCTTCAAAGTAGCACAAGTGGTCCTTTCCTTTGTATTTGCATACTCGTGGCGTATGGGCAGTCTTGGGACCGCCTTCTCCAGCTCCAGAGTACACTAGCTCGCCGGTGTTATCGTAAATGTACGGACCAGGATCGACGTTTCGGTACGGCGCGAAGAAGATGTATCCTGGCGAGACGAGTTCGGGTCGCAAGACCATAAAATCGATGATTGGCGCATGAAGGTCAGGTCTCTGTTCGTATTGCCATGTGGTCAGTGAGGGATCGGTACCAAATCAAGGCAACGCCAAGGACGGAAGGCTTTCAGCCTCCCAAGCCATGGACCTGAACTTACCGACTTAAACTGATGGGTCGGAGACGTCTCATTGTTTAACTGTGCTGCCACTGGCAGTGGAAGAAGTGGACAAAGTGAAAGAAGAGTTGCGCATCGCCATGCCAGCCCGCCCAGGGATGTGCGCGAGGGAAGGAGCGGCATTCGGGCTGCGCACGGGGGGCGACGCTGCCTCGTTTATGTGCTGTATGGGCGATGGAGGGCAGTCGTGTCCGGGCACCGGGTCGCTGCGATCACGCAAGAGATCTTGCAGGTGACAACATTAGAGCCACGCGGGTGTGGACTGCGGGGGATGGTTTGGCTGTTGATGTGCCGGCCCGCTATCTGCGCATCATGTATTATACAGTAGTGAATGTAGAGAGTGTCTGGAAGCTGAAAAGGAGGGACCGGGAAGAGACGATGTAGTAGTTACAGAAGTGAACAGAAATGCGGCGAGTGCCTGAGGAAGCATGCTGCACCCGAAACACAGAGAAGACAGGCATCGAGCAGCAGGAGACTACTGACGTCCGGGGACTGGCATGCGCCAAGACGGAGACATGCCTTTTGCGCTCCTACGCGTGGCTCCTTATGGCTGAGAGGGCGGCAGAGTCGATGCCGTGAAGGGAGCTCCAAGCGCCTTCTCCTCCTGAATGACGGGGGCCGCGTTCGGCAACGGGCGCTTCAGGAGCTGGTCATCGCAATTCACAGCCATCCATGTCCAAATGCGCCTTGCGAACGCCTCCCTAGCAGGGCCAGCGCCAAATTGTCGCTTCAAAGTTGCCATGTTTCGGAGTTGAGCGCTAAGTTTCATCCTCAGCGAAGTGGCAACATCATCAATCCACAACACTACTACTAGTGATGAGCTTCTGCTCGAGTTCCACCGCCGAACACCTTTCGAGTTCGAGCGATTGCGGGCCTAAAAATCGGTTGTGTCGTCACTCTACACGGACCTGCGTCAAGCAAGTCGGCTGCAGCGTTGTCCTTGCAACCCATGTCCACGGTCACGTACCCTTGTGCTGTTAGCGTCATCATACTTCGCATTTGGTCCCGAGGCAGTTCGGCCGGGTGATGGTGATGAAGATGGACAAGGGCAGGCTCGGAGACTCCACGAGTCAGATGAGAAGCTGTCTACCAAGGGCAGCCAGTAGTCTAGGGCGGAAGCAACACGACGTGAGTGAACTGTTCAATTCATTTCTGCTGCATCTGTCGCCGTGTCTTGCGATGTAGATGTCAGGTATCAGCACAAGCTATTCCTTAGAGTGCTGCTGTGTGGCCAGATCTGTGCCACCAGTGTAACCGTCAGAGCTCTAGAAGGACCCCCATGATACTTTTCTCCATGAACTCCCACAAATGAAACAACCCTCTACAGCCAAGCCATGCACAATACCCTTGGCAGACACCTTTCAACTCCTTGTCCGATTCCAGATAACCCTCGCTGTTAAACCCAGTTGCCCTCGTACTCCATGTAAGACAATAGTGACAATTCAGGCGGACCGCTTACGGGTGTTTCCTGCCTGTCATTGCGGATGTGACTTATGACAGCAAGCTACCACGGCTGCCAAAGAATCTGCGGATGGTCATTGTTGCACTAAAGACGATTGCTGCCATGGAGCCGCCGACCACTGTTGCGCGGAAGAGAACGTTCATCATCTGCATGCGGTTGCGTTTTTGGCAGCGGCCGACGAAGCCATCCGTATCGTTGGTGCGAGGGAACTTCTTGCCCTCGGGGGCTGGCACTTCGAGGAAGTCGCACAGTGGCTTCCAGCCCTCGCCCATCTTGTACTCCAAAAGGTTCTCCTTAGGCACGAGAGAGCGAATCTCGTCGTAGTATTCCTTGAATCGTCGCTTGCCGTTCTTCTCGAAATCGCCTTCCCAGAACTCGGTCCAGAATTCTGTACAGATTAGCTCAATTTCACGTCGGTGGTGTGTGAGATTTGTCACTCACTGGAAAGCATTGGCTGGTAGAGACCCGCTCCCCAGTCGAACTTGGAGACAAACTTGAGCTCAGGCTCAGTCGCTCGCCAGTGAACAGTCTTCATGGTAGATGCGTGCCAGCTGTCCACGTCGCGTGTAGTGATGATCACCTTAGCATCTGGGTAGGCCTCAATGAGCTCTTTTGCGAAAGCAACGGCAGGCCAATCGCAGATCGCTTGACAGTGGCCAGTCAATTGATCCCATTGTTCATGGCCAAAGGTTCCTTTTCCATCGTACTTGGAAGCCAATGCATCAGACCACATGAGGCAGTCCGGTGGGTTCTCGACCGATGCGGACATCATGTGGTAGCAATCATTGAAGCCAAGATCCTTAAGAGCAGTCCGGAGAGATGCGGTTCCAGTACGTCCCAATCCCAAGGCGAGGACACGCATCGGGACTACTCGACGACATTCTCGGCGGTTAATGTCGGTGTCGTGCGTGAAGATGTCGGTAATAGGCTTTGGGGTGTAAGGTTGGAAAGCCATTGCGTCGTATACTGTAGGTTCGTGCCGATTAGATTACTAGGAAGTCGCTCAACGACGTTGTGTGGTATTTGTCCTTCTGGATCTCAATGAGTGGATACCGACCGGGTCAAGAGTCGCAGTGTGGTAGAGGAGAGGCTGTGGAGAGCGAGAGTTGTTATGTTCGTGAAGAAGAGAGGTGTGGTGCAGGCAATGTTGCAGCGGAACACAGGAAACGTGGCTCGCAAAGGGGATAGTCGGACGCCTCTCTGAAACCTACTCTGCGACAAGGGTATGGATGTGGATGGGAGCGGGCTCTCCACCGGCTTGGCCGCGCGTGTTGTACGTCAGGCGCTGGCCTATTCACTTTCACCAATTCAAGCACCAAGTGCGACACGGTACAGTATCTAGGAGGTACAAGCACTATTTCTCGCAGCTGACCCGACCCGACCACTGAGTCGAACCAAATGCCCAGGCGGGCCGCGCGCTCCAATCAGCCCGTCAACTGCCACTCAACGCCTCTTCGCTTGCGTGCCACGACTCTGCTAATAACACTCTCCTACCCGTCGGAACGCGCGCTAGAAGTTTCTTTGAGCGCTTCCAAGACTTGCGCCGTGCTCGGCCCCCCTCAGGCATGCACTGTCCAGTGGACCAGTGGTACACGCAGACGACGCTAAGTACTCCGTAATTCGATGGACGATCGCTACCTGGGATGCTCACTCAAAGCGCTTCAATCGCCCAACAAGCCTGCAAAACTTTCATCAAGCTTGATTGATCAATGTCTCGCTGCATGCCTCTCCTGTCTCTTGGCTACCGGTGTCTATGGGTCTGTTATCTCCACATGACTTGAGCAGGCTTCCGGCCCAAATCAACGATGCCACCCCTCCCAGAGAGCTGCAAGATTCCGCACTTCTTTGGGCAAACGTAGCGAAACGGCAGGAAGAGAACACAACGGAACCCGCACACCTTCCTGCCTTCTCACCGTTCGCATCCTGAACTTTGTCCTAATTGTTCCTTGGCATGACATGTACCCCTCGGCCCCAATTGGCCACCCCGCCTCGACAAGACGGCACGATAACCGCCAGAACCCGTGGTGAAAGCCTGCTCGCGTGCCGCATTTCGACTTTATCCGCAATCTCGCATGTCCATATCTCAGGCAGAATGCGGAAGGAGGTCCTGCTCGAGCTGCACCATGACATCCTAGAATATTACCAAGTTGCCAAGTTGGCCTATTTGAGCAACACGAGCAGCAGCCGAATCTATACGGCGGCAACGAGCACTACTCAAGATAGGCGAGATGCCGACTTCCTACCGCGAGATGATCAAGCATCAGATAAGATAAGAATTTCCCTTGGTTGCACACAACGTCGGCGTCGAAATATTGGCGGTCAGCGAACCATTGGGATTGGAGACGCCTTCATGGAAACTTTTTACGAGACCATGTTGACATTTCTGCACTACAGCAAGCCACAGCACAGTCACGCGTGATCAGTGAGTGAGCGGTGATGATTGCTTTGAGCACACTCGCTCCTAGCAAAGCTCGCTGATCTTTATCATCCCCATGCACAGCAAGACATAGTGCCGAATGATCAACGAATGGGTGTCGACAGGTCTTTGGCACATTCGCTGCCAGCGAGACCATTGAATTTCTTTAAGAGTTGACAACACCCACGAAGACAAGGGAAGCTGAGCCATTATGTTTCATATGATACAATTTACTAGGAGCACTCCATCCCCTGCTCGCTCTTGAGCACTGCGACTTTGTTAAGGCATAGTTGCCTCTACTCCATCGACTCGCTGGGCATGTAAAAGTCTTGCTAGTTCTTAGTACCTGGCGTAAGGGCCATGCTATCCCGGATTCTCTAAGCCCTTCTTGTCTTACAAAGGAACTTGCCGCAGCCCTTCGATCTCTCCTCTCCCTATACCGCTAAGAACTCGTCTTCATCGATCTACTCAACGAGTGTCGCCGAACGCGCCTCGCGGAGGGCGTCTTCTATTCCGGCTTCGAGTATGCTCTAACCTCTACTAAATACTCGTTACAATCCGGTTCGCTAACGGTATCTCTAGGTATGGTGGCAAAGAAGTGCCTACTCTGCTCGCTGCTACGGCCGTCGAGCTCGCTTTCGCCCGCTTGAATTTCGGAATCGACATTCGCGCAGTAGTTACGTTTGCTCAGGCTTGGAAGCATGGACACGACGAGTAAGTCGACGATCCTATCTATCTCTGGTCTCCGCGGTGTCCCGCATGTTCACATTGCTTCTCACCTCGGTCATGCAATGGGCAAGACGCATATCGCTACCCGAAACGAGCAGCTACATGACTGCATCTTCTGCATCAGCTCTGACATTCATGACGTTTTCGGCCTGGAATAGTCTGCTACATTCAATCGCATTGAGAATTGAGAAGCTGAGCAATCTTTCATACGATACATTTCACTATCCCTTCAAAACCTACCATATCCAATCTCCGACCTCTGCTCGTCAAAACTCCCCACGTCCCTTCCTGATTGATAATAAACACAATGCGTCTTCATCTGCGACGGGGCTACTGTAAATGCCACATCGATCCTCCCAAAAAAGCCTCCCACGCTTCCGTTCTATCTGGGTATATCAAAAGATGCATTCGACTCCCTCCCTCCCTCTATTTCCCTTCTTCCTTGTCTCACTTCAACCCGAACCCCTCACTCTCCTCTACAGCCCTCCAAAGCTTTTCCTCCAACTGCTCTCGATAATCATACCTCCAAAGAATGAGCATATTAAAACAAGTCCTCGCAACAGGAAACCTTTCCCTTTCCTCTTTTCCACCACCGCCCCATCCATCCCCACCAGCCTGAATTCTCAGTATCAGACTCGTTGCCCCGACGGCTGGGATTCGATCCGTACCCGTAATAAACGTAAGTAGACTCCTCTGTCTCTCGGGTGAAGCCTCAGCGAACAATTCCCAGAACCAACCGATCACAGGAACGCTTTCGGCCGGGTTGGGAATCATGGTATGGGGAGGTTGGAAATGTTTCCAGTTTTCGTATTGGGCTACGGCTCGTAGACTGTCCACGTCGAGACTCTCGTCACTGCCGCGCACAAGCAGTTCGATCTCCTCAGCTCGGAAGAGAGACAACGCGTTACCTGCGCAGACGGTGAAGAAGCCTCGTTTGAAAGGCTCGAATTGCCGAGATACGGCCGTGTCGAGGAGATAGCGCACGTACGCGTCCACGAACTGATGACGGTTTGCGTTTGTTACAGGCATGTTCTCTCCATTGGGAATCAGGGGTACGTTTATGACGACGCCATATCTCTCTACTGATGCGACGAAGTCCCTACAGTACGTGGCTTGGACGTCACCGTCGAAGTCCAGTAATTGCTGTAAGCCCGCAGCCAGTGACGGACGAAACTCGGCCAGGTCTTGCAGAGTGTAGGTCATTTGTCCTTTCGTGCCGGTCAGACTTGACACATTGGAGGCATTGGTGATTGAGGATGGAGCAGCAGCAAGAAGCTTGCGAAAGGCGAAGGGAGGGAGAGCAACGTCTAAGATGGTACTGTTGTAGATGGCCAGACCAAGCAGCACGCCGACGAGGTGGTATTGGTCTGATGTCTCGAACGAGCTGGGGTTGAAGTAGCACGAATTTGACTCTTCATCATAGACGAACATTCCATGATTCGGATCGAAGATGTCCCGAACGATCATGAGGAACCATTCTTTTCGTGGGCCACCAGCGTCCACGCCTTCCTCGCCGGTGAAGTGGACTCGCAACCCTTTCTTCAGCTCTTCTTGTCCGGCACCCACAGCCTCGCTAATCTGCCGAAGGCTATCGTCGACCAAGCAGTCCCGGCGAACGCGAAGTTGAAAGTAGCCATCGATAGGTCTTTGTCGAATGACTTGATCGAAGTATGCTTCGCGAGCCTTGACTTCCATTTGCCGTCGTGCGTCGTACTCCAAAATCTTGATCTTGGTGCCAATTGAGATGAACAGCGGATATTGGCAAAATGAGAACTTCTCCCGTCGGCTTTCCCACACTCGGAAGTCCGCGATCATATCGTGATAGTCGAGCAAGGTGTTGTAAAAGCTGGAGGTATGCAATAGCTGCCCACTGCGTTTGGCCTTTGCGAAGGGTGAAGGCCCACCGCCAGAGATGTTGGAGTCGGTGCGGGACTCACTTCGGTCGCGACGCTTCCCACTCCAGATGTTGTTGGCTGCAAACAGCAGTGACATGACTTTTGCGGCAGCTTTGATCTGCCAGTCTCCTGTCCACTCGGGCTCCCCATCTGCGGCGTCCGGGCCCTTCTTCAATGAGCCACTCAATCCCATTGCCGAGTGCAGCTGGGCAGAGGTGTTCATCGCAGAGCCGGAAAGGTCTGGGATGAGACCGCTATCAATGATGCCGCTCTTTCTACGAGGCCGGCCTGTCCTGCGATCAATCCTATATGTCACAAAGCTGGCGACTAGATCAACTGTCTTGACGAAATGCTCCTCGTCGAAACGCGAGAACCACCCAGCCAAGTAACGATGGCATGCATCTGGCGCATATGACAGCAAGCCAAATATCCGTTTCAGCAGCCCATTGTGCTGACTGCCTACGCGACCTGGAGACTTTCCAGGGGTTGCTTTCGCAGGGCTTGCCTGGGCTTTGCCGTTCTGCTGTCCAGACATCGTCCTGTTGGGCACGCGCCCATTGGTTGCTGCCATTGGCTGTGGCTTCGAGGATGGGTACAAAGAAGGATTCAGCAGGAGAATGAGAAGCCATCTTGTGTCCTCTGGCTCTTTCAATGGTCTTGTGGGTCGCTTGAGGATGTTTTCGGTGATCTTCAGCAAAGTCCGGACAGCATGCTCTCTCGCTTCTGCGAATTCTTCGTTGATGATATCGGAATTCGCCTTGCCCTCGATTCCTGATTTCGTTAGACCCGGCTCAGCAACTAGGTCTTTCACTTTCGCCCGCCAGTCTTCGCCAGCGGTGTGAACCGCATCGTACCATGCCGCAACATCAAGCCAGTTGATGTTCGGAGACTTGGAAGAAACAGCCCGGCGAGAGCCTTCGCCAACCTTTTTCACTTTTGTGGCTCCAACTGAACGGTTGCGGTCCAGTCGGCCGGTCCACCATGTGCCATTCTCTCCGATATCACCCAGAAGTAGCGTTTTTGCATCCAGCTCTGACAGGCCATCCACGGGGCTTGGCTGATATTGAGAAGATGGCTCAGGCGGCGGAGTCTTGATCTCGCTATCGCTGCGAGTGCGTGCGCTCATCTGAGGTCTTACGGTGCTGAAAGACGTATTCAGACACTTGAAATCTCCAAAATTCGACACCATGTAATCTTCTAAGGGCCTGAATATCGTCTTGATGCGGTCGTATTGTCGGCGCTGTTCCATCTCTTCATGTGTATATCGAGGACTATGCTGGGTGCGAGGAGATTTCTGTCCATTAAGAGGTAAGCTTCCACCAGGGAGCAGGCCGTGAGAAGGTCGTCGATTCGCAACGTTCATTGGAGGCGGAGGTGGCTTCCTTGTCGGTTTGGTAGGTATCGGTACAGGTTTGCGGTTGACGCTGGTAGGAGAGCCTGGTCCACCTGCTGCGGGAGGAGGTTGCTCAGGCTGTGGAGTATCGAATCGAGTGCCACTGAACTGGTCAAAGTCGCCATGCTCTTGAATGGCGGCACTCGGGGCAAGCCTGGCTGACCGTTCCTGGAGAGCATCCGGGGGCGACGTTGAGAGTGGAGGGTCAGACAACTCTTTCGCAGTGTGCTCGTGGTTGATTCCTGTGGCACCAAGTGCAGCTGCAAGCTGATCGGGACCAAAAACGTCCTCCTTAGGGGATGATGGACGGTCCTTGGCTGCTGGAGCAGTATGATCTTGTCGCCGACAACGAGATTCCAAGTACGTGATGACACACTTGTCGATGATCGCGCGTGTCCTGTACACTGACAGTGATGGCTTCCCAGGCTGTTGAGGTCCACCTGGGTATGTATCTGCACGCTTGGCTTCAGGTCGCGCTTTATCCTCCTCCGACTGCTCTTCCGCAGGCTTCAAGTCGTTTATTGTGAGGCAGCATAGGCATCTAAATCTCTGCAGGTCTCTTGGCACTTTCACCCGGCTGTCGCAACACATGCACCGGCGTGTAGCCTTTCCATCGTCGTCCAGGTTGCCCCTCTTGCCCGATATAACCGTCGTTGGTTGCGGATTGGATGGGCCTTCGTCGAGAACCGGCACAAGATCGTCGTCCAGGGGCACATCGGTATCATTGAATGTTAGTAGGTTCCCATTGCTCTTTTTGCGCCCAAAGATCTTAGGCAGCGGATTGCTGGCGGAGCGGGTATGGGCATGCTGTCGTGTGCCCGCAGCACGTGGCCGCGTGGGAGAAGGCGCAATTCGTTCGTGATTGAGCGTGGGAGGATCGAGAAAGTCGTTTGGCGGTCGCGGTAGCGGTTTATTGCGGGCTTGCTGGTTGGTGTTGCTGCTGGAGGTTCCGCGAGTCGGGGTGGTGTTGGCATTGGTATTGGCGTTTGCGGTGCTCGAGCTGCCAGACAGCAGGCGGGAGGACCATGACGGAGGCATCGAACGGTTCAGCACAGCGCTCCCGCCGATTCGCACATTGGGTCAACTCTCTTCACTTCTTCGATGGTAGCTCAATCATTCTCCCCTGCAGGTACCCAACGCTATCGTCCGACCAGCCGACTGGCATGTCCAGAGCCTGGTATGTCACGACTCAAGAGTCGAACGCGCGTAGCCCTGCTCTCAAGAATCGGCGTCAGGAACCAGTGAAGTCACTCTGCCCACAGGCCAGCAGCGGCGGGAGAGATATATGGCAGTACAAGCAAGAGCTGCGAACTGAGCAGTAGCGGCGCTGGCAGGTGGCGGTGTCCACTGTGTATCGGCAGCAGCGACTGATGTTGGTTGATGAAAGTATCTGTCTAGATGCACACGCAAAGAAGAACCCTGCTCTGCTGGATGCTGCGTTGTTCCCATCCTTGCTCGTGTTCGTTGGCCGTCATCGTCAATGCCAAGCAAGCTCAAGCCGTTATACGTTATACACTCCCGAAGACCCCCTTGTTGCGGCTAGCAGCGAGGCCACCGCAATCCTGCTAGGGACCGTTTCAAAGCAAGTTCAGGAAAGGGATTAGCAGTTCGGCTTACGTTCGAGATTTTGAAAGACATGTGAGATCTGGTTGGATGGCACGTTCAATGATGCAGAACTCTGGCATAATTTGCTTTCATTTCCACTTGGTCCGTGAGACCAGCTGGGCTAATTGATCGTAGAACTTCACCGCCAGGCACGAATCGACCGCATGCCGACTCTCTTCCGGAGACACTGATGAAGACGTTCCCAGACCTTTTCAACTCCGGCACAAAGACCATGCACCAGTGCTTCAATTGACACACCCAATCCGCTAACAACGACGCGACATCTACCTGTAGCGCCAGAGAGACAGGGTGTTCTGGCGCTTCCAGGTGTGGCGACGACCGGCCTTGGTGTTGTTGTAGCGGTGGCCCTTGTTGAGACCTCTGCTCTTCTTGCCAGTGGCGGTGAGACCGCGGCTCTCACGGTGCTTGTGGACTGGGTTGACGATCCAGTTGATGCGGGCATCGCGGCGGATGGCCTTGTGCTGTGGGTCGACGAGAATGACCTCGTAGTACTTGTAGGTGCTGTCCTGGTTGATCCAGTAGCTGTTGAGCACGCGCAAGTTGGCGCAGCGGCGGCCGACACGCTCCTCAGCGGTCGACTTGAGCGAGCGCTGGTACTTGAGCTGGTTTACACCCTGGTTGGTAGGCTTGCCTGTTCTGATTGTCAGATCTCATTGTCCTCTCTTCTCTGAGCTTGCATCTTGTGTCGTACCGTAGGTGGCACCCTTTGGCACAGGCCTCTTGCGGCCACCGCGGCGGACACGCACACGGTAGATGACATAGCCCTGCTTGGCTTTGTATCCCAGGCGGCGGGCCTTGTCGGGACGCGATGGGCGGGAGGCGCGGTGGATGACATTCAATTGGCGGAGCTAGATTGATGTACTCTCAGCAAGTGTTCAACGAGTACGCTCAAGACACAAGCGCGAGCAGGTATGAAATTCATCATGCTTGCAAGGCTTTATGCCGCTCATGAGATATCGGGTCGTACCTCCCAGCAGCGCACGCGGAGCAAGAAGCGCATGATATCGCTCTGCTTCTTCTTCTGAAGCTCCTCGAGGTATTTGTGGGCACCCATCTGTGCATCGTATCAGCAATTGTCCTTTGCATAGTATTTCTCCCCTTCCGCGGTGGAAGCGCAGAGCCTCCGTCGCCAGCTGTGTCGTGTGGGAGGTATCTGCACTTCCGCCAATTCCATCTCTTGTATCGTTCTGCATCGGTCGGACGTACCTTGTCGGTATTGGCGTGGGGCGTTGGGTGATGTGGTGCTGCACGACGGCTTGAGTCTCAGTCAAGTCGAAGTTCCTCACTCTGAATTTTGAAAGGCGCACCTCCACTGTTGGCCGGGCCCGTGCACGCCAAGACTTTTCCGCTTAGACTCTCGCGCACTGAACTCTCGACGAGCACCCTGGACTGACAACAACACCTTCACATTACGGAGAGGGTACTCTTTAAACTGGGATCATTGTCTTATTCGCCTTTCTCACTGCAAGCCTCATTGTTGCTTTGTGAACACTGGCATACCCTCCTTATGCCAGTGTTCAATCACGTGCGTAGACGGAAACGGCGCGCCCATATGTGCCGACCCAGCCATGACCGAACGCATCCTCCACTACTAGCATGGCGACAATGTCTTCAGCCTTCAGACGCCCTGCCCGTTACAAAGTAGCCCTACTTCGAGCCCTACATTGTGCATCTACCTTCTAGACTCGGTCAATGATCTTTGCATATCTGGAAGAGTCTCGTTGCATTTGGGTGAAGGGCCCCCTTTCCCAATCCGTACCGTGTTGCGCCAGAGCTCAGAGCTGAGCTGAGCTGTGCAATTGCAAAGTCATCGACAGTGGCTGTGGTCAAGGCTGATGATGTAACTTGCTGGACAACGGGAATTCCGAGTACAGCCTGCCGATCTGGAAAACACCTGCATGATACTCTTTCAATATAATTCTGGTGCCTACGATATCTCAGAGCGCTTGAATAGAGCCTGAATGCCCAAAGTTGCACGCCAGGCCGTCACCCATGCGCCAAGCCAGATAGCTAACGACACCTCCCACTCATGGTGTACCGAGGCAAAGTATGGGCCTAGCTATCGACTTTCAGAGCACAGAAGCTAACTACTCCAATAGCCTTCTGCTGGGTGCGAGAACTGCCGCAAAGCGAAAAAGCGCTGCGGCCTCGAGAAGCCGTCATGCTCGCGATGCGTGAAGCTCAAGAAGCAGTGTTCCGGGTATCGGGATACGACTCAGCTCCAGATTCAAGACGAGAGCGAAACAGTAAAGCTCAAAATCGATCGTCAAAAGAGCCGGCACCTTACACCACCTGAGCCAACAACCGGAACACATATCGAAAATGGGATCGCTACGCCCAAGCCGACGCCGAATGCAGCCGGGCAAACGCCTAACAGCGATTCTTCTTCCTCAGGCGACGAAACAATTGATCTCCCGATGCATGATCTCGACGCGACGATGCTGGATGTAAGTGACTTCTGTACCAGCGAGTTCGACCAGAATGGCTTGATCGATGTTTCTCGTGGCTTGGCTGTGCCGTTCCAGTTTCGGACAACGACGAACGACCTTGCCACCAAGTATTTCTTTGATCAATTCACCTCTACAGGTGGGCACTGGACATTTCTGAGAGACCTTGGTCTACAGACAGTGAAAATGGATCCGCTCCTTGACCTCGCCGTCAGAGCATGCGGTCTGGCCGCATTGGACAACGTAAATCACATGCCCATGGGTCGCGAAGTCTCCCGACAACCTTACGGAGAGGCATTGGGAATCTTAAACTCAGCACTCCGCGACCCAAAGAAGTGCAAGACCAATGAAAGCCTCATCGCGGTTTCTATGCTTGGTTACTACGAGGTATGTCTCGAACAGACATCTTGCGATCCGCACTGACATCTCCGAAGAATCTCACTTGCGACAGCCGAGCATCCATACAATCTTGGAAAGCCCACATCAGCGGCATGACGCAGCTTTTGAAGCTTCGAGGGAAGGCTCAATTTCAATCACACGTCGGCCGTATGCTCTTCAGAGAGTGTCGAGCCCAATCCCTCATCCACTGCATCTGGGACGATCTCGAACCGCCCTCATTCTTCCGCGAATGGAATGAAGAGCTTCAGCGTTTGACACCCGGCCTCGACAGGCTTGCCCCAGCGGACGATCTCACTCTGACAACAATGGATTTCGCGTCCCTCAGAGCAAAGATGCGAACACGCCGAATATCGGACACCGAGGCCATGGAAGCTGCCAACAAGTTGGAGATGCGCATGGTGCAGTGGTCAATAGATACGATGAGTTCAACTCCGGCGTGGAGATATCACGAAATGGAAGTTCCGGACTCGCCCCGTGTATGGAATGGCATGGTGCATAATTACGTCTTCAGCGGCGCTGCCTCAGTCTGGAACACCTACCGCAGTATCAGAATAATGATATCTCGCACACAAGAGCTGCTCTGCCGACGATTCGACCTCGCGTCTGAGTTAGAAGCCCAACAACTTTCTTACTTCAAGAGCATACGGCGGCAAATGACAGACGACATCTGCGCGGGCGTTCCAACACAGCTCGGCCACGCAGCACCAGCACACAATTCTACAAGTGTACTTGTCACGGCGTACGGATCCGTGTGGCCTCTCTTCTTCGCCGGTACCTGTGCACTCGAACGAATAGCTCCGGGAACATGGGCGAATATAGTGAAGAACAACATAACCCGAGTCGAGAGCAGCACATCCGCAGCCCTGGCCCAATCACTCTGGCTCATCGGCCGCATGGAATACATCGCAAGAGATGTCGGGCTTCACTGGGCTTATGGTGTCGCAGCCACACTCAAGGGCGATTTTGAAATGCACGAAGACTTGTTGCCACAGGAAGAGGTGGAGGACCGCAATACGCAAAATGCGCACCACTTGGTGCAGTTTTGGAAAGAGAGGATGGAAGAGATGCAGAAAGATAATATTCCCGATTGGGTGAAGAAAGTGCAAGAGTCGGGACGTGGACCGCGGATACTGATGGAGGAAGAAAGCGCGTTGAGCGATGCTCTTGCCCAACCCAGAGAACAGTATGGACCGATATGGCTGGGCGGGGTGAGGCAATCTGGACGATAATTCGCATTTTGAAGGATTGGATGGAACAGCGTGGAGTTTGGGATGCATCTTTTCATATGCTACGTGCTGGTGATAGCCTCGATATTCTGATCACCTTCATGGAGCACTCTTCAAACCCACTTCCTCTTCTTCCTCATAACAACTCCACCTCCTCTACCCCCGTCTGGCTCGTAATCAACCCATAAGCCTCCACCCTCCTATGCCTCGCATAATCAAACGTCCTCTCCTTCCCCTTCCTACACTCGGCCAAATCAATCTCCGCAACGACCAACTCATCCCCTTTCGTCTTCGCCTCCGCCACTACATGTCCCTCAGGACTGCATATCGAACTTCCGCCAATCAAATCATATTTCCCATCATCGACTCCACAACGCGCGGAGGAAATCGAGAAGCAAGCATGCATGTAGGAATTTGCCTGTTGGACTAAGCGGGAATGGAAGAGTGCTTCGGACTCTTGTTGGTCGGGGGTCATAGTGGAGCCAGGACCCCAGAGATGGCTCATGTGCGAACCGGTATTATACCCAAACATGAGGATTTCAGCGCCTTGGAGCGTATACACCCTCCAAGCTTCCGGCCAGCGCCGGTCATTGCAGATTAACATCCCCATGATAGGATCTCCCTTGCCCTCGTTTCCCTTGTAGTCATTCGCCTCAGGAGAAGATTTCTTGACGGCGTCAGGAACGAGGTTTGGTGCACGGAAAGCTTTGAACCCCAAATCGCCAGGTTTAAAGTACCGTTTCTCGAGTTGATTTGTGGCGTTGGGATCTTCGAATGGTTCGACGCGGCCGGGGAGGTGGATTTTGCGGTATTTGCCGATTACTTCTCCTTCGGAGGCGGAGTAGTAGACGGAGGTATTGTACCCAGTTCCATCGGGTGTGCGTTCTGCGTATCCTAGACAGATATCGATTCCGAGAGATTTTGCTTCATCAAAGAGAGGTGTAACGTCTGGACTCTGGGTGATGTCGGCGCCGTGTTCAAAGTACTTGTCGAGTTCTTCTTGAGATTCGATGAAGTGGCGTGGGAAGAATGTGGTTAGGGTGCATTCTGGGTAGACGACCAGTTGGACTTTCTCTTCAGAGGCTTCGTGGAGGAGCTTGATAAGTCGTTGGACGGTCTCTTGTTTCGATGCATCTTTGTGGACAGCGCCGACCTGTGCGGCGGCCACTATGATCTTTCTTGACATGGCTGGGGAGTATGTTGCTCCGTGAAAGGTCGAGAATGAAAATGCCGATGATTCCTTACCTCATGTCGTCCTACACGCCATTCATATACTGATGTTCGCCTCATCTCACAAACACCCCCAAGCAAAACCAGACGCCCGTCTCGCCGAAGCCAAACCTCCCGAGCCGGCGCACGCTCATGCAGAACGAAGACCACGTTCATAGATCAGCCGCTCAATCCGCCTATCTTGCCCGACTGCCCTTATCGTCTCGGCCAGTCTCGGCGTAGGGCTCTCACTGGCCAAGAGGGCGGCCGCAACATCTACGGAATTCGACCATTTGAAGATCGATATAGAGCCGAGCGAGTATTGAAAAGAACTCAAGAGTCACGGGTGTTTTGCGAGAACAGAGAGGAGAGAGGAGAAGTTGAGAAGCGAAATTCGACTTGAGACATCCTTGCTGGCGCTCGGACGTGAGATCCTGGTTCTCCCGGTGATCTCTTGGCAGGATCGACATATTCAAGATGGATTTCGATTTGATCGTGAAGAACGGCATATTCGTGAGTAGAATAGGGACGCTAATGGAAATGAGTTCTGATCGAGACAAAAGGTCACAGCAAGTGAAGTGCTTCCTCAAGGTTTGGAGCTTGGCATCAAGAACGGCAACATCGCATGTCTAGGCTCAGGACTGCCGGCGTCGTCAAATACCAAAATCATAGATGCCGAAGGTGCATATGTGACACCTGGAGGTGTTGATAGTCACGTTCACCTTGCTCAAAAGAACTCGCCGACTGGAGATGGATGGGAGACTGGATCTCGAAGTGCCATTGCCGGAGGAACGACAACGATACTGGCGTTCGCATCGCAACCTCGGACAGAGACGACGTTATGGCCCATTCTCGAAGACTACCAGAAGAAGTCGATTGGTCAAAGCTATTGTGACTTTGGCTATCACTTCATCTTGACGAACCCGACTCCAGAGATCCTTCGAGACGAGCTCCCCGTACTTGCAGAACGTGAAGGTATCACGAGCGTGAAGCTTTATATGACTTATGACGCCATGAAGCTCAACGATAAGGAGGTCTTGAAGATCTTGTTCGCATGCAAGTCGTTAGGTATGACGACCATGATTCATGCGGAATCGCATGACATGATCAGCATGATTATCGAGGGCCTGGAGATGAACAGAAACACCGATCCATGGTTCCATGCAGTCGCTAGGCCAAGGATAGCGGAAGACGAGGCATCGTATCGAGCCATATCGTTAGCAGAGCTTGCAGATGCACCGATGCTGATCGTCCACATGTCTTCTGATGTTGCTGTCAGCCATGTGCGCGATGCCCAGACAAGACTTCTTCCTATCCATGCGGAGACGTGTCCTCACTACCTGTTCCTGTTGTCAGAGAAGATCAAAGGCGAGCCGCACGATCATTTCTCCGGAGCAAAACACGTTTGCTCTCCACCCTTGAGACATGACCCAAAGGATCTAGAGTCGATGTGGCAATCAATAGCAAATGGAACATTTACGACCTGGTCGTCAGATCATGCTCCGAGCAAGTATGACCATCCGGGAGGCAAGAGGCTGGGACTCATCGATGGCGTGCCCCGCTTCTCGAAGATTCCCAATGGACTGCCAGGTCTTGAAACTCGGATGGCGCTGCTCTTTGGTCAGACACCTGCCTGCCAATCAGCTGAAAAGGCCAAGCTTTCCCTGCCTCGTTTCGTCCAGCTCACGGCGACCAACGCTGCCAAGCTATATGGTCTCGATGGGAAAAAGGGAAGCATAGCTCCTGGGTACGATGCTGATCTGGTGATTTGGCATCCCGAGAATAAGGGCGCCTGCACCATCACTCAAAGCATGCTGCATCATGACATCGACTACACACCGTTCGAAGGCATCCAAGTCGGGAACTGGCCGCGATACACGATCCTCAGAGGCGAAGTGGTGTGGGACAAAGCGCACGGAATCGTCGGCACGATGCAGTATGGGCAATATCTCAAACGAGGTAAAGGCCAGGTGCTGGTTGGTAAGACCAACAACGTGCCCCGCGGCATGACCGGGGATGAGCGGCAGTATTGGCTTCCCAAACGCCAAGAGGTAGTGGCCCAGGAGGGTCAATGAAAAGCCTCGTAGATGGCATGACGGCCTCAGAAGAGATCCTAATCACAATGGATTGGGCACGATGCCCCAGATGCCTAGAGTATGTCAGCAGGTGGTTGCAAAGGAACCAGGAGACGCACCGAGAGGATCTTGTCTGCCACTCCCTTGGCTCCGCTCTCCGGCCTGCAAGCGCTTCACACGCTTGACCATGAGTCCGACAGCAACGGGTCCCAACAGTGTACATAGCAGAACAGCCCAGGTGACAACTAAGAATAGCTCCGATGGCTGACCAGCGTCTGCTACTCCAAACGTGCCACCGCTCTCAGCTATGCCAGAGATGAGAAATCCAATCTCGCCTCTTGCGACCATTGCGCTACCCAGCAAAGCAGCTGGATAAAGTGACATTGGTTTCGGTATTCTTCGCTGTTTGCCAGCGCTTGGTCGTCTAGCCTGTGCTGCCTGTGCCGCAGTATAAGAACTTGGAGTGGTTGAGCTTGAATTGCCCTGCGTTGGCTTTGAGCGTTTTGCCCATGGAGCCCATGCTGTGCAGCCTGTGAAAATAGATGTGACTTTCCTGCCGACTATGTGCAGCGGCACACTAGGCGCGGAGAATCGCACGAGACACAGACCGCAGACAAGCTTCCCAACGAGCATGAGAATAGTATAGACTATCCCACGCCACGCTACGGGGCCGGAAAACATGCGCGTGATTGGGATCGAAAATCCAATCGAAGCAAAGAAGAAGGGCTTCAATATCGTCTCGAGTGCTTGGGAGTAGTGTGTTTCGAATACTTTGAGTCCACTCATGTGGACCTCCTCAGCCTCTGTAGCATCCGTCTCGGTAACTCCAGATGGCGGTTCACCCTCACCCCGATTCTCCCTCGGAGACATTTGAGAGGTTTGGGCTCTCTCCTTCCCGTCCCGTCCAGTATTTTTCGAATGTTTCTTTGCGTCATCTGAACTGGAAGCTGTTGCCTTTTTGTTGAGCTCTGAGGTGTCCGTAACGGGGTTGTCTTGACCTCTCTCGCCGTTCATCGCTGTCTGCGAGAGGTCTGCGCAGAGCCCATCCCACCAGGTCATAATGGTGCCAGCCAAGTAAGCTGCAAACAGATTCGAAGTCCCGGCGTAGCTAGCAGCGGTGACGAGTCCAACAAGCACGAGTGTGTAACCAGTTACCGCTGCCTCCTTGGTGCAAAGTATCACATTCACGTGCGCCTTCTTTGTCTTCGTGATTTTGGGCAGAAAGAGCTTTGTGAGCGGCTTCACCACCCACAGGCAGGCCAAAGGTAAGATGGCAGCAAAGGCAATAGAAACGAAGACAGGCCGGATGACGGTGACTGCGCTAAAATCTGGCGAGCTGCCCAAGCTGGAGATGATACCGCTCATGACAAGTCCGACGACATCGTCCATCATCGCCGCACTGGAAAGAACAACACCAAGCCGACTTGCATTCAGCCCACTAGTCGATAAAATGGTGAAAGTCGTCCCTAATGAGGTCGAGCAAAGAGCAGCTCCGGCAGCAAAAGCCTGCACAGGCGTAATTCCATCCATAAAGCCTTGGAGTGCGAAAGAAAGTCCTATGGAAGCGCTAATGCCCAGCAGCGCGATTAGAGAAGACAGCGCCAGATTCAATTTCAACATCTTCAGGTCTGTGGACAGACCGCCTGCGAAGACCAGGAGGATGAGGCCAATGTAGCCTAGTTGCATCACGGCATTCTGCACATCCGCGGAGAGCCACTTTGCACCAGGCGTGCCCCATGCAATTCCAATTGCGATGTGTCCGATTAGACCGCAGAAGAGCAGTTTGTCGAAGATGTAGCTAATCGCGTTCGCCAGCAGCAGGAAGGAGGAGAGGATCAGGATGGTGACAATGGAAGGCTCATGGTAGGATAGCGCGGTCGGTGAAGACGACATGGTGGTCCCATGGAGACGCTTCTGTAGTACTTATGATGTCCTGTGAGTAACGTTTCGGTGGATTGGGAGTTCTGCCTCAGGCCCGCATGATCATGCCTTCAACTTCAAAAGTTCCAAGAGATGAGTCTTCTCTGTCGCATTCGACCATGAGGCCGCTGCCTCGTCCTCTAATTTCCCATATCATCATATCGAGCCATTTTGCAAGACACACTATTACTCACACCAATCGCGCGCCCTGGCGGCTCTTCCAAACGACCTCTCCGCGCCATATCCGACCCAAAGCAATGGCCCAACCCTCCAATTACACCTCATGGTCCACCGCCGACCTAATAAAACGCGTGACTGATCTCGAAAGACAACTACGAATCCAAAATGCGAAGCACTTCAAATCCTCCTCCACCTCCACCTCCATTGAGCCCCCCAAAAAGAAACCCAAAAAACCCTCCAAAGCTTTCGACCCTTCCAAATACCACACTCGCCTCATCGCCCTCAAATTCGCATACATAGGAGGCAATTACAACGGTTTCGAGCATCACGCCAACAACACTACGCCTTTACCGACGATTGAGGAAGAGCTCTATAAAGCATTGGTGAAGACGAGGTTGATTTTTCCTGAGAGGAAGGACGGGCGAGGGGAGGAGGAGGTATGTTGGGATGGGGTGGAGTATAGTAAATGCGGGAGGACGGATAGAGGGGTGAGTGCTTTTGGACAGGTCGTTGGGTTGAGGGTGAGGAGTACGAGGCCGAAGAGGCAAGAGGAGAAGGAGAAGGTTGTGGAGAATGGGGGGAGTGATGGGTTGGAGAATGGAGATCTGAATGGGGATAGATCTATGCCTGATGCTGCTGCAGAGCAAGGAGAGGGAGAAGATATACCGCCGGCCCAAGATTTTGACCCTATCGAAGACGAACTACCCTACATTCAACTCATCAACCGCGTCCTACCGCCCGATATCCGCATCCTCGCGTGGTGTCCCGATCCTCCCGAGAATTTCTCCGCAAGGTTCAATTGCAAAGAGCGACGATATCGGTATTTCTTCACCAATCCGGCGTATATACCTCTGCCGGGAAGTGAGCCACTGAAGGAAGGAAAGCCTGGTGAAGGATGGCTCGACGTTGAAGCCATGCGGGAAGCAGCCAAGAAGTATGAAGGACTTCATGATTTTCGGAATCTGTGTAAAGTGGATCCGAGTAAGCAGCTTTCGAATTTTGAGAGGCGGATCTTTCATGCTGGGATACATGAAGTGCAGACGGGCAGGGAGCAGGCCCGCGGTTATGGCGGCTCTCTTTCCCCAAAGCTCTACTACTTCGAAGTACGAGGAAGCGCATTCCTCTGGCACCAGGTACGGCACTTAGTCGCCGTCTTGTTCCTCGTAGGCCAAGGCTTCGAACAGCCCAGCATCGTAGACGACCTGCTCGACATCGAGAAGACGCCCGCTAGGCCATTCTACGAAATGGCAAGCGATGTTCCTTTGGTGCTCTGGGACTGCATCTTCCCAAGCCTAGAAAAGATAGGCAATGCCGACCACGCAGAAGCCGGTCAAAGTTCAGTCTCCGAATACACTGACGAGCTTCATTGGATACACGTTGGAGATGAGACCGGGGGTAGGGACCAGTCCAAACGCGCGACGTCCGGTATCGAAGACGGCAAGCATGGTCGGAATGGCATCATGGATGAACTATGGGCCTTGTGGAGGAAGCGAAAGATGGATGAAGTCCTGGCTTGGAGTCTGATGGAGATCGTCTCTGCGCAAGGCCCCAATCCCGTTATGACACAGTCGCTTTCTTCTCAGGCTGTCGCTGAGCGCAGCGCGCGTCTTTTCGATGGGAGCGCCGTCCCACGGACGATAGGCACATATGTCCCGCTCATGCAGCGCGAGCGTATGGAAACACCTGACGTGGTGAATGCCCGCTACGCAGCGCGCAAAGGCCTGAACGGTAAGCCTGTAGCAGATGCGGACATGGATGAGTAGGTAGTTCAGCCCGATATCTTCGAATGGTACCCTTCACGTCTTCCTTGCGTTCATGACTCTGGCTCGTACAGGCACGCCCGTGCACCTCTCCAGACTTGCTCAAGAATCTCTCGCCGTGGTAGTATACTCTATAACAAAAGTCAGCACACGATCCCACATCATTACTCCACTGGTAGTCGTAACTCGTACCGGAAAAACAACTACAACCCCCTCCTCCCCCTCCACCACAATGCCCAAATAAAACCTCACCTCAAACCCCTTGAACGCCTCATAAATAAACACATCCTGAATCGAGCTGGTCGGGATGAACCTCGTCGAACTAGCCCACAGATACAGCGGACTACTCGTCGTAGTCTGAACTCCCAACCCCCGTATCACGAGTAAAGATTCCTCAACATACCCTTTTCGGAGGATGAGCCAGGTCAAGCTGAAGCAGAATACGGCAGTGACAGGCCATGTTGTTGCGCTGACGAGGAGAGAGGCGAGTTGGCCAGTGGGAGAAGTGAGAATCGCGGCTTCGAGGGTTTGGAATGAGTGAGGCCTGCCATTGGGAAATGATGAACGGTATTCGAGGAGTAATGTTGTGAAGACGAGGGAGCCGGCTAAGACGCGAAGGAGGATGAAGATGTAGCTGGTGATGCGCGAGGAGATGGTCTGCTGATTTGAGCGTGTGGAGACCGTGTATAGTACTGTTGTCTGTGTGGGTCGTTTCGTTGTTAGCATCGTCGTCGTCGGTCGAGTGGATGTAATGGAGGATTCGTGTTCGCGAAGTTGAAGTCGGGCAGTCTGTAAGGATTCCATGCATCTGGACATTGGCTCGGCGACAGCGGGCGCTAGAGTTGGGCGCCAAGTCTTTGTAACTCCCTGACCAATAGATCGCAATCGACGTCCCATTCACTCACTCACTCTCACCTTTCACTCCTTTTCCGAGGTGCAGTCACGAAGCATGAGAGCTCGGGTAAAGACATCCACATATCAAATTCAGCTTTTTATTTACGCTCTCATTTGCGATGATGCTTGAAAATGGAAAAGTACGTTCGGTGCAAAACACATTAAAGAATGCAGCATGAGCTGCTCTACTACCCTCAGATCTATCAGGCTCTGGTGGCCATCCTGCTCGGTACGTCGCGCACACTTCGCGTGTCGTAATGCTCATCCTAACCTCCTGGCACTGTATCTGCCCCTTTGATGCACCCATAAACGCCAATTCATGCCCTATACAGTTGTCCCAATGCCTGAACGCCTCGCTGGAAGAATCGATGCGCGAGATATTTACAATTCGTAATCTGTCCGTTCGTGAAATTCTGTCGAGGCCCCAATCTGTCTTCAGGCGTCACCGAGAAGTCTGTAAGCTGCACCTTTTTGCCACCTCAGAGGTCCTGAAGAAGCCTTGCCGGTGCGCCAGATGAGGATACGGCGGTAGAGCTCGAAGAGAATGAACACCGTGCTTATCGTGATCACCAGCACGAGGAAAATCTTAAGTGGCGTCATGCTGGAGAGCTCGTGTGGCAGCTTGTGTGGCAAGGTTGGGAAGTAGGCGGCGACAACCCCTCGGTCGATGGTGTCGCTTGTACCGTAGGCCAGCCGGCGACCGTTCTTGTCGACGGCGATCACCCGGAGAAATCGAGACCCTCCCACGTTGTCCGGTATGATGATGGAAGTCTCGAAGTCGGTTTTGCGCACACGCAAGGCATCGTCCCAAGCTTTCTCATCCTTGCTGTCCTTGTCTGAGCATTGAAGAATCCATTCGGCCACCTCCGTGGCGCCATTCCACGAGACGTAGGCCTCAGCATCATCGTCGCTAATATCGACTGCGGGTGGAATCTCTGGAGTGCCAACCCAAGGAAACTTGTACGTGCGATAGCTCTGGATGTCGCCTCGCTCCCAGGATGTCGTTGCACCATAATGCACATCGCATAGAGCTGAGCCATCGGCGGCGAACTCTGTCCAAACAGCATTCAGACCATATCCAACGAAGACCTTCGGATCCTGTCCGTTGCCCTGTGGTAATATTTGCATGGAACCCTGGGAGGATGATCGCACTCCCTGTGGGTTCTCGTAAGATTTGATGACGCGAACAGTGTAATCTGGGTTCGTGCCATTGATGTCCAACACTTTCTGTGAGTTGAGATCCAGCTCGTCGTCCCGTTTACTCTCTGCCCCGCTTTCTTTCAATTCTGATGTGGCGCTAGATTTTGTCTCGGGATATGTGACCTCCAGAAGAAGCGCTCTCGAAAGCGGAAGCCCATAGTCGTAATGCTGGTCCTCGGCGGCATTGTCGAAAAGGGTCAACAGCCGCGTGATGTAGCCGTCGCGTTGCTCCGGTGGGTTGTACATGTTGGGAAACGTGTCTGTGGGTAAGAAACGTGCGTCATGCTGCCAGGCGAAGTTGGTGCCGTTACCGCCGCTGAGGTCCATGAAATCGTTCAGCCTGCCTCCCAACGTCCATAAGATCTGCCCCGTTTCGCCTTCTATGTAGGCGATGCTGTGGGTGTACCGAGCAGATATCAGGTAGTTTCCAAGATCGTCCTTTTCGATGCTGTTCATGTGGAACCAATCAAAGGGATCGTTCTTCGAGCCTCCAGGGCCGATTCCTCGATATGTCGCCGTGATGTTGACATGATCGGACGCCCTCCATTCATACACCAGGTTTCCAGTATCAATGCTAACTTCCTGAAAGACGCAATCCCATATGTAGGTGGGGTCGTTCGGTCGCAACTCGTCGGGCTCGTATCCTGGGAAGTCGGTGACATCGTGCTGCACGACTTCGTACATGGTCATGAGTGCTGTGCCTTCAGGTGTGATAAGAAACTCGTGAAGATCGGCTGATAGGCCATTGGCAGCGCCAACGCGATGCATGATATCATATGAAGCATTGAGCTAAAGATGGTCAGTTTGACATGAAAGTAAGGATTGCGATCTAAATCTCACCATGTAGTAAAAGCCGGAGCCATGGCCGCGAACACGGTCATCGCCCAGCCAGAATGTCAAGTAGTCCTGTCCTTGATACTTCTGCACCATGAAGTCGTATGCCTGGCCACCAAACTCATTGGCGAAATGTCTAGCCCATACCAGATTCCCTCGCTCGTCTAGGAGCATCGGTCCTGGATTTGGGATACCCCATCCACGCGGAGTGACGAAGTACAGTGAACCATCGTTACACCGTGGACTCCACTGCAAAAAATTGGTTTGCGGAGAGTCTATGCCTCCTGCAGTAATGTAGTTGCGAGTCGGGTAGTATCCAAAGGTCCCATTGTCAACGGCCTCATCATAGATAGGTGGTGCATCGAAGGCCTGCTCCGGAGAGCGATCCGCTATCGCTGCTGCATGGAGGCAGAGCGCAAGTTGACAGAGGAACAGCCAGGCGATGTTCATGGAGCCGGATAGATCTCAGAGACGCGCAATGCAGGAAGTGGCGAGAGCTCGCGAAAGATGTCCTTTCGCAAGCACTTCAACCTGAGCACTGCAGCGCATGTGTAGATGGTTCGCAGAGGGGTCGAATCGAGGAGCAGAGGAGGGACCGAACGGACAACAGATGTACTGTACGAAGATGTCCGGAGGTCCACTCTGCTCGGTCCGTAGGTTCGCCGCCGCCGCTCAATATGGTGGAAAGCGCGAAGTTACCGAAGCATGCGGGCAATCGCAGGGACTGAGATAAGCAGATGCCAATGCTTGGCTTGGAAGGAACGGATAGGTCGATGGAAGCTGCAAGGTCTACCAGTCGCAGAGCTCCTTCTAGCGAGCGCGGGAGTTTATCAGATGGAGCAAGTGAGGGTGGTGTGAGTATGGAGAATTGAGGTGAGGTCGCAAGTACGAAGTCACGTTCCCTTTAGATGGTGGAAGTGGAGAGAACGAGGATGAAGGGAGGAAAAGTATGCTTGCGAACGGGTAGGGACTGGGAAGGCCGCTCCTTGTGAGACAAGTTTCGCGGCCATTGCGTTGGGAGTAGTGTGGTCGACGTGCGCGTCATGTGCTGCCGACTGGCGACGAAATTGACAGTCTCCCCTTGAGATGACGACGACGGTCCTCCTTCACATCAACCGTGCCAGGATCGGATACCTCTCGGTCTAAGTTATGCACAATGTACATCGCAGAGCCACAGCACGCTAGTTCTGCGCCATTGCCAAGTTTGCCTTGCATCGTGCATACAACCGCACCGCTATCGGCTCAAAGGGCAGAGGGAGCACGCGACACCAGGTCTAGGGCTACTGCAAAAAGCGCATTGAGAAGCTGTTGGCCTCATCCCGTGAATGTTGTTTCGTCGTACTCCAAGTACCTGGCAAATGGCGGAGACGTTCGCGTTTGAGATCAGTGAGATGTGATGAAGACGATCAGGACGATCCCCTGTGAGACGGTCCTCAGCCACAGCTGTGCCTTCTCAATGATCGCTGCAAGGCTCGAGCACTTCAATGCAGCGGTCTCTGACAAGGATGGAGCTCCTCTCAATGTTTAAAGCTGCTCGGACGCCACACATGTTGAAACCTCCACGGGGACATGGAGGAACTCCATACACTTTGTTTGACCAAGTCAATCGATGACTCGTCAACCTCAGCTTCAATTTCGATCTGCCATCTCCAAGCCCCAAGAACAAGCATCAAAGATACCTGCCAAGGCGCTACACGTGCCTCTTTCCCGGCGTGCAGCCAAGCCAAGCCAAACCCCGGGCCGAGGCCGCACGAAACTAGGAGGTACAGTAGGAGGAGGTAGGAGGAGGTAGGAGGAGGTAAGAGGTAGGTAGGGCTACCGCGCGGCATCCGGTGGTGACTGCCGCTCACACCCACTCGCTTCATCTCTAGTTCTAGCTGCGCTGGGCCCTCCCATCATAGGCCATCCAAGACGGACACACACCGGCATATCGATATCACTCCACCCCCCTCGAGAAGACCCATGGATGACGGAGCTGCGCGAGACCTCCCAATATCGCGACTCCCGCCGCTTGAGTTCGGATGCTGTGCGGGCTCTGCGAGACATTCCTGACTGATGTTTTGCACCAAGACTTCTCAACCTGGAAGCGCCTCAACGACGACTGTTTCACATTCAAGCATGGAAATGCGCACTACGTCTCTGCGTCGGCGGCTGCTGACTGCGCCTTGTGCAAGCTCTTCGACACTGTTCGTCAGCAAAGCCTGAAGGGCTTCGAAGACCTCAATGAGAAATGGCTAGTTCAGAATGCTATGATCGATGTCGATGTGTCAGGTCCTCGCTACGGCTTTCAGCTTTTGACTAATGCGCCCAACAAGTCCTGGATCTCGTTCGAGCTCTTCAGGCCTTTGGCGGCTCAAGGTAGTGGAAAACAGAGCGCTGATACCCTTGGTGACTTGCTCCCGCTTGAGATCGCAAGGGACCCTACTTCACCGCAAACTATCGCCTTGGCTCGCAGATGGATAGAAGAGTGTCAGCGAGACCATTCAAAATGCACTTTGCCTCAGACCGCTCCTCTACCAACTCGCGTCGTCGACGTTGGTTACTCGGACGATGTCGCATTCGCGAAGCTGCAAGTCAACCGCGGACAAAAGGGGCGTTACCTGACCCTCAGCCATTGTTGGGGAGTTGGGAAGCGACTGACAACCACCAAGCGCAACCTGAAAGCCTTCCAGGAGAGTATCCCATACAATCAAATGCCGGAAACCTTCAAAGATGCAATTCGCTTGACCCGTTCGCTTGGGTTTCGCTACCTATGGATTGATGCGCTGTGCATCGTCCAAGATGATCAACAAGACTGGCGACGTGAGTCTGCAGCTATGTGCGCTGTGTACGAGAACGCTGCGCTCTCTATCTCTGCACTTGCTGCCACTGACAGCAACAGCGGCATCTTTCAAGACCGCAGCACTGATCATTGTATTGTTTCGATAGGAGGTACTGATATAGGTGTCAGGGCAGCTCTTGACAGCATGGATGAGGCTTTGGAGAGTTCAAACCTCGAAAGCCGTGCATGGTGCCTGCAAGAGCGGGTCCTTGCGCGAGCTATACTTCACATCGGTCCAGAGCAGCTCTTCTGGGAATGCAGGAGCTCGATGGGCTCGGAAAGCCATCCGCGACAGATCCAAATGAAGTCAGAAAGGGTGCCGACCTACATTGATCCTACACGCGACAGAAAACAGCTCCTTAGCCTGTGGTACACTCTCGTCACTCGCTATAGTGCGAGAGACTTAACGAACCCGTCCGATCGTCTACCTGCCATCGCCGGCTTAGCAGACAAGATCAAAAGAGAGCTCGGCGGCTCTCCGACATATATTTATGGTCTCTGGACTGACGACCTCGCTGCCGGCCTCCTCTGGAAAAGACCCCTGAGACGTGAACGAGTGCTCATGCCGAGTAGAGACACTTACACACCTGGAGCAAAGCATACTCGAGGAAGCAAGACTCGAATTGATATCACCCCCTCTTGGAGCTGGGCAGCCGTGCGCGGTGCAGTCGATTACGAATGGCAAGCCGAATCAAATAATCTAGAACTCCAACCAGATTTCGCAATTACCCCTTCACAGTCAATAGACGGTCAAAACCTGCATATAGAAGGTATCGTGAAAACAGGGACCTGCAGACTGTCTTCGTCAAGCACAACAGCCAGCGGAAACGCGGGCTTCAAGCCCTCTGGCTCCTCAGTCAACATTGCCAGCGCTGCATGTGTACTGGACGACACCGAGGAGGTAATTTCCAAGCAATGCTATTGTCTACGAATCGCTACGACCGTGCCATCAGCAGCATCAAAATCGAAAAAGAAAGACAGAGCCAGCTGCAAGGTCTTCTATCTTATCTTGGAGCGTATCCAGGGCTCCATGGATGGCTCGCCCCGTTCTGGGCAGAAGATCAATACGCTTGGCCGATTCAAGCGGATCGGAATGGGATATGATGCTGCCGACAAGGTAGAGAAGGTGTTTGCAAATGCCACGAGACATGCTCTCGAACTTGTGTGAACAACTTATGATACGCCAATATTCAAGTATGGATAATGCATTCATTTGGTATCTTAACGACGGGAGTACTCAATCTTGACGCCGCATACGCCTCGCTGATGCTTCATGTGATCATGTCTTTGAAGTTGCCATCTCGCTTCATTGCATCACGCCATCCGGCGCTGTTCTTTCATAGTACCGCCAGGACATTGTCTCGCCCTCTATCCTCATTCCTTCTAATAACGAAGGTGATCATTGGACGTATCGTGTCCGCATTGGCCACTCATGCTGCAAGTCATCGGCTTGTTGAAGCTGTTGTTCCGGGTCTACCGGTATCACGCTCGCCACTCTGAGTTGACTGAAGCGCCCTCTAATCTTCCCAGCTCTTCTCTACTGTCTCGCGCACTCGCTTGGTGTATTCTTTGCGGTTGTCCTTGTACAGATTGCTCGCCTCGACGTTGGCTGGACTTGATGTGTTCGGATCGTTGAGTAAACTGTAGCATAAGTCTCCTTGTCAGCCAACCCTCATTCATCGCCCACATCACCCCTTCTTATCTCTTCTCCAGTGCTTCCGCCCACTCACCTCTGAATACTCGTCAAGATCGCAGCAACATCATACGTGGGACTCCACCGATTCTGCAAAATATCCAAACACAACTCTCCCGTCCCATACACGTTGGGATGAAACATCTGGCTAATAAACTTGACGCCGGGGGGTTTGTTGGGGTATTGTTCTTCGAAATGCATTACGAGTCGGAAGGTGCCGTCTTCGAAGGGTGTGTCTGAGGGGCCGATTATGACTGCGTTCCTGTAAGAAATCAAGCTTGTCAGTACAACTTCTTCGCCTTCTCCTGGCCGGCATGGTTGTTTGCTTGGTGGTGCGGGAGCACCATGATGGCTTCACATACCAAGTCATAACATTATCGGCTATGGGACTCGCGCTGACTCCAGCAGGAGGATCTGTCTGCATACGCTTGAAGTCGCGCATCAGCCGCCTCCTCGCCGCCGTCGACATTATGAGCAGTTCTTCGTATGAGTCGCAAGTCCAAAGTCGTTCGTAGTAGTACCCTTTCAGCTTCCGATCGAGGCGGGGTGCTTCGCTGTCGTGTGCTGCTATTTGCTTTCGAAGGAAGCGTTCGTTCGGGAGAGGTGAGAGTTCGTGTGGGTAGCGGATGACTGGTTTGCTGAGTAGAAGTGAAACGGCGAGTGTTGTGTTTTCGGGCAGTTTGCTAGAAAGTACTGTTGCCGTTACCGCCGCAGAAGCCTGGTCGTGACTGACGGTGGAGGGACCGGGAGCGAGGATGGTGGGGCGGCTGCCCGCCAAAGTTTCCGAGCACGTGAGACATGGTCCGTGGCATAGCGCTATCCTACACACCATGATGAGCGACTTTACAAAGATGATGCTGACGAGGAAAACGACAGAGAGGACAGACAGATACCAGAAATACGTTCAGATGTTCTGCCTAGATATTAATCCTCACCTTGAAATATACTTTTTGAGAAGACTGAACCGAATCATGAAGGCACCGGTGAGACTGTGGCCGCCTTGATGCTAGGCGAGGTGTCATTGGACTCTTCATGAACACAGCCTGGCGGAGAAACACTTCTGACATCTCGCTTGTACACCGCACGTGGAGTCCATATGGACGATGTCTTGCGAGCAGTCCTTGACAAGGATCACCAGCACTTACCTCCGAACTGATTTGAGGTGAGACGCACAGCGAATGAAGGGAAGCGAAAAGGGAGCTCATGAAGCTGAGTGAAGTCGTGAAATGTACATCATAAACTGTCGTTCGCCAAGTTGGTATCTTTAACTCCCGCCAAAAGCCCACAAGAATAGTCCAAGCCCAATGCCACACAGAACAGGTATCGTTAGATTGTCATCCAGACCGAAGATATCGATTGCTTCGCTAACACTGGCAACTAGTCCTGAAACGATAGAGAGCACGACCAGTGCCGTCGACCCAGATATCGTCGCCTGCGCCTTGGTCAAGCCGAAGTAATCTCTCGCCTGGGATGGGAGCACGAGCTTGTCTTGATATGCGAAGCTGTTGATGCCTGTGTTGTACTCTGCAGGCGTATGCGGTGCAATGAGGCCCCAGAACAATGCCGCACTCGCAACACCGAAGGTGAATGCTGCGATTGATCCAGCCAAGCTCTTCCCTCTCCTTAACCTAGGCGTGTACCTTCCCCACATTCTTCCAAACGTGCTTGCTGCAGTGTCGCACCAGGACAAGAGCAGCACGCTGACAACTGCCACATCTTTTCTGCAAAAGAACATCGTCGCCCAAAGTCCGGCCAAATAGCTAATAACTCCATTAAACCGGTCATGTGCCTCGCTTTCTCGCATGAATGCGCCAAGAATCCGAATATAGAATCTGTTGAAATCGGGCCATTTGAATCGTATCAGGTCGACCGTAAATATAGGTATCAGAAGGCTAAGTAAGAGCGGGTGTATTTGTGTGGTCTGGGCGCCTTCATAGTAAAGCCAGAGCGTCACGAAGCCAATGCTGACGTGTAGTATCTTCCGCGGTATCTCGTGCTTGTGTACAAACGCCCTCCACTCCCGATGGATAGGAATTAAGCCAAGTGGACTAGGACTCCGGCTGAGATTACGCCAATACGCTGAGCCAAAGCCCTGTGGATATGCGCTGGCCGGTGATAGGAATCCGTTCTCTTTTGATGGCCCTTTGGGCGTTCCATTGACTTTGACTGCTTCGTCTGGTCTGCTCCGCGCCTTTGCTGTAGACGATGGCAGGCCAGCGGACGCGCTTGTTGTGATTCCACCATTGGCCGTCATTCTCGTCGGTCTTCGTTCAATCTGTGGACTCCTGCTTCTACTTCTTGCGCGCATAAGATCTGGGTTTGTCTCTTCGTGAACGCCTAGCTCATTGCTGTTCTCCTCGATTGGTTCCACGGAGCTCATGCGCTGGGTCTTGGAACGCGTCGTGGGTGGGAAGTAATCATCCTTGTTGCTTGATTCTGAGGGGGTCGGCGAGGGAGAGATGACTCTGGGAGTACTCGGGATCTGATACTGCGACATATTGTGCAATGCGGAAGCGCAATATGCGCCAGTGTGCGTAGTGGCCGGTCCGCAGCGGGTTGCGGAGCTGGCGGAAGAGCTATAGGCGTAGTGGAGAAATGTCGCGTGCAGCTTATTAGCGCGACCAGTGCAAGCGGTGTAGAGGTCTGGCCTCAGTAGTATGGAGGTGTTCGGTGTTTATGTTGGTGAAGATGGATGTGTTGTACGCGCAAAAGCAGTTTGAGATAATTGAATCAGGATTCGAGTTGATGACATAAATCTAGAGGACGATCAACTGTGTGGCTTTGCCCCTAAACTCCGCGTCGGCAAGCTCAACACGAATCAAACAGCTCTGGAAGGAATGACTGGGACATTAGAAGGGACGACTGGGTCTGAGAGTCTCAACATCGAGTGTTGGGCCTCAGTAGGCTCTGCAGGTGCGAATGGACACTTTACATGATGGATGTTGTTTGTCACATGCAAGAAGCCACCATCACGGTCGGCGTCGGCGATCCGCGAGACCGTTCGAGAATCTCAAGCAAGGATTCTTGGGCCGTGCGCGGCTCTCGGCTCACGGCTGCCAGGCAAGGCAAGCCGACTGATAGTTGACGCATCTTAGAAATTTTGGGAGACGACCATCAACAATGCCATTCGACATCACCAAATGCGCGAGGCCTAATATCCTCGCGCTTGAACCTTACCGATGTGCTCGAGAGTATGTTGGCCTCCTACCGAGACTTATTGGCGTGCTAAGGGCTGACATTGCTGGCTTGAAGTGACTACAAGGACGATGGGACGAACATCCTCCTCGATGCGAATGAGAACGCATACGGTCCCGGACTGGCATTGACAAACGACGGCAAACTCGCAAACGGCAACGTCAAGAACATCGAGGTCGATCTACTTAGCCTCAATCGTTATCCTGATCCGTATGTGAAAGCACTTTCTGGCGTGAGTCATGTACTGACAAAGTGTTAGCCACCAGCACGAGTTGAAGCAACACTTGATCAATTTGAGGAATACGCATGTCCACACCAAGAGAGACTTGACCCCGGACAACCTCTTTGTAGGCGTTGGCAGCGATGAAGCGATCGACGCTCTTCTACGAGCCTTCTGTACTCCCGGCAAGGATAAGATAATTACATGTCCTCCGACCTACGGCATGTACACAGTGTCTGCATGCGTTAACGATGTGGAGGTGGTCAAGGTGCCACTGAACGTCGATAATGACTTTGCAGCTCAGCCATACGATATCAACGAGACGCTTTACGCCGATCCAAACATAAAGCTGGTCTATCTCTGCAGTCCTGGAAATCCGACTGGCAATCTTGTGGACAAGGAAGCCGTACAGCAAATCCTCGAACACCCGACCTGGAATGGTATTGTAGTGCTTGACGAAGCATACATCGACTTTGCACCGGAAGGCTCGTCGCTAGCGGAGTGGGTCGCAGAATGGCCGAACTTGGTCGTCATGCAAACACTGTCGAAGGCCTTCGGTCTTGCTGGAATTCGACTCGGCGCAGCGTTCACGAGTCCGGAAGTCGCGAAGCTCCTGAACAGTCTCAAAGCACCATACAACATCTCGAACCCGACATCGCAGCTTGCCATCCAGGCTCTGCAGTCACAAAACCTTCAAGTAATGCACAAGCACCGAGAACAAATCATCGAACAGAGAAATCGATTGCTTGCCGAGATGCCGAGAGTCAAGGGCATCGGCAGGTTTCGAGGAGGTACGGCCAGCAACTTCCTGCTCGTCGAGATTTGCGAAACTTCAGGCAAGGCAAGCAACGAAGTTGCTCTTCAGGTGTACGAGCGTCTTGCCGAGAGGAGAGGAGTCGTGGTCCGCTTCAGAGGCAAGGAGCTCGGCTGTCTTGGGTGTTTGCGAGTTACAGTTGGTACAGAGGTCGAAGTGACGAGATTTTTGAAAGAGCTCCGAGCTGTGCTGGAAGATATCCACGCTGGACGTGTTAGCCAGCACTCAAAGAATCGGGAGGAGCAAAAAGAGCAAGAGGCTAATGGTGTCATTGCTTAAGAATGATATTTTCCAAAAAAGACCATAGAGGCTTCACTGCGATCTTGAAATCCTGTAAATGTTGCTACGATAAGAGCAGAATTCAAACATTCACTTGAAGCCTTCTTCAATGCCTTCCTCTTGATACATGTATAGGCTTCGCGCCAAGACGAACGCGTCCTGTCGCGTCTACGTCATAGCACTTTACCCTCAAGGGGGTACATCGGCGTTCAACCTCACGATTACTCTAGAAACCTGAACACACGTAGACATCTTGGATCCAGACAGGATACTACCTTAAGATGAACGACTACGAGACCAGACGTCTGGAAAAGATCAAACAGAACCAAAAACTGCTGGCCGAACTCGATATCAAACCCGTCATCCCTGAACAGGCACGAAACACAGATGGAAAGCCCCCCAGCAAGAAACGAAAGCTCATCACAGAGATCGCGCCTTCGCGAACATCAGCACGAATCGCCGCAGCTCCATCAAAGCCCTCTTACAACGAAGATAAACCTTCCAAGCCCATATCCCTCGCACGCTCGGCACCAAAGAAGAAGCAACCCCAAGCCATGAAAGACCATCTGCAAGACCTCGAACCGCAACTCCCAGCGAAAGACCTCTCAGAAATTCAAGCAGGCTGGAGCAATTGGAAACCCTCCGCTCCTCCACCCATACGAGACTCCTCCTCCCGCACATTCCACTTCCCAGATTTCCCAGCCTTCACACCCAACAAATCCCCCGAAGAAATGCTCCGCGAAGGCTGTTTCGGAGGCTCTTACTACCGGCCTCTTCGCTCCCGGAAACTAGGCATTCTCATCAAGGACGATTGGACCGAATTACCCTCAGAATGGATCGAAGACTTACCTGTTGAGAGATTCCTCACAAGTACGACGTATGACCCCGACGTCAACAAATTCAAGGTGTCATGCGGGCAGAGCATAGAAGAATGGGAAGCAGCAGGCTGGATATCGCACGAGCATGACGTTCGTGGCTGGTTTCAGTGGTATACAAGGTTCTTTCAAGGTCGTCGATGTGAGGATGACGATCGACAAGTCAGTCGGTGGAGGAAGTGCGTTGGGGAGACGGGGAGGTGGAGGCGAATGCTGCTAAAGAAGTACATGGCATCTGGTGTCAGGGAGGTCTTCGACGACGGAGGAGACGAGGATGCGCCAGAAGTCAGTCCGGTGATGCATCAGACTTGTCATCATTGGGCTTTTGAAGTGAGACAAGAACATTTAGATACTTTCTGGGCCAGTGGTGGCCGTTAATGTACAATCGTGCATGCATTCAATCGTTGAGTCGTCTCTGATGGACTGTCCTCCCAGCGCCGCGCTAAGAACACTCTCAACCAGCTCATGGCTTTTAGACCCCTGAAATACGCCTGTGTGAGCTCTGTGCAACGGGAACGCTCCCTGAAAACGCCAGCGAGAAACAATCTCACTTCCAGCGCCTCGCTATCAATCATGCCGTTTGACTCCCTAGGAATCCGCGACAGCCCATTTCTCCAAGCTTCATGCAAGGGAAACGCCAATCAATCAACAAATTAGTACAGGCCCGCGGGTACTCCGTTGGTACGCTTCCAAGTCTCGAATGCGTAGGTGAACTTTGCACCAGCCATAACGTTGTTATCATCAGGGGTGCCGGCACCTACGTCGGGGAAGGCA
This sequence comes from Nothophaeocryptopus gaeumannii, assembly GCA_031771865.1. Lineage (NCBI taxonomy): Eukaryota > Fungi > Ascomycota > Dothideomycetes > Mycosphaerellales > Mycosphaerellaceae > Nothophaeocryptopus > Nothophaeocryptopus gaeumannii. The sequence continues at coordinate 1,213,374 of JASISA010000025.1, forward strand.
AACGTAATTCCGGACGATTTTTCCGCCGGTGGAGTATCGACCGTGGCGGTGGTCGGAGCTGCAGCAGCCTGCGCTGCAGGAGTCTGAGCCGTGATGGTCTCAGCTGGTTTTGTGGTAGCAGGAGCTCTCGGCGTCTCTGCTGCGGAAGTTGTGTTGTCCTCAGACAGGTCGAAGATGTTGGACCTCAGCTTCTCATCCTCATCAACTTCCATCTCATCATCTGAATCCACATCGAACATGCGGAATGTGCCCTCGGAGTCTCCGGGACGGTTGTGAGGAATGGAAACAAGGTGGTCGACTTTGACACGCTTCAATGGTCGCTCGATAATCTCGCTGACCTCTGGGTCCTTCTTGAGGACCTTCAACTGCTCGTCTAGCTCATTGTAGTATCGGAGCTTCTCGACGCGGCGGTCTGCGTTAGTGTCTCGTGGTCGCGGTGCGGTGTGCCATGCACGAATTCCGGTAGTGGAAGGTCTGCTTGGTGTGGATGTGATGCCCTGGCGGCCGCGGGGTCCGAGGCCAAGACGGCTTGCGCGCACAGATGCGATAGTACGTGGTGCTCTGCTGGGCGTGGGGTCTGCGATGGCGGTCGTCGGCTCTGTGTGTTCGCTGATGGTCGTGAGTGCTGTCTCACCCGTTGGGTTCTTGGTGAACGAGGCTGGGTAGGCCCGTGGTGTCTTCTGCGCGTCTCGTGTATCTTGAGCGCGTGGTGTGGCATCTGCCAGTGGCTCATTGGCCATAATGGAGGGTGTGGAGGTAGAGGCGATGCGAGTCGCGGTTGTGTCTACGGCGGGGACTGGCTTTGGAGTTGGCGATTCTGGCTCTGGTGCTGGGCGCTTTCTTGACGCTGGCAGCTCTCCGAGTCTCTGTGAATCAGCTGGTGTGTTGTGGACGGGTGTCGGCGCGCTCTTCACGCGAGGCCCAAACGGAGAAGCTAAGCTCTTGAAGAAGGATCCGAGGAATGATCGCTTCGGCTTACTTCTGGTAGTGGCTGGTGTAGGTGCTGGAGTCTCTGATTCTGCAGGCTCTTGAGATCTGTTGGTGGCTGCCGCTGGTGTGCCCTCGATGATGTTGCTGAGCGTGAAGTCTTGGATGGAGCTGGGGCTGTCCTGGCCGTGCTTCTCATCTGCGGTGGGTAGTGTTGATGTTGCGGGGATGCCAGTCGTTGGCTCGGTCGCGTCCGGTGTGGAAGAGATGTTGTCGCTCGCCGCGCGTTGGCTGTTGTGGTACCGCTCGAACGTCATGCGGTCTCGGAGTCGGCGTTGGCCTTGGTCACGTTGCGCGATGTCGCGCTCCTCGCTAACGGCGGCAAGTCTGCTCTCCAGTTCGGCGTTCTGCTCTTGAAGAGCGGCATTGCGGTCTGATATGTTGTTTATAACGGCTGTTTTTTGAGATGGCGTCAGCTGTGAGATGTATGCGCGGTCGCCGCGAAGAATGCGCTCGACAGCCACAGCGATGTTGAATGCGCTGGGCGTTGCCTGCGACGCCTTGGTCGCGCCTTTCTTCTTCGAGATCGGCTTGGTTATTTTTGGGGCTTTCCTCCGAGTCAATAACTAATAATGCAACGGGGTATGAAGAAGAGGGCATAGGAAGTACAAACCATCTTGAGAGTCGGCCACGACCGACGAGGCGCGTGAGCTGCCTTCACGCGAGGCAAGACGGCTGCTGCGGCGCGAGGGCGCCGGAGGCTCTCTGCGAGCAGGCATTGCGGAGGTGTTGCTGGGGGCGACGTCGATGGTGTGGTGAGTGGTGGCTGCTTTGAGAGACCTTGAGGTGAGCTTCATGTAACTTATGCCCGGTGATGTTTCGAGGATGGAGTTGCAGGTGCCGCCGGGAAAGTTTGGCAAGAACGATGGGTCAATGCGCTAATGACTAGATGTACCTCGGCGTTCCTGATTGTTCAATAGGCTCCGCTAAGCTTACTTTCAACCTTATTGTGCCATGCTCTTTCCCACGTGGAGGTGAGCAAATCTCACGAGTTCACCTCTTATGGCAAGTTTCTGTGATTCTACAAGCATCTATACGCGCATGAGCAGATGCCGCGCACTCAAACGATCAGCACAGGATGAGATATGAACGGGTCCTCCTTGCAATAGCGCACAGGTTATCAACGCTCACGCATACATCTGTGTCGTATTTCCACATTTAAAAGACATCCACGCGCTCTCATGCGAATTCGGCACCTCCATAGAGTCAATTCGGCGAGGAGATGAAGGATCTGCTCTGGCGAAGTCATATGCTAGGTGGACAGAACTTACTTACAAACCTCATGCCAGGTCTCATACACGGAGATCTTATCCCAGACGGAGCAGCCTCACTTGGCAGGAGTCACGCATAAGAATGGGCGTCCGGAATGAAGATCATTACATGTACTCATGTCGAATCGCTTTGGCCCTCGAGCGCCTTCTTTGTGGTGACCGCACCTACATTGCACATGTAACGCCATCACCAAGACGCTTACCTCACATCATTGAGAGGATGGACCTCCCTACTCGTTGGAACCGATGAGAAGATACACCATAGCAAGGCCCCGAGAGATCAGAGGTGCAAATGATGTCCTCTGCCCAAGACTTGAATGCCTGGCCTGCCGTTACGATGCCAAACTCAGTCACCAATTTCCTGAGGGCAGAGGGATGTGGCTATTCAGGAACGAGACCGCAAAGGATGCCATGCGCTCACCTGGCTGATATTTACAGTGAACGCTTTCAGTCTTACACTTTTCACAGATCCTCAGCATCAACCAGCTGTACGACCATGCCGCTTGCAGCGCCGCCACCATTGCAAATTGCTGCACAGCCATATTCGCCCTTCTCCAGTTGATGCAGCAGTGTCACCAGGATTCTGGCGCCGGAGCTGCCAAGGGCGTGCCCGAGAGATATCGCGCCCCCACGTGGGTTGACATTATGGTTACCAAGTCCAAGGATCTGAAAGGTAAGGTTAGTGTTAGTCCCGACCATGAACCTGTCCTAATCATCTGACTCACCTTTGCATTTGCTTTGATGACAGCAGCAAATGCCTCATTGAACTCCCAAACCTTGACTTGATCTGCGGTGATGCCAGCGCGCTCCAAGGCAATGGGAACAACCTTTGCGGGCGCCACTGGAAAGTCGATGGGCTCTACAGCGGCGTCTGCGTAAGACACTATCCGAGCGAGTATCCTTTTACCCTTTCCGTATTGCTTAGCCAGCTCCTTGTTGGTGATGACCAGCGCAGAAGCTCCATCGTTCATCGATGAGCTGTTCGCAGCTGTCACCGTTCCTTTCCCACTGCGATCAAATGCGGGCTTGAGAGTTGAAACCTTGTCCAGCTTTAGCCGGCCATATCCCTCGTCCTCAGCAACAACCGTGTCGCCCTTCTTGCCCTTAATCGTCACCGGCACGACCTCATCCTTGAACAGTCCATTCTTCCACGCATCTTGCGCCCGCTTGAATGACTGAATCGCATACTCGTCCTGCTCTTCTCTCGAAATCTCATACTTCTTCGCGGTGTTCTCTGCACAATTACCCATGTGTATCTGATTATACACGTCCCACAACCCATCCTTCAGTAACCCGTCCTCCGCCGTGATGTTCCCAAAAGCCGGTAATTGCGGCCCTCGAGGCGTATAGTATGGCACTCTGCTCATATTCTCCATCCCACCCGCAACCAACGCCTCTTCCTGTCCCAACTCTACTTGCTGCGCAGCTATCGCAACAGCCTTCATTCCACTGGCACACACCTTATTGATCGTCGTAGCTTCCACACTCGGCGACAGTCCCGCAAATATCGCAGCTTGTCGAGCGGGTGCTTGACCAACGGAAGCTTGCATTACATTGCCCATATAGACGTGTGAGATTTTGTCTTGCGGAACATCGGATCTCTTGATCGCCTCTTTGATCGCGGTGGCTCCGAGCTCAGGCGCGGATACACTACTGAAAGAGCCATTGAAGATTGCACAGGGTGTTCGGACTGCAGATACGATGTATGCGTCTTGGATCTCTTTTGGTCGCCGTGAGGAGGAAGCGAAGTGTCGCTGGACGGATTGGAGGCGTTGTTGTGGAGAGGACGACATGGTGGATCTGGATCTGGACACGGAGTAGAGGGAGCGGCGGAGGGCGGGTGAGGCCATGACCTTTGGAGGTATGCAAGAAGGAGGAGGAGGAGCAGCCTAGGTATGTTGCGAGGTAGACGGGAGATTTCGTGAAAGTCAAAACTTACTGTCTTGCGAGGTCGCGCACGTTAGTCGCGGGTCAATATGGAGCTTGGAGAGCGTGAGCGGAGGAGCTCCGCGTTTGCGCGCCGAGGTCGATGGGGTCGGAAAATCTGGGGCATCATGTGAAAGCTTGGCTCGTGCATTCGGCGCTAGCCCGCTTTCGTCTCGGCTTCCTCGCTTTACAACTTTCGACTTTTGAACCATTCGCAAACAACGTCAACATCTCCATGTCGAATCGACAGTCCATCAGCAAGACTGTGATATGGCTGTCGTTGTCTTCCGGCTTTGAAAGATGGTCCGACATCAGCTCGGCTTCACTGCTCTCACGCCGTATCTTCTGAGGATGGATACGGACCGTCTTGCGTGCGCGCGACTGCGCTACGTACGCACAAAATCGAGAGCTGTACGAAACAGTCAAAGTCTCATTATATCTCTTCCATTCTGTGCTCGTCCAAGTTGAGAGCAAAAGAATTGGCAGAGGTAGTCACGATAAGCAGGAAAAAATAAGCTCTAATGGATTCCAAAAAGCAATTGTCGCTTCTGTGGATCGAACTAATGGCACAATTAGATGCAGACTTCAATAGTGAACAAATAATTTGAACTTACCACAGTACCTCCAGATACCGCACAGTGCGTACGACCAAAGTGAACTTCAGTCTGGCGCTCTCCCAAGTGAGCTAAAGCTATCTTGTCGTCAGTGGGAGTGCGAGGATACACGAAGTGGAGAAGCCTACCGACTACAGGTCATGTGAAGTGCATGGTCAGAAATTCAATCGATTATGGTGACTGGCAGCCAGGTGCGGGTCTCACGGGGAGCATACCTGTACAGACTTCGTGATGGCTTTTCGGGATACGATTGACGTACTAGAGATACAGCACACTCGGACTGACTTGATTTTTCGCTAACTACTATTCACTAGGCCTGATACCTGTATTGCGTTTTGTCGAGGCAAACCGCCAGGTATGTTTTAGAACCGCTCAATCATGTCCTACGGCTTCCGCGCCTTATGGCAGACCCTAGATCCACATCAGTTACCTCTCGAGCATACGCAGACAGGTCATTGCACTCACATTTTCGCGAAGAAATGCTCCGTTCTAATATCCTCAATAGCCGCAGCAGTCAAATCATCCACAGCCTTCTTCTCCCACCCCAGCTGCCTTTGCAACAGCAACGATCCAATCCCTGGAACTGCATTGATCATATTTTTCGCAACCGCCTTTCCAATCGCCTTGTTCTTCTTGCCCTTCGCCCAGCTCCCAATGGCCCACTGCAAATTCACCCTCTCTACGTCCACAAACCCCTGCTTCTTCAACAACTCCTCAAATCCATCAGAAGCCCTCGCATTGATACCTGCTTTCAACGCAGCTTCATAACATCTCTCTCCCCATTCAAGAAAAGGCGAATGTCTTTGCCCTCTTCATCAGCTCTAAATTGAGGAAACCAAGTCTCATTAACTTCTAACCACCCTCCAGACTCCAAATTCTTCCAAGCCCGTCGAAAGAAACCCGACCAATCATGCATCCCCATTGTCAAAACCCTCGCAAACACATAGTCAAACTTATTCCCCTCCTGCACTGAAGCGAACTTCCACTCCTCCTCCGCATTCGCGATGACGAGCTTACAATTCTGCGGCACGCCATCCTGAGGTTGGATACCCGAAAGATCCATTCCTATCACCTGAAGGTGAGGGTATTGCTTGTCGAGTTCAATCGACCAAATCCCGGTGCCGCATCCTACATCAAGCACGTTCTTTATGGACTTCGTTATTGGGACGCGGCCAGGTGCGCCGTTGAAAGTGAGTTTCCAGGTGTAGTGTTGCAGGTCAAGACGGCCGGCTTCGATGGCGTCGTTGGGGAGGAAGTAGGCGTCTTCGGCGAAGTTGTGGTAGCGGCGGCCGCCGGAGTGTCTGTAGCCCGTGTCTTTTGAGGATGATGTCGTGCTGGAGATGATGGTCAGATCTGGGGGCTTCGGGAAGGGAACTTTATGCATACGTGTAGTAAATATCGTCTTCTGCTGTCTCTGTCTCATCATATCCGCTCTGTTGAAGCGTCAGTATGTCAGTGTCTTGTATGATAGACTTCAACGGCCCACATCTACAATGAGATTCTGAGGAAGGTCGTAGTCCGGATCGGGTGCTGGATTAGTAGCTGTGTCCGCCATGGTGTTGGATAATGAAAGGAGCTGTAGTGATATTCTGGGAAGCTTTGATATCAGCTGCTCATATAAATTGACAACAAAATAAACGAGCGGGCTTGTGGCCGATACACCCACTGATCGGCAGTTGTGGCATAGCTTCTGCGCCAAAGACGCGAAGCTCGCAAGCTTGCAGCAGATCATGCATTAGCCGAAGGGAATTCCTAGCGTTATGCTACTGATAGGCTTATAGTGACTGTTCGTCTGTGCTGCTCATACGGAGCGCATTGAATGTCTTGAATGCCTATTCCAGCTTGTAGTTCTTGAACTGCCTCGTAGGAACGCCACGGGCGAACATGAGATCCAGCTCTTCGTACGTCCTCCCTTTCGTCTCTGGTATTCTAAAATATGCCCAGACTAGTGTAATAACTGAGAGACCGCCAAAGAAGAACCCGATCTTTCCTCTCAAATTGGCTTCATCCGGATTGATCATGTATGGTATGGCCACTGTCATGACAATACCGAGCAGTGCTTGAGCAGCTGTTGCCACAGCTATGGTCTTGCTGCGAAGTTTAGTGGCGGAGACCTCGCACAGAATGACAAAGCAGATAGGGCCGACACTGAAGTCGAAGCAAAAGTTGAACACCAACATCAGGCTAGACTGAGCCCAGATGACGCCGTGCTTATTCTCGTATCCAGGAACGCAGTCGAGAATGCCGATGATGAGCAGAATGACTACCAGTAAGGCCAGGCCAATGTTATATATGATGCGTCGCCCATATCGGATCAGGAGGACCCAAGAGAAAAGAGTGCCAACAAATCCGATTGCAAGAAAGCCAACACCCATGTTGAAGGCTTGCTGGGTCGGCAGACCTGCTTGCTCGAAGAAGTACGTCGCATAGCCAACCAGATAGATTCCGCAAATGACCTGGATGCAGTAGACTCCAACACCGATTTCGGTCCTTCTGAAATTGATCTTCTTGAAACAGTCACGATAGGTAGTGCCAGCCTCTAGCTCTTGCTCAAGACGATCTGTTTCAACGATCATGGCTAAGGTGAGCTTCACGTCGACCTGAGAAGATGCCAGACGACGAAGCGAATGCTCAGCATCCTCAAGTCGGTTCTTTCGGACCAGCCACCACGGGCTCTCGGGAGCAAAAGGCCAACCTATGAGAATGACAAGACACCAGATCCACTGAGCGGCGAATGGGCCGCTGTATGCCCAGTGACTGTCTAGCTGGCTTGTACCAGCGATGACTCCATTCGCGATCAGCTGTCCCATCACGAAGCATAAATTGATGTAGCTGGTAAGAACGCCTCTCAACGCAACGGGGCAAACTAGAAAAGTCAGCGCTGCGCTACGTATTCAAGCATTCTCTTTCTCACCTTCTGAAGCATATGCAGGGGCAATGACTGCATAAGTTCCCAGCACTAAGCCGCCGAGGAGCTCACCTACAAGCAGCACCGGAAGAGACCGCGCGAAGAATTGGATGAAGATCAGGCCCGTAGTGAGTATTACACAGGCACCGAAAGTCTGCTTGCGACCAAACCACTCCATCGGATAAGCAGCGAAGAATGCGCCAACGACCTGGCCGATCGGATTTCCCATACTCAGACCTGTCTGCCATGGCGCCGAGATGATCCATTGGCCTTCGTACACATATCCAAAATCTCGTTGAAAGGCTGGTGTCGCGTACAGTTGGCCAAGAAGTTGCGGGTCAAAGGCCAGCATGACAATGCCCAACGAGAAGAAGAAACTCCATGCTATGGCGGTCGGATACAGCTTCACGGCTTCCAGGAAGCTGAGGTTGTGTTCCTGGTCATTGGCTTGTCGCACCTCCTCTCCAGCAATGGCGCCGACAACAACATCGCCTTTGAGGATGTCAGCGTCGAAGCTGCCTTTGGTTGTACAGTCGGCCATGCTGCCGGTGGTCGAACTTGGCTTCGAGATCAGAGGTGAGGATTCGTCGGCATCTACTCGCTCTCCCTGCGCTAAGTCAACATCCAAGCCCGCAGGTGATGCCGTAGAAGTGCTTGTTGGAGCTTACATGGTCGGTAGGCGTGCGACTACTTGATGATGAGACAGCCATGCACGCGACTTCCACGAGAGGTCTCGATAGGCAATGCAACCATCACGGCCTATCAAGGTACGTACTAGGATCCAGCGTTATCAGCATAGGAGGTACGAGAGGTTGATCTGCCGCTATCAGCGGCGTAGAAGGCGGCGGCGAGGATGAAGTGCAGATGCCGAAGGATGTCAAAGTTGGCGCTTAGCGCGAACCCCTCGCGCGGATGGAATTGCGATGTGGATCTCAGGCGGCGGGTCACGAACAACTCTTGTGGATACTGGAGGAACAACGATAGACCACAGAAGAAAGAACGAAAGTCCACGCGGGCTGGCAGTGGACATTGGATGCTCGAATGCAACGTTCCTATCGAAACAACACCACGTCTCATGCAACTTCACGCCTTACTAAGTCGTCAATCCTTTGAGACAGGCACGCTTGACTGGCAATGTGAAAAGATCTCCAATATCATCCATTCCTGAAAGACTTGCCTGCAGGAACAGTCAGATATCCTATTGACAAAGAAGATGGCTCGCGATGGCGAGACGAACGGTTGCCAGTTGTTCAACCAGCAAGTCCATACCATCAAACTCGACGACAAGGCTCGAACGAAGCCAGCAAGCCCAGAATTGCTCGCAGAGGCTGTGACATATCTCCATCGAGATGGGATACTTGTACTAGAAAACGCCATCGACATTGACCACGTAAACGTACTAGAAGACATCCTCGTCCCAGAAGCTCTAGAAATCGCGCGCAATCCAAATCATCATTTCAACTGGAATAAGGGCAATATGGACCAAGCTCCTCCACTTCAACCAGACCTAATGTATCAGGACATCTGGGCCAACCCGGTCGTAGTCTTAATCTGCTCAGCCATCTTAGGCCCAAGTCCAGTATGCCACTACGCCAACGGAAACACCGCCCTCAAATCAACAGCCAGACAACCCGTCCATTCCGACATCGACAAACCCCACCCAACTTACCCTTTCGCATACGCCATCAATATCCCTCTATGCGACATGGCCCCCGAAAACGGCTCAACTGAAATCTGGGTAGGAAGTCATCGCGAAAGCAATATCTCCCAACACGAAGCTCTCAGCCCCGACGAGTGCGACCTCACAATCAAGAAAGAACATATAGAGACTCGCCGCCTCCACTCCCCACCAATCCAGCCCAAAATCCTACAAGGCAGTATAATCATCCGCAACATCCGACTCTGGCACGCTGGAATGCCAAATAACACCCCAAAACCAAGGATCATGTTTGCGTTTGTGTACCAGCCGAAATGGTTCCAGGCTCCTTCGAAAGTTTTGTTGCCGATGAAGGTTAAGTCGTTGGTGGATAAGTGGCGAGAAGAGACTGGATTGGAGTTTGATGCGAAGTGGGTGGAGGGGGATGTGGATCATAAGATGGTAAGTTCGGACGAGGTGGATTTTAGCACGAGAAATAGGAGGATGTTGGAGATGGAGGGTTTGATGGGGTTTGATGGGGTTCATTGATGATGGATCTTCTGTTCGTTTGATGATGAGCTGAAGCAAGTGCTTCATCACCCGCAAGTCAAATCTTGCCGAGTCGATTGCCTTTGAAAGCCTCCTATGTTTTGGGACAGAGCCCTCCACAGCATGAGGCGCTGAGCAGCCACCACCTTCGCGAACTGATTCCAATCACTGACCTTGTCGGAGACCCATCCTCAACTGCGACCACGCTTCCTCCCACGCTTTATTCGAGTTGGCACGATTCGGATGCAAAACCTGCGCCGCTTTCAAAATCGACTGCGTCTTCTCCTCCGCTTCTGCAAATACCTTCTCTCGCTTCTGGTTGTACTCATCCGCCCGCTGCTCCAGATCACCCACTCTCAACACCGGGTTCAGCCAGAACACATCATGCTCAGGTGGCACGGAAAGAACCAAAGGCATTTGCGGTGGCGTCTGCGTCGGAGTCTGCAGAGACATACGTCGAAAGCTGGCGTTGAGGTCTACTCCCGGCATCATGTTGCAGTGTCCTCCTGGCGGTCGTATCTGGCCGCAGTGTTGGCAACCTAGCTTTGGTGCATCTGGTGGTAAAGGGCCTGGCTCTCCTGTCATTGGGCATGGATGTTGATTCTTTTGGCCGAATATGCAACGGACGACGACGTCGTTGACGATGGTGCATGTTTCACAGGTCCAGCGGAAGTAATTGCACATTGGATGGGGTTCCGGTAGCTGATTGCGGCGTCGGTGATGTGCGAAAGGTCGCAAGCTACTTTACAATAAATAGATCCTAGCGACATCTTGTCCAGATGGTGAAGCATTGGTTCTTTCTCCTTCTGGCAAAGATGAGACAATGTAAGGCACCAAGGAGAAGAGGCCAGTAGATCTCATTTACCTCGCCGGACAAAGAGCCGCCAGCATGACCAAACATGGAGGTGTTCAAAGGTCAAAGATGTTATTGTCTATGCGATGTCCGTATCGAAAGGCGTCTGCGCATCGATCATACTACATCTGTCTCAAAGGGAAAGAGCACCCACTCGTGCCTTCCGCCTCGACGTCGATCTTGACATGAGCGAACCTTATTTCGACTTCATGCTTCCTCCAGGAAAAGCTTTCTGCGAAGCTGAAGATGTGATCTCGTCTATCGATAGGCATCCTGCGAATTAGTTGAATAGCAATTACTGATAGCACATTTCTTCATACAGACCTGCGAC